>CM071598.1:178610147-181110147 GCA_036435485.1 Saposhnikovia divaricata | reverse complement strand
TCAATCTCAAGTTTTCTTGAAATATTTAAGATGTAATCTTTTTTACTTTACATAAATTTTTCATTTGTGTTGTATACGAAGAAATATTTTCCTAACATAATTTAAATTTTATTTAATATATCAATTCGTACAATATGTTACACTTGACTACTTACTTCAATTATTTTAAATTTGGCTATATTATCACTAATTTTGGATACAAAAAAAAAATCAGATCTAATCCGAAATCCGGCAGATTTGGTTTTGGATTTGAATTTATTTTTAAAACCCGAAAATATTTGGATATGGGTTTGAATTTTAAAAAATTCGGACCGAACCCAATCCGTTGTCATCCCTACGCGTAAAATAAGATATTTGACATGAGTATCACCTATCTTTGTTTTATTTGACTAACATGTTAAAATAGAAAATTGTACATTATACTAAAATCAAATGTGTATGTAAACACATAATTATATTATTTTATATTTGTCCTAGTAATTTAAATATCGGGTTTAAAAACATGAAATTCATTTTTCTTTAACAGTGAGTATATATTTCCGACATATATTAGAAGAAAGCGCTTACGTAGACCTGATAAATCGTTTGTGTTGTGTATATTCATGTCGTGTGTCTATGGGGTCTTCTTTATGAAAATGACATTAATTTTTTTGAGTATCCAAAATTCGAACACAAAACGATACTAAACTACACGAATTTTTTTTTTGTACACGAAACGAAAATAATAGGCAAAAAGAAAAAATATGACAGTTTTTTTTTTTTTGCTAATTAAAAAATATGACAGTTAAATGCATGTAATGTTACTCTCGGCCCAAGTTATCTAAGTATGCTATTATATAATTGAACACAACATTGAGATGCTACAAACCAAAACTAATATTAGAGTACATAAAATGTAGCACTCGTTTTTTTTAATTTTGTTTATTGTTAATAAATATCTCTGTTTGTTTAGAATCTATCTACCAAGTTTTTTTACCTATATTTATGGTTTTGTTGATATTAAAAAATAAATATTATCAACCAACCAAGCAAATTCGATATGTATGCTCTCAGATTAGGATATGGGAAATGAATACTATTACTTTAATTCAAGAATACAAAATGGAAAAGGGCACCTTTTATTAGAAATATATAATTTTATATGTATTGAACTATCTAGTTATCAATAATAGTGATTTTTATAACGAAGGCTGTTCCAATTTCTCTCTCTCCTCTCTTCCAGAGAAATACGAAACTAAAGTTTAGGGGCTGACATCAGCGTTTGGGTTGATGATAAGTCCCCCTTTTATTGTTTTCCTTGATTTTGCTTTATTTTTTAATTAATATCTCTTTATTGAGAGCCTAGTACCCCATTGGTGGATTTTATTTACTGATATATTGGATTTTGTACTTTCTCCTAGTGAATGATAACTCCCGTTTTTATTCCTTGATTTTACTTTGTTTTTCAATAAAAATATTTCTTTCTTGAAAGTCTAGTACCCCTTTAGTGGATTTTGTCTATCCATATACTGGGTTTCGTCCTTTCTTTTTTTGAGAGTAGTTTATTTTATTTCGACATTCGAGATCTTAGATATACAGACTTTTCTTATATTGGTTCATTGATTTAGATAGTATAGAATCGCAGTTATGGTCGGTTGTTCGAATGCGTTCTGACAAATCAGATAAATATTTCCTCATGATTACAATAAATTGTTGGATTATCTCACCAAAAAAGCTATATATTTTAGTGATATAAGCGATGGATGTACCACAATTTAAGATCTGATCAACAATCGTAGTTTGGATGAAGGAAATCCTAATATGATCTGTTTTAATATGTGTTTGTCCAATCTTTTTTATAGATGTTGTATGACCTTTCATCGATGAATTAATTACATATAAAAATAGTGATTTATAAGAAAATTTGAAAATTTATATATTTTTGAAGATGTCGTATGTCATTTTATTGATAAATTAGTTATATATCAAAAAAGTAGTGATTTATAAGAATTTTTGCGCTGAGTTGACCAATTTGATATGAAAATATTCACTAATAATATTTTCATTGACTTTGTAATGAATTTTATTTTTTGCTTGATAATTTATACACCAAATAATGTCTACTATTTGAGAATATATTTAGTATTTTGAATAATTCAAATATAGCAGATCAATTTTTTAGTCCCGTTAATTATTACATAACAAAAAAATACTAATAAGTAAAATGTTAAAGGTGATTGGTTTAAAATTCATTTTAATGTTTTAAGTTCTTGAATCTAGCTTTTAAATGTAATTGTTAGAATCTGAGAAAGAGAGAAGGAAGCAAGCTTATAGCTTGTGTATTGATGTAAAAAATACAAGAGGAATGTTAGGCTATATATAGAGATATTGAAGCCTTAATCTTCAATACTAACTCTTGCCTAACCATGACTTTGTTCATGCCTAACTAAACCAACCCCTGACTTATGTGCTAGTCTTGACTTCTAGTATTTGACACGCCCCCTCACTCGAAATCCCATCTTGGGATGACCTATCATGGGATTGAAGAGTGAAACACTTAGTAGCATATCTGCATAACTCAAGCTTCCAACAAATCCCATCTGTAGGAATGGAGCCTTTTGGGAATACTGGGAATCGATTTCGCGACCACGCAGTATTTTTCAAGCTATATCAAAAACTCAGTCAGGACTGGCGTAAGACTGGAGGTCGTCAGTCCTGCAATCACTTTAAGGAAAATAAACAAATTAGTACTTGGTGGATGTCCACCTTATTTGATGGATGGATGGATGGCCACCCAATCACTTTACCACTGCCAGGCATTTTGTTGGACGCCTGATTCTTTATGAGCAGAATTGGCGGAAGAAGGTCCTGGTGGTTTAGTCTCCATTTGAGATAATAACTGCCGGAGAGCAGTGAGTTCAGTTGAACTTATTGCTTCCGTTGCTGAAGTAGTAGAGTCACCATGGTCTCCAGACGTAGTGTGATGAGCATTATATTGGGTGCCTCTTCCTGAGCTTCTACCGGATGAGCTACCTCGGCCTCGTCCTTCTCGTCCTTGAGTTCTGAGATGAGGATGCAAAGTGAAACATGTATCACGAGTGTGGCCTAACTTATAACAGTAGTCACACCGAATAACATCTTTTTCACTCGCAATTATCTGTTCTGGGTTGCCTTGATGATGAGCACTTCTCGTAAAAAGCGCTGATCGATCGGGCACAGTATCAACCGGAGTCATGCTTTCTTTACGACTCTCTTCTAGCTGTACTCGTCCATGTGCTTCCTCAACTGTAGGAAAGGGAATCTGACCAATGAGTTGATTTTTGATTGAATCATACTCTATTGTCAGTCCAGCAAGAAATTTCATCACTCTTTCTTCTTGTACCAATCTTTGGTACTTCTCTTGGTCTTCAGCCTGTTTACACTCGAACACAGTGTAGTGGTCTGACTCCTGCCATAGTGATGTAAGTTCCGAATAATATTCGGTCAATGTTTTCCCCCCTTGAGTTAGAGCCCATATTTTCTGCTTTACTTCGAAATGCTTAGCCATATTGCCCGAATATGAGTAAGTTCTGGAGATAGAATTCCAAACGGCTTCCGCAGTATCAAGAAAGAGATAGCTTTTACGAATACGTAAATCCATGGAGTTAAACAACCATGACTTGACCATGGCATTTTCGCTATCCCAATCATCAAAGCTCACATCACTTTCCAAGGGCTTCTTAGCCTTCCCGTTGACATATTTCATCAACCGGTGAGATTTAAGTGCTAGTGTGCAAGACTCGGACCATTCCAAGAAATTCTTCCCATCAAATTTTGGATTCACATACGGGTTACTATGAAATCCGGATTTACTGTTACTTGTAGCAATAACATCCTTTGGTGCATCGGCGTCGGTAGGCATGATGAACTATAACGGCTTTAAACAAATAGCCTTTAAAATAAACTATAACGGCTTTAAACAAATAGCCAACTTAAAATAAATAGAGGCTGCAAAAAACACAGATAGAGCTGCCCCTTGTTTTAATAGCCCTCTATTTTAAACACATATAGCTAAAACCAACCTAAACAGACACAATCGGTATCAATATATCTGAGTTGGTCAGTAGCCCATTAACAAATAACAGCCTGCTAGCCCAATAACAGAGAAGCACCAGTTGTATTCAATATATTATATTATACACACATAATATCGTGTATGTATAATCACAACTACAACATACTGACTCCCCTTTTTTTTTCTATCTCCCTCAAACAAACACAGGCTACACAGCGGACAAAATAAACAAGACAACAGATCTTAAAAACAGAAAAAAGGAGAAACTGAAAGTTCTCGGATTCGAGAAATTTTACCACACATAGATTCGGAGTTAGGAGGAGATTAAGAGTCCCTGAAGAAAAAAGTCGAAAATCTGCCCGGAACTGGTCTCACGCGCCGGCGCGTGGCGCGCGTCTGACGGCGCGGCGGCGCGTCTGCTGGCGCGTGAGGGCGCGTGTTCTGCTGGTTTTCAGATCGAAAAAATTCTGGTAGCTCCTCTTTCAGTGCTCTACTCAGTGGTATATTTACATTTCTGTTTGGGTGTGTTTTGGGATTTCGAGTTTTGAAGCAGATGGATATTTTCTGTGTTTCTGGTCTGGAGGGGCTTGCTTTCTTCTGTGTTTCCCTAGGATTTCACATGCTCTGATACCATGTTAGAATCTGAGAAAGAGAGAAGGAAGCAAGCTTATAGCTTGTGTATTGATGTAAAAAATACAAGAGGAATGCTAGGCTATATATAGAGATATTGAAGCCTTAATCTTCAATACTAACTCTTGCCTAACCATGACTTTGTTCATGCCTAACTAAACCAACCCCTGACTTATGTGCTAGTCTTGACTTCTAGTATTTGACAGTAATTGATTAATTTAAAATTTTATAAAACCTTAAATTTGAATGTGTATTTAGAATAGTGTGATAAATATTTTTTTAATTTTTAAAATTTTTAATTCAGTAATAGTAGATTTATTCAAATTTGTTGCATGTTATAATTATAGGTCGAGAGTTTGACATATTAAAATATTATATTATAAAATATTGATAAATAGATTCATGTATTAAAATAATATATTTGTATTAAAATCAATTAACAAATACGCAATTTTGGAAAAATGACTCTATACATAGAAAGGGGTGCAAAGAACATATATGCTTGTATATAATAATATAATTGTGATTGATTTTAAATTAAAAATTGTGATTAATTAGTTAATAAGTATTTATGAAAATTAATCCATAATATTTAACTATATATTACAGTATGATTGTAGTTGGTATTTATGAAAATTATAATAGTATAATTTTAATTGACTCTAAATTAAAACCCGTCGAAAAGGCAGCATAATTTAGAGATATAGATGATGGATGTACCATAATTGAAGACCTGTTCAATGATTGGATAAAGAAAATTAGTAATCTATTTTACTATGTATTTGTTCAATTTTAATTATTTTTGTAGATTTTGTCTGCCCTTTTATTTTTCTTAAAATCGATTACAATTGTACAATATATATTATGAAAATCAATTTATAATGTATGATAATATGATTGTGATTGACTTTATATTAAAAGAATGGTTGATTAATGAATGATTAATTATGAAATTTAATTTGAAATATATAATAGTATATCGTGATTGATTTCAAATTAAAATTGTGATTTTCTAGTATATATTTTTTAATTTTAAAATATGTATTTATAAATTTGTTTAATAAAACCATTATTGTATTTAAATTAGAAGTGTTAACTAACCATGGTTAAAGAGGTAGGTTTATATTGTAAAAAAGGAAATTTTTTAAAATAATATGATTGGACTAAAATTTAGGAATTAGTTCTGATTGGTTCTAAAATAATTCCTAATTTTTAATTGGCTAACTGTACATTGATAGACTCAGGTATTATAATAAAGGGTATAATATTTTTTATATTATGATTCTTTGGGAAGTTTTTCTTTAGGATAAGATGTCGCTGGTCTGATGAGGTCAACTCCAACCATAGGATCCAAATTTGAATCACCAAGTCATTCAAATTTGGATCCGATCTAAATTCTATTCCAATCATGTGATCCAAATATAAATTCAAATTCAATCATCATTATTATATTCATATATTTTGATTTTAAGTATTTTGAAAAAAGATTAAATAATTTCATTATAAATCATAATAATAACATCAACAACTAGATTATAACTAAAATACATTCGAATAAAAATATAACGTTACAAAGTACATTCGAAATAAATAAAATATTACATGAAAATAAATTAAAAGCATTAAAATATTACATAAAAATACTAATTATTAGAATTAGTATATTCTTCTCACAAATGCTTAATAAGTGCATTTCGAAGTGCTAGATGAGTATCTTTATCTCGGATTTTTTTGTAACAATTTCCGGATGTACTTTGATCATCTCGGAAGAAGAACTTATTTGTCCGACGACTAAATTGAGAATTTAGTTTATTTTGATTTACTTGAAGTTTTATTATCGTTAGATTTTTTGTGTCGTATTGTTTTATTTTATATTTTTAATTTTCATATATTTTTGAATTTAATGTATTTTAAAATTTAATGTATATTGAATTTTTATATATTTTAAAATTTATTTTAGAATTTATTGTGAATTTAATTATATTCCAAAATTAATTAATTTACGTTTAATAACATTAAAAATATAATATTATAATGATATAAAGATTTGGATCAGTGAATAGTAATGATCCAAATTTGGATCAATACTATTTAAATTTGAATCACTTTTAGTACATAATTAAAATAATTTTGGACAAAATTGCTCCAAATTCAAATATTTAGTTCACCATTAGAATTGTCCCGAGATGTTTGTGATTCTGATACACTTTTGGTGAGGAAGAAACAAGCCAAGCCAATTTGGATTCTTGACAACCTTTTTTTGACAATAAGAATCCTGACGGTAGGCTACTTTGGATATTAGCCGACTATATTCGCTAAAACTGACAGGTAACTTTCAATAATAAACTCACATTTTTGCTTCAAAAAAAATAATAATAAACTCACATTTCACATGTAAAACACCCAGCACATCAAATGTAGTAAAATCATCTAATATAAATGAAAACACACGATACCTTCACTTTTAAGCTTTTTACTAAAAGAATTGCAATTGTCAGAATTTGTACCTGTTTTATGTTTATATTTTACTAAAAATGATCCGGTGCTTCACAATTTTATGTAAATGTGCAACTAATTTTGTTCATAAAAAACTCACATCTTTTTAAAATGGAGGAGTGTTGTACATTTTATAATATAAATTTCCAAATAATTATCTTTTGTAGAGTTTTATGGTATATATATTTTTTGAAAGTTTTCTATTATTTAATTATTACTTAATATAATGATCATTAATTATACCAAAGAATGAAAAACTTATATATAAAACTAAAGAATAATCACAATTTATTTACAATTTTGTGAACGGAAAAGTATTATAAAAAATTAGTATGACCAAATTATTTAATTTGTTCTCATTCGTTTTGAAGAGAAACTCATCACATTTAATCGAGAAACCATCAAACATAAATTTTAATTTGATTCTAACAACATAGTTCTCTCCAATACTTTATTACTACGTCAAACAATTAAACCTAAACTAACATTAGACCAATATTATAATTTATAAGTCCATATCATCCTGTTAGTGTGATATTTCTTGCAAGAAAATTTGATGCATTTAATTGAGAAACCATCGAACATAAATTTTAATTTGATTCTAACAACATAGTTCTCTCCAATACTTTATTACTACGTCAAACAATTAAAAACTAATATCATCCCTATCTATTATTCCCTAAACTAACACTAGACTAATATTATAATTTATAAGTCCATATCATCCTGTTAGTGTGATATTTCTTGCAATAAAATTTGATGAGTACATCAAACATATTGGTGTTTTGTGTGTGTTTAACAAATTATATTCACAAGTTATAATTTAGAATTATTTCACGAACAAAGTAATTTGGGACAATATGGTAGGGGTGTTGTAAAATAGCAAGGGGTGGTTATTAAAAAAAAAGAGTAGAGGAAATTGATAAAATACATATTTACAAAATAAATGTATGTTGTCTTCTCACGAATCATGTCATGTCATGAGGTAAATATATATGTTACATTTTTTTAATTTGGTATATGAAGACGATCTTTTATGAATTGTTATATATTTTTAGACCACGTGCAATTTGAAAACCATTTTTCGTTTTCTTTTCTTTTTTCCTACGTGCAATTTTTTCTTTTTCTTTTCTTTTTTTCATGTAAGCAAAATGTGGTAAATGGACCGGCTAGTCCGATATAACTTCACTAGCTTAAGCAAAGTATTATATGTTGTGAAATAAGAAACAAGTGAAATTGAATTGCACAAGTACTACAAACTAACACAATAGATAGTGAAATCAGAGGCGGGACGGAAATTGTTTCCGTGGTAATAGGGTGTGGTTAAGGTGATTGTATAAAAAAAAAAAAAAAAATGAAACTACTATATACGAGTCTTTTAATAAGTGAAGGATTGCTTGAAATTAAACCAAAAAATCTGTGACCTCTGATGTATATTGCCCTTCATATCATCTTTCACTCTTTTCTTATTTGGTATAAGAAGAAGACAATCTCTTATGAATTGCTTGGCATGAGTTCCAGAAAAGCAGGCAGAGAGACTGGACACAACAAGTAGCATGACGGATGGTTCAAGGCTTGGAAAAATCCGCACACTATTATTAGCAGAGAATAGATACCCATATTTGGCCATAAATCCAAACTAATATTGGCGTTTTAGCTTAGTTCTTCACAAAAGATATCAAGAAAAACACGCCATGTAAGAGCACAGAATCTATTGTTTTTTGGATGCCTTTTGTTTCCCTCTTTAGGTAGTAATTCAAGATAAAAATAGATTTCCTAACATTGACCATGTCACAGAACAATTTCAAACCTCAACTTCTTACAACAGGCTCGAGCATGTCCTCCTAATCTCCTATAGTTAAGCAAATACTGGAATGTGGTGAAAATTACAACTGAGGCATGACAACATAGAATAAAATCTGCATCATCTTATGAGTAATGATTCGCTCCATTCTAAGTTGCTGTGGAAGAACAGGAATAATTTATTCGCTCGTGGCTGGACTGGAACATATGGGATAAACCATCTTCAATTTTGGCTAACAGCTTAGGCACCCCCTTTTGAGCCAGAGCCAGAACGACGACGGCGACGACGGCTTACCCTAGAGCCAGAACCCGATGCTTGGGCCACTGTGTTGACTCCCGAGCCTGAAGCAACATGACCATAAGGGCTTGGGAAGTCCATTGGGATAACTACGGTTGGATGCCTTTTGCTCACAGCATTAACAGCCCTGTCCCAGCCGACGGACATGATACTCGGGCATACTTCGTCATCATGCTTGTCTATAAGCTGGAAAAAGTCCTCAGACTCTTGGTAAGCCTTCACCACCAATTTGTAGTCAGCCGCCTTTTTCTTGTACAAGGAGTCATATTGCCTCTGGAAAGAAGGTGCATCAGCTTCAGCACGAATGGCCCTGGACTCTAAGTCCTGACATTTCTCGTCAAATATTACCTTTTCCTTTTTTAAGGCCACGTTCTCATCTCGGTATGCACGGCCTTGACGAGTTCAAGTAGACGTTAGCCTGGAACAAAGAGTTAGTAAGATTGTTGGACCAACCTCTTGAACTTATGTTAAAGTGCCTAGTACCCCAATTTAAGCTTCTTCACAGATTAAATTGACTATTTTCAAGCAAATATATTCATAAGAACGTCTTGGTTTGTACAAAACATGAGTCAGAACTTGGAGGTGCTTCTGAGCCAAATCAACATCTTTATTTGGGTTGGAAGTTGGAACAGATGTATTACCATTACAATACAACATAGATTTAATATGTACAACAGTACAAGTTTCCATGTGGAATCAGAATGGTTGGTTCCTTAAGTTTAGTCTGTACGAAACTCTTTCCTCTTGCTGCACTAGCCTTTTCAAGGCCCCTATATAACGCACGAGGGCGAGCCCACTCTTTGTTCATTTCATGCAAGATTAGTGACTCCTTTGGGAGGAAGACCAACCACCACCCATGCGGCCCTGAGAAGAGATTGAATTCCGCTCATTTCATGGCAGTGATCAGCCAAGCCTCAGGGAAAATTACATCTGCGTAATTATTGGCCGTCTCTTGACAGAAACCATTGTTTGCGAGGATGCTTGTTTTGCATTTTGTTAAAACTCCTCTTGACCAGAGAACAACAACAAAGTTCATTAATCCTTTTTACCAGAAATAGTAAGCCACGCCTAAAAAACTTCTGCCAATCTGCACAGCATATAAGCACTTTTTGTCGTCACCTGGTTGTATTAATAATATGCCAGCTCCAAGGTTGTATTTTCTTTACTTACTGTAATTTATCCGCAATTAAAAACACCTAGACATGTAACATAATTCTTCCAGGAAAACGAGCGCACAATTGTCATAAGAAACACAAATACATATTGATCCTTAAGCATTACAGATTGAATCGACCTTAGAAAAGCATATGCATCTTCACAAGACAATTAAACAATTAAAGTTAAAATTCTGAAACTTCAACACACAATAGCAAAATACTTACTAAACCGATCCCAGATCTATTATTAACACTAGAAAACACATTGTTCAATTCCCCTCTCAGGGGAGACACTTAAACAAACTTGATTAAAAACAAACACAAGTCCCAACATAAACCAACAATCACTTCACATAAACCAACAATTCCCACAAGCAGACCAGCTTCAAACAGACTTAAAAATCACCACCACGGAGACGCAACACCAAGTGAAGGGTAGACTCCTTCTGGATATTGTAATCCGCAAGGGTCCTTCCATCCTCAAGCTGCTTTCCAGCAAAGATCAACCTCTGCTGATCTGGAGGAATACCCTCCTTGTCCTGAATCTTGGCCTTCACGTTGTCAATGGTGTCGGAGCTCTCCACTTCCAGGGTAATAGTCTTTCCAGTCAGTGTCTTCACAAAAATCTGCATACCACCACGGAGACGAAGCACAAGGTGGAGAGTAGACTCCTTCTGAATGTTATAGTCTGCAAGAGTCCTGCCATCTTCCAACTGCTTGCCAGCAAAGATCAAACGCTGCTGGTCTGGTGGGATTCCTTCCTTGTCCTGAATCTTAGCCTTGACATTGTCAATAGTGTCGGAGCTCTCAACTTCAAGAGTGATAGTCTTTCCAGTCAAGGTCTTAACAAAGATCTGCATACCACCACGAAGACGGAGGACAAGATGGAGAGTAGACTCCTTCTGAATGTTATAGTCGGCAAGGGTCCTGCCATCCTCAAGCTGCTTTCCAGCGAAGATCAACCTCTGCTGGTCTGGGGGAATTCCCTCCTTGTCCTGGATCTTTGCCTTAACGTTGTCAATGGTGTCGGAGCTCTCAACCTCGAGGGTAATTGTCTTCCCTGTCAAGGTCTTGACGAAGATCTGCATACCACCACGAAGCCTTAGCACCAAATGGAGAGTTGACTCCTTCTGAATGTTGTAGTCGGCAAGGGTCCTGCCATCCTCAAGTTGCTTTCCAGCAAAGATCAACCTCTGCTGGTCTGGGGGAATTCCCTCCTTGTCCTGGATCTTGGCTTTCACATTATCGATTGTGTCAGAGCTCTCAACCTCAAGGGTGATGGTCTTTCCGGTCAAGGTCTTAACGAAGATCTGCATACCACCACGGAGCCTGAGCACCAAATGGAGAGTCGACTCTTTCTGGATGTTGTAGTCAGCTAGGGTTCGGCCATCTTCCAACTGCTTACCAGCGAAAATCAATCGCTGTTGGTCTGGGGGAATTCCCTCCTTATCCTGGATCTTGGCCTTGACGTTGTCAATAGTGTCAGAGCTTTCGACCTCAAGGGTGATGGTCTTCCCGGTGAGAGTTTTCACAAAGATTTGCATCTGCACATAAACACAATCAATTTAGAACTCGCTCTATTATATCATACAGAGACTAACTAATTAAGCAAACAAACAAGTATCAACATCATATGTCAAATAAACCAACATATTAACACTTATCCAATCATAATAACCCTAGATTATCCACAAACCAAATCAAAAACAAGTACATACATACATATAACAAGAATCTGCATCCTACATATATAAACACAATTAAATCAACAATACATATATAAACACAATTAAATCAACAAATCACCGCTAATTCATCAATAACAAACCTAGATTAACTACTAATCAGATCAAAAAAGATGCACCTATATATATCCGTTCGTAACAACACATTAAATCAACAAATTGTTACCCACATCTAATATACATACAAACACAATTTAATCAAGAAATTAGAACTAATTTAATCATAATCAAACAAAACCAACAACTAATTAGGTCAAAAAACATGGATCTATACACGTAAATGTATAAAACACAATTAAATCATCAAATTAGCAATAATTTAACCGTAACAACCCTACATCAACTAGTATACATCAAAACACATGGATCTATATCAACGATTAATTACTAATTAACATGTATAAACATGAATTAAACAACTAATCGAAAGAAACAAGAGGATTTGTAGAGAAAACATACCTTGAAATTGATGAAAATATAGAGACAGAAAAGTTGTATGTATAGGAGGAGAAAGATAATTGTGAAGAGAAGAGGAGGATAGGGGGTGTATATATAGGTGAAAAGAGGGGTGAATAAGTCTCCGAGACGGCTACGGAGAAGGAGAGGTGTTTTGTTTGAATGGTTATGATTGTGACACGTGGACGGTTGATATTAATCGAAGTAGCTGCACGGCAAGTTTACGAATAGTGGTTGGAGTTGGAGTGATATAGAATTCTAGATGTTTGATGATTTTTATTTGAAGGAGGACTACTACTCGGTAAATTAATTTTGTCTTTTACTTTAAAGGCGATGTTTATTTTCGAAATCAAATATTTAATTTTTATTCATGATGATAAAAATGAAATTGGAATATTTTTATTAAAATATTTTTGCTATTATTTTGAAAATATTTTAAATTATTGTGAAAATATAAAGGACCGACTTAAAGAATTTTCGGATGGAGTAATGAATTGGGTGTATTATTGGTCTTTTGTTTAGAGTGGGTCAATGCCTCAAATCAATGGGTTTGTTTTCTTGGTTGGGGTGTGTGGGACCGGCTTGATGCCACTGTCTTATCTTATTTTATGATATCTTTATTTTTCTTAATTTAAAGATTCCCACTGTCCAACATGTCCATTAAAAATATCATGTCCAACGGACGGGAAGAAAATCAAATGGAAATAAAACGAGCAATTTATTTTTCTTTTCTAATGTTTGAATTTTTTTATAAAAAAAAAGAAACTTTTGATTGTGTTTCAATGGGAGACTGAGCCTCTGTTTCGGATTGCTGTTAAAAATTGTTGTATTATTGAAAAAAGTCTTGTTAAAATAAGTGTTGTTACGAAAATTATATATTTGTTTAGTAATATTTTTGATATATGCATATTTTGGTTATAATTTATTAAAAATAATGTTTTTGGTAAGGTTTGATGCAATGTTCTAAAAAGCGACGATTAATCGGGAATAATCTCCGATTAATCGTTGTTCGGTGTCTCTCCAAACCGGAATTAATCAGGATTATCAGAATTAATCGGGATTAATCGGTATTAATCACCGATTAATCGCAATTAAGCCTGATTCCCGTTTTTTACAACACTGATTTGATGTTGAAATTAGTAGTTGCTTCCCATAAAAGCTGAGAAGTATTTTTTTTCAAAAGCATGGGGGACATGCTTTCTTTAAAAACAGTTTTTTAACCAAAAATACTTTTTCAAAAAGCTGATTTTAAAGTTTATCAAACACTTTTTTAACTAATTATCATAAATAAGCTGATATTGCTATTTTCAACAGCAATACCAAATGGGACCTGAATAGGAATGGGCTCCTCTACGAAAAATAAAACAAGGAATTGAATATGAGTATTTAAATGTGGATTCTTGACAAAAAATCGGATTACAAATAGTTTTTTTAAATTTGAAGGTATTTAATATAAATTATACTCCCTCTGTCCCAGTTTAATAGTCGCTTTTCTCTTGTACACACATCTATACTATTATATTAAAGCCGAAAGATTGAAAGTTTGGTCGATTTGGTTTTCGGTTTGGTTTATCCTAATTATTAAATAAATAATGACATAATATAATTAATGGTAATTAACCATTACCATTTTCACATCTACTTTTAGTTGAAGATATTACCATTTATAAAAACATAAATCGTACCATATTTTCAAATCATTAATATTATCAATCGTACCATATCTTCAAATCATTAATATTTCCTTTCTAATTAAAATACGTTATCTTTTTTTAAAAAAAAACTAATCTTACAATCATTAATATATACCCAAAAATATCACACCATATTTTCAATTATTAATTAAATATATTAAAAATCCATATATGTTGTTTATAATAAGAAAATATTAGTATAATATGTAAATATGAGTATATTAAATTATATTAAATTAAAATTTAAAAAATTATTAAATTGACAATTATCTAAAAACATAATTGTACTATTAACTAAAATTTAATAAATACCTAAAATATCTTATTTTTCAATCAATTTAAAAGACGTTTACTTTTAATTGAACATATTATCCTTTATACACACCTAAAATATCGTATCTTCCAATCATTAATATTTCTTTCCTAATTAAAACACGTTACCTCTTAATTTAAAACATAATTTTGTAATCATAATCTTTCAATCATTAATATTTCTTTTCTAATTAAATACACTACCTTTTAATTTAAAACATAAATTTAAAATCATTAATATATACCCAAAAATATAAAATCATATTACCGTTAGATTTTTAGTCATTAATAAGAACCGTTAGATGTAATTATAAGGTATATTTAATGATTAAATTACTTTACTAGATATTCAATGTTCGAATCCCGGCATATTTAATTTAAAATTTTATTATATAAATTTTAAATCATGCAAATCATTTATTAAATTTACTTCAAATTTTATTAAATTAATATTAAAATAATTTTTAAAATTAATGATTATATAAAAACATAATTATAAAATAAAATAAAATTTATAACATATCAAAAGAAACCCGTGCGATGCACGGGTTATAAGCTAGTATTAAGAATCATTAACTATCAGGTTAATTTTGTTCAAAAATGACTATCAAGAGTAATTATTTTATTATTAAAGCTTTTAATCATTATGACCTTGCTTGCATGCATTAAATATTCTTGGATTTTTAAATGGGTACGTGACTCTTCCACATTTTTTCCTTTCTACTACTCCTACTCTTCAAATTTTTTTTACCAATGTTGGCTGTTGCCCTCCAAAAATTTCATTCTAAATTTGAATTAATTGTAAATTTACCTTTATTTCACCCTCTATATATATTCAAGAAAATATGCATACATTTTCAAGAAGCTATATAAATGTATTCATGGTGTGAATGATGAATCCAGAGATATAGTTTTGCTTTGAACTTTCTGGTTGATTGTCAAGAAACTACACAAAACAATGAAAGCAAGTAATTTTTTCTTTTTTCTTTTATACGTATATTTCTTTAACATTGTTTTCATTTGATTGTATTTTATTTTTTGATTACTTTTATCAGCCCAGTTCTATGTTAATCCCAATCAAGCTAAATATTTTCTATATATGATTTTGTCTTTGTTTCAAGAAAACACATCTCTTATGTTTTCTTTTATCATATTTTGTTGTTATTCACAGTTTTTTGTAATTTTATTATGGTGAAGATAATGTATTTCAAGAAAAAAATTCATTTCACACTATTAGGTCCAATCTGTTTGTAGAAGGGGGGTTGAATACAAACAGTACTGTTTTATCGAAATTTGTTCGAATAGATTTTATATTTAATCCAATAACAAATTTGATGTGGAAATTTAAATGAAACAAAATTCAAGTTAAATATATAATTATATTAAACTTGAGAGGTTGTTACAAATATAGTATAGAGAAATATCTCACTAATAAAAACAAATTAGAAATTTCGACATAAACTTTTCTAGATTTGTTAATAAAAATCGAGATATAGTTTAGGAGTAAAAACTCGTTAATAGCACTAGAGATACAAATGATCAAGTTCTATCGGATCAAATATTACAAATATTGAGAACTTGATTTTACAGAAAATAATTAAGATCCCGTATGTTCTTGAATATTTGAGAGAGAATAGAGGTGCTGTGTTGTTTTTGATCTAATGTTGATGTGATGTTTTGTTTCTGGCCGCCAGGGAGATATTTATATACACTGCCTCTTTTCTATTAAATTAAAGCTGTTAAGACAATTTGATTCCACTTGTTAAGACAATCGTTAAGATCATCTTGATTGTCTTAATAGACTTCTTTCCAATAAGACTGTCGTTAAGACTTATCAATTATACACTGCCAAAACAATTCGACTGAATTGTTAACAAATTGAAGTAGACTGCCATGCTGAAGCCCATTTGCGAGATGGAAGGGGGATGCACGCGGTTGCTGTTTTGCTCAGAAGACTCGGGCGCGTGAGCGCATGCGCGGGTAGGCGCGTGAACTTCCAGCATACAACTTTCCCATGTGCTTTCTGCCTAAATTTTGATACAACTCATTTGTTTCTCCAGTTCACTAAAACAATTCAGCTGTTTGTTTTTCTTCTTTTGATAAATTAAATAAGTTATTTTAACAATTCTTATACTTTGGTTTTCTTAACACACATAAAACAGCCGACCTATTTAATTAACAACTAGCCCGAGTTCTTTTGACAAATCGGCCCATTTCTTTAATCAAATTAATTTGGGCCTTGAATTAAACAAGTCCACCAAGCTTTGCTTATTACTCCAATTCTCACACAGTCCACTTCTCAAATTTAAATCATGCAGCCCACTTGACTTTAAATCCATGCAGCCCACTTCTCTTTTTGTTATTTTAATTATTTAATGATTAATTAACTAATTCAGATTTAATTAATACAATAATTAATTTATTAATTAAATCAACTAAAATGATTTATATCAATTAAAGGAGAATTAATTTAAATTACTAGATAATTAATTCAACTATTTGAACCACTGAAAATAATAAAGAATTACCACTGAATTTGTGCTGACGCTCGATGCACGGTCTGGTTCATGAACGACTAACTCCAACGGCTTTTCTTTATTTTTGACTCTATGATGTGGTTCCTTTTCTTTTCTCCTCTCTCTCTTTTTAATTCTTCTGTACTGTCTCTGTCACACTTAAAATCTATGTCACTTTAAATGAATCCACTTCTTAATGAATACTCCACTGAGGCTTGAACAGATGTCTGAACTTCTTTCAATGTAGTAATTCCACAAGTCTGTAGATTGACCTTGATCTTTTTCTACTGATAGATATTACAATATGAGATTCATGTGACAGCCTATATACTATTTACTACTATAATCTTGTTTATGTTGAGTTGTATCCTCGCAATACAAATAGGCTACATCATATGCCTTTCAATCTCCCCCTATTTGTTTGTTAGACAATAACAAGCAAATACCTTGAGGATAACTCAACTAACTCACTTAAACAAGAAAAAGATAAAACAATTCAAAGCTTAGTAAATAATACATATTAAAAAAAAACTTTCTGGTTCAAATATGACAATTCCAGAATCCTCAGTTGATGAAATGATAGATGATTGTTCCTCTAGTACTGAACTGATCTTCAAAAGATAACTCATCATCATTTCTGATTCTTCATATCTCTGCCTAATAATCCTTCACATCTTACATTGGTCATTATCAGCAGTTCATGACTTACAATCACTTCCCTTCTCTGACACAGCTTTTCTCACTAAAGAAAAAAACTGCTCCTAATAAATAGACAGTGGTGAATCAATACCATTTCTATAACTTCTAGGAAATCTACTACTCCTCCACTTAGCCTCTATACATAGTACATTGAAAGACTAATAGAATAGTATTGTGATGTAATCTTCTCCTTATATCTCCACTTACTTGTACTCCTTACACACCTTATATCTCCACTTTCTTTTCAATCGAAAGTCCCCTTACTTCTCCATCTAAATCTCCCCCTTAGTAACTTGACTTGCTTCTCCTCCTAAGCACAATCTTTAAATGCTCCCCCTTACTAACTTACTCTCCTTTTTCTTGTACCCCTTACTTCTCCCCTTTAGTTGAGGAATCCTCCAATCAACTAGTTGACAAAGTAGTTGATACCAATTATTAGAGCTTAGTTAGAAAGGAAGTATTACTTTTTCCTCACTGTGAGTGTGTGATAGTGTTTAGTGTACCTCACAAGTGTTTCACTCTTCTCTCCACTCATATCACTTAAAATGAGTGATCTCATCTCTCATGTCTCAAGTGTTTACACTCACGCTCACTAGTGTGACACTCTTATCTCTCATAGCTCCAACATCCATGTGTACATGCAAGGAAAATTCACCGTAGCCCCTTCTAGAGAGGTCACTGGTGGTGCATTGGGGTTTCGCAAATCCCCGATCCTCGTTAGACTCGTCAGACGAATCTGAGTCATAACCTACAAGTTGATAAAAATTTTCCCTTTTTGTGGGTTACAGATTTGAATTCTGAGAAGGTAAACAGTGAATAAAAACTTAGAATTAAGATCATGTTTCCTTCTAATGTCTGTGAAGACATCTCCTTGTTTAACTCATCAGGTGAATCTGAATCATAGTCAACAAGTGAAAGGTTTCGGGGCAACAAGCACAACGGAAAAATGATAATAAACAATAAAACCGAAACCTAACCCTAGGATCCGTGTATAAGACATGCTGATTATGGAGAACAGAATCTGTACCTTATAAAAGCTTTCCGATTCGGTTGATAGATGGAGGTCCAAGAACGATCACCACACAGCCCTCTTCGTGAGATCTGTTTCGCTAATCAGTCCACACGAACGCACGATTGTCTCCGCAATCTCCGGAGTTGGTACTAGCCGTAATCTGCCCTCTATCTCGATCTCTCTCTCTCTCTAGCCTCTCTTGATGTAGAGCTCCTAGGGTTTTTGATAAAAACGATTTTGGCAAAGTCTAACCCTAAACCAATACATCTCTATGTATTTATAAGAGAGAATGAGCTGGGCTTAACCCTAATCGGTTTGGGCTTCTACTAAAACCAAACTGATTTGGGTTTTAATGATTTAAATTCGAAATCTAATTAACTAAGTCCAACTTAATTAATTAAATAACCAATTTTGAATTTTATCATCAATTAATTTAAATTCGAAATTTAAATTAAAACTCCTTTTAAACGTTCTTATTGTTTAACCCTTTAGGTTATTATTACGTTGGCAATAATTTTAATATCCAATAATAAAATTATAAACAATGAGCGGCATCTAGTAATACATCATTGCTACCAAAGTAATAATAATTGGTGATCCAATTAAACCTTTCGGGATTAATGTTTCCGTGTAATATAATCCCTTTAACCATATATTATAGATTAAACTCGAGGCACGTAATTAGTCATCCTCAACAATGTTTAGTCCGGGTTTCCTTAATCAATGAGTAGACTATTAAAAACAAATCAGTATTTGAGCATGGCCATGCATTTTCATAGTCTCACTCAATCAAGAGGCCAATAATATCTCTCCTACGAATAGGAGGGTTAAATCCTTTATCTATCATTCATATTTCTCATACGTCTCATAATATACCCGATGTACATTTTTATCATCACCCGGTCAAAGGTAACTTTTAATGTAGTCAAAGTATATTAATCCTCGTATAGAAATATAATGATCTCAAGTCTAAGGATCATTACACCATTATCACTGTGAGTCTTTCTAATGACATTATCAACATGTAGAAACTCACTGTGGGTCAATCCAGTGCCATGTAGAATATTACATGCACCTATGTTCTTGACTTTAGTATCACTATACCTATGACCAATGAGATGTGGTCATCGGTCAACAAACATACTAATCTTTATGCATTATAATTGTCCCATATTAATAATGCTCGATTAGGGATATTTAGGAATATTAACACTATTCTTATAATCTCATTTTTAAGTCACATACTTAAAGATACAGAATACATGTTACATATTCCAAGGACATTTATTGTTCTAATATTTATATCGCAGTAAATAAAGACATAATAAATTTATTGTTGAATAATCGATATAACATAATCACTGAATAATAAAATAGTCTATCCTAGAATTACATTGTCCTTCCATTTCCCCTTTCCTTTAGCACCTTTCTTGCCCACCATCATTATGGGAGCTTTCTCAGGTGCCTTGACCATATTTGCTTCAGTGGTCCTCAGCATGGCCAATAATTCCATAGGAGTCTTATCTTGCTCAGTCATATTAAAAGTCATAATGAACTGAGTATAGTCGCTGTTCAAAGATTGCAAGATTATATCGACTTGAGCCTCTCGCTGAAGCGGGAAACCCAAACGAGCAAGGTAATCACAATACCCTATCATCTTTAGAACATGTGGTCCAACTGGTCCGTTGCCCTGCTTGCACGAGAAGAGTGCCTTGCTCGTGTTGAACTTTTCACACGAGCCTGTGATTGAAACATCATCGAAAGATGTTCAAACATAGTATAAGCATTCATATCAAAATGCTGCTTCTGAAGCTCAGCATCCATAGTGGCAAGCATAAGACAAGCCACATCAGTCGCATCATCAATATGCTTCTGATAAGCATTTCGCTGAGCAACAGTGGCATTGGCAGCAGGGGCTGCCGGTGGAGGAATATCAATCACATAAGATTTCTTTTCCTGCATGAGAACAATTCTCAAATTCCTAGACCAGTCAAGGAAGTTTGATCTTGTCAGCTTGTCCTTCTCAAGGACTGATCGCACAGAGAAAGTGTTGTTTGTGTTGTTTGCCATTTCGAATATCTACAATGTTAAAATGCATAAAATAATTAGTCTACGGAATTGATAAATTATGTTCAAGTGATTATTCATATATATTCATAATATATATATCTCCCACTATTTTTATCAAATTAATAGCCCTACCTATCAATTCGGAAAAGTATCTCTAAACCTTTCTAGTGAGCCAAGATCCATATTTCATCCCTTTTAAGGCCAGCTTTGGCTTTTCACCTTAAAATGATTATTTAGGTAGACAACATTTGTCAATTATATCATATATAACTCTTGGATAGTTTGGTAGAACAACATTTGTTCACATAACAGCATTTGTTCCTATTCATCCAGTAAATCTTACCAAACTCTATGCCTCTAAGTTCACAATCCTATTGTGGTCACTTAGTTAAGTCGAACCCAAAGGTCTAACATTTGAGTATCACTATCTTACTCGATCGCACCTTACCACGATAAACGAGGGTACTCCGCTTTGGCGCACCTACCCTTTGTCGATCTAGGTCTTGACGAGTGTTTCCCATTTGGAAGGCATCTTAAACTTAATATTTTGTTAGGGGTTTGTTTAAAACGACCATGATCCCATCATAAAGAGATTCCCAATTTTTCCTTGAATTAAATACTTCAAATCAATATTCACCAATGGTTTGATTTCCAGGTTGTTGGAGGAGTCACAAGCGGCCTCACTTAATATCCAACTTCCTTACAGGTATGACCCGTTTTTGACAAAATCTCCCCATATCGAAATAATTGAAAATTCGCATTTAATTCCGTGTTTCATAAACACAGAAATCTCATAGTCGTTATAGTAAATTTTAAAATCTCGAGTCGTTAAAGATTTTATTTTATTTAAGCAGGCATGGCATGGGTGATGTATCTAATACATACATACATTCTACTTAATCTAATTAAGCATGCATATCTATCACTACGCATACATATCATCATATGTAAAGTGCATGAATGTAAAATCGTGCTTGGTTATGGCCCAATCCTATATGATCTTTCCAAGATAATGGAAAAATCTAGGTCAATCTATGGTGGTTTATAAAACTAAATTATTACATAGTTGGTCTTCATAAATACATGTCTTCTTTGTGTCATTAACCTTCATCTCCATTGATCTTTCATTGCAAGCTTCCAATGATCTTCTAATTACATAGAATATAAAACATAACTATACTAATGTACTTACATATGAACTCGAGTTACATTCGAGATGAACAATTACAAAGCACCAAGAAAACGACATGCAAGTCGTATTTATAAAACCAAACCATAATAATAAAAACCACTAACCTATGGGTCTCAAGGCCATAACCAATCACCATGCTCAATTAACACTTAAGAACATCATCAATCATATTATCATATCATAATATATCACATGAATAAAGCATATGTCACAAGCCCAAATTTGTCACAAGCCCTAAACACGCGGATCAAAACATGCGACCTTAATTCCAGTTACCAGAAACATGTATCAGCATACACGTAACCCTAATCCCAGTAAACAGATCGTATCCGTTTTCATCCATCCGACAGTTTATATCATCATACAAACCAAACAGCATACATATCATAATAGATCGCATACATATGAGACATGGTAGATTCTAAACAAGCTAGCATCATCATATCAGATTATACAGATTCATTATATCACTCATATAACATAACTGTATTATGGCAGATTCATCAAACATGCATACTCGTAAAATACAGTAAACACGTAACCAAAACAACCTCTTATACACGTAGCTCTGATACCATTAAAAGGTTTTGGGGCAACAAGCACAACGGAAAAACGATAATAAACAATAAAACCGAAACCTAACCCTAGGATCCGTGTATAAGACATGGTGATTATGGAGAACAGAATCTGTACCTTATAAGAGCTTTCCGATTCGGTTGACAGATGGAGGTCCAAGAACGATCACTACACAGCCCTCTTCGTGAGATCTACTTCGCTAATCAGTCCACACGAACGCACGATTGTCTCCGCAATCTCCGGAGTTGGTACTAGCCGTAATCTGCCCTCTATCTCGATCTCTCTCTCTAGCCTCTCTTGATGTAGAGCTGCTAGGGTTTTTGCTAAAAACGATTTTGGCAAAGTCTAACCCTAAACCAATACATCTCTATGTATTTATAAGAGAGAATGAGCTGGGCTTAACCCTAATAGGTTTGGGCTTCTACTAAAACCAAACTGATTTGGGTTTTAATGATTTAAATTCAAAATCTAATTAACTAAGTCCAACTTAATTAATTAAATAACCAATTTCGAATTTTATCATCAATTAATTTAAATTCGAAATTTAAATTAAAACTCCTTTTAAACGTTCTTATTGTGTAACCCTTTAGGTTATTATTACGTTGGCAATAATTTTAATATCCAATAATAAAATTATAAACACTGAGCGGCATCTAGTAATACATCATTGCTACCCAAGTAATAATAATTGGTGATCCAATTAAACCTTTCGTGATTAATGTTTCCGTGTAATATAATCCCTTTAACCATATATTATAGATTAAACTCGAGGCATGTAATTAGTCATCCTCATCAATGTTTAATCCGGGTTTCCTTGATCAATGAGTAGACTATTAAAAACAAATCAGTATTTGAGCATGGCCATGCATTTTCATAGTCTCACTCAATCAAGAGGCCAATAATATCTCTCCTAAGAATAGGAGGGTTAAATCCTTTATCTATCATTCATATTTCTCATACGTCTCATAATATACCCGATGTACATTTTTATCATCACCCGGTGAAAGGTAACTTTTAATGTAGTCAAAGTATATTAATCCTCCTATAGAAATATAATGATCTCAAGTCTAAGGATCATTACACCATTATCACTGTGAGTCTTTCTAATGACATTATCAACATGTAGAAACTCACTGTGGGTCAATCCAGTGCCATGTAGAATATTACATGCACCTATGTTCTTGACTTTAGTATCACTATACTTATGACCAATGAGATGTGGTCATCAGTCAACAAACATACTAATCTTTATGCATTATAATTGTCCCATATTAATAATGCTCGATTAGGGATATTTAGGAATATTAACACTATTCTTATAATCTCATTTTTAAGTCACATACTTAAAGATATAGAATACATGTTACATATTCCAAGGACATTTATTGTTCTAATATTTATATTGCAGTAAATAAAGACATAAAAAATTTATTGTTGAATAATCGATATAACATAATCACTGAATAACAAAATAGTCTATCCTAGAATTACATTGTCTCTAGGGCACTAACACTATCAACAAGTTACCGATCCGCACCTATGTCGGACCCGTTACCCGCAGGATCCAGAGATGTTCCCTCTGGGGAGTTAGACAGTGATCTTGAAAGATTTTGCATTACGGATCAAAGCATTCTCTCGAGGTCTATGAAGACTCTTGGTTCTTTGAGGAACCTTTGGTTCTTTGAGGAACCTTTGGTTCTTTGAGGAACTTTCAACTTATAATCCTAACCGTAATATGGTCGGAGTATTAGTTGTTTCCGTCAATTCGTCCTTAGTGCGTGCAATCTCACTTTGCGCATATGAAATATTTTGGTTAGTGTATAAGGTAGTGACTCTCCAACTGAATATCCCACACATCCTTATTTGTTGCATCCAGTGCAGTTACTCCCTGGTGACCTCTAGCCTGATAGGCTACTTCCATTTAGGGGGTAAATTAGAATGTGTATAAGTTTGACTGTAGTCTGGGATAAAAGTTGTTGGGTATACAACCTTATGACTAATCATGTGAGAAAGCAAAACTCCAATTAGATGAACCTGCATCATAGAATATGAGCAATAGAGATAGAATGCATTTACAACATACCAGAACATTTAGTGAGAACATATGCATTATATCATGTGAGAGAAATGAAGTACAATTGTGATTTCAAAAAGTTTTACAATATAAGCAATCACAATTGTAGAAAGAAATTTTGAGTTTAGGGAAGAAATAGTTCTTGAGCCAGTTTTACTAAACAAGAACATGAGCAAAAATCAAATTAATAAATATTAATCGAATTAATGTAAGCTAATGTTTAAACCAATACAAACAAAACTATTTTATCATGTTTTAGGTCCTGTAAGATGGATACCAACTGTTATACCCAAAATTTACACAAGGAAATGTTGACTTGGTCAAGGGAAATCTGTAAGGAATTGTTCTCCCACTGGGATTGTGACATAAAATTTACAACTAGATAGGCTTGTACTATGTTGTTGCAGCAACTAGTTATAGTTGCCGCGACAACTAGTCATGTTTGCTCTTGAACGAAATGATCGATGACGAAATGAAGGTGTTATGCCACAAAAATGTACACAAAGGGAAAATGTGAGTCTACGAAATGTAACTAGTCACGTTGCCGCGGTAACGAAGTGTTTGTCGTGCCAACTAGGCTATCTTGCCGCGACAATGCTTACAAAATGTACATTGAAGACAAAATGAAGATTCTTATACATTTGAAGACCTGATTTTGTATTCCAATAAGTTGTCCTTATTGGGGGATCAAAGGTGATTAAGCTTGTCAATACGCTCTAGAGATCTAATTCTGTATTCTAACAAGTTGTCCTTGTTAGGGGATTACAAGATGCTCCGCGTGACATAATTTGGTAGAACTTGCCCTATAGTCTGATGGGTTAGCCTCATCGGGGGGTAGGGATTCCGTTCGTGCATTTGGAGTAAGTCATGACTGTCCCTGCAACTAATGTACGAGGAAAGAGCTGGTAGCGGTTGATGTTAGCTCCGATAGTTAGGGCGAATGTTGTATCCGTGAAGTCCTCGGTCTTAGTTGAGCCTTGGGGTCATTGGGCTAGGCTTCATCGCATAGACTCTTCCAAATGGGCTTTGTGAATGGTTGGTTCGACAACCTATCGTAGTGGGCCTTTTGGGCCTGCAAGCAAAGAGACCTATTTCTAATGGACTTAGGTTTCTTGCTCTCCAAGAAATACGTGGGCTTGATCCTCTATAAATATTGAGGTACGTAGGCACATTGAGGGGGATTGGAAGCAAAGAGCTCTTCGAGCCACCACAAAAAAATCCTCTCAATCGCAGCCCCAAATTCATCACAACCACCACACTCCGGTGACTTTTCCGGCGAAGAACCACCGTCACAGATCTTGAATCCGGCAAACAACCTCAAATTTTGTTATCACAAATTCCTCCGTTAACACCAACTATTAGAAATTGTTAGCAATTGATAGGTCTTGTCTTCCAATTGTTAGATCCTGAAAATCAAACGTTAGTTCCTAAACAACTGAATTGACATATACCAATTTAATACCAACAATGGTCCTATATAAGAAAGTCTGTCAACAACAACAACACAACAAAGAATTAGAATTAAAACTGCAGGTTATATATGTGTTAAACAGAAGAACAGTAAAAGAACCAAGTACAGGGACCTGTTTGTAAGTTTTGAAACAATAGTGACTAAACTGTAAAAACTATACAAACTATTTATATACACATGAAAAAGAATATACAAAAATAAGAAATAATATACATAATAAATAAAAAAATAAAAAAAATAAAAACTAAAAAGAAAAGAAAAATTCGAATTAAACTAAAAATAATAAAACTATACATAAATTAATAATTTACATAGGTTGACTTATAAACAGACTTAGGACTTAGATAAAAAGACAAACACTACAAAACATGTTAACAATAAATTAACATTTTAAAATTACAATACCGGTACAAACACATCAAATATATTTATACAATAATATTTATAATAAGTTAGTAAATCCATATATTTTCTAACAAAATAACTTTCTACTAGAAAATTATTTAGAGAGAAAATAGGATTTAATAAACTATCTAAACATTGCAGTTACTTTAAAATAATGAAATTTTCAATAAAAATAGTTTCCTCAAAAATTCTAACTTGAGAATTAGAGAAAAAATATTTTTAGAGAAAATTTATTATTCTAAAATACAGAAACATGGAGTATAACAAGAGAATGACTATGACAATTCTTATAGAAAGATAACAAGTAAGAATTTGGAAAGAATGTCATAACATTTACTTGGTGCTTAGACCTGGGCACTAGCTTCCATGCTTCTTGTTGTTCAGGATCAGCAAGTGCTTCCTCAGATTCCTTAGATTCTATACCTTGATTTTGAGAAGCCCTTCTAGTTCTAACTCCAACATCTGGATCACCAATGATCAGCTCTATTCCAAATAGACTGTCCAAGAAGGTTAGATCTTGATGAATCGCCTTGTTCTTCATTATGATGTTGTGTTTGACTAGTTGATCCTTTGTTTACTCTCTCCGAGTTATTGCCAGATTGACTTGATGATTCTTCTCCAGTGACAGGGGTATCTCCAATATTAAAATTGTTTCCTCCACTATCACTTGGATAATTATCATCTTTAACATTTTAAACTTATGACTTCAAGGAAATTCCTCGATAATAACAATTGTCAACTCCTAACAACTGCTAGTTAAAGACAAACTTGGTTCAATAAATAAGACTCGATTACCAAAGTTGTCTTGTCTGCAATCTTAGAAAAAATATTCTAAGTCCAATACACCTTGATCCATTGAATATACCATTTATTATCAAAGTGATTAGAAGCTTGCAATTAAGCATAAAAATTATTCCAAGTAACTGAACAATGGTCACTTTAGATATTTCAATGTCCATAGTTCTACTTAAAGAATTTTCATACCATGTATAGTAATATGAGTGAATTGTAAAAGATATAACAATGATTACTTAGAGGAGTTCTAAGTAATTTCACGCATACCAATACATCTCACAATTAGTTAGTAAATAGAATTCTAACTAAATATCATTAACTGATATTAGTCAAAACTTCAATACAACCAATTGTTAGAACCATGATATTAATTATAGTGAATTTCTGAAAATAGAGCATTGATAAATTCACTAGAATTAACATCTCACAACTAATTGAAGACCAAGACAAATAGGTCCAAATTAGTTATGATTCAGATTTATTTTGATATATGAGGTACAGAGCAAATAATAAATTGAATTGCTTCAGGTTCTATAACTCATATTAATCAAAGTAAATAATTAAATAAATAAATACTAAATCTATATGAGTTAGATTTTAGCATTTAAGTATTTAAATTATCTTTAAATAATCACCACTAAAATATATTGCAATCATACACATGGCAATCATTCAACAGATAATTCTCAGCGTGAGGTCTGGATGTAAATAAGTTCACAAGTCCTTTCAATACGAACAATTGAATACTTGTGAACTCGTTTATGAATTTCTTACAATGAAATCACAAGTCCTTTCAATACGGACAATTGAATACTTGTGAGCTTACTTAAGAATTACTTAACAGATGTGATTTACAAATCATATAGCATTAATAAAATCCCAAGTTTACAAACTAGTCTTGAAAAATTAATTTCATCAAGTGATTTAGTAAACGTATCTGCAAGTTATTCTTAACTAAAAACATGCTCTCTCAAAAGAATTGATACCTTATGCAAGGTGCTTAGCCTTGAGTGTTCCACAGAGTTGTTGGAGATGAAGTTGATTCCTTGTGTTCTCCTGCTTTCTTACAACTCATTTGATCTGTCTCTATGCAGCAAAACATGTCAGAACTGATGTCTTTAGGGTACCATCTCCGAAGATTTGGGTCCAACTTAAGACTCTAAAAGTCAGGTGTAATAACTACAAGAATAGATTCTCTAGGTTCCACTTAGGGCCTTGCACATATGCATATTGAGAATATAATATGGGTGTGAGTGATATATTTGCAATTGAATAAAATAATGAGCCGATGATTCCTCTATAGCCTGATTAGGTCCTAATTAGTAGATCCTGAACTTGTTGGGTCAAATATCTCTAGGGTACCATTTCCTCAGATTTGGGTCTAGCTTAAGATTTTTGATTACCAACTTGTTAGGTCCAAACTAATAGGTCAAAAGCAAGATATAGTGGTGCGTTGGCAGAGAGTCTTGACAGGTCTAGAATCTTCTGAACAGAAACAAAAGATCCTTGACTTACTTTTATTATCATCATTCTTTTGGCTTACTAAAGTAAATCAAAAGAATTGCAACTTTACCAACATCAAAACAGCAAATATCTTGATACCAATTTATAGTTAGTAGACCAACATATAATATAAACAAGATATCATTGCACATATATATCATTTATGTTTGTGCCTAAAGATGTAGAGAGTTCTATAAATATGACACCAATTGTTAAAAGATACCAACAGTTAAATATTGATACCAAATATTAAATTATAGTTAGAGTGTCATACCATGTCTTCCATGCTTGCTTGAGTGATGATACCAGTTCAGACTAACCTACAGATCTTCCATTATCTCACCAACCAGGAGTGCACTTGTTTACATTCCTCTAGCATCTAGATTCAGTAAGTCTAGATGTCCATTATAATCTTGAATGTGTAGTTGGTGCCTGATATCCTCAAGTCTTGTCACTGGTGCTTCTTGTCAAATATACCACTTGATCAAATTGAAGCATCCAGTTTGGCCTTGTCCCTCATAACAATGCTTTGACATCCAGTTAGACTTCTGGTTATCCTTGTACCAATTACAGCCTTGTTGTTTGGTCTGGATACCAGCTTCCCTACAATCTGCCTTTTGTACTGATTGAGATCATCTTGCAATGCAATTACTCAATCTGGATCTTTCAGAGCCATTGTAGCTTTCTTAGTTTCTTCTGAAAGAAAACTAAAGAAATAATCATTGGTACTTGAAGCTCTGCTAGTCTTTTACTTCCACTATTAGGAACACTAAGAACTAGGACAAAGAATTAATTGAGTCAACATACTTTGTCTTGGCAGACATGTTCTCATAGTGTCCTATGATTTTCAATGTGGTGTGTTGAGTTGACTAAACGATCCTTCTTTTACTCCCCCTAAGCTGTTGCTGGGTTTACATGAAGATTCTCAATGTTGACATTGCTTGGATCTGAATCACCATCACCATTGACAGCTAGGAGCTAGAAGTTGTTGAACATCACTAAGACTTTCAATCACCTTTTGTTGATTAATAACAATCACCCTGTAGGCTGTAGACTCCATTGAGTAACCAAGAAAATTATCCTCTTGAGCATTAGCTGATTGCCAAGATGCTCAGTTCCATTTATCATTGCAAAACAATTTCCTTCATACTTTGTGGGGTCTTCCTATATTTCTTACTGATCAGGGTTAATCATACCAGTAGCAAACTATTGAATCCTTCAACATTAATAATCTTGTAAGTGCAGAAATCATCTAGAACACCAATTGTTGGATTTACCCCTGTAATCTGACCTTCAAGTTGTCATAGTCAGTTATGCTTCCTGCTCGATCTTCTTGATGTGATCAATCACCATCAGTGGTGTCTTATCTTCAGGTTGTCTGAACAACAAATTGTTTGTTGAGAGAAGTCATCGGTCATCACCACTAAAGTATATTTATCTTTGATGTAGAACTTTTGTGTGATGCTTCTTTGACTTCCCTTTATGACATGCCTTGATTTCATTTTACTATAATTCCAGATAAGGCAGTCTCCTATACTGATTCGATAACCAGGAAAGAATCTCTTGATTTGACATTTAGGTGAGAGACCTTCTTAATTTATAGCTGAACTCGTGTCTAATGAAGCTTTAGATTAGACATATTAACTTCACCTTTGATTGAGATTCCATGTTAGCTACAGATAAGTTTTCTTTCCTTAATCCTCGAATAGTAGGCTCTTCATCTTTTAAAGATGCTTTATTACTGACAACATTCCTAGCTATTGAATAGACATGACCCTGGGTCATACCCTTGCTGTTGTCTCCAAGGGATGCCACTTGGCCAGATACCTTCACCACTATTGACAGCAGGGCTCTATCCTCGGTCATATGCCTTGAACATCCACTGTCCAGAATCCACATAACACGATCTACCTGTTACACACCCTACAATGCTAAAACGGTTAAACTTTCTTTGGGACCCAAGCTTGGTTGGGTCCAGAGTACTTGAAAAATTGGCCTTTGTCAGGCAAAATCATATTCTTGACCTTGACACCAATTTCATCATTAATCAATAGACGTTTAACCCTATAAACAGATTTGACAATCTTTTATTTTATCTTGGGTATCCATGTCTCTTTAGCAGCAATAACATTCTTTTCAACGACTAGACATTTGACCTTGTAAACAGCCTTAATAAAACTTTGTTTAGGCTTTGGTACAAGTGTCTCTGTCCTAACATGAGGAGGATTAGCATTCTTTGATCTAACATATTTATTTCTATTCATATGTTGTCGAGGAGCAGTCTTATTAGCACATGCATGATTACCATTAAAGTAAACAGACATAACATTAAAAGCATAAGACATACATTTGACAACACCACATGCTTTATGAGAAGAATCAATAATAGGCATGGTATGCATGTTAGACATGTTATTGTTCGTTTTCAACATATTACCACCTAACCCATTTTAGAAGAACTGGTTGACTCAACAACCTTAACTGGTTCCTTAGAAACAACCTTTTTTGATTTAACATTTTTGGTTGTAGGTTCCTTAACAGATTTATCATTATCCAGGACTATGCCATTTGCAATGTCCTCATTGCACATCTCTTCCTGGATAATCATAGAAATCATATTAGGTGGTTCTGCAACTGACTTCCTAAAGAGGGGATCTTTAACATTCTTAAGCACATGTGGTATACCCCTTTTTTCAGCACTAACAAGGTTGGGGGTATTTATGCCTAATAATCCAATAGCCTCGTTGTAGCCAAACCCTATTCCTACGGTTTGGTCTACAGCTTGTTTATTGAAAAACTCTTTAGACACTTTACAAGAAAGCAAGCCCTAACCTTGGTTTCAAGTTCAGCAATTTTAGCAAGTTGTTTAGATACTACCTCCACTAAAGATTTATCTCTTTTGTTAAGTAGTTCTATTTCCTCCGTTAGCTTATCTTGATTAACATGCACCTTTTTTAGTTCTAACACTTCATTTTCAAGCTCAGTGTTTAACAAATTTATTCTAGCATTTTCACTCCTTGCACATTCCAAAGTACTACCAAGATGACGTATTATTTCAGCATCAGTAAATTTTACCTGAGATTTAGGACCAGTTAGGATCTCTTCTGTTTTTGCCAACAGGACAAGATCCTCAACCTCCTCTTCATCACTGTCAGTGTCATCCCAGCTTTTGCCTTGTACCACATAGGCCGTGTCTGTGTTCTTCTTACCAGATGCATACTCTCTCCTTGCATCTTGTTGAGGTTGATGACACTCAGTTGCAAAGTGTCCAAATTCATTGCAGTTAAAGCAACGAATCTTGCTTCTGTCAAGAACTCCAGTTTTGTACCCACCCTTGCTACTAGAGGATGAAGAACCTCCTCTCTGGAATCTGTTGTAGTTAGATTTGAACTTGAATTTAGGATCCTCCGAAATCTAAAGTTACTGAACTGTCTCACCATGAGTGCCATGGATTCATCTTCCAACTGATCCAGCTCTTCTAATGAGTAAAACTCTTCACCATCCTGATTAGCTGGTGTCTGACCATGTTCAACATCAACTTGTTCCTTGTCAGAGCTGTAAGGTCGAACAACCTAAGCTTCCATTTCCTTTGGAGTCTCAACCACTAAAGCTGTAGATATGTTTGCAACTCTACCTTTACCATAAATCTCTTTTTGTTGAGCTTGCTCCAACTCATAGGTTTTCAGAATGCCGAAGAGTCTTTCAAGAGAAATTTCATTCATGTCTCTGGCTTCTCTAATGGCATTGATCCCGTGTTCTAGGTGAGTAGGCATCATTAGTAAGAACTTCCGATTAATCTCCTTGAGTGTATAGTTCTTGCCATGGACTTGCAAGTTGTTAATCAATTTATTATACCTTTCAAACACTTCTTGAATGCCTTCATTAGGGCCAGATCTGAAGTGTTCATACTCATTGATGGTTTCAATAGTTTCCCACATGTGCTTAGCATTTTTACAATTCATCACATGGTAATACATCACAGCATCCAGGGAATCTATTAGGATGAGTCTTAAGTTTTTATCAAGGGCAATATCCATTTTTTCATCAACTGTGTAAGAATTAACGTCATTTGGATATGTCCTTTCAGGAATAACAACTGTTCCATCCATAGTTACTTCCTCTTCTGTAACCATAGGAACTATTGGCCTGGTTTTCAACACACCCATAAATTTGGGATTGGTAACATCAAGAAACAACTCCATCTTATTCTTCCACATATCATAATTATCTTTGTCAAAGAAAGGTATCTTCGCAATGGCTTTCGAAGTCATGATGAATTTTTAAGTGAGTTTAAAATTCGAGCTTGATTTTTAATTTAATAAAGATAGGATCTTGATTTGTATATCAATCAAATGGCTCGGATACCAATTGTTAGGTCCAATCTATTTGTAGAAGGGGGGTTGAATACAAACAGTACTGTTTTATCGAAATTTGTTCGGATAGATTTTATATTTAATCCAATAACAAATTTGATGCGGAAATTTAAATGAAACAAAATTTAAGTTAAATATAAAATTATATTAAACTTGAGAGGTTGTTACAAATACAGTACAGAGCAATATCTCACTAATAAAAACAAATTAGAAAATTCGACATGAACTTTTCTAGATTTGTTAATAAAAATCGAGATATAGATTAGGAGTAAAAACTCGATAATAGCACAAGAGATACAAATGATCAAGTTCTATCGGACCAAATATTACAAATATTGAGAACTTGATTTTACAGAAAATAATTAAGATCCCGTGTGTTCTTGAATATTTGAGAGAGAATAGAGCTGCCGTGTTGTTTTTGATCTAATGTTGAAGTGATGTTTTGTTTCTAGCCGCCAGGGAGATATTTATATACACTGCTTCTTTTCTATTGAATTAAAGCTGTTAAGACAATTTGATTCCACTTGTTAAGACAATCGTTAAGATCATCTTGATTGTATTAATAGACTTCTTTCCAATAAGACTGTCGTTAAGACTTATCAATTATACACTGCCAAAACAATTCGACTGAATTGTTAACAAATTGAAGTAGACTGCCATGCTGAAGCCCATTTGCGAGATGGAAGGTGGATGCACGCGGTTTCTGTTTTGCTGAGAAGACTCGGGCGCGTAAACGCGCGCGCGGGTAGGCGCGTGAACTTCCAACCAACAACTTTCCCATGTGCTTTCTGCCTAACTTTTGATACAACTTATTTTTTCTCCAGTTCACTAAAACAATTCAGCTGTTTGTTTTTCTTCTTTTGATAAATTAAATCAGGTGTTTTAACAATTCTTCTTATACTTTGCTTTTTTTAGCACACATAAAACAGCCGACCTATTTTATTAACAACCAGCCCGAGTTCTTTTGACAAATCGGCCCATTTCTTTAATCAAATTAATTTGGGCCTTGAATTAAACAAGTCCACCAAGCTTTGCTTATTACTCCAATTCTCACACAACCCACTTCTAAAATTTAGATCATGCAGCCCACTTGACTTTAAATCCATGCAGCCCACTTCTCTTTTTGTTATTTTAATTATTTAATGATTAATTAACTAATTCAGATTTAATTAATACAATAATTAATTTAATAAATAAATTAATTCTTTCAGAATTAATTTATTAATTAAATCAACTAAAATGATTTATGTCAATTAAAGGAGAATTAATTTAAATCACTAGGTAATTAATTCAACTATTTGAACCACTGAAAATAATAATGAATTACCACTGAATTTGTGCTGACGCTCGATGTACGGTCTGGTTCATGAACGACTAACTCCAACGGCTTTTCTTTATTTTTGACTCTATGATGTGGTTCCTTTTCTTTTCTCCTCTCTCTCTTTTTAATTCTTCTGTACTGTCTCTGTCACCTTTAAAATCTCTGTCACTTTAAATGAATCCACTTCTTAATGAATACTCCACTGAGGCTTGAACAGATGTCTGAGCTTCTTTCAATGTAGTAATTCCACAAGTCTAGATTGACCTTGATCTTTTTCTACTGACAGATATTACAATATGAGATTCCTGTGACAACCTATATACTATTTACTACTACAATCTTGTTTAAGTTGAGTTGTATCCTCGAAATACAAATAGGCTACATCATATGCCTTTCACACACTTTTGAAAGAACAAATGAATTTACTCTCAGAAAAACAAGGTTTATATTTTAGATTTAAACCAAGCCCCTGGTATTGATTTGAATGAGCCTCCACGTTCAGAGCTTCCTACTCCACCTCCTCCTTCTCCTCACACACTAGGTAAGTTTTAAACCTAAATTTCAATATTATTGTTTGATTTATAATTTTAATTTTTGTTAATGTTTTTTATTCAAGTCAAGTTTATAAATTTTAATTGACAAAGTTTATTTTTTTTAGTTTTGAAAATCAAGTCCATAGAATGCTAGTAGCAATTAAAAAAATCAGTATTATCGGTTGTGTTTAATTTAAAAGTTAGAAAATTATTATTTTATAAGATTTTTTTACATATTTTGACATTGATCATGCAAAAAAAATCAATATTATAGGTTGTGATGTATATGTGTATAAAATATTAAAAAAAATTCATAACATTAGTTGATGGTGTTAATTTATCTTACTAGTTTTTTTTTCAAGTCTAGTCTTGATTTGTATTTTTGGTATAGATATTAAAATTTATTGCTTGTGTTAGAAAAAATTATAATTTGTTATAATATTGTTATAAATAGTCCAATTTAGAAATGCATAGAATTTTATTTAATTATGTTTGTCTAGATTAAAATATGATTTGTGAAATATCAATTTTAAATTTTGGATTTTATTTGTTACTTTAACAACAATTTTCTTGCTAAACTATTTTGTCAATATGTATGTTTATATACTTTTGTAGGTAATGAAAATCTAGCAGAAAGAATGGTGAGATCAAAAACAAAAAATTTATCCAATGATGAGTTTAGTGCCATTTACATTGCCTTGTTAAAGAAAAGTGTAAATGGAAAATAAAATGGGGCACAACCAATACAGCTGCAAATGAATTTTCAGTTAGCATGTGTATTGTTCAATGTATATGGAAACGGGTAAAGGAGACTTCCAATGGAGTGGTTGATGTTTCACATCATAAGAAGAAGAACGGTGATCGTAAAAGAGTACAAATAGATCTTCAACAACTTAAAAATGTTCCTTTATCTAAACAGACAAATATTTTATCTACAACCTATGCAATAAAGGTTGAAAAATCAACATTGTTTAGGTGCTTGAGACGTGGAAAAATGAGAAGACACTCTAATTATATCAAGCCACTTTTAATGGATAAAAATAAGAAAAGTCGTGTTGAATTTTGTTTGTCCATGTTGGATAAAAACAATTTTCCTTATAATCCTCAATTTGTCAACATGGAGAACATCATTTATATTGATAAGAACTATTATCTTGTTGCAGATGAAGAGTAGCCTCATCGAACATGATAAAGAAAAAATTTTGTTCTAAAAGTTATGTTTCTTGATGCAATAGCAAGGCCACAATTTGATAGAGATGGGAAAAAAAAATCGGGCAAGATAGGTATATATCCATTTGTTACCAAAGAGCCAGCTAAGAGAAGTAGTGTCAACAGGGTGGTAGAAACTATTGAAACAAAAGTTATTACTTCAGTTGGAAGGGACATAATAAGATCATACTTGATCTAGAAAGTTCTACTGGATATTCGAGTAAAATGACCGGATGAAAGTAGGATCATTATATACATTCAACAAGACAATGCAAGAACACATCGTGATCTAAATGATAGAGAATTTTGTGAAGTTGCCTCACGATATGGGTTTGACATTCGTATCATGTGTCAACCATCAAATACTCCCGATCTAAATATATTAGACCTTGGTTTTTTCAATGCCATTCAGTCACTACGCTACAAGGAGTGTCCAAAAAACAAATCTGTTGAAAGATCATTTCATGATCACTACCCTCCTAAAATATTGAACGAAATTTTTTATACCTTACAAAGGTGTTTTTTAGAAATTCTAAAAGTACGAGGTTCCAACAGATACAAGATACCCCATATTAAAAAGAGTACTTTGGAGAGACAAAACAGACTCCTTCGCCAGATGAACTGTGATGGCAGGCTTGTGAAAGATGCAATTAACTAGTTGAATTTAAGTAGTTAAATTTTATGTGAGGAATCATTCGTGTAACTATTAAATTTTGAATTTCAAACTTTTAAATTTTCATTTGTTTGAACTTTGCATTTGTTAAAAATACTCACCTAAATTATGTTTATTTTTTTATACATTTTTAAAATTACCTTTTTTTAAATAAAGATGTGTAAAATTTTATTCTATTTTTTATGAAAAATAAATATTGTAATTGAACTTTTTCATAAAAACAAAAATCTTAGTTTTTAAATATTTAGTACTTTATTAAACAAAATTTATGAATGCAAATGTTATAAATTTCTTTTTGTAATTAGACATGTGTTTACTAAATGACCTTTTCATTCTCCTAAAATAACAACAATATGGAAGACAAGATGATTCGAAAAAAATATATTCAAAGATGTACAAAATTGTAAAATATTTACACTTGTTTTGATACTTTTAAATGACTTGTAAATTAAAATTGTATTTGTTCTTAGTTAATAACTTCTAAAACAAAACCTATTAACACAAATTTGTAAAAAAAAAAATTAATCTAATACAACACAAAAATGACAATCATCAAAGGAAAATTTTAAAATTTATCATGGATAGAAAACTTTCATAGAAGTCTCGAATTTAAACTACAGTACATCACATGTACTTAAACATTTAGAATTAAACTAGAAATACATCACGAATTTAGCAAAAAAAGAAAGAAATACATCCTAAATTGCAAATATAATAAAAATTATTTTTTCAAACAATTTCAAAACACTCAGAAAGTAGATACTCCACATCATATAAAAAACCTGAAAAATAGATTCTTGATGTAAAGGTCTTCCATGATCTTCTGGACATTCATTCAAATCAAAATCAACCTCCTCTTTTGGATTTGGATTAATCTCATTTTTCACATCTTATTTGTTATCGTTCTCACCCGCCATTTTATCACCAGCTACTAAGTACCAAAATGCCCACGCGCGGAAACATGGCCCTAAATACCTTCGGGTTCGGCTTACTCATTTACAATTTGCATGGATTGGACCACGCATCTCTAACATGCACAATCATTCATAAATATTTTTTTTAATTTTATATTACAGGGTACACGCACTGTAAACTTGTGTGTTTACCTTTCGCATAGCCTGCATGCGTATTTTGTATGAATAATCTTGAAAGACATCTTTCACTTGTAGGTTTTGGTGATTTGTCAAATACAAAAGTGAAAATTAAATTAGATATAGTAAGTTGACTAAGTCACCTAGTAAAATTCTCCATTAGCAATATTCGAAGTGACAATCTACGAGTTCGAGTCAGAAAGACAAAACGTTTTCTTGAACCTAGAAATATTGACTTGGACAAGATATAACTAATTATTCTATTCTAAAGAATATTGTCACATTATTCCGGCTAACGGCTTAAGGCACAAATATCAAAATATTCCCGAATACGTCTTCTTGAACCAAAAATGTTTTAAATATTCAAGAGAGTGTTCTTTTCAAATGTTTTATTCAAAAATAAATTTGATATATTTTCTAAAGATTTATCTTTCATATGATTTGGTCGTCAAAGGGTAAGACATTAAATCAAAACTATTACTACTATTACATTAAAGAAAAAAATGTACGGGAGATATAGAATGGCCGTACATGATATAGTAATAATAGCATAAACGCTACAAAATAATTAGCAAACAACATATCATTTTATCCAACTTAAACATAAAATGAAGGAAAAGTGAATCATGAGAGTGCCTTCTCACGACAATTATCAAATGGTATTGTTTTCATTTAGACGTGTATTGGGTAGTGTTACGTTTCTTGTCATGTGTAATTCATATGGGATTATTGTATTTTTATGAATATATCCATAACTTGATAATTGTGCTACATATTGCATGATTTTCGGGAATAGCAATTAACTTTAGTGATTAAGATGTAAAAGTTGTAATTACATGTTTAACTTAACGAGAGAACCTCTGCTTTTAAAAAAATGTGAAAATTATAGTCACGAATTTAATTACATGTGTGTACAACAATGTCAAAAAAATCAATTAACTATATATCAGTATTATACGTATCCAAATTAAAGTTAATCATTTGGTAGATTTAAATTAGCCCCTGAAGCGATTAACTTCTTTTAATTATGAATCATGAAGCTTCTTTTTCCAATATACCTACGAGTATAAGCTAATGTTGCAGTGACATTTCCCAAAAAAAAAACAAATATTCTATTTTTTTTTAGTTATCATTTTAGATCTTTATCTCTAATTTTTTCAATCTCTAACTTTACCTTCTCTAACTTTATCTTTCTCTTTTATTTTTCTTTCCTAACCTATTTCTTCTCTCGCCTATTTCTTCTCTCTAACTACACTGCTACAAATACATGGCCTCCTCTATAGAAATTGATAACTCAAATTTCGAGAGACTATTTAATTAGTTCAAGGCTGTTGCTGTTTCATATCGTGTTATTGCTATTGACACCGAATTTTCTGGATTTGTGCATAATATATCTGCATATTCACCGCATAATGTTTACGAAGGGATGAAAGTTAATATCGGTTTAACAAGTTTGATTCAGGTTGGGGTTGCATTATCCAAGGAAAATGGAGATGTTTACTGTGCAGTGAAGGGGTACGGACTGTTTGGAATTTCAATTTGAAATTTGACATGGAAAAAGATCCATATGTGAAAAAAAAAGCCATTGGTGTACTCGAGGAAAGTAACATAGACTTTGAGACGCACAAAAAACAAGAAATACCTTGCTCAAAATTTGTTAAGAATTTTGTGCCATGGTTGATGAGTGCACCCCGTACTTGGGTGATATTTCATGGAAATTATGATCTGGGTTTACTAATTACCAAATTTCAAAAGTCACGCACCGCACCTGAAAATCTTACTAAGTTTAATTACTTGGTTACCGAATATTTTTGGAATCGTGTATACGATGTGAAGATTATGGCTGTCGTTTGCAAATTATCTTTTGTGGGCGACACCTTAAGAGAGTATGCAGCGAAGCTCGGCATTCCATTCTTGGGCACGATGCACCAATCTGGATCAGATGCATTGATGACCGTTTTGGTGTACCACAAACTCAAGAACCTATTGCCCCATGATTGCGCGAATGGACTCTTTCAGTTGTGGCCTTGCTCAGGTAAGAAATTTATGTCTTTTTAATTATCTTGTCTCATTATCATTTTATTTAAATGCTTGTTTCGAGTAATTGGAGACCACATGAGGAACACCTCATTTACCGCATATATATTTACTTGATAAAACTAACTACTGTGGGTATGAGGGTATGTTAGACCTATTTTCCTTGAAAGTTATTCTCTTTGGTGTTATAAGATTAGATCTTTCTGAAGGCTGTATTTTTTAGTGTTACTACCATGCAGAAGAAATGAAATGCAGAAAGGTGTTATTTTGGTTGTGCTTAATTATACACCTAATAGTCCTAATTCACTCATTCATATTTTTTTTAAAAAAAGTATAACTAACATATTAATATTATTTGTTATGTAGATTGAAACTTTTGAAAAGGTTTAATATGGATTATAAACGATCTAGTAAATCGGGTGATACTTAAAACCTTATTGATTTTAAAAGAATTAAAAAAAATCTATGAATTGTGTTGGGTTTCATAGCATATTTGAATTTTTTTGAAAAGACATTCTACTAGATTTAGACTCGGCTATACATACACTAAAATTCTCCATGGACTCTATCAATTCTGCATATATTCTAAGAAGAACATTAAACCAGCTAACATTTATTGAAATCCATGAATTATATCTTATATATAATTGGCATAAGGGACTTAAAATGATTTGGTCATCAAGGGGTAAAACACTAAATCCAAACTATTACTATTACTATTTCTACGCTTAAGAAGAAAAAACATTTGGGAGATACAAAATGAACATGAACATACAAGACAGAGTAGTAGTAGCATAAACCCAACAAAATAATTAGCATACAACATATCATTTTCTCCAACATAAACATGGAATGAAGGAAAAGAGAAATAGGGATAGTGTCTTCTAACTACAATTATCAAAAAGGTATTGTTTTTATTAAATTATGTATTGTTACGATTTTGTCAATTGTAATTCATAAGGGATTATTGTGTTTTAATATATGAATATACCCATTACTTGAGAATTGTGTTGCTCATTGCATGATTTTGAGAGTAGCAAATTTTAGTGGTAAAGATGTAAAAGTTGTAATTACATATTTAACTTAGCGAGTGAATCTCTGTTTTTTTTAAAAAAATGTAAAAATTAGAGTCACGAACAGGTGCGTACAATAATGCCTAAAAAGTCAAATAACTATATATCGAAGTTATATGTATCCAAATTAAGGTTAGTCATTTGGTAGATTTGAAATTAGCCCCTGAAACGAGCAAAGAAACCAAAAATAGCTCTACGTCATATATAACTAATTAACTGGAGACATTAACTAGAAAAAAGTTTCAACCAAGTAAATAAATAAGAGATGTAAAAGGGACTAAATTAAGCTATAACAGGTAAAAACAATGTTGTGAATTTTAATGCACGCTTTGGAATATGATCATTTTACTTTAGTACCAAGTCAAAGTATAGAAGTTTTTAAAAGTAATCTTTCAAAAATTACTATTATGTGAAGTTGTTGTATATAGGGAAATAGACGAGTTATAATTTTTATAAATATAAGCTAAATTGCAAAATAGGGATGATTTGTATTCCTACATCAAACACCCATTAACGCCAACGTTACTACTTCCAGATCTCTAGGATTATCCAAACATTAATTTGTTTGGGATTGAAGCTAGACCTTTGTTATATAATTCATGATACTCATTTCGTTTTATATTAATGTTACATCACATCATCGGCAAAACATAAGAATGATAGATCAAGGTTCAGCAAACATTAATGTTATGAGTAGATAATGTGTATCTATAGTTACATAAGAAGCACATGTTACATCTAAACAATACCAAAATTTATTCTATATTATATATATATATATATATATATATATATATATATATATATATATATATATAGAGTGAGAGAGTTGCACTCCATGAAGAACACCTTATATAAAGAACAATAAAGAACACATTATAAAACTCATATTTAATCGAATCTAAGAGTTCCGTCATGGCACCCAATACAAAAAGTTCTTATTTTTTTACCCTCTATCCATTCAGAAAAAAAAAATCACTGTTCATGATGATGTCACTGCTGACGTCGTCACTAAACAGTGAATTTTTTTTATTTTTTTTGCTGAATGGAAAGAGGGTAAAAAAATAAGAATTTTTTGTATTGGGTGCCCCTGGCGGGGCAATTGGATCTATTGGAATAAATGATTCCATAGTCTTCTTTATTGTTCTTTATATAAGAGTGTTCTTTATGGAGCAATGACCTATATATATATATATATATATATATATATATATATATATATATAAAATAACTTTAAGAGCATCTCCAAGGGCAATACATATAATGATTGGTGAAAAAAATTAAATTAGGAAATAGTTAAAATTTTACATAAAAGGAACTCCGATGGGCTTAAATATAATGACAATTGTGTATAATTTTTACTAAGGGGGATTTTGGTTCGACAAATTTAACCAATAAACTACGATTATCTATAATTTTTGCTAAAGGAGAATTATGCATTGGAGTGCTATTTTTTTACATATTGACTGTATCATGTGCCACATAGGATATTATTACTAAGGGTTCTTTGCATTAAAGAAGCTCTACAATCCTAAAAATACATTAATAATCAATATTAAAATTAATTGTTCACATATTTTACAATTCTACTTACGTGCTAATCAACTTCACCCGAACCTACACATAGAGGTCAAATGGCATTCTAAACTTCTACAATTATCTAATAACATTAAAAATAATCTAGAAATTGAACTTCCAGCTATGAATATTAATCGCCCAACACGCAAGACCTTCACATCCACCATTTCACTTGGCACTGTAAAATTCGCAGCACCATAAACTCAAAGCACTGCCCCAAACCAAATCCTGATTTTTATTAGTGAAAGAATATCCAATCTTACTTATACTAGAACAGGTGGCATCAACAAATTTTGTTGATTTCTTCAGTTTTTTTAAGATTTGGGCAGCAATGCAAAGGACATATACTATAAGGGATATGATCACCTACGTCCCCATTGAAGAACTATATATGTGGCGTAAGAACTACAACATAGCTACGAAAACAATGCTACTTTGGTTATTAAAAATTGCAGCATCATACGGTAATGAAGCATTATTCTATGTCGAATTTAAATAATATTACAAAGAAAAATTGACTATTTGAGCACTACAACTGTCATATGAAACTTTACGGGAATCGACATAAAAGAATGACATGCTCTCTAAAATTACAATAAACGTATTAGATGTTTAATTCTCCTTGGAGAAAAAACAAGATGCGTTTAGAGGGCTAACGATGGCAATAAAAAATCCAACTACTAAAGGTATCCCTTGGATGATACAAATGCTATGAACGATAGCAAGAAATATTTGCCCTAATCACATATTCTCCGAACTTTTTGGCCCTTCTACCTGTAACCGACACAATACTATGCAAGAAGACCATTACGTGTGTGATGACATGCCGTCCAATCACATCCAATATATGATTACGTATGCCAATTAAAATACTTCATTTTGCCACATTACCATTGTCATGTTATTTGGAGAAATATTTTCTGGAACATTTGTTCCAAAATATTGTAATTCTTAGAGTTGGTGTATTCAGTTTAGATTATGTAGGATTTTTTTGAATTTTAAAAGTTTAAGGATATTCAATATAATATAAAAATATTCATTAAAATCTAGGTGTATTAAACAAAGAATTTAAACCGTCCTTTAAAATCTTATGGTATTCCATTCAGAATTTTTAAAATATTGGAGGATTTAATAAGAATTTTCTGACAAAAAAGGGATTTCAAATCATCTTTTTAAATTTAGAAGAATTTACTATAGATTATAAATAATCTATTAAAATATGGATTAGTACCAAGTCAAAGTATCGAAGTTGGCTTTTATACCTGAAAATTGTGTAATACACAAATGCATGTTTCCAACCACGTGGGATGCAATGCATTGCTGATTTATAAAAGTAGTCTTTCAAAAATTACCGTTATGTGAATTTCCTATATATAGGGAAAAAGATGAGTTACAATTTTACAGAAATGAACTAAATCTCAAAATTGAAATTATTTGTATTCTTGCATCAATCACCCATTAACACCAGCGTTAGTACCCCTAGATCTTTAGGACTTCCCAAACTTTCATTTGTTTGAGATTGAAACGGGATCTTTGTTATATTATTGACGATACTCATTTCATTTTATATTAATTTTCCAGCACACCATCTGTACAATGTAAGAAAGATAGATTATGTTAAAATATAATATAAGATCCATATAAGACATCCCTCTAAAATCTTAATGTTTTCGATGAGTTGGTTACTTAACATGGTATCAGAGCTCAGGCTGGTGGGAGGACACAGGTTCAACTCCCTGCCACCCCCAGTATTCTCATAATTATTATGGACACGAAGGCAACTTGTTAGGTCCAATATGTTTGTAGAAGGGGGGGTTGAATACAAACAGTACTGTTTAATCGAAATTTGTCCGGATAATTTAATTTATATTTTGACAAATTTGAGCGGAATTAAATGAAACAAAATTCAAGTTGAATATAAAATTATATTAACTTGAGGGGTTTGTTACAAATACAGTACAGAATTTATATCTAGTTAATAAAAACAAATTAGAAAATTCGACATGAATTTTTCTAGATTTGTTAATAAAAATCAAGATATAGATTAGGAGTAAAAACTCGCTAATAGTACAAGAGTATCAAGTAAACCAGTTCTATCGGATCAGAAATTAAAAATAAGATGAACTTGATTTTCTATGAATTTTTCTGCTTCTTGTGCTGTGTTCTTGATGAGAGAGAAGAGAGCAATCTGCTTTTGAATGTAATATTTTGATCTGTCTTTTGTCTTTTGTCGTCTGTCTTCATTTATATCATTTACTGCCTCTTTATCTTCAAATATAACTGTCAAGACAATCGGCAATACAATTTATTCTTCAAAGACAACCAATTTTGTACTACCAAGACAATAGGCAATACAATCGTCAAGACAATCAGGTTCTTCCAAGACAATCGGCAAGACAATCAAATTCTGAGATCTTTGTCTTGATTTATCAAAAATTATCATTCTGTCTGAAGCTTTTTCTTTTTGATCATTATCAAGACAATCTGATTTGAACTGTCAAGACAATCGTCAAGACAATCAAATCAGATTTTTATTCTACTTTTTAAAAGCTTTTCAGAAATTATCATTACCAAGACAGTCGGCAAGACAATTACTGATTTCTTCTTCAAGACAATCGGCAAGACAATCTCTTATTGTCTTGCTATTCTGATTTAAGCCTTTAAGACAATCGGCAAGACAATCAGGGATTGTCTTGCTAGTTCATTTTTCAGATTAAATTAAATTGATTAACAAATAATCATTTTAATTTAACCTTACTTAAATAATTAATCAGATTTAATTAATCTAATAATTAATTTAATTAAAGAATTAATTCAGGATGAATTAATTAATTAATTAAATTGACTACTTGATTTAAATTAATTAAAGAAGAATAATTATATATCCTTTGATTGTCTTAATTCTTTTCTGAATCACTGAAAGTAATAAAGGAATACCACTGAATATTTTGTTGACGTTCCATGCACGGTCTGGTTCATGAACGACTAACTTCAATGACTGTCCTTTAATTTTCACATCAAAAATGTGATTCATTTTTCTTCTCATTTCTTTCTCCTTCTTGTACTTCACTGTATACTGTCTGAACCTGTCACTCTAGAAATCTCTGTCTTACAAATAAATCCACTTCTTTGATGCTATACTGAGGCTTGATCAGCAATCTGAACTTCTTCCAGTGTAAAACATCAAAACTATAGATTGACTTTAGGGTTTTTCTTCTGACAGATAGTACCTCCTGAGATTCCCGTGACAGTTAAAGTTATTTACTTATTACAAACTAAGTTTAAGTTGAGTTGAGTCCTCGAACTACAAATAGGTTGTGTCATATGCCTTTCAATCTCCCCCTATTTGTTTGTTAGAAGATAACAAGCAAATACCTAGAGGATTACTCAACTAACTCAACTTAACTTAGTAAAAGATAAAACTTTAAACACAAAGTAAATAAAAGAAAAGTTCTGGTTTATATTTAACATTGTCCAGATTCAAACATAAAAGATAAATACAAGATAGATGATCCTCTAGACTGATCATATAATACAATTTTCTATCTTGACCTATCTCAGATCTAAAGATATCACATGTAGAGCTGATCTTCACTTTGAAGTTTCTTCATCCCTTATCTCTCCAGGTTCAACTTCATCTTCTTGCTCTAGAAATCTTCTGATATTCTCTGTGTCAAATCATTCTTGATCATCCAAGGTTTTGATCAAATCCTTGTCAAGTACACGTTCATAATCTGACACAAGACCTTTAGGTTTCTTAGGCAAGATTCCAAGGTTGCCCCATAGCCGATTCCGAAGTATGTAATATTTCTTTTCAAAGCCAGTTAAAGCATATGATCGAATAATGTCAGCAACAAAGATACTTTCTTTATCTTCGAATCCTGTAGTCCTCAGCATATGTTCTAACCAGACCAGATGAGATGCAGTGTATAGTTTCATCGACTTAGAATCAAGGAAGCAAGAATGTAGTGTATTACCCTTGAGAAACTTAACATGATGTGGAGTTTGAATAACTTGTGGACTATTCCTTTGCGCAAACTCCAAAAGTCTTTCATGAAGTAAGATATTCAGTTCAGAAAACCTTTTTACCTTTAGGGACATAATCCACAGTTCAATCAAGCTTCTCTGTTGAAATATTTGAAGTGACACATAGAGAGAACCCATTGTACGAGAGTCAATCTGAATTATCAATTGATCTGCACATCTGTCAAACCCAGCTACTATCCTCGTGATTTCCAGCATCAGTGCATCCATATATTGCAAGTAATTTGGATTGGTCTCTTGAAACTGTTGGAGTAGTTGGAGAAAACGTTTATCATCATTAGCAGTGTTCTGAATAGAATCAAAAATTTCTCTTGCTCTATCCCACTTTGGACCAATCTTCAACTGAATATCTCTTTTCCTTTCCTGTACACTGATTGCATGTAGCTTTTGTTTCTCTACATCTTCAGCTTGCTTCAGCTTCAATCTTTTATCCACTACCTGTCTGGTCTTCTCAAGCTTAGCTTGTCTCATCTGACGATCAGCTTTCTCCTCTTGAAGTTCCTTATCAAATTCAGGATCATCTTGCCAGTTTGAAAGATCTTCTTCAATATCATTTAATTGCTGTACTTCAAACTTACTATTCTTGAGATCGAAATCAAACTCGGATACATCCTGATCATGAGCAGCTTTTTCTTTTTCCTTGGTAGACTTCTCCTTATTCCTCCCTTGACCTCATGACTTACTTCCTCCTGCTTCTCCAGACTTACCTGCTCCTCCATCTCCAGACTTCTCCCCCTTAGTTGAGGAATCCTCTACAGACTTTCGTTGACTGTCAAGCTCCCTATTTGCATCAATATCCCCTTCATTATCATCATAGTCTTCAAAATATGCTCTTGTTCTGGTGTGATATTATGAGTAGGTTTAACAATGTTGTATAGATGATCAAGTCCTTCAAACATGTAATCATACTTTTCTTCAAGCTTCGCAAAGGTTGTTGAATATGATTGAGCCGTTTCATGCATTTCCACTTGAAGTTCATCCACCCTATTAGAGAGTCTGTCAATAGCATTTAGAATATCTGTTCTTTCTGTAGATGCCTGAGAGTTGGATTGTATCAATGTATTGATTGCTGGAGTGAGTGTAGTCTTTATGTTGTGGACATCGTCACGAATAATCATGAGCTGATTGTTGACAGAGGTGGAAGAAGAAGACCGTTCATCCACTTGTGCTTTTAAAACTTGTTTTTCAGCCTCAGTTTCCATCAATTTCTTTTGCAGATCTTTGATTTGAGCCATAAGAGACAAAGTGTTTGTGTCAGTGTGTGCTCTCACCTGATGTTCACTCAAGAATATGTCACTCTCCTTTCGTGCATGTGTTTCACTCATATTTAAGGTGGTCCTCACATCACTCAACACTAGCTCCTTTCCTTGAGCTGTACCTGCATAAGAAATCACCCTAGCCTCTTCTGGAGAGGTCAGTGGTGGTGCAATGGGAGTTCGAAATTCCCAATCCTCAGTCATCTCTATCAATTCATTTGGATTTGATAACTGAATTTCTTCAGTGATAGGATGATCAAGTTGCCCTTCACTTTCTCCAGATAAATCTGCGAGTGAAGAATCCCTTGAGGGAGCCAGGAATGTTCCTCTTGGGAGGGGAGATGATGACTCTATTATAACTGGCAGAGAGTCAAGATTTCCCTCTGAAGCCTGTGAAGGCTCTTCTACCGTAACAATGGTAGGCACTGTAAGAATCCTATCGTGCACTCCTTGCTCAGTGTCATTAACAACATCAGATTCTACGGTAATGTTTTCCCCCATTGTGAGTAATAGAGGTGTGCTTGACTCTGTACAAGGTGCCACGGCCCTTTGGCGAATTTCAATAATTTCATCCTGTTGAGAGGATGAAATTAGTAACAGTTCATCGGCCATTTCAATGTCCAAGTCCTGTTGGGAGGAAATGGATGGGCTAACAGATGCCTCAAGTAGTAGGTTTCTTCTCTTCTTTGGTGGAGGCAGAGCTGTGGGATCACTCACATTATCACTTCTTCTATCAGCTCTTTTTGTCGACAACTTGCTTCTGGCTTTAGGTTTAGAGATTTGGTTAGACACAGTGTTTGGATCTAAGACCTGGGATAGAGGTTGTGGTTCTACAACCTCTTGGTCTGACCTATCAGCCACTTGGGCTCCAGAAACAGTTTGAGAGATAGAAGGCAATACCTGCTCCATTGATGCAGTAGCTGTACCTGAAGGAATAGATTGTTCCATTTGATGTTGATGTTCAGGGACAGGTACATTTTGAGGTTCAGGTTCAGGTGCATTCACAAGTCGAGGAATGACAGGTAGATTTATGAAGTTAGACAAATATGGTGTAATATACACTGGCACATTTATCAATTTTCTATGTGTATCAAGGCTAGTGAATATTTTCTTGGTTTGCCTGCCTGATACCATAGGGTTGTCATTCCTAAAAATTGTTTGTTGACCAACAGGAACAAGATGATTAAATAACAAAGTTAAAAATCTAGGATAATAACATAGAACTTTCTTACCCTCATCAAAATCCCTTCTGGCCTTAACAATCCTGCTAACAATAGTATTCCAAAGTAGGTTACCAATATTGATTCTACGGTTGTTAGCAACAGCATAACCAATAGTTTGTAACATAGAGGTGAGTAAGTGAAAGTTACCTCTGGCTGTATTAGCAAATACCTTGGAGATCGTGTCGAAAAATGCATCCCATTGTTGAACCAGATTCCTTTTGCTCAGGTTGTTCATATCAATTACTCCATGATAATTAATATCACTGAAGAATTGATAGAGTTGTTCACTGGTTGGAAATGGATCAAAATTATCCACTGGAAGGCCCAATACAGTAGTAAGGGTTGATTCTGTCACGACGTGGTGTGTACCATCAAAATCAAAAGAGAATGAGGTCAAATCTTCAGACACCACAGCTTCTGTGCAAATCAATCTCAGTGGTCCTATCTTAATTGGGGCTTCGATCGAAATGGCAGTTCGGATAATTGAATCATCATTTAAAAACCGTATCCAAGGCCTAAATCGATCGTAGGGACAATCGTTCGGATTAAAATAGCCAACCAAATTATGTTTCATTATCTCAAAATTATCAGCCATTTTTAAACACAAAAACACACTTTAATTTAAGGAAATTAAAACAATTCGAAATTTTTTCAGAATTAATAATTAATTAAAAATAATTAAAAATTCGAATTATTCCAAAGTTGTCAGAAAAATCCCAAAAATTTATATGATGATCTCCTAACCACTGAGAGTCTCAATCTATTTTTCGATTTCTCAGAAAAATTTTAAAACAAGAAGAAACCGATTGAAATTTCAAAAAATTGAAATTTCAAAACTTTAATGAAATCTGCAGATAATCGGTTCAAAAGAACGAGAATTGAACGATCTAATCAACTATGTTCTTCGATTTCAGTTTGGTTGAGAGAAAAATTCTGCAGAGTTTCAACTGTGATTGTGTGTATCGTGTATATAGTTTCTGTGTAAAAACACGAGAAAGAAAAATAAAGAAACTGATGTTGATTGTCTTGAGAGAGCTGTTTGTTTTTTTTTGTTTAAGTACAAAATTAACACTTCAAGACAATCGGTCGATTGTCTTGGTAGTATAAGCACTATCAAGACAATCGTTTATTCAACTGATTTAAAAAGAAACAAACGAAAATTTTTTTTTTATTATTAAAATACTAAATAGACATTCCAAGACAATCAAGTGATTGTCTTGCCGATTGTCTTGGTAGTTCAAAACTATCAAGACAATCGTTTGTCTTGAGTAAAACAAAATAAAAACAAAACAAAAAATCTGAAAAATATTTTATTATTAACAAAATAACCTGCCAAGACAATCTGTGGATTGCCTTGGCGATTGTCTTGATACTATAAAGACAAACAAGACAATCTATTAACCTGCTAATATTTTGCTAATAAAATACAAATTAATGTGCATAATTAAAATACACTATAATATATTATTAAAAATACTATAAATAAATATTTTGCATACACATGGATTAATCTTTTTACGAAAACAAATATAAATAACAAAAGGACAAACACTACAAAACATTTAATAAAATATTAAATATATTTACAAAAATATTTATAACAAATTAATGAATCTAAATATTTTCTAATAAATAACTTTCTAATAGAAAATTATTTTAAGGAGAGAATATGATTCATTAAAATATCACAAATATTCCAAAACATAAGAAGTAATAAAGAAGTTATTATAAACATGTTGACAAAGATTTTTAGCAATTACAAGCAATAAGAAGTTGATAAAATAATTATACAAGTGATTAAAATTTAAAAATAATAACAAAATCACTTGCAAATTATTAAAGAATAAACCTCAGATATTAACCAGCTTAATTACTAGGACTGTTTAACATACCCAATTCACCAACAATTTTGGTGAATGTGGATTCGTCAAGAGACTTAGTAAAAATATCTGCTGTTTGTTCTTCTATGGGTACAAATAACAATTCCACAGTACCATCCATGACATGCTCTCTTATAAAATGATACCTGATGTCTATGTGCTTGGTCCTCGAATGCTGCACAGGATTGTTGGAGATTGCTATGGCACTTGTATTATCACACAAAATTGGAATTTTTGTTAATACAAAACCATAGTCTTTCAGCTGATTCCTAATCCACAAGATTTGTGCACAACAGCTTCCAGCAGCTATGTATTCAGCTTCAGCTGTTGAGTTGGAAACTGTTTGTTGTTTCTTGCTGTACCAGGAAACTAGCCTGCCACCTAGGAATTGACAACTCTCAGAGGTGCTTTTTCTATCTACAACACTTCATGCATAATCTGAATCTGTGTATCCAACAAGATTAAAACCAGATTCTTTAGGGTACTAGATACCTAGATTAGGTGTACCCTTAAGATATCTTAAGATTCGTTTTACAGCAATGAGATGAACATCTCTAGGATCCGCTTGGAACCTTGCACACAAGCATGTAGCATACATAATATCTGGTCTACTTGCAGTAAGGTAAAGTAATGAGCCTATCATACCTCTGTAACTTGTGACATCTACCTTGGCAGAATTTTCACAAGTTCCAAACTTGACAGCTGTAGATGATGGTGTCTTAGCTGAAGATGAGTCCTCCATTTGATATTTCTTGAGGAGCTCTTTGATATACTTGGATCGACAGATAAATATTTCATCTGTCTTTTGACTTATTTGCAATCCAAGAAAGAATTTCAGTTCTCCCATCATGCTCATTTCAAATTTACCCTGCATTAACTTAGCAAATTTCTTGCACAAAAGATCATTAGTAGACCCAAATATTATATCGTCCACATAGACTTGAACTAATATTGTATCATTTTTATGTTTCTTAGTAAAGAGAGTTTTGTCTATGACACCTCTAACAAAACCATTTTCAAGTAAAAATTCAGAAAGAGTGTCATACCATTTTCTTGGTGCTTGCTTGAGGCCATAGATAGCCTTGAAAAGGAAGTAGACATAGTCCAACAGATCTGGATCTTCAAAGCCAGGGGGCTATTCTACATAGACCTCTTCATCCAGCTTCCCATTTAGAAAAGCACTTTAACATCCATTTGATAAACATTAAAGTTTGAGAATGCTGCGAATGCCAAGAATATTCTAATGGCCTCGAGTCTTGCCACTGGAGCATAGGTTTCATCATAGTCAATGCCTTCATCTTGTGAATAACCCTTTGCTACCAGTCTTGCTTTATTCTTGGTGACTGTGCCATCTTCATCAAGTTTGTTTCTGAATACCCATCTAGTGCCAACCACTGTTCTATTTGAAGGTCTGGGTACCAGCTTCCATACTTCTTGTTGTTTGAATTGATTGAGTTCATCTTGCATAGCAATCACCCAATCAGGATCAGAAAGAGCTTCTTCAGTTTTCTTAGGTTCCATTTCAGATAGAAACCCTGAATAATTGCATTGATTCTGATAAGCTCTTCTAGTCTTTACTCCAACATCTGGATCATCAATAATTAAATCAAAAGGATGAGTTCTATTCCAAACAGTTTGTCTGGGTAGATTAACTCTTGATGATTCCCCTTGATTTAAATTGTGTTGTTGAGTATGACTTGTTGATCCTTCACTAACTCCCCCTGAGTTGTTGCCAGGATGATTAGATGAGTGTTCAGAAGCATGAGTGGTGTTTTCAATATTATCATTATTATCACCACCATTATTCTGATTAAACTCATCATTGACATTATTGTCATTAGCATCAGCAAAAACATCAGGTGGACTATCATCATCTGAATCTAGATCTTTCATATCTTCAAATGATAGCTTTTCAGATGAATCTTCAGTTTGGATACTAGGGAGTTTAGTGTCATCAAATGTTACATTGACACTTTCCATCATCTTCTGATGTTCAATCAAATACACCTTATAAGTTCTTCTTTCATAACCAACAAAAATTGCTTCATGTGCTTTGGCTTCAAATTTTCCACCTTGATCGTCTCCTTCTTTAAGTACAAAGCATTTAGCTCCAAATACATGGAAGTATTTGAGTGTTGGTTTCTTTTCATTCAAGGCTTCATAGGGTGTCTTCATCAAGTCTTTGTTGATAAGAGTTCGATTCTGAGTATAACAAGCAGTGTTGACAGCTTCAGCCCAAAAATATAATGGAAGCCTTGATTCGCTTAACATAGTACGTGCAGCTTCAATCAAGGTTCTATTCTTTCTTTCAACTACCCCATTTTGCTGAGGAGTTCTTGGAGCTGAGAATTGTCTGGTTATTCCTTTTTCAGTACAAAAGTCATTCAGAATTGCATTCTTGAATTCAGTTCCATTGTCTGACCTTATAGCCCTTACTGGATACTTGGAATCCAACTCAATTAACTTGATGTGATCAATCACCAGTTGTGGAGTCTCATCTTTAAAATTCAGGAACAAAACCCATGTGTACTTTGAGAAATCATCAACAATCACAAGAGCATATCTTTTCTTTGAAATAGACATCACATTCACTGGACCAAATAGATCCATGTGAAGTAACTGTAAAGGTTCAGTTATTGAAGATATATCAGTGCTTTTGTGAGTTGCCCTTTTAGTTTGCCTTTTTTACAGGCATCACATAGTCCTTCCTGTGTGAATTCCATAGGGGGTAAACCTCTCACCAATTCTCTCTTAACCAGAGAGTTCATGGTCTTGAAATTTAGGTGAGAAAGTTTCTTGTGCCATAGCCAGCTTTCATTTGTGGTTGCTTTAGAATAGAAGCAATTGATTTCTTCAGTGCTTCTAGTGTTCATGTTGGCTACATACAAGTTTCCTTTTCTGACTCCCGTCAGAGATGGTTGTTCATTTCTTTTGTGAGAAATCAGACAATTCATTTTGTTAAAGTGGACTTCAAATCCCTTGTCACAGAATTGACTGATGCTGAGCAAATTATGCTCAAGTCCTTTTACAAAGGACACTTCTTCAATGATAACATTTCCAGCTTCAAGTCTGCCATATCCATCAGTTCTACCTTTGCTGTTATCTCCAAAGGTAACTACTGGGCCGGCCTTCTACACCACATTTGTCAGCAGGGTTCTGTCTCCAGTCATATGCCTTGAACATCCACTGTCCAAGATCCAGGTTACTCGATCAACCTGTTTAATACCCTGCAATGACAAATGAATTAAACCTTCTTCGGGACCCAAATTTGATTGGGTCCTGTGTATTTAAAGTATTGACCTTTATCAGGCAAAACAACATTTTTAATTTTAACATCTTTAGTCAATAAACATTTAACCTTATAAACAGATTTGAAAATCTTTTGTTTTATCTTGGGTATCCATGTTTCTCTAGCAGCAGTAACACTTGGGTCATTGACTGGACATTTGACCTGATAAACATTCTTGGTAACCTTTTGTTTAGTCTTAGGTGCAAATGTCTCTCTCCTAACTTGAGGAGGAAAAGCAGTCTTTGATCGAACATTATTGTTCCTGTTCATGTGCTGTCGAGGAGCATTCTGTTTAACACATGCATAATTACCATTAAAATAAGCACGCATACTGTTAAAAGCACAAGACATACAATTGATAACACCACATGCTTTATGATTAGAATCAATGGTAGGTATGGTATTTTTCTGTTTCAACTTATTACTACCTAATCCAGTCTTAGAAGAACTAGCTGATTCAACAACTTTGACTGGTACTTTAAGTACATCTTTCTTGGATGAAACATTGGTTGAATTAGTGTCCTCAACTGGTTTAGCCTTAACAAAGACTGTGACATTTTTCTTGGATGAAACATTCTTTGTATTAGTGTTCTTAACAGTTTTATCCTTAACACAGTTATCCTTAACAAAGACTGTGCCATTTGCACTATCCTCATTTCTCATTTCTTCTTGGATAACCATAGAAAGAATATCTGGTGGTCCAGCATCAGATTTTTTAAATAGAGGTTCTTTAACATTTTTTAGCACATGTGGTATTCCCCTTTCTTTAGCACTAACAGGGTTAGGGGAATTTATGCCCAACGATCCAACAGCTTCATTGTAACCATACCCTATACCTGTTGTTCGTTCTACAACTTGATTGTTAAAGAACTCTTGGGAAACTTTAACCGAATTATAACAAGCCCTGACCTGTGTTTCAAGTTCAGTAATTCTAGCCATTTGTTTGCCTACAACTTCTAGAATAGCTTTCTCCTTTTTATAAAGCATTGTTATTTCATCTCTTTGTTGATCTTGATTAATATGCACCTTTTTCAATTCTAATACTTCATTGCCAAGATTAGTGCTTAACAGATCTAGTCTTCTATAATCAGTTTTTGCATTATCTAAGGAATTATAAAGACTACGAATCAACTCAGGATCAGCAACAATTACCTGTTTGCTAAGATGATCAGATGCTTGATCATTTGCCATCAACGCAAGATTTCCATATTCCTCATCTTCGTTGTCCGTGTCATCCCAACTCTTACCAGCCGCAACATAGGCTTTTCCAGGTTTCTTCTTCTCAGCAGCAAAATCTCTTCTTTGAGTTTGCTTGGGTTTCTGACATTCAGTGGCAAAGTGCCCTAATTCATTACAGTTGAAGCAACGAATCTTGCTTCTGCAACAGATCCAGTTTTGTATCCTCCCCTGTTACTAGAGAAAGAAGAGCCTCCTCTTTGGAATCTGTTATTTGACTTAAACCTGTACTTTGGATTTCTTCTGAATCTGAAGTTGCCAAATTGTCTTACCATCAATGCCATGGATTCATCTTCCAGTTGATCTAACTCTTCCAATGAATAGAAATCTCCACCATCCTGAGTAGGTGGTGTTTGACCAAGTTCTACTTCAGTCTTTTCCTTGTCTGAGCTGTAAGGTAGAACAACCTTAGCTTCCACTTCCTTAGGTGCCTCAACTACAAGAGCTGTAGATGAACTTGGCACTCTTCCTTTACCAGAGACCTCCCTCTGCTGTACTTGTTCCAGTTCATAGGTTTTCAGAACACCAAATAATCTGTCAAGAGCAATCTTATTCAAATCTCTTGTTTCTCTGATGGCTGTTATCCTATGTTCAAGATGAGTGGGCATTGTCAACAAAAACTTCATATTAATCTCCTTCTGTGTATATTGCTTGCCATTGACTTGCAAGTTGTTGATAATTTTGTTATATCTTTCAAACACTTCCTGAATGCCTTCATTAGGGCCAGCTCTAAAGTGTTCATACTCAGAGGTTAAAATCTGAAGTCTGTTTTCCCTGACTTCATCAGTTCCTTCATTGATAGTCTCATTAGTTTCCCACATGTGTTTTGAAGTTTTACAATTTATCACATGACTGTACATCACAGGATCCAGGGAATCTATTAAAATAAGTCTCAAATTCTTATCTAGTCCTGCGTCCTCTTTTTCAGTAGGAGTAAAAGAATCAGCATGCTTTGGAACAGATGTTGCAGGTGATACTACAATTCCTCCAACAATAGATTCAGATATATGTTCTTTTGGAATTATAGGTCCATTCTGTAGAACACCCAAATATTTAGAATTTGCGACATCAAGAAACAACTCCATTTTGTTTTTCCACATTGTATAATTGTCCTTGTTAAACATGGGAATTTTAACAATGCTTTTTGACGACATGATGAATTTTTAAGTGAGTTAAAAATTCGAGAAAGATTTTTGGCGGAATAAAATTAGGATCTTGATTTGTATATCAATCAATAGGCTCTGATGCCAATTGTTAGGTCCAATATGTTTGTAGAAGGGGGGTTGAATACAAACAGTACTGTTTAATCGAAATTTGTCCGGATAATTTAATTTATATTTTGACAAATTTGAGCGGAATTAAATGAAACAAAATTCAAGTTGAATATAAAATTATATTAACTTGAGGGGTTTGTTACAAATACAGTACAGAATTTATATCTAGTTAATAAAAACAAATTAGAAAATTCGACATGAATTTTTCTAGATTTGTTAATAAAAATCAAGATATAGATTAGGAGTAAAAACTCGCTAATAGTACAAGAGTATCAAGTAAACCAGTTCTATAGGATCAGATATTAAAAATAAGATGAACTTGATTTTCTATGAATTTTTCTGCTTCTTGTGCTGTGTTCTTGATGAGAGAGAAGAGAGCAATCTGCTTTTGAATGTAATATTTTGATCTGTCTTTTGTCTTCTGTCGCCTGTCTTCATTTATATCATTTACTGCCTCTTTATCTTCAAATATAACTGTCAAGACAATCGGCAATACAATTTATTCTTCCAAGACAACCAATTTTGTACTACCAAGACAATAGGCAATACAATCGTCAAGACAATCAGGTTCTTCCAAGACAATCGGCAAGACAATCAAATTCTGAGATCTTTGTCTTGCTTTATCAAGAATTATCATCCTGTCTGAAGCTTTTTCTTTTTGATCATTATCAAGACAATCTGATTTGAACTGTCAAGACAATTGTCAAGACAATTAAATCAGATTTTTATTCTACTTTTTAAAAGCTTTTCAGAAATTATCATTACCAAGACAGTCGGCAAGACAATCAGAGATTGTCTTGCTTTACTGATTTCTTCTTCAAGACAATCGGCAAGACAATCTCTTATTGTCTTGCTATTCTGATTTAAGCCTTCAAGACAATCGGCAAGACAATCAGGGATTGTCTTGCTAGTTCATTTTTCAGATTAAATTAAATTGATTAACAAATAATCATTTTAATTTAACCTTACTTAAATAATTAATCAGATTTAATTAATCTAATAATTAATTTAATTAAAGAATTAATTCAGGATGAATTAATTAATTAATTAAATTGACTACTTGATTTAAATTAATTAAAGAAGAATAATTATATATCCTTGGATTGTCTTAATTCTTTTCTGAATCACTGAAAGTAATAAAGGAATACCACTGAATATTTTGTTGACGTTCCATGCACGGTCTAGTTCATGAACGACTAACTTCAATGAATGTCCTTTAATTTTCACATAAAAAATGTGATTCATTTTTCTTCTCATTTCTTTCTCCTTCTTGTACTTCACTGTATACTGTCTGAACCTGTCACTCTAGAAATCTCTGTCTTACAAATAAATCCACTTCTTTGATGCTATACTGAGGCTTGATCAGCAATCTGAACTTCTTCCAGTGTAAAACATCAAAACTATAGATTGACTTTAGGGTTTTTCTTCTGACAGATAGTACCTCCTGAGATTCCTGTGACAGTTAAAGTTATTTACTTATTACAAACAAAGCTTAAGTTGAGTTGAGTCCTCGAACTACAAATAGGCTGTGTCATATGCCTTTCACAACTTAATTCCCTAAAGATGGGCACCCGTGATCCGTTCTTCGACCCAAAAATGGGTTCGAGTGAAGGGGAGTGTTAAAATATAATATAAGATCCATATAAGCCCTCCTTCTAAAACCATAAGGTTTTAGATGAGTTGGTTACTTAACAGATTAAGGTTCAGCAAAAATTAAAGTTATAAGAAGATAATTTGTAGGTATAGCTACATAAGAATCATATGTTACAACTAAACAACTCCAAAATTTATCTAATATATATAGTTTTTAGTAACTTTTACCATCCTAAATATACATTACAAATCATTATTAATATTTTTTGTTCACATATGTTTCAACTCTACTTACACTTACGTGCTAATCAACTTCACCTGAACCAACACATAGAGGTTAAATAATATTCATATTCTAAACTTCTACAATTATCTAATACCATTAAAAGTAATCTACAAAATGAATTTCCACATATAAATATTAATCACCTAACAAGCAAGATCTTCACATCCTCCATTTTACTCGCCATTGTTAAATTCGCAGCACCATAAACTCAAATCACTACCCCAAACTAAATCATGACTCCTATTAGTGAAATGCCTATATTTCCAACCTTACTTATATTGGAACAACCGAACAACTGGCATCAATAAGTTTTTGTTGATTTCTTCACCTTTTTAAAGAGTTGAGTAGCAACGCAAAAGTCATTTACTATAATGGACATGGACACCTACTTCCATATTGAAGAACTATATGTGTGGGGTAAGAACTACAACATAGCTACCAATAATATGCTACCTCGGTTCTTGAAAATTATACGACAACAATGAAGCAATATTCTATGTCCAATTCAGAATAATCCTACAAAAAAATAGTGACCTATTTGAGCACTACATTGGTCATATCAAACTTTGCGGGAATTGACTAAAAAGAATCACATGCTTTTTAAAATTACAATAAACGTAGTAGATATTGCAAGAAGATCATTATGTGTGTGATGACATGCCCGTTCAATCGCATCGAATATATGATTACACATGCCAATTAAAATACTTCATTTTGCCACTTTACCATTGTCATGTTATTTATGTTATCAAATTTTTGTCCGGCTGACTTTGCAACTAATGATTATTTGGTGCATTAATAATACTAAAATTGGTGACTTTTGATGAGACAAGATTGTACAAATATTACTGTTACTATGATTACGGTGATACAACTTGAAAACATTTGAGATTAGTTTCATATTTGAAGATCTGACTTTGTATTCCGGCAAGTTATCCATATCGAGAAATCATTAACTTATATGTTCAAGACCCAATCCCATATTCTGATGGGTTATATTTTTCAAGGAATTTTGGATTATTATTTACCATTCAGAGTTGATCCGACGATAATTTACAATTCGTGATCCTGTATTATGATGGATTATCCTCATTGCAAGCTTGTGGTGATCATGTCTTAGTTGAAGTATTTACCTTAGAGCAACCCCAAGATACTACTTATTTGAACTTCTAAACAAAAATTTAAGGAATCTGACTTGATTTTTGCTTTTGCACTCCAAGAGTATCGTAAATGAGCCCTTAAAAATTAGCATATGTCTTTCATTTCTTATTTTAAGGTACTCCTAGTCATCCCTTATTTTATTTTTACCAATAAAATATTCATCTTTCTCATTTTTTAAACATCCTTTTTTCTTTCTTTCCAACTTCTCTCTCTCTAATATTATTATAATAATTTGAAGCACATTTTAACATCCCAACAATTATCTTAAAATAATAAACATTTTCAAGTCCATTAAATTCAAAATTCTCCAAGAATTAACCGATCCAAACCATACCAATCTTCAACTTGCAATCCATAAAATAAACTTACACTTAAATTGTCCAACTCCAAATTCAAAAAAAAAAAAACACACTTACTAAAGTCCGAATAAAATTCTACAATTCTAATAACAATGAAAGAACACGAGATATTCCCCTCGCGGCGGATGTATTACGAACTCCCAAATCACATTTATATCAAAATATAACCAAAAACATAATCCTCAAATATCACAACCCAATTATATTACAAAATAGACAAAGGATAGCGAAATCACAACCTGATCAGTTCTGAAAAATGAAAATTACACTATGAAGATAAATGCAGATCAAAAAGTATAAAACACGAAAAAATAGGAAATTCCAAGACCTTTCCATAATGGTAAGGCTCGTTAAAAACGGATAAATAACGAACTCTGAAAGTAGATATTTGCGAACAGCAAAATAGGATCAGCCCCTAACTTATTTAGTATTATGCTATTTACGACAACAGAAACATAGAATTTAGCAGCGGAGTGTAAACAAGAAACGTAGAACGTGGAAATACCTTTCTGTAAATATATTACTCATAAAATATGCAAAAAATTTCAATTTAATACGAATTTTCAAAGTAAGAGTATCAGTTCAGAAAATGCCCTGGCAGATTGCAGAATACACATACTTATGCATAGAAACTCAGAAAAGCTAAAGAACAAAAGTTGTAGATAATTCAAATACCTTTCCAGGGACGGTAAAATCATCATACGATAAATATTGAATTTTATACAGATTTTACAAGAACTCAGCACATGTTAAAGATCAATGACGACAATTTCTTACAATCGAAACGAGGTAAAGAGCATAAAGATGATATCCGTACCTTAAAACTCAGAAATTACGAGTGGTGTTCAAAAATTCCAGATTCCCCAATCACTCTAAAACCTAATATATGTATATATAACATAAAACCCATAAGTTCTAAATTCTAAATCAAATATGATAATCTGTACACAATGGGTTTAAGCTTTTACCTTAAAACTTCAAAATCCTTCTCCCAATTAGATTGTACTACCCTTCTCTTTCTCTTCCTCCTTCTCTTTCTCCTCCCACTTTTCCTTCTTCCCCTCTGAACAAAAATAACGTAAGTTTAACTTATCACCCTTTTCTTTTCTTTTTGTAATGTCTCTTCTTTTTTTCTCTTTTTTTTTATTCTTTTTTTCCCAATAAATTAGTTTATTTTTAGTATTAAATAATATAAAAAATATTGGAGTCTTGCATTCTTCCCTCCTAATGGAAATTTCGTCCTCGAAATTTATCATACATACCTTTGCTAAAAAAGATGTGGATAACGTGCACGAACAATTTCCTCCGTCACCCAATTAGCCTCTCTTTCTGAATGTCCTTTCCATAATACCCTCACAAATGGAATCGTTCAGTGACGCATTACCATTTCTTCACGCTCTAAAATTCTTTCGGGTTCCTCCTCATAGGTCAAATCCGGTCGAACTTTATCTAAGGGACAATTTACCACATGCGACGGGTGATAATTATATCCTCTCAATAAAGACACATGAAACACATTATGCACCCTTGACAATTGAGGCGACAAAGCCAACTTATATGCTACCTCTCCCACTTTTCCTAAAATTTCAAATGGGCCAATAAATCTTGGATTCAACTTTCCTTTCAACCCAAAACGATGTACTCCCTTCCATAGAGAAACCTTTAAGAATACCTTTTCACCAGGCTAAAAACTCAAACTCCTACGGTGCACATCTACATATTTCTTTTGTCAGTCTTGAGCTTGTCTCAATTTTTCTCGTATCACCATTACCTTATCATTAGTCTCTTGAACTATTTCGAGCCCTTCCAACTTCCTCTTTCCAACCTCATCCCAACATATAGGTGTTCTACATCTCCTCCCATACAAAGCTTCGTACGGTGCCATCCCAATACTAGCTTGCCAACTATTGTTGTAAGCAAACTCCACAAGCGGTAAGTGTTCATCCCACATGCCAGCCCAATCTAGTGCACAAGCCCTCAGCATATCCTCTAAGGTTTGAATGGTTCGCTCCGATTGACCATCTGTTTGCGGATGAAATGCGGTGCTGGAACTAAGTTTAGTACCCCATGCCTTCCAAAATCCTTTTCTCAATTAGATTGTATTACCCTTCTCTTTCTCCTCGCACTTTTCCTTCTTCCCCTCTGAACAAAAATAACGTAAGTTTAACTCATCCCCCTTTTCTTTTCTTTTTGTAACGTCTCTTCTTTTTTTCTCTTTTTTTATTCTTTTTTTTCCAATAAATTAGTTTATTTTTAGTATTGAATAATATAAAAAATATTGGGGTCTTACACACATATAAGTAGTCTCTCTCTAATATTATATAATAATAAGAAGCACATATAAGGAATGTTATTGAAGTAGACACTTTTAAACTTATTCTAAATTAATAAAAAAAATTATTATTTATAATATTTTTAAAAAATTCACTGAGAGTCTACTGAAGTTGCTTTTGTATACATCTCTTACATACATGACACATCTTTCCTGACTTTATTTGCAAATTGCAATTCCACGATTCTTATGACCTTTTCGTGACTTCTCTAATGTATCTTATTCTTACTCTTGTTCTGTACCTTCTATTTATCACTCTCCAGTCTCCCCCCTCTTCTATTATCTTTTTTTTATTCTCTTACCCGCTATTTTTTGTGATAATAACCAAAATGCTCCATTTCCAAGAAGTATGGCCCTGACCTACCCCTCAAATACTAATTTTCATGTAGCACAACATGTTTTAAATAAAATCGCGCCTGTTCCGCTATTTCGGGCGACGAAATAGGATCTGATACGGAGTACTGTACCACATATTTGCCTTGATGCTGAAGACGAAACAACGCAATAGGGGGTATATACGGTTGACGAAACAGCGCAACAGCTAATACGACAGACGAAATAGCGTGTTTGCGGGGTATTTATGGCCAATTTTCTGAAATGGGGTAGGGAGGGCCATGGAGATTGGAAATGGGGCATTTTGGGCCATCACCCATATTTTTTCTTCCATCTCATTATTCATATACTTATTTAATTTTTATCTACACCTACAATAGACATGTTCAAAAATTGATAAATTTGTTTCGATTGGGTGATGGTTTACTCGATTCCGGTAACACAAAGCTATACTAACACTCTTTCAAGGAAAACATTCAATTTTTAAACAACATTGAAGTGCAGGTTTAATTTCAAATTCACAAATGTTATACACACATACATATGCGTGTTTATAAATATTTTTATTTCGACTATTTTCAAGAAAAAAATATACTTTTATTCGACTGTGAATTGATTAAAAAGAAAATATTGATGCCAAAGAAATTGAACCGTGTTAAATTTGAAGGTTAGTTTACGATTAATAGTTAGGAAATGATGAAAATCAAATCTGATTTGGTTACATTAGTGTTGCATTCAAACGATAGTCGTTGATTCTGTTTTTTTTTGCCGATTTTGGTACACTTGGTGGAAAAATGATGGGTTTTTTTTTCTAATATGTCCCATTTTAAAATGTCAATTATAATTTTGTCCTATATTTATATATAATTATAAATATATTCCATTTTTATAATATGTCCTATTTTTTATTGTAACCATGATTAACTACCAAACTACACATTCTTAAAAGAAATTTTTGGGCTTAATGACATTTTGGCCCTTCAAGTTTGCACAGTTATACCCGTAAAGCCCTACAGTTTTAAAGTGTTCTCTTTCGCCCCTCCAACTTCAGAAATGTACCTTTTAGCCACAAAACTGTCCCCTTTTGACATAAAACCGTCGTCTTTTAGAACGAATAGACGACGATTTGTGGCAAAAAGGTACATTTCTGAAGTTGGAGGGGCGAAAAGGAACGCTTTAAAACTATAGGCCTTTATGGGTATAAATGTGCAAACTTGAAGGGCCAAAAGGTCATTAAGCCGACATTTTTGTCCTCTTACTTAAATGAAAATTGTATTAATTACTACTAACTACAATATATATATAGGGGGTTAATCATATGCCCTATATATAGAGTGCTACTCAGCTACAAACCAAAATTAATTACAAACTACAAACAGGCTGGCCCATAGGAAAGAGTCCGGCCCAAAAGAGGAGTTTGGTAATTTAAAATTTTGAACAAGAAATATAGAAAATCCCGCTATTACACACATTACACAACACACAAAATCGCCTCTCTCTCTCTCCCTCTCTCTCTCTCTCTTCACTCTCTCCCCTCTTTCCACTAATTGAATAACAAAAAAATCAGTAAACATTGAGCCTTAATCAACGATTGATTCACGATTTTTGAACTTAGTACAAAAAATCCAGCTGTTGAGTTCTTCAAACCTCAAGAATCAAAAAATAATCACAGATCTGAGAACATACGATGTTATTCAACACCAGAAACCACAAAAATCACTCGATAAGGTTTCATTATTCAAGTTTTTACCTTAGTTCATAATCTTCGATATAAGTATATTTTACTTGATGCATGTAAATACTTTAGTGATTTTTTAGGGTTTTTGTACAAAAAATATAATAAAACTAATAACTAATGCCTAAATCTTGTTTAAACAGCTATTTTACTTTATATGACTATTGAAGCAAAACAAATGGCTAGAACTAGAGGCGGTATGTTAAATTAGGGTTTTATCAATTTTTTACTGATTTTGTTGATTTAATATTGTTGATTTTATCGTTTTACAAAGGTCTGTTATGTTATGAGTTAATCTCTGTTTATTACAAGCTCTTATAATTACAAGCTGTTAATCTCTAATTTTTTTCTCACTGTTTCTATGTTAGTTTTACTATTTTATTTATTTTTGAGTATTGACTATATGTTATTATTTTGACATGATTGTATTTTATTGATTTTAGTGCTCTGTTTGAGTATTGTCTCTGTTTATTGATTTTAGTGATTTTACTGTTCTGTTTATTGATTTTAGTGATTTTAGTGTTCTGTTTGAGTATTTTAGTGAGTTTAGTGCTTTTGTGTTTGATTTGTCAATATTTATTAATTTGTTTTTAATGATTTATAGGTGTTTACTGATATAAGTGTTGTCATATGTTGGTCACACTACTGTTGTTGCTTAATTTATTGATTTGAATTATTTTGATGTAAAAGGTTGATAGTGCATAATTGTTGATTGGAAAACATTAGAATCAACCTGAATAAAACAATTTTAAGTATTAATATAGCAAGTGAAGAGAGAATATGATTTCGCTAGTATCAACTTCTTGTCGTAAAGAGAGAGTGTGATGTAGCTAGAATGGTGCCATTAAACACAGTTATAAATTCTAATCAGTAGAAGTGTGAATGGGAAAAAAAAATTAGACACTCTCATTAGTACAAGACTGATGGTTACAATGTTGAGCCTCTCGTGCTCGTTTGATTTATTTTTTTTAGTGGATTTGAGTTTAGAACTTGTATAGTACATATGTGTTTTGTATTTTACTTTTGTTGATGAATTACGATTGATCTAGTACATTGTTAGAGTGTTAATTAAGTTGTTAATTGATCTATGTATACACAACTAAAAATCACTAATATACACCCACACCACGCAACCCCCACCCTATCTGAAATCACTAATATACACGGTTAAAAATCACTAATTTAAACCCACCCCACCCCCACCCCCACCCCCACCCCCACCCCCATCTGAAATCACTAATATACACAGCTAAAAATCACCACCCCCACCCCCACCCCCACCCCCACCCCCACTCGGAAATCACTAATATACATAACTAAAAATCACTAATTTACACCCACCCCACGCAACCCCCACACCATCTGAAATCAGTAATATACACGGCTAAAAATCAACAATTTAAACCCACCTCCACCCCATCTGAAATCAATAATATACACGGCTAAAAATCAACAATTTAAACCCACCCCACCCCACCCCCACCCCCACCCCATCCCATCTGAAATCACAAATATATACAACTAAATATCACTAATTTTCGAGATATTGTTTCCCCCGAGAAATTTTTTCACGAGAAATTTTTTTCGCGAAATTTTTTTTGAGAAATTTTTTTTCGAGAAATTTTTCCCGAAAAATTATACAGCTAAAATCACTAATTTACACAGCAAAAATCACTAATAAACACAGCTAAAATCACTAATATCTAAAAAAAATCCAGAAATTTTTTCTCGGGAAAATTGTTTTTGAGAAATTCTTTTCGAGAAATTTTTCCGGAAAAATTACACAGCTAAAATCAATAATTTACTCAGCAAAAATCACTAATAAACACAACTAAATCACTAATATATGAAAAAAAAATCCGAAAATATTTTCTCGGGAAAATTGTTTGCAAGAATTTTTTTTAAGAAATTCTTTTAGAGAAATTTTTCCGGGAAAATTACACAGCTAAAATCACTAATATCTAAAAAAAAAATTCGAAAAAATTTTCTCGGGAAAATTTTTTTCGATAATTTTTTTTTTTGGAAATTTTTTCTCAGAAAAATTTTTCTGGAAATTTTTTATCTGGAAAAATTTTTCTGAGAAATTTTTCCTGAGAAATTTGGAAAATGTTTTCCTATAAAATGTTTTTCAAAGAAAATATTTATTGATCGAAATATTTAATTTAGTGATTGATGACATCAGCAATGAGGTCAAAAAATAAAAATATATATAATTAAAACAAAAAAATTAAAAATATAAACTGAAATATAAAAAATTAAATAAAAAAATAAAAATAAAAAATTGAATAACTAATTAAAAAGAGTGATTGATGTCATGATAATGGCATATAGGGGGTGATGACATGATGATGTAATATTGAGGGTGGGTGATGTCATATAGAGGTGGAGATAGTAAAATATGGTGTGGAAATAGTGGCTTCTAGTTTCTATTTTGACTTTGGTTTCTGTTTGAAAAAAAGCCTATATATATGGGAGCGTAACGAAAGTGTTGTATTTCTAACCAAGAATCAAACAAGATCAAACCCAACAAATGACAATGAAAATTTATATGTAGTGAGTGTTTGTTACCAACAACCTACGAATTTATTTATAGTGGATAGATACGTGAGATGTGACAAGAGTTGGTTTTGCATAGGGATGTGAAAAGAGTTGGTTTTGTTCCAAATACAATCACCGAATGAATGTGTCCCTGTGGGGCTAGGAGAAGGTAAGGGGGTGGGTGGTAGAGAAAAAAAAAGGGTATTTTAGTCTTATTTAGTATAAATATATGTATAATTATATGTATATAAGTTATATATAAGTTAAATTTAAGAGATTAAGAAAGATTAAGAGGGGTTAAGAAGAAAACAAATGACCCCTAAGATGTATCTCTAGTAAGTTTTCTGAGATACATTGGATTTAGATGCAAATATGGAATGGGAATTTTTGTAAATCAAAAATTTTTAATTAGTCCTGCGGGCCCAATCAAATTTAAAATGTATTTTTTAAGTATCTCAGGAAAAGTTCCCTGAGATCAATCTTACGATCTTTTTTCTCTAAATTTAATCATGGGACATATCTGTACCATTATATAAAAACCAAAATATTAAAAGTTTTGGTTCCTGTTTTTTGGTACCCATTTTTTGGTACTTCGTGAATTTATTTATTTACCCTTCATTATAAAGAAAAATAAATACACCTAAAATAAATAATAACATAATATAATTAATGGTAATTGTGACGCCCCGGGATCCGGGGTCAAGGATCCGGGCCGTCAAAGTCCAATTTCCGATCAATATTAATATCTCTGTAATCTTTTTTTTTTAAATAAATAATTAAATAAATAAGCAGTTGACCCCACACTAATACACACACACACCAGTCATATGCTCATAGAACAACAACCACAATATTTAAAAGTTTTAAAGTTAACAGTTATTACAAGCCCAGAATTTACTAAGTACATTGTTGAACAAAGCTTCTACAGGAAGCACTTCAACAACTAAAGTTTATTACAACTTACACACTTAATTTACATAAGTATACTAAGCCCCTCCGCTTGTCACTACCTCGGGGATGGTCGCCAGCACTCGCTCAAAAGGTCGCCTTTCCCTTACTTAAACCTCCTTTTGGGCCCTCAAATCTTCTTTTCTTATTCTCTCGACCTATTTGAGCCTGCTCACTCTCGGCCTCTATAATTGATGCCTTTTGAACCACTGCAGCATAATCAGTTAACTCAAATGGGGCCACTCTCGTTCGTAACCAGGGTTTCAACCCTTGTTGAAACCTTTTTGCACGTTGTTCTTCAGTACGCACAAACTCGGGAACAAACCTCGACAGTTCTGTAAATTTATTTTCATACTCTGCCACTGTTAGGTTATCCTGTTTTAACTCCAGAAACTTTAATTCCATTTGGTTTTCTAAATACCTAGGAGAATACTTTTCTAGGAACACCCTAGTGAAACGCTCCCAAGTTATCACTCCCGCTTCCTCTAGGTTCTTCCTAGCTTCCCACCAGTAATTTGCCTCTCCCTTTAGGAGATAGGCTGCAAAAACTGTTTTCTGATCTTCCTCTATCCTTAGTATTTCGAAAGCTTTCTCCATTTCTTTTAGCCAAGCCCTGGCTACTACTGGGTTAGTGGTTCCCTCGAATTCTGGGGGCTTTAATGACTTAAAGGCACGAAAGGAACTAGCTGCCTGATTGGGGAGAACAGGTGGTGGTTGAGGATTCTGTGGATTTGTTAAATTCTGCCTTAATAAGTCCATGAATTGGGCAAAGGGATCACCTCCCGGATTCCTTTGTTGGCCAGTTGATTCCTCTTCTCCTTCTTCATGATTTTCTTCATTATGAGCATTTTCGTTCAGTCTAGTACCTTCGATATTTCGACTTCTTTCGTCTCTCTCATTTTCCCTTGCATTCGCTCTACTGTCACGTCTAGGCGGCATAGTTCTGTACATAACAATAGTCCTTATTAATTACCCGAATTTGGGTTACTATATACATCATTTCTATATACACAATTATATCATTAATTAGCTCATTTGCACATCACAATATCTTTATCACGCGATTTACATCTAGTTATACCATAACTTTAGTAGGTAGTTATATCGCCCTTAACACGATAGCCTTTTCATTAAGTCAATCACCTTTTTATACATCAATATTTCTGAGTCTCAACATTTATTATATTATAAAAAAAAATATGCAGCAAAAATTTAGATAGAAATGCACAAACTTCATTAATGTACATAAATATTTTACAATTTGGGTACAACATCTTTTACTGCTAATAATATACATCATCTAATACAAGGTTCGAAACCCAAAACATAGCCGTACATACTAATCCGATATCACCAAAAGTACTACTAGCTGTCCTCTAATCAGACTGGGATTAAAACAGTGAACAACTAAACTAATCCCCAAAATGACATCAACAAGATGACTAGTCTGATTAGTGACGAACTACTATCCCGGCTCACACCCCTGCCCTGACAACGTCCCGTATCTGGACTACCATGGTAGTAACCGTATCAACTATCTGGGCCCTCCATGCCGGGTCTCCCCTATCACCCAACAACCTCCTAATATCTCCTAATGCTCGTAGCTCAATACTGATCATCCCCAGAGACATCCCATCCGGGATAACCCCTCCTCTCCCTCTCTCTAACCTCTGTAGGAGGGTGTCTATAGTCCTGCGGGACTCCTCCAACTGTCCCTGAAGAGCAAAGTACTCGGTCAATAAGGTAGCTGAAAGTGGGTCACTCGCCGGTAGGGGTGCCTCCTGAGGGGGTACAGCTAGGGGAGGTGCATCCACCGGTGGAGGTGGTGGAGGTGCAAAGGGTGGGGATGGAGGAACCGACTCTGTCTCAGCATCCTCTGAAGGATCCTCCTCCTCCTCAAAGAAACCAAAATGCCCTGGAGGGGTAAACTGCTCAAAAGGATCATCTATAGGGTCAGGACTAGGTAGAGGGGATGGAACTGGTGACGGCACTGGGATGGGTCGGACAGGAGTGGGAACCATCTGAATATCCCTCCACTCAATCGGCTCCTCAGGTATAACTGACAACCTAGGCCTCTTACGCAGTGGCCTCTCCTCCTCAGGGATCTCCGATCTCACTCTGGAAGGACCTGCCTCGTCAGATCCTGTAGAAGGTCTACCCATATATGGCACTAGGGCCACAGCATCTCTCCGTCTCTGCTCCTCTGCCTCCTCTCTCTCTAATCGCTCTCTAGCCGCCGCCCGGCGTCTCTCCCTGAGGTCCTCAACTGCATACTCGGGGACCTCTACCCCGGCCAGCTGAAGATCTAATAGCTCCTGCTCTGACCTCCCTAGCCACTGGGGGTCCTGACTCGGCTCACCCATCTCCGCTCCCTATAATAAAACATAAAATTCTATTAGTAACAGTCTAATAAATTATAATATATGCTTAAAGTAAATACTACCTGCGATATACCACCCCTGAACTTGATAGAAGTTCACAATTTATATTATAACTGATACATTTATTATTATCACTTTTGTTCTTGAGCATTATGACTCTTAGCTCTGATACCATCTGTGACGCCCCGGGATCCGGGGTCAAGGATCCGGGCCGTCAAAGTCCAATTTCCGATCAATATTAATATCTCTGTAATCTTTTTTTTTTTAAAATAAATAATTAAATAAATAAATAAGCAGTTGACCCCACACTAATACACACACACACCAGTCATATGCTCATAGAACAACAACCACAATATTTAAAAGTTTTAAAGTTAACAGTTATTACAAGCCCAGAATTTACTAAGTACATTGTTGAACAAAGCTTCTACAGGAAGCACTTCAACAACTAAAGTTTATTACAACTTACACACTTAATTTACATAAGTATACTAAGCCCCTCCGCTTGTCACTACCTCGGGGATGGTCGCCAGCACTCGCTCAAAAGGTCGCCTTTCCCTTACTTAAACCTCCTTTTGGGCCCTCAAATCTTCTTTTCTTATTCTCTCGACCTATTTGAGCCTGCTCACTCTCGGCCTCTATAATTGATGCCTTTTGAACCACTGCAGCATAATCAGTTAACTCAAATGGGGCCACTCTCGTTCGTAACCAGGGTTTCAACCCTTGTTGAAACCTTTTTGCACGTTGTTCTTCAGTACGCACAAACTCGGGAACAAACCTCGACAGTTCTGTAAATTTATTTTCATACTCTGCCACTGTTAGGTTATCCTGTTTTAACTCCAGAAACTTTAATTCCATTTGGTTTTCTAAATACCTAGGAGAATACTTTTCTAGGAACACCCTAGTGAAACGCTCCCAAGTTATCACTCCCGCTTCCTCTAGGTTCTTCCTAGCTTCCCACCAGTAATTTGCCTCTCCCTTTAGGAGATAGGCTGCAAAAACTGTTTTCTGATCTTCCTCTATCCTTAGTATTTCGAAAGCTTTCTCCATTTCTTTTAGCCAAGCCCTGGCTACTACTGGGTTAGTGGTTCCCTCGAATTCTGGGGGCTTTAATGACTTAAAGGCACGAAAGGAACTAGCTGCCTGATTGGGGAGAACAGGTGGTGGTTGAGGATTCTGTGGATTTGTTAAATTCTGCCTTAATAAGTCCATGAATTGGGCAAAGGGATCACCTCCCGGATTCCTTTGTTGGCCAGTTGATTCCTCTTCTCCTTCTTCATGATTTTCTTCATTATGAGCATTTTCGTTCAGTCTAGTACCTTCGATATTTCGACTTCTTCGTCTCTCTCATTTTCCCTTGCATTCGCTCTACTGTCACGTCTAGGCGGCATAGTTCTGTACATAACAATAGTCCTTATTAATTACCCGAATTTGGGTTACTATATACATCATTTCTATATACACAATTATATCATTAATTAGCTCATTTGCACATCACAATATCTTTATCACGCGATTTACATCTAGTTATACCATAACTTTAGTAGGTAGTTATATCGCCCTTAACACGATAGCCTTTTCATTAAGTCAATCACCTTTTTATACATCAATATTTCTGAGTCTCAACATTTATTATATTATAAAAAAAAATATGCAGCAAAAATTTAGATAGAAATGCACAAACTTCATTAATGTACATAAATATTTTACAATTTGGGTACAACATCTTTTACTGCTAATAATATACATCATCTAATACAAGGTTCGAAACCCAAAACATAGCCGTACATACTAATCCGATATCACCAAAAGTACTACTAGCTGTCCTCTAATCAGACTGGGATTAAAACAGTGAACAACTAAACTAATCCCCAAAATGACATCAACAAGATGACTAGTCTGATTAGTGACGAACTACTATCCCGGCTCACACCCCTGCCCTGACAACGTCCCGTATCTGGACTACCATGGTAGTAACCGTATCAACTATCTGGGCCCTCCATGCCGGGTCTCCCCTATCACCCAACAACCTCCTAATATCTCCTAATGCTCGTAGCTCAATACTGATCATCCCCAGAGACATCCCATCCGGGATAACCCCTCCTCTCCCTCTCTCTAACCTCTGTAGGAGGGTGTCTATAGTCCTGCGGGACTCCTCCAACTGTCCCTGAAGAGCAAAGTACTCGGTCAATAAGGTAGCTGAAAGTGGGTCACTCGCCGGTAGGGGTGCCTCCTGAGGGGGTACAGCTAGGGGAGGTGCATCCACCGGTGGAGGTGGTGGAGGTGCAAAGGGTGGGGATGGAGGAACCGACTCTGTCTCAGCATCCTCTGAAGGATCCTCCTCCTCCTCAAAGAAACCAAAATGCCCTGGAGGGGTAAACTGCTCAAAAGGATCATCTATAGGGTCAGGACTAGGTAGAGGGGATGGAACTGGTGACGGCACTGGGATGGGTCGGACAGGAGTGGGAACCATCTGAATATCCCTCCACTCAATCGGCTCCTCAGGTATAACTGACAACCTAGGCCTCTTACGCAGTGGCCTCTCCTCCTCAGGGATCTCCGATCTCACTCTGGAAGGACCTGCCTCGTCAGATCCTGTAGAAGGTCTACCCATATATGGCACTAGGGCCACAGCATCTCTCCGTCTCTGCTCCTCTGCCTCCTCTCTCTCTAATCGCTCTCTAGCCGCCGCCCGGCGTCTCTCCCTGAGGTCCTCAACTGCATACTCGGGGACCTCTACCCCGGCCAGCTGAAGATCTAATAGCTCCTGCTCTGACCTCCCTAGCCACTGGGGGTCCTGACTCGGCTCACCCATCTCCGTTCCCTATAATAAAACATAAAATTCTATTAGTAACAGTCTAATAAATTATAATATATGCTTAAAGTAAATACTACCTGCGATATACCACCCCTGAACTTGATGGAAGTTCACAATTTATATTATAACTGATACATTTATTATTATCACTTTTGTTCTATGAGCATATGACTGGTGTGTGTGTGTATTAGTTTGGGGTCAACTGCTTATTTATTTATTTAATTATTTATTTAAAAAAAAAAAAAGATTACAGAGATATTAATATTGATCGGAAATTGGACTTTGACGGCCCGGATCCTTGACCCCGGATCCCGGGGCGTCACAGTAATTATTAGTAATAATGACATAATATAATCGATCGTAATTAGTCGATTGCCTTTTTCACATTTACTTTTAGTTGAAGATATTACCTTTTATAACACCTAAAAACATCAATCGTATCATATCTTTCGATCATTAATATTTCCTTTGGAATTAAAACACGTTACATTTTTAATTTAAAACAACATTTTTCACATTAACATAATAAAATTAATGGTAATTAGGCGATTGCCTTTTTCACATTTTAGTTGAATATATTACCTTTTAATTATAAACACCTAAAAAATCATATCTTTCGATCATTAATATTTCCTTTCGAATTAAAACACGTTACCTTTTTAACTTAAAACAAATCTTACAATCATTAATATATACCCGAAAATATCACACCATAATTTTCAAGAAAAATATAACATCTAAAATAAATAATAACATAATATAATTAATGGTAATTAGTCGATTGCTTTTTTCACATTTACTTTTAGTTGAAGATATTACCTTTTATAAACACCTAAAAAGATCAATCGTATCATATATTTAAATCATTAATATTTCCTTTCAAATTAAAACACGTTACCTTTTAATTTAAAAATTAACATATACCCGAAAATATCACATCATATTTTCAATTATTAATAAAATATTATAAAAATCGTAAACGTTATTTATAATAAAAAAACATTAGTATAATCAGTAAACATGAGTATATTAAGTTATATCAAATTAAAATTAAAAAAATTATCAAAAAAAAATTATTATATAAAAACATAATTGTAATATTAAATAAAATTTATAACATAATACAAGAAATCCCTGTATCGCTTATAAGCTAATTTATAATTATTCAAAAGAGGGACATATTTATAATTGACTTGTTAATTTAGAACATATCAAACTAATACCCAAAAATGATTGATTTTGGTGTTTGATTAATTGCGGCCAAGTTGCCGTTGATGGATGATTTTGGTGGATTTTGTAAATTTTGAAATTGAATTTTGGTAATTTAATTGATTATGATTATTTTATTAAACACATTTATCAGTTTGTGAGTTAAATTGGTGAATTGCATTATGCAACAAGTTGCAACTTTTTATACAACATATTTATAATTGACTTGTTAATTTGGAACATATCAAACTAATACCCAAAAATGATTGATTTTGGTGTTTGATTAATTGGGGCGAAGTTGCCGTTGATGGATGATTTTGGTGGATTTTGTAAATTTTGAAAGGAAAATGCTAGGTACCTCAAATTGGTTCCTAAAATTTTTTCCAAATGCCATGTGTAGCAATTCAATTGGTTATAATAATAACGGACCCCCCTGCATTCACACCAACCATCCAATCAAAAATTTTCACTATGCCATGTAAGCTTTGCCACATCATTTGGGAGTAATTTTTGGGTACCAATTTGGAATACCTAGCATTACTCATTTTGAAATTGAATTTTAGTAATTTAATTGATTATGATTATTTTATGGGTATTAGTTTGATATGTCCCAAATTAACAAGTCAATTATAAATATATCCTTCTTTATTGAATAATTAAAAATATGTCCTATGATTAAATTTAACTAATATATAACTTATATACATATAATTATACATATATTTATGTTGAATTAGACTAGAATACCCTTCTCCCACCCCTACCCGGTAACCCCCACCCCGACCCCGACCTCGACCCCGACGTACTCCCTCCCTCCGGCCCCGCAGGGGCACAATGCTTGAACCAAACTTTTTTTTGTTCCTGCTAATTTCCCAAACAAAATGTATAATTAGTTTAATGCTGAGAGGAACTCGTGTATAAGAGGTATAAGAGGTCGTTTGGTTCGGACTTAAAATCTTGGTTTCCTCAAGAAACAAACTTGGAGCAAATTTTTATGGAGGAATTTCCTGCATCCCCACTTTAGTGTTAATAGATTATAGGTACATATATTAGATTTAATAAAATGTAATTGATAAAGGAGGACAAAATTGTCTTTTACAAATGTGTGGTTAATAAATTAATCATGGTTAAACTTTAAAATGGGACATATTCATAATTTGGGATAGATTTGTAATTATAAATAAACATGGGACACAATTATAAATGACCTCGGGACATATTAGAAAAAAAACCCTTATTTTATTAAACACATTTATCAGTTTGTGAGTTAAATTGGTGAATTGCATTATGCAACAAGTTGCAACTTTTTATACAATTGATACGATTAATCTTTTTAGCCATGAATAACAATGAATCAACAGACATGGTTCATCTTACTATAAAAATTTGAGACTGTATTACAATAAACAGAAGGAACCAAATGAATATCATTGCCTCCTAGACGTCCAAAAACAAAATGTTCCAAATAATTAAACACATGCAGTTTATCCCGTAAAGCTTCTCATTATGACAATTCCTCGGAGTTGCATATATGGTATAGTACATTGCTATACACCCAACCATTAATTAAAGGGCTGGCTGAAAGTACATTCTGATTTGTATGCTGAAACCAAATGGTTTAACTATTTAAATATTTAGACGGCATCTATAAAAATCCAATTTTACGATTCTAACTCAAAGTGGCAGCCACTGTTTTGTTATCCTCTGCGATTTCTTCTTTTTTATCTCCAAGAAATGAAGCTCTTCAAAGCTATTATCTTCTGCGCTTTGATTCTTTTCGCATCTCTGCCACATAGCTGTCCATATTGGACTTCTCCCACAAACGTCTCTCAATCAGATCATCCTTCCTCGGTTCATCTGAAAGTTGACAAATCCGAAATCTTAATCAGTAAAGTATGCAGAATTAATTAAAGTTATAACTACATGTATGTACAATACCCAGGTCATGGCAGGTACCATATGACGATTTATTTTTGGTTCTCTTCATTTAATGGACCTAATAACATGGAAAACACAAGCCCCCCCCCCCCTTCTTTCCCATCCTCACTTCTACTAAACAGCATTATGACATGTCAATTAAACAGCTGATGCTTGAAGATTTAGATGGTTCACGATGCAGCCATCAAAAAAGGGCAGGGAAAGTCAATGACAAGAACTTGTCAAATTCAAGCAGGTACTTGTTCACAGCATAGAGCTGTTTATGGTTGAATTTAGAGAGCAAACACAATTGGAACCTCAAGTCTTGTATTCAAAAAATAGCAGAAAGAACTTCAGAATGAAACAATGATTCACAACCCCATCGAAAAGAGGAAAATAAGGAATGCTTACCCATATACCGCCATGACTCATGGGGCACCCCTAAGGATCTTTGTGTCAAGTAAGATGCATCTTCCCATGAATACGGAGCTTTCTTAATCTGATATCTCCAGAACCAACCACCATGCCACAACAATAACTGTATGTATACCATAATGGTTAGTAATTCTTTATTTGCATAATGTAGATCAACTTCTACATTTTGTGTGCATACTATAGCTACGGTGATTGATAAAAAATTTAAGAGCGATTCCGAATTAATCATTAACTGATGTTGGTGCTCTTACCTTTGCAATTGTGTAAGGCAGGAGAATGAAACGGATACCAAGCAGATCCCAAATGGATGGCTTTTCAGCTCCCTTTATCTGCAAATCAAGTTCCTTGCTCAGATCATCATCCACTTTTCTGAGACAAAGGCACACACAAGAATTTCTTAAGAGATTAATCTTGAACAAGTTCACCCAAGAATTCAAATGAAAATCTATAATCATGGCAAAACATATTAGAAGCAACCAAAGCATCTGAACTCTGGAAAAAATTCAAATTCATTTACTCAGATCGTACTTGTTTGTCTGCTTATTACTCTTCTTCTTGTTAGTCACACCTCCACTACGTTCCAGTTCCAACGCCCGCAACCTATTTTTATAAGCTGGTGATTTCTTGACCATGTCAAGTGCCTGCAGCAAGGATTCATATAAAATTATAAAAACTAGCTGACAAGAAATTTGAATCAGGCAAAATGGAAGATATTTTAAAAAAAAATAAAAATAAAATAAGAATCAAGTGTTAAATTTTAAAAGCAGCCACATTCAACCACAAAAATCTAATAAAAAGTGTATCGATAGATTGTGCTATAGAGTGTCGTAAGATTCACATTTTTTCTCTTTCTTCTCACTATACTGAGTTCAAAAGGAATTGAGTAACATTAGCAGATATTCTCATAATAATAGAGAGAACAATGATAATTTAGTTGCATTAAAAAGCACAGCTTCTGCTACACAATACAATATCAGGAAATAGACTTGCCCGAGAATAAAAATTGCCTATGAAAAATATTACAGAATTACAGCCATTAGTTTTGTACCTTGCGATGGTAGCAATACCTAGCCTACGCATAATTATAACTAGATAAAAACTTCAGATGTATTTCTGTTTAAAGTACTACAAAAATCCAATGTGTGATGTACCTGATTATACCTTGTCCACTGATTTAGATATTGAAATGCTGACAGAACCACAAGAAGCCCCACTAGGACAGCTCGAGGATCCTAGAAAGTAGACATAAATTAATGTAAACATAACACAAATACTATCAATTTGTGGATTGGACGCATAAATAATCAAAGTGGAAAAAGTTCTACCGTTTTATGACCATAGTAAGCCTGATAGTAACGAGCCATATTGTAAAAGGCCTGTACAGGAAGATGAAAAAATATATTTAGTACATAAATTAACATGCCAAAGTATTAGAGTTTAACTAATCTTAAGACATAGATTGCTAATCATTAATCATTAACATGCATCCTATGACAATGTTTGTTTTGAAGGATTACAATCCCCGGACCCTTACCACAAATTTAAAGGAATATAATCCCATAAATCTACATTATCATCTTTCTAATTACCTCCATGGGATTATAATACCTAGTAGAGAGAAGGTATTACAATCCCACACAAATTAATCAAAAAAATGTTAGAAATCTAGTTCTATGGGATAACAATCCTTTAATTTTTAATTTTTTAAAAGGTAATAGTTCAGGGATTATAATCCTTTGAAACAAGTATGACCTATAATTTCAGATAGCAGCTTTGTAACTACATCGGAGATACAATAAAGAGCAGCTAACACAAAATTCATAGCATAACTGATTTATTTTTGAGTAGTAATGGCAGAAAAATCCGATCCGATGGATACCCGATCCATTCCGACCTGATTGAATTTTACCGAACCCGATATTTTGGATTTGGATATTAGGCATACCGAACCCGACCCGAAATCCATAACCCGATCCAAACCCGAAAATAATCCAATATTTATAATCTCTCCGTCCCTTTCATTTCTTTACGGTTTTTTCCACTGGTTGACAAGCATTTTAAGACTCATATAAAGTATAGTTTCATAAATTATTTTAATTTTTTTTTTCTTCTGAATCAAAATTTAATGTTTAAATTTTTATTCAGAAGAAAATTTTTTTAAAAATAATTTATGAAACTATACTTTATATGACTCTTAAAATGCGTGTCAAACCCTCAGTCTCAAATGTAAGGAACCTAGTGGGACAGAGGGAGTATATATATATATATATTTATATATATATATATATATATATATATTTATATATATATTTATATATATATATATACATATATATATATATATATATTATATAATATAATATACATTAATAATTTTTTTAATTAATTTTAGTTTACCCAATCATTTTTAATAACAATAAGATTTTAATTATTACTACTACCCACTACCAGTACCTAATACCCATTACCCAAATACCTAGTTACACAATACACTTACAATCTTACATCCCAAAACTATTGGCACCTTGAGTTCTTGCCGCTAAAGTTTATAGTTGAAATTAACATTTCATTAATTTTAAGTTCAGAGTAATAAAAAGTAGTACAAAGCAATTTTTGTTTCTTGGAGTTGCAAATTTTGGATTTGGATAAACCCGAACCCGACCCGAAATCCGGTGGATTGGATTCGGATCTTAATTTTTAAATCCAATTGGATTTCGATTTGGCAAAAAAAATTGGTTCTGGATTTGGATACCTCACAAATCCAACTCGATCCAACCCGTTGCCATCCCTATTTTTGAGAAAAGTGGATAAACCATAAAAGGCCTATATACACATCTCAGCAAATAGATGAGTTTATATACTAACCAGTCATTAGGTATAACACTAATTCCCATTTCAGGATGATTAATCTCCAAGAAAGCAATATATTACAGATGAGTTTCTCTTTGCTCTTTGCTAACAACTAGCCCAGTAATCAAAGATCATGGAATGTATGTAGCTTATTAAGCTAAATCAGACTCATTTGCACAAGCATATATGCCAAACGTAACAAGAGAGTTTCAGCATATATATATATATATATATATATATATATATATATATATATATATATATATATTATGTTTAAAAGCCAATAGTAGCAACACCAAGTATATGAGAGATGCTAAAACAAAGCACAACTCTTTAGGGAACATGCCCGAGTTTCATCTCTCATTAGTATTTATGCAAACATTTGCTTGCTAGTAGAAAAGATCTGCTTTTAAAACTAATGAGCTACCACAATCCACTAATTTTAAGCAAAGTGTACGAGAGTCCCGTGCCTCAAGTGTGTTTGCATGATGACTTCAGACTGTGTTAAGTATAAACTCTTGTAAACTATATAGTGTATAATAATCAGGAAGTTTGAGCAACGACAAAAAGAAATGGCAAGAAATTACACCTAGATTCACATAGAAAGTAAGAGTTAAAAACTCATGATAGTCAGATAATCCGATAAACTTTAAAAGTTTGAGAACTTTGATAAACAGCAGATTCATAGAAAATTTTGCCAACTCTTAACGGCAAAAAGAATTTTTATAGGGATATCTCAAAAGCGCAGAAGCATATTCAGGCGACTTGGATGGTAGGAGAACTGTTGGCATCTATGAAAGAATTGAGTAGCTATCCAAATATACTTTATCCATGTCTAACGAGCACTAACTCACCTCCTCTGGATGTGCAATTGCATAATCATACTGTCCCCTTGTAGTTTCATCCTTTAAAATCTGCAAGAAATGGTGAATTCCATACCACGTGCATTAACATTAGGTTCCTTTCAGTAATCAATTTCAGTTTTTAAACTTCAAAAATTGAATCATAGACCACAACAATATAATTTCGCTAATAATTAAAAAAAATAATACATAATTCAAACTTCATATTAGAAGAGAAAATTGTATGGTATTACAAAAAAATTACTTGTATAATGACATGTACTTCAAAACTTTAAATGTCTGGATTCTTAAAATAAGCTACAGAAGTTGAATTTTAACTATAGTTCCAAAATTCAAAGCTTAAGATTTGCTTGCTGGGATGAAGAAGAGGCAAATGGATCCAGATGCTGTCATTTACAATATCATGATTAATTAATTGTTTTAGACTAGGACTACAAACACAATAAAGTTAAAGCACACACTCCTCGAATTTTAACTTGGGAGTTGGGAGCCAAGATAATGAGTCTCTTGCAGATACTCTAAGGTTGTGTTTGGTTGGGGAGAATAGAATGGAATGGAATGAATAGAAATTAAAGGAACACAATGAACATGAGAGGTAAGATTTTTAAAAAAAAATGATAGGTTGGAGGGGTGCAAATTAAAGGAACACAATGAACAATGAACATGAGTGGGTGCAAATTTTGTATGATAGGATTTGAACAGAAAATAGGTTGGAGGGAGAATGGATCATTCCTTTTCAAAATACAGTAGAACCTCGATAAATGAATACCTTTGGGACCAAAAAAAAAATATTCATTTGGCGAGATTATTTATTTATCGATTAATGAATATAATATTTATTTATCGATAAATGAATAATAATTCATTTAGATGATATTTTTAGACTTTTTAACTTGATTTAACTAAACTCCTTTCTAAATTGAGTTATAGAAATGTGATGGATGTTGAACATCTTCTGAACTATCGTGAAGAGAATAATGCGGTTATGGAATCTTCCACAGACGAAGAAATCATTGAAGTTGTACTAAATGATGAGGCAAATGATCCCGAACCCAATGATAGTATCACTATACCACAAGTGTCCTCAAGAGAAGCTTTTCAAGCTATTGTCACTATACAAAATTACCTGCTGCAACATATCAAAATATTCCAGAAGTGGTGCATGCTTTACACAAAATCAAGGATCATATGCATTTTGGGGAGGAAAGAAACAATCAACTTCGGAGGCATTTTTCGAAAAAATATGACTTATTACGTAATGTGTTTGAAAATTAGTCATCGGATGAAATGTATTCATGATATATTATATAAATAAAAATTTATTATTTGAAATATAGTGATTATTCATTTATATTTACAAAGGGCCTATAAAGACTTCATTTGTATTTATTCGTTAATGCATTAAGCGAGGTTATTCGTTAATCCCATTGGACCAAGTTGGGACCGAAGAAATTTATTCATTAGACGAGGTTATTCATTTATCGAACATTCATTTATCGAGGTTCTACTGTAGTGTGTTTAAACTTTAGCTTAGGTGATTAGGAATGGAATGATGTAAGGAATGAAATTTTTAAACATTTAACTATATTCTTATTCAAATTCCATTCCATTCCCTCCAATTTCATTCATTCCAACCAAACACAACATAAGAGGTTAAAACACCGATTGATATACATACAGGTTGAAGGTTGTGAGCCAAATGCCTCTACTACCTCATGCTAAGTTACCCGGACCCGGCAAAAAACTCTCTATACCCGCGTCGACACGACCCGACGCGGATGCGGGTACGGGATGTGGGTCCGAACCGTTGACTCGATTCCAGATCCGTTGACTGGGGAATGGCGAAATCAAGAAATGGTGACTACGAGTACGGACTTGCGACTTGATTCCGATAACTGTAGTCTGTGTGTATATATACATGTTTATATATATGGGTGTTTGACTTGGAGGAAGAAGAATGGAAGAGAAGAAGAGGAAGTACCAGAATTGTGGTCGACCAGAATTGTGGTCGAAAAGAAATCTAAATCAGAATCAGGGTAGAAGGAAAGATTTTTTTTTTTTGTGATAAAGAAGGAAAGAAAATTGACGGAGAAGAAAAAGGGAAGATGGAGAAATACAAAATGGAGTGAAAGTGGACTGGAGAATGGAGAGGTGTGCCTTGATTACTGTGATGGACAGCTGTTGGGACTTACCATTACTCTACTGCATTATTATTGTTTGCATTATTATTGTTTGACTAGTATAGTTCTAGATTTTAACTATAATTTATTGTAATTTTTTCATTTCTGATTTTACTTGTTGTTAGAATTATAAATAAAGGATTAAAATCAAATTAAAATTAAATTTAACTTAAATCTTTATTAATTAAATAAAATGAATTAAAAATTAATTACAAACTTATTTTATATGATAGTAAAACAAATTTTTTTAAACCAAATCTAAACATTTATTTTAATTTTACGTATATTTTTATGTTAGCAAAGGAAAATACTTTAAAGTAAAATATTGATCATAGAATTATTCTTATGAAAAAAGAAAAATCATCCCCAAACGTATATTCTGTCAAAAAACTGACATGTACTTAATAATTATAATATTATTATATATATATATATATTATATTATATTATATAGATAGTATGTCAAATCCCCGCACCCGTGTCCAGATTCGGATCCACATCCAAGGATCCTAAAATTTTAGAAATCAAGAACCCGACGCTTGGATCTGCACCCGTGTCCGACACCCGTACCCGAGTCCGGGTAACTTAGACCTCATGTATCTTTCAGTAATCCTTTTGGTTCAGAAAAGGATTAATGCATTCTGTTTAGTAACAAAATCTCAGTATTTGGTCAACGATTCCGGTGTGCTACTCGATTAGACATTTTCACCAATCTCAGTATTTGGTCTACGATTTATAATTCGGTTCAGTTATTACCGATAGCACACCCCTAAATTTCTAACAATACTTGTATCAGTATATGTAATTTTTCAAAAATATCATTTTCCACTACTAAATGAACATCGAAAAGTAAATCACACTCCACATTATACATCCACCGTAAAAAAAAGCATCAAACAGAGTAAAATCTCGATTATCAATTACCTCGTAAGCATTTGCGATTTTAACAAACAGCTTTTTGGACTCCGGATCCGGATTCTTATCAGGATGACTATCCACAACAATCACAAAGTCCAACACAAGGCAACATTAAACTCACATCATCAATTACACAAATACACACACACACACACACACAGAGAGAGAGAGAGAGAGAGAGAGAGAGAGAGAGAAGTAAAATTACTGTTTCAAAGAGAGCTTGTAGTAAGCTTTCTTAATCTCCGAAGAATTCGCACTTTGTGTAACCCTAAAACAACAAAAATACATTAAAAATATAAATAAGCAGCTCAAAATGAAGTAATAAATTGAATTAAAAGTGTGTGTGTGTGTGTGTGAATATATATATACCCGAGGAGATCGTAACAATCATCTTCATCACAGTAGATAGAGTGTGAGGGTTGGATCAAGAGAAGGAACACGAATATCGATGCGACCACGCAACACCGGATCGCAGCTCGTGGTGTTGTCGCCATGGTCGTCTTCTACTTAGTTTCTAGTTCCTTGGGTTTGGTTTAGTGTTTCAAACGGATTGTTTTGAGTGGACTGCTCGGCCCAATTTTCTACCTTTTTAATGGGCTGGAGCGGTATTGTTTGATTCATTGGGTGTAGGTGCAAAAGTCTTTAAGCCCAACCCAAAATTTAACACAATTTATTAAAAACAACATAAATTAATATGAGACAATTTATTTTTACTCTTGATCAAGTGAAAATTTCGATAAAATAAATTTTTAATTATCCCTTGAGGAGGTTTAACTATATACTAGGTTATAAAATTTATTTAACATTATAATTATGTTTTTATATAATCCTTATTTTTAATAATTTTTTAATTTAATATAAATTTATATAATGATATGCATGGTTTAAAATTTATTTTGTAAAATTCTAATTAAAATTGTCGTTGACGGGTTCGAACTTTGAATTTTTAGTAAATTAATTTAATCATATAGTATATCTTACTATTAGATCTAACGATTCTTATTTATTACTAAAAATAATGATTTGAATATATGGTGAGATATTTTGGGGTGTATATTAGTGATCGCAAGATTAATTTTAAATTAAAAAGTAACATGTTTTAATTACAAAAATTAGTACTAAAAATAATTACGGAAAGATATGGTGTGATATTTTGGATATATATTAATTATTGTAATATTAGTTTTAAATTAAATGGTAAAGTATTTTAATTAGAAGTAAAATCTTTAGAAAAAATGGGTAATTGAGTCGTTGGAGCAGAAAAAAGAGTCCAAGTAGAAGTTCAATATGGATGAAGGAATTTTAATCGGAATATAATTACGTTAACATTAGTAATTAGCTTTTTGAGTTGTTTTTGTAATTTAATTATTTATTTTAATAATTAGGATAACCAAACCGAAAACCAAAACTTTCAAAACTTTCAATGTTTCGGCTTTAATAATATAACTAGCTTATAACCCGTGCGAAGCACGGGTTTCTTTTGATAGGTTATAGAATTTATTTAACATTATAATTATGTTTTTATATAATCCTTATTTTAATAATTTTATAATTTTAATTTAATATAAATTTATATAATGATATGCATGGTTTAAAATTTATTTTGTAATATTCTAAATTAAAAATGTCGTTAACGGGTTCGAAACTTGAATTTTTAGTAAATTAATTTAATCATATAATATGTCTTATTAATTAGATCTAACGATTCTTATTTATTACTAAAAATAATGATTTGAATATATGGTGAGATATTTTTGGGTGTATATTAGTGATCGCAAGATTAATTTTAAATTAAAAAGTAACGTGTTTTAATTACAAAAATTACTATTAAAATAATTACGGAAAGATATGGTGTGATATTTTGGATATATATTAATTATTGTAATATTAGTTTTAAATAAATGGTAAAGTGTTTTAATTAGAAGTAAAATCTTTAGAAAAAATGGGTAATTGAGTTGTTGGAGCAGAAAAAAGAGTCCAAGTAGAATCTCAATGCGGATGAAGGAATTTTAATCGGAATATAATTACGTTAACATTAGTAATTTGCTTTTCGAGTTGTTTTTGTAATTTAATTATTTATTTTAATAATTAGGATAACCAAACCGAAAACCAAAACTTTCAATGTTTTGGCTTTAATATAATAGTATTAAATTAAAAAGTAACGTGTTTTAATTACAAAAATTACTATTAAAAATAATTACGGAAAGATATGGTGTGATATTTTGGATATATATTAATTATTGTAATATTAGTTTTAAATAAATGGTAAAGTGTTTTAATTAGAAGTAAAATCTTTAGAAAAAATGGGTAATTGAGTTGTTGGAGCAGAAAAAAGAGTCCAAGTAGAAGCTCAATGCGGATGAAGAAATTTTAATCGGAATATAATTACGTTAACATTAGTAATTTGCTTTTTGAGTTGTTTTTGTAATTTAATTATTTATTTTAATAATTAGGATAACCAAACCGAAAACCAAAACTTTCAAAACTTTCAATGTTTCGGCTTTAATATAATAGTATAGTTAGATAGATAGATTTGTTATAAACAAAAGAAGAGAAAAGCCGAAGAAACTTGTGTATTGAATTGATGAAGATGGTGTAAATTAGGTTTAGAAGAATAGAGTTCTGTGCGCAGTGTTCGTGAAGGCAACGGAGGTTTTAAGTTTAGCTGTATTAGTAATGGTGTAAATATAAAATACTATTGTGTCTTTAGGACTATAGCCAATAACGGATTAAAATTGATTTATTTTATATTTAAAATTAATTAAAAATTAAATTAACCAAACCGAAAACCAAAATAAATAGGATAACCAAACCGAAAACCAAAACTTTCAATGTTTCGGCTTAATATAATAGTATAGATAGTATAGATAATGTTTAGACGTAAGGCTATTTTTGTTTTTATGAATAAGTAGGCTTATAAGATGTAACGCCCCGACTTCCCAATACCAAAATATACTTTTTATAATAAAATAAACTTTGATGCATGGGAATTTTAGAAAATTTCGACATGAAGTATTCATAAATCGGACTATCCACCTGTAATTCAACCCAAACCAAATTCCAATTTAACAATTACACTTAATACACCAACGATTCCTCACCGGGATCGATTCCAGGTTATGCTATGAAACAAGAATCTAAACCATACAAATTATTACAATTTCTTCTACTATTCTGATTTCAATAACTATACCGTTTAATCTGTAGCTTAACTCCAATCCGTGCTTACCCGCTTTAGCTTCGAGATCTATCCTGTAAAGGCTGCCTCATTGCTCTCATATGACTCGTACGATGTAGACATCCACCCTTATTCCTAACTGAAAGATTAGAGAAAATGAAGCAAGAGTGAGCCAAAGAATGCTCAGCAAGCGAACAGTATAGTGAAACAATAATACTACAATGATTCATTGGTGAACATATCACTGACCAACTTATCTCAAAGGAATAATTCACAATTAGAGAAGCTCAAGAACTTTAAAGATATAACATTTTATTTAATTCAGGAAATGGAATAGAATTGGACTATTTTGCATTTTATTAATAAAAACAATAAGGTTAGGCTGCTGATCAGTCACGCACTAACCCCGGACAAACGCACACAGCAATGTCCTTTAATGGATCCACGGCACACATTGGCCTTACTAACTTCTGACCACGAATCTGGTCCGACCCTTTACGGTCCACATCTTTTTAAAAAAAAAAACAACAGTCCAATCCTATAATCTGAACGTCAGGTGTCGGAACAATCGACCACCTCGACCAGCCAAGCACCCTGGAAACTCACGTTCCAGGTTAACAACTCAAATCTCAAGAAGAAATGAGGTCTAGTAAAATTCTGACCTAGATATCGACAAGTTCGATATAGAGAAGGGTATTATTCCATAATATATCAGTGAAACAGGGACAACAATTTCAGCACTATTGAATGGGAATATGATAAACAGCTATTCGTATTTACTGAAAATTTAAGAGCAATAATATCAACGACAAATCGAATTAATATAATGATCACGTGACGAAAAACATGGTTCATTTGAGTGAAATGATTTATTTGCAACATGAATAACAACAATTGTAATTATAAGATAAAGTAAGGGTATAGTCAAGTGCTAAGCATTTAATAAATTTACCAACACATTGTCAAGTTGAATCAACATAAGCGAATCAAGTAGTTTTTAAAATGATCATTTGTAAAATAACTCCAAGACAATAAAATTGTAGGACAGGTCGAAGAAAACCTCTCCTAAAGGGGTCCATTGGTGAAAATCCGCTACCAAGTTTAAACTAACATAAGAGATTCGAATAGTTTAAAACGAAGATTTAAGAAATTCTCAATTACTTAAGGTCTCACTCATGTCAGCTAAACATTTATAGGCTTCAGCTGCCAGAACCGGAATAACAAATATGAGTTTAAATAATTAAGAAGAGCTCAATTCATTCTTGGTTTTAACCGTCACTGAGCAACACATGCCTCGACAACAGTATAAACCTCGAATTAATTTACAATAATTTGAAGAAAACGCTCTTTGAAGAATATTAACAATGACGGGAAATATTTATATAAAATATTTTTTTTTTAAAATAATCAACACCTGAACAATAAGTGAAGAGAATAAACAATGACAGAATTATTTTGAGAATGAGTGTTTGTAAATTAATAGAAGAAGAATGTCACTGAAAGTAAAATAAAATAAAATAAGGGGTATGGGCACTAGCAAACATGGTTTAAAAGAAATATCGTAAAATCAACAGAACAGGTTCACATTATTTAGAATAAATATGAAGAATATAATTGCTTACAAGAAGGAATTTCGAAAGAACAATAAATAATACAAAAGGTTTCACATCACTTGAACAATAAGTGAGGAATAGTAAACTTGCCTCAATATACAGGGATTCCATTTCTAATATTTTAACTCCTTATCACTTTACATCCGTCTTTACTTGACCTTTCTTCGATCACACATCCATTCTTCCTTTACCATTTGTCGGTCCCGATAATTATCTCCTTCCTCTACATTCCATCTACACATGCACTGCCTCTTAGTTGGCCTCCTATACGTACCTATATACAGGTAAAATACTATTTCAATATGCGTACAACCTTAATCGTCTAATCCTATTCTACCCCATCATGTCCTATTATGCTATACAACATAACAAGTAGTATCAATTTACTCTTATACCGTATAATTCACATAACACATTGGTTCATAAATAGTTCTTGCCTAATTACTATAAGAATTAGAAAATAATTTTAAGGAAAAATTGGACAGCACTTCCTTTATAATACCGTCTAACCTGTTGCAATATAACTAACCCAATCAGAATTTAAACGCCCTTTGATTTACAAATATAATCATATAAAGCACACGTTATCCCGTAACAACTATTATTGACATTGCGCATATAGAATATAAAAGATTATCTTATTAAAATACTCTAAGAATCACACAAAACTTCCACACTTACTTATTACGAGCAGCCGTGTAAGCACTTGGCACGTATGCACATAACTTATAATTAATAAGACTGAATAGATGTTTACAGTTTGGTACATACTCACATATACTTATCAACTCAGTTAAATAAACATTTAGCACATACAAGTTTACATCCAGTGCCACTATGGCTTGAGGAGACTCACATCTGCATTCATAAATCAAGGTATACAATTACTTATCACAAGTTTTCTAAGTACTCGACATCAACTATAAACATTCAAATTCAATACTAGTGTCGTACCAACTTTACACTTTCAAGTCACATAACACTAATAATAATTTACTCTAACCATAAATCTAGATCACACACAACTGGACACGTACAAACCAGGCCTGTGCACTCAAACATGAACACCCATTAGAAAAAACTGCACACACAATTCCATACATTCGTACTAAAATTGCCACACAGAATAAATACCAGTCTGACACTATCCTCACACACTATACACGCCACTCGGATAACCTATGCCCTTGCACAACCTTACCACACACACCCCCTAAACTCCTTCACTCTTGTTCAGTCTTTACATACAACACCACCCCATCCACAGAACACTTATATAAAAACATACACTCATCACCTACTAATACCCACAACACAACCTATACATCATCCCTCCCCTGCTTCACTACGTTCACCCCCTTTCCACCTCTGTTTTGCACCACCAGCAGCTCTTCACACTTCTGTCCACCCATTCCTATTCGTGAAAACACAGCACTCGAACTATAACCACAACAAAAACCTCCATTATTACCTATCTTCTTCGAACAACACTACACTCAACTATTTCCAGCTGCCTTCTTCCCATAACTCTCTTTCACTCTCTCTGCACAGCCTCCATTTCACTCTTCAGTTCCTCATCACCGCACCCATGCGACATCCACAATAGAACAGCCATCACTCACTACGCTTTCACTCATTATGCCTTCTCTCCCTCTCCCTCAGATTTGCACCGAACCACACAACTGTGAACACATACACGAACATATATAATCCACACCGTCACACCCACTATGGGAACTCCTGCTTCTCCTTCACTCGTTCCTCCCCAATTCGCCTCCCTCAACCCAACCAAGACAACACTTTGACCTCCTCTACATCGACCCCCCTCTGCTGCACCTCTATTTTCCCCACTGCACATCCAGCTGAGCCATACACAAAGCCACAATCGCAAGACAAAAACAGGGAACTTACATAACTATCCCAATTTCGTTAACATACACAAGCGTACACATATACATACCGGAATTAGAACACACACACCAACAACCGTGTACACACAGAGCTTGCAGCGCCCACACACACACGCACGTTGTATTGATACAAACACCATAATTAAAATCGACCCAGCCACTACACGTACCGAAGCAACACGCCCAAAATTCGCACATACATACACTACCGCAGCGTGTATATACGCGACACACACACACACACACACCGGTTTTAATGGAGAAGAAGAGAGGGGAAAAGAGTTTGAGAGAGAGACGGTGAGAGAGATTGAGAGAGAAATAGATAAGTTAGAGAGATTAAAGAGAAATAGTCGAGAGAGTTCTGGAGAGTGACAAAGGCCCGACTGAATTGGGGAAAAATATTGTCAATTTAGGGATTTTAAAGAAGCCAAAGACATTTTGGGAATTTCATAAATGCTAAAATACAAATAAAAATCGCTTTACATCAATTTCTAAAATCGAAATAAATCGAAAAATTAATAGAAAAATAAATTTTAAAATTTTAAAATATAGTTTATGAAATTACAAACATCCCCATATTTTTAAAATAATTTTAGGATCAAAAATGAATTAAATATGGGTTTTTACAAGTTTTGATCCTTTACATACAATAAAATTCTTAAAATCATTTTAAAATACCAAAACACCCAAATTAATACACCCAAAAATTTTAAAACTAATTAAATATACAAACATGATATTGCAAAATATTTTAGGATTTTTAAATACTCCAATGATTTTATAAAAAAATTTCAAAGGTCAATAATGCATAATTTAAATAGATTTAAATCGTCAAAAATTCAAATAAAATTACACGGACCCACATTTCACATATACATCATCATATAAGCACGTAAGCATGATGTCACAAATATTTAACCTAAGAAAATTTCACACCGTATAATCCACATTTAATATTAAATAATAATATTTATAATTACGAATTTTCTAAGGCGTTATATCCTTCCCCCCTTAATAGGATTCTGTCCTCAGAATCGATCGTAAGAAAACACATGACGGTATTTCACAAACATTTCGCTTTTCAATATCCCAAGTTGTTTCTTCAACTCTAAGATTCCTTTATATCAACTCATATTTATAAGGCCATATCCTGCGAATCATCATATCCCATTACGACTTAAATCTTTTGGTTAGGAGTCTCGTTGACTCTATACGCTTACTACTCGTAGGTGAAGGTCTATTCTACCGAAAATCGGTCATGACCTATTTGTATAATGGACTATGTCCTGTACACAACGCCTCCATTCCTGACCCAATCATCCATAATAATTCATTCATATACCATACTAAAACAAAACCTGCCTTAACCTGCAGCAAACATATAAGCAAAGAAATATGCCTTGACTTTAAGTAAACGGGTAAATAATTAAATCTTTAAAATGAACTCCACGCGACTAAAACAATTGATACTACTTCCACGCTCCTACTCATAATTCATATTGCCCCAGATAAAACTTTGAGAAAAAGAATATCAAGAAATCCCTCAATCATTCTTACTCCCCTTTCACATACAATGTTACTCGAAGAGGGAATAACTGAGAAACTTCTATCCATCCTTAATCCCATTGTTTTACTGAGTAACCTTTTCGAAACTAATAATTGTTTACCTTGAAACATATTTATCTTATTCGCGATACAAACTACCCGGGGTCACAACCTTCCAATACCATTCACAATAATATAAACCTTTGGACCTTCCATCTATAACTTTCGAAATTCTTTGAACATTTCCTTGAGCATTGTATGCGCATTTAATCTTTCCTCGTTCATCCGGTTGCATTGAAACTTGAGCGGTTTTTGATCTCTTCTTTGACTCCTAAAAGCCCTCTTCACCTTTATCCCTTCGTTTCCTGATTGGTAGGCTTGTCCATGGCTGTAGCTATCTTGGTAGAATATTTGACAACCTTCGATAATCTTTAGCTGATCCTTCAAAGTTTTCGATCTCCGCTAGCATCTTAGGCTGTTCCTGATTCATTTCTGTTTCGTCATCACGACATTTACTTTGATCCTTTCGTCATATCTTGAAATGTATTTCTTCCAATTGTAAAGATCATACTTAGTAATCATATACATGTCCTTTCTATATCCTCAAATATCTTGTTATGTCTTCCGATCTTAAATCCTTGAACTTGATTACATTCCTGGATTTCTGTAAGAACCCCAAATTTTGGATATAATTAAAACTTTTTATTAAGTAATGATTAAATGAGGAACAATGATTCCGACAACAAGGTCACCAGCTCTAATGAATGGTGGTTTCAAAGAACAATGATTGTAATGAATGGATATTGCTTTGGACAATGATCCTGATGCATTGGTATATTGTCAGAATAGAGTAATTCGATGGTTGAGAACCTAGATAAGAATAATCTACCATCCAGGAAGGAGCTAATGGATCCTTGAAGGGAAATGAGTACGTGCATAGTGTTTCCCATACGTGCATAGTATTTCCCGTACGTGCATAGTGTTTCCCGTACGTGCATAGTGTTTCCTGTACGTGCATAGTAATTTGGTGGATGATTAGTGATTTTGTAAGTTGGAAAACTTTTCACGCCACCCTATGTACGGGACGTGATATGGATGTTTCGAAGTCATATTATTAATACGCGGAGGAAATAAGTGAATGCAGAGACGATCGGAATTCAGAAATTCCAAATTCTTTTTCGGAATAATATTTGACCGGACAGTGGATTAAATATTATTATAATCCAAGAATTGAGATATTAACTTTGAGGATTTGATATTTTGGGATGTTATTATATTTGATTTAAGAATGAAAGTAGGAAACCACTGAGGAGTGGTTATGGCTACAATGTAATAATTGATATTTGGAAAGAATGAATGGAATTCGACTTTATTATTTCTATGTCTTGAAGAACGCTAAAGGGTGACAACATAGGTAAGAATAATCTATCTTCTAAGGGAATAAGATATGGCAATTTCAAGTAGGAAAATATTCTCATGTCATCCAGATCGGTAACGATTAATCCAGTAGTTCCGTAAAAAGGATAAGGAACGATCGAAAGAGAATACGGACAATTGTACCACCCTAAGAGAACAAGTAAAGAATACAGAATGAATAGTGTTTTGGTGGGAGTATATAATAATATGAGACGACACTATATAGAAGTATTCGGAACGGATTTCCGAGTTCGTATTAGTGATCCAGGGGGAAAATAAGTGTATGTAAAAGCTGTCGGATTCTGAAAAACCGCACTTTTATTTTCTCCGAGAGTTCCCTGGACACTGATAGCCTTAAGTATTTAACGAATGGATTTAAGGAATATAAATTGGAAAGTTGGAATGAAAGATGGAGAATGAAAGTATTATTATTAAAGAGGATTCCCGGTAAACCCTAATTAGAAATCCGTGAAATATTCCCACGAACGATCAATCGAAACGGGTAATAACCGGACACAGAAACAAGCAGAGGAAGGAAGAGTCTTGTGCAAGCTACTAGATAAATATCTAGCAACCAAGTGGGCTAAGTAACTAGACAATTAGAGATTGAACAAGTACTTAGCAAAACAAACAAACTAGTTAGCTTATAACCATCCAAGGATCAACACTTGGCATGCAATCTCCATCATCCAATACATCACCACTTTATTAAAGTCACTTTATCAAGATATTATTCCAATAATGCATCAAAATGGATGAGAGCAAACCAAACAAACAAAGCAAACCCCCCCCCCCTTCAAGAATACCCCATTCGGCTTCTACCTTAATTCAAGAGGGGAAATCAACCTTCCAACCATCATTTGGTCTCCAAATTTTTATGGTAAGTCCTATAATTCATAAAAGTAATCTCCTAGAAATCTTAGCCCCAAACTCCTCTTTTACCATTTTCAAATAAATCCTCAAAGGGGAGGATGAATAGTGTTTTAATGAAAACTAATCTTTGATTTTCTTGTTTTCATGATTGATTTAGCAAGCTTAAGGCAATCCAAGGACCATACCAAGCTTAGTGAGGCTAGAATATACTTCGAGGAAGGTATAAACATCCTAAACTATAGCTTTTACTTTGAGTTTATATGAGTAATAAGAAGGATTGGTTGATTAGTGGTTGATATGTTAGTTATATGTTTAGATCCATGGATTTGTGCTTGATTATGGTTGATGATCCATGAGATGGTTATAAGGAGATGTTATTGATCTTGTCATGATGTTTATCATGTGTTTAAGTGGTTGATTTGATCATGGGGTGATCGTGATAAAGTGTAAAAACTTTGGAAAACGCGTAAACGTAGCCGTTATAATGCCCGATTTTACAATACCATGTTTTGTATGCCATTTTCCATGTCGAACCCCTACTGTCCAGAGACCTTATCTGCCATGATAGGATAGGTAATGTTCTAAGCTTCGTTTTGATATAAAGATCACGTGAAACGGACTTACGGTTTAGGATTTATGACCAAATTACTAAAAGTAGTTCGAATCCGTAAACGAAAGTTCGTAACTGTAATTGAACCCTCGTAAACTATGTAACGTCATGGCGAATCTTAGTAAATAAATACTAGAGGTAAAAAGGAAGGTGTGAAAGAAAACCGTATGTAAAAAGGATCATTTTTCGATTTATTAAAAATGTTCGAGTCGAGGTTAAACGCGAGCGAACCCCTAAAAGACGACTCTTTTATAACTTCGGTAAAACACTTAGAAAACGGGCGATAAAACTCGGAGTATAGTATTGGTTCGTAACGATCGACCTTAGAACTCATATGACTTAAGTATGTCCCAAGTATAAGTACAATGACATGTCGTATTAACGAACGAATGTCGGGTCGGATCAGTGATAAAAGTAATCCACTAAAAGGGGTATGACGAGATAACTCGAGAACGTGTTTCGAATTATGTATAACTTAACTTTTAATATGTTAAGTGATTAATCCCGAATGCCTTGGCTATTTATAGATCACCAAGCTGAACCGGGACCCGCTACCACTACCCCTTACCGTACTCGACTACCAGGCAAGTTTCAATTCCCTTCTCTTAGGCTGTTGTTGTGATTGAATAAATATATATATATGATTGCTGATATACATATGCCATTGCATGCATGCCTACTTTCAAGTTGAATTGATATACTTGTTCCCTGAATGTTATTGTTGGCTTATAAGCTAGATAGTTATACATCAGTTATAAGCCGGTTATTGTAAGACCCTCATAGAAGGGCGTATACATCTTATTCATCAAATATAGACCGGGAGTCAATATTTCTTGATATATCGAGATTACCTCAGAGGAAAATATTTAAGTAAATATTTTCCATTATTCGGGCGACGAATATTATTTGAATATTCGTTCGAGATTATTTATTTTAACGATCTTTACTTCAAATAATTATTTGAACGTAACTATTCGACGAATAATATTTTTAATATTCATTCAGAGTCGAATTATTTATCGATTATTATTTCGAATATTCTTCTAAAGATGAGACTATTAAATGAATATTATTTGGATATTCTTTTAGAATATTATTTTATAAATATTACTTTTGAATATTCATTTAAGATATTAAATACTTGATGAATATTATTTTAAGATTCATCTGAAGCTTGATTTAATTATCGAATATTATCTCGAATATTCCTTAAGGCTTGGTTTACTAAATGAATATTACTTGATATTCATTTAGGATATTATTCATTAAATGAATATCACTTTTGAATATTCATTTAAATTCTTAATTAATTATGAATATTACCTTAAATATTCTTTTCAGGTCTTATTAATTTATGAATATTGTTTTGAATATTCATTTAAATATTTAATTATTCAATAAATATTCTCCTGATATGTCTTCAGGGATTATTTTGAGAAATACTCTGATTAAAGATATTCTTTCATATTCCCAAATATTCTTTAAATATTTTAACTCAATAAATATTCTCTGAATATTTATTCCATACTTAGAATAATCTAGATAAGGTTTATCTTCTTCAATTATTACAGAAAATATCTCGGAGTCGTATTATTATTAATCTTATATCAAGAAAGGTTCTCAGACATCATTCTTCTTTGAGTCTATCCCCTTTATATAAGGGAACCTTACTTGGAAAATGTTATTTATCTTGTCGACTTCCCGGTCATAAAGTATTCTCTTCACTCGCAACTCGGGTGCTATTGACTTATTAAGTCGTTGTTTACCTTCTCATCTTTCGAGGGGTAAGATTGTTGGAACAAGTTGATATCCGTACCCAGTAATAGCTTGGGAGTTATTGATAAATTTTCCTTTCCAACTAGATACGACTACTTTGTGGAGTCTTATCAACAAGTATTATACTTGGGGAAAGGGGGACGAACGTTACATTCAGAATCATGAATTCTTTTTGAACTAGGAGTCGTGTAAGAGGCCGAGTAGCGCCGGTCCATCCCCTTTGGCCCAACCGTTGGCCGGGGAGAGCTAGTAAGGCGGTATACAAGTAAAGCCGTCAATTCTTCCTTCTACCGGTAGTAAATCTAAATTGAGCTGTACGATCTCGACTGATCATCAAGATTGGAACAGCGGGCGCGGTGAATACTCCATCATTGGTTCATCATCCGAATTTATTTATTTCCTGCAACATGATTACTGTTGGCAGAGTTGGAAAAGTGTCATAACTGGAATTGCAACCTTTTCTTGCAAGTTCCTCTTCTTAATAACAATAAGAACATCTCGCTTACTTTGATGTAGCAGATATTTCTACAAACAAATACTTTAAGTTACCTTGTAACTTCATCGTTCATATTTTACTGGCATCATTTCCGTAAATGCATGGCATATGGTTTGAAAGATACTTTTGAACTGTTGTACATTATCGTTCAGTTATATATTATTGTTGGTGGGCTATTGCTCACCCTTGCTTTATTATTATATCACAACAACAGCTAGACCAGATGACTCGCACAAGGCGCACTCGACGCGGGCAAGGACGATGAGACTACCAGAGCTGAAGAAGAAGCTATTGGTAGGATATATTTATTCTTTCAGTACCAAGAATATGGTCTAGTATGACTTATGTAAATGGATGGCAAAGAGTATGTATTTATATTGAAATTCTTTTGGATTGTAAGAACTCATAATGTGATTAATAAAAATTTGATTGTTACTCTGATTTCATCTCTGGGACTATAACGGGTGTGTTTTACATTGTTGTGTTGGGTCATGGAGATGTAATTTATTTTATGTTAAGGAAAGTTCAAGTGTTGTGGATAGAATTGGAAACCGTAACCACCGGATCCCGGACCCCGGATCTGGGGGTGTTACAGAAGTGGTATCAGAGCGTACGTTATAAACCCCAGAGATGAGGTGACGTTAAAACAATAAATTCAATAAGATAATAAGAACTCTTGCCAAGTTCATAGTCGGACTACTTAATGTAGTGATGACATATAAAACCCTTATGGGAACTCGTAAGTATAATGATAGTAACTTAGCTCGATATCGTATCGACGAGTAAGGCGACTGACCTTGAGGCATACGAGCAACAGCGCGATGATGCTTTATATGCTGAAGATCAGCGGGTAATTCGATGGAGTACCCTACTGGAGACCCGGAAGAGGTTCCAGCAGATAAGGAAAATCCTGTGAGGATAAGGAGCTTACCCATGGGTAATGAGGGTCGAAGCCAGAATGACTGTGATGATTAAGATATGGTGCTCAGAAAAGTGAGTATAAAGAACCGAGATCTTATTAAGAGATCTGAAGATGCATGTTGAAGTCATAGCCGGACTACCAGATGTAGTACCAGCAAGAAAGAAGGATTGGAAGAATTACTTGAGATCTTATACGGAATAGATGAGAATCCTTAGAGATTTTCATCTTAACAAAGAAAGAGCTAGAGGGATGTATGATTATCAAAGACATCGATTTAGGGCGAGGAACAGAGTCCCTAGGAATAGTGGAGAAGGAGGCAGTAAGTGCCATATCATTTGATAAATGAATTAGTATGAATATGGTCAGTAATAATTCGCCATGAGAAGGCAGATGTCATAGGTTGTAATTTATGGAACCAAATTGAGGTTGATGAAATTGTTTTATTCAGGAAAATGTCCATTTTATGAATGAATCAGTTAGAAAGTAAAGACATTGGGAAGTGACAGCATGATTGGGTAAAATTATATAAGGAAGTAGTAAGCAAGACAATGATCTCAGAACCTACCGGAAGATAAGACCAGTGAGTCAAGATGAACTCGTAATGAGACTACTGCCAGAGACTGAGTATAGAGTTAATTCAACTCAGTTAAATGATGAACCAGAAACGTTAGATGCATGTGATTCAGAGGAATATTAAATTCCTTCTTCTCTTTGAATGGATTATAGTAGTTACCTTAAGTTTACTCCGACACGGAATTATAATAGATCAAGTAATATGATCAGCAGTTAAAGAGAAAAATGTGAGAAAATCTTCCTGGAGCTAAAAGGTGAAATTGGTAATGACCAAGAGCTGGCATTGCTTAATGGAAAAAGGAGACTTTGTGCTTCCAATGACGCTTCGCATAAAGGGTTAGGTAGACCGACATTTGGTAGTATTGAATATCTGGACGTTGTGACAGGTTTCAGTTTGAAACTATTGATTCCCTTCTAAGGGATGGATATAATTGATTCCTCTCCAGTGGGTAAACTTCCAATCCGATGATGATTATTTCGTTAACTATGACTGCTTATGATTCCACCTGCTTGGAGGTTCATAGAACTATTCTTCAGGTTTCGAAACTGGTCTCCTTAATGTTACCAGTAGGTGGGTAGATTGATCAAAATTTCCCTGAGTCTGGAAAGGAATTCGGTGAATTTTGGCAAACCTTGTCTTTCTGATTATCAGAGAATGTCACGGAAGGGAGTAAAAAAATTGGAGCAAACCCTGTGATTTGGGTAAGGATGCTGTAAAATGGGTTAGTAAACGGACCCTGAACATTACAATCGACGGTAGTGATAAAATGATGAAGTGAGATTGGACGAAAATAGGAAATGTAAGTAAGAAACCAGCCAGACTGAGAAATTCCAGGATTGACTTAAATGAAAAGGCTGTTATGCCAGGAATGGTAAGCTTGTGTGGCACGCAGGATTGATAAGAATAGTTGAAAAGATAAAAGTGGAGGAAAGGTGACCGGAGACGGTGCCGAGTAGTCGATTTAGACTTATATGGAGTAAAGTTTTGGAAAGGTAGAAAGGTATCAAAGAAGAAGGCACTATGCCGGCAATTGCTAGAAAAGTAATGCTATTAGCCAACCCCTAAAATCATATATTTTTATGTGTGGCCAGTTGAGGCGAAGTCACAACGGACTATAATGTGACTAGACCAGCAATGAAAAGACAAAGCAGGGTTGCTTCTAAGAAAGCACCGACTGCAAGGGCTTCTGGTATAAAGGAAACATTAATGAGATCGTTTGAATCTTCTGCCGAACAACCCATGTTTTGATTGGGAATTCACTAGACCTTTTTGGGATGGGGTCACCCGTACTAAAGTGACTCATGTGTATATGGTTGTCCAAGATTCCGGGTAAAATGGAAGTAGAGTGACTTGAGATGTATGATGCTAGGGTATCATGAATACCATGAATATATTATGACGGAGGAAAGTAAACAATGAAGGTATATGAAGGGGGTGGCATTAAACCACCGATCGATTATCAAATGAGAATGATTGAAAAGAGACCTTTATTAAGGACACATGATCTGATTGCCAATTATAAGATGCAAGAATTCCTTGGCAGTTGAATTAAGGATAGGATATCCATAAATTAAGACAAACCCTGGGGAATGCACAAGGGGTGGCATTAACCCTAATAACGACATTATGACTTCAGATGATATGAGCTGGACTTGCTAAGGCAACAATGACCGGTAAGGACTATTAAAAAGAGTTCTGGAAAGAACATAGATAGAATTATTAGAGTATTGATCAATGACATTTTGATATACCCGGTACCCAGAAAATACCGGAGGAATGATAAGGATGGCCTACGAAACCTTACAAGGAAAAAGGGCACTATTCCGAACTTCAAAATGGAAGTTTGGTAAGGAATGTATGACATCGTAACAATAATGCCAGATGAGGCATGTATGAAACCCTGAGGAAGTATGGGTTGAACCTATAAAGGTTGAGATTATCCTAAGATAAATAAAGAACTAAGAAAAGAAGCATCCTAAGTAGGATTGGGAATAAACGTGATAAAGTTCCCACGGGTAGGTGGAAGCAATGACTTATGGAGAAAGACTGATAAATATATTTTTCTCCATCAGCAGAGCTTAAGGGAGAATGCTTTCACCCAATAATGATGGGAATGAGGTAGAAATGTTTGAATTGGAATATATCCAGAGAACAAGGATTACCAGAAATTATTATCAGGAAAGGCCAATGAGGTGGCTGACAGTCTAAGTATAAAGGAATAATTATAAATGTTCATACCGAAGAAACAAAATGATATTTGGAAAGACCTTGAAGGTCATATTGGAGTGGAGGAAGTTACATTCCTTTTGATGATTGTGCAAGAATCGAAGGTAATAATAGTTTAAGTAAAGATTCGATTCCTGATGGAGTCTTAAGCATATTACGTACCTTAGAAGGTCCCGTTTTGAGGCAAACCAGAACCATGGTACAAAATTGATGAAGTAAACCGTTAAGTTTCCAGCCTTTTATGGAAGATGCATAAGTGATAGTTTCACCAACCGGACCTAGCTGCGATGCTTGAAACTCTTCTGCAATTCTATCTGCTTCACGTTATATCTACATCAAGTTCAGGAAGTGTTCCTTATGGATAAGGAATAATGATTACTTTGTCTCCCTAAGGGATTTGAAACCCGTAGGGTTAACTATTAACGCACTACGTAAACAACAAGCGATGGTGATTCTTCTAAGAAAGGAGATGACAACGTAAAGATAAAGAAAGTGCTGCTATTGATAAGCTAAATGGCATGTTGATGAATGACAAGCAAGTTTGTGTTAGCGTACTTCTGCACAAACAAGATAGAGAATATGAGGTCGATAATTCGTGATGCTAAACGTATTCCCGTAGGAAGAATTGATGAGACTTGGAGGGAAGGGCGGATGAGCCCAAGACTTATTGGGCCACTTGAGAGTTTAAAGTGTTCGGACGGCAGTATTCGAGCCAGCCTTACCCCCAAAATTATAGCACGGTCATAACGGGTTTTCATGTGGCCAGGCTACGCCAGTAAAATGCAAATGTTCAACAGATGATAGGAGTACGAGCATGCAGATATACGGCCTGGTCTGACTTACGAAAGACAACCTGTGGAAAACCACGGATAGAAAAGAACCAGTGATGAGAAACAAGGTTGGCAGAAGTAGATTATATGAATCTAAGTTAAAGGGATCGGGCCAGATTCATTTCGGAAAGTTTAAATTGGGATAACGTGATGATTATAGAATAAATGTGACGGAATACCAATAAAGAGGTACCAAGTGCAAAAAGGTGTCTCAATAAAGAAGTGAAGGTGAAAGTAAATAATAGAAATGAGTAAGAATCAGATAATAAGAAGGATGTGATTGATAAAGAAAAGGCTGGGAAAACAACTATGGAATGAGAAGCAAGGAATGTTATGAATGGGCTTTCTAATGAATTCTCAGGATGACAACCTGATAGTGTCAATATTATAGTATGAAAAAGCTAGTAACATGATATGGGATGTCAGTAACAATGATGTCAAGTGAGAAATCTAAGATTTAACCTGAAAGGTTGAAGGATTTCCCGAATGTGAGTATCGCTAAGATTGAACAAGAGTATTTGTCCATAGAATAATGGACAAAGCAGCAAGATATGTTGACACGTGAGATTGCGATCAAATAGTATTGGATATAATTATGATTAATTTCTTCTTTGATAAACCTCTATAGTTCAGAGGTAAGGTCCGAGTATGATATTCTACAATCATGTAAGCTTTCTATAATCCTTTAGAACTCTTTTCTCTTCTTCTCTCTTATTCATCTTCTTTATGAATTGAGAAGAACAACCCTTTTAGGAGGGGAGGTACTGCTACGTGACTATCTGTCTATGTGATAGAAGTCTAAGTGGAATGCCATGACTTGTTTAATTGCTTGTCAAGTACTAAAGGCTGGCCCCCTTCTGTACTAACTATGCAATATAACAAATGTTCAATTGATCATAGTGATCTCTCAATAAATCTTTCCACTTCTCTATATTGATCAAGATTGCGAAGATTAAAGTGATCAGGAAATGCACAGTACGAGCGAGGTTACCTCCGAATCGTAGGGTGATAGTGATACCAATGTTACTGCAGGTATCAATAAGGATAAGACTGAGTAAGGGTATAACCCGGATAGTGAGTTGTACGAAAAGTAGCAACGTTGATGGAAAAAGGATAAAGTATGAATTGTAGCACTAAAAGATGTGCTGAGGAATGATAGAACGACTAAGAATTGACCGGGAAGCTAAAGAGTGAACGACAGGCAAACGACTCTTTGCTTCCTACCTGATTCCGGGACGGAATCCTTTTAAGGAGGGGAGACTGTAAGAACCCCAAATTTTGGATATAATTAAAACTTTTTATTAAGTAATGATTAAATGAGGAACAATGATTCCGACAACAAGGTCACCAGCTCTAATGAATGGTGGTTTCAAAGAACAATGATTGTAATGAATGGATATTGCTTTGGACAATGATCCTGATGCATTGGTATATTGTCAGAATAGAGTAATTCGATGGTTGAGAACCTAGATAAGAATAATCTACCATCCAGGAAGGAGCTAATGGATCCTTGAAGGGAAATGAGTACGTGCATAGTGTTTCCCATACGTGCATAGTATTTCCCGTACGTGCATAGTGTTTCCCGTACGTGCATAGTGTTTCCTGTACGTGCATAGTAATTTGGTGGATGATTAGTGATTTTGTAAGTTGGAAAACTTTTCACGCCACCCTATGTACGGGACGTGATATGGATGTTTCGAAGTCATATTATTAATACGCGGAGGAAATAAGTGAATGCAGAGACGATCGGAATTCAGAAATTCCAAATTCTTTTTCGGAATAATATTTGACCGGACAGTGGATTAAATATTATTATAATCCAAGAATTGAGATATTAACTTTGAGGATTTGATATTTTGGGATGTTATTATATTTGATTTAAGAATGAAAGTAGGAAACCACTGAGGAGTGGTTATGGCTACAATGTAATAATTGATATTTGGAAAGAATGAATGGAATTCGACTTTATTATTTCTATGTCTTGAAGAACGCTAAAGGGTGACAACATAGGTAAGAATAATCTATCTTCTAAGGGAATAAGATATGGCAATTTCAAGTAGGAAAATATTCTCATGTCATCCAGATCGGTAACGATTAATCCAGTAGTTCCGTAAAAAGGATAAGGAACGATCGAAAGAGAATACGGACAATTGTACCACCCTAAGAGAACAAGTAAAGAATACAGAATGAATAGTGTTTTGGTGGGAGTATATAATAATATGAGACGACACTATATAGAAGTATTCGGAACGGATTTCCGAGTTCGTATTAGTGATCCAGGGGGAAAATAAGTGTATGTAAAAGCTGTCGGATTCTGAAAAACCGCACTTTTATTTTCTCCGAGAGTTCCCTGGACACTGATAGCCTTAAGTATTTAACGAATGGATTTAAGGAATATAAATTGGAAAGTTGGAATGAAAGATGGAGAATGAAAGTATTATTATTAAAGAGGATTCCCGGTAAACCCTAATTAGAAATCCGTGAAATATTCCCACGAACGATCAATCGAAACGGGTAATAACCGGACACAGAAACAAGCAGAGGAAGGAAGAGTCTTGTGCAAGCTACTAGATAAATATCTAGCAACCAAGTGGGCTAAGTAACTAGACAATTAGAGATTGAACAAGTACTTAGCAAAACAAAAAAACTAGTTAGCTTATAACCATCCAAGGATCAACACTTGGCATGCAATCTCCATCATCCAATACATCACCACTTTATTAAAGTCACTTTATCAAGATATTATTCCAATAATGCATCAAAATGGATGAGAGCAAACCAAACAAACCAAGCAAAACCCCCCCCCCCCTTCAAGAATACCCCATTCGGCTTCTACCTTAATTCAAGAGGGGAAATCAACCTTCCAACCATCATTTGGTCTCCAAATTTTTATGGTAAGTCCTATAATTCATAAAAGTAATCTCCTAGAAATCTTAGCCCCAAACTCCTCTTTTACCATTTTCAAATAAATCCTCAAAGGGGAGGATGAATAGTGTTTTAATGAAAACTAATCTTTGATTTTCTTGTTTTCATGATTGATTTAGCAAGCTTAAGGCAATCCAAGGACCATACCAAGCTTAGTGAGGCTAGAATATACTTCGAGGAAGGTATAAACATCCTAAACTATAGCTTTTACTTTGAGTTTATATGAGTAATAAGAAGGATTGGTTGATTAGTGGTTGATATGTTAGTTATATGTTTAGATCCATGGATTTGTGCTTGATTATGGTTGATGATCCATGAGATGGTTATAAGGAGATGTTATTGATCTTGTCATGATGTTTATCATGTGTTTAAGTGGTTGATTTGATCATGGGGTGATCGTGATAAAGTGTAAAAACTTTGGAAAACGCGTAAATGTAGCCGTTATAATGCCCGATTTTACAATACCATGTTTTGTATGCCATTTTCCATGTCGAACCCCTACTGTCCAGAGACCTTATCTGCCATGATAGGATAGGTAATGTTCTAAGCTTCGTTTTGATATAAAGATCACGTGAAACGGACTTACGGTTTAGGATTTATGACCAAATTACTAAAAGTAGTTCGAATCCGTAAACGAAAGTTCGTAACTGTAATTGAACCCTCGTAAACTATGTAACGTCATGGCGAATCTTAGTAAATAAATACTAGAGGTAAAAAGGAAGGTGTGAAAGAAAACCGTATGTAAAAAGGATCATTTTTCGATTTATTAAAAATGTTCGAGTCGAGGTTAAACGCGAGCGAACCCCTAAAAGACGACTCTTTTATAACTTCGGTAAAACACTTAGAAAACGGGCGATAAAACTCGGAGTATAGTATTGGTTCGTAACGATCGACCTTAGAACTCATATGACTTAAGTATGTCCCAAGTATAAGTACAATGACATGTCGTATTAACGAACGAATGTCGGGTCGGATCAGTGATAAAAGTAATCCACTAAAAGGGGTATGACGAGATAACTCGAGAACGTGTTTCGAATTATGTATAACTTAACTTTTAATATGTTAAGTGATTAATCCCGAATGCCTTGGCTATTTATAGATCACCAAGCTGAACCGGGACCCGCTACCACTACCCCTTACCGTACTCGACTACCAGGCAAGTTTCAATTCCCTTCTCTTAGGCTGTTGTTGTGATTGAATAAATATATATATATGATTGCTGATATACATATGCCATTGCATGCATGCCTACTTTCAAGTTGAATTGATATACTTGTTCCCTGAATGTTATTGTTGGCTTATAAGCTAGATAGTTATACATCAGTTATAAGCCGGTTATTGTAAGACCCTCATAGAAGGGCGTATACATCTTATTCATCAAATATAGACCGGGAGTCAATATTTCTTGATATATCGAGATTACCTCAGAGGAAAATATTTAAGTAAATATTTTCCATTATTCGGGCGACGAATATTATTTGAATATTCGTTCGAGATTATTTATTTTAACGATCTTTACTTCAAATAATTATTTGAACGTAACTATTCGACGAATAATATTTTTAATATTCATTCAGAGTCGAATTATTTATCGATTATTATTTCGAATATTCTTCTAAAGATGAGACTATTAAATGAATATTATTTGGATATTCTTTTAGAATATTATTTTATAAATATTACTTTTGAATATTCATTTAAGATATTAAATACTTGATGAATATTATTTTAAGATTCATCTGAAGCTTGATTTAATTATCGAATATTATCTCGAATATTCCTTAAGGCTTGGTTTACTAAATGAATATTACTTGATATTCATTTAGGATATTATTCATTAAATGAATATCACTTTTGAATATTCATTTAAATTCTTAATTAATTATGAATATTACCTTAAATATTCTTTTCAGGTCTTATTAATTTATGAATATTGTTTTGAATATTCATTTAAATATTTAATTATTCAATAAATATTCTCCTGATATGTCTTCAGGGATTATTTTGAGAAATACTCTGATTAAAGATATTCTTTCATATTCCCAAATATTCTTTAAATATTTTAACTCAATAAATATTCTCTGAATATTTATTCCATACTTAGAATAATCTAGATAAGGTTTATCTTCTTCAATTATTACAGAAAATATCTCGGAGTCGTATTATTATTAATCTTATATCAAGAAAGGTTCTCAGACATCATTCTTCTTTGAGTCTATCCCCTTTATATAAGGGAACCTTACTTGGAAAATGTTATTTATCTTGTCGACTTCCCGGTCATAAAGTATTCTCTTCACTCGCAACTCGGGTGCTATTGACTTATTAAGTCGTTGTTTACCTTCTCATCTTTCGAGGGGTAAGATTGTTGGAACAAGTTGATATCCGTACCCAGTAATAGCTTGGGAGTTATTGATAAATTTTCCTTTCCAACTAGATACGACTACTTTGTGGAGTCTTATCAACAAGTATTATACTTGGGGAAAGGGGGACGAACGTTACATTCAGAATCATGAATTCTTTTTGAACTAGGAGTCGTGTAAGAGGCCGAGTAGCGCCGGTCCATCCCCTTTGGCCCAACCGTTGGCCGGGGAGAGCTAGTAAGGCGGTATACAAGTAAAGCCGTCAATTCTTCCTTCTACCGGTAGTAAATCTAAATTGAGCTGTACGATCTCGACTGATCATCAAGATTGGAACAGCGGGCGCGGTGAATACTCCATCATTGGTTCATCATCCGAATTTATTTATTTCCTGCAACATGATTACTGTTGGCAGAGTTGGAAAAGTGTCATAACTGGAATTGCAACCTTTTCTTGCAAGTTCCTCTTCTTAATAACAATAAGAACATCTCGCTTACTTTGATGTAGCAGATATTTCTACAAACAAATACTTTAAGTTACCTTGTAACTTCATCGTTCATATTTTACTGGCATCATTTCCGTAAATGCATGGCATATGGTTTGAAAGATACTTTTGAACTGTTGTACATTATCGTTCAGTTATATATTATTGTTGGTGGGCTATTGCTCACCCTTGCTTTATTATTATATCACAACAACAGCTAGACCAGATGACTCGCACAAGGCGCACTCGACGCGGGCAAGGACGATGAGACTACCAGAGCTGAAGAAGAAGCTATTGGTAGGATATATTTATTCTTTCAGTACCAAGAATATGGTCTAGTATGACTTATGTAAATGGATGGCAAAGAGTATGTATTTATATTGAAATTCTTTTGGATTGTAAGAACTCATAATGTGATTAATAAAAATTTGATTGTTACTCTGATTTCATCTCTGGGACTATAACGGGTGTGTTTTACATTGTTGTGTTGGGTCATGGAGATGTAATTTATTTTATGTTAAGGAAAGTTCAAGTGTTGTGGATAGAATTGGAAACCGTAACCACCGGATCCCGGATCCCGGATCTGGGGGTGTTACAATTTCAAAATCTCCTAGGTCTTACATTCCTTTCCAGTCGAATTTCACATCCTATATTAACACAATTCTTGAAAATTTCCTGGTTTTCTGTCTTCCTTTTCTTACCGTCTCGTTCCATCTGCGTAAACTCACTCTTACTCTTAATATTAGTGATCCTCTGACTATATTCACACAAGTTATTAACTCCACACAATCACTTTACTTCCTTATCCAAAGCTTCAATCCTTGCTAAAATTCCTTACAAACGAACCGTCCCACTCTACCTTGTCTTACTCAAGTTATCCCATTCTGTCTCTAAACTTTTATATCTGACAATTTATCTCCAACATCCAAATTCCTGTAATATCTTATCTACTGTATCCATAGTGAAAATATATAATAAGCAAGTATTCTTCAACAATCTTTCCTCCACGATAACCTTCACATACCAATTATATCAATCCTCACTATATTTTCGACTTTAATAAAGTTATCATTTCATGTCCTTATCATCTACTCCTTAACCATAATCAGTTTCTCCGTATTGTTGAATTTTGTACGTGTTTTGTCAATCCACTGCGTAATTTAACTTGATATTCACTCTCTGCTTTAACTTCAATTCTCAAGCCTGCTCATCAAATTTTCATTCGACGTAAATGTACCTTGTACCACTTAGATGTCATTGTTTCCATCTTTACTACTCTGAATCACTGATAGCTTTAGGATTCATAAGGGTTTATAACAAAAGAAACCAATACAATGGACATATGTTAGCAAGTATGAATAAGTTGAATTTTGTTTGATATGGATTTGATAAAAGAATTTACTGAGAGATCAGAATGATCGTTGAACTGTTTCCAGGTTGAATTTGTCACTTAGGTCAACCGCCATAGTACAAAAAGGTGGCCAGCCTTCAGTACTTTCATGACAAACACAATCAGTGGCGTCCCACCAGACTTCTATCACATAGATAGATGTCCCTGGATCCCCTATATACATAGGGTTGTTCTTCCCAGTCAGAATAAGTAAGGTTAAGTATTCAAAGAGAAATAAAAAGAATTCAAAAGTTTCAAAAAGTTTATAGATATACAATGTTGAATAAGGAATAACAATTATTCGGGGAAATTAGAAGGAATTCAAGGGTCTCAATAATTTATATGCATAATGTTGAATCAAGTTATCCCCTGGAAAATAGAGGTATCTTTGAAAAATAGAAATGTGTTTAAATGAATCTGAAAAAGTCATCATCAATTGAAATATAGTTGATTATCAAAGGTGATGGGGTATTATCCAGATAAGAAGAAACAGAAAGAAAGGTTGAATCGAATCTCCTTAATCAACAATAAATGAAATCAACTGCTAGTAATGAATAACCACGCCATTCCTCTAACCCATGCCAGTAATCGCATTTCACATCTTGTTTTCAATCCTTTCGCACTTTCTATATCACTCGCGGGTAACTAAAGTCACAAAAGAAATTCTAGAACATACACGAAGGTCTACACGTGACATCCTCCAAGCTGGTAACTTCGATCGTTTATTTAACGTAAGCGGCGCCAAATCAACTACCTCGTCCAAAGTCGTACCTTCGAATGAATCGAATTCTGGCTCGCGCGATATGTCGAAATACTAACTAACGTCACAACCGTTGTCCTAATAACCTAACGCGAATCTTATCCTAAATCGTTCTACCTAATGTTCCACTTAAATACCTATATTTAATTATCCTAACTTGTTTCAGTGACCATAACCTGTCGCTCTGATACCAACCTGTAACGCCCCGACTTCCCAATACCAAAATATACTTTTTATAATAAAATAAACTTTGATGCAGGGGAATTTTAGAAAATTTCGACATGAAGTATTCATAAATCGGACTATCCACCTGTAATTCAACCCAAACCAAATTCCAATTTAACAATTACACTTAATACACCAACGATTCCTCACCGGGATCGATTCCAGGTTATGGTATGAAACAAGAATCTAAACCATACAAATTATTACAATTTCTTCTACTATTCTGATTTCAATAACTATACCGTTTAATCTGTAGCTTAACTCCAATCCGTGCTTACCCGCTTTAGCTTCGAGATCTATCCAGTAAAGGCTGCCTCATTGCTCTCATATGACTCGTACGATGTAGACATCCACCCTTATTCCTAACTGAAAGATTAGAGAAAATGAAGCAAGAGTGAGCCAAAGAATGCTCAGCAAGCGAACAGTATAGTGAAACAATAATACTACAATGATTCATTGGTGAACATATCACTGACCAACTTATCTCAAAGGAATAATTCACAATTAGAGAAGCTCAAGAACTTTAAGATATAACATTTTATTTAATTCAGGAAATGGAATAGAATTGGACTATTTTGCATTTTATTAATAAAAATAATAAGGTTAGGCTGCTGATCAGTCACGCACTAACCCCGGACAAACGCACACAGCAATGTCCTTTAATGGATCCACGGCACACATTGGCCTTACTAACTTCTGACCACGAATCTGGTCCGACCCTTTACGGTCCACATCTTTTTTAATAAAAAACAACATTCCAATCCTATAATCTGAACGTCAGGTGTCGGAACAATCGACCACCTCGACCAGCCAAGCACCCTGGAAACTCACGTTCCAGGTTAACAACTCAAATCTCAAGAAAAAATGAGGCCTAGTAAAATTCTGACCTAGATATCGACAAGTTCGATATAGAGAAGGGTATTATTCCATAATATATCAGTGAAACAGGGACAACAATTTCAGCACTATTGAATGGGAATATGATAAACAGCTATTCGTATTTACTGAAAATTTAAGAGCAATAATATCAACGACAAATCGAATTAATATAATGATCACGTGACAAAAAACATGGTTCATTTGAGTGAAATGATTTATTTGCAACATGAATAACAACAATTGTAATTATAAGATAAAGCAAGGGTATAGTCAAGTGCTAAGCATTTAATAAATTTACCAACACATTGTCAAGTTGAATCAACATAAGCGAATCAAGTAGTTTTTAAAATGATCATTTGTAAAATAACTCCAAGACAATAAAATTGTAGGACAGGTCGAAGAAAACCTCTCCTAAAGGGGTCCATTGGTGAAAATCCGCTACCAAGTTTAAACTAACATAAGAGATTCGAATAGTTTAAAACGAAGATTTAAGAAATTCTCAATTACTTAAGGTCTCACTCGTGTCAGCTAAACATTTATAGGCTTCAGCTGCCAGAACCGGAATAACAAATATGAGTTTAAATAATTAAGAAGAGCTCAATTCATTCTTGGTTTTAACCGTCACTGAGCAACACATGCCTCGACAACAGTATAAACCTCAAATTAATTTACAATAATTTGAAGAAAACGCTCTTTGAAGAATATTAACAATGACGGGAAATATTTATATAAAATATTTTTTTTTAAAATAATCAACACCTGAACAATAAGTGAAGAGAATAAACAATGACAGAATTATTTTGAGAATGAGTGTTTGTAAATTAATAGAAGAAGAATGTCACTGAAAGTAAAATAAAATAAAATAAAATAAAGGGTATGGGCACTAGCAAACATGGTTTAAAAGAAATATCGTAAAATCAACAGAACAGGTTCACATTATTTAGAATAAATATGAAGAATATAATTGCTTACAAGAAGGAATTTCGAAAGAACAATAAATAATACAAAAGGTTTCACATCACTTGAACAATAAGTGAGGAATAGTAAACTTGCCTCAATATACAGGGATTCCATTTCTAATATTTTAACTCCTTATCACTTTACATCCGTCTTTACTTGACCTTTCTTCGATCACACATCCATTCTTCCTTTACCATTTGTCGGTCCCGATAATTATCTCCTTCCTCTACATTCCATCTACACATGCACTGCCTCTTAGTTGGCCTCCTATACGTACCTATATACAGGTAAAATACTATTTCAATATGCGTACAACCTTAATCGTCTAATCCTATTCTACCCCATCATGTCCTATTATGCTATACAACATAACAAGTACTATCAATTTACTCTTATACCGTATAATTCACATAACACATTGGTTCATAAATAGTTCTTGCCTAATTACTATAAGAATTAGAAAATAATTTTAAGGAAAAATTGGACAGCACTTCCTTTATAATACCGTCTAACCTGTTGGAATATAACTAACCCAATCAGAATTTAAACGCCCTTTGATTTACAAATATAATCATATAAAGCACACGTTATCCCGTAACAACTATTATTGACATTGCGCATATAGAATATAAAAGATTATCTTATTAAAATACTCTAAGAATCACACAAAACTTCCACACTTACTTATTACGAGCAGCCGTGTAAGCACTTGGCACGTATGCACATAACTTATAATTAATAAGACTGAATAGATGTTTACAGTTTGGTACATACTCACATATACTTATCAACTCAGTTAAATAAACATTTAGCACATACAAGTTTACATCCAGTGCCACTATGGCTTGAGGAGACTCACATCTGCATTCATAAATCAAGGTATACAATTACTTATCACAAGTTTTCTAAGTACTCGACATCAACTATAAACATTCAAATTCAATACTAGTGTCGTACCAACTTTACACTTTCAAGTCACATAACACTAATAATAATTTACTCTAACCATAAATCTAGATCACACACAACTGGACACGTACAAACCAGGCCTGTGCACTCAAACATGAACACCCATTAGAAAAAACTGCACACACAATTCCATACATTCGTACTAAAATGGCCACACAGAATAAATACCAATCTGACACATCATCTTGAACTTTCGGTTCCTTACCTTGCATCCACACTATCCTCACACACTATACACGCCACTCGGATAACCTATGCCCTTGCACAACCTTACCACACACACCCCCTGAACTCCCTTACTCTTGTTCAGTCTTTACATACAACACCACCCCATCCACAGAACACTTATATAAAAACATACACTCATCACCTACTAATACCCACAACACAACCTATACATCATCCCTCCCCTGCTTCACTACGTTCACCCCCTTTCCACCTCTGTTTTGCACCACCAGCAGCTCTTCACACTTCTGTCCACCCATTCCTATTCGCGAAAACACAGCACTCGAACTATAACCACAACAAAAACCTCCATTATTACCTATCTTCTTCGAACAACACTACACTCAACTATTTCCAGCTGCCTTCTTCCCATAACTCTCTTCACTCTCTCTGCACAGCCTCCATTTCACTCTTCAGTTCGTCATCACCGCACCCATGCGACATCGACAATAGAACAGCCATCACTCACTACGCTTTCACTCATTATGCCTTCTCTCCCTCTCCCTCAGATTTGCACCGAACCACACAACTGTGAACACATACACGAACATATATAATCCACAACGTCACACCCACTACGGCAACTCCTGCTTCTCCTTCACTCGTTCCTCCCCAATTCGCCTCCCTCAACCCAACCAAGACAACACTTTGACCTCCTCTACATCGACCCCCCTCTGCTGCACCTCTATTTTCCCCACTGCACATCCAGCCGAGCCATACACACAGCCACAATCGCAAGACAAAAACAGGGAACTTACACAACTATCCCAATTTCGTTAACATACACAAACGTACACATATACATACCGGAATTAGAACACACACACTAACAATCGTGTACACACAGAGCTTGCAGCACCCACACACACACGCACGTTGTATTGATACAAACACCATAAAATCGACCCAGCCACTGCACGTACCGAAGCGACATGCCCAAAATTCGCACATACATACACTACCGCAGCGTGTATATACGCGACACACACACACACACACACCAGTTTTAATGGAGAAGAAGAGAGGGGAAAAGAGTTTGAGAGAGAGAGACGGTGAGAGAGATTGAGAGAGAAATAGATAAGTTAGAGAGATTAAAGAGAAATAGTCGAGAGAGTTCTGGAGAGTGACAAAGGCCCGACTAAATTGGGGAAAAATATTGTCAATTTAGGGATTTTAAAGAAGCTAAAGACATTTTGGGAATTTCATAAATGGTAAAATACAAATAAAAATCGCTTTACATTAATTTCTAAAATCGAAATAAATCGGAAAATTAATAGAAAAATAAATTTTAAAATTTTAAAATATAGTTTATGAAATTACAAACATCCCCATATTTTTAAAATAATTTTAGGATAAAAAATGAATTAAATATGGGTTTTTACAAGTTTTGATCCTTTAAATACAATAAAATTCTTAAAATCATTTTAAAATACCAAAACACCCAAATTAATACACCCAAAAATTTTAAAACTAATTAAATATACAAACATGATATTGCAAAAGATTTTAGGATTTTTAAATACTCCAATGATTTTATAAAAAATTTTCAAAGGTCAATAATGCATAATTTAAATAGATTTAAATCGTCAAAAATTCAAATAAAATTACACGGACCCACATTTCACATATACATCATCATATAAGTACGTAAGCATGATGTCACAAATATTTAACCTAAGAAAATTTCACACCCTATAATCTACATTTAATATTAAATAATAATATTTATAATTACGAATTTTTTAAGGCGTTATATAAGACCTAAGGCAATTTAGGTTAAAAAGTATTCTTAGTTTGGGCATGGAAAATGGGCCTATGTAAACTTGGTCATGAACTCATTTAACCTATTATTTGCCACCACTCTACTTTCTACGAATAAACTTTAATCAACTACTCTGTTTACTCTAATTTTTTAAAGTTTGGTAAGCTTGTTTTGCAACATATTATTCAGCTGTTTTGTGATCTCTCAAAATGATGTGATGCATCATATAAACAGTTCTAAATGCTTTCTTCTACACTTCTTCAGGTGCACGTTTGGTTCTATCATGTTGTTATGGACACACATATGCACACATAGTGTCAGGTTTTGTTACTTCATTAAAAAAAAATGTTAGAAAGAAAGTTTGAGCAAAATCAACAACCGTCAGAATTGAGATTTTACGTGATTTATAACGAGTAATGTTAGGCAAAAAAAAAAAAAAAAGCCCTCCAAACAAAATTCCCTTCAATTAATAAAATGAGCGGTTTTAATTAATGGGTTCATATGAATATATGTCTTTTAAATTACTGGTTCTCTTAAAATTTTAAATATTAGGAAAACGGACTTATCAGGATTCTATATTTATCTTATATTCTCTTCAACCCGAGGCCTATTATTTAGGTCAAAGAATGGAGTATTGTGAGACTCAAACTTGAGACCTCCAATTTCCATATTAAGTTATTAGTTTTTTTAAAATCTCAAGTGTTAGGGAAGCAGACTTATTAAAATCATATATTTATCTTAATAACGTGGGATCCATGTCATTAATTATTCTATCAACCAATTGTAAAAAGACATGTGACATTTGATTTTTTTTTTCCAAAAATTTGTTTAATTTTCTAACATTTTTCATTTATCATTTACCAACGATTTGTGGCTAATTAATTCACTAACAGAATAAACTAGGAGAGCAGAGAAAAAGAATTTGAAATAATTCTTTTGGGAATAAGTGTGAAATGAATCTTTCAATCAATATACTATGTATGATGTATCTTGCTGTTTAACTATCAAAATCAAAATATCTGCTGTTTAACTATCAAATTCAGTACTTATAGAGTTATAGTGCACGCACAAATTGCCTTTTTTTTCTTTGAGTTTACTAATGAGTTAATTAGGACCTGTTTGGCTACGATTTAAAATAAATTCTTGTAATTTATTTTAAAATAAAAATTATAATTTTTTTATACAAGCATTTAATATATATTTAAAATTCCATAAATTACAAAAAAGTTAATTTTTTCAGAAAAAATTAGAAATCGTTAACTTTTTTTTGTTAAATTAGAAATCGTTAACTTTATCTTAAAATAGTTTAATTTATAAAAAAAAATAAGTTTTTCAAACACCCCTTAATTATATCTCTAAGTTTTTAGTACTCCGTACTTAGGTAAACTTTGCTATCATAATTAGTACTGACACTAGAGAGTTGAGAGATAAGATAATATGTTCGCCACCAGACATGATTAGAATTTAGAAGGATAATTAATTTGACACTGGTCCATGCTTTTCACATGAATCACCAATCACCAATCAGTATTCAGTACTTATCCTTGCAATTAATTAATACTAAACATAGCCCTTAGAGTTATGATTAAGAATTAATGTATATGGATAAATGCATTTAATACATCAATTTAGCACTTAATATATCAATTTTGCACGAAATTCAATATGATTATTTAAAATTTGGAATGTTTTTATCAGTGAAAATTAATGTGAATGTAGGGGGCCTATTACTATTACTCGGAAAATTAAATTAATGTTGCAAAGAAATATTGAAAAACTAAAAACAATTAAAAACCTTAAAAAAAATGTTGAAAATATGAGAGTATTTAACATTTCCCATTAATTTATAATGCAAAATATCTCCTAATGATTTTGACGTAAGAAAGAACATATATAATTTCTTATTTACCTATATTCTAATTTTAAATTTAGGAGGAATGTCAGAAAGTAGAAATGACATTTTAATTAAATAAGAGGATGCGAGGCATATACACTCTAAACACAACACATCGATTCAATACGATCAGTGGAATTTAGCGGTCTTTCTCGAGTACAAATAATTTCAATCGAATACAACAATTTTTTTTGCAGGTACGAATTTCCTTAAGCAGTTTTTTTTTTTTTTTTTTAAAATAATCGTACTTGCATTAATCAAATATCCTCAAAGGCAAGGTTACATAGAATAAAATCAGGCGTAGTATCATACCACTTCTGAGGACCTAACACTGAATAAGCAGCCTGTGCTAATGAATGGATTACGTTATTTGCAGATCGAGATACAAAAATAACTAACACTTCCTCAAAGTGTTTAATCAGACCCTTACAATCTTCCACAATCATGTCCAAAAACGATCTTCCTTGATTATTCCGAATTGCCTCCACCAGCACCCTTGCATCTGACTCAAAGATACACTTGCTATTCCTCCAAGTTTTCACCCATGACAGATCTTCCTTGAGGCTCAATGCTTCAGCTTCTTTTGCATAACTATGGTCACGCACAAGATTTGTTCGAGCAGAGATGAACTCCCCCCTTTCATTACGAGCCACACAACCTACTCCCACATGATTCCTCCCTTGCCTACAAGCTACATCCAAATTAATCTTCACCCATCCCTCCGGTGGCTTAAACCACTAGCGATTACAAGTCTGAACAACAGGTTTTTGAACTTGTTCCTCCTCTCGTGCCTTCCTCCAATCATTAAGCATATTCATCACCATCGACTTAACTCCAAATGCTGACATGACTACCTTCTCCCAAACCCATTTGTTTCTCCTGGTCCACAACCCCCAACATAACAGCACTATTACCATGCACTGCTCCGTATTGACTAAACTGAATGCCCGTTTTAATATGGACTTAACAGAATCATTGTCCTCCACATAAACTACAGAGAGCATACCTAACATCCCCCAAACTTCTACTGCAAAAGCACACTCAAACAACACGTGAACCGCAGTTTCTGGCCCATGCTTACACCACGTACAGTTGGCCTCAATATCAACTTGCTTACATCGCAAAGCTATTGCTGTAGGAAGTACATCACTTGGTGCTCACCAAACTAAGTTTATAACCTTACTTGGCAACTTCATATTCCACAACTTCCTCCAGAATTCTTTATCAATACACTCCACTTCCACTCTCAAATGTCTATAACAACTCTTAACTGAGAAGTCACCTCTATCCTCCAGCATCCAGTATCACGAATCCTCCTTATCTCGTAACGGTATTGGAATTTGTTGAATAAACGTACCGTCTCGCTCATTAAAAAGGTCAGATAATATCTCCTCATCCCACTTACTCTTACTCTCATCCAGGAGGCTCTGCACGTTAATATTTTTGGTAAGTGGATTTTATATCTACTTGAAGCATTCTAAATCGGCTTAAATTGATTGTCTTGGACTCAAGTTTCTTGTAGTTTTGATGTATTTTGCTTAGTTGTGCAGACTTACGAGAATGTTGATTAAGGTTGATGCTTCTATCGTGTTTGGAGGATTAATTGATTTAAATTCGGATTTTCCGGGAAGGTTGCGCAGTCTACACTGTTTTGGCCATATCTGGAGTTCTAGAAGTCCGTTTTCAGTGATCTTACAGCTCACGCGAAGCTTGGGAGATTTTCTACAACCTTAGGAAAAAATTAGGTGCTGGAGACGTGCTGAATAAAATCGCGCACGTATTCTATGATAAGCCATGCAGAGAAATTCCAGTTTTGCCCTTTTTCTAATTCTAATTGTATTTTTGGCATCTTTTGGCACCTAAATTGAATTCTAATTGTATTTTAGGATGTTTCCTTGCTGGGCAAGATTTCTAGAGTCTATATAAACACTTCTAGGGATACATTGTAAGGGATCCTGGACACACAATTTTTACATACTTCTTAATATTAAAAGCTAGGGTTTTATTTTCTTCTCTCCATCTTTGCAAGCTCAATTTAATTCTTGGATTTAATTGTTCTTCATTATTCAAAGATTTAAGGTATTTTTTATCTTCTCCTTATTAATTACATGTTTATTATGGCTTTCTTGATTATCATTGTTAGTTTTAATCCTAGAATGAGTGAGTAATTTAATTCTAGGGTATCAAGGGGAGCCATGTTTGTACCATGATTTGGGTTTAATTTGATTAGTAGATTGATGGGTAAAGAGTAATTCTGATTGATATGTTCTAATTCTTAATTTGTGTAATTGCGCAATACCACGGATTAATTTATTGCAATAGGAGTAATAGATCGAAAGATTTTACTACTAGAGGCTTACATACAATTAGCGGAATTGAAGGTGAGTGTGAAAGCATCATTAGATATTCTGAGAGTGTTAATGCTTGAAAAAGATTAACCATTGCTTTAATTACTTAACCCCATTAAAAAGCTATACCTTTGTGATTTATTTGGTGTAAGCATGGTGAACCTGAATTGCCCTAGATCCCTTAATTAATTGATTTAAAACCTTTGTTAAATTTGTTTAGTAGTTAATAAAATCCTCTAATAATCGTTTGTGACTAGAAAAAATTAATAATAATTGAATTGAAACTGAAACTGTCTACTTGAGGAATCGACCCGTATTTGCTAGTATCTACTACAATTGATACCGTGCGCTTGCGGTTATACATAATTTTACACATCAAGTTTTTGGCGCCGCTGCCGGGGAGACGCCTAGTTTCTATAATTTTAGTTCGATTGTTTTAGATTGTTTCTCTTGTCTCTTTGGAACTCTTGTTCCAACTGAGACCGATCTTACTGCTTTTCCTTGTTTAGTTGTTGATGCCCAGGTCTCAAACGAAAGAAGATCAAGCGAAAGAGGATATAACTCCTCTTAGTCCAGATTCTAAACTTTCTTGTCAACAATACATAGATCTACAAAGGAAAGAGAAGCAGCAAGAGATACCTGAACCAAAGATTGAGATGGAGGACCTTCCCAAATCTTTGAAGAACTACTCACAGCCCTCTCCGAGTGGGGTACCTACTGGCCTTGCTATGCCAGCGATTCAAGCAGCAAATTTCGAGATCAAGCCTGCTTTGCTCACTATGATCCAATAGAATCAATTTGCTGGGCTTGCCTCTAAAGACCCTACAAATCATCTGCAACGGTTTCAACAGCTCTGTTCTACAATTAAACATCAGGGAGTCACTCCAGACCAGTTGAAAGTCATGTTGTTCGGTTTCTCTCTTCGTGACAAAGCTCAAAAATGGTTGAATGATATTGACCTGACCGAGTGGGATAAGATTGCTCAGGCTTTCTTAACTGAGTTCTTCCCTCCTAACAGAACCGACGATTTGATCGAAAAGATGATGGGTTTTAAGCAAGATTATGGCGAATCTCTTCGGGATGCTTGGGACAGATTCAAGGACTATCAACGTGCATGCCCTCACCATGGTCTTGAAAAGTGGTTTCTGCTTAAACGCTTCTACAAGTGTCTTGATCCTGAAATAAAAGGGATGGTTGATAACGCTACAGGTGGCGTGTTTTTAGACAAAGGAGTTGATGCATATGCTTTTCTTTCCAATTTGGCTGCCAATCACTTCAGTAATCGGAGAGAAGCCAAGAAAGGGGGTAAACTTGAAGTGGATGCTTATTCTCTATTATCATCTCAACTAGCTGCATTAACTCAGGAGATCCACTCATTGAAGACATCTCAGCCCTCTACTCAACCTATGAGTATCAATGCATTGTCATCCATAGGGATGAGCATGGTGCGGTTTGGTGCGGTTTTGATCGAAAACCGCACCGTAACCATATTAATTCAGTTTCTAAAATTAGAAACCAAAACCACACCAAACACTATTGGTGCGGTTCGATTTTCCCAACTCGGTTTCGGTTTGAAATGGTGCGGTTTCGGTTTTAAAAGAAAATGAATGAATGGAGAATATATCCCTAGTTTAATGCATGCTTATAAGGCCTTCAGGCAGGGAGCTTAACAAAATTGGCAGGCCACCACCATCTTTGATTCTTTGTTGTGATTTGAAGATGCTTTGTACACAAAAACCCGGGTCCCAGTGCTACCACAATCAAGAATAACATAGAACTTGGGTGATCCCTTAGACAAGTTGGAATAAACGAATTGTACCGTAAAAACAAGACTGAACAATGCTTCCATTTGTTATGGAAGAGCCGGGCTAAGAACCAGACAATTTATCTTTGTGTTCATACATATCAACATGACATGTCGAAAAGTTGAGCAATTAGGCATTTAGGCTGAACCGTGCAGATACCTTGTCAAATTAAGCAAGACACAAAGAACTTAGTAAAGACCAAGGACCAAATTTATGAATGACTTGATAAGGCATAACCCAAATAATGCAAAAAATGGCAACAGAAAATCTACAAATGAGAAATGAAAAATGACCAAGGATCACTATTGATGCAAATGAGAAATGATAGACTGCACGGTTAATGGACTGCACTAATAGATACTATTAGTAAACTAACAGGTAACAATCTGTATGTTTTTATAAAAAAACATAAATAATTATATTATTTATAATATATTTATATATATATATATATAATTATATTATATATATTATTGCGGTTCGGTTCGGTTTATATTTGGTTTTAAAAAAGGTAGAAACCAAAACCGGAACCAAAGTATCGGTGCGGTTTCTATTTGGTTCGGTTTCATGCGGTTTCTATTTGGTTCGGTTTTACTTGGTGCGGTTTTTGCGGTTTTTGGTTCGGTTTCGGTTTTCGGTTCGGTTTCCGCTCATCCCTAGTCATCCATGGCTCCTATGAATAATCTTGTTTGTGAAGTCTGTGGCATCCAAGGCCACTATGGTAACGATTGCCAGAACCATGCTCAAAATTCACAACATTTTCAGATGGAGCAAGCAAATGTTTTCCAACAGAGGCAGCGGTACAATCCTTACTTCAACAGTTACAATCCTGGTTGGAAAGATCATCCGAACTTCTCATATAGGAATAATAATGCTCAGAATTTAAATGTTCCTACTCAGCAGCAACAATATCAGTAGTCGTATCAGCCTCCTCCACAGCAACAGTATAGGCCTCATCAAGGACCTATGAATCCCCCTGGATTCCAAAGGCCTCCTCAGAATTATGCTCCTCAAGCAAATCAAGCTGCACAGGCTGATAATCAAGGTGATATGATGAAGATATTGTTACAAATGCAAACAAAGATGAACCAGATGGAGATACATAATAAGATGCTAGAAACTCAGATTGCTCAAATGGCTAGTTCTTCCTCTACAAGGCAACAAGGCTCTCTACCAGCACAACCAACTCAGCCAAAGGAAAATGTGAATGCCATTGCTCTTAGGAGTGGTCGTACATATGATGCTCCTCCAATGCCTATTGACGATGTTCCTACTGAGAAAGAAAAAGAGGATTCTGAGGAAGATAAAGTAGAGAACGTCGTTGAAGATGCAAACGAAGGTGAAACTGAAGAAAGCAAGAAAAAGGACAAAGAGAAGACTGCAATTACTCCTCCACCATTTGTGCCAATGCTCCCATTCCCTAGCAGGATGAACAAAACTAAGGTGGACCAGCAGTTTGGTAAATTCATGACACTTGTCAAGAATCTTGAGGTAACAGTTCCTTTCACTGATTTAATTTCTCAAGTTCCATCATATGCAAAGTTTCTTAAGGATATTCTCACTAAGAAAAGGTCTTTTGGTGAGGTGGAGACAGTAGCTTTTACTGAAGAGTGTAGTTCTATTTTACAGAATAAGTCTCCACCTAAGCTTAAAGATCCTGGTAGTTTTTCAATCCCGTGTCATTTAGGTGCATTGTTCATTGATAAAGCTTTATGTGATTTAGGCACTAGCGTCTCAGTCATGCCTCTCTCGGTTTTTCAAAAACTAAATATGGGAGAATTAAAATGTACATAGATGACTTTGCAAATGGCAGACCGTTCGATAAAATATCCCCTTGGAATTTTAGAGGATGTGCCTGTTAGGGTTGGAAAATTTTATATTCCTGTAGACTTTGTAGTTCTAGATATGGAAGAGGACAGCCAAATACCTATTATTTTGGGTAGACCATTTCTCTGTACTGCAGGTGCTGTTATTGATGTTAAAAGTGGGACTCTCACATTGAGTGTTGGTGATGATAAAATTACTTTTACTCTAACCTCTGCTCTTAAATCCCCTTTGCTTGAGAATACTTGCTGTAGGATTGATGTTATAGATGGAATTGTCCGAGATGAGACGCCTCAGATTCTATTGAATGATGCATAAGAAGCAGTGATCATGCTTGAAGCATACGAAGGAGAAGGACATGCTGAAATCGATTCATTTATTCTTGAGTTGGATGGTGCAGCTGATCCAAATTGTGAGGTAACCAACACTGTCACTTCTTGTAGTGAACCTCAGGTAAACAAGTTAGAGCTAAAGTCTTTGCCACCTAATCTGAAATATGTGTTTCTTGATGAAGAAAAGACTTGTCCTGTGATTGTTAGCTCTAGTCTTGATGATAACCAGGTTTTCAAGCTTCTTACTGTTTTGCGTGCGCATAGAAAAGCTATTGGGTATAGTATTGATGATCTTACAGGGATTAGCCCAGACTTTTGCATGCATAGAATTCACTTAGATGATGACCATAAGCCTTGCATACAGGGACAACGCCGCTTGAACCCTAACATGCAAGAGGTTGTTAAAAAAGAAGTTTTGAAATTGTTAGATGCGGGCATCATTTACCCGATTTCTGATTCTAAATGGGTAAGCCCAGTTCAGGTAGTCCCTAAGAAAGGAGGAACAACGGTAATTAAGAATGATAAAGATGAATTAATTCCCACTAAAATTGTCACCGGATGGCGAATGTGCATTGATTACCGTAAGTTAAACACTGCTACTAGAAAAGACCATTACCCTCTCCCTTTCATTGATCAGATGTTAGAAAGACTTGCTAAGCATAAGTACTTTTGCTATTTAGACGGATATTCAGGGTTCTTTCAGATCCCTATACATCCTGATGACCAAGAAAAGACTACATTTACTTGCCCATATGGTACCTTTGCATATCGTAGAGTGACTTTTGGTTTGTGCAATGCCCCTGCTACTTTTCAGCGTTGCATGACTGCCATATTTTCTGATTTCATAGAGTCTATCATGGAAGTATTTATGGATGATTTCAGTGTTTATGGGTCTGATTTTGATGTATGTCTGCATAATCTTTCTAAAGTGCTTAAATGTTGTGAATAGGTGAATTTGGTTTTGAATTGGGAAAAGTGCCACTTCATGGTCAATGAAGGAGTGGTACTTGGTCACTTGATTTCTGAACGTGGCATCCAGGTTGACAAAGCAAAAATTGAGGTGATTGAGAAACTTCCTCCTCCTGTTAATGTCAAGGGAGTGAGGAGTTTCCTTGGTCATGCGGGTTTTTATCGTCGTTTTATAAAAGATTTTTCAAAAATTGCAAAACCCCTCACTCAATTATTGCTTAAGGATGCCACCTTTGTGTTTACTGATGCTTGTTTGGAGTCTTTTAACAGGATTAAGGAAGCTTTGATAAGTGCACCAATCATTCAACCTCCAGATTGGAATCTTCCATTTGAAATCATGTGTGATGCAAGTGATTATGCAGTTGGAGCAGTTCTCGGTCAAAGGAAAGACAAGGTATTGCACGCTATCTACTATGCAAGTAAAACCTTGGATGAAGCTCAAGTCAATTATGCTACGACCGAGAAGGAACTTCTAGCTGTGGTCTACGCTCTTGACAAATTCCGAGCCTATCTCATTGGCTCCAAAGTCATTGTTCACACTGATCATTCGGCACTTAATTATCTGTTGGCGAAGAAAGAAGCAAAGCCAAGGCTTATTCGTTGGATTCTCTTACTTCAGAAGTTTGACTTGGAAATCAAAGACAAGAAGGGTGCTGAGAATGTAGTTGCGGATCATTTCTCACGGTTACGTTTCAAATCTGATATTGCGTCAAGTACTCCTATTGATGATTCTTTTCCAGATGATCACCTGTTTTCGGTTGCTACTCAAACTCCATGGTATGCAGATTTTGCAAATTTCTGTGTTAGTGGATCTCACCCTCCAGAATTGACTTATCAGCAAAGAAAGAGGTTTTATCACGATGCTAAACAATATTTTTGGGATGACCCTTTCTTGTATCGAAAGTGTGCTGATGGAATCTTTCGTAGATGTGTCCCTGAGTTCGAAGTAAATGACATTCTCAAGCATTGTCATTCTCTCGCATGTGGAGGCCACCATGGTCCTTCCAAAACCGCTGCTAAAGTACTTCAATCCGGTTTCTTTTGGCCGTCTCTATTTAAGGATGCTCGTGCTTTCTGTTTGGCATGTGATGCATGTCAAAGGACAGGTAATATTTCTAAACGCCATGAGATGCCTCAAACCGGTATTCTTGAGGTCGAGATATTTGACGTCTTGGGTGTTGATTTTATGAGACCTTTCCCAAGTTCTTGTGGGATGAGATACATCTTAGTTGCTGTCGATTATGTGTCCAAGTGGGTTCAAGCAGTTGGATCGGAAACCAATGATTCCAAGGTAGTTATGAAGCTTTTCAAGAATATTATCTTCCCACGTTTTGGAGTTCCTAGAACAGTGATAAGTGATGGTGGTTCTCATTTTCGCCATCGACAGTTTGAAACTTTGTTGAAGAAATATGGCGTTACTCACAAGGTTGCTCTTGCATATCACCCTCAAACAAGTGGCCAAGTGGAAGTTTCTAACCGGCAAATCAAAAGCATTTTGGAGAAAATGGTTGCAAAGTCAAGGAAAGATTGGTACTTGAAGTTAGATGATGCTTTGTGGGCTTATCGGACGGCATATAAAACACCTATAGGAACCACTCCCTATCGGTTGGTCTATGGTAAAGCATGTCACTTGCCAGTGGAATTGGAACATCGCGCTTTTTGGGCTATAAAAGAACTCAACATGGATTTGAAGGCTGCGGGGCAAGCAAGACTTCTTCAACTTAATGACTTAGATGAGCTTCGTTTTGATGCTTATGGCAACTCTCGACTTTACAAGGAGAGAACGAAAAAGATGCATGACAAGATGATTCAGAGAAGAGATTTTCAGGTTGGTGAAAAGGTGTTGTTGTTCAATTCCAGACTTCGACTTTTTCCGGGGAAGCTCAAATCAAGATGGTCCGGACCTTTTACTGTCACCGAAGTCAAGTTTTATGGTGCTATCGAAATTATGGGACGAGATGGAACAAAATTTAAGGTCAACGGTCAACGCCTTAAATTATATATGGATGGTGCATTCATAGGGAAGATGGAAGTGATTTATCTTGACAAACCCTCCATGGAGATCTGAACCAGCTCAGTCAAGCTATTGACGTTAAAGAAGCGCTTTTTGGGAGGCAACCCAAGTGATGTAGTATTTGTTGTATTCAAAAAATAAAAATAAAAAAATGAGTGTTGTGAGTGTTGAAAAAAAAAAGTTGTGAAAAAAAAAAAGATGCAGATTGCGCCAGCGCCAGATGAGCCAGCCACGCGCAGGAGCGCCATGTAACGCAGGACGCAGTAGCGCCAGAGGCGCCCAAGCCGCGCAGGAGCGCCCAGACACGCAGCAGCCAAGCGCGCATCAGGCGCCATCACAGCGCTTCAAGCGCCAGACCAAACTGCTTTGCTCGATTTATTTTTTGAGTTAACACCCTATTTTCATATCTTTTATCATATTTTTCATATCCTACTACATCTTCTCAAAAAACAAAACCCACTCCTATTATAGTTTGATTTTCAATCCTAAACAACCTCCAATTCCTACTTAGTTCAAATTTCATCTCCAATATTCACATCTCCTATATATATACATACACCTATACATACACAACCCCTTCTATATAACCCAAAATTTCTCAACTTTCATTCATTCAAGGTGCAAAAGGGAATCAAATTCGAAGTTTTGGGGATTACTCTAGCAAATTCACCTCTTTGATTCAATTGGGTAATATTCTATCTCATCTTTTATTTGAATTTGTGAATTTTGTGAGCTAGGGTTCTTGGTTTGTAATTTGGGGGTTCTTTGTTTGGTGAATTGTTTGGAGATTGTTGTTATTTGCTTGATATTTATTGATTATGGCACCTAAGAGACCACGATTAATGGGTGGTAGTAGTAGTGCTCGTCCATCTTCGGATGAGAATGATGTTATGGGAGATGGAGTGGAAAAATTTGTGAATGAGAATGCCAAGGCGGAGTATGGTAGGTTAGTTTCGAAGGGGGTTATTCAGGAAAGAAGGCTTGTGCCCCGTAAGTATGAGGAGATGGTGGCGATGATTAGTGAGCGGGGTTGGACGTTATTTTGTGAATTTGCTAATGATGCCTCGTTGGATGTGGTTAGGGAGTTCTATGCTAATGCTTCGGTAGTAAGGAATAATTCCACGGTTGTTAGAGGTCGGAAGGTGGATTATTCGTCTCGTGCTATTCGTAATTTGATTAGGCAACCGCCTAAGCCTACAGATGCTACGGATTGGGGACAAAAGTCTAGGGATGATGTTGATCTTGATGCACTCATTGGTGAGCTATGTGTTCCGGGAACAGAGTGGAAATGTAGGTTAGGTTCAGAGATAAAGTGTACCTTCCCGGCTTCATCATTGTCTGGTTTTGCAAAGGCATGGTTCTTTTTTATAAGTTCTAATATCATTCCGTCAAACCATATTTCCGATGTTACTGTTGATAGAGCTATTTTGCTATGGGGTATTCTCAAAGGTGAGTATGTTGACCTTGGGTACCTTATTAATCAAAATATTCTTCGGTTTTTGGGAAGCAATTCGTCGGCTAGTATTCCTTATGCTTCTATCATCTCGTACTTGTGTGATGCATCGAAAGTCAAATGGTATGAAGGTGAGCCGATGCATAAACCTATGACTTCTATTAAGGATGCTACTATTGATCGGTTGAGGTTGAAGGAGTGGCCGGGCGGCACTCCTCATCCTCGGGGTCTAGGCTTTGTTGTGGATGATACTAGTGGTCAGGGAGCGGGCGCTCCGCCACATGTTACAAGGGCACCGGAAGTGGCTATGACAGGTTCTTCGCAGAGTACGATGGATATGTCCGTTTTTGAATCTTATTTTCATCGAATGACTAGGCGGATGGATGCTATGCATGTTACCAGTCGCCAGTATTCGGAGGACATGGGCATAGCCTTGGAAGCAAAGTTTCAGTCACCTAGTACTCCTGTTCAGTGGCCTATATTTGGAGCTCGGACTCCGTACCCTCCGCCTGATTCATCTGATGAGGATGACGAGGGTGACGACAGCGAGGACGAGTAGGTATGTTTCTGCTATCCGTTCTATTTACTTCCATTCAATGCGGACATTGAATATTTTAAGTTTGGGGGTGGTTTGAGGGATTAGTAGTTGTTGTTGTATTATGTGTTCATGTGTTCATGTAGGATTTCATGTTTTGCATATTAGTAGTAGTAATTCATGCATATATGTTCGTGTTATCTACGTTTGTTTCATATAGGACATTCTATTTTTTGTTTCGTATACCATGTGAGTTCATTCTAGTTGCATTTTCATGGCATGCATATTTCATGATCCCTTAGAACGAGCTAATTCTGATTGGTAGGTAGGTGTCTAATTGAGTGTGGTAATGATGAATAGAGGGTTGATTTATAGTTTCTATAAAATTGACTTATGTGTTTCGGAAACAAAAGTAATTACACAGTCTCATTGGGTGCTTTTGGTCTAGGTTAGGGTCATGCTTGTTTGGATGTTTTGAGATTTAATCACTTGTTTATATTTAGAATTTTCGTTATTCCCTTGATAGCGTAGTAACACTTAAGTCTAAGTTTGGGGGAAAACAAGGATTTCATGCTAAATTGTAAATAATTGTCAATAATTGCTAGATGTCAAATGGCTAGTAGCCGGCTCATATTTATATGAGTAGTCTAGGGTTGGAATTGAGAATTCTCATTCCAGATTGCATAGAAAAGAAAAAAAAGAAAAAAAAAGAGAAAAAAAAGAGTCAAAAGTTTCAATTGTTTATATGCAAAATTAACTAGGGTGAGCTCTTTAATACTCGAGCTATTAAGTACGAGGGGAGTTTGTGCCTAGTGACCTAAGGCTTTTATAGTCTGGGATCCACTGACCTAACGCTCGCTACATGGGTATTATTGTATAAGCCTTTCGGGGTCTCATCCATTGCACGGTTAAATAAGCATGATTGTATATATGTGTCGTAGTAGTAGTAATAAAGCATGAATTTCTGTCTACCTTGGATAAGGATGGAGGTGTTCTTAGTTTATGAAGTGTCTACAATCTATTCTATTTATAAACCTGTGATTGTCTAGGCGAAGAACATGTATGATTTTTGACCTAGTTTTGGGAGTATTTCTGATGAGCATTGCACACACGCACGTTTTTGTTCATGTAATGTTAGTATACGGGAACTTGGTCGAGCTCTATTTGGATTTAGTTGCATTCTTTGAGATATTTGCTTGCTAGTTGGTTTTGGTTAGTTTGAAGGGGATCGTTGCATTTTTCATATTAGTTTCATTCATGCATTGCATTGCGTTAGGTTAAATGGATTTTGTGGGTACATTCGCTATAGGCCCTCACGAGACCTTACTCGTCCACTGGGGCTGCCTAGGGGTTTAAAGGGCTTGTTGCATATGCAAAATGCAACCGTGATCACCTACGGAAGTGGTACTAGTTAGTTAGTTGTAATTGTTTATGCTTGAGGACAAGCATCAGTTTAAGTTTGGGGGTGTTTGATAAGTGGATTTTATATCTACTTGAAGCATTCTAAATCGGCTTAAATTGATTGTCTTGGAGTCAAGTTTCTTGTAGTTTTGATGTATTTTGCTTAGTTGTGCAGACTTACGAGAATGTTGATTAAGGTTGATGCTTCTATCGTGTTTGGAGGATTAATTGATTTAAATTCGGATTTTCCGGGAAGGTTGCGCAGTCTACACTGTGTTGGCCATATCTGGAGTTCTAGAAGTCTGTTTTCAGTGATCTTACAGCTCACGCGAAGCTTGGGAGATTTTCTACAACATTAGGAAGAAATCAGGTGCTGGAGATGTGCTGAATAAAATCGCGCACATATTCTATGATAAGCCATGCAGAGAAATTCCAGTTTTGCCCTTTTTCTAATTCTAATTGTATTTTGGGCAGCTTTTGGCACCTAAATTGAATTCTAATTGTATTTTAGGATGTTTCCTTGCTGGGCAAGATTTCTAGAGTCTATATAAACACTTCTAGGGATACATTGTAAGGGATCCTGGACACACAATTTTTACATACTTCTTAATATTAAAAGCTAGGGTTTTAGTTTCTTCTCTCCATCTTTGCAAGCTCAATTTAATTCTTGGATTTAATTGTTCTTCATTATTCAAAGATTTAAGGTATTTCTTATCTTCTCCTTATTAATTACATGTTTATTATGGCTTTCTTGATTATCATTGTTAGTTTTAATCCTAGAATGAGTGAGTAATTTAATTCTAGGGTATCAAGGGGAGCCATGTTTGCACCATGATTTGGGTTTAATTTGATTAGTAGATTGATGGGTAAAGAGTAATTCTGATTGATATGTTCTAATTCTTAATTTGTGTAATTGCGCAATACCATGGATTAATTGATTGCAATAGGAGTAATAGATCGAAAGATTTTACTACTAGAGGCTTACATACAATTAGCGGAATTGAAGGTGAGTGTGAAAGCATCATTAGATATTCTGAGAGTGTTAATGCTTGAAAAAGATTAACCATTGCTTTAATTACTTAACCCCATTAAAAAGCTATACCTTTGTGATTTATTTGGTGTAAGCATGGTGAACCTGAATTGCCCTAGATCCCTTAATTAAATGATTTAAAACCTTTGTTAAATTTGTTTATTAGTTAATAAAATCCTCTAATAATCGTTTGTGACTAGAAACAATTAATAATAATTGAATTGAAACTGAAACTGTCTCCTTGAGGAATCGACCCGTATGTGCTAGTATCTACTACAATTGATACCGTACGCTTGCGGTTATAGATAATTTTACACATCAATTTTCCAATTCAGAAGGCATTGTAGACGTCAAGAAACCATTTTCCACACAAGGTAACCAAGGTACCTTCCACACCATTGTATCCTCCCCATTGCCAATACGTTTTCTACACCATTGTTTCATCACATCCTGAGCTGCGATAATACTCCGCCATACGTAGCTCGGATTATTTCCTAAATTTGCATTCAAAAAATCCGAATCAGGGTAGTACCTAGCTTTCATAATATTAGTAACCAATTGATTACTACCATTAACCAGCCGCCAAGCTTGTTTAGCCAACATGGCTATGTTAAATTCCTTCAAACTTTTAAAGCCCAGACCTCCCGCCTCCTTGACACTACATAACCATTCCCACGACATCCACCGTATACCTCTGTTATTTGAATTACCATTACCCCACCAAAAAGAATTCATCCTCCTCTCAATTTTATCACAAACTATAGTTGGAATCAGCATCAAATTCATCCAGAAATTGGGAATAGATTGCACTGCAGATTTAAGTAGTGTAACCTTACCAGCCTTCGATATCGTTTGATTATTCCACCAAGTCAGCTTCTGCTCTATTCTCTCAAGTAAGAATCCAAATTCTGAAACCTTATCCCTTCCTATACACATCGATAATCCCAAGTACCGTCCAGGTGTACCAGCCTCCTTTACTCCCAATTGATTACAAACATTCATTCTGTTCTCCATACTCGTATTTGGAGAGAAAGTGACCAATGATTTATTATAATTAATCATCTGCGCAGAGATATCCTCATATCGGTTAAGAATTCTCTTCATTACACCTGCCTCAACCTCCATTGCTTTAAAGAAAAGGTAACAGTCGTCAGCAAAAAGAAAGTGTGAAACAATAGGAGCTCCTTTGGCTATACTGCACCCATGTAACAACCCTACCTCCTCATTTCTCCGAATTATAGCGCTCAATCCTTCAGCACACATGATATAAATATATGGTGATATAGGATCACCTTGCCGCACACCTCGTTGAGTAACGACACTACCAAACTCATCCCCATTGTGCAAAAAAGAATACGACACAGAAGAGATAAACGTCATCACCCTATCAATTCATGTCCCATTAAAACCAAACCTTTCCATCATATTACGAATAAAACCCCACTCCAATCTGTCATAAGCTTTTGATATGTCAATCTTTAACGCTGCCATCCCATTATTCCCCTGAGTACGCCTTTTCATATAATGATTTATCTCATAAGCCACCATTGCATTATCAATAAGCATACATCCCTCAATAAATGCACTATTATTCTCTGAAATAATTGATTTCAAACTCATCTTTAATCTATTCGTCATGACCTTTGATAGAATACGTACCAAAACATTACAGAGTGATATTGGCCTGAGGTCAGCCATTGTTTTAGGCACCTTAACTTTTGGTATTAAGAAAATAAGAGATTTATTAACACCATCCGGAAGTGCGCCTATGCTCATAAACATTTTGCAAAATAGAGTTACGTCATGCTTCACCACACCCCAAAAAGACTGGAAAAATCCAGGATTCAAACCATCCGGACCTGGTGATTTGTCCGGATGCATTGAGAAAACAGCCTCCTTTACTTCTTCTTCAGTCACTACTTTAACAAGTTCGACATTATCAGCTTCAGAAACCTGGTTCACCCTATCTCTTTCAGACAACTTCACATTCGGATTTATTGAGCTAAAAAGCTGTGTGTAGTAATTCTCGATTACCTCTTGTATCTCTTCTGAAGTATCCACCCAAACACCATTACTATTATGAATACGCTGCAACAAATTATTCTTCCTTCTAGTCGACGCATATTTGTGAAAAAACCGCGTATTCCTATCACCTTCACGTAACCAAAAATTCTTAGATCTGCGCTTCCAATTAAATCTCCTGCTTTTCCAGCAAATTTAAGTACCTCCACCTCACTTCATTATACTGCTGAATACCTTGAATATCTCTTCTTGACCGCAGCTTACGTAAGTTTACTCTAAGTTCCAAATTCCGTTGTTTATACTCTTCACTCAACCCTCCTCCCCACTCCTTCAACTTAATCCCGCAAAATTTAATTTTATCTACTAGATTCATAGCTCCCGCTTCCTCCCACCCATTCTTCAATACCTGCATACACTCCTTCTCTCGCAACCAAACGTTCTCAAATCTGAATCTTTTTCTCTTTACTCCTATACACCTGATTATTAAGTTGTAAAAAAAATGGAAGGTGATCAGATGTGGCTACTTCAATTAACTTCATTGCTGCTAACGGGAACAATTGACACCACTCTTGATTCGCTAAACCTCTGTCTAACCTTTCTTGCACCCAATTATGCTTTCCCCTGGACTTCTCCCATGTATACTTCTCCCCTATAAACCCTAAGTCCTTCAAACCACATTCCAACATCGTCTCTGAAAACCCATGTAGCAAGCTAGTAGGATGATCTCTACCTCCTCTTTTCTCCGTTGAACACATCAAATCATTAAAATCTCCCAGAACACACCATGGCCTATTCGACCTTGCGGCCAAATCCCTCAATAAATCCCATGACTCACGTCTTCTCCCCCTCTCCGGACAACCATAGAACCCCGTATATCTCCACCTCCCTACCTGCTCATTCTCAACCTCAAAATCTATATAATGGTTCCCACTATCCTTGATATCACAACCCCCATCATACTTCCATAATAAAGCTAACCCCCCACTATGACCCTGGGCATCGACAACAAAACATTCTGCATAATTTAACACCTTACATAATTCAACTACTTTATTCTTCTTCGCTAAAGTTTCAGATAAGAAAATTATATTAGGTTTTATTTGCTGGGTAATTTTTTTAAAATAAAACGAATTGTACGTGGTTTACCCAACCCACGACAATTCCAAGCTAACAGACTCATTGATTTAGGCGGGCCTGTAAAACAGGACCCGCCTCTATCAAGTTTTTTGGCCCAATATTGTTTGAATTTTTTATTACAACCTCCAGCCCATGAGTTGTCATATCTGTATCCCCACTTTCCATATTATTTACCTCATCCAATCTTTTATGTTTTGAATCTGTAACCGCTGATATATTTTCAAACTTTTCCCGCCCATCAAATCATCCCCCGTGTTTTCTGACATTTCCATCTGTACGTTATCCCTGTGATTTCTCTGATTATAACAAATAACTCCATCGTTTCCTGAAATTTCTGTCATCCTACCGTCAACTTCCATGAATCTCGCTGCAATCTGTTGGTCCCCCTCCATGTTGTTCGATGACGTTCCTCCAGCTCTCGACGACCAGTTATGACCCCCATCTACTCCATTTCTCAGCCAACGTGCTCCAACATTTTTATTTCGTGTATTCCTTGTAGGTGCTCGTAACCATGTCCCATATGCCCTGTCCACCTGCTTATCCGGATTCGCATACACCACACCACAATCCCTATCGGAATGCCCCAATAATCCACACACAAAACAAAAGGTCGATAGCCTCTCATACTTAAAGTTAATCCATGACCAGGCACCCCCCTCTCTTTTAACTTTCATTCTCATCTTCAAAGGTTTCCTTACATCCATTGCTACCCTTATCCGTATAAACTGCTTCCAGCCACCAGTATTATTCATAAGTTCCATCTTCACATAGACACCAATATGATTACCAATGCTTTGCAAGATCTTCTCTGACATCATTCCAGTTGGCAAATCATAAACTTGTACCCAAATATCCATTTTATTTAACTGTACCGACTCTGGATCCTCATTCGCTTGCAATCTTTGATACAATAATGTACTCTGTTCAAACGTCCAAGGCCCCCCCTCAAGCACCTTCTGCAAATCCAATTTATGATAGAACGTAAAAGAGTATCTCTGTCCCTCTATATCCCTTATTTCCACCTTTTCTCTTGGACGCACAGTGAGGCTAAAACATTTTGCATAGCTTGAAAATTGATAATCTTCTCCGTCATGAACCGCCCAATCAAACTATATGTTTCTTTAATCTGTCCCACCTCTTCATCCCCTATCACTACCCCACCTTCATCCTCCTCTTCCAGCACCAGATTTGCATACATGTCTTCCAAATTCCTTATCTCCGTATCCATGATTACTAATCGTTAAAAGAACCAAATGTAAAAGATAATAATACACTTAACACTTGTCACATGAACAAGACTTATAACCTTGCAAATATGCAAGACTTAGCACAGGAACATTACCAGAACAAATTTTTTAACTCCAATAAATTGGCTTAAATTCCACCCTCCATGGTTTCTTTAAGCAGTTTTAAGTGACCGAGTAATACGAACACACATGCATGTTGGGTATAATACTAAACTTCAAAGCAATAATGACCGATTACATATACTAGCTTATAACCCGTGCAAAGCACGGGTTATTTTTAATTTTTTATAATTTGTTTATAGTTTAGTATAATAATATTATAAATATTAATTATAATATGTTATTTTAAGAATTCAAACCTTATATCTTTGTATATAATAATTTTTAGTATTAAATATAAATTACTATGTTATTGTGGGAATCGAACCTTAGAGCTCTGTATATAACAACTTTTAGTATTGTTGTATCTAACGGTCATGATTTATTTGAGTTGAAGATCTAACGGTTGTGAATGTGGGATAACCAAAAATGAGGGGATAACAAAAAATAGGGGTTAACCAAACTATAAATTATACCCCATTTCACTTATTATAGTATAGTATAGATAACAAGAAGGGCTTGATGTGCCTGAGGTTGTCCTCAGGATTCTCCCCTGAGCTTAAAAGATTTTCAGTATAAATTTAAGGGTATATATGTAAATTACTGTAAAAAATTTATATTTACAAAATTGCCCTTGCGGAGCCACTTGTTTTATAGGAACAAAATCTTTTAACCTCAAGATTTTTCCTTGAGGACAACCTCAGGCCCAGTTTTCTCATAACAAGAATAGGTAGATATGAATGTCGAAATAATAATATAAATATAATTAGAAATTATAATTGACGTGAAAGAGAAAAAATTTAGTTAGCTCGATTTGAATCGCTAAGCCATTCAAAAAAAAGATTTGATTGTTCTTGAAAAAATTATTACCCCATTTATACGTGAGAATTATGTATTTAATCTGTATGTATTTTGTGTGAGAGAGAGCAAGGAAAAAGAGGCAGCTGCTAATTTTTTCCAACCAGGATTTTTGAGAATATGTATAGATGGATATAATCTCATAAAAACCAAAAAAAAATCAACCATAGAAATAGATTTTATTCCTTATTTATATTTTCAGATTGAATAATATTAATATTGTAAAATATAATCCGAGTTTGATTATATAAATAATTTTTACTCATTATATCCTATCATATAATAAGAGTAAAAGGGATAATAAACAAGTACTACCATAGGTCAAGGGTTTGACTCCTAACAACAACATATATTTTATAAATTTATATCTTATATATAATAAGTATAAAGTAGATATTTTTTTTTGATAGTTATAAAGTACATATTTAATTGCTAATACATATTATTATTACATATTAATTTATATTTATATTTAATACTAAAAATTATTATATACAAAAATTTAAGGTTCGAATTCTTCCAATAACATATTAAAATTAATATTTATAATATTATATTACACTATAAATAAATTATAAAAAATTAAAAATAATCAGTGCTTTGCACGGGATATAAGCTAGTATTTTTTTTAATAATATTAAATATTAAACCATCTATATAAATTAATATGAATTAAAACTGAAATCAGAAAGTTCTGTTCTACAACCCCGATTAAGGGAATCAATCCTTGATCGAGTGAACTTCAACATAAAAATTCTAGTGCAACTCCCTCCAGCGTGGGAACCAGATCGCAATCGTGAAAACTTTGGCAGAAAATTTTTGCACCATATCCCACGATCATGGGAACTTGTACATGAGTCAAAATTAAATTATTAATATTAGTTTATAATCCGTGGCTTCTTTTTTAATATTTATAATTATATTAGTTTTTTTAATTTTATATGTTATTAATTTACATATTAAATTATTGTTAAAAAATTGATATATATAAGATTTTACACATTCGATTTAATATTTGTACTCTATCTTAAATTCTTAAAATTTGATTTTGATGATTTTACAACCCACGTGAAATTAACAAAATAATCTTTAATTTAATTATGGTTTAACAATTATTTTTCAATTAAACCTACGCAAAAATTGATGATTATTACATTGAAAATTCTATTTAATTTATGAATTATACTTATAATTTGTTTTGATTATCAAAACACCTTTGTAATTATTTGAAGATAGTTCTACTAACAACCAAATAAAATTTTAACAATAAGTGTAAGAGAGATTTTGTCCAAAATTTTCGTACAACAAAGATCTTAAAATAAATAGATGAAAACCGTTGTATCTAGCATAAAAAAATGTTTTATATTTTAATATGATATAAACTAAAAAGTATATTTACACTGAAATACGAAAATGTATATGTCAATGATTTTTTTTTTGTCAAGAATATACATTCTCGTATATGAATTGTATCAAGATACAATACCGGGAAAACCGGAGCAAGGGGTTTAGTTTCTTTCATTCAATAAAATTTATCATCTAACCGTAGGACATGCATAGATATCCTCGGAAGTTTAGATAATAAGACTTTAAAGTCCGAAAAGAGACTTCCCAAAGTCTTCTCACCTGATAACAACACAAAAATTGATTACAAATCTTTCTAGTCAATATTAAAAAGTAATACAGCAAAATTATTTCAAAATCCTAGTGATATTACAATGAGATTAAAATTAAAATCTAATCAACTGAAAAAATAAAATCTAATCAAAGGGAAACCCTTTGATTAGACACAAAACACACATCCAAACTTGTAAATATTGGAATGCACACACGGATAAACAACTAAGTACTAGTCACACCTCCCAATTGATGGTTTACTACACTAGCCTCCTATACCTAAACTTAGAATAGGTGATAGGTCTGTCACACACAGGGGCACTAACACATCACAATTCACACACATGTATGTGTTTCAAGTGTGTGTATATATTAGTTTGGTGAATCTTTAGAACCAACTTTCTACAAGCTTAACGTGATATCCACAAGCAAACCACTCTGCTTGAAGCAGGGAGGGAGAACTTTCTTTACCTTATACACCCTCTAATACACAAAATAATACGATAGTGATATATCACATTTTTTGAAGATTATAGAACTAGATATAAAAGAACAGCCACCTGCAAATGAATTAAATATATTATCGCATCTACAGGAAAAAAATAAAATGAAGTCGCATTCACTGACACGGAATCAATGAAGTGAAGTCGAATAATAGAATGGTAAGTAATTATTAAATCACTGGTTTATGCTATACAGACTCAACATACAGACTATATGCAATTGCTGATACAGTGATACATATAAAAGGGAGACCAAAAGCCATGGTAATCTTGTACACAATTTCTGGGGCAAGGGGAGAAAAATGAATGAAATTCGGGCCTTGTGGCATTCAATTGAAAGTGTCTTGATTTATAATTCAAATTTACAATGCTTTTAAACATACAAAAATACCTTGTTCGCGACCAGCTCTCCTATTAGTTACTTTTTCCAATTTTTTCTAGTGTTAGACATCTTTAAGTCAGCGGCACTAATGAAGAGTCTTAGCCTATCAAATTCTTTCAAGGAAAAGAGTCCCAGGTCTACATTGCAATCAGCAAAGTATTGGTAGAAGCCAGCCAAGTCTGTGAGCTCAAAATCCTGTAACCGTTGCATCCAGCAGCCACGCTAAAACTTAAATGTAGGATTCTTAAGATTGGCTTCCCCGGTTTGCAGAACATCCCTCAAATAAGTTGTCTTTGTTATATGTCAATGATTTAAATTATATATAATTTTGTTTTCTACATTAAATAGCATTATCAATGTAGGACTTCTACATTGAATAGGATTAATGTAAAAATTCATAATTATATTTTCTCTTGAGATTCTGAGTGTTTCCATTTGAATAATAACTGTTAAAGCACCACTAAATTAAAGATAATTTTATGAGGTTCGCGTGGATTGTAAAATCATCTAAATCTGATTTCTAGATCCCAAGATATAGCCCAAATAGTAAATATGAATTTCTTTTTAATACTAACAAAAAATAAATAAAATTCAATTCTTATACAACATTTTTTAATTATATCTTTTTCAGATTATAATTTCTTTTCGAAATTCAATTATAATACAAACTTTTATAATTATATCATTTTTAGATTAAAATTTTCTTTTTAAAATTCAATTCTAATACAACCTTTTCTATTTATATCCTTTTTAGATTATAATTTTTTTTTAATGTGATCAAATCTTGATCGTCTATTTTTAATCCAACGGATCATATTATTTTGGTAGTACAATGACCGTACCAAAAATTTGGATAAGATCCCTCTTATGCTTATTATATATAAGGATATAATTAGTAAATAAATTAACATTATATAATTATGTAATTAAGGAATCAACCTGAGTTCAAGCTAAAAAAAGTAAAGTAAATAAAATTTGTATAATTATGTAGCTGTAATAAATCGAACTTGAGATAAAGACAAAGAAAGTAAAGTAAATAAATCTTGTATAATTATGTAGTTGGACGGAATCGAACTCGAGTTTAGTAATACAAATTTGATGATTAGTACATTGATACCATTACATGGCATTAAAACATGATTTTTTACATTAATAAAGAGTATATACATGAATTTAATCACTTAAAATTTTAGACACATTCTTTTATGAAACAAGAGAGCAGATATGGAAACAAATTATTAGGACTAGTTATGGCAGATATCAAACTTTATTTACTTTTTAAATATCATCAAACAGAATTTATGCGGTATTTTTGATATATATATGGTTGTTAGCTTACTTTTGATGTTTGTATGAGTACTTTAGATGTTTGGATTTGGTAATTAATGGATATTAGGATTGGTTTTTGTTGGAGATTGGTTTTGAATTTTGCAGGAGATTGGCTTTGGTTTTGGTTTTTGTTGGAGGTTGGGACATGTACGACTTGGATGGTTAATTTGTTAAATAAACCAAACCAAACCAAACATACCCAGTATATCCCGCTCAGAGCAGGGTCTGGGGAGGGTAGGATGTACGCAGACCATATCCCCACTTTTAGAGTGGGGAGGCTGTTTCCGTGAAGACCCTCGGCTAAGTGCACGACATACAAAGAGTGTGATAACTACAAAGGAAACCAGCTGATACGGAAATGATCAATATCATACCTGAGCCCATGGCGTTCTCCACATGGGGCATACCTATCTGGGAGGATGAAACTCATAACTTGAAGCGCTCCAATCACACGAATTTCCTGCAGTGAGACAGCACCGAGCCAGGATCCCTGTAACTGCAAAACCAGCAAACAGAATACACTAAAAACGCAAAGTGAGAACGCTAAAGTCGAACTACTACAAAATCGCTAACCGAGACAACCCAATTCTGAGGCTCTCGACAACCGATCCGCACCCTAAAAGAGAATCCACCACTCTGATACGCCGCCTCCAAGCAGACCTATCCGCAAACATGGTCTCATTTAAGTCTAAGGCTTTCAAATCCAGCCTGAGCTGCTCTTCCCACGACCTCCTCGGCCTGCCTCTCCTCCTCGCCCCACCAACCGAAAGACTCTCGACCCTCCTCACTGGGGCTTCAACCAGCTTCCTACGGACGTGGCCGAACCATCTCAACCTTCCTTCCCTAAGCTTCGCAGAAAAAGGCGCCACTTCAAGCTCGCTCCTAAACACCGAATTTGGGATTCTGTCCAACATCGTGCGCCCACAAGACCACCGCAACATCCTCATTTCAACCGCTTCCAACTTCCTTACTAGGGCCTTCTTCTCCGCCCAACACTCCGAACCATATAACATCGCAGGACGGATAGCCGCTCTATAGAATTTCCCTTTCAACTTTACAGGGACTTTCTTATCGCACATCACCCCTGACGCTGCCCTCCACCTTAACCACCCCGCCTTGATACGATGCGTGACATCGGCTTCAATCTCACCTTCCTTCTGGATGATCGAACCTAAATACTTGAACTTGTCCGTCTGCGGGACGATCTGGTCTTCAATCCTAACCTCCACCCCTTCTTCGTTGGCCTCACCACTGAAGTTACACCAGAGATACTCGGTTTTAGAACGGCTCATACGTAACCCTTGGGGCTCCAAAGTAGATCTCCAAAGCTCCAATTTGTCGTTCACCTCCCTCCTCGATTCCGCCACTAGCACGATATCATCCGCGAAGAGCATGCACCATGGGACAGCATCTTGAATCCCCCGCGACATGACATCAAGGATAAGGGCGAAAAGAAAAGGACTCAGGGCCGACCCCTGATGAAGCCCCATCTCAACAGGGAAGAAACGGGAGTCCCCCACTGGGGTCCGAACGCAAGAACTAGCTTGGGAGTACATCTCTTGAATCACCCTAACGTACGCCGACGACACTCCCCTCTCCTCAAGGCTCTTCCAGATAGCTTCACGTGGTATGCTATCATACGCCTTCTCAAGATCAATGAACACCATATGGAGGTCTTTGCGACGGTCCCTGAACTTCTCCATAAGGCGTCTAACGAGATGAATAGCTTCGGTCGCCGATCTCCCAGGCATAAATCCAAATTGATTCTCTGAGACTTCCACTACTCTTCTAATCCGACTATCAACCACTCTCTCCCAAAGTTTCATAGTATGGCTGAGTAATTTAATACCCCGGTAGTTACTACAACTCTGAGCATCGAGCATCGCCTTTATTCTTGAAGAAAGGAACCACAACACTACGCCTCCATTCAGCTGGCATCTTAGCACCCGAGAGAAGAACATTGAACAGATCTGTTAACCATTGGACGCCAACCTCGCCCAGACAAAGCCAAACCTCGATCGGGATAAGATCCGGGCCAACCGCCTTCCCTTTAGCCATCTTCTGCAGTGCACCCTTGACTTCATCCTTGCTGATGCACTCACAGGAATCGATAGAGAGCACAGGCGAAAGAGAGACCTCTCGCTCCACCCCGACACCACTCCTCCTAGCCTCGTTGAAAAGATTATGAAAATACGAACTCCACCTCTCCTTAATAGCATCTTCCTTCAATAACACTTGGCCTGAATCGTCCTTAACAAACTTAACAGAACCCAGGTCGCGCCGCCCTCTCTCCCTAACTTTAGCTAGCTTAAAGATGGCATTCGCTCCTTCCTTGGTATCTAGGCGCTTGTACAGCCCTTCATAAGCCTCCTCTTTAGCTTTCGACACTGCCTTTTTTGCCTCTCGTCTTGCCACCTTGTATGCTTCCATCTTCAGAATCCTCTCCTGCCCTGCGCAGGTCGATAAAAGCTCTTTAAAGAGGGCAAGTTTAGCCTTAACTTTCTTTTGAACCTCCTCGTTCCACCACCACGACTCCTTATGACCGCTGCATCTACCTGAGGAAACCCCCACCACCTTCTCGCCCACACTCCGGATGGCCTTAGCCATCTTGGTCCACCTGGAGTTAGCATCTCCCCCACTCGCAAAACACCCTTCGTTGATCAAGGCCTCCCTGAATTCCGCCGCCTTCTCGCCCTTCAAGTCTTTCCACAATATGTTGAAATTTAAGTAATAACCAAGATATTTCAATTTGAGAAAACGACCGTTATACCTGTGTTTTACACATCTAAGGCCTGATATGCGCATTGTTGAGATCATGACCCAAATTACCTACTCGATGTGCTATCTTCTGAGGCAATATATTTTAGTACTGAAATACACAAACTCGATCGAATCAACATCTTACTTTACCCGATGAAATATTTCTACAAACTTGATCATGCCATTAATGTCAAATTATAATTATTTAGTTGGTCAAATTATAATTTCCCAATAACAAATTTTTAATAATAATTTTTTGTTTACAAATTGTATAATAACCTAAATTCAATGTACAATGTATACTTACACACAAAAATATTAATAAAAAATGAATTATCATTTATATTTTAAATCAAATAAACTCATTTCAGCACGGAATAAAACACATGATATCAAAGCATGATATTTCAACTCCATATGAATTTAACCCAATTTCAAATTCATACAGTTTTTTGAATCAAACGACCTTTAAAAGTATATACAGCAGATCCATATATAGGTGTGCCGTGTAAGGAGTGCGGTGTGCATGCAAGTTAATATCATCAGAGAAAACATGGGGGGTCACGTATCTGGATGTTGGGAATGGGTTTTGCAGGTCGTGTTCATGATCAGATGTACACATGACTATGAATCAAATGGAGGCTCAAATATTCGGTACCTACTCTTTTATTATTCCTTCCAAATATCTCACCAACGTGTGAAGCTTTGAAAGACGCTGCGTGGCCTTTTAACCATCAAAGATTCAAACACATCTATACAACTGATGTAATTGTGTAGGACACCAGAACTTTTCGACGACTATTAAAATTTCTGCCAACCAAAACCTATTTTTGATCGGATCATTGGAACTATCCAACTCAAAAAAATGTCGAATATAAGAGAAAATATGAGTAATACAAAGTCCGGCAAATTTGTTTTTGAATAAAGACGCGACTTTCCAATTTAAATATTTAGTTAAATTTGCTTTTAACTAAAAAATAAAAACAGTTAAAAAACGTTCATTAAATAAATCCTTTCACAATTTAAACATTGATTACTGATTTTAGAATACTTTGAAAAACAATCATGCGCCTTTCCCGTCATACTTCAAATTACAAATGTTATTAATGACAACGATGATAACTTGTACTATTGAAATCCATACACTTTATTAAAAATAAAAAATCCCTTTTAATGATATAATATGTCATACATATCGTGATATGCTACTAAATAATTAATTAAAATAATAATATTATACATTAATTTAATTTAATGGTGAAATTAAATACTATGAGTCTATTAACTAAACATTGAAATAAAAATCGAGAATATAATATCATACACAACTTAAGGCTCTATTAATAAATATTTAAAAGTATCTATAATAGACAAATAAATAATTACAATTAATAATATAGCTCTTATATTACCAGAGTGAAGTTATATAATTTTAATTAATTAAAATAATAATATTAAATATTAATTTATTTTAGTAGTGAAGTTATATGCTAAGAGTCTATTAACTAACAATCTAAATAAAGTCGAGAATATAGTAGAATATACAACTTGAGGCTTCATTAATTAATATTGAAAAGTATCTATATTAGATAATAATAAATACAATTAATAATATTGCTACTTTTATATTACCGGACAATTATAAATATTAAGTCATATTCCTTAGAGAAACTAAGAACTCTGACATATATTTCATAATATTATATATTTTATTATATATAGATTAGGAGCAAAGCTGTCCAAAAACATAAGATATATAATTTAGAAAAAGTTCATATTCGATTGAAAATTATAATTATACACCAATATCACTCACAAAATTCTCCATTAACATCATAAAATTTTTCCAGTATTTTCATAAACTTTTGTGAGAATACTCAAGTTATGGTATAAATACAGTATGAGATGAAATGTTGAACAACATAATATTCAAATAAAAGTAAGTTCAGTTGCACAATTTTAGAATTCACGTGCTTGACTTCAAAATTTGGAAGTATAACTTTTAAGTTCATTTGTAGAATATTACAATTTTGGCATAAATATAATATGAGATAATAGTGTTCTGCAGCAGAATATTGTTAAGAAAGTAAGTTCAGTTGTAGAATTTTGTAAAAAAAACAAGTTCAGTTGTAAAATTTTTAAGTTCGTGTTCATAATTTTGAAATTCAGTAGCAAAATATTATATTTTTATTATGAAACAAAATATGTTCTGCAGTGGAAACCTATTATTTCGAGGATTGTGTTTTTGTAAAAGAAGTTTAATAAAATAAATTAAATTTTTGAAGAAAAAAGGTTGAAAAAATTGAAAAAATCAACCAAAAATTATGTGAGATTTAAAATATTAATAAATATAAAAGATTTTATTATTTAAATAAATGAGTCATTGATTAAATTTTCTTATTTCAATTAATTGAACTAATAGTGTAATTTTTATTTCCAACAATACACTTACAAAAAGAGAAAGTGATCAATATATCTCATTTTTTATGTTTATTGCGCAAAATACCCATTTTCAGAAACATAAACCAAAATCCATTTCGATCAGTTACTCCATTTGCAGTGGAGTATCAGAGGTGATACTCCACACCTAATGGAGCGTTAGGAGTGATACTCCACTACTGGACGTTCAAATACTCCATTACGAGTGCAGTATCCGACCTGATACTCCATCAATAGTGGAGTACGTCCTTCGTACTCCTTTAGGAGTGGTGTATTATCCTAATACTCCACCACCAATGGAGTACCTGGTGGTATTTAGGGCCATGTTTACTGAATATTGGTATTTTGTGAATGTTTTGCTCAAAATTAGGTAATTTGGGCCTTCACTGTAAGAACCCTGATTTTTGTACTATTGTAAAACGACAAGAATTAATAGTAATTTCACTACTTAAGAGATATGATCCCAACCACCACTTATGAATGATGAATATTTAAGATTTGAGTTTATATTATGATTTCTTAAGCGAAATAAGTGTATAAAAGTCATCGAAATTTGAAGAATCTTACTTCACCTACGACCTACGTTTTATGAGGTATCGATAAATACGAGTATTATGACAAGCCCCAGGGTTGTATAATTCGAAAATGACCATGCAACCAAGGAACTAGAATAAGAAAATTAAAATGTTGGAAGGTTACTTGAAAGAGGTTTTACACCAAGAACATTTTAAGGATTATTGAAGATTAGCATGGAAATTAAGGAATAAATATTGGAAAATGATAAAGGTGGAAAGAAGTCATGTAAATCCCATGCAAGTAGCTAGCCATGCAAGCTCCATGTAATTCCATGCAAACCAACTCAATTACAAGCCAACTAAACCAACCAAACTAGAGACTATTCACTTAGGAAGCAAGTTCCACCAAAAATGGCATAAGGTAGCTTTATGGGTTGAATTTGGAGGCAAGGTATGGCTCTTCTTTGATAAAAGAGTGCAGCAAATATAAGGAGAGATACATGTTATAGCATTATACCATTCATATACAAAAGTAGCCAAGGCAAAAACTCTCTCCCCCCCTTCATTTCTTCCATTCGGCACTACAAGAAACAAGGAGAAAAAGAAAATTCAAAACACTACCTACACTCTCTCTTTATTCATAAAAATTTGACCACATCCCCTCCACCATATAACTAAGGTATGTTCAAAATCCCATGATTTAATTTGGTGTTTAGCAAGGTGAAAGAATTAGGCAAAGTTCATGATGAATAGTAAACTCAAGATGAACCCTTGTTTGGATCTTGAAGGTTAAAGTTTGTTAAGACTATATAAGGTGTTCTTGAGGTTTATTAAGCTTGGAAAAAGTTGTTAAGACTCCAAGAAGGTATAACATCTCACACCCATCTTAAGTTAAAAGTTTTTAAGTTAATATGGAAATTGGATGCAAGATTGGACATGTTTAAGTGGTTTTTAAAGTTATAAAATCTTTAATGATGTGTAAATCTTGGCTGGTGATAAATGGATGTTACCACTGCTATTAGAGACATTTGATGATGGTTATATGATTGTGATGTTGTATGGTTGCATTAAGTGGCTAGATGGAGTTCATGGAATTTGGAAATGTTCGGTTTATAGCCGTTATAATGTTGAAATTTCATTATATCATTTGAGCAGTTAATGCCGAATTGAACAAATGTTTTCTTGGCAAGTTTTTGGCCATAAACTAGTAGGACTTGTTTTGTAGTTTGTTTTGACACCAAGATCATGTGATTACGATTTACGGTTTAAGAGATATGCTCGTTTTAGTGAAATCGGTTAAAACGGATGAATCATTAAAATGGAATGACTTTACAAAGCCAAACGAGCCCCTTAAAAATGGTTTTTAATTATGAAAATTTTATGAGGAGTAACCTGGTCAGTGGTTAAGATCCCATAAAAATTTGGAATAGAAATACAAAATTTTCGATTTTATAGAAATGTTTAAGTCAAGAATCCGCATGAGAAACCACTGCAGAAAGAATCTATGTTTAGAGCAACAATTGAGCTATCAAAAAGATGTTCTTAATTATGAAATTTGGATGAAAACTCCTCTGGACAGTTAAGAAGAAGTGAGAAAAAGAATTTCATGAAAAAGTTTATTTTTCGATTTTATAGAATTTTTCGAATGAAAGTTGCGCAAGTGAAAAACCCTTTTAGGGGACGATACGAGACGAACTTTAGTTTCGTTGAAAATGACCCCTAGAGAAAGTCGTTACGAAACCAGTAATTATCGAAAGTGGTTAAAGGATATCATGGACTTATAATAAGCCAAATGTGTAGTAAGGATGTATCATTACGAAGTTGTGTCTTTATATGAATAGTCGATTCGACGAGATCGTTTAACGAACTAACCAAACCTTATTGGTTGTTATAGATCATCACACTAGAATCAGAGCCCAGACTATTCCGACACGATCATGTAAGTTTTTGAAACTTGTACTTCAAGTATTTCTAAACTGTTGTTGTGCTATAACTGCTATGAACTGCTTAAAAGTATTTTTCGAATCAGCATGAGATGTATGGTTTATTTACGAAGATATATAAACCTGTTAAGTAAGTACGTATGCATAATACATATACATGCATACGATGATGTGTTAAGATCTTCAAGTATGGTACAATAATACCCTTTTCTTAAGTAAGGGAGTCGGAGATATTTCGTCCAGATAAGGACATAAAAACCCGGAAGTCACCGGAGATGATATATGACGTACGATCGATTTAAAAATATTCCAATAAATATAGATTGGATATTTTCGGATTAAAAATCCCTTTGATGATATTATTGAATATTATTTAAATAATTATTAATTATCCAAAGAAAATTATTTATTTAATAAATATTATTTGAATATTTATTAAATACTCCAGGATGATTTAAAAATCATATTAATTATTTAAAAGTTATGTAAGACTTTAAAAAAATATTTTAATATTTCTGATCGTCGGAATTTTTTTTAAAAATAGTACGGGTTCCTATTTATTAATTACTAATAGTCTCACTCATCGAAATGTGTCGCTATCCCTCACGGACTTATAAAAACTCGGGAACCCAAGGTTTTGGGAGCCAGTATTAATGTTTTCTCCCTTCGCTATCTACAAGACAAATAAGAAATACACCCTAACTAGTAAGGAGGGGCTCAAGTTTGACTAAGTACTCAAAAACTCCGACCAACTCCCAAGTTATGTTTTGTAATGAGCTTCCTAAGTAAATGAAATCTGTTGACTAAGGTCAACTCACATGTCAAAGTTACTTTCTCAATTATTCATGGAAGTAAAGCTAAGTAAATTTTATCAGGCCTATCCACAAGCTCTGTGCTTGATATAGAACTATTACCAAACCTGTCAACAAGCTTTGTGCTTGGGGAACTGGATTAAATTCTGTTCCAATGATGGATAGGATTCTTTAGGGGATTGGAGGAAGAGGGGGCTACGCTCTCGGGCGTAGTCCAAATATTAAGGCCCATATGCGGTCAGGGTGCAACCCGATAAGGGAACGTCATCCTTCTACTAGTAGAAAAGCAGAGGCACGATACATTGGCTGATCACCAGATATCGTGGAAGAGGCTCCAGCATAATCCCATTCTTCCAATTGGAATTGTACTGCAACACTGTAATGAAAGCCTAGGTGCTCAATTACCGATAGTGTTGACAGAGTGATGAACTATTCAAAGTACCACAGATATTCCTCATTATATTTCTGGATAAGGAATGAAAGATGTTTAATGATGGTACAATACCAGTATAAGATATGTCATATGGTTTAAGATAACAAAAGTACTTTGAAAACTATTATTATATGGCTGAGCTGTATTGCTCACTCTTGCTTTTCTTTTATATATATACACCACACAACAACAGATAAGCATGGCAAGAACAAGGCATAGCCTCCGCAAAAGAGTGCTAACCGGTCAGCAGTTTAGGAGACTATTTACGAGGCAGGTGATGAGGCCGCACTCGGTAGTATTACCACAGGTGAGCAGACTAAGTTGGATAGGTTTACAGCTTAGGTTGGTTAGGTTTATTTACAAGCATGACTTGTGTAAGTTTCTGAAAACCAAACCGCTTTTTGGCCGCAGATGCCGCCTTAGATGGTAATTGTTCGCACTAAATCACGCAAGCGTACGCGATCACAAGTAATATCACAGTAAGTAGAGTTCGTTCCCACGAAGACCTGGTGTAATTCAAATTATGCACTTATGCAACAATGTATGATTATTATTCACTGCTAAGATAAATATCAAAGGTGTGTTTTGATTAACTAATTTAACTAACAAGCTATTTAACAATACTAAGAATTAATTAACTAATATGATTTAAACTGAATTACTTATGAGAGATAAAACATGGGATCCTAACTTCATTAAATACTTCGTTTAGAGTTGATGCCTTTAATCAGTGTATGTGATGGTTATGATAATTAATCGAACAACACGAAATTAGTACACGCTACCTTTCGGCATACGTATACCAAACCACTCAACATCCATAAAATAGATAGAAGCAAGGTGGACACCAATTATGTTTAGACCCTATATGTCTATAAGATTTGCGAACATAACGGCTTAAGTACAAGTTATCCATTGAGATTACATAGGGCAGCGTAAGATGGTTAAAATTACACTACGGATCATGCATGTCAAAACATCCATAAACCTATGCTAGCATAGCAAGTTCTAAATCTCTATATCCACTTTTGCATTCAATAGAGATTAACAATACAACTTAGATGTTAGCTACGCATCCAAGAAGAATTAGCACAACCATACGAGGAAATCAATAAGTCATCACACACAAATCTTTAAAGCAATCAAACTACTATATACTGTAAATAAATCCGTTAGAATCCCATGACCATGATTAGTTCATAATTGAATGGCTCGTCATCATGGGATCTAGTGAAAACATGATAATAAACAAGATCTGAATAATAACGAGAGTACTAGAGTAATAAAGTTTAGAAAACAAATCCAAAACGAGCATCCAAAAGTATCCCATAATTAGAAGAATACAAAAGATGTAGATCTAGATCTCCTTTAGCCGTCACGTGCTTAGGTAAATCCATCTTTAACTTGTATCTCTTGTCTCTCCTCTGAAAATCGTGCCTCTTCTGTTGATAACATGTGTTTATATAGTCCCCCCATGCCTTGGCCGTCAAGAAATTTCAAAACAGAATTAAATCGGGATTTCTTGCAATTCGGCACGGCGCGCCCGCGCTCTCCAAAGCGCGCCCGCGCTCCTTGAAATTCTTCCACGCGCGCCCGTGCTCCTTGAGGCGCGCCCAGGCCCTGGCTCCTGGAAAACTTTGCTGATTTTTCCGATTTTTCTTCATTTCCGCTCCGATTCTCTTTCAAGTCCCGTCCTTCAACTTCTGAGCTCAAAACCACCACATAATCATGGAAAAGTAACTCCCTGCCTCAAGCTAGTAGTCCTGCACAAACTCAATAAGAACACATCAAAAACAACACATAATTGAGGTCAAGTAATCAATTTAAGCCGATACGAAGCATTCTGAGTGGATATAAAATCCACTTATCACAACCCCAAAATTAAACCGATGTTTGTCCTCAAGCATAAATTGACTCGACACATACAAATGCAATGCATGAATGCAACTAAATGAAAATGCAAAGATCCCTTTGGAATAACCAAAACCAATTCAGCAAGTAAATATCTCAAAGAATGCAATAACTCCAAACACAGCTCGACTAAATCCCCGTATACTAACATTACATAAACAGAAACGTGGGTGTGTGCTACGCTCATCAGATATACTCCCAATACTAGATCAAAGCCATAGCCCATTCTTCGCCAAAACAATCACAGGTTTATAAATAGAATGAACGCTAAACACTTCATAACTCAGAGACACCTCCATCATCACTTGAGTTAGACAAGGATTCATGCTAAATTACTAAAAAAACAAAGACACATAACACAACACACATGATTATTTGACCGTGCAATGGATGAGGCCCCTAAAGACTTATGCAATAATACCCATGTAGCGAGCGTTAGGTTAGTGGATCCCAGACCGGAAAAGCCTTAGTCACTAGGCATAAAGTCCCCTAGAACTTAATTGCTCGAGTATTAAAGAGCTCACCCGTGGTCAATTCTGCACTTACACATTCACATAACTCTTTTTTTTTCTTTTTTTTCACAAACTAATAATTTGGAATGAGTACGTTTTGCACCATCTCATCCAACCCTAGACTACTCATAAAATATGAGCGGCTACTAGCCTTTTGACGCCTTACCTTTATTAACGCTAGCATGAAATCCATGGTTTTCCCCAAACTTATATTTTAGTGCTCCTATGCCATCAAGGGAATAAAGAACTTTCTAAATATAAACAAGTGATTAATCTCAACAAACAAACAAAGTATGACCTGAACTAGCCCAAAAGCAAACGATGAGATTGTGTAAAGATTTTGTTTCTGAAACATGCAAATCAATTCATAAAAACTTAATTCAACCCTCTATTCATCATTACCACACCCAAATCAATATCGACCTACCGAACAGAAATAGCCAAGTCCTACGGGATCATGAAATATGCTATGCAAATGCAACTAAATGGACTCACATGGAATACATAAACAAATATGCAAACAAATATGCTCTACATGAAACAGTCATGCAATAATATGAATGAAACTACTACTACACATGCAATATGATTTCTACATGAATAAAGACTTTACTAACTACTAATCCTCAAATCACCCCCAAACTTAAAATATTCAATATCCTCATTGAAGGCAATAAAAAGGATACACTACGTTAAATTTTGGCTTTCGCCACATAAAATATGTGTGGCTGTTTACCTTACGTCACACTTTTTTTTTTCGGCCCAAGTGTCACCAAAGGAGAGAGCATCGTAGGTACCATACGGACACTTGTTTGATTCGTGGTTGTAACTAAAAAACGAGTGACTAAAGTATACCACCATTTTTGTCTGATAGCCCCCCTTTAAGCTCAAAAGTGTGACTAAATACCAACATTCAGCCACAGGACACCTAGTGGCTAAAGAGTATTAATAACGTCATATATACATCAAAGGCTTAGTTTTGGTGGCACTATTTCTTAGAAATCGTGGCAAAAAAGTTTGGTATGACTACATTAAAATAATTTTGTGTGGTCGTTTCTATTATATTTTTGTCACTATAAGAAAATTGATTTTAGTCACAAAACTTTTTGGAAACTTTAGTGTGGCTAAAGAATAGTAATAGCTACACACACTTAACCAAATTACAGGGTGCCATTTAAATGATCCACGATACCAAAAGGCCAAAATCCAAATACAATACCAAAACTCAAACACATTCCATATACAAATCAAAAACTAAAGTAAAATTATATAAAAATATAATTGCAATATAAAGTAAAATTTATTACATATCAAAAGAAATCCATGCATCGCACACAGATTATAAGCTAATTATATAATAAAATCACACTACATAATACAAGCTAGCCTGAATCTATAAAAGACAAGTCTGCAATAAGTCAATACTAATAACCAAGTAGACAAATTGATCTAATTTCTCTACTTTTATGGAGAACAATTTTCTCATAGGTGACGAGCAAATGTATTGAAGGAAAGAACCAAATTGATAGCCACTGAGATATCTCCGTTAGCAAAACTAAAATGCGCTATTATCATCCACACTTGGAATCTTTGACAATAATGCTTCTCCTTGCTACCGCTTAAACCTACAATTCAGAAGTACAAACTTGTGTAAGACTCAAACAATTGTGTAGTTTTTTGTGTGACAACACTTAAGGCACTTAAAACTGTAGGACATATATATTCCAGAGCAATGTAGTTTCAATTGCATGTAATTTTTTTTATCTAGAATTAGAAAGCATGTAAATTTGTGAAAGTTCTAAATGTAGTGAAGTGTGAAAATGTGTGCAAGATATGGGGATCAAGCAGAGAGTATGTATAAAAGAGAATCATCTACAAGGGGAGCAGCCTTGCAGATAGCCTATAACCAAATTCAAACAATTTAGGGGCAGTGATTGTTTTTAGAACTACATTTACTAACTAAATCAAATAAGATATGGTTTTCCAGGAAAAATTCAAGTCATAACTAATAACTATACTCTGACAAAGAACTGTAAATCAGCTAAGAAACAAAAGGTCAGACAACTCACTTGGGTTATATTTAATAGGCATGACAACTCCTTCAAGCTGATGCTTTGCATCATCTACTTTTATGCTATCCAACTTCACATCCGGACTGCCGCTTATGATATCCCTGCAAACACAGCACATAAATACAGTATGTCACAACATTCTAGTCGAAACCTTCGTTTGTTTGATGAATGAATTGTGTTACAACAGAAAATACTCTGTGCTCGATAGTCGATATCACTGCACTAATAATATTAATAACAAGCATATTTTTATAAATTATATATACTTCAAAATAAGTATGATGTAACCACTGCTAGATTTCATTAGTCACTTGCATTAGAATAATGTTTATATAAAATATGAGATCATAATGAAAAGCAGATAGGACTATGAGTCATCATGTATATGCATTAGATGCCACTGAGGTCAGTACCAATTTCGGAATTTATATGAGCAAAAATAAATTTCGTAGGTACTGGCTTCACTTCATACAAATCGTACAAATACAACCACAATCAGAGAGGAATGTACATAATACACTGCACAGAGGATTAGAGGAACCAAAAGATACATTCAACACCAACTTTTTATTTATCGGATAACCTTTCAGAAAAATACACCACTATTAACTTGCCTGACTAAGGAGAGTATCCTCACTAGCATTCTCTAGCTTGTCTAAAGCAGCCTTATGTCTAGTGACCTCCTCATTTTCAGTGTCATCTTCCTTACTAATGATCTAATAAAAGCACCACCAAGACAAATGTTGACCACCAGCCCTATAATTTGTGTAACCAATTAGCTGCGAATGCAATTAATAGAAAAAGAAGTCAATAGTTCATTTCACCAAAATCCCAACATATTATCTATTCCGCATATAATAATAGTCACTTAGGATTTAAGACAAACTACAAAAGATTGAAAACAAACCCAAGATGATCTAGTGAAATTAAAGGCACTGAGTTGTCAAGTGGTTCATTTATATATTCTGCAATTATAAAACTGAATGAAACACAAAAGATTATAATGGAAAAAAACATAGTACACTACATGTTGAGACCATATATATATATATATATATATATATATATATATATATATATATATATATATATATATATATACATATATACCTAAAAACCTCAGTGTCAAACACAAATAATCTGAAATAGAAGATTCAAAAGTCTTTTTCATATTTCATTTACATTCATACCTTACACCAACACACACAAAGAGAGGTGAGAGAGGGAAAGAGAACCCAAATAGAACTTGGAGCCCTAACTGAAGGTGGAGCCTCAAATTAAAGAAGGATCCCGATTGAAGCCATAATTATAGCCACAACGCAGATTCCAGAAAACCAAATCGAAGCTTGAACCCTAAATCAATGTCTAAATTGAAAGCTTGAACCCCTACATCGATCTCTAAATTGAATTCCTAAATCGATCTAGTAGGACACCCAGATGGATGTGAGAGAGAAGCAAACAATAGCTCTCCGTTATTTTAATAGGGGAGAGTGTTTTGCCCTTGAATATTTTGGCAAGGCGGCAAAAATGCCGCTCATTATTTTCGCCAATTCAATCTACAGCTTCTACACTCGTACTAGTAATCTGCTACTCACCTGACCCACATGTGTATTTTATTTTTAATTTTTTGTTTAAAAAGTATCAATTTTTTTTTTCAATTTTTGAATTTAAAATTATTAAAAATTACTATACTTTTATAAACTTTTAAAGTATAAATAAAAGATTTAGAATTTTTGTGATATATATAAATAAAGTATGTATTTATATATCATAATAATTCTAAATCTTTTACTATATTTGTTTATCATATTTTAGGGATACAAATATTAAGAATAATTATTTTATTTAAAATTATCACTTTCTCAATTTATTAAATACGTTTTTCAAAATGAGTATTTATTTTTTGATTATTTTTTCACAACACTAACATGAGTGTTTATTAACATCCGTACGGTTCGATCGTCGAAGAAATCATTCAAAAAATCGTTCAGTGAATCTGGATCGTGCCCCGTTATAGAAAGTAGCACTTTTACTACGTTTTTGTTAAAATATCGTACAACCCGACCTTTTTATTTTTTAAATATTTTTTCCCAACACTAAAATGAGTGTTTATTAACATCCGTACGGTTAGATCGTCGAAGAAATCATTCAAAAAAATCGTTCAGTGAATCTGGATCGTGCCCCGTTATAGGAAGTAGCACATTTACTACGTTTTTGTTAAAATCTCATACAACCCGACCTTTTTATTTTTTGATTATTTTTTCCCAACACTAAAATGAGTGTTTATTGACATCCGTATGGTTCGATCGTCGAAGAAATCATTCAAAAAAATCGTTCAGTGAATCTGGATCGTGCCCCGTTATAGGAAGTAGCACTTTTACTACGTTTTTGTTAAAATCTCGTACAACCCGACCTTTTTATTTTTTTACTATTTTTTTCCAACATTGAAATGAGTGTTTATTGACATCCGTACGGTTTGATCGCCGAAGAAATCATTCAAAAAAATCGTTCAGTGAATCTGGATCGTGCCCCACTATAGGAAGTAGCACTTTTACTACGTTTTTGTTAAAATCTCGTACAACCCGACCTTTTTATTTTTTGATTATGTTTTCCCAACACTAAAATGAGTGTTTATTGACATCCGTATGGTTCGATCGTCGAAGAAATCATTTCAAAAATCGTTCAGTGAATCTGGATCGTGCTTAGTTATAGGAAGTAGCACTTTTACTACGTTTTTGTTAAAATCTCGTACAACTCGAATTTTTTATTTTTTGATTATTTTTTTCCAATACTAAAATGAGTGTTTATTAACATCCGTACGGTTTGATCGTCAAAGAAATCATTCAAAAAAATCATTCAGTGAATCTGGATCGTGCCCCGTTATAGGAAGTGGCACTTTTACTACGTTTTTGTTAAAATCTCGTACAACCCGACCTTTTTATTTTTTGATTATTTTTTTCAACACTAAAATGAGTGTTTATTGATATTCGTACGGTTCGATCGTCGAAGAAATCATTCAAAAAAATCGTTAAGTGAATCTGGATCGTGCCCCGTTATAAGAAGTAGCACTTTTACTACGATTTTGTTAAAATCTCGTACAACCCGGCCTTTTTATAGGAAGTAGTACGAGTCAAATCAATAGTTGACTACTAATTTCACCATCCAAAACAAAATTGTACAATCCCAAAATATTAAAAAAATTACAGCCCAATCATCTAAACAAATTATTATTTTTTCTACTTATATAATTTTAAGTTACCAAAAAAAATGAAAAAACTGAAAATATATTAGCGGCTGAAAATATATGGGCGGCAACTTTCCCCCCAAACCCAAATTATTATCCTTGCACTTTCCCCTTTCTCGCTTGAACACTTACAAAGTTAAACACTAACACACTTCCTCTCTACACACTCCCCGCCGCGAAGAACTCTCCCACCGCCGTAGTTTCAAAAATTATCTTTCCTCTTCTCTTCTCACTCTTAATTCTGTTTTTATTTAGGGCTTCGTTGGATTTTTGTCGGGGCATTCAATTATTGTTTCGATTGGGACTTTTAGTTCAAGGTAATTTTGGGTTTTTGTTTGTCAATTACGTTTTTGTTTTATACATGTATCTATTGCATCTTCGTATTGTTTATTTACTTATATAATCAATTACCTCACCATGTTTGCTTCTAACATCTTGTCTTACATTTCTCTTCGACATAATTTCAAAATCCAGGGTTGATGAAAGAGTTCATGAACTGCAGCTTAAGGATGACAATATTGACCAGCTGGACAATATCATTCAACACAAATCTGCAAGTGTCGATTCCTTGAAAAATGAAGTAATATTACTTCAGCTCATCTACTCATTATCTCCCTCGGTATAATTTTTTGAAAGAACTTCTGAAATCTGAATGTCTGAATATGGATACTTCTGCAATACAGAGCTATAAGTAGTTATACTTGTTATGTGCTATTTCTTAGGGTTGGTGCTGTAAACTAGTTGATTTTCCAATCTTTCTTTGTTGGGAAAGTGTACACTAGTCCTGTGCAGTAGTAGAGGGTATAATGTGGTGTTACCTTGAATCATGATTTCCTTGTCTGACATTATCCCTTAGTTAAAAGATTAAATATTATAGTAAATACAAATTTGTGAAGCAGACTTTTGTGTATAAAACGTAGTTAATTTGCACACTAAATACTCTGGTCATGCTAATTATCTTTATTTACTTTCAAGAATTCTTAATCTTTGCTAATTAGTTTAATTGTACCTGGTAATGTGGCCTAACTCTTGCTGATACATTTTTTGCAACTGGTTGAAGTCTAATTTTGAAAATTTGAGAAGAACTTCTTTGTGTGAATCATTCTTTTCTTCAGCAGAAATGTATTGCCTTACTCCAAGCCCGTTTAAATTCTTTCGAATAGGATACTTTACTGCGCGAGAGATCAACTGTCTTGCAAGGGGATTGCTCAAGTCACACTTTAGATTCTCTAGGTGAAAGATGGTGAATTGAAGTGCCTCTTCCAGTATCTCTTCTTCATGAACCCTGAAATGTGTTGCTTCATACATGCTTAACAGTCCTCGAGTATCGCTTAGCAAGCACTCCTTGAACTTCCCATTTTCATCCATGTATTTGCGGAACACATCTGCTTTTATAACTAAAAATTCAGTGTATATATATCGGATCGTAATTACTTTTATGGCTGCTGAAATCAAATTCATACCCTCCACAAGTTTTGCACTCATCCATACACTACAAGAAATATGACCTACGTACACACGTGGAAAGGAAAGGTAGTTCATGACAGATCAATTTAGGTAATGGATTGATCTAGTGTTTTAAAGAGTTCAAGCAACAGCTAAGTGTTTACACTAATACACGCAAGCGTACGCGGTCACAAGTAATATAGAATAAAGTTGAGTTCGTTCCCACAGAGATCTGGTTATGGTTTTAATTCAGTTATTGTACCTATACAACAATGTATGGTTATTACTCACTGCTAAGACAAATAACAAATTGGGGTTTTAATTAACTAAACTAACTAAGATGCAAATTATCAACTAAGAATTAACTAACTAACGAGAATTGGAATCGAATTACTTCTACAAGAGTAACATGGGATCCTAACTTCATTAAATACTTCGCTTAGATCTGACGCCTTTAATCACTATATGCAATAGTTATGATATCTGATCGGATAACACGAAACAAGTACACGCTACCAGTCAGCATACGTATACCAAACTACCCATACATCCACAAAAGAGATAGAAGATGAATAGAGACCAATTATGTTTAGACCCTATATGTCTATAGAATTTGAAAACATAACGGTTGAGGAACAAGTTATCCATATTGATCACATAGGGCAGTATAAGTATTTTCATCTTACAATACGAATCACTTTGATAAACAATCATTAACCTATGCTAGCATGACAAGTTCTAAATCTCAAGATCCACTTTCACTTCACAAGAGATTAACAAATTAGATGTTAGCTACGCATCTAGCAATTAAGCACAACCATACGAGGATATCAATTATACATCACACACAGATCTTTAAACATCAATATACTAAAACTCCATAAATAAATTCGTTAGAATCCCATGACAACGATTAGTTTATAATCGAACCGCTCGTCATCATGGGATCTGATGAAACCATGATAAATAACAAAATATGAAAAGATACAAATAAACTAGAGTAATGAGTTAAGAAAACAAATCCCAAAAACATCCAAGAGTTCCCCTAATAGAAGAAAACGAAAAGTAGATCTAGATCTCCGTTGCTTGTCACGAGCATAAGAATCCTTCTACAACTCTGAATCTCTGTCTCTCGGCTCTCTCTCTGTGTTATGATGAGAATTGGTGGGTGTTATGATGATAGGATGTGTTTAAATAGGCCACCCATGTCTTGTCCAACAAGAAACTACCAAAACAGAATTATAATAGAATTTATGTAAAATACGTTTCCTAAACTGATTCTGTTTTGAAGGAAAATTCGTAGCTGACTTTTTTTCAATATTTCTGGGCCTTTCCAGTCGTAATTGGACCTCTGAACCACTTTAGAATGAAAGAGAATCTCGTTAGCTTCGCGTGGACTGTAAGATCGCCCAAAACGGACTTGTAGAACTCAAGATATGGCCAAAACAAAAATCAGAAATCTGGCAGAATTTCTCCGCGCTGACTGCGCGGTTTTGCGCTGTTCACTGCGCTGACTGCGCCCTTTGTGCGCTGAGTGCGCACTTGGTTCCTACCGGGAGCTGATTTTGGCTGATTTCTTCATTTTAACTCCTTTTTCCTTCGTTTCTTTTGCAAATTGTCATGCTTTACTTCTAGAACTCAAATCCACCATAAAATATGCGATTTGTATCTTCCAACCTTAACTTAGTAACCCTGCACAATCTCACGAAAACAAATCAAAAACACAACAAACTTGAGGCCAAGTTAATCAATTTAAGCCGAAACGAAGCATTCCAACTGGATATAAAATCCACTTATCACACCCCCAAACTTAAACCGATGCTTGTCCTCAAGCATAAACAACTAAACACTACCTAATTAGTACCACTTCCGTAGGTGATCACGGTTGCATTTGGCATATGCAACAAGTCCTTTAAACCCCTAGGTAGCCCTAGTGGACAAGTGAGGTCTCGTGAGGGCCTATAGCGAATGTACCCACAAAATCCATGTAACTAAACAATGCAATGCATGAATGCAACTAATATGAAATGCAACGATCCCCTTTAGACTAACCAAAACCAACCTACAAGTAGGTAGCCCTAGTGGACGAGTGAGGTCTCGTGAGGGCCTATAGCGAATGTACCCACAAAATCCATGTAACTAAACAATGCAATGCATGAATGCAACTAATATGAAATGCAACGATCCCCTTTAGACTAACCAAAATCAACCTACAAGCAAATAACTCAAAGAATGCAAATAACTCCAAATAGAGCTCGACTAAGTCCCCGTATACTAATATTACATGAACATAAACGTGCGTGTGTGCGATGTTCATCAGATATACTCCTAAAACTAGATCAAAACCATACTCATTCTTCGTCAAGACAATCAAAGGTTTATAAATAGAATAAACTGTAGACACTTAATAACATAGGAACACCTCCATCATCATTCAAGTTAGACAAGAATTCATGATTTATTACTAGGACACATAATATACAAGCATGCTTATTTAACCGTGCAATGGATGAGACCCCAAAAGGCTTATACAATAATACCCATGTAGCGAGCGTTAGGTTAGTGGATTCCAGACTATAAAAGCCTTAGGTCACTAGGCACAAAGTCCCCGTGAACTTAATTGCTCGAGTATTAAAGAGCTCACGCTGGTTAATTTTGCATATAAATATTCACATAACTTTTTTTTTCTTTTTTTATATGCCATCTGGAATGAGAATTCTCATTTCCAACCCTAGACTACTCATATAAATATGAGCCGGCTACTAGCCATTTGACACCTTGCCATTATTGACAACCAGCATGAAATTCCTAGTTTCCCCCAAACTTAGACTTTAGTGCTTCTATGTCATCAAGGGAAAAACGAAAATTCTAAATATAATCAAGTGATTAAATCTCAAAACAATCAAACAAGCATGACCTAAACGTAGCCCAAAAGCAAACGATGAGACTGTGTAAAAATTTTGTTCCTGAACATGCAAGTCAATTTCATAAGAACTATAAATCAACCCTCTATTCATCAATAATCACACTCAATTAGACATCTACCTACCAATCAGAATTAGCTCATTCTAAGGGATCATGAAATATGCATGCTATGCAAATGCAACTAAAATGAACTCACATGGTATAAAATACAATAACAGAATGTCCTATATGAAACAAACATGCAATACATACAAAATACGAATGAATTACTACTAACATGCAAAATATGATTTCCTACATGAACAAATGACACACTACTACATACTACTACAAACCTAACACATGGGTTGCCTCCCACGAAGCGCTTGTTTAGAGTCAATTAGCTTGACTACGTCCAAGCCTCCATTAAGGATGATAATAGTTGGCCTGGTCATCTCTTCGTGATACTTCATCATCATCACGGCGGCACACTTTCTGCCCCTTCTCCTTGCTTGGCCTATTCGTATAACAACTATGTCCTATTCCAATGGCTTCATCGGTTGACCCAAAATCTGTCAATTTGTAGAACAACACAAATTCGCGGGCTTCGCTTGAATATAATGGAGGAGGGTAAATGTAAGTTGCTGAAGCCTTTGGTTCCTCAAAGAGAACTTCCTCCATTGGCCCTAATGCGCTACTTCCATCTTTATACTCTAAGACAAGTAGAAGACCTACATCTTTCCCATGGTCATCAGCCTCTTGGTTTGCACATACCAATTCTCGAAATTTGTGAAGCTCTCCAGTGTTTGTCCCAAATAGTGCCCTTTCCAAATCATCCACCATCCTAGCATGATCAAATTCCTCACATGGCTTGTGAACGCTCACCTCACCTTGGAATTTGTCTTCCTCAATTATGCATGCAGTACCTTGCTCCAAGTCACCGTTATTTTCTGGAATTGCCTCGAGTATGAATTGCTGTTTCTCTTGTTCCAAGGCATTCAAAACTTGAGCAACTAGTGTCTCCAAAGAATTGATAGACTTCTCATTACTCTTTGTAAGCATCCTAATCTCCTCCATAACATCAACCTCATTTGACTGAAAAGTAGGAGTGGGTTGCTGATGTTGAAACTCTTCACTACCAAAGAAATATGACATATTTGAAAGATCTTGCTGGTACTGTTGAGGATGGTATTGAAAATATGGTTGTTCCTCATAAATGACATATGGATCAACTCCTTCGTAGTAACAATATTGTGAGGTCTCATGAACGCCCAAACATTACTCACATTGTTGAGGCATAGATGTCCTCGAATATGCCCACCATGGCAACTCCTCGCCTGCCATTTTCAAACACTCAAGTACCTGAAACACACCGAACTAAACAAGATAGGTAAGTAACTAATCCGAGTTAGTGAACTTTAACGACCACTGATGACAAGCACAGAAACTAAAATAAAACATCGATGATCCCCGGCAGCGGCGCCAAAAACTTGTTTACACTAATACACGCAAGCGTACGCGGTCACAAGTAATATAGAATAAAATTGAGTTCGTTCCCACAGAGATCTGGTTATGGTTATAATTCAGTTATTGTACATATGCAACAATGTATGGTTATTACTCACTGCTAAGACAAATAACAAATTGGGGTTTTAATTAACTAAACTAACTAAGATGCAAATTATCAACTAAGAATTAACTAACTAACGAGAATTGGAATCGAATTACTTCTACAAGAGTAACATGGGATCCTAACTTCATTAAATACTTCGCTTAGATCTGATGCCTTTAATCACTATATGCAATAGTTATGATATCTGATCGGATAACACGAAACAAGTACACGTTACCTGTCAGCATACGTATACCAAACTACCCATACAGCCACAAAAGAGATAGAAGATGAATAGACACCAATTATGTTTAGACCCTATATGTCTATAGAATTTGAAAACATAACGGTTGAGGAACAAGTTATCCATATTGATCACATAGGGCAGTATAAGTATTTTCATCTTACACTACGAATCACGTTGATAAACAATCATGAACCTATGCTGGCATGGCAAGTTCTAAATCTCAAGATCCACTTTCATTTCACAAGAGATTAACAAATTAGATGTTAGCTATGCATCTAGCAATTAAGCACAACCATACGAGGATATCAATTATACATCACACACAGATCTTTAAACATCAAGATACTAAAACTCCATAAATAAATCCGTTAGAATCCCATGACAACAATTAGTTCATAATCGAAGCGCTCGTCATCATGGGATCTGATGAAACCATGATAAATAACAAAGTGAAAAGATACAAATAAACTAGAGTAATGAGTTCAGAAAAAATCCCAAAAACATCCAAGAGTTCGCCTAATAGAAGAAAACGAAAAGTAGATCTAGATCTCCGTTGCTTGTCACGAGCATAGGAATCCTTCTCCAACTCTGAATCTCCGTCTCTCGACTCTTTCTCTGTGTTATGATGAGAATTGGTGGGTGTTATGATGATAGGATGTGTTTAAATAGGCCACCCATGTCTTGTCCAACAAGAAACTACCAAAACAGACTTATAATAGAATTTCTGCAAAATACGTTTCCTAAACTGATTCTGTTTTGAAGGAAAATTCGTAGCTGACTTTTTTTTCAATATTTCTGGGCCGTTCCAGTCATAATTGGACCCCTGAACCACTTTATAATGAAAGAGAATCTCGTTAGCTTCGCGTGGACTGTAAGATCGCCCAAAACGGACTTGTAGAACTCAAGATATGGCCAAAACAAAAATCAGAAATCTGGTAGAATTTCTCGGCGCTGACTGCGCGGTTTTGCGCTGTTCACTGCGATGACTGCACCCTTTGTGCGCTGAGAGCGCACTTGGTTCCTGCCGGGAGCTGATTTTGGCAGATTTTCTTCGTTTTAACTCCTTTTTCCTTCGTTTCTTTTGTAAATTGTCATGCTTTGCTTCTAGAACTCAAATCCACCATAAAATATGCGATTTGTATCTTCCAATCTTAACTTAGTAACCCTGCACAATCTCATGAAAACAAATCAAAAACATAACAAACTTGTGGCCAAGTTAATCAATTTAAGCCGAAACGAAGCATTCCAAGTGGATATAAAATCCACTTATCACTAAGCAAGAGATGGGTCTTCTAACATTTAAACATTAAAGAAATAATTAAGAGGCAACATGTATAATCTTAAATCTTAATAGTCTGTAATGGTGTATAACAATACGATTGTTTAGATTAATTAAGCTAAGCAACCTTGTCTAGTGCTCCATATCTATTTATTATTTAGTGGCATCAAGTGTTCTGTTTTGTTACTGTTAGATTCTTATTACCTTGACCAGAACTCGTAGCCCGACATTCTTGAATGCATCTATGTTGTGCTCACATTTTCAGGAACACATTGCTACTACTTAGTTCAATAACATTCATGTCAGCATGTATCTGTTATCTACATAGTGGTTCCTTCCCAATGAGTTTTGTGTAACTGAAACTGCGTTTCTTCTTTTTCATTTTTCAGGGAGATACGCGAGTTTCTGGATCTGCTCACTTGGGTGGTGCTGCAGTTGGTGTCATGGCATGGTTGTAGTATAGGAAACGTTGTTTTTACTGAATTTCATGATATTTCAGATTAGGCAAATGTATTTCTGTGAGCATGTGTTTCTCTCATTTCATCCGTGGGGACTCTGGTCTTAAACCTTAGCTTTATAGTGCAGTAGTCGGTGTTCAGAAGTGTTTATGATTTGGTTTATGTAACTATGTTCCCTTTAAAAACCTTTTGTCATTATAAACCCAAGGGAACTAGCCCGTGCTCTTGAGTTATTGAATATTTGCAGGTTTTGTTTTAATTTCGTATTACTTTTTTTTTAGCATTCTTCCAACAAAAAATATGCCAAAATAGGCCAAAAATGACAACTTTAGCCGTAAGAAGATTTGTTTTTTTGGATTAAATAGAAAAACGTATATATTTATCTAATTTTCCTTTTTTTTAAAATTTTTTACTTCCGACAGAAGGTTTGTTGGAATATAATATATGAATATTTTATTATCAATGTAAAACATGAGCTAGAATCCCATTTAATGATTGTATATAGTTGGAAATATTAACAAATCAACTAAAATGTGCACAAACCAAATACATTACTGACTCGCATCTGTTAACTTAAAGGGGCTCCACTACAAATTATAACAATTTAAAACAAATAAAATGTGAAAATATATAATTTTTGAATACTTTGCAAATTTAATTAAATAATTTTTTTTGGCACAAATAAGATGTAAATTGGGGCTCTAAAATCCAGAAATAATTTAAAAAATTACTCAATATTAAATCATGTATATATAAATATTAATATAAAAATTCAAAATAATGAATAAATAAAAACATTACATATTAAAATATAAACAATATATTAAAATTTGTAATATATTATATTTTATCATTTAGAGAAAACATGGCACACACTTACAGTGTGGCTCACAATTTTTGTGGGGCTCACAATTTTCGAATATGAACCCTAGAACATATAAAATGCAGATTATAAAAACAATTCGTATAAAATTGAGATCTTACCCAAGTTTGTGTTTGTATTGGTCTGCTATATAGGTGTGTGCTATGTTACCAATACTTCATGTCCAGTTGGTCATATTTTTTGCCACACACAAATGTAATAAAGTGACCATATACAGGAAGGGCACTTTTTAGTCACACAATATTACAGTCACTAATTTTTAGCTTCCTTAAGCAAAACAGCTCTGACATATATATAGAAAACTCTACTTTTTAGTCACATCTAAACATTAGTGACCATATGTTACTATCCATTTAGCCACTTCACTGAATATATAGTGGCCGTTTCGGTACATTTAACCACATCAAAGAAGCGTGGCTAGTGATTGTCACATTTATTTTTGAAAGTGTGATTATAAATTTTAGAATTGGTCAAAGTCAACAAAAATATCATGCAATTTTATCATATTTGGTCACTTATTTAAAACATGGCTAACAAATGTCACACTTTTTGTAAAATTGTGACTAAATCTACGAAAAAATGTATTTTCGGTCACGTAATCAAAAATTGTGTGGCTAAATCTTGGGACGTTGACCTTTAGCCACACGTTTTTTTATAAATGACACAGGCCTTACTCTACAAAAGAGTGGCAAAAACCCAAATTTGACGTAGTGATAGTAGAGAACATACCTAACTATCAGCAGGATCACCCTCCTCGGGTGGTGAATCAGGTGGTGGATAAGTGGTGTGAGCTCCAAAAACAGGCCAGTTAACCTCAACACCAGTTGCCTGAAAAGCACTTCCTAGAGCCTGAGTCAACTCCTCTGCATATCGGCGGTTGATGTCATGCATGGAATCAATACGCCTAGTCAAGCATCTGTACTGCGCATCACCGAGACCAGACCTATCAGCATCTCGACGTGAATAAGATGGACCCGCTCTAGCTGCTCTAGGCACATGTGGTTGAGAACCACCTCCCTCTACATCATCAATAATATAACCCAAACCTTTGTCATGGGTAACGCCGCCTGACCATTCCTCCATCCTAGCAATCGTAGAACTATCAATAGTAGAGCTCGGCATCTATAGCTGCTCATCATCAGCCCACCTAACGCCCACAGACGCGCACAACTTAGCGATAATCGAGGCATATGGAATCACCCCTGTCGTCCCACCTCGTAAGAATCGAAGCATATTCTGATTGATGACATAACCAAGATCAATGTACTCCTCATTCAGAATCCCCCAAAGTAATATGGCTCAGTTAAAAGTGACCTCATGTGAGTGCGAGGAAGGCAAGATATTAGCGCACATAAATAGATTCCATGCCCTCGCGTACCTGTTCATGGAAGAGGCGGGAAAAGTGACTTGCTCATTGGTCCCTGGTTTGCACCTCCACACCGTACCAGGAACACAAATCTCTGACAGAATGTAATCCAAGTCCACATCAGCCCGGGTCTTAAGCGCCCAATCCTCAGCCCCCCTGGGCTTCGCGGGCTGCCTCAAAATCTGACGAATAGTAGAAGCCCTGTAATCAACAGTCAATCCTCGAACCCAAGAAAACCCATTCTTCTTAGCTTTGGCATTGGCATAGGATTCCCGCACAATGCTCAATGGAACCGCTGATGGTGCCTCACAAAAACTATCCCAACCCTTATCTATAATCATCTCAAGTAGATCCCCATCCTGAGCAGTAGGCAAGAATCCCATCTCCTTTGCCACAGCCTTTGACATCAACTGATTAAATTCTGTTTGTGCCTCTGGTGAACTGAATTTATTCCCACCAAAACCCATACTAGAGTCCTCATCAGAAGAAGGATGGGTGCTACTACTACCAACAACTCTTGCTCTCTTGGGTGCCATAATCAACCTCTAATTAAGAACAATGAAACAATTCCACAACCCAAAACCAATCACACACACAAATATCCCAATTGCAAAGAACACAATGCGAACTAATTAAATCAAAAGAAGAGAATTGTACCCAACGAATCCGAAATGTGAACTTGCACCTTGAATCCCCCCAAAATTCTGATTAGAGATTCCTTGAAGCTTGAAGTGGTTTTAAGATTGGAAGTAGAGATAGAGATATTGTGTGTATAGTTGTATGTAGGCAGATAGATATGAGAGATATGGGATTGAGAGGATGAGATATATGATGTAGAAATTATATATGAGATATGAGAATTAGGGTATGGAATTTAGGGATATGGAATTGGGGAAACAAAACATAACACACGCGCTTCATGAATTTATGGATATGCTCTCCTCTATTTCTTTTAAACAATAAACGAATAATGCAGATACGCGTGGGTTGCCTCCCACGAAGCGCTTGTTTTACGTCAATAACTTAATGTTACTGCCGAGAATTATGTAGTGGCTAACACGGTGGTAACCGCCTCACGGTTCACCATTCCACTAAAATAATGCCTGAGTCTCTGCCCATTCTCCTTGAATGACTGATCATGTGTTTTTTCAAAAATCTCCACTGCTCCATGCGGAAACACTGTTTTAACCGTGAACGGACCCGACCACCTTGACTTAAGTTTACCGGGAAAAAGTTTGAGGCGAGAGTTGAAAAGCAAAACTACTTGACCAGGCACAAATGACTTGTGCACCAACCTTCTATCGTGCCACCTCTTAACCTTCTCCTTGTACATCTTGTTGTTCTCATAAGCCTGTAGACGGAACTCATCTAGCTCATTTATTTGAAGCATTCTTTTCGCACCAGCAGCCGACATGTCAAGATTTAGCTTCTTCAAAGCCCAATACGCTTTATGTTCTAACTCAGCAGGCAGATGACAAGCTTTACCATACACAAGTTGAAAAGGAGACATACCCAAAGGTGTCTTGTACGCTGTTCTGTAGGCCCAAACAGCTTCGTCTAGCTTCAATGACCGGTCCTTCCTTGAAGGATTCACCACTTTCTCCAAGATTCGCTTGATTTCACGATTAGAAACTTCCGCCTGCCCATTAGTTTGGATATGATAGTGTAACACCCTCACTTTACTATATTAATATACAGGCTTTTTATAAGTAAATAAATATTTTACAGGGAAATTTCAGAAAATTTTGACATGATGTATTCATAAATATAACTAACCACCTATCCAAATCAACAAAACTAATCCAACTGTATCCAAATCTGATCACCATATAATATTGACAAAATCATAAAAAAATATAAATTCTAACTAACCAAGACCGATCACAGGTCAAAGTAAGAAACAACTACTAATTAACTATTACAACCCGAATCCGAATAAAATAATATACAATTCTGTGAATAAATAAGGTCACCGTCTAACTAGATATTCAACCTTGACTAGTTCCCAACCACTAACCAATGAGAATCTGTAACCCGAACGTCTCCTCTCGCTTCCTATAGAGCAATACCAACTGATCACTAGATCCTCTGATCATCTCTAACAACTGGAGAAATAAACAGAAACAAGAGTGAGCCAACAATGCTCAGCAAGTGCAATAGTGATAGCAATTTTAAAATAAATGTTGACAACTCTGATAAACAAAAGGAGTTTCACCTCATTATTAGAAAGGATCAGTGAGATCAATTTTTAGATTGCCACAAGAGCCAACAATTCACCATTTATAATGTGCAACAGAAACTAGAACTGATAAAAGTTCTGATATCAAAATATTACTGAAACGGACTTCCAAAGAGTCAAGAACTAACATGTCAATCGCAGAATATAGATTAGAATTGGAATTTTTATTTATTTTAAAAAAAACATCAAAGTTAGGCTGCTGATCAGTCAGCACTAACCCGGACAAACGCACACAGCAATGTCCTAGGACAAACGTGCACAGCAATGTCCTTAATTGGATCCATGGCACATATTGGCCTTAACTTCCGACCATAATAAGGTCCCACCCCGAAGGGTTTTACGTCCCAAGGGCCACATTTAAAAACATTTCCAATTCTAAATCATCCACACTATGTGTCGGGACAATCGACAACCTTTGATCTCCAAACAACTGGAAACTCACGTCCAGAAATAACTCAAGATTAAGAGTTAATAAGAGACAACAACCTCATTTAGTATCGACAAGTACGATACACTACAGGGAGCAAACGAACAATCAAGATTTTTAAAAGATATCGACAAGTTCGATACCAACTAGGGTGGGGAATATAAAGAATGACAATTCGAATAGGTATCGACAAGATAGATATGAGTATTGAAGAACATTGTCATTAACTTGATTAAAGAGTAAATCGACTTGGGCAAAGATAAGAGATATAAATTGCAACCAGATTATCAACATATGAAATTCTACGCTAGAGCGAGGACATAGGCAAGCACTACGCTTTTAAGAAAATTTTCAACACATTGCAAGGCTTAACTGACATAAACGATTAAAGTAGTTTAAACGATTATTTGTTAAATAATTTCAGGATAGTTAGTCGCAAATCAGTTTGAAGGAAACATTTCAATAAAGGGGTCCACTGGAGAAATTATGTGAAAAATCAAGAATTTTATTAACAGGTATTCGTGGAAATTTTAAACTTGGATTCTCTCTATTTAGAACATCTTTTAAACATTTTTGAAGAAAATAAAAGAAATAGTATTCAGTTGAGGAATCCAATGTCATAGCTTGAGTAAAGTATTTAAGCGGGAAAGATTATATTTAAGGTTCTTTTAAAAACTTGGTATTCGAATTAGAGGTAGGGAAAATAAACATTTCCATGCTAACTAGGAAGTATATCATTTTCTAAACACATTTGACCAAACTACATTACACGACAAGAGGAATGAATTGCATCACTTGAAAGATAAGTGAAGAGCAAACACTTGCCTCAACTTACGGAGTTCTCGATCCTAATCATGGATCTCTAACTCAACTTCTCGCTAATCTCCACACTTTTCGTGCTGGTCTTTTTACTCGGCTCTACTTCTATCTTTCTTTCATACTTTACTAACTCCACGCCAGCACACCCGTTGACTTGATAATTATTCCTCTATTTGACTTTCCGCTTACCCGCACTGCTCTTAGCCAAGTCTCCTACTCGAACCTTTACAATGTCAAATACAGTTTCAGTACTAATTCAAGCAAAACCTTATCGTTGGCTCTATTCTACCCATGCGCGTCCTATAACGCTTACATATACAATACATATAGACATATGCATTCATATTCACATAATAGTCTTACTATACTCAACTAAGTCACATAAACACATCACATAACCATTTCAAAACAATACAACCACTTAATATTTAAAACCACGATATATTCTCGAAATAATCCTTAGAAATCATAACATACTTTCAAGCATTGAAATCAAATAATTTAAATAGACTTTTAAATAAATTGCAGGGGATTTTTAGAAAATTTCGGCAGGAAGTATTCGTTTATCGGACTATGGGCACAGCCCCTCAATATCAATCAAAAACAATTCAACCCTGCTTTTACAAAAATAAGGCTGCCTCAACTTGCAGCAACATAAAAGTAAACAATTAATGAAAAGTACCCGCCCGTACATGCGGCAATTAGCACATAAGAAATTTATATTACACTACTACTTACGCTACACCAATGATCGTATTTCTCACGCATTTTAATGATACATGTGACAATCAATCATTGATGTTCGTAAGCCCTATGGAACAACCCCTAGCACTAACTATTACTTACGCTATATCAATGATCACACCACTCAAGTATATTAATTATACTCGTGATAACTAATCATGGATATTCGTAAGCCCGAGGAACTAGTTGAAGAGAATTACACAAGTCTTTAAATATTCACATTTAAGACTTGTGATCTCATTGCAAATCCTCGCAGATAATCACATAATCAAATAAATCTAACAATTAATCTTTGATATAAATCACATTTTAAAACCATATAAATAGCTCATCACCACATATAATTTACCACCAAGTACTCGACAAGCATAATATCCGACAAATACTATAACTCGACTTATAACATGTAGCACATAGACCTTTACAATTTAGCCAACCATTCTATTTACACTTGATATTACAACAACGATTTACACTTAGCATTTATCAATTATAATGACTCAACCACATCATTTAATCCTTATAAACCAACAACAAGTAATTTACAATTATAAATTCATAATTAGTAAAGCCATCTAATACTACGACTCGCTTTATACCATTGACAATCACTAAACCTAACAGATTATCGAATCCACAATTAAACCATCCATTATTAAAGTTGAATATTATTCAAGTTCCCAAAATTATAAATTACTACTAGCACTTAACCAATAACGATTAATCATTACTATGCCCTTCAAATTAAATATAGAATTCGGATAATATTCATAATTACCACATTGACCCATCAACAATCATTAACACATTAAACTCACAATTTGAATTTAATTAAATTACAACACTTAACTAATTAACATTTACTAATTCAAAAATTTAATCGAGCTCATAATTAAGTTTATCAATTATTAAACTCGCATATATTTCGGATTCCAAAACTTATTCCAACAATTATAATTTACTATAAACCTCCGAATTAAATCACGGAAATAAAACAATATTCATAATTTACAATATTAATCTAATTACGAAATTAACAACTAAATCTCACAATCTAAATCTAATTAACTTACAAAAATTAAATAATTAAATCACAATTTACAACTAGAATGAAAATTAAATAATTACATCGGAAATAAAATAAAATAAACGAAAAGAGAATACCTCCGATTCCGATTTCTCCCTAAAATATCTCCCCCCCCCCTCTCTCTCTCTCTCTCTCTCTCTCTCTCTCTCTCTCTCTCTCTCTCTCTCTCTCTCTCTCCCTCCTCCTTGCTGCACAGCAGCCTCCACCTTGCCAATACGCATACAGGCGCCAGAACCCACACCACAACATCATCTCTCTCTTTGTCTCCTTGCCGCCATCACCACCGAACACACACACCAAACATACACACACGCTGCTGCGCTCATTACACACGCACACACTAACGCACATATACACACACGCGTATGTATATATAGATATATATGTGTGTTATCAAAACCCCCCAATTTCTCCTTTCCAAATCCCTAAGTTCTCCCCTCTTTTCCCCCAATCTCTTCTTCTTTTTTTTTTTTTTTCTCTCTTTCCCGACCTCTCTCGATAATTCTACTGCTGGTCTGTTTTTTTTTTCTTAATGGGCTAGGCCCAATAACATTGTATTACTACTACAACTCATTCGGCCCAATTTTAACAATACTAAACGACTCTTATAAATAGAAATTAAATAGAAAATTGTGAAATTAAATTTTTCACTTTTAAAAATAAAGAATTTAAAATTACGATCACACACATATTTTTAAAATATTTTTCGGATCAAAAATGAATTAAATTTTAATTTTTCAAGTTTTGATCCTTTAAATACCATAAAACTCTTAAAATCATTTTAAAATACTAAAACACCCAAATTAATTCACCCAACCATTTTAAAAACTAAATAATATTATAAAGATAATATTACAAAAGATTTCATGATTTTTAATTCCTCCGATAATTTTATAAAATTTACAGAGGATCAAAAATGCATGATTTAAATATATTTAAATCCTCAAAAATAAAAATAAAAATACACCAATCTTCACAGCTTACCCAAATCATCAAATAATCACATAAACAACATCTCACACACATTTCACCTTTACAACAATATTCACATAATATAATTTATAATAAATAAATATTATAAAAAAATCGAAATTTTCTAGGTCGTTATAGATAGGCTGTTGCAACACGATGATTCACACGATACCTTGCCATTAATGCAGTGAATTTACGATTGCAGAAGTGCGTTCCCTCATCACTGATTATTACCCGTGGAGTACCAAAACGTGTGAATATGTTCTTATGAAGAAAATTCAGCACCACCTTAGCATCGTTAGTTGGTAGAGCTTTCACCTCGACCCATTTAGACACATAATCCACTGCTAACAGAATGTACTGATTGTTGCAAGATGAAACGAACGGTCCCATGAAATCTATTCCCCATACATCGAAAATCTCAACTTCAAGATGAATGTTAAGAGGCATCTCATTCCTCCTGGAGATATTACCAACTCGTTGGCATCGATCACATCTCAACACAAACTGATGAGCATCTTTAAACAAAGTTGGCCAGAAAAATCCTGCCTGAAGTACTCTGGAAGTTGTCTTCTCTCCACCATAATGACCACCATACGTAGTGGAGTGGTAATCTCGCAAAACACCCTCAGTCTCACTATACAGAATACATCTCCTGATTATCTGATCTGCTCCCTGTCTGAACAAGAATGGCTCATCCTAACGGTACCACTTCACATCATGTAAAAACTAATTCCTTTGAGCATAGAGAATTCCGAAGGGATGACATTGCTCACAAGATAGTTCACAATATCTGCAAACCATGGTTCTTCTTCTTGCACCCCACAAAGCTGCTCATTGGGAAAAGATTCGTTGATTAGAGTTTTATCCCGTGAATCTTTACCGTGGTCTTCCAAACGTGATAGATGATCCTGTACCTTTTCTGTCCTTTATTTCCAACTCGAATTCTTGAAGCAAAAGAATCCATCGAATCAACCGAGGCTTTGAATCCTTCTTCGAGATCAGATATTTAATGGCTGCATGATCAGTGTAGACTGTCACCTTTGTCCCAAGCAAATAGGCTCTGAATTTCTCAAAACCGTAAACAACTGCCAGAAGCTCTTTCTCCGTAGTAATGTAATTCAGCTGTGCGTCATTAAGGGTTTTACTAGCATAGTAAACCACATGGAAAATATTCTTCTTCCTCTGACCAAGCACAGCTCCAACTGCAAAGTCACTAGCATCACACATCAACTCAAGGCTCACCCAAATCAGGTGCGGTAATAACATGTGCTGTAGTCAACTTTTTTTTTCAATAGCTCGAAGGCAGCTAAGCAATCTTCATCAAATTTGAAAGGAACTTCCTTCTCCAACAAATTGCACAAGGGTTTAGAGATTTTGGAGAAGTCTTGAATGAATCGCCGATAGAATCTCGCATGACCAAGAAAACTGCGAATTCCCTTAACTGGGATTGGTGGAGGAAGATTTTCAATAGTCTCTACTTCTCCCTTATCCACTTCAAGCCCCTTGCTAAATACCTTGTGCCCAAGAATGATTCCTTCTTGCACCATGAAGTGACACTTTTCCCAATTAAGCACTAGATTGGTCTCAACACACCTTTTCAGCACCATGCCCAGATTATGCAAGCACTCATCATATGAAGTTCCAAAAACTGTGAAATTATCCATGAAGACCTCCACATTTATGCCGATCATGTTCGAGAATATAGCCATCATGCACCTTTGGAAGGTGGCAGGAGCGCCACAAAGTCCGAAAGAAACCCGTCGGAAAGCAAAAGTGCCAAATGGACATGTGAATGTGGTATTCTCTTGATCTTCTGAGCGATGCAAATCTTATTGTAACCTGAATAACCATCAAGAAAGCAGTAATACTCATGGCCAGCCAACCTGTCTAACATCTGATCAATGAACGGAAGAGGGAAGTGATCTTTTCTGGTGGCTTTATTCAGCTTCCGATAATCTATGCATACTCTCCACCCTGTGATTGTCCGAGTAGGGATGAACTCATTCTTCTCATTAGCTACCACTGTCATGCCTCCTTTCTTAGGCACACACTGCACCGGGCTCACCCATGAACTGTATGAGATAGGATAGATGATTCCTGCATCCAGCCACTTAAGAATTTCCTTCTTCACCATCTCTTTCATGATAGGATTGAGTCTTCTCTGATGTTCAACGGTAGGTTTACTTCCTTCCTCAAGCAGAATTTTATGCATGCAATAAGAAGGGCTGATTCCCTTGATATATGCTATGGTCCATCCGATCGCTGATTTGAACTCTCTCAAAATTCGAAAAAGCTTGTCTTCTTCACTACCTGTCAGGTTAGAAGCAATAATAACAGGTAATGTAGATGCATCACCTAGAAATGCATACCTCAAGTGATCCAGCAAAGGTTTGAGTTCAAGTGTGGGAGCTTCTTCAATAGATGGTTAAAGACGCTCCTGAGAATTCTTAAGCTCTTCTAATCCAAGAGACTCGAATGGCATATCGAATTTTCTTTTCCAAAGAGCTGCATTTAACTGCTTAAGTTGCTCTGCTCCTTCTTCGTCTTCAATATCAGTATCCCCTATTAATGCTCTCTCTAAGGGATCTGACTTTAGCAATTGTTCAATCTCTGTGTTTACTACAGAATCGACCAGATCCACTTTAAAACACTCCTCTTCATCTGTTGGGAATTTCATTGCATTAAACACATTAAAAGTGACATTTTGGTCTTGCACCCTCATTGTGAGCTCTCCTTTTTGAACATCGATCAAAGTTCGGCCTGTAGCCATGAATGGTCTTCCCAAGATGATGGGAATCTTCTTATCCTCCTCGAAGTCTAGAATAACAAAATCAGCTGGGAAGATGAGCTTATCCACTTTAAGCAAGACATCCTCCACTATACCTCTCGGATATGTGATTAACCGATCAGCCAGCTATAAGGAGATGTTTGTAGGTTTTTGATCAGGCAAACCAAGTTGTATGAAGACAGACAATGGCATCAGATTAATACTAGCTCCCAAGTCACATACACTTGTCGAAAGATAAGTTGCCAATAGTGCACGGTATTGTGAAACTTCCAGGATCCTTAAGTTTCGGGGGCAGTTTCTATTGCAAGATAGCACTGCATTCTTCTGTCAAAGCAACGGTTTCCAAATCCTCGAGTTTCAATTTCCGTGATAGAATACCCTTCATAAACTTAGCACAGCTCAGCATCTGTTCTAAAGCTTCCGCAAAAGGTATGTTGATATGTAACTTCTTGAAAACTTCAAGAAACTTGGCAAACTGCTTGTCTAACTTCTGCTTCTGGAGTCTTTTTAGATGTAGAGGAGGAGGAAACATCTGATTGCTCTCTGTAGTCTGCTCTGGGGTAGATTTTTCAGCAGAATTTTTGCTCTTTTCTGCTTCGCCATCCAACTGATCAGCTACCAAATCAAGAATTTCTTTTTCTGTTCCTGGTGAAGGCAAGGGCGCACTTCCTGCGGCGCGGGCGCGCTCTACCTACTGTTCCTGAAGTTCTCCGTCTTCCTCGGCTGCTGATTTCTGATCGTTCGTGACTTTTCCAGATCTCAAAGTAACTACTTTCACCTGTTCCTTGACTTCCCTCTTACCTGGATTAGCTTCTGTATTACTAGAAAGAGTTCCTTGTGGCCTATTCAGCAGCGCGTTAGAAATTTGACCTATCTAATTCTCCAAGGTTTTAATCGAGACCGCTTGGCTTTTAGACATCAACCTCAATTCTTTTAATTCAGATTTTTCAGTAGAAGACTGCCCCGCACTTGCATGAGACTGTTGTTGAAATCCCGGAGGTTGAAATTGTTACCTTTGAGCATACTGCTGCAGAAAACCAGAAGGATTGAATGGCTTAGATCCGTATTGCTGACCCTAAAACTGCTGATACGGCTGTTGTGGTTGTTGAATACCACCTTGATTGTTGCTCCATGTGAAATTAGGATGGTTTCTGTTATTAGGATGATAGGTGGCTGGAGCTGGTTGCTGTGGTCTCTGAAAATTACTAACAAACTGCGCTGATTCACTATATATGGCACATTGATTCGTCTCATGTGCACCCGCACAAAGCTCACAAACACTTGCCACCTGTTGAACTCCATAGTTAGTCAATGAATCCACCTTCATAGTCAAAGCCTTTAACTGAGCTGCTATAGTTGTAGCTGTATCCACTTCTAGAATTCCTGCTACTTTGCCTTGTGGTAGTCTCTGAGTTGGATTCTGGTATTCATTAGCACTATCATCTCAATTAGCTCGTATGCTTCCTCGTAGCTCTTAGCCCATAAAGCTCCACCTGATGCTACATCTAGCATTAGTCATGATTGTGCTCCCAGCCCATTATAGAAACAATTGATTACCATCCAGTCGGGCATTCCATGATGAGGACACTTCCTAAGCATCTCCTTGTAGCGCTCCCAAGCTTTACATAAAGATTCTCCCGACTGCTGTGCAAAATGAGTAAGAGCGTTCCTGATTGCTGCAGTTTTAGCCATGGGGAAGAATTTAGTGAGGAATTTCTGAGCAAGATCCTCCCATGTTACAATAGAACCTGCTGGTAAAGAGTGCAACCAGCCCTTAGCTTTATCCCCTCAGAGAAAAATGGGAAAGGTCTCAATTTCACAGCATCTTCCGACACACCGTTGAACTTGAAAGTGTCACAAATCTCGATGAAGTTCCGGATGTGCATATTGGGATCTTCCGTTGGAGCACCCCTAAACTGAACTGAATTCTGCACCATTTGAATCATGCCAGGCTTGATTTCAAAGGTATTAGCGGAAATGGCTGGTCTGATAATGCTAGATTGAATGTCATTGATTTTTCGCTGAGAATAATCCTTCAATGCTTTCGTTGCTGCTGCTGGTTCTCCCATTTTTAATGTTGCTTCAAGTTCTTCTTCTGGCTGTTTATCCTTACGAGATTGAGAACGTGTTCGCATACACGCTCAAGTACCTAAAACACACAGAACAAAGCAAGATAGGTAAGAAAAATAATCCGAGTTAGTGAACTTTAACGACCATTGATGACAAGCACATAAACTATAATAAACACCGAGTCCCCGGCAGCGGCGCCAAAAACTTGTTCGCACTAAATCACACAAGCGTACGCGGTCACAAGTAATATCACAGTAAGTAGAGTTCGTTCCCATGAAGACTTGGTGTAATTCAGATTATGCACTTATGCAACAATGTAGAATTATTATTCACTGCTAAGACAAGTATCAAAGGTGTGTTTTAATTAACTAATTTAACTAACTACGGATCATGCATGTCAAAACATCCATAAACCTATGCTAGCATGGCAAGTTCTAAATCTCTATATCCACTTTCGCATTCAATAGAGATTTAAAATACAACTTAGATGTTAGCTACGCATCCAAGAAGAATTGGCACAACCATACGATGAAATCAATAAGTCATCACACACAAATCTTTAAAGCAATCAAACTACAAAATTCCGTAAATAAATCCGTTAGAATCCCATGACCACGACTAGTTCATAATCGAACGGCTCGTCATCATGGGATCTAGTGAACACATGATAATAAACAAGATCTGAATAATAACGAGAGTACTAGAGTAATAAAGTTTAGAAAACAAATCCAAAACGAGAATCCAAAAGTATCGCCTAATTAGAAGAATACAAAAGATGTAGATCTAGAACTCCTTTAGCCGTCACGTGCTTGGGTAAATCCGTCTCTAACTTGTATCTCTTATCTCTCCTATGAAAATCGTGCCTCTTCTGTTGATAACATGTGTTATATAGTCCCCTCATGGCTTGGCCGTCAAGAAATTTCAAAATAGAATTAAATCAAGATTTCTGGAAATTCGGCACGGCGCACCCACGCTCTCCCAAGCGCGCCTGCGCTCCTTGAAATTCTTCCACGCGCGCTCGCGCTCCTTGAGGCGCGCCCGCGCCCTGGCTCCTGGAAAACTTTGCTGATTTTTCAGATTTTTCTTCATTTCCGCTCCGATTCTCTTGCAAGTCCCGTCCTTCAACTCCTGAGCTCAAAACCACCACATAATCATGGAAAAGTAACTCCCTGCCTCAAGCTAGTACTCCTGCACAAATTCACTAAAACCACATAAAAACAACACATACTTGGGGTCAAGTAATTAATTTAAGCCGATACGAAGCATTCTAAGTGGATATGAAATCCACTTATCAGCAATCCCTTTTAAGTTTGAACTTTTAAGACTATGACAATTTGGGTTGTAATAACTATTTCAAGATGGTTGTAATAACTTAGTAATGATTTAGTTTCGTCTCTGAGCCTATAATCTGTGAATGTTATGTTTGAATGAGGGGTCACAGCATGATAAGTTGAAGGTTAAGAATAATGTTTATTAAAAATGGGAATTAAGGACAGAGTGACAGCCTGGATCCCCGACCCCGGATCTAGGGATGTTTACATTCACCCTTACAATTTTTTTTTTTAAATCAATTGAATCCGGACAATTGATTTAGAAGTAATCCAAACAAAATAAAATAAGAGTGAATAAAAAAACCTTAAAAACAAAATAAAAACCTTAAAAACATAAAAAAAACAATATGAAAATCCAAAAAAACCAATGGAGCAAACACATAGCCATGTACATTGAAAATTAAACAAAATAAGAGTGAATAAAAAAAAAGAAAAAAAAGAAACGAAGACAAAAACAAACAGATGCAAGAAAAAGTGTTACAAACATGATGATAAAATTTGATCATTAGAAGCGATGATTGTATATATGTAAGAATATAAAATTTCTTTTCTATTTCGAATATGTAAATTTGAATTCTTCTTCCATATAAATTCAAAAACTTTTCTATTTCGAAGATGTTAATGTTAGAAAAGGAAGTTCTAAAATATAAAATTTCATTTCTACTTCGAATATATAAATTTGACTTATTCTTTCCTACAAATTCGAAAACCTTTTATATTCCGAAGACGTTAATGTTAATGTTAAAAAATGAAGTTCCGGTTTCTTTTCTAAAAATAGGATCTAAAGAAGGAAGTTTTGATTTTAATTATTTAAAATAGAGGAGCTCTAGAAAAATAGATAAATATGACTCGAGCGATCTGAGAACTCCTGGGGGTTTTCCTTTATGTATAGAAGATAATATATAATATAAAATCCTAAAATTCTATTATATCAGTGATTAAAATCCTAAAATTTTAGAAAATTAAAAAAATAGAATGAGACATATTAGTATTTAAAATCCTAAAATTCTAGAAAATTAAAAAAATGGATTGAGATAATCTTAGAGCACCACCTAAACGGCCACGCTTCCCTACACACACACACACAGATATATATATATATATATATAGGGTCTTGTTCTAATAGAAACTAACTTAGAATAGAAACTAGAAACTAAACCTAAATTAAATATTTCAAGCTAATCTAAAGACCAAATTAGGGGGACTCCAATACAAAAAACGTTTAAAATTATTGTCTCTATTCAACAAAAATATAAAAAAATAAAAAAAATTTAAAAAAAGTTACTGTTCACGTGATGACGTGGCACGTGAACAGTAACTTTTTTTAAAAATTTTTTTATATTTTTTTTTATATTTTTGTTGAATAGAGCCAAGAATTTTAAACGTTTTTTGTGAAGATGCCCATAGCGGGGCCATTAAAATAAATGAAATATAATTTATTTAGTGTAGGTTTCTAGTTTCTATTCTAAGGTTGGTTTCTATTTGAACGCTAGCCTATATATATATATATATATATATATATATATATATAGGGACGCCTTCTACAGCCAAAGTTGGATATAATCTAATATCCAACCAACCCATCTGTGACCATCCAGTAAGCTAATGCACGGCTAGGATTTGAAAAGCTTACGCTACATTATATAGCGTATTACGCTATATAATATAGCGTATTACGCTATATAATATAGCGTAAGTTTATACCAAAATCCCTCCGTTTCTAATTTGATTTTTTCCGTCAATTGGTGAGATATTTTTGAAATCCGACTTCACTGTATTTTTCTACATCTCACAACGATCATTTTGCATACCATATTTGATATATTTCGACACAATTTAAATGGGGGTTTTAACTTACGCTCTATTATATAGCGTATACGCTATATAATAGAGCGTAAGTCCCCTCATCCTGGCCGTTGATTGGATGGTTTAATGGTATAAGATGGGTTGGTTGGATATTACAAAATATCCAACTGTGGCTGGTGACCCTTTTCCATATATATATATATATATATATATATATAGGCTTAATGATGCTATAGTTAACTATATGTAATTATCTATAGTTAAGACATATTATAATACAATTTGAAGGCTATTTTTGTAAATACATGGGGGTGGATTTCATTATTACAAAAATGTCATCCACATTTTGTACTCAAAATGCAGATAACTATAGGTAATTACCTATAGTTAACTATAGAAACATTTCTCTCTCTCTCTCTCTCTCTCTCTCTCTCTCTCTCTCTCTCTCTCTCTCTCTCTCTCTCTCTCTCTATATATATATATATATATATAATGAATTATTAAATATATTAATATCTTACTTAATTTTATAACCATGATACATATTACATAATTTACATACATTTCACTAATTATTGTATCATTTCATTATTAATATTTACATGCACTTAATCTAATTATTGTTTATTATATCATTTTATTATTAATATTTATAATTAATAGTTAAATAATCAATTTTTTTTAATTATAATATTTTAGTAATTCGGGTTCGGGTCTCGGATCTCGGGTAAAATCCAAACATTCGGGTTTCGGGTAAAATCCGATCTGATTCGAAATCCGTTGGATCCGGATCCGGGTCTTAGTTTTCGGGTATTTTTCGGGTCCAGGTCGGGTCCGGGTCCTGTCAAAAAAATCGGGTCTGAGTCTGGATATTGAAAAACCCGACCCGACCTGACCCGACCCGTTGCCATCCGAACGATGTGTTTGGGTATGTGTAACAGGTTCTTCAATTTGCCCCACATTTTTAGCATAGATCTTTTAATTGACTTTCTTCAAAAATTATCTTAAATTCAATCGTCTTATTTTTCAACCCTATTTAAAATAACCAATTCGTTCCCATCAAATCGTTAAATCTATCTAATTTATATTCTATCCAATGTATATTAAATTTATTTAATTTAAATGAATATATGACCGTCAAAATTAATTATCCCTTTTATAGTGGTCTGGATGCAGTTTTATATGCATAATATAATTGTTGATTTTGTTGTGATATGTACCTTACCTACATCATCTTGTACAAAATTTATTAAGACAAAATGAGGTCCCTTAAAATTCTTTTATTTATTAATTATTAAGTCTCCATTTTACTATATATAATTATAAATGCAGCCTTTGGTGTAAATATGTTGAAGTGTTCAACTGTACATGTATGAAAAATGTAAATTAGGTAGCGTTTGGGAGTGCTATTCCGGAAAACTACAGTAGCTTTTAGCACAAAAGCAGGTAAAATAGCGTTTGGTAAAATATAAAAGCTGCTTTTGGTGAAAGTGTTTTTTTTATAAAAGCTGCTTTTTTTAGAAGCAGGTAAGAGATGCTTTTTGAAAAAGCTGCTTCTAAAAATTAAACGGACAGTAGCTAATAAAACCTGCCATCAAACCCCAGCTCCTACATTTTTTTTTAAAACAATTTTACTTACTCTTCTACGTTTGTTTGTTTATACAGATAACAAATAAATAAGGTAATACAATCCTATACAAAATCAAACTTCACTATATATATATATATATATAAATAAACTCGGTGTATTCAGGATCAATCACAATAGGATTTATACGTAGCAGGTTCAAGCCCTGGTTCAACCTGGTACTCTTCTTCCTTCTTTTACATGATCTTCTATATCCCATACTCGGTACCTTCATATGTTTTCAAGTTAGCATATATATGTTGCATTGGTGTTTTTCAAATATGTAAACCGTAGACGGTAGATGCTATCATGCTGATGCATATATCCTGCTTATAATACACATGCTTGCCTTGTTTGCTTTGAATACAATCAACCTTGTCTCGTTATATATATGATTGTTTACTATTGTTTTTATTTTTTGCTAAGAAGCCTAAGCCGGTTGTTGGCCCTTACTATCACAATTTGGAGTCAAAAGGTCCTAAATCTCACAACCCACAGAAATGGCCCTTTATATCACAGAAAAACGCAACTTAATGTTGCGTTTCTTAAAAACGCATTGTCGTGTGGCGTTTTTGCCCCTTTTATTTTTCAAAACGTAATTATTTTTTATAAAAAAAAAAAATTGAGTCACGCATCCTCAAGATGCGTTACCTAATAAATAAAAAAAAAAGAGGGAAACACATCTTCAAGATGCGTGACTCAAAAAAAAATTAGAAAACGCAACTGGAAGTTGCGTTACACCCCGAAAAATAGAAACGCCACACGCCATTGCATTTTTCTGTGATAATAATGGCCAATTTTTCAATTTGTGATATTTAGGGCATTTTACCTTTAAATTGTGATAAAGAGGGCCTTTTCTCAAGCCGCCTACGGGGGTTATTGCGGGTGTTAGAGATGGGCTTTCGCAGGAGAGTATTGATAGGTTCTTGTTGCCTGCGTCCGAGTGTGAATTTTCTCTCAATTCGGTATATTTGCTATCCTTTGGAAAGTAAAATTGTTATTCGTGTAATGACAGGTAAATACTACTTGGTAGATGCTGGATATCCTCAAACAGTACAATATGTTGGCCCGTACAAAGGAGTTAAATATCATCTTCCTGACCAAGAAATATTTAACAAGGCACATTCATCACTTAAAAGCTGCATCGAAAGGACTTTTGGAGTTTGGAAAAAACGATGGAAGATTTTGTCAAATATGCCCTCGTACTGGTTTAGTGCTCAAAGGAATATCGTTGTCGCAACAATGGCACTGCATAATTATATTAGACTACATTCTAGTGGCGATACAATTTTTAATAGGATTGATGCAAATCCAGAATTTGTGCCAAGAGATATTTTTACGGATCGTATATCAACATCAATGGACCAAAGCCAAAGAAATAGTAGAACAAGTGAGGTGGACTTGCTTCGAAATCAAATTGCATACAGTTTGATGATGGCATCCTAATTCATTTCAATTATTTTAATTTACTTTGCTTTGCTGAACTGAATGTGAGAATTATTATGGTAACATTAATTTTATTAAAGTGTTCATTTTTATATTTTTAATTGTACTAGCTAGTTTGTCCTGTAAAGACATTGTTAAATAACAAATTTTTAAAAATTATTTACCAAACGCTTATTTATCAGCTTTTCATTCAACAGCAAATTAATTATGAATTTTACCAAACAGTCAATAGCTTTTTTTAACAGCAGCTTTTTCTGACAGTGCTTTTTCCCACAGCTACAACAATTTTTAACAACAATCCCAAACAGAGCCGTAGTCTATATTCTATAAGCTAATCAATCAATTTTGTTTAATTTTTGATTATAATACATTGTCAGTCATTCTTTCTAGTCAAATAATTACGTTTCAACTTGCATAAAAATCTTGCACAAAAATCTAGAGACAAGTACTATAACTTTACAAATTAAAGAGTGGGGTTAATGATGTGTTTAGCCTATTGAGTGGGGTTAATGATGCGTTTAACCAATGTAATCCATCCACATGCCTTTCAATTTTATAGTGGACAATATCAAGTGTGTGGATATCATCAATAGGTTGGGTATTGACTATTGAATCCAAGTGTCTTATCAATAAATATAAACAATACTTATTCTTAACATAATTAGTCAGATAACTCTAATAATGGGATATCTTCGAAACACATGTTCAAGAATAAATTTGTGCAAACTTAATTTTTAACTCAAATCGAAGAACATTATTGTTTTCGTCCATTTTAACTAATATTTGCATTTTTAATTAACATGCATATTAAGAGGGAAAAAAATAATTATATGTAACATAAAATTTGGATTCATGTGTCAAATTGAAGTTGAAATTCTTAATTTTTAGTTTATACAAATATTAAAATTGTTAATTATATATGTCTTAGTACGATTTCATTAAGAAATCATGTCTAAAAGTTAACATTCCGACCGAGAGAATATTTTAATGTCAAATTAAGGATGCTTCGTTATATAATGAATGATAGAATCAGGATCATAAAATAGATGCGTCTAAAATTAAATATCATTAATTTTTAATGATTAGCTAGGCCTTAAAATAAAAATCTTAAATGATTTTTAACTAAAAGTTATAATTTTATAAAAAAAATTTATTATAATTTTTAATTTAGCAGGATTTCAACCAACCTTCATCCAACATCAAAAATCCCGTCAACCAGCAAATTAATCATGTGAGTGAGTGTGTGACCGGTGGGTCGAGATACTTGAGATACCAAAATTGCCCACGTATGTCAACAGTATAATATGCCGACATGCAATTGTGGAAAAATATCTTCCGAAGTGTACAATATTATACAGTATGTGTTGGTCATGTGACTATCCCACATACATGTGACTTGTTTTGTGATCCGATTAATAATCAGCGATATGGGATGGAAGAAGAAGGGAGGTGGTGAGGGAAGAAACTTGGATGAATCATAACCAGGGAAGGCAACTTGTTAGTTTTTGATATGTTAGAGATACATGATGATGAGTACTCCCTTAGGTTCATTATAGAAGGTATTTAACTTTTTTTGCACATAATTTAAAATATTTTGATCTCATAGTAAAAATTATTATGTTTTAAATTTTCTTTTTTCAAATAAAAATTTAAGTATTAATATTTTTATTCAAAACAAGAAAAATTTAAAAATAATAATTTTTACTAAAAACACTTAAAATTACTTGTAGAAAAGTCAAATATCATATATAATGGACAAAAAAGAGTACATTAATTAGATTGTATATCTACAAATTGCAACATCTAATATCCTTGATAGGACCTAACATTTAATATCAAAAGCTCATACAAAATATGTATATGACACTGATGTCAATACCTCATGCATTATTATGTATTTATAAACACAAGTTCAAAGAACGAATTTGATTCAATTTTACTCGAGTTTGGTTTAATCCCATAACATAAAAACAGTCCGAAGACATAAATTTAATGTCTATAATCTCTAAATTAAAACTGGAAAGTATCCATAAATTTTAAATTGTATTCTGTCCTCCAAACCGTCATAATCTCTAAATGGAATTTTTTTGTTCCCGATCTTCGCTCTTAACGAACGCTCTTAACGAAGAACGGAGATCTTTTTTTTTTTGTTTCTGATCTTCGCTTTGAACGGAGAACTCTGCCAGGAATTGAAAAATTCTTCTTTTCTTATAAATGGGATATCATGAACGAGCCACAGGAAAAAATAAACCTAAATAGATCGAGTACCTGGTAAATAGTAATGATCTTTGTGAGCAGACATTTTTTCTACTAGTCCTGATGAATGTAAACTAGTTGAACTGTTAGAACAATCTAATTAAGCAATCTCACAGACTTGGTCAGACTATACTCCAGTATTTATGTATGTATCATAAATGGAATTAGAATTATAATCTCATTAGTAATTGGTATTGCATGAAGTTTAAGATTTCTCTGATAACAACAAGAGACGCGTGTTCTTTTTTGAAACGCAGATGCTCACTCTCTTCAACAATCACTGAAAATAGACAGATCGAGACATCTGGTGTTTAGAAATTTATTACAATCATTGATTGATAGTACCCCTCCTGCCTTCCTTAATTTCCCTATATAAATCTCCAAGTTTTGTTCATATGAACTACAATTCTCCTTAGTTTTGCCCTCCTTAGTTTGTAAGTGTAAGTATACTTTCTGTATATGATTCTATACATCTATGCATGAAGATTCTACCTAGTACTGGTTTGGTAGAATGGGTCACTAAAGTTTATTTACTTTCACTTACATTTACATACATATTTTATCATCATGCAGGATCAAATTTGCGAAAGCTCAATTGAAACAGTACTCTGATGGCCGATCACTCCAAAAACTTTGTGGTGTTTCCACGTCAGGTAAACTGATGTCGTTGGTAAGATTATCATGTATTTATTTACGTATAGATACTGGTTTTTGCGAAAATAATTTTTGAGATGGAATTCCGTCCGGTCCATTTGTTAACATTTCAAAATAAGGTGTCTGACACGTATATGGTTCATAATTTATTTTTGAAATTTTTTTTTTCCTATAAAAATAGAACAATTCTATTTTTATACAAAAAAGAAAATTTTAAAAATAAGTTATGAAACTATCCTTAAAATTCACCTTAAAATGCGTGCCCACAAAAAAATGTTAAGAATTGAGTGGGACGGAGGGGGAGTAAAAGTCTATTAGTAAGTGATTAATCTAATTTAGTGCTCTTTATTATTAGAATACTGTTAGAAGTATAAAATTGTGTACCAAAAATAATCACAAAATGTTATGGTAGAGATGATGGGATAGAAAAAAATATTTTTAATGATTAATATTGGTGTAAATACATGGATTCATTGTATTTAATTGAGTTATAATCAATCAAATTAAGATACTTTTGCTAAATAAAAATTTATCCAATTCAAACAAACTTTTAAAAATCAAAATAGGTAAATTATCTTATATAATTGCCTTGTGTCTTTTCATTCAAGAAAAATCATATTTTGGTTTGAAGAAAACGATTGACAGACCATGACTGTGGTAGAGAACCACTAAACAGATGATAAGTTGAAATCATTGTGATTGTGATGTGTGTTTTTAACACAAAATTTCTATGCTGATATAATTATTCCATCCTTTTTAAGGTGGGTCTCTAAATCTATCTACTTTCCACTTCTGTATGATATGTTAACATTTTTAGGAATATCTAATTATAGACCTAAATCTTTGTATAAAGGTTATTGTATTCTGATTTTTACTGGTTTAATCATGGAGTAACATTAGCACCTTTTCATTTCACATTTGGAGAGTGTATAAAATGATTTAAAGTGTAATAAATTATGAAAAAGAATGATCAGTCGTAATTTTGTATCATCTTTATAATTTCATTTCATTTCATCTTTTGCTAAATTTAAATTAATAAATCAAAATTTTAATTGTAATTTTGCATCATACTTACGATTTCATTTCATTGCATCTTCAATAAAAGTACACGTGCTCAGTAAATTTAATTTAATTTTATAAATAAGTTATAACGAATCTTAAAATTCAGTTTCAAATTCGGTCACCACCGCAATCCTTGATAATTAATCTAGTTAGTTCATATTTATATAAATACTAAAACTTCATTTTTTTTAGCATATGCGTGAAATAAAACAAATAAAATCTTTTTAAATAATAAAATTAATAAAATTATAAAAACTCTTGATTAACGTGAATTTGAGGCAACACTTGCTGTTATGTGGTTTATTTGCCAAAAGCTCTTCCTCGCAGCTTTTGACTACAATTTTAATCTGCAGAAAAGCAGACCATAAAGTTTTCTCAGCGATAGCGAAAGAGCAAATGTACTAGATACAAACAGTTTTTTCATCATCTTGACATCTTCTCCTTGTTAATTTAATTATAAACAGCTCATCAAAGCTATCTAATCTAAGAATTCTGATCAATCGGCAGGGATAATTTAAATATTAAAAATCGATGATCATTGCAGTACACACCCCATGACTAATGCCTTCGGAAATATTCAAATCCGCAAAATTTTTTTACCAAGAAAATACGATATCCACTGAGCCCACAATGCTAAATTTTTCTCGAATCAAACAAACATTATTGTACATTACTACATTTATTTGGCGTTTTGGTTGTGTACCAATTAGTTGCTGTGTTGTTATCGATCAGTTTAATATCTTCTTGTTTTCCATGTTTCAGAACATTAACATGGAGTCCACAGCTGAGCCACCATTTGAAGAGACATACAAAGCTCTCATAGAATCCAGTAAGTCCACTAATGTTGACACGCAGGTGACAACAGAAGTTATCGAAGAATGCGAGCTTCCATTGATTGATCTTAGCATGTTAGGTCTCGGAGAATCCGAAAGAGAAAAATGCAAGGCGGAAATAGCTAAGGCTTCACAAGAATGGGGTTTTTTTCAAGTAGTGAACCATGGAATTTCCGATGAAATCTTGGAGAAAATGCGACGTGAACAAGTTGATGTATTCAAGAAATCCTTTCATGAGAAAGAAATGTGTTTTCCGGCCGGAACTTACCGGTGGGGAACTCCTTCAGCTACTTGTCTACCGCAGTTGTCATGGTCAGAAGCTTTTCATGTACCTCTGATTGACATTTCAAGCTTGGGAGGTTTTACTAGCATCAGGTAATTAGTTAAACGTATAAATGTCACATTCATTTTTCAAGATGTTATTCACAAATTTATTTTAAATTACATGTCTTTCTTAAAACAACATATCAATTACTTATTTTTCATTTTAGTATTTTAAAATATAGTTTTCAATTAATTTCAAATGGTAAAATTATCTTTAAGTGAATGATTTGGATCGACTTAATTGCAAGTTAAAAGTAGAAGTTCAGATAACAAAACTTAGAAACACTTAGTTCTTGTTCAAAATATGAACTAACTAGATTAATACTCCAAATCCATAGAATGTTTAAGCAAAAAACGAAACTGGGAGATACGTACATCCAAATTAATGTAATAAATTATAACTTCACTTATAGTATTCATCGATGCAGCCAAGGTCAGTAGGGTTTAATTAATTAGTATTATATTTTCATGTTTTTCCTGATCACGTACGTACGAAGTATTTTGTCCTATTTTTGTGTAGGACATGATACGTTAGAAATTAGTGATAGATATCAGTGTTTGAGATTAGCAGTCCTTTTGTCTTGTATTAATTAGGAAGAAGACCGTCTTTAATTTCTTGTAATTATTATTTTGACACCAAGGTTCTTACGAAATACTATATGTTTAGCTGTGCATGGAACGGGTGAATCCATACAGACGGGTGTCACTGAAGAAATTAAATCGAGATTAGGTATATTCGTACAATTTTACGAGAAATTTAGAATGACGAAAATGATAGCAAAAAAAAGTACTAATCAAGAAATCAAGAATTCATCTCAATGATCAGCAATTATTTTAAAAAGGAAAAAAAAAATCTGTGATGGATCAGAGGGCAGGACCAGATTCACGTGTTAGGCTATTAACAACATGTTTATAAATCAGATGGAGTGGACTAGAGAGTTTCGTGTAGTACTGTTGAGGTACTACATGCATGAGACCCTTCAAGAACTTTCCAGGTTGGAAGAAGTGGTTCTGTTAAGTCTACAACTCACGTTTTGTACTTACCAAACTAGGACAGTATGGCATTTCATATCACTTAGTCTTATATGATTCCAATGGGATATGAAATTGAAGATGTTCAGTTAAATTAATAGCTACTTAGGAACATTAATAATCAACTCTTAATCTTACTGTAATTTGTAAACATATTGTGTGTGTGTGTGTGTGTGTTAATTTGTCTACATTTTTAACTACCTGAAACTTAATTCCGGGTTTTGCATGTGCAGCACAACAATGGAACAATTTGCTACAACAGTTTCTGAGCTAGCACAAAAGTTGGCAGAAATCTTGGCGGAGAAATTGGGACATAATGCAACTTTCTTTAAGGAGAATTGTGTTCCCAGCACTTGTTATCTTCGTATGAACAGATATCCACCATGTCCAATACCTGAGATTTCAGGATTGATGCCGCACACAGATAGTGATTTTCTCACAATTTTGCATCAGGATCAAATCGGAGGACTACAATTAGTAAAAGATGGTAAATGGTTTGCGGTGAAGCCTAATCCAAAAGCTCTGATCATTAATATCGGAGACCTTTTTCAGGTACGTTCTTTTGTGCAATCGAACATTACCAAAAGTAAAATGTTACTAGTACTTCACCAATTAGATATTAATAATCCTATGTGATGCAGGCATGGAGCAATGATGTTTATAAGAGTGTTGAACATAGGGTTGTCACGAATAAGCTAGTGGAGAGGTTCTCTGCTGCTTATTTCTTATGTCCATTTTATGAAACTCGGATACAAAGTTGCATGGAGCCTTCGGTGTACAAACAGTTCAGCTTTCGAGAATTCAGGCAACAAGTCCAACATGATGTCAAGAAACTGGGTTATAAAGTAGGACTTCCGAGGTTTATCATATAATCACAACTACATACGCAGACCAAATATTTGCCTAATTAGCAAGAACAAAGAACCTTGTATAATTATTATAAAACTAAACCAAGCACACCAGTATATTCCCTAAAAAGTAGGGTACAAAGGTGATATCAGGGTACATGTTATCATAAGCTTGTTCTCCCGGAAAAAGTTGTTTCGATCCCTTAACGTCCCATGTGGAAATGAGGGGAGGAAAGGAAGAGAAAAAAGTTCCAAGCTTGTAAACTTACTAATGTATAAATATAATTTTGTAGTTATTTATTCGTAGTATATATGTCTTCTGCCTTCTCTAATAGGTGTCTTCTTTGGTCAGATAGAAATTTCTTATGTGGAAGTAAATGGTTTATTCTGATCGACTAATGCATGTTCTACTGTACTTGATCCGTGGCATCATACATTTGTATATGTTCAAAATCACACTGTTCCATCTACTCCACTTGACACATCGTCACTAGCAAACTCATCATTACACACAAGGATACAGGTAGGTGGTTACACTATTTATTTATTCTGTATGTATGTAATTAGTCAATTAGTTACTTAGCTATTAAGTCAATACAATCTCAAATGTATAGAGTTATCGAAGTTATAAATATTCTACTGATCAAGGTTGTAAGGGCGGACTGATCTACATTCAGCCACACCGCAGTGATCCCCGAAGCGATCTTCTTCTAGTTGCGGGACGAAATCCGACAGCCAATTGCTGCTATCTCCATTAAACCACTCCAACTATCCTTTTTTGAATCAAATAAGATAGGAGGAGAAGGTCTCCAAGCAGGACCCTCCAAGAGTCCTTGTAAAAGAGCTCCCTAATTATGAGTGAATAGTGTTAAAGAATTAATAACACTAAGCCCGTGTTTGGAGATACCACCAAGCCCATGCCTGATTTACATTGCTGCTTGTACTCTCAGTAAAAAATTGTAATATTCATCAATGGAGTTTTATCATTTTCTCTTCGTTTTAGATGATAAAACGTGAATTGTAACATGGTATCAGAGCAACTCGATCGTCTTCTTCATTGAAATTCTGTTCTTTTGTGTTTTCTTCATCAAGTAAGGTCGTCTCTTGATTTCATGATTTTACGCGATTTCATGTTCGTTACATGATTTCTATTGAGGTCTCATATGTTAATGATGGAGTCTCTACCAACTCTTCCTCAGGCTTACAGAATGTTGCTTCAAGAACAGAGGCACAGAGAGAATTCTAAATTGCTATCTTCTAGTTCTGTTCCCGTTGCCTTCTTTGCTTATAAAAGGTTTTCATAAGACAAATAGGGTTTTCAATCTCAGTTTCATAAAGGGCAATTTACTGGAAAGGCTGGCTCTTATAACTCAAACACAACTTCAGGGTCTTCTACTACTAAGAGGACTTATTTCTGAGATCACTGTAAAGTACCTATAAAGTACCTGGACACAATAAAGAAAAATGTTGTAAACTCACTTGTTATCCACCAGGCTTTAAGGCTTCTCAATCATAGAAATTTGCTGCAAATGTTATCCATGACATTGTACATCAGGAAATTGCAACTTCTTCTCAGACAGATTCAAATGCTACCGCAACTATTACTGTGGATCAGTATAATCAGTTAGTGACATTGCTAGCTCAACAAAAGTTATCTACACCAAAAGAAGTTAATTCTGGATCTGATTTTGCTGGCAATGCTTTTTTAGCTAAGTAATTTTGGCCTTCTTTCCTCAACTCATAGTAGTTGGATTCTTGACAGTGGAGCTTCTGATCATATGTGCTCTTCACTTGATCTTTTTGATACCTATACATCACATTCTTCAGTAAATATTACAATTCCTAATAGTTGGATTTTTGGAATGTGGCACCGGCAGAAAGGAATCGGTGGTAGGAACAAAAGGTATGGAGCACTTTAAAAGGATTAGACTAAAACAACAGTTGCTTTTCAGTTGTAGTTCTCGGTTTTTAGTCAGTGCTATTGACCGGTGTTGCCATCGCCAGTAACATTATTCATTGATAGCGTTAGGTAAATGAGTAATATCGTTCCAATGCTTGACCTGTCACAGTAGTGTATAAAGAAAATTAGTCACCGATTTACTTAATGGTTTATAATAATTTCCCCTACATATTTTTTGATAACTGTTTTTTAGTTTGGTAAAAATTGGTATATATTATAGCATACGTAGTTGGAAATGGAACGTACAATGTGGCGAAAAATAAAAGAACCCTCCTGGGGTCGAATGTCCAAGAAGATGAGCGCTTAAGACTATTTTTTCTTCCAGCGAGTTTGCTTTCTGTGGTGGCCGGAGTGGTGATCGTGATCTGGTGATGGTTTTGCTGGTTGAATTGGTGGATCGTGGCCCCTATTGTCACTATTATTGGCTCTTCAAGCGTGCTAGAATCTACTAGTTGATCAGCTGCATTTATTAGCAATCCACTCAGAATACACAAATGATCAAAATTAGCACCCATTCACCAGTATTTCACATAAGTAGAAGAAATCCATGTGCATACTAGCATACACGAATTTATATGAATTGATGATGATTACCAAGCCACCGTCTCTGATGATTCTGGATGGGACTAATATACCCCGAAAAACACAGAAGCTGGTGAATTCTTATGATATAGTACATTACTATTTGTATAATCGCCAACTAATGAAGTACTTATTTTAGTAATTTTCTGTTAAACAATGTTAAATGTTATTAAAAAAGACCGACATTGAGCAACACTTATCTACGTTCCATAACTACGATTACTTATTGCAGTGATACAAGGCAATTTGGAAAGTAGCTATATTTAAAAAAATGCAAATCTATATGCTGAGGAGGACTAACAAAAACGGCAATATATAATTCTTGGTTTATCAGTTAGATAAGTTTAATGGCAAGATAGACACTGACCATCTAGTGATGATGAAACTGGGACAAAGTTGATAGCATCTTTCTCATTGTCCTCATCTGAATTCATATCTTCAGTGCCTCGAAATGACCCTTTTCTTGAAAGGTTCCTCGGAAACTTCGTATTCCATACGAAAAACTTCGAAAATTAGACCATGAACAATGTTTATAACTTATGAGCATACATTTAAAATTGACGGAAAGCAATCAAGTTGACATTACTTTGATGATTATGATGCAGAGTACTAATCATTCTTAAAAGTATTACTTTAAAGACACGAACTAGATAAAGAGAAGTGCCAAAATGATGATATGCTTAAAAAACATATAATTTGATTGTAAAAGCCGTAAAGTTGAATTGTGTTATGTTGTTGATATAAATTAATTTTAAGCCTTATCATATGTGTGTGTACATATAGCAGATGAGTAGCTTCCGAATCGGAAATTTGGAACGAGGAATAGCAAAGCAAAACTAGTCTTGGAAACCAGAAAACAGAGCATATGAAATGAAATGTAAAAACAGAGCATATGAAATGAAATGTAAAAATTGGTTCCATTTCAACTGTGCAACTATCAGACTGTATGTTTGTGGATTGTAAGCTACTGTGTTCATCGTGAAGGAGTCCAGAAAATGTATTCATACCTTCCTGTTAATTGTTAAAGAAACCTCAACCAAGAACATATTAATCAAACAGATGAAATACTAGCATCATTTCGGATTTTCGAAAACTAAACATAGAACTCACAGGTAATGAAATTACCCAGGAAAAAAATTTCTCACCAGTTCTGGATTTTTCATTTGTTTGGCAGTGGAGAGCTGATAAACAAAGAAGCAAAAGAGAAAAAGTTTATGAGAAGAGTTTCGTAATAAAAAGGTGCGAAACATAAGAATTAGCCATGTACAAGAAAATGTGAGTGCGCATGTATCATCCATCTATTTATTCAATTTTAGAAAGCATCACAGTCTACCCATCTACACCCAACCTCGTGACTTGTGAGTCACGGACGATTAAAAAAGTGACAAAGCATTTTTTTTAATTTATGTTTTTGGAGTTATTGATGAAAGAACAATTTAATTTTTAATTTTTTTTACACTTTAATCTTTCTGACCCTTTTTATTTTTACAAGAAAATAGTTAGACCCGTTCACGGATGTAATAATTTTTGTGAAGTTCATCTGGGCTTCGGACATCAAGTGGCAAGTTTTATTTACTGTGATGATTTTGTAAAATCAAATTCGATAAGCCCTGTATCATCATTCATAGTAATTAGCAACTTGTCAAAGTTATCTTAATTTTATTTCACGTGATGATATATGAAATATATTTTAACGAGATTCTTTCTTTTTTCTTTTTGACAATAAAATACTTATAAACTTACAAATGAATTGTTCTAATAATTTTCGGGATGAGCGTGATTGAACCCATAATCTAGATTAACAAAGAATATACTCTTAAGCTATTCAACCTTGCTCATTTTGACGAGATTCTAATTTAATGATAAAGACCAAAATCCTTTCTAATAGTAATAGTAAATAGCCGATAACCCGTGTGAAACACGGTTCATGATCCATTATTTTAAATTTTTATTTTTTAATTCTTTTAATAAAACTATTTATTATATTCTTTCAATTAGATAATTTAATGACATTTACTTAGTTTGATATTAATATTTTTATAAAAAACTCATATTTTAGTTGATCATAATTTAATTACTAATAATATTTATAGGAACTGGATCAAGAAAGAAAATAAACACAAAAGAGAACTGAAGAACCATTACTAGTTATTGAATTATTTCTAAATCAATATAATTGTCACTCAAATATGAATTGTCTCTAAATTATATATCTTATGTTTTTGGACAAATTTGCCCTTCATCTATATATAATAATATGGTGAGAACACATAGTAATATGAGAACAGTCCGTTTAAGAAATCTGCAAGGAACATGATCCAATATTTATAATTCATTATAATATATGTTAACCATCATAAAAGTATAAAGGTCCGGTAATATAAGAGTAGATATATTATTAATCTATTATAAATTATTTTTAAATATTAATTAATGGAGCCTGAAGTTGTATATAATACTATTTTCTCGATTTTTATTTCGAATATTAGTTAATAGACTCGTAGTATAAAACTTCACTATTAAATTAAATTAATATTTAATAATATTATTTTAATTAATTGAATTCATATAACTTCACTCTGGTAATATAAGAGTAGCTATATTATTAATTGCATTTATTAATAATCAATTGTTTATACTTTTTAAATATTAATTAATGGAGTCCTAATTTGTCATAATACTATATTCTCGACTTTTATTTCGATTTTTAGTTAATAGACTCTAGTATATAACTTCAATATTAAATTAAATTAATATATAATATTATTAAATTAATTAATTAATTAAATAAAATTAAATTAGTTTAATATTTAGTGACATACTGCGATATGCATGTCATATCGCATACTATTAAAACGGGGTTTTTGCTTTTAATAAAGAGTATAGATAGGTCTATAAAAATTTGTGCCGTCGTGGCAAGCACACTTCTTGACCTATGAAAAAGAAATCAATTTGCTGTTACTAATCAACATTGATTTCTTTTTGATTACTTTCAAAAATGGAATTCAAAAATGGAAATAAAGAGAAAGAAAATGAATAATCCTAAATTATTCTACATGTTTGGTCTTGATCAATAAACGAAATGGAAATTTACAAGAAAAAACTATTAAAATTTCTAAAAAGTAAATTTTAAATTATTTTTATGATTTACATGTTCTTCTATTTTTTAATGATTAAAGATATAAATTATAGTTGAAAATTGAAGAGAAATTAAAAAAGGGAAAAAGACCGTAAAAAATAATATCTTTGGTATATTTAAAGCATCTCCAAAAAAGCTCTTTATCTTGTCTCTTAAGTTGAAATTTGAGGATAAAGAAAAAAATTTATACTCAGAAGATACTCTGATCTTAGTCAAAATCATTAAAATTGTCTTATTTTCCTTCAATTGTAAAAGCTCCTTTTCACTCCTAATTTCTTTTATAAGAAATTCATAATAATAGTTTCCGACGAAAAAAAAATTTCATAAGATACATACTTTCTCTCCACTTTCTTTTGTATTTTATGAATTCAACTTAGTTTTAATCATATAAAACTAAATAAATAGGGAATATAAAGAGTATTGTTAAAAATAAATGTACTTACCAAGATCAATTCCAATAGAATCTTAGCGTATTCCTTAAAAACAATATTAAAAGAATGGATTTTAGTGATTTCGGATATTTTATTGTGAGTGAATTCGAACAACATTTTTCATATTTGCATCCTATTATTTTTATAAATATTTAAACTCTAACTAGGTGGTTGTAATGGAAAAATGGAGGGAAAAAAGTATTTAAATTTTCGAACTAAGATGAGGAATGCCTTCTGATTTCTTTTAAATAAGGCATGGAAGGAGGATTATAGTTTAAGGAACCATTTGACATTATTGGAGCACTACCTTTTAACAAGCTTACCTAAATTTTAGCTTAGGATACTATATAGCTAATCTATTGAAGTTGCTCTTAAAACCAATATTTATATCATATTTAGGAGTGAGTTAAGAGCAAGTCCAATAATGTCTTAGTTGTTTCCTATAAATATTATAAAATAAGAATTTTTAGTATTTTAAGGATCTTGTTGTGTATACCAACTCCAATAATAATTTCTATATTCAATCCTTATCATTATAATAATAATAAATTTGAAACTAACTAGGAAATGATATAAAGACAACTAGTGAAAAAATGAGGGAAACAATTTTTTATTTATGACAATAAAGTTAGAGATAGCTAGTGATTTCGCAAAGGTAGGGAATGGCTAGGAATTTTTAGTGATTTATGTTAAATTTCATTTTATGTTGAAGTTTCATTTTATGTTAAATTTCCTAAATTCTAAGTTAATAATTCGAAAGCTGTTGGACTTGCTCTAAGAGTATCTTGAAGATGTTCTTAGTTCACGTAGAAGAACCACGAACTACCAAATTTTGTGTCCTTCAACAAATTTTGTTGATCGACAAACACTTTCACCTGAGAACCAGAACCATCTTATAAATATTAGAATTTTTTTTATAAAAGTAAAGCAAGCAGAATTCAAATCAAACAGAATACAAACAAGTTTGAACTATACCTAGGCATGATGAAGTAGAGCCTGAGAAGCAAACAGGAATGATCAAATTGGTTTTAGAAACAGGTTTCCATTATTACGTGTACACAGTAGAGGAGACAGATATTCGCAACCAGGTGGTTGAAAGACTTGATAGATGGAGACGCACTGGTTATCTAACTTCTTTAGATCCTTGGGGGTGTTTAGAAGTTAAAGGTTTAAGAAAAAATTAGAGTTTTAAGTCAAATTAGAGGTTTGACCAAATGAAACATCTAATATTGATCTTTGGTAGTTAGTGGATATGATTGAAATAGCATTTTGGATTCAAAAGCTAATTTTGAAAAAGCTACGTGTAGGAATTTTTCCAATTTAAGGATTGTGATATATCTAATTAATATACAAAAAGTTAATTCAAACAGCTAATTACGAAACAATTTCATATGAAACACCTAATTTAATCCGCTAATAAATAAACAAACTCAATTCGCTAGTCAAAACAGCTAACTCAATCCGCTAACCGTTAATAGCTAACACACTACAAGGAAAACTGAAGCATACAACGGTTTTTGCCCGTTGTCTGATACCCTCGATTCGCGTTGTCTATTGAGGCGCCGTCTCTTACGCGCCTCAGACAACGGTACACAAACTGTAGTCTAATATCAGGAACAACAACACATCATGCTTCTTAAAGCGTTGTAGCACAGCCAAAAACAACAACACAATCATTTAAATCCGTTGTTAGAAAATAAGGAATACAATGGTTCCTAAAAAATGAAACATTGTTCATTCATTATGTTAACAACAGTTTCTTAAAATATAACCACTGTTGGATAGCTGAGCATACAAAAGTTTTTGTTTCTTAAATGATTATATTTGTTATTTTCACACAATGGTTTTACAATTTTTATACAGTGGTCAACTCTTTTTGGTATAATGCTTTTTTTAAACTTATCCATTGTTTGATGATATTTTTAACGAGTTTTTATCAAAGATGATAACATTGGCTAATGATAAATGAAACAACACTTTTATTTACAACAAAAATCAAAGTTTATACAGTACTAGCAACTAACCATTATATTCAAAACCAATATTCATCTCAGTAACTACCGATACCAATTCCCAACAAAGTACCACTACCATCATCTAATTCCCACAAAATAATATCATCAGGATACATTTCCAGAATCTGATCTACTTGTTGCTTGAACTTGTGCGAATGCTCCTCCATCGTACCTCTCTAGTGCATTCTTTCCAGCAAGTTCTGTTCCTGCAGATTTAGTTGCCATCTTTACTTAGCGAACTAAGCCTTCGGGGGAGCAATTTGCATGCTCTGGTTGTTCTCTATCTATCATCTCTAATGACTTGCGATAGAGGAGGAATGCGAGAGAATATTAATATAAACCACTCCCATATCATCTTAAATAACAGCCAAGTACGCTACTTGATTACCAAAAAGCCTGAAATTCAGTAGTAACAATAAAATGTAGCTAAAAAATTGTTTGCATAATAGTAAAATATATTCAAGCTCCAACATAAGTTTTGTTTCTCCAGCATAAGAGTGTACACAAACTATCAGCCAAAGTAAGAAAGGCAGAGATAAAGTACTAGTACAACCATTAAAAAAACCAGTAGTTTTAAGAACAAGTTTCATACTACAAGTGTTGAACTGAAAGATACAATACTTCAACATTAGTTTTAAGAACAAGATTCATACTACTGAGGTGCTCAACCAAAAGAATAATACTCTAACAATAGCAAATCTTAGCTGGCTATTGATAACATCTCACTCAAGGACTCCTCAGCTCGGCCAAACCACATCCCTTGTTAGAAAATATATCGCAAGAAATAAGAAATAGATTATATATTTATACTGATTCAGAAAATAATAACTAAATAATAACCAGAGTATCTCTTTGTGCATGGACTTGCCATGACTATCCAACTAACAGAAGAGACAAGGCTGCAAGCTATGGCAGTCGGATAATTACCCTTTGTTATATGGATCAATGAGAAACCACTTGATAGCCTCGAAAGTAAGCGCATCACATCATATAATACTTCTTCAGTAGCATACAATGAAAGGAACAAAATATCAGAAAAATCAAACTAATTAGTAAATAGTACTAATTAAAAAGAACAGCATCATATACATTATGCTGACATTACATCTACCTAGAGATTTCTAACAAAGATGTGAATAATACATAAATATTTACAAACATATTTGGGATAAAATAAGTACCTCATTGCCTTGCAATTTGAGTAATACGAAAAGCATAAGTCAGGTGAAAAGATCAAAGCAACGCCGTCCCTTTAACACTGTGAAGGCAAAAATTGCTATTATTGAAAAAGTAGTAGAAAGTCTCACTAGTGAAATTCAAACTACAGATATTCTGAAACAAGCTTATAAACAAAAGGAATTTGTTCTCAATCTTTTATCTATATAAATACATACGTAAATCTCCAAACATACAGAACACCTAGCTACAAGTCAACATGATCCTCACGAAAAAAATTTAGATGTTGGCATCGGAAAGTAAGTCTCATATGGAACTCCACATTCTCCACCTAAGTCTGCAGTTATGTAAACTGATCCAGTGCCTATGTAATTCCTGAATTTCAACCATTTCAAGGTTTAAAATATAGAGAGATAAGTAATTTGATGGAAGTTATTAAAAAATATCTTCATTTAATCTATTAGAAGGCTGAAATTGAGTATAACACTTAGATATATAGGGTTTGGTTTGAGTGAGAATAATACTCAAAATATTAGTTGGGGAACCAAATGTTCTGCACTTTTTTAATGTTGCTATAAATTCTATACTTTGTGAAAATTTAGTCTTGTCTTTGTTTGAACCTGACTCTATATCCACTCTGTAGGTACCTCTCGTGGTTTCCAATAGCTGTCATGTAAGAAAGCTGAGAAGCAAGTGGACTAATAAGGTGAAGAAAGAAGTCCCATTCTACATCAGCAAGCTTTCTTTTTAACTCATTAACATTCCACTTAAAGTTAACTATCTCAATCTCCAATGAACTTGGACGAGTTTGTCGAGTCTCACCATATTGCTGCTGTTCATAAAAGTTTGGACTACTATCCTGGACCACATCACTATCATTGTAATAACCCAGATTTTCAGTAGAATTAAAACTTTTCTTATTATGATTAAGTGCATTAGTGAATAATGATTTCAACGAACCGTGGCTGTGATGAATGGATATTGCTTTGGAGAATGATCCCGATACATATGTGTATTTTGAGAATAGAGTAATTCAATGATTGAGGACATAGATAAGAATAATATATCGTCCAGGAAATGAGCTAATGAACCCTAGGGGGGAGATGAGAAATGAGTTAGTGTGACAACCCTAATTTCTGGATTTGAGAGAAGTTTTCAGTTTTTGATGAATAGTACTTTTCATACGTGAATAGTAATTTGTATGGATGAATAGTGATTTTGTAAGTTGGAAAACTTTTCACGCCACCCTATGTACGGTACGTGGTTTGGATGTTTCGAAGTCATATTAGGAATCCTTGGAGGAAATAAGTGTATGTAAAGACGATCAAAATTCAGAAATTCCAATTTTAATTCTGGCGTAATATTTAACCGAGCGGTGAATTATATATCAGTATTATCAAGAAGTGATATATTAAATTTGAGAAATTGAGGTTTTAATATTTTGGAATTTTATTATAATTGATTTAAGAATTTAGGACGAAAACCACTGAGACAGTGAAACGAGCGTTAACCGCTGAACTTTATAACGAGATTAAGCGACAAAGCGAATAAATTATGGAATTTGGATTGAGCTCATAACAAGATTAAATATCCTACATGATCATCAAGAGAATTATATCAAGTGGATTAAAGGATTTAAACAAAAGGATTAAACCAAAAACATTATGAATTAAGTGATTTAATCACTTAAATCAATTCCATAAACAAAACAAATCAAGCAAGCTTATCCAAGACTCTTTGCTCAACTCCCAAGAGGATCAAACCCAGCTGATAATATCTAGATATTAGATCAAAAATTAGTTGAACAAGTCATTATCCAAGAGAGAAAAGAAACCAAGCAAAACTCTCCCAAAACTGCCACCAAGAACACAACTCAAAGAAAAATTCATATCTCAAGATCTAGAGCTTTAAAAATCACCAAATTTTAACCATAGCTCCCCCATAATATTTAGAACATACGTCAAAAGTTTGGTGGCAAACAAAAGAGTGTAGCCTAGCCAAATCCATCCCCCAAGTTGAAGAAACCAAGCTGCCCTGTTCTTGACAGTTTCTGCCCCAATTTTCAAACGGCCATATCTCCCTCATTTCTCAATGAAATCCTGTGTTCTTTAGCTTGTTGGAAATGTATTGAGATTCTCTACAACTCGTCTTCAGGAGCCTCATCCTAGAAAATCATGGTAAGGCTTTCGTTTTTGCAGTTCTTTGAAGAGGTGAATAGTAACTCCGAATTTACTAAGTTGTGTTCTTGTTTTGATGATCAAGATTTAGCTTCCTAAGGACGATCTAAGGCTTATTCAAGGATCATCAAACTTTGTTAGTGTTATTAGAACATCAATGAAGGTAAGACCCTAACCCACCCTTTGAGTTTATATGAGTTTTTAGTATAGTTTTGATGATATGTATAGATAAGTGCATGTTAAGGAGTTTTATGATTGTTTGATGTGTAAAAATGTTGAGTATTGGATTTAAATGTTACCACTGCCTTAGAAGTGTAAAATGAATGTTGGTTGATGTTATGGATGTTTGGTATGCCCGGTGTGGCTTGGTTATGTTGTGACAAAATGGTAATGTTCGATTTAGATCCGTCGTAATGCCCAAATTTCTTGAACCATGTTGACAGGAGCTGCTCGAGTCCTTAATCATGTTTAAACTGCAACCAATGACCATATTGGGTAGGTTTTGGAGTCTAGTTTATGTGGCCGCAAGAATCATGTAAAAATAATTTACGGTTTGTGAATAATGACCGTTTTAGTGAAAGTGGTTCAAGGGATTTTATCACAGAAATGTAACTGCTTTGACGCTAAGTTCGAGACCCTTAATAGACGAATTAGAATGTGAAATTTGGTGATAAAATGTTAAAGACAGATGGCAAGGTGTGTGCGAAGGTTTCAAGTTAAAAAGATTATTTTTCGATTTTATAAAAATGCGTTAGCCGAGGTTGCGCAAGTGAAAACCACTAAGAATACGCCTTAGAAACCATAAATATAACCACTAAGTATAACTTGGATTCGAGGATTGATTTCGAACCAAACTTATGACTTAAGTAATTGTCGACTAACATGGACTTACTATGAGCCTAAAGCGAGCTAGTAATGCCTTGGTTGTGTTTTGCTTGTGTCTTTAAGCGTTGATTTATAAGTGGATTATCCAAGGGATTAATCGTACGTTTTCTTTTACTTCGTCTAGATTGTCCGACATCGTCGTGAATCCCTATCACTTCTCAAACATCAGGCAAGTTTTCTAAACTTGTACTTTTAAAGTATTGATTATAATACTGATTTTGCCTTGTATAAAGTTGTACAATTTGTGATATATCTTATTTCCTGTTGAAATAAAAATTTGACCTTTGGATTATATATGATCTTCTGAGGTAAGTATATATAAACCGATATACCTTGTAGCTCTAGAGATAAGAGCATATTAATGGTTTTTGACTCTAAACCGAGAGTCGATATTTTGAGATATAGAGATAGTCGTGGAAACCCGGAGGGATTCCAGCTGCAGATTATTATTTATTTTGAGGAATGTTATTTATGAACATTAATTATATGTCCATAAAATATTAATTACTTGGAAACCATTCGAGGATTGTTATTTGAATATGATATCATTTGAGGATTTGTATTTGCTTACTATATCATTCAAGGAATGTTATTTAAATATTATCTCAGTGGAGATATACTATTTGAATATTATTTCATTTGGGAAGCATTATTGAATATTTATTTATTCAGAGAGGATTATTTTTGAATAATCATTTATTTGAGGAAATATCTTCAATAAATATTTCATTATTAATTAATAAATATCCTTTAGTGATTTAAAAATCATATTATTTGTTTAAAAAGCATTAGATGTCTTTGAGAATTATATACTAAATATCCTTGACCTTCAATAATATTTCCGAGAATTATAGGGATTCCCCAATATTATTCATGATCATTATCAGCTCACTTGAGCCATCTAAATGCTTTCGTACATATTGAGAATTGAAAATCCAGAGTTGGGAGCAAATCTTGTTTCCTTCCTTTGTTTATATAAGAGATATTATTCTGGGATTATAGTCCTACTACTAAGGGTTCCCATTTCATAAAAAGAGTAAAAGATTCAATCTTGATTTCATGAAGACTATTCGTCGCTCAACCTGAGTTTCTGGCTAAAGGCCAGTATGTACTTATGGGTTAGCTTCCCATTGTTCGGGAGTAACCAAGGATTGTGAAAGTCCGGCTAAAGGCCAATATGTGTTAATGGGTTAGCTTCCAATTGATTCTGGGGGTAACCAAAGGATCCGAGTGCGATCTTTGAACGGGCATTTGCCCGGGGAACTTGAATTTGGCCCAACTTGCGCCAGAATGATTGCGGATGGAGCTTTCATTCAGGATGATTGCGGATGGATCTTTCATCCACGGTAATTTCGGATGCAACTTTTACCTGAGGGTAATTACAAATGGATTTTTTATCCTTCTACTAGTAGAGAAGACCCGCGGTGGACCTGGAAGCGGCGACTGATCATCGTCGATCCACGTCTGGAATTATTGAAATCTCAATACAGAGTTGAAATGAAATTTCTGCTACATACGGAGTTCAGTGTTCTCATCTGGCAGTATCTAGAACTGCTGAGTGTTATAGTATCCACAACTGCTGAGTGCTACATCACTGGAGCAGGGTTTCAGCATCCAAATTTCTACCATATCCCGATAAGGGAAAATATTCGAGTTTTCAGTAAGGGATGCTTATCTTGATAAATTTGCTACGGCAAGTACGAATTTCACATATCTTTCGTATAAAGATAGTAACTGATATTTGAAGTACTGTTTTTGTATATATTCCGATAAGGAAATAATTTCAGTATTGAGATATTGTGACAAGTATTATCTTATACCTATTTCCTATTGGGTTTGAGTAAAGGCAGACTTATGCCATATTTTTATTACCTTGCCGAGCTTTCGCTCAATCTTGCTATTTGTTTTATATAATATATAGCAGCGAAGCAGGATGCCAAGGATACGACACATATCCCGCAAGGCGTGTCCATAAGCAGTTTTTAACATTGATCCCGAAAGTAGTATGAACCAATCGGATCAGGCTGCAGCTTTTGTTATTCATCTTATATATAAATGTGAATTGTAAGAGAGGATTATGAGCACCAGAGGGTTAAGTTGGTAATGTGCCTTCACTTAGAGGTGGCATTAATAGCAGGTTCAGTAAGACATTTGGGTATTGTAATAATAATATTTTATTCCACAGTTGTTGTAGTGTGTCGTTTCTGAGACTCTAACCTTTGTGTGTGTGAGATATATATATGGTGGGGTCATAAGCAGGTGAATTGTACACATTGTGAGTAATACAGGTACGACAAGGAGTGATTGGATCGTGACCACCCTAGATCCCTAACCCCGGGTCTGGGGGTGTTACAGAAATGGTATCAGAGCGTTAAGTTACAGTCCTCAGAAATGATAGGAGATCGAGTCTTACAATACCCTTAAGAATGATGACAATAACTACAGTTCAAATCAAGTTCGTAGTCGGGTTAGAGGACATGACCCTGACTGTTTGAGATGAAGCCCGAGAGGGGGCTTCTTCTGGGAAACCTCACTTAGGACTTCATGGTAAGTCACCTTGATTCGTACGAGTTATAGATAGATGGGATTCTGAGATACCAGACCCCGAGGCCTTCGAGTAAGCATTTGATGATGCGCTCCTTGAGATGGACGGAGACCGATAAAGGTAGATCCATAGGAGGATCTAGAGGAGGACCCCATGGTGGGTCAAGGAAAGAATCTTATAGAGAATGTGCCGATTGATAAAAATGTGGTATGTTACTTGAAGTATTATAATAAGACCGGACGAATGTTCAGAGGTCAAATAAGTGACGAGACGAGAGTTTAGAATCGTTTATGATTCATCAAGAGATATGACGAAGAAATGGAGTAGAGTCTCCAAAGCAGAAGAGGTAGAGGCAGTATAGCCAATACCGGTGGATTGATTCAACTTGAACGAGACCTGTTACTCGTAGTCTGTTGCAGTGCCTAGGGAGGTAGTATGCGTAAGAACTAAGACATTCGAACTTCGTGTATGATTAAGGGTACTTAGTTACCTTAACTAATAGAGGCACTACCTTATATATGGGGTTTAAATCCCCACGATCAGCGATTCCACCAAGGACGGTGTTACTATGGTACTGAGGAATTTTATTGCCTCGAGTAAGATTTTAAATGTACGTACTATGCATAGTATTATTGTAACACGAGTGCGCTAAGACGAGATATATTTTAAGAACCAAGATGGACTAAGAAAGTCTGGGAAAGACTTAAATAAGAAGGCTGTTATGCCACAAGTGTTGAGCTTATATAGCACACGGGATTGATACGACAAAAGGAATGTTTGGTATGAAGACGGTTATAATAGTAATTGGGTTTAAGCATGTAGTTTCTAACGATCTTCCGGAGTACCGCCCATTCGACATGTGGAATTCGTCGTTACTATGGGCGACACCGGTATCGAAGTCTTCTTATAAAACAGAACGCTTTCTTGAGATGCTTGCGCCTAGTCGAGTAGAACTCCCTGCGATTGCAAATGTCGATGGTTGAATCCTTAGCAACTATTATGAGTCGGCAATGGCGTAAGTATCGAGCACCTTAGGGTGTGCATTGAAAAGAAAAGCTCTCGAAGCGAACGATTATCTATTAGAGGAGCCGACATACAAAGGCAACCGGAGAGACCTTGGCAATACCCTCCCCATTTGCAGATTATGTTGATTACCTCCCCAATCTATAAGATATCTTAACATCTCTCCAAGAGAGAATTTTGATAAAGGGTATATTCCCTCTTCGAAGTTATTTTATAACACTAGTGTTAAACCATATTTAGTTTCAATTGTGCCAAAGGCCGTCATGATACCGACTTTCAGGTTTTCGAAGCCCTGGTGAATGATGTTATTCAAGCTTTCACTTTTCAATAATGAATAATCCTATTGTGATACAGCACCACTTGTTTGTTGAATACCAGTATCTTTCTAGCTATCCTTTTCTTTAAAAAAAGCGCACATTTGGAACCTGTTCACTTTTAATCCAAGGTGTCCATTTGAGAATTATTTGTCAAAAGATGATAATTATTAACTCGACTTTGAATTTCTTTCCTACCTCTCAACTTCCACTGAGACGAACAACCCTATACTTATAGGGGCCACAAGGACTATCTGTCTGGGTGATAGAAGTCTGACGGGACGCCGTCACTTGTGAGTTGTGAAATACAAGAAGGATAATTACCTTTAGTAATGTCTTAATTGAGACACACAACATTGAGTTTTTATGATCGTATTGATCTCTCAGTAAATTCTCTCATCTCAAATAAGGTTACCTTAAAACTCATAACCTTATAATCACCAATGTGTGATGTTTTCCTTGATATGGGAGCTATCTTTTCAAAGATCCATGATTCTTGTTATCTTTATTTAATCCCAAGGGGAGGCAAACCAGGTCAAATAAGTCAAAATTCGCTGATAGGAATTAGATTCGCAACGAAATAGTCTATGGTAAGAAGGTTGGATCCACCTCGTCCCGCAGACAGCCCGTGATAGATGACGGACAACATGGTTCACTAGATTCAAATGGCCTTAGTAGTGCCAATTTGGTGGAACGACTAACTTCGACTGTCATGTTCCTTCTGAGACTGGTGGATAGGTAGTATTGACTATTCAGACGTATATGTATCAGGATGATATGGCATGTTTCAGTTCGAAACTTTTGATTCCCCTCATATGGGACGTTTATATTTGTTTCCTTTCCAGTTGTTAAAATTCTAGCTTTGTTTCAATTATTCCATTATTGCAACTGTTTACGATTCTATTTTTTTTTATATTCATAGAATTGTTCTTCAGGTTTTGAAATCGATTTCATAGTATTACCAGTGGGTAAATAGATTGATCAAATTTCCCTGATTCTGAAAATTCAACAAATCCTGATAAACCTTGTCTTTCTGATTATCAGAAAATGCCATCGAGAAGGATGAGAACGAGAGCTAACCCCGGCGATTCAGAAGGACAGAGTCATGACCAGGAAGGGGAAAACCCAGAGGGGAACCCCATGGATCAGTTCATGCACCTATTGAGACAGAATTTGAATCAACATCCTAACCCTCAACGACCTGATAATTCAAGCGCTAAGGCCTTTAGAGCCTTTAAGTCGCTAAAACCCCCAGAGTTTCATGGAACCGCTGACCCAGTAGAGGCTAGAACTTGGATTAAAGAGATGGAGAAATCATTTGAGATACTGAGTATTGCAGAGAATCAGAAAACGGTATTCGCCACCTACCTCCTGAAGGGAGAGGCGAATCACTGGTGGGAATCTAAGAAAAACCTAGAGGGAACTGGTGTTGTGACTTGGGAGAGATTCAGCTTGTTGTTTTTAGAGAAATATTTTCCGAAATATATAGAGACCCAGATGGAAGTAAAGTTTCTAGAACAGATGGAAGGAAACATGACTGTGGCAGAGTATGAGGCCAAGTTTTCCGAGTTATCAAGGTTTGTTCCGGAGTTTGTGGACACAGAAGAGAAAAGAGCCTGTAGGTTTCAACTGAGGCTAAAACAGTGGATTCAGAATAAGGTGGCAATACTTGAATTGACCAACTAAGCTACATTGGTGAAGAAGGCATCAATCACAGAGGCAGGAAGTGATCAGAGTCATAAAAAAAAGAGAGGAAAAGAAGAGGAAAATGGGTAATCAGAAAGGGAATTCAGCAGGTGGGAATTTTCCGAGTAAGTTTAGCCGAAAGGTGGCATCTCAATCCAGTCAAAGCTGTGGGTCTAAGAGACCTGGAAGTAGGGCCGCAGGCCAGAGTGGTCGGCAAACTGGTGGGTCTCACCCTAACCTATCTCGACCCCCACTGCCAGATTGTAATGAATGCGGAAGGAAACATCTAGGAATGTGTAACTCGCAAGGAGTAACGTGTTTTAATTGTAGGCAGCTAGGGCACTATGCTAATACCTGTCAGGAACCCCGTGCCAAGACCAACCAAGACACTACTTGTTTCAAATGTGGAAAGATTGGACACAAGGCTAAGGAATGTTTATCTGCTGGAATGGCTATACCAAGAGTTAATAGGGCTACCTCCAACAAGCAGCCCACTGCCAGAACCTTTGAATAGCGGGTACCCTCTTACTTAAACTCAGTTAGTATTAACGTTTTATTTGATCCACAACTGCTAAGTACCTTGCATCTCAAGATTTTGCATGACAATTAGACCTTAAGGCTGAGCCGCTAAGGGAATAATTACAAGTAAAAATAGGCAATCGAGAGATTTTCTTCCCATAAGCCTAGTACATACAGGTTGTGAACTAGAAATATAGGATCGACACCTTTAATAGGTTTGATTTCTTTCAAGTTGGGAGAAGTTGATTTTATATTAATGATGGATTGGTTGACACCCAATGGAGCCTAATTGATTGTAAAGGAAAAGAGCAATAATTAAGGGACGGAGTCAGATTCAGAGATTCATGAATATAGTTCAGACTAAGAAATTATTACGCCAGAGATATGAAGCTTAATTAGCTCTTATAGTTGACGTTGAGAAAAAAAAAAAGACATCAAGTATAAAGGAAATTATAGTGGTTTTGGGAGGCTGTACAAGGTTTTAATGAGCTACCAGCTATCGAATTTGAGGATATGAGAATGAATACCGAGTATTCAGAGTATAGTACTACATCTCCTGTTAGCCCCAGTAGGAATGAAAGAATTAGAAACTCAGTTACAAGAATTGCTGGGCAAGAGTATGATAAAACTCAGTGTACCACCGTGGAGAGCCCCGGTGTTGTTATGAAAGAGAAAGATGCTAGCACAAGATTGTGCATCGAACATCGAGAGTTGAATGAGTTCACCATTGAAAATAGGTACCCCTTTGCAGATGATAGGTGATTGTTTGATCAGCTGAAGGACGCTGTGTATTTTTCCAAACTTATTTAAGAACTGGATATCACCAGTTGGAAGTTAAACCCGAGGATATACCCAAGATTGCGATTCGTACTAGGTATAGACAATCCGAGTTTTCAGTAATGTCAATTGGGGTTGACTAATGCACCCACAACTTTTATGGATTTAACAAATCTATTTAGAGTTAGCCGTGATAGTTTTTGCCCTAAATATATCGAGACATTATTTATATGAAGGAAAGTGAGAGATCTAAACAGATCAAAAGGTCTTGAGGTATATATATTCACCTGAAAGAGCTAAACATGAGATAGAGAAAATGGCTAGAAGTGATACAGGAACATGACTGTGAGACACACTACCATCCAGGGAAGGCCAATATGGTGGCCGATGACCTTAGTCAAAATAAGAAAGAGATGGATTCCGAATGTTCGGGAATTAAAGGATGAGATTTTACACGAGACCCATAGTCGAGATATTCTATGCACTAGGCGGCACCAAAAAGTATAGAGATTCAAGAGAATGTTATCGGTGGCCAACCATGAAAAAGGAAGTTGGGATGACCACTTACCATAAATTGAGATTGCTTATAGCAGTAGTTACCATGCCAGTATAAGGTTACCACCTTACGAGACCCAGTTGAAAGGAATTGCCGCTCTCCCTTGTGTTGGGAGGATGTGGGCGAGAGGAAGTATGTGGACCAAGCCCGCAAGGATAGAGATAGTGCTGCTATTGAAAAACTAAATGGCATATTGATGAATGACAAGCAAGTTATTTGATGTATTTATGCGCAAACAAGATAGTGAATATGAGGCTGGGGATTCGTGATGCTAAAAGTATCCTTGTGAAAAGAATTAATGAGATTTGGAAAGAAGGGGAAGTTGAGCCCGAGATTCATTGGGCCATTTGAGATTCTAAGACGCGTAAGGAAGTATAACGCAGATGCCGACATATGATAGAGCGCGAGCAGATAGATGTAAAACCTGATCTGTTTTACGAAGAACAACCTGTGGAAATAACGGATAGAAAAGAGCAAGTGTTAAGGGACAAGGTTGTGAAACTAGTTAGGAATTGTGGAAAAGAAAATCAAGAAGTGGAAGAATCCACCTGGAACTTAAAGAGAACCAAGAGAGAGGAGTACCCCCCAGCTTTTCCTAAACTGATTCCGAGGATGGAATCCTTTTAAGGAGGGGAGACTGTAATAACCCAGATTTTCGGTAGAATTAAAACTTTTCTTATTATGATTAAGTGCATTAGTGAATAATGATTTCAACGAACCGTGGTTGTGATGAATGGATATTGCTTTGGAGAATGATCCCGATACATATGTGTATTTTCAGAATAGAGTAATTCAATGATTGAGGACATAGATAAGAATAATCTATCGTCCAGGAAATGAGCTAATGAACCTAGGGGGGAGATGAGAAATGAGTTAGTGTGACAACCCTAATTTCTGGATTTGAGAGAAGTTTTCACTTTTTGATGAATAGTACTTTTCATACGTGAATAGTAATTTGTATGGATGAATAGTGATTTTGTAAGTTGGAAAACTTTTCACGCCACCCTATGTACGGGACGTGGTTTGGATGTTTCGAAGTCATATTAGGAATCCATGGAGGAAATAAGTGTATGTAAAGACGATCGGAATTCAGAAATTCCAATTTTAATTCTGGCGTAATATTTGACCGAGCGGTGAATTATATATCAGTATTATCAAGAAGTGAAATATTAAATTTGAGAAATTGAGGTTTTAATATTTTGGAATTTTATTATAATTGATTTGAGAATTTAGGACGAAAACCACTGAGATAGTGAAACGAGCGTTAACCGCTAAACTTTATAACGAGATTAAGCGACAAAGCGAATAAATTATGAAATTTGGATTGAGTTCATAACAAGATTAAATATCCTACATGATCATCAAGAGAATTATATCAAGTGGATTTAAGGATTTAAACAAAAGGATTAAACCAAAAACATTATGAATTAAGTGATTTAATCACTTAAATCAATTCCAAAAACAAAACAAATCAAGCAAGCTTATCCAAGACTCTTTGCACAACTCCCAAGAGGATCAAACCCAGCTGATAATATCTAGATATTAGATCAAAAAGTAGTTGAACAAGTCATTATCCAAGAGAGAAAAGAAACCAAGCAAAACTCTCCCAAAACTACCACCAAGAACACAACTCAAAGAAAAATTCATATCTCAAGATCTAGAGCTTTAAAAATCACCAAATTTTAACCATAGCTCCCCCATAATATTTAGAACACACGTCTAAAGTTTGGTGGCAAACAAAGGAGTGTAGCCTAGCCAAATCCTTCCCCCAAGTTGAAGAAACCAAGCTGCCCTGTTCTTGACAGTTTCTGCCCCAATTTTCAAACGGCCATATCTCCCTCATTTCTCAATGAAATCCTTTGTTCTTTAGCTTTTTGGAAAGGTATTGAGATGCTCTACAACTCGTCTTCAGGAGCCTCATCCAGAAAAGCATGGTAAGGCTTTCGTTTTTGCAGTTCTTTGAAGAGGTGAATAGTAACTCCGAATTTACTAAGTTGTGTTCTTGTTTTGATGATCAAGGTTTAGCTTCCTAAGGACGATATAAGGCTTATTGAAGGATCATCAAGCTTTGTTAGTGTTATTAGAACATCAAGGAAGGTAAGACCCTAACCCACCCTTTGAGTTTATATGAGTTTTTAGTATAGTTTTGATGATATGTAGAGATAAGTGCATGTTAAGGAGTTTTATGATTGTTTGATGTGTAAAAGGGTTGAGTATTGGATTTAAATGTTACCACTGCCTTAGAAGTGTAAAATGAATGTTGGTTGATGTTATGGAAGTATGGTATGCCCGGTGTGGCTTGGTTATGTTGTGACAAAATGGTAATGTTCGATTTAGATCCGTCGTAATGCCCAAATTTCTTGAACCATGTTGACAGGAGATACCCGAGTCCTTAATCATGTTTAAACTGCAACCACTGACCATATTGGGTAGGTTTTGGAGTCTAGTTTATGTGGCCGCAAGAATCATGTCAAAAGAATTTACGGTTTGTGAGTAATGACCGTTTTAGTGAAAGTGGTTGAAGGGATTTTATCACAGAAATGTAACTGCTTTGACGCTAAGTTCGAGACCCTTAATAGTCGAATTATAATGTGAAATTTGGTGATAAAATGTTAAAGATAGTTGGAAAGGTGTGTGCGAAGGTTTCAAGTTAAAAAGATTATTTTTCGATTTTATAAAAATGCGTTAGCCGAGGTTGCGCAAGTGAAAACCACTAAGAATACGCCTTAGAAACCAATGTTGAAAATGGTTAAGTATAACTTGGATTCGAGGATTGATTTCGAACCAAACTTATGACTTAAGTAATTGTCGACTAACATGGACTTACTATGAGCCTAAAGCGAGCTAGTAATGCCTTGGTTGTGTTTTGCTTGTGTCTTTAAGCGTTGATTTATAAGTGGATTATCCAAGGGATTAATCGTACGTTTTCTTTTACTTTGTCTAGATTGTTCGACATCGTCGTGAACCCCTATCACTTCTCAAACATCAGGAAAGTTTTCTAAACTTGTACTTTTAAAGTATTGATTATAATACTGCTTTTTCCATGTATAAAGTTGTAAAATTTTGCGATATATCTTATTTCCTGTTGAAATAAAGATTTGACCTTTGGATTATATATGATCTTCTGAGTTAAGTATATATAAACCGGTATACCTTGTAGCTCTATAGATAAGAGCATATTCATGGTTTTTGACTCTAAACCGGGAGTCGGTATTTTGAGATATAGAGATAGTCGTGGAAACCTGGAGGGATTCCAGCGGCAGATTATTATTTATTTTGAGGAATGTTATTTATGAACATTAATTATATCTCCATAAAATATTAATTACTTGGAAACCATTCGAGGATTGTTATTTGAATATGATATCATTTGAGGAATTGTATTTGCTTACTATATCATTCAAGGAATGTTATTTAAATATTATCTCAGTGGAGAAATACTATTTGAATATTATTTCATTTGGGAAGCATTATTGAATATTTATTTATTCAGAGAGGATTATTTTTGAATAATCATTTATTTGAGGAAATATCTTCAATAAATATTTCATTATTAATTATTAAATATCCTTTAGTGATTTAAAAATCATATTATTTGTTTAAAAAGCATTAGATGTCTTTGAGAATTATATACTAAATATTCTTGACCTTCAATAATATTTCCGAGAATTATAGGGATTCCCTAATATTATTCATGATCATTATCAGCTCACTTGAGCCATCTAAATGCTTTCGTACATATTGAGAATTGAAAATCCAGAGTTGGGAGCAAATCTTGTTTCCTTCCTTTGTTTATATAAGAGATATTATTCTGGGATTATAACCCTACTACTAAGGGTTCCCATTTCATAAAAAGAGTAAAAGATTCAATCTTGATTTCATGAAGACTATTCGTCGCTCAACCTGAGTTTCTGGCTAAAGGCCAGTATGTACTTATGGGTTAGCTTCCCATTGTTCGGGAGTAACCAAGGATTGTGAAAGTCCGGCTAAAGGCCAATATCTGTTAATGGGTTAGTTCCAATTGATTCTGGGAGTAACCAAAGGATCCGAGTGCGATCTTTGAACGGGCATTTGCCCGGGGAACTTGAATTTGGCCCAACTTGCGCCAGAATGATTGCGGATGGAGCTTTCATTCAGGATGATTGCGGATGGAGCTTTCATCCAGGGTAATTGCGGAAGCAGCTTTTACCTGAGGGTAATTACGGATGGAGTTTTTATCCTTCTACTAGTAGAGAAGACCCGCGGTGGACCTTGAAGCGGCGACTGATCATCGTCGATCCACGTCTGGAATTATTGAAATCTCAATACAGAGTTGAAATGAAATTTCTCCTACATACGGAGTTCAGTGTTCTCATCTGGCAGTATCTAGAACTGCTGAGTGTTATAGTATCCACAACTGCTGAGTGCTACATCACTGGAGCAGGGTTTCAGCATCCAAATTTCTATCATATCCCGATAAGGGAAAATATTCGAGTTTTCAGTAAAGGATGTTTATCTTGATAAATTTGCTACGGCAAGTACGAATTTCACATATCTTTCGTATAAAGATAGTAATTGATATTAGAAGTACTGTTTTGGTATATATTTCGATAATGAAATAATTTCAGTATTGAGATATTGTGACAAGTATTGTCATATACCTATTTCCTATTGGGTTTGAGTAAAGGCAGAGTTATGCCATATTTTTATTACCTTGCTGAGCTTTCGCTCAATCTTGCTATTTGTTTTATATAATATATAGCAACGAAGCATGATGCCAAGGATACGACACATATTACGCAAGGCGTGTCCATAAGCAGTTTTTAGCATTGATCCCGGAAGTAGTTTGAACCAGTCGGATCAGGCTGCAGCTTTTGTTATTCATCTTATGTATAAATGTGAATTGTAAGAGAGGATTATGAGCACCAGAGGGTTAAGTTGGTAATGTGCCTTCACTTAGAGGTGGCATTAATAGCAGGTTCAGTAAGACATTTGGGTATTGTAATAATAATATTTTATTCCATAGTTGTTGTAGTGTGTCGTTTCTGAGACTCTAACCTATGTGTGTGTGAGATATATATATGTGGGGTCATAAGCAGGTGAATTGTACACATTGTGAGTAATACAGGTACGACAAGGAGTAATTGGATCGTGACCACCCTAGATCCCTGACCCCGGGTCTGGGGGTGTTACAATCATCTTTTCTGATTTCCCTAAATTTAAGAAGTTCTGCAAAGTAGAAACAAGTAGAGTTAGCCTTACCACCAGAAAAACAACAGTAATGATTAAAACCAATGGAAATAAGGAGAGGGGAAAATGTGAGAGCATTACATTGATAAGAAATTGAATTAAGATCATAAAATATCAAGGAAACATGGGAATAATATTAACAATGCCCACACAACCCTACTTTCAAGGACTAAATTCTAAACCAGGCATAGACAGACACCACATTGCCTTACTAGAGCAGGCACCAAAATGATGTTCATAGAACAGGCTCTAAAAAGCCTGTGTCAGATGCAAACATTTGCTAGCTACATTGCTCTTTATTTCAATATAAATAAAATTAAGAATCTTCGATGATGAGCTCGTAGGTATGACAGAGGAAAAGACTACTATTAAAAGGATTCAACGACCTAGAGAACAACTCACACAATCAGCAATCAGCAAGATGTAGTAAACCAGAGTGATGGGAAGAGCTATCAGCATTCTAAAAACTTTTGTAAATTTTGAGTATACAACACAAAGGAATTCAGAAATTTTGAAGAAAAAAATATTATCGGGCTTTGAGGTCTTACCCAGTACTTAGTATGTTGGGATAAACATTGTACTCCTTAACAAAGACAAAAGGGACTATTCCTTGTGGCAGGGCTGCCTAAAAATGTACATAAACGAAAAGATGTGGAAGTTTTGAGTATACAACACAAATGAATCAACTAGAACATACCAAGACTGAACATTGCCATTCGGAAGTTTTAAGTATACAACACAAATGAATCAACTAGAACATATCAAAGATTGAACATTGCCATTCCAAGGCCAGCATCAGATAGAATTGCAATTGATTTTGCAATTATGGCAAACATTTCAACATCCCATCTGAAAAGGAAAGCCAATTAAAAAAAAGGTTGAGCCACTAATACAAATATATGGCTTCCAGCATAAGAAGCAACATAGACTAATCCTCAACTTGCAAATTTGGTATTACCTCAAAATCAAAGAGAGAAAACGATTATTTGAAATGAAATATAAGAGAACCTAAACTAAGAAATCAATTAAATATAAACTGAAAAACACTTAATTCGAAGTGAAGAAATCGATTGAGGAAACCTAATTTGAAGAAGTCTCAGACCAAAGCCTTAGATTGAAGCCTCAAATAAACGAAATAATCAACTGGTGAATACCAATTGAAACTGAGAGAGTTTATGAGTTGGGTTAGTGAAATGCGAGAGAGATGGAAAAGAGAAAGCGGCTATGTTAGTGAAAGTCTCATGTGTTTGTGATTGAGGGTGGGAAATAAAAATTTGATAAAGGGGAAATGAAATATTGGATAAGGGGGGAAATGAAATTTTGGATAAGGGGGAAAATGAAATATTAGGCAGGGGGAATTCTGGGAAATGAAATTTTGTACAAAAATATTTTATAATTTTATGATTTTTTTTATACATCACTAAAATTATTAGATATTATCCTTTTTAATTTTATTGCCAAAATTTATAAATTTATTTGATTAGGTAATTTTATTGCCAAAATTTATAAATTACTAGATATTATTCTTAATAATATACTAGATTTTAACAAAAACGTAGTAAAAGTGCTGCTTCCAATAACGAGGCACGATCCAGATTCACTGAATAATTTTATTGAATGATTTCTTGACAATCGAATCGTACGAAAGTTAATAAACACCCAATTTAGTGTTGGAAAAAAATAATAAAAAATAAAAAGGTTGGGTTGTACGAGATTTTAACATAAAAGTGCTGCTTCCTATAAAGAGGCACGATCCAGATTCACTGAAGAATTTCTTCGACGATCGAACCGTACGAAAGTTAATAAACACTCATTTTAGTGTTGGGAAAAAATAATCAAAAATAAAAAGGTCGGGTTGTACTAGATTTTAACAAAAACGTAGTAAAAGTATTTCTTCCTATAACGAGGCACGATCGAGATTCACTAAATTATTTTTTTGAATGATTTTTTCAACGATCGAACCGTATGAAAGTTAATAAACACTCATTTTAGTGTTGGAAAAAAATAATCCAAAAATAAAAAGGCCGGGTTGCACGAGATTTTAACAAAAACGTAGTAAAAGTGTTGCTTCCTATAACGAGGCACGATCCAGATCCACTAAATGAATTTTTTGAATGATTTTTTCAACGATCGAACCATACAGATGTTAATAAACACTCATTTTAGTGTTGGAAAAAAATAATCCAAAAATAAAAAGGCCGGGTTGTACGAGATTTTAACAAAAACGTAGTAAAAGTGTTGCTTCCTATAACGGGGTACGATCCAGATTCACTAAATGACTTTTTTGAATGATTTTTTCAACGATCGAACCATACAGATGTTAATAAACACTCATTTTAGTGTTGGGAAAAAATAATCCAAAAATAAAAAGGCCGGGTTGTACGAGATTTTAACAAAAACGTAGTAAAAGTGTTGCTTGATCCTATAACGAGGCACGATCCAGATTCACTAAATGATTTTTTTGAATGATTTTTTCAATGATCAAACCGTACAGATGTTAATAAACACTCATTTTATTGTTGGGAAAAACTAATCCAAAAATAAAAAGGACGGGTTGTACGAGATTTTAACAAAAACTTAATAAAAGTGTTGCTTCCTATAACGAGGCACGATCCAGATTCACTAAATGATTTTTTTTGAATGATTTTTTCAACGATCGAACCGTAAAAATGTTAATAAACACTCATTTTAGTGTTGGAAAAAAATAATCCAAAAATAAAAAGATCGGGTTGTACGAGATTTTAACAAAAACGTAGTAAAAGTGTTGCTTCCTATAACAAGGCACGATCCAGATACAATTCCTATTATAAACACATACAAGAATGATTTCTTTTTCTAACTTTTTGTACACATCACTAAAATTATTATATGACATACAGTTGGATCGTCCAAAAAAAATTAAAAAAAAATATTATTCGAAAATTATACTAGTTTGACCAAGGAGTACTTTGATAGTTGACCATTAAAATATCATACAAGAATGATTCGTTTTTTTCTAATTTTTTGTACACATCACTAAACTCAGTATATAACATCATTCGTACGGTTGGATCGTCGAAAAAAAATTAAAAAAAAATAGATCAAGTTCAATCGGTATGACACTAGTTAGAAGGAGTAGTACCTTTGGCAGATTTATATTATAAACACATACAAGAATGATTTCTTTTTCTAACTTTTTGTACACGTCACTAAAATTAGTATATAACATCATCCGCACGGTTGGATCGTCCAAAAAAATTTTTAAAAAATTATTATTCGAAAATTATACTAGTTTGACCAAGGAGTACTTTGATAGTTGTCCATTAAAATATCATACAAGAATGATTTATTTTTTTCTAATTTTTTGTACACATCACTAAAATTAGTATATAACATCATTCCTATGGTTGCATTGTTGAAAAAAAAATTAAAAAAAATAGATTATGTGCAATCGGTACCACACTAGTTAGAGGGAGTAGTACTTTTGGCGAATTTATATTATAAACACGTACAAGAATGATTTGTTTTTTAATAATTTGTTGTACACATCATTAAAATGAGTATATAACATCATCCATATGATTGGATCGTCCAAAAAAAATTAAAAAAAAAATATTATTCGAAAATTATACTAGTTTGACCAAGCAGTACTTTGATAGTTGACCACTAAAATATCATACAAGAACTTTAAACAACGGTTTTTTATGAAAAACTGTTGTTGTGCTTAATATAACACATTATTTCCCACCAAGTTCAATTCAAATTATTTCATTATTCCCACCAAATATTTTATTATTTCCCTCTAAATTCTATTCAAAATTTTTTGCGGTTCAGATAACCTGTTGTCTCATCAAAACACGATTAAACAACGGTTAATTATTCCGTTGTATGAATTGTAATAACACAATGGTATATGAAAACAGTTGTGTAAACCTCCTTATTTGCACAACATCACATTTATTACCGTTGTCTGATTCGATTTTCATGGCCACAAACACACAATGGTTTTTAAAACCGTTGTACTGATCATGGATCAGACAATACTATTTTATGGACGAAAAAAATTTGTTGTCTGTTGATTTCGGGCAACACTTTTTTCTCTGATTGTTGTCTGATAAATGTTGTCTGAAGCTGGTTTTCTTGTAGTGACAGCTAATTGCCAAATTGGGTCTTAAAGATTTTTAGAATAGGGAAAGATATCAACGTCACCGTACTAGAGTTCGGCCGTTCACGTTCTCTAGCATACACTTTCACGTGCAAGGTTCTATAAGTACTCAAAAACGCAGTTCCATCCCTTGTGAAACTTTTGTCGCCTTTAGCAGATGCTTTCCCAACATGTATTCCAGTTATCCTTGAAAACAGTGCAATGGAGAAATTGCAAAAAATTGTGAAAAACATGCCTTGGAATTCTAAGCTGATTGAACGGGTGGCTAGGTTTTTAGCAGTCATTTCATACAGAGATTTTTCTCATATGAGTCATATAAGATCAAGGAAGCTTTTACCATTTCTGAAAGATCTCCTTCAAATTATTACGCTTAATGATTGCCATATAGTGTTAACATGCTATGCCCTTCAATGTCTTACAAAAGGTAAGTGGCAATCGAAGGGGAAGCATGGGAGAATTTGATGGTGAGGCTTATTGGGTAAATCAGTAGTTCCTTTACTTTTAATTATAGTGCGGCTGACTGCTTTGAACCTATAAAATCTGAATATATTATGGTTGCTGATTCTGCACTTTGAGTAGTTGGAAATATGCAAGACAGGGATATCTCAACCAGATTCAGACTTTGGCTTCTGATATTACTCTTCTGCGATGCTTTGGGAAGATATTATTATTGACACAAAGGTTAAACAAAATGTAAAGTTCAGTTTGTTTGTGTAGAGAAAGCAAAAGAAATAATCGTTAAACAGCTTAACTTGTTTATTGAAACTGACTGCAATACTTATACAAAAATAAAATAAGAACATGTCCTACAAAGTAGGAACAACATAACTGAAGACCCAGACTAAATCAAACTCTAACGTTATGGAAACTTTTTATTCTGCACTACTCCTAAAAATCCTCCGGCCCACGACCCAAGCAAAACAGCAAACAAAACAAATAAACTAAATAAATAAATCCTAAGTTTAGATTAAATATTCCAACAAACTCCCCCTTAATCTAAACTTGTCTTGACACACTTCTGTACTCCGAGTAACCTCCTCATTTGCTCGAACCTAACTGCGCTTAATGCCTTTGTGAGAGAATCAACTCGTTGCTCTTCTATACATATGTGCTTTGTTGAGTATTGAATACGGTAAAAGAATACAGGGGGGGTGAATGGATTCTTGAACTTTTCTTTTTCTTGAATCTTTGCAGCAAGATATGTGTTGAATGTGTAAAATATGTAAGAACAGATAACAAAGACAAACGCAACACAATATCACTTTAATCTAATATTTTATTAGATAAAGATTTTGCTACAATCTGTGAATACAAATGGTAGTATTCTCAGCTTCATTTTTCTTAGAGAGATATTTCTTGAGATGTATATTGAAAAACTTATCACACTTAGCTAAGGAAGTGAGGCTGTATCCTTATAGACATGGATACACCTACTTACTACAAATAAGGTAGGTAAACAAAATACTTTCCAGTCTGTCTATCTTATTTGAGTAAGAGTCCAAACGGCTACAGATTTGACTTTGTAAAGCCTGTTCAGATCCACTTCTTCAGCTCCTTGTCCCTTTGTCTTATCTCTCCAAGCTTCTTTGTAGGCTTTCCAATCTGCTTTATAGTACATAGTCAAATAAAGCGTCTTGGCTTGTTGCAGGTTTCTGACTTGTACAATTCTTCAGTATTTTGTCACCAAGAAGGTATTCGAGAAGTGGCTAAGTGATTGATTCGAGAACTCGAATTGACTTAATTGATAACTCTTAGTTCTCGAATAGTGTTATATTGACATATCGAATCACTTCTCGAATAGCTCTTTTCTCTGGGACTCCTTGAGATATCGAATAGAGCTTCTTGACATATCGAATCCCTGAGATGTCGAATAGCTTCTTTAGTCCTTGAGATATCGAATAGATCATTGACTTGTTGACTCTTAGAGAACTCGAATGATGCTTTGACTTGTTGACTCCATGAGTTCTCGAATAGAGTAATAGACATATCGAATCTCTGAGATATTGAATGAGATATCGAACAGTGTATTCAGAGATATCGAATAGTGTCTTCTGAGATATCGAATCTCTGACTTCTCGAATGCTAGACTTCTCGAATAGACAAATGTACTTCTCGAATTGGTACTTAGGCAAATTCTTCATTTCTTCAAATCCCAACTGTGATTATTTGGCAGTCTTTATCTCCTTACTTGAGGCATGAACCTTGGAACTTCTTTCAAGCATTATTCTTGACTTTATAATTACAGTAACATAACTAGAATTTGATGCCTATTACAAGTACAGAACAAGTAGAAACTCTACAACTAGAGGTTCCCTCAGTTAAGAGGTCATGTAGGTAATGCATAGCATTACACATACTTAGGCTTGTTATTAGATGTATTCAGGCATGCCTCTGTGACTAACAATCTCCCTCAAATTGTGAGTAAGACCCTTAGTCACAATTTCATGTCTGATAACAAGCCTAACATAAATAAAGATAAAACTTGACAGTACATGTATGAATTTTGATTAGCAATGTGGATAGAACTACAGGGCGAGTAATCTTACAGCCTATGATGAAGTACTAGCCATTGTCATTTGTTTCCCTTTCCATAGCTTTGGCTTGCAAATCATCATATGCTTTATGTCTTCTTTCTTTCTCCTTCCTTGTATTCTCATCCATAGCTTTTATTATTTCTGCCATAACATCCAATTCTTCAAGCAAAATTGAGTCTTTGAAATCTTCAAGTACTGAATTCAGAATGCTTGTAGGATAGTGGTTGAGTAGATTCATTCTGATGTGGATCTGATTCCCATTTCTCCTCCTATACATCACCACATAGGGGTTAAACTGAACTCTACACAATCCCTTTGCCCTTAGCTTTTCTGCTTCAATCTCCAGTCTCTCAATTTCTTTCTCCCTTGCTAGCCATTTCTCAAGACACTCTTTTTTGATTTTCTCCTTATGATCTCTCTTCATCTTCATAAAATCAATTAGCTCCAGCTTCCATACTCTTTCCACTTTATCTTCTGAGCTCAACAATGCAATGATTCTTTCTATGTCATGTAGTTTGCCCCAGTGTTGACATCCTCCTTGTTTGAATTTCTCCTCCCTTCCATCATTATATTTGATCTCAAGGCAGTTATCAACAATGGCAACATGATAGATTCTTTGAGCTTGTAAGAATTGCAGTTGGTCTTCACCAAAATCTTCATCTAGTGGTTGGAGTTTTAAGCCTGGATAGATTGTTAGAGTCCTTGACTTGGATAGCTTTGGTTTCCTTGCAGCTTGTTTGAATTTGATCCTTTTGACATGGTTGCCTGGCAGTAGCATGTGACCTTTGTTTGTGGACCATTGTAGTATTCCATTAGCAGTATGCTTTTTGAAATGTACAGATGGTTTCTTGACTTGAATCTTCTTCTCTTCTTGAGGTGGTAAAACAGTTGCAGAAGCCATGGGATTAGATTTTGGTAGGTCATTACTAACAACATTCACCCTAGACTTAGAGTCTTGTGTTGTGGTGAGATTACTGCTACCAATGCCTAAGGCTTGCTGTTTTCCATTCTTCCTCTCATAGACCTTGCCTTGGTCATCATCCTTCTTATCTTTGATGTCTTTCTTCTTCTTCTTGTCCTCATCCCCCTTATCACTCCTGTGATGACTTCTCCTCCCATCACTCTTGTCTTCATCTTCATCATCCTTATTCCTCCTTAGCTTGGCCATTTCTGGAATTACACCAGTTGCAATGTATGATCTGAGAATGTGCAGTGCCTCTATCTCTTCAGCAGTACTTGTCCCCTTCTTCTTTTGCAGTAGATCAATGATTGCAATAATGAGTCTGTGATTTCGAGAGGTGAGATCATTTGGAATGACCAATTTTTTATTCTCTTCAATTCTGGTGCCAGACTGATAGATAATGGTCCATGGCTTCTTAATCACTTCTGGCAGCCTTGAAGGTTGGCCATTCCTCAAGTCATCATACAGACTCTTATTGTTTTCATTTACATTCCTCTTCTCTATGAGCTCTATCAGTGCATCTATCTCTGAATGTTTCAGGGCATGTAGAGTTTTGTAGGTTAGATGCCAGATTCTGGATTTTGCTACCATCATTACTTCCTTGAGCCATAAGCTATTAACTTTTCTAGGTACCATAGTGAAGTAATCGATCTGATCCTTCAAGCTCCTTAGATACAATTGAGTGTCACCAGCCTGTTCTCTTGAGACTTTCAGAAACTCCAAGAATGCATCATCATGATAAACATTTGAGTTTGCAATTTCTTGTAGCTTGGCCTCAGTGACCACCTTCACTTCTACAGGCTTGGCACTTTTAGATATGGAGAGTGAAGGTTTATCAGATGGCATACTCCCTGCAACCACTGTGGTTGTGATAGTTTGCTTTTGACCACTGGAAGTAGTGATGTGCAAAGTTGGTAGAGTGACAACTGGCAGAGAAGTAGGAGGCTCATCAATTTTGTCTTTTCCTTTGCCAGGCACATGAATTAGAGATTTTGAAGTTCTTTGATGAGCACCTTCAGTGATTTTAATGCCCTTTACTGGTGGCTTCTCCCCCTTTGGATTTGAGTTCCTCGATGTCCTCTTCTCCCCCTTAGGCTTGTTGTCAGGCACAGAGGCTGTAGTATTGACCTTTGGGGTTGAAGATTCTTCAGGTAGTGGGAGACCCATGTGCTTCATCATTGCAGACAACATTGATTGTTGATGCAGAAGAACATCAGCTGTGGTGGTGGCTTGAGTGTTCAACTGCTCAGTTAGAGTTTGTACCTTGTCTGTAAAATGAGCATTGGACTTAGTGAGAGTAGCTACCTCCTTTTCAAGTGCATCTACCTTACTGAATAATGCATTAGATTTGAAGCCAGAAAGGGATTGTTCTTTAAGTCTCTGCACTTCAAATCAAGACAGCTCATGCATAGGAACCTCAGTTACCAGCTTGTCTCCATATTGATTTGCAAAGAGTGTCCTAACCATGGCATTGGCATCTGTAGTCTGATCAGATAGAATTTGAAATTTGCTTCCTAGACCTGTGATTGTATCTTTAAGGAGAGCTAGACTATTATCCATCTTGGTGCAGGTGGTGTTGCAGTGTCTGATATCTTTGACCACACTGTCTAGTTGAGGAAATTTGGCATCAAAGGCCCTCTTGATTTCTTCTACTGAAGTGGCTGTCTTGTCACTTACTTTGTTGACTTCAGTTTTGACTCCCTTGCCAAGATAGTGTGCAACCTTGAGAAAACCCTTGTAGGAATCATTGACAGCGTCATACACTTCACTAGGGGACAGGGATTTTGCATTTGAACCCAGTGAAGTGATGTATTCCTCTCTAAGATATTGAAGTGCTTCACTGAGAGTTACATCATACTTTCCTTGCATCCAGGCATCTACATTGCCATCTCTCTCAGCATCATCAATAATCTTGGCCTTTTGCATCTCCACATCATCCCTATGGCATAGTAGGATGGCTTCATAATCTGGATTTGAGATGTTGGAGGTGACAAGGTTCTGGGCTATTTTGACAAACTCAGGAATCTGATCCATAACATAGCTTTGGAGAGCTTCAATGGACATTTGTGGTGGAACAGACCCTGATCCTGAAGCACTGTCATGTTGCACAGGCTTCAGCCATTGAGACAAAAAGTGAGAGCTAGAGCTAGTCAAGCTAGACTCCTCAGTTACAGATGTAACTTCTGTAACCGGATGAAAAAACTCTGCTACTGTTGTCTCCACAGAAGTGGGATGAGTTACAACAGTAGTTGACACAGGCACAGAGTCTCTAGTTAAAACTAGTGAATCCTCTGTGTTTGTGATGGTGTCATTAGGAGATGCCCCAGCATGCATTCCCTGACCATCTAAATGTGGTACCTGGGTGGTGAGCAAGGTGTCATGCACCAAGTCACTTGAATCCATTGGCTCATCAAGAGAAAAGAATTCTTGATGATCAATGCCTTGCTCCTCAATTGCTTGAGTTGCAGGCTCCAAAGAAATATGAGTGGTAGATTCTGGAAGAGAAGTGTGTTGTAGATTAGATTTTGGCAACTCCCCCTGAGAGATAGAGGGAGTTTCAATTGTGATGTGCTCTCCACTCAGTGTTGTGCCAGCCTTATCACTCCCATGTGCTGACTCTGTACAAATAGGTGCATTGGGGAGAATGCTTGATTCTATAGATGCACCCTGTTGAGAGGATACACCTAGTGAGCTGTTTGCCCCTGATTTTACAACTTCAGCCATTTGGGTGACTGAGGAGGTGGTTTTAGACTTCTTCTTCTTCTTTGGCCTTAGTAAGGGTGACTCAGGTTCCTCACTTGCTATGCCTAATTCTACAGCCAAGGCTGCTTCAGTTAAGATTTTTAGAGGTTCAGAAGCAACCTGTTTTCTCTTCTTTTTACTAACATCATCCTTTTGAGAGGATGATACAGTTGTCTCTGTGTTTGGTAAAGTGTTTGGCTGAGAGGGTTGGTTAGCAGGCCCTGGGTTAGCATTTTGCTCTACTTGCTTGGGCCTATCTAACTCAGATTTTGAGGCACATATTGGCATGTTGTGAGGGTAAGTCCTAAATAAACTCTCCATAAGGGGAGTTATTTTGAGCCTTACATCCACATCATTCCTAGTCTCCAAGCTACCAAAAATGAGTTTGGTCATGGATTTCGGATAGCCTATTCTATTTTTGTCTAACCCAGGCAATTCAATCAATTTAACATCTATGAAATTAAGTACAGATTGAATAAAGCGAGGGAAGAAAATTTCATTACCTCTTTTGGCTGAGTTCTTACCAAGTCTCGCATACAATTCTTGCATTATGATCAAACCAACATCAATCTTTCTCCCATATGCTAGAGCATATCCTATTTGTTGAACAGGTGTGCTGATTTGATCAAAGCTGGACTTCCTTGCTGTGAAGACTTGAAGAAGAGTGGCAAAGACATAGCTCCATTCCTTCCTCAAGTACTTCCTATTCAAATTTCCAAGCTTGATTCTATCTGAGTAGTTGATAAAATCAAAGAAATCTTCCAATTCCTGATCAGTTGCTTGACTGTCATACACTCCTTGTTGTAACCCCAGAGCTTGATTCATATTTTCAGTAGTGATGGTGATTTCCTTGTCCTGAATCTTGCAATAGATTACGTATGAAGTTATTGCATTCTCTAGGGCCACGACCTCCACAGTAGCAGTTCTCCAAAACTGTTCTAGTAAATCTAGATACAGAGTTGGGTTGGCTGAAAGTGCATCCTTGATGTATGATTCAGCCATCCATCGAACAAAGCACTTAAAGTTTGCATTGGGTGCTTCAACATCGTTGGTTATTGCTATGAAGTTGGGTATTTGCCATTGTTACACAGAGAGATGAGAAGAGAATGAAGGTTGAAGAAGAAATTTAGCTTTTGACGTTAGGGTTTACAGAGGTTTTGGAAATTTAGCTGCCTGAGAAATCGAATGAAATGATTTGAACAGTTGTGGAATTGTATATATGTGAGTGACTTGAGTTGTCGATTAGATATAAGTTTTGTATTGACAAGTCAGTCATTCGAGAAGTATAAAACAGCTATTCGATAAGTCAAGAAAGGCTTATTCGATATCTCAAACAGTTTGTAACTCACAGCTGGCAGTTATTTAACTCAGAAAATAATTCTAAGCTAAATAAAATATGTTTTTATAAGCGAAATGAAATTTTGAATATAAATCCAAAAAGCGATTAAGTGTCAGCAAGAAATCAGCCTTTTCAAATGATTCGATAACTCAAATACAGTATTCGAGAACTCCATCATTAGAAAACTAAAATACTCTATTCGAGAACTCAAAGTGTGCTATTCGATTTCTCAAAAGACACTATTCGAGAACTCAGGAGGGTTCTTGATAGGCTTATTCGAGAACTCGAGCCATGACAAAACAATGAACCATTCGAGAAGTCTGACTTATCGAACTATACTTTTCACTCATAAAATTCAATTTTCACTATCTTTTAAAATTTACCAGAAATATTCACTGAAGAATATTCTACTAAATTAAATAGTGATTCTCTCAAAATTTCACAGAAATTTCAAGCTAAAGATGTATGATTTTCAACATATGCAGCATTGTGGAATATTTATAAATCATAATCCAGCCAATACTTACTTTAAAAATATTGAGCATTTGATAAAGTAAGTATTTACTGCTGCAACAATCTAGTTGATATATTCACTCAGCCAGAATTTGAAGAATTCAGCATTCCAATCTCACTAACCAACCTTGTGAAGGTGGCTTCATCTAATGGCTTAGTGAATATGTCAGCTAGTTGTTTCTCTGTGGGAACATAATGTAACTCAATGGTTCCATTAGTTGTATGCTCCCTTATGAAGTGATATCTAATGTCAATGTGCTTTGTCCTAGAATGATTGACAGGATTGGAGACTATAGAAATTGCACTTGTGTTGTCACACATGATTGGAATTCTTTCCAACACAAGTCCATAATCTCTAAGTTGGTTTCTGATCCAAAGCACTTGAGCACAGCAACTTCCAGCAGCTATGTACTCAGCTTCAGCTGTGGAAGTTGACACAGATTATTGTTTCTTGCTGTACCAAGAGACTAACCTTTGTCCAAGAAACTGGCAGCTACCTGAGGTGCTTTTCCTATCCACTCTGCATCCAGCATAATCAGCATCAGAATAACCAACCAGATTGAACCCTGTGTCCTTAGGATACCATAACCCCAAGTTTGGTGTGCCCTTCAGATATCTGAAAATCCTCTTTATTGCTATCATATGTCATTCCTTTGGATTTGATTGAAACCTTGCACACAAGCATGTTGCAAACATGATGTCTGGCCTACTAGTAGTAAGGTAGAGTAGAGAACCAACCATGCCTCTGTAGATTGAGATATCTACCTTCTTGCCCTTACCATCTTCATCTAACTTGGTGGCAGTGGCCATGGGTGTCTTTGCAGGTGAGCATTCTTCTAAGTCAAATTTCTTCAATAGATCCTTGATGTATTTGGTTTGGCTTATAAAAATGCCATCCTTCCTTTGACTCACTTGCAGCCCAAGAAAGAATGTTAATTCTCCCATCATACTCATCTCATATCTGCTCTGCATGAGCTTAGAGAATTTCTCACACAGCTTCTCATTTGTAGATCCAAATATGATATCATCCACATAGATTTGAACTAAGATAATATCATCACCATGTTTCTTGTAAAACAGTGTCTTGTCTAGTGTGCCTCTAGAGAATTGATTCTCAAGTAGAAATTGTGACAATGTGTCATACCATGCCCTAGGAGCTTGCTTAAGTCCATACAATGCTTTAAGCAATCTGTAGACAAAGTGAGGGAATTGTGGATCCTCAAAGCCAGGTGACTGTTGCACATATACTTCTTCTTCCAACTCCCCATTCAGAAATGCACTCTTGACATCCATTTGATAGACCTTGAAATAAGAATGTGCAGCAAATGCCAAGAAAATTCTGATGGCCTCTAGTCTGGCAACAGGGGCAAAAGTCTCATCATAGTCAATGCCTTCCTGTTGAGAGTATCCTTTTGCAACCAACCTTGCTTTGTTTCTTATGACTACACCATTTTCATCCATCTTATTCCTTTGAACCCATTTTGTTCCAACAATGGTTCTATCCTTTGGTGCAGGCACAAGTTCCCATACTTTGCTTCTTTCAAATTGGTTTAGCTCCTCTTGCATAGCAATTATCCAATCAGGATCCAACAATGCATCTTCAAGTTTCTTAGGCTCAACTTGGGATAGAAAGCAACCATAGAGACATTCATTTAGAGTTGCTCTCCTTGTTCTCACTCCTGTATTTGGATCTCCAATTATCTGATCTGCAGTATGTGATCTATCCCATTTCCTTGTATGTTCAGATTGATTTCTCAGCCTTGATGTTGCTTCATCATCCAGATCATGATCATTTACATTTCCTCCCCCTGTGAAGTTTCCACTAATCACAGGTGTGTCTTGGATGCTTTTTTCTTCATTGTTGGTTGACACAGATTCTTCATTCACTTGAGTTTGTTGAATTATGGGCTCAAATTCAGTTTCAATCTCCTCATCAGAATCATCTAGATTGTCAAACTTCAAAGGATATTTATCTTCATCATTGGCTTCTTCTAATCCAGGTAGTTTGCTGTCATCAAATGTCACATCTGTGCTTTCCATAACTTTCTTTTGAGTGATGACATAAACTTTGTATGCAATTCTTTCCATAGAGTAGCCAAGAAAAATTCCTTCAAATGCTTTTGCATCAAACTTTCCAACATATTCTGAGTTGTCTTTTAAAACAAAGCATTTGCTTCCAAAAGTATGAACATACTTTAGGGTGAGCTTCTTTCCAGTCATCAAGTTGTAAGGTGTCTTTCCAGTGTTTTTGTTGATGAGGGTTCTATTTTGAATATAGCATGCAGTACTCACAGCCTCAGCCCAAAAACATGTAGGCATCTTTGCATCAAGTAACATTGTTCTAGCAGCCTCAATCAGAGTTCTATTCTTTCTTTCAACAACTCCATTTTGTTGTGGAGTCCTTGGAGCTGAGAATTGTTGAGAAATACCATTTTCTTTGCAGAATGCTTCAAGCATGGCATTTCTGAACTCTGTTCCATTATCACTCCTTAATGCAATCACACTTGCATTGTTGGCCTTTGCTTCCTTATCAATTTTCTTTATATGCTCAATGATTACTTGGGGAGCCTCATCTTTTGATGCCAGAAATTCTACCCATGTATACCTTGTGAAATCATCAACCATCACCAGAGCATACTTTTTCCTTCCTAGTGACATAATATTGATAGGCCCAAACAAGTCCATATGAATTAGTTGTAGGGGCTTGGTTATTGATGTCACTGTCTTTGACTTGTGGCTTGATCTTTTCATTTTTCCCTTTTGACAAGCCTCACACACTCCTTCTTGATAGAATTCAAGTGTGGGCATGCCTCTTACTAACTCTCTTTTGACTAGAGAATTAATGCCTTTGAAGTTCAAGTGTGATAGCTTCTTATGCCACAGCCAACTGTCTTCATTTGATGCTTTTGAGTAAAAGCAACAGATTTTGTCCTTGTTTGCAGAGTTCATATTGGCTACAAACAGGCTTCCTTTCCTTACTCCAGATAGAGAAAAGTCACCAGTCTTTTTGTGGGTGATCAAACATTCATCTTTGTCAAAATTCACTTTGAAGCCTCTGTCAGTAAATTGACCAACACTCAGTAGATTGTGCTTGAGTCCCTTGACCAGTGCTACATTCTCAATGATGACATTTCCAATTTCCAACTTGCCATATCCCAGTGTGTTGCCAATGCTGTCATCTCCAAAAGCAACCATTGGGCCAGCCTTCTCCTCATACTGTGATAGCAGGGCCATATCACCAGTCATACGGTTTGAGCATCCACTGTCCAAAATCCACATGACCTTTCTTTCACTTTCTTTGCCCTGCAAACACAAAGGTATTACTTCTCCTTTGGTACCCAAACAAGTTTGGGTCCATGTGGCTTAGCAACAGTCTTATCATAAACAACATACTTATCAATTTTCTTGATGTTAGTCTTCTTGTCACTGTTAGAAGTCTTAGAATCAGGGTTCTTAGACTTAGGTGACAGAGGCACCTTCCTAACTTTAGGAGGACTTGAAGACTTTGTTCTTGTGTAGTGTGTGTGAACATTGTGACTGATACAACCTTCCATGAATTGTCTTCTCAAATTAAAGTAACTAGTCATTACGTTCATGTTACATGGCATACAATCAAATTTATCACAGAAAGGAGAGTCTCTATGTCTTAAAGGCACAGAGTAATCATAGAATGGTTTAGCAACACTACCAGATGGTTTCTTGCATGCATGAGTTAAATGATTAGTGCTAAAACAATTTTGACAAACTTTCCTAGGGGCATTTGGCACATAAGCATAATTGTTGTCCTTGTTAATCCCTAGTTTGCCATTCCTGTTTTGTTTCTTTTTAGCCACTTTCTTCTCAACCTCATTATTCCTAGCTGAAACAAACTTCACAAATTTCTCAAATCTAGGTTTACCTCCTACTGACTCCTTGGCTTTGGTTTTGACATTCTCACTCTTAGAGGATGCTTGTTGTTCATTTGATTGTGCCTTATCTTCATCATCCAACATTTGCTTAATGAGTAAGGCATCCTCATCAATCTCAAGTGTTGGTGTTTTAAATATTGGGGCCTCAGCCTTTTTCAAAACCTGAGGCACTTCCTCTTGAACAACAATGTCATCTTCAATGACTGCATAGCCTTTCCTCTGCTTGAGAGTGTCATAATCAAGTCCAATAGCAGCCTTAGGTCTAGCTAGATTTTTCTCATGGTGGGACTGCAATAGACTAGAGGAATTCTTGAATGTTTTCAATTTAAATTCATTTTCAGCTAGTTCATCCCTAAGAGCTTTCTCAACTTGACTAGCACATAGAACCTTATTCTTTAGATATTCGATTTCTTGTTTAAGGTTTTCTATTTGCATAGCAGTTAGTTCTAGTTCCTCATTCCTTTTGTTTAACAGTTCATTCCTAGTAGACAGTTTAGCAATCTCTTCATTAGCAGCAGTCATACTAGTATGAATATTAAACATCTTAACAGATAGTTGTTCAACCATAGATTTGTATTCAGAAACAGACATGTCTATAGTAGTGAGGGATGGTACCTGAGAGTCTGATTCAGATGGTTCTTCCTTGGAGTTGGCCATCAAGGCATAGTTGAAGAATTCTTGTTCTTCTCCATCAATATCAGAATCATCCCAACACTTCCCTTCAGCTATGTAGGCCTTACCTGGTGCATGCTTCTTTAGCAGAGCCTCATACTTAGCTTCACGCTCAAGAAACTCCTTATCCTTCTTCTTAGGCTTCTTGCATTCACTGGCAAAATGCCCTAGGTCATTGCATCTATAACATCTCACAGATGACCTATCCACATAGCTGGTTTTGAATTTGTTTTTGTTTGCTTTCACAGGTGCCTTGCTCTTGTTGAATGAATGATTTTGAGATCTAGACTTGAAGGGCTGATTCCTCTTAAATTTGATGTTTGGGAATTTTCTAGCCATAAAAGCATATGAAGTGTTTTCAATGGTATCCAACTCTTCAAGTGTATAGAACTCATCTTCTTCCTTTTCATCAACAGGTTCAGTCACTTCTTCTTCAGTCTCTTCATCATTTACTATCTCTTCTATTCTCAGTTGACTTGTAAATGCCTCCAGGTCTTGAACGGATTTGTTGACAATCAAGGCACAGGATGTGTTTATCATTCTGCCTTGGTTGGCTTGGATAGCCCTCTTCTGAAGCAACTCAAGCTCATGAGTTTTTAAAACCCCATAGAGCACATCATATGTGACTTTGTTCAAATCTCTTTCTCTTAGAGATATGGCCCTTTGCTCTAGATGGTTTGGTGCAGATAGTAGAAACTTCATGTTTAATTCCTTAGTGCTGTAAACCTTCCCATTCATTTGAAGCTCGGTCACTAGCTTGTGAAATCTCTCAAACATGTCAGTAATACTTTCTTTGGACTGTGCCATGAAAGCTTCATACTGTGTGACCAGTATCTGTTTCCTATTTGTTAGTCACAGAGGCATGCCTGGATACATCTAATAACAAGACTAAGTATGTGTAATGCTATGCATTACCTACATGACCTCTTAACTGAGGGAACCTCTAGTTGTAGAGTTTCTATTTGTTCTGTACTTGTAATAGGCATCAGATTCTAGTTGTGTTACTGTAATTATAAAGTCAAGAATAATGCTTGAAAGAAGTTCCAAGGTTCATGCCTCAAGCAAGGAGATAAAGACTGCCAAATAATCACAGTTGGGATTTGAAGAAATGAAGAATTTGCCTAAGTACCAATTAGAGAAGTACATTTGTCTATTCGAGAAGTCTAGCATTCGAGAAGTCAGAGATTCGATATCTCAGAAGACACTATTCGATATCTCTGAATACACTGTTCGATATCTCATTCGATATCTCAGAGATTCGATATGTCTAGTACTCTATTCGAGAACTCATGGAGTCAACAAGTCAAAGCATCATTCGAGTTCTCTAAGAGTCAACAAGTCAATGATCTATTCGATATCTCAAGGACTAAAGAAGCTATTCGACATCTCAAGGATTCGATATGTCAAAATGCTCTATTCGATATCTCAAGGAGTCCCAGAGAAAAGAGCTATTCGAGAAGTGATTCGATATGTCAATATAACACTATTCGAGAACTCAGGGTTATCGATTAAGTCAATTCTAGTTCTCGAATCAATCACTTAGCCACTTCTCGAATACATTCTTGGAGACAAAATACTGAAGAATTGTACAAGTCAGAAAACTGCAACAAGCCAAGACGCTTTATTTGACTATGTACTATAAAGCAGATTGGAAAGCCTACAAAGAAGCTTGGAGAGATTAAACAAAGGGACAAGGAGCTAAAGAAGTGGATCTGAACAGGCTTTGCAAAGTCAAATCTGTAGCCGTTTAGACTCTTACTCAAATAAGATAGACAGACTGGAAAGTATTTTGTTTACCTACCTTATTTGTAGTAAGTAGGTGTATCCATGTCTATAAGGATACAGCTTCACTTCCTTAGCCAGGAGAGATATAAGTTTTTCAAGATACATCACAAGAAATATCTCTCTAAGAAAAACGAAGCTGAGAATACTACCATGTGTATTCACAGATTGTAGCAAAATTTTTATCTAATAAAATATTAGATTAAAGTGATATTGTGTTGTGTTTGTCTTTGATTATCTGCACTTACATATCTCACACACTAAACACATATCTTGTTGCAACGATTCAAGAACTAAGAAAAGTTCAAGAATCAATTCACCCCCCCTCTGTATTCTTTTACTGTATTCAATACACAACAAGTGGTATCAGAGCAGGCTGTTTAATCTAAACAGAAAACGATCATGAGTTCGAATACACCAAAGACTACAGGTACGGTGAAGGTCCCTAAGTTCGACAAAGAGAATTACAACCTCTGGAAAATAAAAATGCTGTTGTTCATCAAAGCTGCCAATCCTCTCTACCCTGACATCCTCAAGAATGGTCCATTTGTACCACAACAAGAAATTGCTGAATCTACAGTGGGCACAATAGTCATTCCTAGATCATATGTTGCAAAAGAGCCTTCCAAATAGACGGACTCAGAGAAGGAAAAGGTTGCCCTAGACAGTCATCTCATGTTGCTGATCATAGACTCCATGGATATGTCGATGTTTGCTAATATAGCATCATGCACATCAGCCAAGGACATGTGGAACCACATCGAGGTGTTATGTGAAGGGACAGAGGAGGTAAGAAAAAATAGGAAACAGATACTGGTCACACAGTATGAAGCTTTCATGGCACAGTCCAAAGAAAGTATTACTGATATGTTTGAAAGATTTCACAAGCTGGTGATTGAGCTTCAAATGAATGGGAAGGTTTACAGCACTAAGGAATTAAACATGAAGTTTCTACTATTTGTACCAAACCATCTAGAGCAAAGGGTCATATCTCTAAGAGAAAGAGATTTGAACAAAGTCACATATGTTGTGCTCTATGGGGTTTTAAAAACTCATGAGCTTGAGGGCTATCCAAGCCAACCAAGGCAGAATGATAAACACATCTTGTGCCTTGATTGTCAACAAATCCGTTCAAGACCTGGAAGCATCTACAAGTCAACTGAGAATAGAAGAGATAGTAGATGATGAAGAGACTGAAGAAGAAGTGATTGAACCTGTTGATGAAAAGGAAGAAGATGAGTTCTATACTCTTGAAGAGTTGGATACCATGGAAAACACTTCATATGCTTTTATGGCTAGAAAATTCCCAAACATCAGATTTAAGAGGAATCAGCCCTTCAAGTCTAGATCTCAAAATCATTCATTCAACAAGAGCAAGGCACCTGTGAAAGCAAACAAAAACAAATTCAAAACCAGCTATGTGGATAGGTCATCTGTGAGATGTTATAGATGCAATGACCTAGGGCATTTTGCCAGTGAATGCAAGAAGCCTAAGAAGAAGGATAAGGAGTTTCTTGAGCTTGAAGCTAAGTATGAGGCTCTGCTAAAGAAGCATGCACCAGGTAAGGCCTACATAGCTGAAGGGAAGTGTTGGGATGATTCTGATAGTGATGAAGAAGAACAAGAATTCTGCAACTATGCCTTGATGGTCAACTCCAAGGAAGAACCATCTGAATCAGACTCTCAGGTACCATCCCTCACTACTATAGACATGTCTGTTTCTGAATACAAATCTATGGTTGAACAACTATCTGTTGAGATGTTTAATATTCATACTAGTATGACTGCTGCTAATGAAGAGATTGCTAAACTGTCCACTAGGAATGAACTGTTAAACAAAAGAAATGAGGAACTAGAACTAACTGCTATGCAAATAGAAAACCTTAAACAAGAAATCGAATATCTAAAGAATAAGGTTCTATGTGCTAGTCAAGTTGAGAAAGCTCTTAGGTATGAACTAGCTGAAAATGAATTTAAATTGAAAACATTCAAGAATTCCTCTAGTCTATTGCAGTCCTACCATGAGAAAAATCTAGCTAGACCTAAGGCTGCTATTGGACTTGATTTTGACAATCTCAAGAAGAGGAAAGGCTATGCAGTCATTGAAGATGACATTGTTGTTCAAGAAGAAGTGCATCAGGTTTTGAAAAAGGCTGAGACCCCAATATTTAAAACACCAACACTTGAGATTGATGAGGATGCCTTACTCATTAAGCAAATGTTGGATGATGAAGATAAGGCACAATCAAATGAACAACAAGCATCCTCTAAGAGTGAGAATGTCAAAACCAAAGCCAAGGAGTCAGTAGGAGGTAAACCTAGACTTGAGAAATTTGTGAAGTTTTTTTCAGCTGGGAATAATGAATTTGAGAAGAAAGTGGCTAAAAAGAAACAAAACAGGAATGGCAAATTAGAGATTAACAAGGACAACAACTATGCTTATGTGCCCAATTCCCCTAGGAAAGTTTGTCAAAATTGTTTTAGCACTAATCATTTAACTCATGTATGCAAGAAGCCATCTAGTAGTGTTTCTAAACAATTCTATGATTGCTCTGTGCCTTTAAGACATAGAGACTCTCCTTTCTGTGATAAATTTGATTGTATGCCATGTAACATGAATGTAATGACTAGTTGCTCTAATTTGAGAAGACAATTCATGGAAGGATGCATCAGTCACAATGTTCACACACACTACACAAGAACAAAGTCTTCAAGTCCTCCTAAAGTTAGGAAGGTGCCTCTGTCACCTAAGTCTAAGAACCCTGATTCTAAGACTTCTAACAGTGACAAGAAGACTAACATCAAGAAAATTGATAAGCATGCTGTTTATGATAAGACTGTTGCTAAGCCACATGGACCCAAACTTGTTTGGGTACCAAAGGAGAAGTAATACCTTTGTGTTTGCAGGGCAAAGAAAGTGAAAGAAAGGTCATGTGGATTTTGGATAGTGGATGCTCAAACCATATGACTGGTGATATGGCCCTGCTATCACAGTATGAGGAGAAGGCTGGCCCAATGGTTGCTTTTGGAGATGACAGCATTGGCAACACACTGGGATATGGCAAGTTGGAAATTGGAAATGTCATCATTGAGAATGTAGCACTGGTCAAGGGACTCAAGCACAATCTACTGAGTGTTGGTCAATTTACTGACAGAGGCTTCAAAGTGAATTTTGACAAAGATGAATGTTTGATCACCCACAAAAAGACTGGTGACTTTGCTCTATCTGGAGTAAAGAAAGGAAGCCTGTTTGTAGCCAATATGAACTCTGCAAACAAGGACAAAATCTGTTGCTTTTACTCAAAAGCATCAAATGAAGACAGTTGGTTGTGGCATAAGAAGCTATCACACTTGAACTTCAAAGGCATTAATTCTCTAGTCAAAAGAGAGTTAGTAAGAGGCATGCCCACACTTGAATTCTGTCAAGAAGGAGTGTGTGAGGCTTGTCAAAAGGGAAAAATGAAAAGATCAAGCCACAAGTCAAAGACAGTGACATCAATAACCAAGCCCCTACAACTAATTCATATGGACTTGTTTGGGCCTGTCAATATTATGTCACTAGGAAGGAAAAAGTATGCTCTGGTGATGGTTGATGATTTCACAAGGTATACATGGGTAGAATTTCTGGCATCAAAAGATGAGGCTCCCCAAGTAATCATTAAGCATATAAAGAAAATTGACAAGGAAGCAAAGGCCAACAATGCAAGTGTGATTGCATTAAGGAGTGATAATGGAACAGAGTTCAGAATGCCATGCTTGAAGCATTCTGCAAAGAAAATGGTATTTCTCAACAATTCTCAGCTCCAAGGACTCCACAACAAAATGGAGTTGTTGAAAGAAAGAATAGAACTCTGATTGAGGCTGCTAGAACAATGTTACTTGATGCAAAGATGCCTACATGTTTTTGGGCTAAGGCTGTGAGCACTGCATGCTATATCCAAAACAGAACCCTCATCAACAAAAACATTGGAAAGACACCTTACAACTTGATGACTGGAAAGAAGCCCACCCTAAAGTATGTTCATACTTTTGGAAGCAAATGCTTTGTTTTAAAAGACAACTCAGAATATGTTGGAAAGTTTGATGCAAAAGCATTTGAAGGAATTTTTCTTGGCTACTCTATGGAAAGAATTGCATACAAAGTTTATGTCATCACTCAAAAGAAAGTTATGGAAAGCACAGATGTGACATTTGATGACATCAAACTACCTGGATTAGAAGAAGCCAATGATGAAGATAAAGATCCTTTGAAGTTTGACAATCTAGATGATTCTGATGAGGAGATTGAAACTGAATTTGAGCCCACAATTCAACAAACTCAAGTGAATGAAGAACATGTGTCAACCAACAATAAGATGGATGAAAATGGTGTAGTCATAAGAAACAAAGCAAGGTTGGTTGCAAAAGGATACTCTCAACAGGAGGGCATTGACTATGATGAGACTTTTGCCCCTGTTGCCAGACTAGAGGCCATCAGAATTTTCTTGGCATTTGCTGCACATTCTAATTTCAAGGTCTATCAAATGGATGTCAAGAGTGCATTTCTGAATGGGGAGTTGGAAGAAGAAGTATATGTGCAACAGCCACCTGGCTTTGAGGATCCACAATTCCCTCACTTTGTCTACAGATTGCTTAAAGCATTGTATGGACTTAAGCAAGCTCCTAGGGCATGGTATGACACATTGTCACAATTTCTACTTGAGAATCAATTCTCTAGAGGCACACTAGACAAGACACTGTTTTACAAGAAACATGGTGATGATATTATCTTAGTTCAAATCTATGTGGACGATATCATATTTGGCTCTACAAATGAGAAGCTGTGTGAGAAATTCTCTAATCTCATGCAGAGCAGATATGAGATGAGTATGATGGGAGAATTAACATTCTTTCTTGGGCTGCAAGTGAGTCAAAGGAAGGATGACATTTTTATAAGCCAAACCAAATACATCAAGGATCTATTGAAGAAATTTGACTTAGAAGAATGCTCACCTGCAAAGACACCCATGGCCACTGCCACCAAGTTAGATGAAGATGGTAAGGGCAAGAAGGTAGATATCTCAATCTACAGAGGCACGGTTGGTTCTCTACTCTACCTCACTGCTAGTAGGCCAGACATCATGTTTGCAACATGCTTGTGTGCAAGGTTTCAATCAAATCCAAAGGAATCACATATGATAGCAATAAAGAGGATTTTCAGATATCTGAAGGGCACACCAAACTTGGGGTTATGGTATCCTAAGGACACAGGGTTCAATCTGGTTGGTTATTCTGATGCTGATTATGCTGGATGCAGAGTGGATAGGAAAAGCACCTCAGGTAGCTGCCAGTTTCTTGGACAAAGGTTAGTCTCTTGGTACAGCAAGAAACAACAATCTGTGTCAACTTCCACAGCTGAAGCTGAGTACATAGCTGCTGGAAGTTGCTGTGCTCAAGTGCTTTGGATCAGAAACCAACTTAGAGATTATGGACTTGTGTTGGAAAGAATTCCAATCATGTGTGACAACACAAGTGCAATCTCTATAGTTTCCAATCCTGTCAATCATTCTAGGACAAAGCACATTGACATCAGATATCACTTCATAAGGGAGCATGCAACTAATGGAACCATTGAGTTACATTATGTTCCCATAGAGAAACAACTAGCTGACATATTCACTAAGCCATTAGATGAAGCCACCTTCACAAGGTTGGTTAGTGAGATTGGAATGCTGAATTCTTCAAATTATGGCTGAGTAAATATATCAACTAGATTGTTGCAGCAGTAAATATTTACTTTATCAAATGCTCAATATTTTTAAAGTAAGTATTGGCTGGATTATGATTTATAAATATTCCACAATGCTGCATATGTTGAAAATCATACATCTTTAGCTTGAAATTTCTGTGAAATTTTGAGAGAATCACTATTTATTTAGTAGAATATTCTTCAGTGAATATTTCTGGTAAATTTTAAAAGATAGTGAAAATTGAATTTTATGAGTGAAAAGTATAGTTCGATAAGTCAGACTTCTCGAATGGTTCATTGTTTTGTCATGGCTCGAGTTCTCGAATAGGCCTATCAAGAACCCTCCTGAGTTCTCGAATAGTGTCTTTTGAGAAATCGAATAGCACACTTTGAGTTCTCGAATAGAGTATTTTAGTTCTCTAATGATGGAGTTCTCGAATACTGTATTTGAGTTATCGAATCATTTGAAAAGGCTGATTTCTCGCTGACACTTAATCGCTTTTTGGATTTATATTCAAAATTTCATTTTGCTCATAAAAACATATTTTATTTAGCTTAGAATTATTTTCTGAGTTAAATAACTGCCAGCTGTGAGTTACAAACTGCTTGAGATATCGAATAAGCCTTTCTTGACTTATCGAATAGTTGTTTTATACTTCTCAGGCTGCCAAAGTTCCAAAACCTCTGTAAACCCTAACGTCAAAAGCTAAATTTCTTCTTCAACCTTCATTCTCTTCTCATCTCTGTGTGTAACAATGGCAAATACCCAACTCACAATTCCTAAACACACCAATTTCATAGCAATAACCAACGATGTTGAAGCACCCAATGCAAACTTTAATTGCTTCGTTCGATGGATGGCTGAATCATACATCAAGGATGCACTCTCAGCCAACCCAACTCTGTATCTAGATTTACTAGAACAGTTTTAGAGAACTGCTACTGTGGAGGTCGTGGCCCTAGAGAATGCAATAACTTCATACGTAATCTATTGCAAGATTCAGGACAAGGAAATCACCATCACTACTGAAAATATGAATCAAGCTCTGGGGTTACAACAAGGAGTGTATGACAGTCAAGCAACTGTTCAGGAATTGGAAGACTTCTTTGATTTTATCTACTACTCAGATAGAATCAAGCTTGGAAATTTGAATAGGAAGTACTTGAGGAAGGAATGGAGCTATGTCTTTGCCACTCTTCTTCAAGTCTTCACAGCAAGGAAGTCCATCTTTGATCAAATCAGCACACCTGTTCAACAAATAGGATATGCTCTAGCATATGGGAGAAAGATTGATGTTGGTTTGATCATAATGCAAGAATTGTATGGGAGACTTGGTAAGAACTCAGCCAAGAGAGGTAATGAAATTTTCTTCCCTCGCTTTATTCAATCTGTACTTAATTTCATAGATGTTAAATTGATTGAATTGCCTGGGTTAGACAAAAATAGAATAGGCTATCCGAAATCCATGACCAAACTCATTTTTGGTAGCTTGGAGACTAGGAATGATGTGGATGTAAGGCTCAAAATAACTCCCCTTATGGGGAGTTTATTTAGGACTTACCCCCACAACATGCCAATATGTGCCTCAAAATCTGAGTTAGCTAGGCCCAAGCAAGTAGAGCAAAATGCTAACCCAGGGCCTGCTAACCAACCCTCTCAGCCAAACACTTTACCAAACACAGAGACAACTGCATCATCCTCTCAAAAGGATGATGTTAGTAAAAAGAAGAGAAAACAGGTTGCTTCTGAACCTCTAAAAATCTTAACTGAAGCAGCCTTGGCTGTAGAATTAGGCATAGCAAGTGAGGAACCTGAGTCACCCTTACTAAGGCCAAAGAAGAAGAAGAAGTCTAAAACCACCTCCTCAGTCACCCAAATAGCTGAAGTTGTAAAATCAGGGGCAAACAGCTCACTAGGTGTATCCTCTCAACAGGGTGCATCTATAGAATCAAGCATTCTCCCCAATGCACCTACTTGTACAGAGTCAGCACATGGGAGTGATAAGGCTGGCACAACACTGAGTGGAGAGCACATCACAATAGAAACTCCCTCTATCTCTCAGGGGGAGTTGCCAAAATCTAATCTACAACACACTTCTCTTCCAGAATCTACCACTCATATTTCTTTGGAGCCTGCAACTCAAGCAATTGAGGAGCAAGGCATTGATCATCAAGAATTCTTTTCTCTTGATGAGCCAATGGATTCAAGTGACTTGGTGCATGACACCTTGCTCACCACCCAGGTACCACATTTAGATGGTCAGGGAATACATGCTGGGGCATCTCCTAATGACACCATCACAAACACAGAGGATTCACTAGTTTTAACTAGAGACTCTGTGCCTGTGTCAACTACTGTTGTAACTCATCCCACTTCTGTGGAGACAACAGTAGTAGAGTTTTTTCATCCGGTTACAGAAGTTGCATCTGTAACTGAGGAGTCTAGCTTTCCTAGCTCTAGCTCTCACTTTTTGTCTCAATGGCTGAAGCCTGTGCAACATGACAGTGCTTCAGGATCAGGGTCTGTTCCACCACAAATGTCCATTGAAGCTCTTCAAAGCTATGTTGTGGATCAGATTCCTGAGTTTGTCAAAATAGCCCAGAACCTTGTCACCTCCAACATCTCAAATCCAGATTATGAAGCCATCCTACTATGTCATAGGGATGATGTGGAGATGCAGAAGGCCAAGATTATTGATGATGCTGAGAGAGATGGCAATGTAGATGCCTGGATGCAAGGAAAGTATGATGTAACTCTCAGTGAAGCACTTCAATATCTTAGAGAGGAATACATCACTTCACTGGGTTCAAATGCAAAATCCCTGTCCCCTAGTGAAGTGTTTGAAGCTGTCAATGATTCTACAAGGGTTTTCTCAAGGCTGCACACTATCTTGGCAAGGGAGTCAAAACTGAAGTCAACAAAGTAAGTGACAAGACAGCCACTTCAGTAGAAGAGATAAAGAGGGCCTTTGATGCCAAATTTCCTCAACTAGACAGTGTGGTCAAAGATATCAGACACTGCAACACCACCTGCACCAAGATGGATAATAGTCTAGCTCTCCTTAAAGATACAGTCACAGGTCTAGGAAGCAAATTTCAAATTTTATCTGATCAGACTACAGATGTCAATGCCATGCTTAGGACACTCTTTGCAAATCAATATGGAGACAAGCTGGTAACTGAGGTTCCTGTGCATGAGCTGTCTAGATTTGAAGTGCAGAGACTTAAAGAACAATCCCTTTCTGGCTTCAAATTTAATGCATTATTCAGTAAGGTAGATGCACTTGAAAAGGAGGTAGCTACTCTCATTCAGTCCAATGCTCATCTCACAGACAAGGTACAGACTCTCACTGAGCAGTTGAACACTCAAGCCACCACCACAGCTGATGTTCTTCTGCATCAACAATCAATGTTGTCTGCAATGATGAAGCACATGGGTCTCCCTCTACTTGAAGAATCTTCAACCCCAAAGGTCAATACTACAGCCTCTGTGCCTGACAACAAGCCTAAGGGGGAGAAGAGGACATCAAGGAACTCAAATACAAAGGGGGAGAAACCACCAGTAAAGGGCATCAAAATCACTAAAGGTGCTCATCAAAGAACTTCAAAATCTCTAATTCATGTGCCTGGCAAAGGAAAAGACAAAATTGATGAGCCTCCTACTTCTCTGCCAGTTGTCACTCTACCAACTGTGCACATCACTACTTCCAGTGGTCAAAAGCAAACTATCACAACCACAGTGGTTGCAGGGAGTATGCCATCTGATAAACCTTCACTCTCCATATCTAAAAGTGCCAAGCCTGTAGAAGTGAAGGTGGTCACTGAGGCCAAGCTACAAGAAATTGCAAACTCAAATGTTTATCATGATGATGCATTCTTGGAGTTTCTTAGAGTCTCAAGAGAACAGGCTGGTGACACTAAATTGTATCTAAGGAGCTTGAAGGATCAGATCGATTACTTCACTGTGGTACCTAGAAAAGTTAATAGCTCATGGCTCAAGGAAGTAATGATGGTAGCAAAATCCAGAATCTGGCATCTAACCTACAAAACTCTACATGCCTTGAAACATTCAGAGATAGATGCACTGATAGAGCTCATAGAGAAGAGGAATGTAAATGAAAACAATAAGAGTCTGTATAATGACTTGAGGAATGGCCAACCTTCAAGGCTGCCAGAAGTGATTAAGAAGCCACGGACCATCATCTATCAGTCTGGCACTAAAATTGAAGAGATTAAACAATTGGTCATTCCCAATGATCTCACTTCTCGAATTCACAGACTCATTATTGCCATCATTGATCTACTGCAAAAGAAAAAGGGGACAAGTACTGCTGAAGAGATAGAGGCACTGCACATTCTCAGATCATTAATTGCAACTGGTGTAATTCCAGAAATGGCCAAGCCAAGGAGGAATAAGGATGATGAAGATGAAGACAAGAGTGATGGGAGGAGAAGTCATCACAGGAGTGATAAGGGAGATAAGGATAAGAAGAAGAAGAAAGACAGCAAGGATAAGAAGGATGATGACCAAGGCAAAGTCTATGAGAGGAAGAATGGAAAACAGCAAGCCTTAGGCATTGCTAGCAGTAATCTCACCACAACACAAGACTCTAAGTCTAGGGTGAATGCTGTTAGTAATGACCTATCAAAATCTAATCCCATGGCTTCTGCAACTGTTTTACCACCTCAAGAAGAGAAGAAGATTCAAGTCAAGAAACCATCTGTACATTTCAAAAAGCATACTGCTAATGGAATACTACAATGGTCCACAAACAAAGGTCACATGCTACTGCCAGCAACCATGTCAAAAGGATCAAATTCAAACAAGCTGCAAGGAAACCAAAGCTATCCAAGTCAAGGACTCTGACAATCTATCCAGGCTTAAAACTCCAACCACTAGATGAAGATTTTGATGAAGACCAACTGCAATTCTTACAAGCTCAAAGAATCTATCATGTTGCCATTATTGATAACTGCCTTGAGATCAAATATACTGATGGAAAGGAGGAGAAATTCAAACAAGGAGGATGTCAACACTGGGGCAAACTACATGACATAGAAAGAACTATTGCATTGTTGAGCTCAGAAGATAAAGTGGAAAGAGTATGGAAGCTGGAGCTAATTGATTTTGTGAAGATGAAGAGAGATCATAAGGAGAAAATCAGAAAAGAGTGTCTTGAGAAATGGCTAGCAAGGGAGAAAGAATTTGAGAGACTGGAGATTGAGGGAGAAAAGCTAAGGGCAAAGGGATTGTGTATAGTTCAGTTTAACCCCTATGTGGTGAAGTATAGGAGTAGAAATGGGAATCAGATCCACATCAGAATGAATCTACTCAACCACTATCCAACAAGCATTCTGAATTCAGTACTTGAAGATTTCAAAGACTCAATTTTTCTTGAAGAATTGGATGCTATGGCAGAAATAATAAAAGCTATGGATGAGAATACAAGGAAGGAGAAAGAAAGAAGACAGAAGGCATATGATGATTTGCAAGCCAAAGCTATGGAAAGGGAAACTAATGACAATGGCTAGTACTTCATCATAGGCTGTAAGATTACTCGCCCTGTAGTTCTATTCACATTGTTGATCAAAATTCATACATGTACTGTCAAGTTTTATCTTTATGTATGTTAGGCTTGTTATCAGACATGAAATTGTGACTAAGGGTCTTACTCACAATTTGGGGGAGATTGTTAGTCACAGAGGCATGCCTGAATACATCTAATAACAAGCATAAGTATGTGTAATGCTATGCATTACCTACATGACCTCTTAACTTAGGGAACCTCTAGTTTTAGAGTTTCTATTTGTTCTGTACTTGTAATAGGCATCAGATTCTAGTTGTGTTACTGTAATTATAAAGTCAAGAATAATGCTTGAAAGAAGTTCCAAGGTTCATGCCTCAAGCAAGGAGATAAAGACTGCCAAATAATCACAGTTGGGATTTGAAGAAATGAAGAATTTGCCTAAGTACCAATTCGAGAAGTACATTTGTCTATTCGAGAAGTCTAGCATTCGAGAAGTCAGAGATTCGATATCTCTGAAGACACTATTCGATATCTCTGAATACACTGTTCGATATCTCATTCGATATATCAGAGATTCGATATGTCTAGTACTCTATTCGAGAACTCATGGAGTCAACAAGTCAAAGCATCATTCGAGTTCTCTAAGAGTCAACAAGTCAATGATCTATTCGATATCTCAAGGACTAAAGAAGCTATTCGACATCTCAGGGATTCGATATGTCAAAATGCTCTATTCGATATCTCAAGGAGTCCCAGAGAAAAGAGCTATTCGAGAAGTGATTCGATATGTCAATATAACACTATTCGAGAACTCAGGGTTATCGATTAAGTCAATTCTAGTTCTCGAATCAATCACTTAGCCACTTCTCGAATACATTCTTGGAGACAAAATACTGAAGAATTGTACAAGTCAGAAAACTGCAACAAGCCAAGACGCTTTATTTGACTATGTACTATAAAGCAGATTGGAAAGCCTACAAGGAAGCTTGGAGAGATAAGACAAAGGGACAAGGAGCTAAAGAAGTGGATCTGAACAGGCTTTGCAAAGTCAAATCTGTAGCCGTTTGGACTCTTACTCAAATAAGATAGACAGACTGGAAAGTATTTTGTTTACCTACCTTATTTGTAGTAAGTAGGTGTATCCATGTCTATAAGGATACAGCCTCACTTCCTTAGCCAGGAAAGATATAAGTTTTTCAAGATACATCACAAGAAATATCTCTCTAAGAAAAACGAAGCTGAGAATACTACCATTTGTATTCACAGATTGTAGCAAAATCTTTATCTAATAAAATATTAGATTAAAGTGATATTGTGTTGTGTTTGTCTTTGATTATCTGCACTTACATATCTCACACACTAAACACATATCTTGTTGCAACGATTCAAGAACTAAGAAAAGTTCAAGAATCCATTCACCCCCCCTCTGTATTCTTTTACTGTATTCAATACTCAACACTATTTTCTCTTACCTCCTCTGTCCCTTCACATAACACCTCGATGTGGTTCCACATGTCCTTGGCTGATGTGCATGATGCTATATTAGCAAACATCGACATATCCATGGAGTCTATGATCAGCAACATGAGATGACTGTCTAGGGCAACCTATTCCTTCTCTGAGTCAGTCCATTTGGATGGCTCTTTTGCAACATATGATCTGGGAATGACTATTGTGCCCACTGTGGATTCAGCAATTTCTTGTTGTGGTACAAATGGACCATTCTTGAGGATGTCAGGGTAGAGAGGATTGGCAGCTTTGATGAACAACAGCATTTTTATTTTCCAGAGGTTGTAATTCTCTTTGTCGAACTTAGGGACCTTCACCGTACCTGTAGTCTTTGGTGTATTCGAACTCATGATCGTTTTCTGTTTAGATTAAACAGCCTACTCTGATACCACTTGTTGAGTATTGAATACGGTAAAAGAATACAGAGGGGGGTGAATGGATTCTTGAACTTTTCTTTGTTCTTGAATCTTTGCAGCAAGATATGTGTTGAATGTGTAAAATATGTAAGAACAGATAACAAAGACAAACGCAACACAATATCACTTTAATCTAATATTTTATTAGATAAAGATTTTGCTACAATCTGTGAATACAAATGGTAGTATTCTCAGCTTCGTTTTTCTTAGAGAGATATTTCTTAAGATGTATATTGAAAAACTTATCACACTTAGCTAAGGAAGTGAGGCTGTATCCTTATAGACATGGATACACCTACTTACTACAAATAAGGTAGGTAAACAAAATACTTTCCAGTCTGTCTATCTTATTTGAGTAAGAGTCCAAACGGCTACAGATTTGACTTTGCAAAGCCTGTTCAGATCCACTTCTTCAGCTCCTTGTCCCTTTGTCTTATCTCTCCAAGCTTCTTTGTAGGCTTTCCAATCTGCTTTATAGTACATAGTCAAATAAAGCGTCTTGGCTTGTTGTAGGTTTCTGAATTGTACAATTCTTCAGTATTTTGTCTCCAAGAATGTATTCGAGAAGTGGCTAAGTGATTGATACGAGAACTCGAATTGACTTAATCGATAACTCTGAGTTCTCGAATAGTGTTATATTGACATATCGAATCACTTCTCGAACAGCTCTTTTCTCTGGGACTCCTTGAGATATCGAATAGAGCTTCTTGACATATCGAATCCCTGAGATGTCGAATAGCTTCTTTAGTCCTTGAGATATCGAATAGATCATTGACTTGTTGACTCTTAGAGAACTCGAATGATGCTTTGACTTGTTGACTCCATGAGTTCTCGAATAGAGTAATAGACATATCGAATCTCTGAGATATTGAATGAGATATCGAACAGTGTATTCAGAGATATCGAATAGTGTCTTCTGAGATATCGAATCTCTGACTTCTCGAATGCTAGACTTCTCGAATAGACAAATGTACTTCTCAAATTGGTACTTAGGCAAATTCTTCATTTCTTCAAATCCCAACTGTGATTATTTGGCTGTCTTTATCTCCTTGCTTGAGGCATGAACCTTGGAACTTCTTTCAAGCATTATTCTTGACTTTATAATTACAGTAACACAACTAGAATTTGATGCCTATTACAAGTACAGAGCAAGTAGAAACTCTACAACTAGAGGTTCCCTCAGTTAAGAGGTCATGTAGGTAATGCATAGCATTACACATACTTAGGCTTGTTATTAGATGTATTCAGGCATGCCTCTGTGACTAACATGCTTCACCACTATATCACCATTTGCAATACATTCTCTGATAAAATGAAATCGTATGTCTATGTGCTTGCTTCTGCCATGAAATACTGGGTTTTTCGCTAAGTCTATAGTCGATTTGTTATCTATGAACAATGTCAAAGGTTGTATGTATAACCCAGTAATCTGAGACAGCAGCTTCCTTAACCAAATATCTTGATATGATGCCGCTGTCGCCGCCATAAACTCTGCTTCATATGAAGAGAGTGCCACATACTTTTGCTTTTGGGAGTTCCAAGTTATAAGAGTTTTGTTCAGATAAAACACCATACCTCTAGTGCTTTTCCTGTCCTCCACATTCCCGACTAAATCACTGTCAGAGTATCCGATCACCACATTGTTTTCATCATCCTTCATATGGATCAACCCAGAATCCATTGTGCCCTTTACATAGCGTAAGATACGTTTTATTGCATTCAAGTGCATAGTTGTAGGCTTCTCCATAAATCTACTCACCACACCAACTGAGAAGGCCAAATCAGGTTTAGTATGAACCAAGTATCTCAGGCCACCGATCAGACTCTTGAAGTTTGTAGGGTCAACTGGTGTACCACCTTCATCCTTACTGATAAGCTCCTTAGGATGCATTGGAATCTTCGTTGAGTTACAATCAAGCATGCCAGCTTTATTTAGAATTTTCTTCGCGTATCCTGCGTGCTTTAGCTGAATGTAACCATCACCTTGCTCCACCTAAATGCCCAAATAATATGTAAGTTTCCCCAAGTCACTCATGTCAAAAGACTTAGCCATTTGAACCTTAAATTCCTTGATTGCAGTGACATTAGTACCAGTCACCAATAAGTCATCAACATACACTCCAACTACCAGAGCTTCGTTTCCCACATGCCTCGTGTAGACTGCCTGCTCATATGCACACCTGACAAAACCTAGTGCTTCCAAACATTTGTTTAGCTTCGAGTACCAGGCTCTTGGAGCCTGTCAAAGGCCATACAGAGCCTTGAAGAACTTGTATACTAAGTGTTCCCTTCCATGCTTAACAAAACCTTCAGGTTGTTTGCAAACACCTCCTCTTTGATCTCCCCATTTAGAAATGCTGTTTTGACATCGAGGTGGTGTACTTCCCAATTTCTCTTCGCATCAAGTGCCAATAGCAAGCGAATCATTTCAATTCGAGTGTCGAAGGCCATACAGAGCCTTCAAGAGCTTGTATACTAAGTGTTCCCTTCCACGCTTAACAAAACCTTCAGGTTGTTTGACAAACACCTCCTCTTTGATCTCCCCATTTAGAAACGCGGTTTTGACATCGAGGTGGTGTACTTCCCAATTTCCCTTCGCAGCAAGTGCCAATAGCAAGCGAATCGTTTCAATTCGAGTAACCGGAGCGTATACCTCGTCAAAATCAACACCCTGTCTTTGTACATACCCCTTTGCAACGATTCTAGCCTTGTGTTTTATGATGTTCCCCTCAGCATCTCACTTAATCTTGTAAACCCATTTCAGATCAATAGCTTTACGTCCCTTTGGCAGCTTTGTTAACTCCCAGGTTCCATTTTTCTCCACGCATCTATTTACGCCTGCATTGCCTTTCTCTATTCCTCACCTTTAGCAGCTTGAGAATAATTAGATGGCTCATCTATTCCCATCAAATATAGCTCATCTTCCTCTAGCTCCACTGGTTTGGTGACAACGTATATGTCACTGAGAGACTTGAAGTTTACTGGTGGCTCCTCTAATTCAGACTCATAATTTGAAGAGTCAGAATTCTGTGCACTTTCACTTGCTTCATCTTCATTAGATTGGCTTGTATATTCAGTGTCTGCTTCGGTGTTCTCATTACAATATCCACCAAGCACCTCAATGAACCCAGGTTGTGTCGAGTGTGTCAAGTCTGATTCTTCAACTTTTTTCTAATTCCACGACTTGCCTTCTTCAAAGACAACGTCTCTGCTCAGATGAATTCTTTGAGTTTCAGGGTCAAATAATCTGAAGGCCTTCACACCTGGTTCTTTTCCGAGATAGATAACCTCCTTACTTCTGTTGTCAAGTTTCTTCAAGTTCACGTTTGGTTCCTTCATATGTGCCAGGCAACCAAATACTCGAATGTGCTCCACACTAGGCTTCTCTTCTGACCAGGCTTCGTAAGGTGTGACACCAGTCACAGCTTGAGTTGGATGTCGATTTAGCAAGTATGTAGCATGGCAAACTGCCTCACCCCACAAATAATTTGGCAAATCCATTCATTTTAGTAGACTTCGGGCCATCTCAATAAGAGTTCTATTTCGCCATTCGACTACACCATTTTGTTGCGGTGAGTATGGTGCAGAAAAATGACGTTTGATGCCAACCTTCTCACAAAATTTTGTAAACTCTTTCGATGTGAATTCACCACCATTGTCTGACCTGAAAGTTCTAATCTTTTTCCATGGACCATTTTCAACCAATGCACGATATCTTTTGAATGCATCAATAGTTTTACTTTTATTTTTTAAGAGATATGTCCACATCACACGACTAAAATCATCAATTAACACAAAGATATATTTGTTACCTCCAGGTGTACACGGTGAGATTGGGCCACAAAGATCGCCATGAATCAGTTCAAGAGGAGCAGCAGCGGTGAACTTTGACTGGCTTGGGAATGGTTTTCTAGTTTGTTTTGACATAAGACATCCAGTGCACACTTCATCTGGTTCATGGCGATCTCAATAAGAGTTCTATTTCGTCATTCAACTACACCATTTTGTTGCGGTGAGTATGGTGCAGAAAAATGAAGTTTGATGCCAGCCTCCTCACAAAATTTTTTAAACTCTTTCGATGTGAATTCACCACCATTGTCTGACCTAAAAATTCTAATCTTTTTCCATGGACCATTTTCAACCAATGCACGATATCTTTTGAACGCATCAATAGTTTCACTTTTATTTTTCAAGAGATATGTCCACATCACACGACTAAAATCATCAATTAACACAAAGATATATTTGTTACCTCCAGGTGTACATGATGAGTTTGGACCACAAAGATCGCCATGAATCAGTTCAAGAGGAGCAGCAGCGGTGAACTTTGACTAGCTTGGGAATGGTTTTCTAGTTTGTTTTGACATAAGACATCCAGTGCACAATTCATCTGGTTGTTTAATTGTAGGAATTCCCAGCACCATCTTAGTAGTGGACATAAGTTCCATTGCCTTGAAGTTGACATGGCCAAGACGAGAATGCCAAAGCCAACTGTCTTACTTGACCAACTACGCTTTCATCCAATTCATCAAATTTTCATCCCCAAACTTCACTTGACCAACTACGCTTTCATCCAATTCATCAAATTTTGAATATTGCCCCGTCATATGATTACTCGCTCCGTTGTCAAGATACCATAGGTTTGACTCTTCCTCCTTTCCTTTTCCATTCTGACCTAGGCTTGGTACTACTTGTTCCTCATTAATCAGCATAGTCTTCTTCTCACCCTCTTCGCCTTCAACTAGTATTAATGGAGGTTCGTCATCCGGGATCTGTACCATGTGTGCTTCTTCTTTTACTTCTTTGTCACGTCTTAGCTTTTTGCACTCTGCAGCGTAATGCCCATATGCAAGGCAATTAAAACATCTAACCTTGCTTTTGTCTCGTGTGTTGCGAACAGCATCTCTGCCTCAAAATCTTTGCGTGCTGGCTTCGCCATTGCCTTTGTTGTTACGCCTTGACCATTCTTCTCTTGTGAGGAATAATTTGTTCTCATCCTTTTCTTTATCAAGCCATTGTTCTCTGGTGAGTAACAATGGATTTCCACTGGTGTCTACTTGTCCCTTCCGACGTTCTTCGTGTGCCTTTAGAGAACCTACTGTCTCTTCCAAGGTCATCGTTTCCAGGTTGCCAAATTGCTCTATGGTGGAGGCAATTTGCAAAAACTTCGAGGGTACCGCCCGTAGTATCTTTTTGACTACATAGCTTTCTGCCACTTCTTCCCCAAGGGCTCATATGTTCGTAACTAAAGCAGCTAACTTCATGCTGAAATCATCGATCGTTTCAGTATCCTTCATGACTAAGGACTCAAATTTCAGTCTTCAAAGTCTGCACTTTTACCGTCTTGACTTTCTCAGCTCCTTGGCACATCACGTTGATGGCCTCCCACACCTCTTTGGCGGTCTCCTTGTCAGCAATAGACAAAAGAATATCCTCTGGTATAGCCTGGTAGATCGCAGCCCGTGCTATATTGTCCGCATTCTCATCAACCTTCGTTGATTTTGTATCCTTCGGTGACACTGCAGTCCAAACTCCATGAGCCTGCATGTATGCCTTCATCTTTATCTCCCATGATGTGTAATTCACTCGTGACAACATGGGATAATTCAAGCTGATCGTTCCATCCTTCACTTTCCCAGACTCCATCTTTTGTGTCCTTGGCATATATTTGGGCATTCACCAAGTAACCTAGCTCTGATACCAGATTATTGACACAAAGGTTAAACAAAATGAAAAGTTCAGTTTGTTTGTGTAGAGAAAGCAAAAGAAATAAGCGTTAAACAACTTAACTTGTTTATTGAAACTGACTGCAATACTTATACAAAAATAAAACAAGAACGTGTCCTACAAAGTAGGAACAGCATAACTGAAGACCCAGACTAAATCAAACTCTAACGTTATGGAAACGTTTTATTCTGCACTACTCCTACAAATCCTCCAGCCCACGACCCAAGCAAAACAGCAAACAAAACAGATAAGCTAAATAAATAAATCCTAAGTTTAGATTAAATATTCCAACAATTATGTTGTAAATGAACTTCAGTAAAGGAAGCTTGACATAATATCAAACATAGGTGCTCGAAGGCAAACATGGATCAGATATATATGCAAGAAGCCAATCTGGTAGAGCCTCTCGTAGCCTGGGTGAAAAGGATATGTACGAGTCTGATGTAAAGATGGAGACTGCATGGGCGACATTTAATGGCATTTACGGTGGTAGATGTCAAAAGATAGACATGTACCCGTGATAATGTTCCCATCGATGAAGAAATGTGTTATCAAACCAGGCATTCTATGTAGAGGCTCAAGACCCAAGGGATATCACTCTGATTATTCGTTTTATATAATAAATAGACGTGTAACGTGTACATGTTCATTTAAAAGTTTGTAATTAGTCATGACCAAAAATAATATTCATGCTGCATTTTGAACATACCCTTGCAATCTATAATAAGTACATGTAAAGCATAATGTAATGTAATATGTAATAGAGGATATATATAACTCAACTAGGATAAAAGATAAATAATATTAAATTTATACAGGGATCGTGAAATTTGAAGAACAGGCACCAACAAGGATCAAGTCGCTGAAAGAAGTTCATTAACATGTTCAAGCCTCAGTGACAGAATAAGATGTACAGATGATTCAGTTGAAGAGCCAAAAAGATTCCATGTATTTACATAATTTGAAGATACTGCTTCAGGCTAATCAATTGGAATGTAACGAAGGTGTGAAGATCAAGATCAGTGCTAGTCACTTGTGAACCAGACCAGCGCACTAAGTGTCAGCACATACGAGAAGGATCAACACATTAATTTATAGAAAGAATTGCCAAAGCCTATTGACGATCAAGGATAGACATAATATTTCAAGGTATTGTCAAAAATTAATTTACTCTCTAAAAATTAAATAAGTAACAGATTAATTAATTATTTATAACAAATAATTAAATTAATCTAGTACTTGAATTATTTTCAGAGATGAATTAAAATAGCAGAATAAAACAGAAGAAAGAAGCCCAAGAGATACAAAAATAGTATTACTATGCGCAGTTACTATGCAAAGTTACTATGCACGGTTACTATTTGAGGTTAGTGTAATAGTGCCCGGTTACTATTTGGGGTTGGTGAAATAGTGTCCGGTTACTATTTGGGGGTTGTTGGAATAGTGCTCAGTTACTATTTGGGGGTTGTTGGAATAGTGTCAAATAGTGACTTTCTATAATCTATAAATAGGCCTGTTGTATTTCATTTCAAAACACACCTCAACACACAACTCTCTCTTCTCTCTCTTATATGTTCACTGTGTAAGCTGCTAGATAGTCCATCTAGTAAGGAAGCCGGCTTAACCCGCTTTCAGGAAGTGTTGGATAGAAGGTCCTCGTGCCTAAACTATCCTTAGGAGTGTTCTGGTTTTTGAAACTAATCCATTGGATTAGAAGTTATAACACCCCTCGGTTTTTATCAATTCAAAGATATTTTCCCGAATTGATTGTGTTATTTTGATTCAGTTGTTGACCTTATTTTCCACATCTTAAAAATCCAAATATTTCGAAATAACGTATTCAACCCGCCCTTCTACGTTATTCTGGACCTAACAATTGGTATCAGAGCCAGTTGATCGACATACAGATCAGATCCGCGTTCATCATCTAGAATCACGAGTTTTCAAAAAATTAGCAGTATTAAGGTTCCTTTATTTAAGCGTGATAATTACAGCATGTGGAAAATGAAGATGTTACTGTTCATACAAGCATCAAATCCTAGATACATGGAGACTTTGACTGAGGGTTGGTCTAAACTAATGAAAGCTGCTCCTAAAACTACTGAGGATGGTGAAAGTAGTGCAGCTGTTGGAGGAATGATTCCAAAACGTCCATCGGAGTATAACCCTGCTGAAACTGAAAAGGATGGATTAGACACCAATCTCAGAATAATCATAGTTGACTCCATGGATGATGAAATGAATCATCAAATTATGAACTGTACAAGTACGAAACACATGTGGGATACGATTGGAATGATAATGGAGGGTACTGATGAAGTTCGTGAAAATCGACTGGATATTCTGACGTATTAGTACGAAGCTTTTAAATCTCTTCCTGGTGAAAGCATCACTCAAGTTTTCGAGAGATACAATAATCTACTGAATGAGTTGAGCATTCACGAGAAGAAGTATCCTCTAAGAGAGACGAACAGGAAATTCATGCTGACTCTACCACACCATGTAGAACATAAAGCATCATCCATCAGAGAGAGAGATGACTTTGCTACAATGACTCCTGAGAAGTTGTATGGAAAGTTAAGAACTCATGAGATGGAGCAAGAGCAAAGGAAAATTATATATGGTGCTGGAACAGTGGACAGCAAGAATGCTGAATTATTGAAGACAACTGCTCTTACTGCATCCAGCCACAAAGAACCTGAAACAAAGGTTGTGAAATCGCAGAGCAAGAAGGATGTGTTCTTTGAAGCTGAAATGGATAATGCTGATCTGCCTGGTGACGAAGGTGAGTATTATACTCTTGAGGAGTTGCAGCAACTGGAGGATCCTACTATGGCTACATTAGCAGCTAACTTTAGCCAAATCAGATTCAGGAAAAATGCTAAGTACAGATCTTCTGGAAGTAGCAACAGATCGCAGAGAACTGGTTCATCTTCTGGGTCTGAATTAGGAAAAAGTAACAAGGCAGGGATGGTAGACCGTAGCAAGTTTCGGTGCTACAACTGTGATAAGATGGGGCACTTTGCCAGCGAATGCAGAGAACCCAGGCAAGCAAATGAAAGGAAGAAAGCTTTTCAGAAAAGGGACTCTAGCTCTCAGAGAAAGTATCTTGTCAAGTCATACATTACCGAAGGCAAAAGATGGGATGACACTGATGATGAAGAGGAGTATGGCAATATTGCGCTGATGGCAGACTATGATCCTACTTACGGATATGAGGTAAAAAACATGCCTGCTTCTATGGCTGATAGATTTAAATGTCGTAATCGTGATTGTGTCAAGCATGTGATAGACTCTACCAAATCTATAAGTGATGTTAGATGGGATTTAGAATACGCTTTAAAAGATATAACAACTTCTAAATCTGAGACTAAAAATGCTAGGGCTGAACTTAGTAAGATACAAGCCAGGAATGAGGAACTAGAACTCACTAATATGCAGATAGAAAATCTAAAGGAAAGTAATGAGTATCTAGAAATGAAACTCCAGGTTAGTGTCGAGACAGAGATTGAACTTAAAGAGAAAATAGCTATCATAGATGGTAAGCTATATGCTTTTCAGAATTCAGCTAACCTTGCTAGGGAATTGTTTGATAGTCAAATATCTGGTCCAAGAGTCGCTATTGGATTTGACTATAATGTTAAAAAAAGTAAGAAACAAGTGGTAGATCCTGAATCAGCTAAGGCTACATCCAGTGATGCACCACCTGTTCTTAAGAATGCAGATAGCCCCCTATATAAGGAAGTTACCTCTGAGCCCTTTGATGCTGATGCTTTGTTAATCAGAAATGAAATACTTGTTGAGGACATTAAAAAGCAAAGAAATGAAAAGGCAATGTCACCTAGTAAGTTTGTCAAATTTGTAAACCTAAAATTGAACTAGGTGATGAAAATGAGTCTGTGGATAAGAAGAAAAGAAATGGAAGGATAGGCAAAAATGGTCATAGGAAGTTATGTAACAACTGCAACTCTGCTGCTCATCTTATTCATGCATGTAAGAATGTTAAAGTAGAGAATAATCATAATAATAATGCTCATGTTCATAACTTGTCTGCCATGCCTGTTCATTCTAAGTGTGCTTCAACGGCTTGCATATCATGCACTGTTAATCTTATGATTGCTTTTCTAAATGTGACACATGCATCTCCTATTGTTAATAATTGTTCACATGATGATAAAAGTAAGAAAACAAAACATGATAAAAATAACAGACCTAAGACTGCTAGTCCTCCTAAAGCTAGGAAGGAATATAGCTCATAAGCCTAGAAGCAAATCTCTTGAGGCTATTGCTAGGAAAGTAAAGACAGTCACTGAAAATGCAAAGAATGTTAAGCATGCTACTCTTGTTTATAAAAATTCTAAATATGCAAATGTCTCTAAGCCTCTGGACCCAAACAAGTTTGGGTACCAAAGAAAATTTAATCTCCTTAAAATACAGGGCATGAAGAAAAAGCGAGTCATGTGAATTCTGGATAGTGGATGTTCGAGACATATGACCGGTGATAGAGCCCTGCTATCAAAGGTGGTTGAGAAAGCTGGCCCAGTGGTTACCTTTGGAGATGAGAACAAAGGATTTATTACAGGATATGGCAATTTGGAATTTGGGAATGTTGTCATTGAAGAAGTCTCTCTTGTTGATGGTCTAAAGCATAATCTTCTGAGCATAAGTCAATTTTGTGATAAAGGATATGAAGTCTTGTTCAAGAAGGAGAAGTGTCTGATCATTAACAAGAGGGATGAGAAGCTCGCTTTGCAAGGAGTGAGAAAGGGTGATTTGTTCGTAGCTGACTGGAACTCTGGCAATGGTGAAGTCAAGTGCTTCTATGGTAAAGCATCTTCAGAAGATAGTTGGTTATGGCATAAGAAGCTTTCACATCTTAACTTCAAGACTATGAATTCTCTAGTCAAGAGGGAGCTTGTGAGAGGATTACCCGAGATGGAGTTCTGTCCATCTGGACTGTGTGAAGCATGTGAGAAAGGAAAGTCAAAGAAGGCATCACACAAAAGGAAGACCATGACTAACATTACTGAACCATTGCAATTATTGCATATGGATTTATTTGGTCCAGTCAATGTCATGTCAATGTCCAAGAAGTGATACTGTTTGGTTATTGTTGATGACTATTCCAAGTACACATGGGCGTTATTTTTACATTCTAAGGACGAAGCTGCTCAGATACTAATCGATCACATAAAAAAGATTGAGTTAGAACCTGGAGTGCCCGTGCGGACGATCAGATCAGACAATGGTACTGAATTTAAGAATGCATTACTTAACAGCTTCTACACTGAGAAGGGTATCTCAAGACAGTTCTCAGCACCCAGGACTCCAAAACAAAACGGAGTGGTTGAGAGGAAGAATCGGACGCTAATCGAAGCCGTAGAACTATGTTAAATGAAGCCGGTCTTTCTACTTACTTCTGGGATGAAGCAGTCAGCATAGATTGCTACACTCAAAATAGGACCTGATCAACAGAATGTATGAGAAGACACCATATGAATTGATGGCCATTCATAAACCATCCGTGAAGTACTTTTATGTGTTCAGAGGAAAATGTTATGCTCTTAAAGATGGTTATGAGCATCTTGGTAAATTTGATGCTAAAGCAGATGAAGGCATTTTCCTAGGGTATTCATTGGAGTCTAAGGCGTACAGGGTGTATGTGATCGATAGTCAGAAGGTTGTGGAAAGCCTTAATGTGAGATTTAATGATGCAAGATCTCCTAGTATTCAGAAAGAAGATGATGATGAATCTCTAGCTTTTGAGAATCTTTTTGATGATGAGGATGATGAAACCGAACCTGAGGTTGTTGTTGATAATGTAAATAATAATGGTAATGATGATAATGATGATCCAGATTCTGGTAATGGTAGTGGGAACACAGGATCTCAAAGTCAAACTATTTCTGGTTCTAGTCCTCATGTTAAAGAATCTGCAGATCAGACAAGCAACAACTCAGGGGGAGCTGAAGAAGGATCTACTAGTCAGAATCAACAGAATGTTGAACATGCAGAATCATCAAGATCTTATCTGCCTAGTCAAAGGGTATGGAGTAGAGATCATCCCTTTGAACAAATTCTTGGTGATCCAAATGCAAGAGTTCTGACTAGAAAAACTACTCAAAATGAATGTCTATGCTCTGGTTTTCTATCAAAAATCGAACCAAAGAAGGTTGAGGAAGCTATTGAAGATCCATATTGGGTGAATGCAATGCAAGAGGAACTCAATCAGTTTGAGAGGCAGAAGGTTTGGAAGCTGGTACCCCATCCAAAGAACAAATTAGTCATTGGCACTAAGTGGGTATACAGAAATAAACTTGATGAGAATGGTATAGTAAGGAACAAGGCAAGGCTGGTAGCAAAAGGGTATTCTCAGGAAGAAGGGATTGACTATGATGAAACTTTTGCACCAGTAGCTAGACTTGAGGCCATCAGAATATTCTTGGCATTTGCAGCACACTCCAACTTCAAAGTTTATCAGATGGATGTGAAAAGTGCCTTTCTGAACGGTGAGCTAGGAGAAGAAGTTTATGTGGAACAGCCTCCAGGGTTTGTTGATGCAAAATTCGAGGATTTCGTCTATCTCCTGTTCAAAGCTCTCTATAGTCTTAAGCAAGCCCCTAAAACATGGTATGATACTCTAGTTGATTTTTTAATTGAAAATGGTTTTACTAGAGGTGTCATAGATAAGACTTTATTTCATAAAAAGCACAAAAATGATATCATACTTGTGCAAGTTTATGTTGATGACATCATATTTGGCTCTACGAATGATGCGCTTTGTGCAAGGTTTTCTAAATTGATGCAGAGTAGGTACGAAATGAGCATGATGGGAGAGATGAACTTCTTTCTTGGTCTACAAGTAAGTCAGAGAAAAGATGGTATCTTTATCTGTCAATCCAAGTACATCAAGGATCTTCTGAAGAAGTATCACTTAGAAGACTCAGAAACTGCTAAGACTCCTATGGCCACTGCCACAAAGCTTGATCAAGATAAGTCTGGACAACAAGTAGATATGACAAGCTATAGAGGCATGATTGGATCACTGCTCTACCTCACTGCAAGCCGGCCAGATATAATGTTCGCAACATGCTTGTGTGCATGGTTTCAATCAGATCCTAAAGAATCTCATCTGATAGCCGTCAAGCGTATATTCAGATATCTCAAGGGTACTCCAAATCTTGGAATTTGGTATCCAAAAGATACAGGTTTTGAACTCATTGGCTATACAGACTCAGATTACGCTGGTTGTAAGATAGATCGAAAGAGTACTTCAGGGAGCTGTCAATTTCTAAGAAGAAGACTAGTTTCCTGGTTTAGCAAAAAGCAGCATTCTATTTCTACCTCTACAGCTGAAGCAGAATACATTGCCGCTGGAAGCTATTGCTCGCAGATCCTATGGATGCGAAATCAACTCATGGACTATGGACTACAGTTGACAAACATCCCTATCTTCCGTGATAACACTAGTGCTATAGCGATATCGAATAATCCAGTACAACATTCAAGGACCAAGCACATCGACATAAGGTATCATTTCATTCGAGAGCACATCATGAATGGTATTGTGGAACTACACTTCGTTCCCACAGAGCAACAACTTGCAGACATTTTCACGAAACCACTTGATGAATCCACATTCAACAGGTTGATTAGTGAACTTGGCATGTTGAACTTGTCCAATTAATTGGAAGTCAACAAATGCAAGTTGTTTCTAATAAATTCAATAAGTCTACTAATCTTTATCCTAAGGACTTGTGAGTTTATTTACCATATTTTCTATCCTTGTACCATTGTCACATCACTTACTGACTATTTTGCCCTATGCTTAAATGTTTACATGTTTATGTGGTAGATAATTAGTTATTAAAGCGATATCTAAGCATCTAGAAATTGTTGTTTATGTTATATGATAGATGTTTAGTTACTCGAGTTTATGAAGCGATACTTGAGTATTAACATGTTTGCATGCTATAATTTGTTTAATACTCACGTACTCGATACTTATTTTAATAATTGATATCATGACTGAAGCAATTCAAGATTGGATCTCACCTGTTCTGATACTTGATTATTAAAATAAATTGTAGCATAATTAAATAAATATTTTATTGACATATATCAATTAATGATATTTTGTTAATTTTATGTCTATTTAATTATGAGTTTGTCTGATTATTGTGGAAATAATTCTTGAATTATTGATTGGTTATTTTAAATCCACAATAATTAGAAATAATAAGTGTGTATGCGTGTGTGTATATAGGCTGATAGGTTTCGGCGATAAGATGTTTTTCGGTTGGTTAGGTTGTTTGGTGAGAATTATTGAGCGGTGATAAATGCATTTAATTTCTTTTCTAACCTAACCTGTCACATTCTCACCTAACCCACTAGTCCTTGAAACCTTATAAATGATGAGTTTTTGTTTGTGTTTAACATCATCATTTTTCAGATATACAGAGCATATACACACAATTGCTGAATATTTCAAGCTTTGATCGGAAAGATCTCTCAATCTAGCTGGTGGGTTTTAGATCGGATTTCATATTCTTGCTTTATACATCATCCTTTATAAAAACTAACCCTTGTTTTTGAATTTCCTCAAAGTTTTAAAAATGGCATTCCAGGGAAGCTTTTTAATTGCTAAAGTTAATCTTATTTCCATTCAGCAAATCGAAACCATTCTTGATGAGCAATTTTGGGCTTGGACACAATTTCTGAATGAACATTCATTAATTTGCTATGCTTTAGTTACACCAGTGCAGCTTAACCATGATGCATTGCGTGAACTATATTGCAGTGCGGTTAACACTTCTGGATAGGACGGATGTGCAATCACATATCGACTGTTTGGTAGGTCGATTAGGGTTACTGAACGAGAGGTTAATCGAATTCTTCATTTTCCTATGGAAAATCTTGTTTCTGATCCTATACCTTAACAGATTGAAATGTTCTTTCGTTTTATAAGGTACCAAGATGGCAATTTCAATACTGGTAATCTTTCTAGAACGTTTCCAACCCAGTACTGGAATTTCTTCTTTCACACTCTTAACCATGTTTTTTCCTCAGATAAAACAAATCAAGATCGAATACCTGAATTTATTCAAAAAATAGGGTATGCGGTTGCCAATAATTTGAGGATTAATTTTGGAAAAATAGTGCTTGGTCAAATCATTTTAAAGATGAAACACTTGGGAACAAGAGATGTTCGGACTCAAAATGTCAAATGTCTATATCCAAGGTTTCTACAGCTAATATTAAATGATTTTTTGAATGATGAAGACAGGGTACGCTTGGAAAATGGTCAAAAGGTGGAATGTTCTTACATGAAGACGAATGTAATTAATTACATAAGCAAAAAGAACTATACGAATGTGCCTAAAGTCCTAACTAAATATCTAAAGACTGTCCCACTTCCGTTGTTACCAAGACCAGTGAGAGCAGGTATACGACAAGGTAATACTTCAAACCCTGCTATTCCAACCTCTGTATTCCCTGTTGTGTCACAGGAAATACAGTTTCTACAGCCCCTAGTGGCCATCTTACTCGACCAAGAGCAAGAAATCCCACCGACTCTAACACAGGTCGAAGAGCCCATTCTACAAATGGAACACAAACACAACAAACTCCTACACCTCAATTGTCACTTAAACGACTAGCCATCAACACTTTTGAGGGAGATAGTGCCTTAGTAGCACCACATAAGGAGTTAGTTACATCAGCAGCTCTACCTCATTCTAAAAGAAGTAAACCAAATGAACCTTTGGTAACTGCAACTGTTAGTGAAACAATTCTTCCTTGTCAAATGAGTGAAAATGCAAATAAGGTTGAATTGACAGGAGCAACTATCTTGAGTTCCATTTCACGGAACGTAAGAGTGGTTGATGATCTTTCTAAAGATCAAATGCCTTCACAGGCATCCTAGGTGGAATTACCTACCTCAATAACTGCTGGTGTATCTTCAATTTTACGGAAAGATCCATCGGTAGGTGGTTCTTTTATGAACCAAGTGTCTTCACAGATGTACGAGGGAAACTTGGGTTTTGTGCCATTTAATCGATTCAAGTTTAACCTCCCAGAGGGAAAATCTCTGGATCTCTTTCGAGATTTACCACTCTTTACCAGTGGTCGGCAACTCGCTTCACGCGAGGATGGAAGCTCACGAACTTTCATTGCACCATCCGTGACCTCTGAAAAAGGGGCTAGGATGATTTCATTTGCAGGGACACATATCGGTGGAAGCTCTGGAGGAGAGTTGAGGGAAACACGAACAGAACATGTAAGTGTAACCCAAACCACTAAACCGAGTGAATATAGAGTGTTGAGTGAAACACCTGCAGAACGTACGAGTGAGCAACCTACTCAACCACATGCACTTGTAACCAGAAGGAATACAACAGACTCCTTACACGGGTCCAAACAATGGAGAAAGAGTTGTCAAATATCTGTAAGTCCATTAGAGAAATGAAAAATTTGCAACTTATTCAACATGATGCATTCCAGGTTCAATTAAGTTCCATGACAGCCCAGTTTAATCATGCAATTAATTCCTTGGTGAAGACAGCTTTGTCTAATTTACCAAATCCTACTACTCTGGAGGATAACCCAACTGAGGGCGAGAAGGTGGATGACCAAGAAAAATCTACTAGGCGTAAGGGCAAGGAAAAGGTTGTTGACATGGAATTAACTTTATTTTGGGAAAGGAAAAGCTAATGGGAGTATTAGTGCTATGTGGAAAGAAAGCAAAGGCAAACTTGAAGATTTATTCAGTCTAAAGGAACAATTGTCTTGCACTTGGTTAATTTTAGAAATCTGGAAAATGTATATATATGATCCAGAATGCGCTTTAATATTATTTATCTTTGTATTTTATTTTTGTTGTATCAGTTGAGTTATCCTCTAGAGATTTGCTTGTCAAAACTATCAATCAAATAGGGGGAGATTGTAAAGCATAATGTAATGTAATATGTAATAGAGGATATATATAACTCAACTAAGATAAAAGATAAATAACATTAAATCTATACAGGGATCGTGAAATTTGAAGAACAGGCACCAACAAGGATCAAGTCGCTGAAAGAATTTCATTAACATGTTCAAGCCTCAGTGACAGAATAAGATGTACAGATGATTCAGTTGAAGAGCCAAAAAGATTCCATGTATTTACATAATTTGAAGATACTACTTCAGGCTAATCAATTGGAATGTAACGAAGGTGTGAAGATCAAGATCAGTGCTAGTCACTTGTGAACCAGACCAGCGCACTAAGTGTCAGCACATACGAGAAGGATCAACACATTAATTTATAGAAAGAATTGCCAAAGCCTATTGACGATCAAGGATAGACATAATATTTCAAGGTATTGTCAAAAATTAATTTACTCTCTGAAAATTAAATAAGTAACAGATTAATTAATTATTTATAACAAATAATTAAATTAATCTAGTACTTGAATTATTTTCAGAGATGAATTAAAACAGCAGAATAAAACAGAAGAAAGAAGCCTAAGAGATACAAAAATAGTATTACTATTCGCAGTTATTATGCAAAGTTACTATGCACGGTTACTATTTGAGGTTGGTGTAATAGTGTCCGGTTACTATTTGGGGTTGGTGAAATAGTGTCCGGTTACTATTTGGGAGTTGTTGGAATAGTGCTTAGTTACTATTTGGGGGTTGTTGGAATAGTATCAAATAGTGACTTTCTATAATCTATAAATAGGCATGTTGTATTTCATTTCAACACACAACTCTCTCTTCTCTCTCTTATATGTTCTCTGTGTAAGCTGCTAGATAGTCCATCTAGTAGGGAAGCCGGCTTAGCCCGCTTTCAGGAAGTGTCGGATAGAAGGTTCTCGTGCCTAAACTATCCTTAGGAGTGTTCTGGTTTTTGAAGCTAATCCATTGGATTAGAAGTTGTAACACCCCTCGGTTTTTATCAATTCAAAGATATTTTCCCGAATTGATTGTGTTATTTCGATTCAGTTGTTGACTTTATTTTCCACATCTTAAAAATCCAAATATTTCGAAATAATGTATTCAACCCCCCTTTTACGTTATTCTGGACCTAACAGACAACGCCTTGAACTAGTTTTGGTCTAGAATTGTATACACAATACAGCAAGCAACATGTGCTAATTCTACTCCCAGAAATTATCAAACTCTGGTGATTTATATATAGATGGTATAACCTTTCCCCTGTTACCGGGATAAAAAGATTCATTATCTCTAATCTAACTCCATAAGGCCTACCGCCTGCTTATATAAATGATCTCATCTTGTTCTCCAGGCTGCAATGGGACGCAGCAGCCACACAGACGACACACATATGAATATAGATTACATAGAATACTGTAGTGTTATGTACATATTTCAAGTCTTCATCATGTAGCTTTGCAGTTGCTATAAGACTAGTACTTGGCATCCCGACCACCATGGTTCATTGATAGTGTGAGGTATATCAGTAGTATTGTTCCCATGCTTGACCTGTCACGAAAGTGTGGACAAATATAATTCAATTAACTATGTTGTTCATTTTTTTTCCACAATTTCATAAATTTAAACAATCATACTGCTGTCACGTTAGTCCACTGAGATTCGAACCCTTAATCTCTTGTTATCAAGAGAACATGGAAATCGAGATATATCTTCTGCGTTTTCAATATTTAGTAAAACATGTTAGTGGTTGGGTATATAATTAAGAACTAAACTTACAAGGTGGCGAAGAAAAAGAGAATCCTCTTTGGGGCAATGGTCCAAGAAGAAGAGCGCTTGAAACTGTTTCTTTTGCAGCAAAGTTTGCTTTCCGTTGTGTCTGTGGTGGTAGGTGTTGTGATAGTGATGTGCTGATCGAATGGGTGGTTGGTGGCTCCTACCGTCACTAATACAGGCTTTTCAGGCGTGCTTGAATCTACTAGCTGTTTCGCTGCTGCAATTTTTACAATTTCATCCACGGACATACAAATAACTACATTAATTAGCACCGGCCCCCATCAATATACAGCAAAATTAAAAGTGCATGTATTATTCCATGATACATGTGAACGATTACTCGAGTATAAGAACATGTTAGCTTACGTGCAAAAGTTAAAATTTGGTATAAAATAGTAGGGAAATAGTAATAATGTACACCTCAGAAGCTCAAACATGACCCGATGAATACTTCTCATGTGTTTCATTTTCACTCTGAATTCTGATTTCGAAAGCTCAAACATGACCCGATGAATACTTCTCATGTGTTTCATTTTCACTCTGAATTCTGATTTCGAAATGTATTTCTCTTGGTAATTGATCAATTATTGGATTGCATACAAGTATTCATCAAATTAGTAAGATGTATTCTGATTTCGAAATGTATTCTGAAATGTGTTGTAAGATGGGTACTTTGTATCTTACACACTGTTCCAAATTAGTACAGCGAAAATGATACTACAGTTACGTGGGCTTGTAATCGAACTAGTACAGGCTAGTAAGGTTATGATAAACAATGCATGTATACTTAGAGCATCTTCAACGGTGTTTTGTAAAATGATTGGTTAAATATTGATTATGTAAAATTTGTTGAACCTGTAAAGTGTTTTACTTCGATTGACTATATTGGTTGGTTGGCTATATTTTAAAAATGGTATGTTATTATTATTTCAAGTTGTTAAAAATAGAATGTATTATTTTTATATGGTAATTGATGATGTGGAGTTAAATTACAGGTTGCTAAAGGTTCGACAAATATAGCCAACCTATTGTGGTTATCTATATTTTTACCTAAGAGTTTTGTCCCATTGGAGTACACAAAATTTTATAAATTCTCTATATATTTTATTTAAGGTAATTTATTTTGAATTTTACCTAAGGGCTTGACACCATTGGAGATGCTCTTATATACATGAATGATACATAATAAGAATTAAAAATTTAATTGGTACTTTTTATTTTTTATTTTCATTAAATGAAATTCTGTAAAAAATTTCAATTAATTAAAATTTAACAACACATAGAAAAAATGATTGCGTGTCCTTGGACACACCCGTCATAAAGCACGTGACGTGGCACAATATTGCTCACTCTTGTAAATACATGATAGTGCATATGACCTTCGTATTTGAAATCAATCGTGGTCAGCCCATAGCAGGGTCCCTTTTACAGTTAAATTCCAAGAGTTGTCACATGATCGAGCACACTTCACATCCATATAATATAATATATGACTAATAAAATGTTAAATTATATAATAAAAAAATATTGGGTAATTACCAAAAATATTATATTTTTTTTCAAGTTTTTATTGTAATTTTACCATATGCTGAAAATAATTGTATAAATATAATTTACAATCAAATGGAACTTGTTTTTACGTAAAACAATAATTAAAATTATGTTGGTTGCATTTGGGGTACTTGATTATAATTCATTTGAGGTTGGATTTGTTTAACTAGCGGAATTATATTTAATTATATCGTTTTCCATCTAATATGTTTGTGCACTTGTAATCAAATTGAGGAACTAATGAGAATGTGAGAAGTCTAGTCAAATCATCAAATTTTCATAAATCCTTCCCGAATTTTGGTGATTTATTTAAATTAAATACTTTTCCACTAATATTAATTTAAATGAGTTAATTATTTAACAATATTAATTAAAAATATTATTGTTATGAAATTATTTCAACCTAAACATATATGTGAACATTACTCGGTAATGAATATGGGTTAGGTTCAAATTCAGAATATATATTAAATTAAAATTTAGAACTAATCTATATATTTTAGTTTTGATATACACATATATATAATTAGAGAGTATGGTATACTTATGCACTAAATACTAATTTGTTTTTTTTTTGAATAATTAGGTTTAATAAGCCCTTAACCACTAATACTAATTTGTTTTTTTTTTTGAATAATTAGGTTTAATAAGCCCTTAACCACTTGAGTTATCTCATCGCGCTCACTAATTTGCTTTTTAAAATACATAAATTTTTTTATGAATAAATAACTCAACTTGTACTTTATCATCAGAATCTGTTTTAAAAAAATTAATAATAATTAAAATATTATAAAAATGTATAATATTCTACCACATAACATATTAAGTAGTTTAAAAATTTTAATTTTATGCGATGCAGTTCTATGTGAAACCAGACCCGATGGACATAATTTAGAAAACACTACAATTATGCATACAGAAATGATGGAAAGCGACTTAGCAAATGCCTAAAATGACTTGTTTTATGATTTGTAGAAATCTATATTTTTAGAATAATGACAATTTTTTCTCAATTATTAGATCCTTTATTTCAGAGAAAACATGATAGGAGAGATGATAAGAAAATACTTAATATTTAATGTACTAGTTTGTTGTTTTGTTTGAGGTGATACATAACCTAAATAGACAGATAGACACGTACCTTTCTCATTGTCAGCATTGCTGTTCATCTTCTTCTCACAGCCCGACCCTTTTCTTGAAAGCTTGCACTGCAACTTGATTTTCCATATATAAACAACACATAAACATACAAATTAGGCCACAAACTAAGATTGATATTTTAAGAGTCACGGAATGAAAGCAATTATGTGTGTCCCATGATCCATTCGACTGCTGATTACTACTTTTAACTTGATTAGTTATCCATATAAGATTATATAGTCGATATCAAGTAAAAATCTTAATGTAAGATAAAAAATTATAATATAAAGATAGATTACTTTTCATAATCGATATTCTTTATTAATTAAAGAAAACCTCCTCTTTTCATTGGTCCAAAATACCAAAATTTTCAATTAATTTTATTATACAATCTTATATTAATAGTTTAATCTCGACTTGTATTGTGCACATGTTCGGCTAGTACTATTCATTAACTCCATGTATGTTAATTCAGCATAGTATAATTGGCAAGAACTAGATTAACCAAGTGCCAAAACAAAAAACTTTGGAGCTTGGTAATCGCCTTGTGGAGTCCATGCAATTATATGCAAAACAATAACAATAAGACTGAAACGAACCCTAAATTATACCGTAATTCTTGAACACAGAAAACAACAAGAAACAAAGCAAAACAGTAGCAACAAAACTGAGATGAGAGCGTGATTGCGCAAAGAAATGTAAAACATACCGTAATTCTTGAATTCGGAGAGACGTTTTTGGATGATGAATGAGAAAATCGTTCCATTTCAACTACGAAGCTATCAGATTTTTTCCTTGGGTATCGCAAACTAGTGTCTTCATCTGCTTCAAAGGTTGGATTCATATCACCCAGTTGAAGAAAACCCAGACTCTTTGCCATTTGGTTTGTAATCACCAGCTAGAATATGAGAGAGAGAGAGAGAGAGAGAGGGAGAGAGAGAGAGAGTAATATATAAGAAGCTACGACGAGAGTACGAGGGCGCACGCAGCTTGAGATAATTTAGTGAAAGCAATTGCATGTGTATTTATATGTACCAATCTCGTGAGGCGTGAACAGGAAGGAAGTTGATAAAATATGCTTTCTTCCACAAATCCATGCTTCGCCTTGTCATTTCGTTCAATTGATTTTTCTTTCTTTCATATCCAATAATTCTCGCAAAATGTTTTTTTTTTTCTCACGATTTTCTACTGGTTTTTTTCTCACCCCACAAACTCTTGTAGGAATTTTCTTTGCTCAGGCTCACGAATTCTTATAGGCTTTTAGACTTTTTTTTCCTCTCACCCACAAACTCTCGCAAGATTTTTTCTCTCACTTTTTTCTCCTCTAACCCACGAATTCTCGCGGGAATTTTTTTCTCTCACCCACAAATTCTCACAGGATCTTCTCACTCGCACGAACTCCTCGTAGAGTATTTTTTCTCTCCGTTATCTCTGATACCATGATAAAATATGCTTAGTACTTGACCAAGCAAAAAGAACGGAAAGAAGGTTGATTTGCTTTTACTTTTTGTTTAAATTGTCACAATGGCCTATTGGCAGCTGTGGATCGACTTCTGAGCACCCCGTAACTTAGATACTCGTTAAATACTACTACTCTTCTTTTCAAAAAAAATAAAAAAAAATAATACTACTACTCTTGTAAAATGAAAAAATTTATTCTTTTCACAAAAAATTGTAAGAATGATCACTTGGTAATGAGCTCTATCCGTAATCAATCATACTTGTTTAAATTCAATTGTGTTTTCTATTTTCGACTTCCTAAAATATGATCAGTTAAATTTTGATCAATTTTTGAATTTAATCTGTCAAACATGGTTAAATTCAACCGTGTTTTCTATTTTTAATTTCCTTATATATGATTAATTGGATTCCGACCGAATTTATATATCAATCAATTTTAACTAAATTGGTTTTTTTTTTTGTTGAATCGGTGGAATTTTTTGTAGTGTTTTAAGTGACTTCTCACTAAATTTGAATTTTATAAATATTCAATGAAAAACTTGCACGCCAGGAGAGATGAACAAAAAATGCAAATAGTGCTGTACAAAAAAATTGTTAGGATAAATAGTTTCGGACCATAATCTCAAAAATTATCGGGCAACAGATTATTATCTTAAAAATTATCTAGCATTACTCTATCTTAAAATATAAAATACAAGGGCTACTTTGCAGGTTTTTTACTTTTTGACACACCCCCAGTAATTAGTTGTGACTTTGTAACATATGTCACAAGTACACGAGCTGAATGTGAATAATGAGATCACAAGAAGTTATAAACGTAACTAGCTACTTACAAAATAAATTGATGATTTTGGCCCTAGATGTTGTATCATCATATGAGAAGAAATGATCAAACCACGGGGGACAAGGACACACATTCTTTACATACAAAAGTTTGATCATAATTTCAGTTTAGAAAGTAGTTTATCCTGGACCACGCAACTTACATTCGGTAGGGTAGAAGCCTCAATGCTACAACTAAATACATAAGAAGACCCATCACCAAAGATACCTCCTCCATCTAAATTTTATACATATAGTCTAGTCATCTAACTAGATGTGTTTGAATCAAGTGATTTCAATCAGATTAACAAAAATAAATATGAGATTTCAATACAAAAAGATAATACATTCCCATTCTCATTTCCGATAAAAAGATTGCTATCTCATGTTTCTAACGTAGAAGCCTCAATGCTACAACTAAATACATAACATGCAAGACCCATCACCAGCATCTAAATTTTATACATATAGTCTATAGCCATCTAAATGTCGTTTGAACCATATGATTCCTAGCAGGTTAACAAGAATAAGTATGAGATTTCAATACAAAAGATAATATAATGACATTCTCATTTCCTATAAAAGGATTGTTATCGCAAGAGCGCGAAAAATTGAGCGTTTCTTATCACAACCCTTTTTCCCATTTTTTTATGATTTTATTTATTTGTTTATCTATTTTGTGGTTTCTGCAAAGCTTATTGAGCCCATTCTTTTTTTTTTTTCTTTTCTGTGGCATTGGATTCATCAAGTGGTTGAGTCGTCTGGTTACTTCCGATTGTTCTTTTATATATATATATATATAGGGGCTACTCCAATACAAATTTCCTTAAAATACAAACCTACAAACCAAGCATAATTTAATATTTCAAGCTAATCTAATGACCAAACTAGGGGTACCCAATACAAAAAACGGTTAAAATACTTGACGGGTGTGTCCAGAGCCTTCGGCGCTCATGACTACCTAACTCATCCGTTTACTATCTTAAATGCTTCGCATTTCCACAGCAATTTTTTTTTTTTTTGGATAGAACCAATTATTTTAAGAATTTTTTGTGAAGGTACCTTGGCGGAAACCATAGAATAGATGAAATATAATTAATTTAGTGTTGTTTGTAGATTTGTATTTTAAAAGTGGTTTGTATTTGAGCACTTCCCTATATATATATATATATATATATATATATATATACACGTGTTGTCTTGTCTGTTTACACAATCAACTAGAGTTATATAAACAAGGCAATGTACTTTGCTCGACTAAACGTGTCTTGCTGTTTTATTAGAATGAACATTACATGAATATATAGAAAGAAGAATAACAGACTTGCTACAAATTAGCACAAGACTGATATCAAATCTGATATGGTTTCCTAAACAAACTCAACCACCTAACCACCTGTTGATTTATTCAAACTCCTAACAATATGCAAATCATGCTGAAAACGAAATCAAATCAAATCATGTTTGAGATTAATTGCAACATACTCCCCCTTAATCTCAAACCTGTTTACTCAGATTCTTAACTCCCAGTAACTTTCTCATATTTTCGAACTTGACAGTAGCCAACCCTTTTGTCAAGATGTCTGCTCTCTGATCATTGCTGCAAACATGTTTCAGAATTACTTCACCTCGTTCTACGCATTCTCTTATGAAGTGGAACCTTATATCAATGTGTTTGCTTCTTCCATGAAACATAGGATTTTTAGCTAGGTCGATTGCAGAACGATTGTCTATGCACAAAACTACTGGTCCAATAGCTTCTGATGTAATTTGACTAAGTATATTTCTGAGCCAGATTCCTTGACAAGCTGCAGCTGTGGCTGCCATGAACTCAACTTCACACGATGAAAGGGCAACACACTTTTGCTTCTGAGATACCCACGTTATAACACTCTCATTCAGGTAGTAAACCATACCTCCTGTGCTCTTTCTGTCTTCTAGCCGTCCACCTAAATCACTATCAGAGTAACCAGTCAACACATTGTTGCCACTGTCCTTTGTGTACACCAACCCATACTGGATAGTCCCTTTCACATACCTAAGTATCCTTTTCACTGCATCCAGATGTTTCTTCGTGGGCTTCTCCATATATCTGCTAACTATGCCTACAGAGTATGCTATATCCGGTCGTGTATGAAACAAATACCTCAGACCTCCAACCATGCTTTTGTAATCTGTTGCATTGATCAATTTTCCTGCCTCATCTCGACTGAGTTGTTCCTTTGGATCCATTGGATACTTCGTTGGATTACACTCTGCCATACCTGCCTTTTCCAAAATCTTTCGTGCATATCATGACTGTTTCAACTCAATGTAATCCACTCCTTGTTCAACTTCCATTCCCAAGTAGTAATTGAGTTTACCCATATCACTCATTTCAAACTGAAGCTTCATTTGTTTTTTGAATTTCTCGATTTCTGATAAGCTTGTACCAGTCACTAAAAGGTCATCCACGTAGACTGCAACTACCAAGCTGTTTTCTCCACTCTTCCTCGTGTATACAGCATGTTCATAAGGGCACCGAGTGAATCCAAGGCTTACAAGGCATGCATTAAGTTTGGCATACCAGGCACGAGGTGCCTGGCGAAGACCATATAGAGCCTTTGATAACTTGTACACTAGATGCTCTTGTCCTTGCTTTTCAAAACCCTCTGGTTGAGCAACATAAACATCTTCATTTATATCTCCATTCAAGAATGCTGTCTTTACATCGAGATGGTGAACTTCCCACTGATTCTTGGCTGCCAATGCTAGCAACAGCCTTACTGTCTCCAGACGAGTGACTGGGGCATACACTTCATCAAAGTCAATACCATGCTCTTGTACATATCCCTTCGCTACGAGCCGTGCTTTATACTTCACTATCTTCCCGTTTGCATCCTTCTTCAACTTATAGATCCATTTGAGACCTATAATTTTCTGTCCAGGTGGTAGACTAGCTAGCTCCCAAGTGTCATTTGCCTCAATGGAATCCATCTCTTGTTTCATTGCCTTTCGCCAATTAACATCTTTCACCGCCTGTGTATAGTTGACAGGTTCTTCTATCCCCATGAGCCACAACTCTTCATCAATTTCTACTGCCTCTGTATTATTGTACAAATCACTCAGCCTTCTGAATTTTTGTGGCTCTGTACTGTCATCGTAGTTGTCTTGATCAATCCTTGAACCAAAAATCTGAGAAGATAGAGTTGATACTAGAGTGCTGTCATCACTATGACTTTCATTTGCAGAAAAATTGTCACCACTAACTCTGTCATTGTTAGGATCATCATCTTCAATGTCATCTGTGTTTTCTTCTTCTGCTTCGAACATACCAGGCATAGCAAAGCTCTGCTGCTCACTCTTCCTTTCTGCAAGTTCATCCCATGGCCACTGTTTTGTTTCCTCAAAGATTACATCACGACTTATATGAATGCATTTTTCTTTTGGATCATATAGTCGATAACCTTTTGTTCCAGCCTCTCTTCCCAAATTTATCACCCTTTTGCTACGATCGTCGAGCTTTGTATTATGCACACTTGGAGTTTTCATGTGTGACAAGCACCCAAAAACGCGTACATGACCTACTTCTGGTTTATTTCCTGTCCAAGCCTCGTGTGGTGTTACTCCAGTCAATGCTCGTGTAGGAAGCCTGTTGAGAATGTATATTGAATTTCTCACTGCCTCAGCCCACAACATTGCAGGCAGATTCATCTCCTTTAGACTGCTTCTAGTCATCTCTGCAACAGTCCTATTTCTACGCTCTACAACCCCATTTTGTTGGGGAGTGTAGGGTGTCGTAAAATGTCGCTCTATCCCAGCATTCTCACAGAACTCCTTGAATTCATTGGAGTTGAATTCTCCTCCTCTGTCGCTTCTAAACACCTTGATTTTATTTTCTGACTTATTTTCGACCAAAGCACGAAAACTTTTGAAAGCGTGTAGTGCTTCGTCTTTACTCCTCAGAAAATAAACCCACATAAATCTACTATAGTCATCGACTAGCAAAAAGAAGTATCTGTATCCTGAGGCTGTTGTTGGAGATATTGGCCCACACAAGTCACCATGTACAAGTTCTAATGCTTTCTTTGCAATGAAATTAGCTTTGGATGGAAATACCTTTCTTGTTTGCTTTCCCATAAGACAGCCTTCACACACAACTGTTGGCTTGATTATTCTTGGCATACCTTCAGCCATTTGATGCTTACTCATGAGAGCCAAGGCTTGAAAGTTCACATGTCCAAGACGTGCATGCCACAGCTTTGACACTTCATCCGTCTTTGTCATCAAACATTCCTGCTTGTTAGTCTCTATAATAATTTTATAAAGTCTATTAACAGAACGTTTTACCTTCATCAGCAACCTCTCTTGATTGTCATAGATTCTAAGAAATTCTCCATTTAACTCAACTTTGTTACCTTCTTCAAACATTTGTCCCAATGATATGATGTTATTTTTCAAACTAGGAATATAATATACCTCATGTAGCATCTTCTCTTCTCCGTTTTTGCACAGCATCAAGACATTGCCCTTTCCTTTTATCTCTACTTTAGAGCCGTCTCCAAATCGTACTTGGCCCGAAATGTTTTCATCCAACTCTGCAAATTTCCCCTTAAATCCAGTCATATGATTGCTTGCACCGTTGTCAAGGTACCAAACATTTGATTCGACTACACATTCAGCATTCTTTGGCAATTTCGAGTAGAGCAACTGGTTCTCAATCACCAACTCTGGGGTGTCTTTGTCGTGTTTGGCCAGAAGCAAGGCCATTTCATCATCCTCCATTACAGTCATGTTTGCCTCCATTTCTTGTACACCCTTATTCCTCCTGTTAGGTTTCTTGCATTCTGAAGCGAAATGACCATAGTTGTTGCAGTTATAGCATTTGACTGTGCTTTTGTCAAATCTCCCACGACCTCTCTGTTTTGATCTGTCACCATTGTTTCTCTTTTGCCATTCTTCACGTGTCAGAAGTAATTTATTCTCTGCTCCTTCTCGTTTGATCCATTCCTCTTCTGTCATCATCAGTTGGGTTTCTTTTACTTCTGTCTTCCCTTTCACTCGTTCTTCATGTGCCTTTAAAGATCCCATAGCCTCTTCAATTGTTATGGTTTCCAAGTCTCCAAACTGTTCAAGTGTTGAAGTAATCTGTATGAATTTTGCAGGGACAGCACGTAAGAATTTCTTTACAACGTATGATTCCTCCATTGTTTCTCCAAGTGCTCGTATGTTTGTAACAAGGCCATTCATCTTCATATGAAAATCTTCGATCTTGTCATTGTCATTCATACTTAACATTTCGAATTCAGTTTTCAGAGTCTGGATACGAGCCTTCTTGGCTTTATCTGCTCCTTGACACAGAGTCCGAATCATTTCCCAAACATCCTTCGCCGTTTTCTTGTTTGCAACCGAGAGCAATACATCTTCTGGGATTGCTTGATAAATCATTGCCAGTGCTACTTTGTCTGTCTTCTCTTCGACAGCAGCCTTGGGATCACTTTGTTCAATAGCGATCCAGACCCCTTGCGCTTGCATATAAACTTTCATTTTGATAGCCCAAGCTGTATAATTGCTTCTATCCAGCATTGGGTAACTCAATCCATATGAGCCGTTTCTTTTGTTTGCTTCCATTCTTGATGAAAGAAACGTCTACCAAGACCTTAAAGGGCTTTGATACCACTTCTTGTCTGTTTACACAATCAACTAGAGTTATATAAACAAGGCAATGTACTTTGCTCGACTAAACATGTCTTGCTGTTTTATTAGAATGAACATTACATGAATATATAGAAAGAAGAATAACAGACTTGCTACAAATTAGCACAAGACTGATATCAAATCTGATATGGTTTCCTAAACAAACTCAACGACCTAACCACCTGTTGATTTATTCAAACTCCTAACAATATGCAAATCATGCTGAAAACGAAATCAAATCAAATCATGTTTGAGATTAATTGCAACATGTTGGTCTAAGTTTTCAAGAGTACCTGTTATCCTAAAGAAAGAAAACTACAAGAATAGCATGTATTTATGTAATTATACCATATTTTTTTTTCTGAAGTCTATTGATCACAAGTTTTAAAAAACATTGCAATATTTGGCAGTTTATTTAGGTCGGTCGACATAAAGTAACTGTAGCTAATGTTGGCATTATGCATGCAACATAACAATCCAAAAGGCCAGCTCCTGTAATAAGTGGAGACGGAAAGATAGAAAATTCCATCAAAATTTATTGGTTACACATTGCTACAGTAAGGATAACTGTGCTAAACTAGATGAACATAAAGAGTTAAATATCAAAAACATAACATCGTTACATCCAAATCTAAACTATATTATAATAACATAGTATTACAATTTTGATACCTATTTTTCTATGCATATTTTTTGGTACTTAGTGTTTTTCGTATATTTTTATCTAAATAGCCTTACTTAATTATATCTATCTAAATTATTATATTAAAGGAAATATATGAAAAAAATTATAATTATAAATAACTAATCAATTTCCTTTTTAATTTAGAGCATGTTACCTTTTTTTTCCAATAACTACTCAATTTTCTATTTCAGGTAAAATTTACCGCTTCAATTTAACAAAATATTGTAATTACTAATAACTTATCGATTACATTTTTCAAATAAAATATATTAGATTTTCTATATTTTTTTAATAAAAATTCCACTTTTTCCGAAAATATCACGGAATTCATATATATATATATATATATATATTAATTGAATTATATCAATTAAAATTTTGAAACTTCAAAATTCGTATCTTAAAATTAGCAATACATAATAATAAAAAATTAATAATATTATAAAAATCCAATGCAATACACAAGTGCTAAGCTAATATATTAAATAAGTCATTCATTGTAAAATGATTTAACTTTGATCACTAAACAGAAAGTTCATACAATCATATTGAAAAATTTCAGAAATTATTAACGATTTTTTTTTTTGAAACAATTAGCGATTTTTTTAATCCAATATATATGTTGTACATTTTTTTGTTGACAATTTGACAAAACGTAATAAATTTTTTACTTAAAATTTTTTATGAATGATTTATTTAGCACAATTTATATATACAATACCTGGTGCAGCTGGACAAAATTGGGATAAATTTTTTATACAAAATTATATTATAATCTCTTGATATTGTTTGTTTCTGTAGAGCATCTCTAAAAAATTCTTCATCTTTACTCTATTAAGATATAGGGAGAGAGAAAAAATGTGTATTTCAAAAAAATTTTAGTCACTTCTAATAAATTTACTAAAATTGTAATTTCTTTCCTTCTAATTAAGAGCTTCTTCACACTATTTGATTTGTATTAAATTCATAAGATACACACACTTTCTTTCTCATTTTTCCTTTGTGCTTTTATAAATTTAATTTATTTTTAATATTATAAAATTAAATAAGGAATCAATACTAAAAATTAATATTTTATATAAAATTTAAGAGTAATTTAAGAATGTTGAAGATGCTCTTATCTAATTTACTTCAGATACAATTTTGCCACTTTTACAGTAAGTTTCTTCTGATTTAATTGTCTCATGTGCTTTTTTTCGGCATTATAAGATACCATCTCAGTCTCATTTCATAAAATGTTATTTTTTATATACATGTGTTCCAAAGATATATTTATAAATTATAAGATATAAACCTTGTAAACTTAAAAAAACATAAAAAAGAAAAAATTTATTTACAAATATTTATTCAGATCACATTGAAATATATGAAAAGTAGATTCGTATAAAATGGGAATGAAAAAAATTATTATTTTCTGAACAGTTTAGGCGAGTAGTTATGTAAGTTAGCTAGGTAATTAAGTAAAGTACCTTTGATTATGGTATGTTCATAACTACAATCAGGAGTTTACTAGTTAACTCATATTGTTTTTCGAGAATGCAATGCGATGGAACTCCTTCAATATATTCCAGATGGCATGGGCAAAAAAATATATCATTTTAACTGAATTTATAAAAGAGGTCGTGTTCTTCAAAAGGTTTGAAAACTTCAAAATTGCCTATTAATTATCAATTGCACAAACTGAGCATCTTTTTATAACTTAACATTGGTTTGTTTTAAAATTTATAAAAAGTTTACAAAATTCATGGACATTTGTATTTCAGGCACTACAACATAAACGGGCCTTTTTCGATTGTTAGTTTCGACTACGGCTAAATTCGACCAAATGTGATCGAATTTAGCTGGCACGGCTAATTTCGATTGCATATGGTCGAAAATAGAAGTAGTCGAAATTAAACGGTCGAAATTACCAATATTTTCGACCAAATTTCTTTTGTTGGTCGAATTTAGCAGTTGAGGATGAGCGGGGAAATTGCCGCTCCTTTTTTCAATTTTATTGTAAGCGGAAAACTTGTCGCCAAAGAAGTTGGTTCAACTAAAAGTGGTCGAATTTAATAACTTCAACTATAACTAGTCGAATTTATTAAATTCGACCAGCAAACTCATTTGGTCGAATTTAATTGTTGGTCGAAAATAGTTGAATTCGACAGAATGTGGTTGAATGAAGTAACACTAAATTCGACTGATTGTGGTCGATGATTGTGGTCGAAATTAGCCGTGTGGTTGTTGGTCGAAAATAGGTATATTCGACTGAATGTGGTCGAAATAAGCCGTGTCATTTTTAAACCTTACTTTCTCATTTCCACCGGCCGCTTTTGTCACTTTCCATTCCAGTTTCCATTCTGTCCCCTTTCCCCCATTTCACCAACATCATTTTGTCTTAATGCGAGCATCCCAAATTATCAAGTAAGTATAATTTTTATTCTTGGTATTTTAAATTTGATTTTTTTTTCTTCTGATTAATGTAATTGTGATAATGTTATATGTATGAATGAATTTAAATTGTTCAAATTAATTGGTATAAATTGTGTGATAAAATTAGAGATAATACAAGTAGTTAAATGGTTTGTAAATTGCATCTACCAAATTTGAATATGTGCATATTTTGTAGATGGCATCCGATCGTAGTTGGATTGGGCGTAATCGGTTTAATGAGGCAAAATACTTAACAAAAGAATACAAAATTGGTGTGGATAATTTCATTAGATTTTCTATAGAACATATGCAAGAAGAAGACAATGGCTTGATAAGATGTCCGTGTAAACAATGTGGAAATTCGATCTATAGAAATCCTATTACTGTGAGAGTTGATTTGTATCGACATGGTATCATGCAATGGTATACTAGATGGGATTGTCATGGGAAGGAAGATATGTCACGGGATGAAGTTGGAACGAGTTCTGCTTATGCTAGCTATAGAGATGATGATATGTATGATGTACATGAAGATGATTTTGAGGATTTTGAGGAAGAAGATTTTGAGGAAGAACTGAACGAAACAGCACAAAAATTTTACATCGTAGTGAAGACTGCTTCTGAACCAATTTATCCAAACAATGACAATTTCACTACATTGGAGTTCGTGATGGAGTGGCTTTAGTGGAAAAACAAGCACAATTGCAGTAATAATGATTTTGATGAGTTGCTTCACATCATTGGATTAGTATTACCCGACGGTCACAAATTGCCTGAGAAGTACTACACTGCGCAGAAGATGATCAAAGGATTGAATATGGAGTATGAAAAGATTGATGCTTGCGAGAATGATTGCATGCTATTTTACAAGGAAAATAGCTTGAAGACATGTTGTGATATATGCAAAGTAGACAGATACAAAGTACAAAAAGATCCAAAAAAGTAGAAGATCCCACGAAAGATCTTGCGTTACTTTCCTATTACCATGAGATTGCAGCGTTTATTCATGGTTGCGAAGACTGCAAAATGTATGACATGGCACCATGATAGAGTTGTGGTTGAAGATCAGTTAAGTCACCCAGCAGATGGAGATGAATGGAAACAATTTGATCTTAGATTTCCAAGATTTTCAAAGGAGGTTTGGAATGTTAGACTGGGACTCTCTACTGATGGATTTGACCCCTTTCGTGATGCACATGCTAGGGAGTATACTGTATGGCCTGTTGTGATTTTTGTGTACAATCTTCCCCCCATCTATGTGTACTAAGACTCCGTACATGTTCATGCCTCTTCTTATTCCCGGACCGACGGATCCGACAAAAGACTTGCATGTTTATCGTAGGCCGCTAATTGATGAATTGGAAACATTGTGGCATATTGGGGTGGAAACATATGACATATTCCCACGCACAAATTTTATGATGAAGGCAGCTCTTTTGTGAACAGTTAGTGACTTTCCTGCACTTGCTATGCTTAGTGGGTGGTCTACTAAAGATAAGTTGCTATGCTTGGTCGAATTTAGTGTTTTGGGCGGGAGAATTTGAAAATTTCAAAGGTAATTGGGAACTGCTAAATTCAACGGTTTTGGTCGAATTTAGGTGGTCAAATGTAATTGGTCGAAAAAAGATGGTCGAATTTAGTTTGTCGAAAATAGCCATTTTCGATCGTTTTATATATTTTCGACTTTATTCTAATCGACTAGACGAAATTCGATCGAAAATAGCTATTTTCGACCATATACGATCGAAGAAAGCTAAATTCGATCGTTTATTGTTGGTCGAAATTAGCCGAGTTCGGTTGCAGTGAGGTGTCAAAACTTTATTTAGATACCACTCCCTCAATTTCATAAAACCTTTCCCCTTTTGACTTTCGACACTGTTCATTATAAGCGGTTGACTAGTAATTTATGCATAATTTATAAGACAAAATATAGTCATGAGTAATTTTGTTTAATTCGTATTTGTGAGTACTTTAATACAATGAAGTTTTTATTTTTAATATTAATACAAAATTAAATATATTAATGATTAAAAATGTTCGTTGGCAAACGTGTTCAATATAAACAGAAAAAGTATTATGGAACGGATGGAGTATATAACATTCTTGAATTTTGTCAAAAATTTTCATAAATCAGATAGGACAAGGTCACAAGTAGAGCCGACAATTTCGTACACAACACGAAAACATGACACGAAAACGACACGAAGATTACGGGTTTGGGTTGACCTTTTTGGTACACGAACACGAAAGTACACGAACACGAAATTACACGGATGAATTTAGTGTCGGTTTTGGGTTTACCCTTGGGTACACGATACGAAACGAAAATACACGAAATAAATAAATATTTTAAATTATATAAATATATATTATAAATAAATATTACATATTTAACTTTTTTACAAAATAAACAGAAAATACACGGAAAGTACACGAAAAGTACACAAAAGTACACGAAAAGTACACAATTTTTATTTCGTTTTCGTGTAAACGGAAAATACAAAAAATATTTCGTGTACTTTTCGTTTCGTTTCGTGTTTACACGAAATATTTCGTTTCATGTTCGTTTTAAAATTTGACTACACGAATTAATTTTGTTTCGTGTTCGTTTTCGTCTCTTGGTACACGAAACACGAAAGTACACGACACGAAGTACACGAAACGAAACGAATTGACAGCTCTAGTCACAAGGATCAGGACTGTGTGTTGAAGACGAATAGACACTTAATATGTTTGAATGATGTAAAAGTCACACAAATTTATCATAATATATCTATCGAATATATGAATTATATATATAAAAAAATATGTATTTATTAATAATGTCATTTTATGTGAGCCATGATTTAACACTGGAATTTTTAGAGAAAAATATTAAACATTACAATAGAGAAATTATTAATATTTGATACTTATCCTAACTCGTAATTAATATTTTTTATTAATTTAAAAAAGTATCATTTATAATACGTTATCCCGTAGTTGATATAGGACACCTTTTCTAATAATTTGTCTAAAATACCCTTCATTGCTTAATATAATCTATTTTAATCAATTTATTGAAGTAAGTATTTGAATATTGTAAAAAAAAAATTAGTACTTGAATGTGATAGTGTTAGTGTCCGGCCTAGAGACAATGTTATTGTGCTTTTTGGAAAGACTATTTTGTTATTTAATGATTATGTTCCATCGATTATTCTATGTTGATTTATTATTTTTTTATTTACTGCGAAATAAATGTTAGAATAATAAATGTCCTTGTAACACGTATTCTATATCTTTAAGTATGTGATTTCAAAATGAGATTATATGAAAAGTACTGTTTATATTCCTAAATATCCCTAACCGAGCATTAATTATATGGACAATTATAATGCATAAAGATTAATATGTTTGTTGACTGATGACCAGATCTCATTGGTAATAGGTATAGTGATACTAAAGTCAAGAACATAGGTGCATGTAATATTATATATACATGGCACTGAATTGACCCACGGTGAGAATGTAATATCATACATGATACTGGATTGACCTACGGTGAGATTCGATCTACATGTTGATAATGTCATTAGAAAGACTCACAGTGATAATGGTGTAATGATCCTTAGACTTGAGATCATTATATTTCTATACGAGAATTAATATACTTTGACTACATTAAAAGTTACTTTTGATCGGATAATGATAAAAGTGGACATCCGGTATATTATGAGTCGTATGAGAAATATGAATGATAGATATAGGATTTAACCCTCCTATTATTAGGAGAGATATTATTGGCCCCTTGATTGAGTGAGACTATGAAAATGCATGACCATGCTCAAATATTGATTTGTTTTAATAGTCTACTCATTGATCAAGGAAACCCGGATTAAACGTTGAAGAGGATGACTAATAACATGCCTCGAGTTTATCTATAATTACATGAAAACATTATATATATCACGAAAGGTTTAATTGGATCACCAATTATTATTATTAATGCCGCTCATTATTTATAATTTTTTTATTAGATATTAAAATTATTTCCAACGTAATAATAACCTAAAGGGTCACACACAAAGAACGTTTTAAACGGTGCCTTATTTAAATTACGAATTTAAATAAATTATTATTTCGAATCATAGAATTGATTAAGTGGAACTTGATTAATACAATATAATTCAAATTAATATTAAAACCAAATCAGATTGGGTTTTAGGAAGCCCAAAACGGATTTAAGGTTTTAAACCCAAACTCTTTCTCTATAAATACGGATGTACTCCCTCCGTCCCTATTTAGTTGACACATTTGCAAAAAACACACATATTAAGGAAAAATTAATTATGTAATTTGTTTCCATATTTGCCCATAATATTAGCATTAAATGATGAGTTATGAGTGTGTACATTAAATATAAAGTCAAACATTTGGTATTAGAAATAAAGGGTATATGTGGAAAAATTGGTAAAACTATGTATTGGAACAAGGAATGTGACAACTATTTAGGGACAAATTTTTTTTGCAAATGTGCCAACTAAAGAGGGACGGAGGGAGTATTGTTTTAGGGTATTCTTTTGCAAAATTCATTTTAGTAAAAACCCTAGCAGCTCTACATTAAGAGAGATTAGATAGAGAGAGAGAAATTGAGGGCTGTTTTCGACTAGTAACGACTCTGGTGATTATTGGACAATCGAGCGATCGTGTGGACTGATTAGAAACGTAGATCTTGCATCAAGTACTGCGTGGTGATTGTATCTAAGGACCATCATCTTATTGAATTCGTAAACCTCATAAAAGGTATAATCTTTCTTCTCCATAATCAGCCACATCTTGTACACGGATCCTAAGGTTTTGGTTTCGAATTTTATTATTTTTATTACGTTTTCTACTGCGTTTTATGTCACGAAACCCAACAGAATGGTTTGTGACTTTGTTTTATTTTGCTGATAATGTTATAATTATATTATTATTATTTTTTTTATCTTTTATATTATTATAAAAATACAACGTATTATTATTATTATAGGATATCTTGGTTTTAATATATATATTTGACGAAATTGTTATCTTGAAAAAAATTATTACCAAAAGAATTTTTTGTAGATGTGAAAAGAAAAATAGATAAATATAATTTACTTTAATTTATTATATTTATCTTCATATGTTTTACTTGAATGAATAATTCTATATTTTTATGTTTGTAAATAATAAAATAAATTCTTTTTAAATTGTCTTTTGATTTTTATGTACATTCATATTATAGTCATTTATGGGTACAACTGCTACTGGTAGAATTTAGGGAAGTAATATGAATTTAATATTATAAATTTACTTTAAAAATTAACAAAAGAAAAAATTTGTGAAATTCAAAATTAGCCTCAGGAAAGAAACGAAGGAAAAAAATGGGACAGCTTTGACATTTAAGATTATTTTGGTCAAACGTAAACGAATGGGGTGCATGAATAATTTTTGGGTGTACCTATTACATTTGAAACTTAGGTTTGATTGACACGTATTTTAATATTCATATTAAGTATAATTTCATGAATTATTTTAATTTTTTCCTTCTGAATAAAAATGTAATGTACAATTTTTTATTGAAAATTTTTTTTTTTAAAAATATGTTCTGAAACTATACTTTATTTACACCTTAAAATGTATGTAAACCAGTGAAAAAATTGTAAAAAATGAGAAGGACGGAAGAAGTATATATGTTTAATAAAGATATGTTGCTAGTGATAAGATTCGAACCTTGAAATTATGAAAGTATTTTAAATATTAATTTTTTTTAATATTAGATGATTAGATCCGATTGTTCTCATTTATCTAACTTAAAATCTAACAATTGTTAGTGTACCAAATGATGGCCTAATTTGTTTATAATAATATACTAGCTTATAACTCGTGCGAAGCACGGACTTTTATTGATAGGTTATAAAATTTATTTAACATTATAATTATGTTTTTATATAATCCTAATTTTTAATAATTTTTTAATTTTAATTTAATATAAATTTATATAATGATATGCATGGTTTAAAATTTAATTTTTAAAATTCTAAATTAAAAATGTCGTTGACGGGTTCGAACTTTGAATTTTTAGTAAATTAATTTAATCATATAATATATCTTATTATTAGATCTAACGATTCTTATTTATTACTAAAAAATAATGATTTGAATATATGGTGAGATATTTTGGGGTGTATATTAGTGATGGCAAGATTAATTTTAAATTAAAAAGTAACATGTTTTAATTACAAAAATTACTACTAAAAATAATTACGGAAAAATATGGTGTGATATTTTGGATATATATTAATTATAGTAATATTAGTTTTAAATTAAATGGTAAAGTGTTTTAATTAGAAGTAAAATCTTTAGAAAAAATGGGTAATTAAGTTGTTGGAGCAGAAAAAAGAGTCCAAGTAGAAGTTAAATGTGGATGAGGAATTTTAATCAGAATATAAGTACGTTAACATGAGTAATTAGCTTTTTGAGTTGTTTTTGTAATTTAATTATTTATACTTACACTTTAATGATATATATGGTGTTGCAAAAGAAGAGAAAAGACGAAGAAACTTGTGTATTGAATTGATGAAGATGGTGTAAATTAGGTTTAGAAGAATAGAGTTCTGTGCGCAGTGTTCGTGAAGGCAACGGACGTTTTAAGTTTAGCTGTATTAGTAACGGTGTAAATATAAAATACTATTGCGTCTTTAGGACTGATATGGGCTAAAAGTAAGCCTTAAAGACACATTTAATGTGGCATTAATTAGACCCGGAATGGTCCAAACGTGGGGCCCACCAGATAGGCCCAAACCCTATTTATAATATTAATTTCTTAATTAATATTAAGGGTAATAAACAGCTCAGCAAATAAGAGTCAAACAAGGATATTACTCTTGCCTGACTTAGCCTCCAAGATACAAATTTCAACATGAAAACTGATTCCTATAAGGAAGAGATCTAGAACCTTCCTCAAGGAAGACTTGTCCACCAAGTCTCTGACTCCTACCATAATTCTAGGGCTTCTCAGCCAATATAAAGGATCTAACCCCTCATCTCAGAACTACATTTTTGGGCAGAGCTCAATACGTCACTGACGTTTTTGGACAGCTCCATACATTACCCACCACGTTTTGGCTTAATCCTCGAATAAGGACATACAAGCCACTACGTCCTAGGCGAGCTCTCGCCGCCATAGCCTCGAGGGCACCATCACCTAGAACTACGTCCTGGCTTGATTCTCTAGTAATACAGAGATACGTAGGCATCTTGTGAGGACCGATCAGTCTCGAACGCAAGAACAGCCATTAAAACTCGAAGCTCAGCCACCCTAGCATTAACTAATCGTAACCTAGTTTTTATTCCACAACATTTGGCGCCGTCTGTGGGAAGAAAACATCAACCATGGTTATCACACGAAGAACTGCAACAAGCTCTACCGAAGCTTTACCAATCAGCTTCGCTCCGCCTCTTACCTCTGGGACAACCACGTTTGAACAAGGGACGGTCCCCCAAACTCAAGTTTCTCAGCCTCCAGGGACGAATCCCGCTGCTGGGAGTACGCTGCCTATGGTTATCCATCCAGATCAGGGAACCAACTCTCTTCAGATGGTGATCTCTCCCCTGGTTGATCCTAATCACCCTCCATCTGGGGTACAGATCCATACTACGGATCTCCCCGTGAATACCAACCCAATGTATGGGCTGCCCAACTACCCCCTGTTCGAGAACCTGGACCTAGTGATCATGCTTTGCAGATCCGAGATCGCGAGTATCTGGACTACTCCGGCCCCTATACTACTGATTCGACATCTGAGGATGACGATGATGACTGTGACGAAGCCCCAAGGAGGCGACGTGCTAGTAGAGAGCCCCAAAGGAGGGCCCGAAGAATCCATGATGGACCTCCACAAACGACTGAGGAAAGGATCAAGGCTCATGAGGCTGAGATCCAGAGGCTGAAAGATGACGCCGCCAGAGAGCAAGCAAGGCAGAATCAAAGTCTGCATCGACCTCCTCCAATCTCAGGAAGGGTTCCCGTCATAGATCTGGAGAGGTCATCTAGGAGACGAAGAAGGGCCGATACCTCAACTGAAGGAGCAACGAGGGCGGAAACCCCCAGAAACAACCCCAAGGATCTGATGCCGCTAGATCTTGGTGATCCAACACCTCCGTTCACCGAGGAGGTGATGAATGCCCGCATCTCAAAGAAATTCAAGATGCCGACGATCAAGGCCTATGATGGAACAGGCGATCCTGAAACTCATGTCAGGACGTTCACAGCTGCACTACTACTGCAACCTGCTAGTGACGCCTTAAAGTGTAGGGCGTTCCCTCAAACCCTGTCGGGTATGGCTCAAAGGTGGTATAGTAGGCTACCTGCAAATTCGATTGGCTCTTTCAAGGAGTTGAAGAATGCCATTGTTAGCCAATTCATTAGTGGAAGAGTTCATGAAAAAGTTCCGCATCCCTCATGTATGTGGTGCAGGGGAAGAACGAGAATCTAAGGGATTATCTCAAGCGAATCACCAAGGAGACATTGAATATTACAGATCTGGAGAATAAAGTGGCCATGGTAGCCTTAGAACACGGAACCACTGATCCTTTCTTCAAGAGGTCTTTGGCAAAGCATCCTCTTGAGAACATGGCCGAGCTCCAACGAAGGGCCGACAAGTATATCAAGGCAGAGGATAGCATGAAAAAAGAAGCTGCTGGAGGCAATGGCAAGGGCTCCAATGACTTTAAGAAACGGAAGAAAGAACAAGAGTATGATGCTAGGGACAAGTATCCCCAGACTAGCAAGGATTCTGAATCACCACCGAAGAAGAGTTTGGGACCAAGATTCAACGACTATGCAAGACTGAATGCTCCTAGGAGTCAGATCTTGTTAGATATTGAGAAAGACAAAGATTTTCGATGGCCGAAGCCACTTAGGGGTGATCCCGCAAAGAGAAACAAGGATCAGTACTGTAGATTCCACCACGATGTGGGGCATGATACAGATGATTGTAGGCAGTTGAAGGATGATATTGAATTCTTGATCCGAAAAGGAAAGCTGAACAAATTCACTAAGGGTGATGATCGTGGAACTCAAAGGAGGGAATATGATAGAAGAGACAATGATAGAAGGGATGATGATCGAGGTCGGGATCGTAACCCACAGCCCCGAGGGCCAGTTATTAACATGATTTGGGGAGGCCCGACAGTGGCCGGTACAACCCGAAACTCTCGAAAGGCGTATGCCAGAGAAGTGATGCACATCGTGGGAGAAGCCCCGAAGCGTGCCAGGACTGAGATAGCAATTGGTTTCGATGACTCAGACCTCGAAGGGGTGAAGTTTCCCCATGACGACCCGTTGGTCATAACCCCTGTGATTGGGAACTCGGAAGTGAAGCGAGTCTTGATGGACAATGGAGCTTCCGTTGACATTCTGTTTCATGATACATTTGTGAAGATGGGGTACAATGATTTTCAATTGACCCCTAATAACATGCCTATATATGGATTTAATGGAGTAGAATCCAAAGTTGAAGGGACTATTCAGGTGCCTATAACTATTGGACAGGAGCCCAAGGAGGCCATTCAGATGTTGAACTTCTTGGTAATCAAGGCGGTTTCAACGTACAACGCTATTCTTGGAAGGATTGAACTTCATGCATTCAAGGCTGTTGCCTCAACGTATCTTATGAAGATCAAGTTCCCAACCAGGATTGGCGTTAGGGAACATAAAGGTGATCAAAAAATGGCACAAAGCTATTATGTAGCCTCGTTAAGGCCTAATAGAGTCGGGGGGCAAGTCCTTCCAATTGAAGACATGGATGTCCGTAGAAGAAAGGAACACCAAAGAGGCCAGCAAAGGACATCACACAGAAGCCTTGGACAGCCATTGAGGCTAAGGCGTTAACTGAATTCGTGGTTGAATGTACCATTGGTAACCAAGAAGTCGGGGGGAAGGAGGTAGTACCCCAAGCAGGAAGTGAACTTCAGAATAAGAATGATGATACCAGAAGGAATGGTGGACGCTCTATTTTGATGGAGCATCAAAAACAAAATCAAGTGATGCAGGCCTAGTTTTGCAATGCCCTGATGGGCTCAAGTTATCCTAGTAGGACTTAGCTTCATCTAGTAGAAGCAGAAATAAGGTTCATGGAAACCATTGCAGAGCATGTTGCTCCGAGTAGGACAATAGTACTCTATCACCCGATGAGTGCAAGTCAAGGATGAACGAGTATCAAAAATAAAAGAATAATGAATGGAAAACAAACAAATGCATAGGTGAAGATCCCGAAGAGTCAAAGCCATGAACGGCCGAGGATGTTAAGGACTAGCTACTCTTCAATACTTATTAAGGACCTGGATTAAGGATCCAAGGATGAAGGCCAATAGATAACCTTAAGCATGGATTAAGAAGTTCAAGCAAGCTCTCGTCTCAGAAGTTTAAAAGGCAAGAAGCCAACGGGATTGTATTTATCAAAATCTATATCGAGGAATCAACCCCGAATCCTAGGTTGAAGAACAGAAGCTGTTAGCCATGAAGGCCAAGGTTAGTTATGAAGGCCAAACTTGAGGGGGGGTCATGAACCTCCAATTAATATCCAAAGGTCGAAACTGCATGTTGACTTGAAAACCAATATGTAATTTTGAAAACCTCCTAGAGAAGGTTCAAGACCTCGTGGGGCTAACCAGAAACCCCCTGGCCTTGGACTAGCAGCTCTGATAGATATTTCAGTGATTTAAAACACCATTGAGATTGAAAACCCTTGATTTCAAACTTTGGCGTTCAACCTTTGAACATCGACGTTCGACACCCAAGACCAAGACAAACATTGAAGCCATGACGGCCAAGCGAGATGAGAAGTTACTTATATGGGAGCATCTTTGAAAGAACCCCTGAAGGGCAAGTTGATAGCATTCTTGCAAGAAAATAGCGATGTGTTTGCTTGGACTTTAGCTGATATGCCAGATATTGATCCCCAACTCATAACTCACAAGTTGAATGTTGATCCGGGGCGGAAGATAATAAAATAGAAAAGAGAAGTTTTGCTCCTGAAAGGCAGGAGGCCATTAAAAAAGAAGTTGACAAGCTCTTAGAGGCTGGGTTTGTTGAAGAGCTTCAGTTTCCCGAATGGTTAGCTAACCCGGTGATAGTCAAGAAAGCGAATGGAAAGTGGAGGATGTGTATAGACTTCACTGATTTGAATGATGCATGTCCAAAGGATTGTTTTCCCCTGCCAATGATAGACATGTTGATATACGCCACAGCTGGACATGAGATTTTGAGCTTCATGGATGAGTTCAACGGCTACAATCAGATTAAGATGCACGAGGATGACATCCCTAAGGTATCTTTCATAACTGACTTTGGTGTTTTCTGCTATATTGTTATGGCTTTTGGTCTTAAGAATGCAGGAGCTACTTACCAACGATTGGTGAATAAGATATTCGCCCATCTGATTGAAAAAACCATGGAGGTCTATGTTGATGACATGTTAGTCAAGAGCCTACTCAAGGCAGATCACATTAAGCACCTCAGAGAGGCATTCGAAGTGCTGAGGCACCACAAGATGATGTTGAATCCAGCCAAGTGTGCTTTTGGCATTGGGTCCGGAAAGTTCTTGGGTTTGATGGTTTCGAAAAGAGGCATAGAGGCCAATCCCGGCAAGATCAAAGCAATCTTAGACATGGAACCACCCCGTTCTGTGAGGGACGTACAGAAGTTAACCGGCAGAGTGGCCGCTCTAGGGAGATTCATCTCCAAGTCTGGTGATAAGTGCTTGCCTTTCTTTCAAGCATTGAAGAAGGTGAAAAATTTTGAATGGACTAGTAAAAGCCAAGAGGCCTTTGAACAGTTGAAGAAGTACATGGCCGAAGCCCCGTTGTTGGCCACGCCAAGTCCCGGAGAGACTCTTTATCTGTATCTAGCAATGTCTGAACAAGCATTGAGTACCGTCCTCGTTAAGGAAGAGAACAAGGTTCAGAGGCCTATCTACTATGTAAGCAAGGTGCTCCACTGAGCCGAGTTGAATTACTCTCCCATTTAAAAGTTCACATTGACATTGATAACATCCTCGAGGAAGTTACGCCCGTACTTCCAGGCACATAATATTGAAGTCCTGACGAACCAACAGTTGAGAAACATATTGCATAGCCCGAAGGCTAGTGGAAGGCTAATCAAGTGGGCGATTGAACTTGGAGAATTTGACATCACGTACAAGCTGCGAACGGCAATCAAGGCTCAGGCTTTAGCTGACTTCGTGGTTGAATGTACCATTAACAACCAAGAAGTCGGGGGGTAGGAGATGATAACCACCCCTGAAAGTAGAGATAAAGATGAAGAACTTGTACTTGATCAGAAGGAATATTGGGTGCTCTATTTTGATGGAGCATCAAAAACAAAATCTAGTGGCGCAGGCTTAGTGTTGCAAAGCCCCGATGGGTTCACAGTTGAATATGCTTTGAAGTTGGATTTTCCGACAACTAACAATGAAGCTGAGTATGAGGCCTTGATAGCCGGTTTAGGCTTGGCCAGAATCATGAGAGTCGAGAATCTCAAAGTTTGTGGAGATTCAAGATTAGTGGTCTCTCAAGTAAATGGTGAATTTGAGGTCAAGGATGAAACTATGGCAAGGTATCTGCGAGTTATGAAAGCTGTCATGACTCAGTTTGACGAGTGCTATGTAGAACACATTCCGAGAGAAGAGAGCGTTAATGCCGATGCCCTATCTAAGTTCGCTTCTTCTGAGATAGAAAATTATGCAAGGAGTGTTTACTTCCAGGTCTTGAAGGCCCCGACCATCAACTGTAAGTTGATTGCACCAATTGATGTAGGAAGCTGTTGGATAGATCCTATTAAAGCTCACCTTGAAACAGGTTGACTCCCCGACAATGCTCTGGAGGCACGGAAGTTGTCAGTGAGAGCATTGAGATACGCCTTGATTGAAGGCATCCTATACAAGAGATCGTTTGTCATCCCATACCTGAACTGTTTAAGGCCTCATGAGGCAAGAGAAGCGCTGGAAGAAGTTCATGGAGGGATCTGTGGACAACACTTGGGGGGCAGAGCCCTAGCTCACAAGATCACTCGTCTAGGATTCTATTGGCCAGAGATGTTGGCTGATGCAAAAGATTATGTTAAGAGGTGTGAGAGGTGCCAAAAGCACGCTCCGATTGTAAGGCAGCCGCCTGAGACGTTGACCTCCATCAGCTCCCCCATTCCGTTTGCAATGTGGGGAATGGATATACTTGTTCCCTTTCCCGTAGCATCTGCACAAAGAAAGTTTTTGATAGTAGCCATCGACTACTTCACTAGGTGAATTGGGGCTAAACCCCTAGCCAAGATAACCACCAAGCAAGTTGCCCAGTTCTTTTGGGAGAACGTGATTGTAGATATGGAATCCAGCGAATCCTTGTGACGGATAATGGGACGCAATTCAACAATGAAGAATTCAAGAAGTACTGTGAGGAAAATGCTATTGATCTTCGTTTTACTTCAGTAGCACACCCGCAAGCTAATGGACAGGTAGAGATAGCCAATCGGATAATCCTTGATGGACTGGAGAAAAGGGTCGAACGCTCAAGAAACACTTGGGTGGATGAGTTACTGCTTATAATTTGGGCATACCGCACCACTTGCAAAGTGACAACTGGAGCGACCCCGTTTTTTGTTGGCTTATAGAGCCGAGGTAGTTGTGCCCCTAGAGATCATGCATACATCACCTTGAGTTGAGGCATATGAGCAAGAGGCTAATGAAGAAGGCATGAGGCTTGCCCTAGACCTAATTGATGAGGTTAGGGATGAAGCAAATGACCGGAATGCAGAGCATCAGAAGAGAGCATCCTTCCACTACAACCGAAGGGTTAAGGAGAGGTTCTTTCGGCAAGGCGAACTGGTTCTAAGGAAGATAGAAGCCTCTGGAGTTGGTCAGAAGGGAAAGCTAGCCCCTAATTGGGAAGGGCCGTATCGAGTCAAGAAGACGCTAGGACGAAGATCCTACAAGTTGGAGACCTTGGATGGGAACGAGGCCATCCATCGTTTATAGATGAAAAAAGAATAGAAATTATCCGCGTTATACAGAAAGAATCGTTATAATTCATATATGCCGGCAAAGAAATAGCTGAAATATTTGATGCATGGATGTTTGCGCTTAAGAAGATAAGTAACGAGTTTAGTCTTAAGCACAAGGTTAGCAGTGCTAATCATGAATTAAGGAGTAATACCGTTAAAAGTCACGAATGACCAAACTGACGACTAAAGATCAAGATCGAGGTTCTTGATCCTTAGGATCACGGATGATTTTAGATCCTAGATCCTAGGCGACTTAAGATCAAGATCGAGGTTCTTGATCCTTGAAGACAACGAAGTCACGGATGACAAAGATACTAACTTGAGATCACGATCAAGATTCCTGATCCTCAAGATCCATGGATAGTTTTTAGGTCTAGATTTCCTAGCCAACCACGAGGCAACCGACCACGACACCCGGAGGGCCGTAGCCGACCACGAGGCAGCCGACCACGACGCACGAGGAGCCGCAGCCGACCATGAAGAATTCGGGCCGTTTGGCCGACCACCTCCCGGCCGACCACGAAGAAATCGGGTCGTTCGGCCGACCACCTTCCATCCGACCATGGTGTGGCCGACCATGGTGGCTTGGAACCCTCTGGCCCCTTGTGGCCGATCACGAGCTACTCCGTGGTCCGGCCGATCGCGGGGTAGTTCGTGGTCCAGAATCTTGATTTTTTCAGCGAACCTCGGGTAGTTTCTGATCCTGAATCTCGACTTTTTCAGCGAATCTTGGATGATTCTCCTTGAGAAAATGGATGATTTGAGATCAAGACCAAGATTCTTGATCCTTAAGATAACAAAGTCACGAATGACCAAAATAGTGATTTGAGATCAAGATCAAGTTTCTTGATCCTTGAGATTAAGATCAAGTTTCTTGATCCTTAAGATCACGGATGACTTGAGATCAAGATCAAGTTTCTCGATCCTCAAGACCACGGATGATTTTCTGGTCCGGGTTTACTAGCCGACCACCATTGGCCGACCAAGCTCCGAGGAGGGCGTCAGCCGACCAAGACTGATTTTCAGTCCTACACGGACTGTTGACGCTGTTTGGGCCATATCTTGAGCTCCGGGTATCAGATTTGGATGATCTTACAGTCCACGCGAAGATCTCTGAGTTTTCTATAGTCTTGGAGACCACTAGATGACCACCCCTTGGATGACCAAGCTCCAAGGAGGGCGTCAGTCGACCAAGACTGATTTTCAGTCCTACACGAACTGTTGACGCTGTTTGGGCCATATCTTGATCTCCGGATGTCAGAATTGGACGATCTTACAGTCCACGCGAAGGTCTCTGAGTTTTCTACAATCTTGGATACCCTTAGCCGACCACCAACTGGCCGATCATGGTGTTTTGAGGGGCTTTGGCCGACCTCCGAATGGCCGACCACGGATCTTCCGTAGATCCAGCCGATCACGGGTGATTTGTGGTCCTGGTCCTCGAGTTTTCTTGACCAACCAAGATTGATTTTTAGTCTGGGTCCTCGAATTGGTGTTTAACTTCAATCTTGACGTGCTGAACGTGAAAATCAATACGAAGCCGAAATTAAAATTTAGCGCCGCTAGCACCATTTAGTGCTGTTAGCGCTGCCTAGCGTCGTTTAATGCCTTTTAGCACTACTTAGTGCCGTTAGTACCATTTAGTGCTATTAGTGCCGTTAACACCATTTAGCACCACTAGCACCGTATAGTGCCATTAGCGATGTCTAGCGTCGTTTAGTGCCTTTCAACGCTGTTTAGTGCCATTAGCACTATTTAGTGTTGTTAGTGCCAATAGCACTGTTAGTGTCGATAGCACTATTAGTGTCATTAGCACCGTTAAGTGCCGAATAGCACCGTTAGTGTTGTAAGCACCGTTAGTGCCGATAGCACCATTAGTGCCGATAGCATCGTTAGTGCCAATAGTACCGATAATGTCGTTAGCACCGTTTAGTGCCGATTAGCACCGATTAGTGTCGTTTAAGCACCGTTTAGTGCCGATTAGCACCGAGTAGTGTTGTTTAGCACCGTGAGTGCCGTTTTATCCTTTTAACATTGTTTAACACTGTTTAAACCTTGTTTAAGGCTGTTTAGCGCCGTTTAGTGCCGTTTTATGCCGTTTAACGTCGTTTAAACATTGTTTAAGCATCGTTAAGGCTGGTTAGTGCTGATTAGCATCGAATTAACATTGTCGTGAACGTGTCGGTCACTCCACGCTTTACATAAAGACAATACTCGTGAAACACTAGTGTACAAAGATGAACCCTGACCCAAGTCTCGAAAAAGGCCGTTAAAACTTCAAGGAAAACCTGATCAGTTTTCCTAGAAGTTGGGGGCAAATGATATGGGTTAAAAGTAAGCCTTAAAGACACATTTAATGTGGCATTAATTAGACCCGGAATGGTCCAAACGTGGAGCCCACCAGATGGGCCCAAACCCTATTTATAATATTAATTTCGTAATTAATATTAAGGGTAATAAACAGCTCAGCAAATAAGAGTCAAACAAGGATATTACTCTTGCCTGACTTAGCCTCCAAGATACATATTTCAACATGGAAACTGATTCCTATAAGGAAGAGATCTAGAACCTTCCTCAAGGAATACTTGTCCACCAAGTCTCTGACTCCTACCATAATTCTAGGGCTTCTCAGCCTATATAAAGGATCTAACCCCTCATCTCAGAACTACGTTTTTGGGCAGAGCTCAATACGTCACTGACGTTTTTAGACAGCTCCATACGTTACCCACCACGTTTTCGCTTAATCCTCGAATAAGGACATACAAGCCACTACGTCCTAGGTGAGCTCTCGCCGCCATAGCCTCGAGGGCACCATCACCTAGAACTACGTCCTGGCTTGATTCTCTAGTAATACAGAGATACGTAGGCATCTTGTGAGGACCGATCAGTCTCGAACGCAAGAACAGTCATTAAAGCTCGAAGCTCAACCACCCTAGCATTAATTAATCGTAACCTAGTTTTTATTCCACAACAAGGACTATAGGCTATAGCCAATAACGAATTAAAATTGATTTATTTTATATTTAAAATTAATTAAATATTAAATTAACTAAACTGAAAACCAAAATAAATAGGATAACCAAACCGAAAACCAAAACTTTCAATGTTTCGGCTTTAATATAATAGTATAGATTAGTTTGCTTATTTCTACTAAACTATAATAAGCAAATATGGGTATAATTGTTGTTAATTTGGCTTAATAGTTGGACCGTTAAATGAATAGTAAAAACTTTTAGTAAATCGATGAGAATCATTAGATCTAACTCTAAGAAATATTCCATATTTGTGCTAATTTAATGTACCCAAGGTTAACAATAAAATTAAAGTTAATAATTTATTTTAAAATAATTATTAAATTAGAAAATTAGATAAAAATTTAATTTTATTATTGGAAAAAATTATATCATATAAAAAAAGCACGGTTAGAAGCTAGTAATAGTAAATTATAGATGGATACTTTTTTACTTTCAGTGTCTCCTTAGTTTGCAATGTTGTTTGCGGGCTTAGAGCCAAATCACAAAATCTTTATTTTGTGGTGCTTTAACTTGATTGCACATAGCTGTATAGTGCTAGGACAGTCACGGCAGTCGTAAAGATTTCCGATCCTGTCGGAATGAATCGAAGGTAGACAACGAATGCATGTGTTTGAGCGAGGTGCAGACGTGCAGCAGTACTTCTCTTTCTAGTTTGAATTTTAAGCTATATAAAGATAGAGACTACACATTTATTTTCTTGTTATTATTATTAAGAGTATCTAAGGTAGATTTTTTCAAAAAAAAAAAAAAAAGAGTATCTAAGGTAGATGATATTCTCATGTGCGTAACATCTTTCAAATTACTGCATAGTAAAATTGATTGATACTCAAATGATTGATACAACTTGTAAGGTTTCAACTTTCATGCATTCTTCAAAATGGAGATTAAAGGAATATTATTCATTTTTTTAAAATTTAACCGCAACTGCGGGTCAGGCTATAGTTCCATCATTAATAATGTGACGTTTGCTTTTCATTTTTTTTTCTTTAAACACAATTTGTAGAATTGTTCTTATATGCATCATAAATGGAATTATATAAGAGGCATTTTCTAAATTAAGGACATTTATTAACTAATAATTAACAAGTTACAAGAGAAAAAGGCATTTATTAACTAATAATTAGCAACAATGAGTATACATTTGGTTTATTAGCGTAGTGTGCCACAAGATTTGTGTGATTTATTTGCATTGAACCGTTTGGGTGTAATCACGTTAATCATTATATTTCTTCTTAAAGAAAACAAGAAAGAAAAAAATTAATTATGTTTACTAATAAATATAGTATTACAATATAAAATTAAAGATAAGCAAATCATTTAAGATTTTAAGAGCAAATCAACGGCTATAATGGTTCCTAAATTAGGATCTAAGAAAATTGATTTAAAATAGCAATCTCTTAATGATTTCCTGAAACATTAAAAATCCATGTGTTAATTCTATAAAACACTAAAAATTCCTAATTATTATCTATATTATGGGAACGATCAGTCCTTAACTTGATTTCTATGAATAAAGAAAAATCAATTTCCTACATTTTTTCATTATTTGATCCTATTTTATTTTATTAGAATTATAACAAGGAATGGATACATTGTTGAATTTCATATGCAAAATAATATCTCTGAAAACTAAAAATTACTATTTTATAATATTAATAAGAAATCTTAGACGTTGTTGAACTTGATCTAAGATCCTATTATTATATTGCTTTCTTAACCTAAAAAAAAGATACCGACCTGCACTTCGCAAATGGCAAAAGCGAACAAAGTTACTTTGTCGAATAAGAAAAATAAGTCTGTGTGAGAGAGGATATACCTGCTGTTTTATGTTATTTTATATAATAAAAACATAAGATCTTAATTATTGAAATTAATTAATCGGAATTTATCTAATTACATCGTACTTATAGTCATTTTGAAATGTTATTGTTAGAGAAAGTTAATTAAAAATTAAAAGGTTGTGAACTTTATTTTTTGTAAAGCCTATGGTGCCGTTGTTTGCAAAATTTAATATCCTATATATATCACAGGTAATATTTAAAAAAAGGTGGATTTTCGTAAAAATAATGATACGCTGTCCCCCTACAGATTTGTAGTCTTGCGGAGCTGGGTAAACGTACGTAGCATGTTCCACCAAATATTGATAGCCTTTCACGTGTTTTTCTTTTGTTTTGAGGACTTTAAATATTTCATTATTTGTGTACAAACAAATTCTCATCATGTATATACCCCGTTCGTTAAGCTTTTAAGAGACAACTTTACCTATTATGTTTATGACTGATAATAATTTGGCTCGAATTTAATTTATTCATTTATTATGGATTAGTTGTGAATCCAAAAAAAATTTCAATGAACCGTTACACGTACATGAGAAATTATATCATAAATTGTGTAATTAGGATGGGTTGAGTATAAATATATCATAAATTGTATAATTAGGATGGGTTGGGTATTCGATTATTCTATAATCAAATCAAAATGTAATTCTATTATCGAAGAAAAAAAATTATAATCGAAACATGAATTGAAATAATTTCAATATTTTAACAAATCAAAATATTATTTCGATTTATATCTCCCGAACTGTGAAAATGAGTTAGAAAAAAGTATTGTACCAAAATCATTATGAACGTGTACATTATCTATTTCTGTAAACTGTTGACATTAATTACATAACCAAGTGCTTAATACATCTCCATTGATATTTTTATCTTCATACTAGCTTATAACCTGTGCATTGCATGGTCCCTTTTTTAATATCTATAATTATATTTTTTTTAATTTTATATGTTATTAATTAACATATTAAATTGTTGTTAACAAATTGATATATATATATTGTTAGGTCCAAAATAGTTTGTAGAAGGGGGGTTGAATGCAAACTATACCGTTTTATCGAAATTGTTCTTTGGGTGTATATTAATTTTTAAACAATTCGATGCAGAATAAAACGAAAACCAATATTTCAAGTTAAATATAAAATTTATATTAATTTCGAGGGGTGTGCCTTAATGTACGGGTACAAATTAAAAGGTTTGATGACCAAACTAATTATTACAAATTCTATAGAAAATTCACATGAACTTTTCTATATTTGTAATAAAAAGAACGAATGCTAAAAGCAATTCGAGAAATAAGTTCTAGAGAACTTAATCCGCTAGATAGTTCTAGTAGTACAAATAAACTATTTGTAGTGGTTAAGATTTAAAAATACAAGCTAGAAATAATTTACAAGAAATCGAATAAGCTCGGGAACATTTCTCTTGGCCTCTCTCTTTTTCTCTCGGGTCGTCTGTTCGTTGAGAGCTGAAGAGAAGTGTGTAGTTCTTTTTCTGTTGTGGCCGCCTCTTTTGTTTATAACAAAAGAATCATGTCTCCTGCCTCCTCTGCCTTCTGTTTGTTCATGAATGACTATCAACAGACTATCGGTAGGATTACCTGAGCTTTGCAAACTATCCACAAGCTTGTAGGACTGTCGGTAGGACTATCTTTACAGACTATCATGGCTTTACAGACTATCACCTTCACTTGAGCTGCATGACTATCCCTTCCTTTGTATGACTGTCGGTAGGACTATGCAGCAATGTAGAATATCCATTTTCAGACTATCTGTATACAGACTATCTATAGACTTGACATACTTATCTCTTGCAGACTATCAATAGATAGTCATACAATTAATAAATCAAAGACTATAAATAATTTTTTTTAACCTTTAAACAATTATGATAATTCTAAGTTAATTAATTTAATAATTAACTTAATAAATAAATTAATTCTTACGAATTAATTTATTAATTAAGTCAACTAAATAACTTTAATTAATTAACAAAGAATTATTATAATTACTTGATAGTCTTTTTGTTTATATTAAATTCTGATTGAATCAATCTAATGATTAATTTAAATAATAAATTAATTCTAAGTGAATTAATTTACAAAATAAATTATCCAACTTATTAAATTAATTAAAGGAGAATTAATATGAAGTCTTTGATAACTATATTAATTCCAACTTAATTAATCTTTTAATTAATTTACAGAATAAATTAATTGTAAATAAATCAACTAAATGATTTAATCAATTAAGAGAAAATTAATATGATACTCCTATGGTTTTGATGATCACATTCAGCAAGCTATTTGATTGTAGTTTGATATAAAACATCGTGTTATGCTTGTATTGTACTAACGTGGTTTTGCAGGGTATATTAGCCTACTGATTGTTTACACAGAATATACAAACAGCAAGCCATTTGATATTACAACAGAGAGAGTCTGGCAAGCCATTTGCACACTGACAGTTCACAAACAGCAAGCCATTTCTGACAGTCAGTCACAAACAGCAAGCCATTTGCAACTGCCAGAATTTCTGAAGATAAAGATCAAGTTCGATTCTCAAGGATTTATTTCAGGAAATATATTGTGAGGGCTCTTTATTATATAATACGTATATAATATATTCTAGAGCTCAAATCTTTTAAAATATCTTTCTTTAAAACAAAATCATAAAACTTATAGGAGTTTCCTTATTTAAAAGATTTCTTTCTTTCAAAATCTCCTATACGCGTTTTTATATCTATACAAATCAGAAGGGTTAAGCTTTCATCGATCTCTTTCTTTCAAACCTTCTGTCTAACGTTCACAAGAACGTTTGTAAAATCTCTAACCAATTGAACGTTGGAAATTGATTCTAATCGTTCGAATAATTGGTGATTGATTTTCTGAACGTTGGTGTGATGCTTTATAAACCTTGTTCTTGTGTTCATTCGTTCTTAACACTTCAGAGAAAATATTCAAGCACACAAGAATTCAAACAACTCAGTTTTCATTGCTATATCCTTTGATTCTCTCGAGCTCTTAGTATATTCATACGTGCTATATCTTAAAGAGTTCATAGTTTGAGTTGTATCCATTATTGATTGTATTGTTCGATTTGTAAGGTTTAGTTGTTGGACAATTTGGCTTGGGAACTAGGGTTTGGTGATCGTTGCTAGAGAAGTATACTTGGGAAGTATAGCTTAGAGAGCAAGTTCAGAAACGGGAGTTCAGCATGCCATTTGTCAACAGCTGGGTATTGAGGGAGATATATTGTTGTATCTTGTAATTGGTTTATTTCAGTGATCAATAATATATTCTCTTACCAAGTTGGTAAGGGACCAGGACGTAGACCATAGGGGTTAGGGGTCGAACCTAGCTAAAAGTCTCTGTGTTCTTTATTTTCTGCTCTTTACTTACTGCTTGCATTTAGCTTACTGTTTATGCACTTTACTGTACTTGTCATCTTTACATTCAGCATACTGTTTACAATCAGCTTACCATTTGTCTCTGCATAAAACGAAATCAGTAAGCTGTTTCTGGTAATTTTTAAAATCGGACTTAGTTGAATATAGTTAGCCATTTACACCTATTCACCCCCCTCTAGGTGTGCATTTTCATTTGGTATCAGAGCTTTGGTATACTAACAATTCTGTAACGGGAAAGTATTCGATCATAATGGCTGAAAACTATCCCGAAGGAAAATCTGATTTCAGGCCTCCACTTCTTCATGGCACACACAACTACCACTGGTGGAAAAGCAGCATTGAAACTCACTTATCCAGAGATCCATTAGTTCTGAGAGTTGTGCAAAAAGGTCCATATGTCTTTCTTGATAAGGATGGCAAGCCAAAGGATGTTGATGATCTCACTCCGGATGAATTAATCAAACTTGGCTACAATGGAAAGGCAAGGAGTTCTCTTATGAATGGTTTAAACCAGGCTGAATATGATAAAGTATCTTCACTCAAATCAGCAAAAGAAATGTGGGATGCTTTGGAGACTTATCATGAAGGTTCGAAATCTCTAAAGAAGGTGAAGCTTAGCAAGCTAATGAATGACTTTGGGAATTTCAAGCTTAATGAAGGTGAAACTATCAAGGATAGTCAAGCACGGTTTCAAGTTACTATAAATTCACTAAAGAGGCTTGGAAAATCTATTCCACAAGATGAAATCAATATGAAGGTATTGAGTGCAGTACCATTCATCTACGAAGCTAAGGTTACTGCCTTGGAATCCTCACCACTTATTGATACTATGGATCACTTGGCCGTATTTGCTGAGCTAGAGCAATTTGAAAGCAAGATAAATGGAAATCAGGTGGGAAGTTCAAGTGTTAAAGCTCCAACAGAAAAGATGAAGAATATGGCTCTCCATTCTAAAAACAGCAAGCCAATTGACATTGATGATGAATCTGATTCTGATGAGGAACTTGCACTTATTTCAAAGAAGATCAAAAGGCTGATAGAAAAGAAGAATATGATGAAAAGGGAAAGAGGTGGCTTCTACAACAACAAAAAGAGTTCAAAGGACTCTAAGGAGGAAACTTGTTTCGAATGTGGCAAGCCAGGCCATTATAAAAGGAATTGCTACAAACTAAAGTCAAAACAGCCTACTGTTTTCAAGGACAAGAAGAAATCAAAGGCTCTACTGACTTGGAGTGATGATGATACAGATTCTAGTGATGACTCAAGTGAAGAGATGGTGAACTTAGCACTTGTTGGAATGGAAGATGAATCTGTTCTAGGAAATTCAGAAGGAATGTATGCTGAAACTGATTCTGAAGAGGATCCTAGTGAGGTAAACTCTTTTAATGATTATATTTCTTCAGATGATACTTTGTTAGATTCACTAACCATGCAGGAACAAAATAGTGTTACAATTGAAGAACACATGGCACTAAAGGCTGAAATCAGCAAGCTGACTGATAAGAATGCCTATTTATCCAAAATGGTAAAAGATCTTTTGCCAAAAATGGAAGAATGGGATTCAACTTCATTTAGTAAAGCTACAGAGATCAAGGAACTAAATACTAAGAACAGACATTTAGAGGCTAATGTCAAGCTACTTGAAAAGAGAAACAAGACCTTGACTGAAGAAATCAAAGAGCTGAGGTCTGATGTTAAAACTAAAGCTAAATCATTGGAATCATACAAGATGAAGGAATCTAGTCAAGCCGAATCCTCAAAAACTGCTGAAAAGAGAGTTCAGCAAGCTGAACTCATCAAACAGCAAGCTGAAGTGATCACCCTCCTAGAAACAGAAGTTAAAGATCTCAAGAAGGGCATGGAAACTTTTGTTCAAGGTGAAGACACTTTAAAAACAATGATGAAGAAGGCAAATGTACCTTTGGTCAGAGAAGGTGTTGGTTTAAACTTCAACAAGAAAGATAAGGTGCTCAAATATGATGGAAAGAATGGTATACCCTATGACTATGCTATGCCTTGGAAGACATGCAACAAATGTGGTGGAAAAGGACATCTGGAAAGACATTGTGTGGTTCAAGTAAATCATAAAGTGAAAATAGCTTACCAGAATGAACCAGTCAGGCGACAAACAGCTTACCAGAATGGACCAGTCAGGCGACAAACAGCATACCAGAATGCAAATAGCAGGAGACAAACAGCTTACCGACAGAATGACAACAAGCAAAATCAGACCCCAAAAGTGGTCCAAATGTGGATCAAGAAATCTGATTTAAATACTTTATATATTCTTGCTACTAACCAACCTGGACCCAAACCTATATGGGTACCAAAACATTGAGTTATTTTTGTTTGTTTTGTAGATGTGCCTTGCTGCTAAGGTCAAGTCAAAGCAATGGATCTTGGACAGTGGATGCACAAGACATATGTGTGGAGACAAATCCCAGTTTATGAATCTCAAAATGAAAAAGGGTGGAAGAGTGACAATTGGGAATAGTAAAACTCTTCAAATCCTTGGTACCGGTTCTATTGGTAATAGTAATATTTCAATTGATAAAGTTCAATATGTCAAATGTCTTACTTATAACTTGCTTAGTGTTACTCAATTATTTGATGATGGACATTATGTTGATTTTGGCATTGATAAAACTATTATTACTATTGGTACTAACAAAATCCCCCTAGTTGCTAGAAGGGAAGGAAATATATATGTATTAGACTTTGATATGCAGGAAACAGCGTGCTGTTTGGCTGCAGTAGATAATGACCCATATATTTGGCATAGAAGATTGGGACATGCACACATGGATTTGCTCAGAAAGTTGTCAAGAAAGAAACTAGTGAGAGGGCTGCCCAAGCTAAAGTATGTCAAAACAGAAGTCTGTTCAGCTTGCCAATTGGGCAAACAACTTCGAAGTACTCACAAATCAAAGAAAATGGTATCTACTTCTAAACCCTTAGAGCTTCTGCATTTGGACTTATTTGGTCCAGAAGCTTACAAGAGTATTGGAGGTAAACAATATGGTTTTGTGATTGTAGATGATTATTCTAGATTTACATGGGTATTATTTCTTCGTACTAAAGATTGTGCTTTTGATGAGTTTAAGAAGCTAATTAAATTACTTGAGAACAAGTTGAATACAAGGCTTGTAGGTATAAGGAGTGATAGAGGAGGTGAATTTCTCAACAAGGACTTCATTGATTATTGTGAAGAAAAAGGAATTACACATGAATTTTCTGCACCAAGGACTCCACAACAAAATGGAGTGGTAGAAAGGAAGAACAGGTCACTACAAGAAACAGCAAGGACTTTATTGCAAGAAAGCAAGCTGCCTAGAAGTTTTTGGGCAGAAGCAGTGAATACAGCATGCTATGTGTTGAACAGAGTCATAATCAGGCCTATTTTGAACAAAACTCCGTATGAATTGTTGAGGAAAAAGAAGCCAAACATTAGTTACTTCAAAATCTTTGGCTCAAAGTGTTTTGCGCTCAAGACAGTTGATAATGATGGTAAATTCGATGCTAAATCTTATGAAGCTATTTTTCTTGGCTATTCTTTAACTAGTAGAGCTTATAGAGTTTATAACTTAAATAAACGTATAGTTGAAGAATCTATTGATGTTACTTTTCAAGAACCTAACAATGATCTGCCAAGAGATGAGGAAGAATTTGCAGGTGAAACAAATGATAACATACAACCTCAAGTCACTGGAAATCAGCAAGCCAACAATTCTGCTGAAACTGGAAGTCAGCAAGCCAATAACACTACTGAGAATGGAAAACAGCAAGCTGGAACTGCAAATCAGCAAGCTGAAGTGGTCAGATTAACTTCACACGAAGAAATTGCTCAACATTCTCTACCAAAGGCTACAAGGACAGTAAAGAACCATCCTCCAGAACTTGTTATTGGAAATATCTCAGATGGAATCACAACAAGGAGAGGAAAGGCAAACTTTTGTGCTTATGCTGCCTTTCTAGCTCAAGAAGAACCCAAAAATATCAAGGAAGCATTAGAAGATGAAAATTGGATCATGGCCATGCAAGAAGAACTCAACCAATTCGACAGGTGTGATGTTTGGGAACTTGTAAAGCCACCAGAAGATGTTTCTATCATAGGAACCAAATGGGTGTTCAAAAACAAAGTGGATGAGTTTGGAACCGTCACTCGAAATAAGGCAAGGCTCGTGGCTCAAGGCTATAATCAACAAGAAGGAATTGATTTTGATGAAACATATGCTCCAGTTGCTCGTTTAGAATCAATCAGAATGCTTCTTGCTTATGCATGCTACAAGAAATTCAAGTTATATCAAATGGACGTAAAAAGCGCATTTCTTAATGGCGTGCTGAATGAGGAAGTCTATGTCAAACAGCCTCCTGGATTCGAACATGAGAAGTTTCATGATTATGTTTACAAGCTCAAGAAGGCATTATATGGTTTAAGGCAGGCCCCTAGAGCGTGGTATGAAAGACTTAGTAAGTTTCTTCTCAAAAATGGATTCACTCGAGGTAATATCGATCCCACATTATTTACAAAGCAAAATGGTAAAGATATTCTTGTTGTACAAATATATGTGGATGATATTGTATTCGGTTCTACTAATGAATCTATGTGTGAGTGGTTTTCTAAGTGCATGTACAATGAATTTGACATGAGCATGATAGGGGAACTCAATTATTTCTTGGGTCTCCAAATCAAGCAAACCAATGATGGTATTTATGTGCATCAATCCAAGTATACAAAGAATCTGCTCAAAAGATTTGGTTTTGAAGATGTCAAAGCAAAAACAACTCCTATGACTCAAAACAGCAAGCTGTTTGCAGATGAGAATGGTAAGGATGTGGATATCAAAAGGTATAGAGGTATGATTGGAAGTCTATTATACTTAACTGCCTCAAGACCTGATATCATGTATAGTGTTTGTGTTTGTGCAAGGTTTCAATCCAACCCTAAAGAGTCTCACTTAAATGCGGTTAAAAGAATTTTTAAATATTTAAGTGGTACTATCAATCTTGGTTTGTTCTATCCTATCACAAATACTTTTGATCTCGTGGGGTATAGTGATGCAGATTATGCAGGGTCTCAAACTGATAGAAAGAGCACAAGTGGTGTTTGTACATTTCTTGGACAAAGCTTGGTATCATGGCAAAGCAAAAAGCAAGCTTCTGTTGCTCTTTCAACGGCCGAAGGAGAGTATCTAGCAGCTGGTAGATGTTGCTCTCAAATTTTATGGATGATTCAAACTCTAAGGGATTTCAATATCAAGTGTGGCAAGATTCCAATATATTGTGACAACACGAGTGCTATCAATATCTCCAAGAATCCTCTGAATCACTCAAGAACAAAGCATATTGACGTTCGTCATCATTTCTTGAGAGATAATGCAGCAAAGGGGAAGATTGAGTTGGTATTTGTCTCAACTGAAGTTCAACTAGCAGATATCTTCACAAAGCCATTGGCTGAAGAAAGATTTGCAGCCATACGAATGGAGCTTGGCATGTGTACTGTGTAGTCAGCAAGCTGACAAGCACAGAATGGGTAACGTTGGCTTACCATTTGTATTTGAACTGTTTATATGCCATTACCATGATTTTTTTTTCTATGCTTATTCCAGACCTGGACTAATATTCTTTTTGATGGTTTTTTGATGGATTAAGGGGGAGAAATTTAGGAGAATTTATTTGTTTGTTTGGTCAAGATATTCGACTTGGATATGATTAATTGCTTGTTCATCTTGAATTTGTTTTATATCAAAATGTACTAATATGCAGGGATTTAGGGGGAGTTCTTATTTCTCCTAAATATTGTGTAATCATCAAAAAGGGGGAGATTGATACTCCTATGGTTTTGATGATCACATTCAGCAAGCTATTTGATTGTAGTTTGATATAAAACATCGTGTTATGCTTGTATTGTACTAACGTGGTTTTGCAGGGTATATTAGCCTACTGATTGTTTACACAGAATATACAAACAGCAAGCCATTTGATATTACAACAGAGAGAGTCTGGCAAGCCATTTGCACACTGACAGTTCACAAACAGCAAGCCATTTCTGACAATCAGTCACAAACAACAAGCCATTTGCAACTGCCAGAATTTCTGAAGATAAAGATCAAGTTCGATTCTCAAGGATTTATTTCAGGAAATATATTGTGAGGGCTCTTTATTATATAATACGTATATAATATATTCTAGAGCTCAAATCTTTTCAAATATCTTTCTTTAAAACAAAATCATAAAACTTATAGGAGTTTCTTTATTTAAAAGATTTCTTTCTTTCAAAATCTCCTATACGCGTTTTTATATCTATACAAATCAGAAGGGTTAAGCTTTCATCGATCTCTTTCTTTAAAACCTTTTGTCTAACGTTCACAAGAACGTTTGTAAAATCTCTAACCAATTGAACGTTGGAAATTGATTCTAATCGTTCGAATAATTGGTGATTGATTTTCTGAACGTTGGTGTGATGCTTTATAAACCTTGTTCTTGTGTTCATTCGTTCTTAACACTTCAGAGAAAATATTCAAGCACACAAGAATTCAAACAACTCAGTTTTCATTGCTATATCCTTTGATTCTCTCGAGCTCTTAGTATATTCATACGTGCTATATCTTAAAGAGTTCATAGTTTGAGTTGTATCCATTATTGATTGTATTGTTCGATTTGTAAGGTTTAGTTGTTGGACAATTTGGCTTGGGAACTAGGGTTTGGTGATCGTTGCTAGAGAAGTATACTTGGGAAGTATAGCTTAGAGAGCAAGTTCAGAAACGGGAGTTCAGCATGCCATTTGTCAACAGCTGGGTATTGAGGGAGATATATTGTTGTATCTTGTAATTGGTTTATTTCAGTGATCAATAATATATTCTCTTACCAAGTTGGTAAGGGACCAGGACGTAGACCATAGGGGTTAGGGGTCGAACCTGGCTAAAAGTCTCTGTGTTCTTTATTTTCTGCTCTTTACTTACTGCTTGCATTTAGCTTACTGTTTATGCACTTTACTGTACTTGTCATCTTTACATTCAGCATACTGTTTACAATCAGCTTACCATTTGTCTCTGCATAAAACGAAATCAGTAAGCTGTTTCTGGTAATTTTTAAAATCGGACTTAGTTGAATATAGTTAGCCATTTACACCTATTCACCCCCCTCTAGGTGTGCATTTTCATAATATACCTCCTTGATAGCATAACCCTTGTGGTCTTCTATGTCTTGATAAATTTGATCCTCCACAAAGAATATTCCTGAGCCAGTCTTGATAGCTAAATCATTGTGTTTAATTAATTTTCACTTCTGTTGCTTGCACAATGATTTTCCCTCATATCAGTCTTTATAGCTTGAACCACTGAAGTTAATGACGAACAACCACTGTTTAATGTTGACACTCGATGCACGGTGTGGTTCATGAGTGACTAACCGCAATGACTGATCTTCATATATTGACTTTAAAACCGTAGTTCCTGTCTTCCTTTTCTTCACTCTTTTTCAAACATTTTTAACTTGTATTCTGCCACTGTAGGAACCTCTTGTCACTATAAATAGAACCCACTGTCTTGATTACTCCACTGACGCTTGATCAACCAAATGAACTTCTTCAAGTATAGTATACCTCAAAATGGTAGATTGACTTTGTCTTCTTTCTTTTGATAGTTAAACGTTTGAGATCCCTGTGACAGTACATGTACTATTTACTATTATATTCTCGTTCTTCAAATACCAATCTAACAATTGGTATCCGAGCCTTTTGATTGACGCACAAATCAAGATCCTTATTTTTGTGGTCCACCAATTGGTTTTCGAGTTTGTTGACCCATACAGAAATCAAATCCGGTATTAGACCAAAAAGTCAACTCCTCTTATTTTCAAATTTTTTTAACTTCCAAAAATTCAATTCTTAGAGATTTTTGAACTTTAAATAATTTAAACTTATTTTTGGAGTCTTTAACTTTCAAATTTTTCAGTTTTGAGATTTTTGAATTTTAAATAATCTAAATTTATTTTCCAATTCTTTTACCTTTAAAAATTCTCAATTTATGATATCTTTTATTTTTAAACAATTTGAGTTTGTTTTCAATTGTTAACTAACTTGAATTTATTCTCGAATTGTTTAACCTTAAAAAATTTCATTTTATGATATTTTTTATTGTTAAATAATCTTAACTTATATTCAAATTTTTAATTCTTGAAATGATTAATTCTTGAAAATTTTGATTTTTAAACAACTTGAGTTTATTTTCAAATTGTTTAATCCTCAAAATTTTTAATTCTTGATACTTTCGAATTTTAATTAACTTGAATTTATTTTCGGATTCTTTAACTGTCAAAAATTTTCATTTCTTGAGATTTTTTTATTCTTAATTAATTTGACTATAATTTCGAATTTTAATTAATTTGAACTTACTAGCTTTCAGATTTTTTATTTCTCAAAAATTTTCAAGTCCTTGAAGTTTTTGAATTTTAAATATTTTGAATTTATTCTAACCCAATGGTTCTTAGAAGATTGTTAGTTGAAGATTCCTTCGGACGTTAAAGATGATTTTGAATCTTTTGAAGAAGATGTATTTTCCAATGGAATTATTTTTACCTGCTGAAGATAACTTTGTTAAGGTTTTGTATTTTATATCTCATGTGACTTATTGTTTTTTCATAAGTAGGAATGAAAGAAGTTTTAGTGGATGAAATTTTTTCTTGAAAATTTTAGTCAACTCTAGTGATTCAGTGATATGCAAACACTAAGTGGATTTCCCTATTGCTAAATCCAAAACACTTAGTGGTTTTTACCAAAGAAATATCTTTCAAGCAATCAACAGAGGTTTTAGAAGAATGGAATGATGGAGGTTTGAGAATGGACTAGATTGTTAGACATCTCAGTCAGAAATTAATGTTGGAACCTCAGAACAGACAGGAGGAGTTAATAATTCAAAAAGAGTACTAAAGCTACATCCAGGGATCAGGCCTATTTATTCCGAAATAAAAACTCTTCAGGATATAGTTCAACTTCAAGAGGTAGTTACAAGATTGAGATGGTGGAAAGAAACAAGACTTGATAGTTGCAGTTATGAAAAGATATATGTGATAAGTAACTATCAAGCTGTGCAACACAGTACAAAATTCTGACAGACAAGGATGAATAGGGATTCATAATTGAGATGAAACAGAAGCATCAGGGTAGAACTTATTGCTAAAGGAAAGAGTTGGGATGGATCAGATGATGATGAGAAGAACTTAATGAATATCTTGCTTTCATAGCAATCTCTAAAGTTGATTCACCTCACATGTATTAGGTATCAATTCTTCGAACTAATGTAATATGTAATTCTCATAAATTCAAAGCATGTTAAGATCTTAGTTTTTAATTAATTGCAGTAGTGAGTTAGAGCTACTCCTTAGACAATATCTTTTAATTCGTAATTGCTATATGTTAAGCATATAAGATTTTTGCTTAAGCTAGTTTCAGGATCGCCATTAAAATAGATTTGTTTATTCATTCTGAATTGTTTGTTAAGGTTTTAAAAAAGGTTTAAAAGATGGATTGATTACCACGATGTTTGAAGAACACAAAGTTGTATTTAAAACTTACTTAGGTAATACAGACTGTTAGTAGGTATATAATAACATCCTTGGACTGGATAGAAATAGTGATTATTTATTAATTCTTATATTCCAACTGGTTTTAGAAAATTCTTGTATATAGGTTAACTGGGTTTTCTAAATAGCATTACATGTCATAGTTTGCACGTTTTAAATGTGTGATGGTTTGATTGCTATATGAATGCTATGTTTGTTGTTACCACTAATGCATACATGTCATAGTTTGCATGTTTTAAATGTGTGATGGCTTGTATGTTGTATGTATGTCAAGTCGGTAGATTTCCTCTATAAACAGAGATATCTCTAACCCATCTGGACCCAAGAATATCTGGGTACCAAGAAATTTTTATCTATTTATGAATGTAGGGCTAAACAGGTTGATCGATTATGCATTATTAATGATTTATTCAAAGCATATCATCGAAGAAAGAGCCCTGCTATCAAATGTGAATATGAAGATAGGCCAAGTGGTTTTTCCCTTGGAGACAACAGCAAGGGTATGACCCAGGGTCATGGCTATTCAATAGCTAGGAATGTTGTCAGTAATAAAGCATCTTTAGAAGATGAAGAGCCTACTATTCGAGGAGTAAGGAAAGAGAACTTATTTGTAGTTGACATGGAATCTCAGTCAAAGGTGAAGTCAACAAGGTTTAATCTAAAGCCTCATCTGACAAGAGTTCAACTATGACATAAGGAGCTCTATCACCTGAATGTCAAATCAAGAGATTCCTTCCTGGAAATCGAATCAGTAAAGGAGACTGCCTCATCTAGAATTAAAGTAAAATGAAATTATGAGGTACATCATAAAGGGAAGTCACAAGAAGCATCACACAGAAGTTCTACATCAATGCATAATATACTTAAGTGATGGTTGATGACTTCTCTCAACAAACAAGTAGTTGTTCAGACAATCTGAAGACAAGACACCACTGATGGTGATTGATTACATCTAGAAGATTGGCACAAAGCAAAACTGACTATGACAACTTGAAGGTCAGATTACAGGGGTAAATCCAACAATTGGTGTCGTGGATGATTTCTGCACCTACAAGAGTATTAATGCTGAAGCAGTCAATAGTTTGCTACTGACATGATTAAACCCTGATCAGTAAGAAATATAGGAAGACCCCACAAGTTATGAAGGAAATTGTTTTGCAATGATAAATGAAAGTGAGCATCCTGGTAATCAGCTAATGCTCAAGAGGATAATTTCCTTGGTTACTCAATGGAGTCAACAACCTACAGGGTGATTGTTATTAATCAACATAAGGTGATTGAAAGTCTTAGTGATGTTCAATAACTTCTAGCTCCTAGCTGTCAGTTGTGATGATTACTCAAATCCAACCAATGTGAAACATGAAGAATCTTCATGTATACCCAGCAACAGCTTAGGGGGAGCAACGAAAGGATCAACTAATCAACTCAACACCACATTGAAAATCAAAGGACACTATGAGAACATGTTTGCCAAGACAAAGAGTGTTAACTCAATTAACTCTTTGTCCTAGTTCTTAGTGTTCCTACTGGTGGAAGTAAAAGACTAGCAGAGCTTCAAGTACCAATGATTATTTCTTTATTTTTCTTTTAGAAGAAACTAAGAAAGCTAAAAGGGCTCTGAAAGACCCAGATTGAGTGATTATAATGCAAGATGATCTCAATCAGTACAAAAGGTAAATTGAAGGGAAGCTGGTATCCAGACCAAACAACAAGGCTGTAATTGGTACAAGGATAACCAGAAGTCTAACTGGATGTCAAGGCATTGTTATGAGGGATAAGGCCAAATTGGATGCTAGGTTACAATTTGATCAAATGGTATATCTGACAAGAAGCACTAGTGACAGGACTTGAGGATATCAGGCACCTTCTGCACATTGATGATTATAATGGACATCAGGACCTACTGAATCTGGATGCTAGAGGAATGTGAACAAGTGCACTCCTGGTTGGTGAGATAATGGAAGATCTCTACAGGTTAGTATGAACTAGTATCATCACTCAAGCAAGCATGGAAGACATGATATGACATCCTAATTATAATTTAACAGTTGCTATCAATCTTTAACAGTTGGTATCTTTTAACAATTGGTGTCATATTTATAGAACTCTCTACATCTTTAGGCACAAACATAAATGATATATATGTGCAATGATATCTTGATTATATTATATGTTGGTGTGCTAACTATAAATTGGTATCAAGATATTTGCTGTTTTGATGTTGGTAAAGTTGCAATTCTTTTGATTTACTTTAGTAAGCCAAAAAATGATGACAATAAAAGTAAGTCAAGGATCTTTTGTTTCTGTTCAGAAGATTCTAGACCTGTCAAGACTCTTTGCCAACATATCACTATAGCTGGCTTTTGACCTATGAGTTTGGACCTAACAAGTTGGTGTTTACACAAAATCACGCAAGCGTACGTGATCACAAGTAATATAGAATTAAGTTGAGTTCGTTCCCACAGAGATCTGGTTTTGGTTTTAATTCAGTTTATTGTACCTATGCAACAATGTTTGGTTATTACTCAATACTAAGACAATTAACAAATTTGAGGTTTTGATCATCTAAAATAACTAAGAGGCAATTTAACAATAATAAGATCTAATTAACTAATGAGTTTAAAATCGAATTACTTATATGAGAATAAACATGGGATCCTAACTTCATTAAATAGTTTGCTTAGATCTGACGCCTTTAATCACTATATGCAATGGTTATGATATCTGATCGAATAACACGAAACAAGCACACGCTACCTGTCAGCATACGTATACCAAACTACCCATACATCCACAAAAGAGATAGAAGATGAATAGACACCAGTTATGCTTAGACCCTATATGTCTATAGAATTTAAAACATAACGGTTGAGGAACAAGTTATCCATATTGATCACATAGGGCAACATAATATATTTCTATTTATGCTACAAATCATGTTGATAAACAATCATGAACCTATGCTAGCATGGCAAGTTCTAAATCTCAAGATCCACTTTCACTTCACAAGAGATTAACAGATTAGATGTTAGCTACGCATCTAACAATTAAGCATAACCATACAAGGATATCATATATACATCACACACAGGTCTTTAAAGCATCAAGATACTAAAGCTCCATAAATAAATTCGTTAGAATCTCATGACAATGATTAGTTCATAATTGAACCGCTCGTCATCATGGGATCTGATGAAACCATGATAATAAACAAAGTCTGAATAAAAACAATAGTGCTAGAGTAATGAGTTAAGAAAACAAATCCCAAAAACATCCAAGAGTATCTCCTAATAGAAGAAAACAATAAGTAGATCTAGATCTCCGTTGCTTGTCACACGAGCGTTGGAATCCTTCTCCAAGTCTGAATCTCCGTATAGGCTCTCTCTCTGTGTTATGGAGGGTTAGTTCTTTTTATGATGATAGAATGTGTTTATATAGGCCCCCATGTCTTGTCCAGTAATAAATTCCCCAAAATAGAATTAAAATAGAATTTTTGCAGTTCGGCAAAAAATACGTTTCCTAAACGGATTCTGTTTGAAGGAAAATTCGTAGCTGACTTTTCTTCAGTATTTCTGGGCCGTTCCTATCATATTTGGACATCTGAACCACTTTAGAATGAAAGAAAATCTCGTTATCTTCGCGTGGACGGTAAGATCGTCCAAAACGGACTTATAGAACTCAAGATATGGCCCAAAGAGTGAATCAGGATTTTCATGAAAAATTTCGGGCTCGGCAGAATGCTCCCTGCGCTGCAGCGCACCTGTACCGTGCCTCAGCGTGCCATGGAACCTATTGAAACAGATCCGTCTTCTTTCGAGCTTTCCAACGACTGCTTATGGGCCTCAAACGGACTTGTAGAACTCCAGATATGACCAAAATAGTGAAGACTGCGCAACCTACCCGGAAAATCCAAATTTTAATCAAATTAACCTCCAACTCTCTTCCGCGAGTTGCCGTTCTTCATATATTGAGCTCAAAATCACCAAAGCATCATAGAAACACATCATACCTACCTCAAGCTAGTAGTTCTACACAACTCACAAAAACACGTTAAAAACACAACATACTTGTGGTCAAGTAAATCCATTTAAGCCGACAAGAAGCATTCTAAGTGGATATAAATCCACTTATTAGTTGGTAATCAAAAATCTTAAGCTGGACCCAAATCTGAGGAAATGGTACCCTAGAGATATTTGACCCAACAAGTTCAGGATCTACTAATTAGGACCTAATCAAGCTATAGAGGAATTATCAGCTCATTATCTTATTCAATTGATAATAGATCACTTACACACATATTATATTCTCAATATGCAAATGTGCAAGGTCCCACGTGGAACCTAGAGAATCTATTCTTGTAGTTATTATAATTGATTTTCAGATGTCTTAAGTTGGACCCAAATTTGAGGAGATGGTACCCTAGAGACATCAGTTCTAACATGTTTTGCTGCATAGAGACAGATCAAATGAGTTGTACGAAAGCAGGAGAACATAAGGAATCAAATTCATCTCCAACAACTTTGTGGAACACTCAAGGACTAAGCATCTTGCATAAGGTATCAATTATTTCGAGAGCATGTCTTTAATTAAGATTAACTTGCAGACATGTTTGCTAAATCACTTGATGAAATTAATTTTTCAAGATTGGTTTGTAAACTTGGAATTTTATGTATGCTATATGATTTGTAAATCCCATCTGTTAAGTAATTTTTAAGGAAGATCACAAGTAGTCAATTATCCGTATTGAAAGGACTTGTGATTTTACTATAAGTAATTCTTAAATGAGTTTACAAGTATTCAATTATCAGTATTGAAAGGACTTGTGAATTCATTGTAAGCAATGCATAAATGAGTTCATAAGTATTTAATTGTCCATATTGAAAGGACTTGTGAACTTATTTAGATCCAGACCTCAAGCTGAGAATTATCTGTTAAATGATTGCCATGTGTATAATTGCAATATATTTCAGTGGTGATTATTTAAGGATAATTTAAATACTTAATGCTAAAATCTAACTCATAGAGATTTAGTGTTTATTTATTTAATTATTTATTTTGATTAATATGAGTTATAGAACCCGAAGCAATTCAATTCAGTATTTGCTCTGTACCTCATATATCAAAATAAATCTGAATCATAACTAATTTGGACCTATCTATCTTGGTCTTCAATTAGTTGTGAGACGTTAATTCTAGTGAATTTATTAATGCTCCATTTTCAGAAATTCAATATAATTAATATCATGGTTCTAACAATTGGTTGTATTGAAGTTTTGACTTATATCAGTTAATGATATTTAGTTAAAAAAACTATTTACTAACTAATTGTGAGATGCATTAGTATGAGTGAAATTGCTTAGAACTCCTCTAAGTAATCATTGTTATATCTTTTAAAGTTCACTCATACTACTATAAGGGTGTGAAAATTCTCTAAGTAGAACTGTGGATATTGACATAACTAAAGAGACCATAGTTCAATTACATCGAATAATTTTTATGCTTATTTGCAACTTCTAATCACTTTGATAATAAATGTTATATACAATGGATCAAGGTGTATTGGACTTAGAATATTATTTCTAAGATTGCAGACAAAACATCTTTGGTAATCGAGTCTTATTTAGAACCAAGGTTGTCTAATACAAGCAGTTGTTAGGAGTTAACAATTGTTATTAACGAGGAGTTGCCTTGAAGTCATAAGTTTAAAATGTTATATCTTAAGATCTTGTGCATTTCTTGTCAACTAGTTTCTCGTACTTATGAATATCAGTGAATGATAATCATAAGTAGTTAGATACTAATGTTCATTCTGTCAATTGGTATTCAATGTAACAATTCAATCTTTACTGAATTGAATTTATGAAACAATTGGTATCATTGAATATTTAGTATTTAACAATGATTATTTATATCCTAGTTAAATTATGACATGGTTTATTTGCTTAATTTAATTTTGGTAAAGTAATCATAAACACAGTTACTTGCATTCTAAAGTGTTTGATAAATACTAACAGCTGGTATCAAATAGTAAAATATTTGTTTACTAACAATTGATGGTTGCTCTGATACTTTATTGCAAACTGATTGTGATATATATATATATATATATATATATATATATATATATATATATATTAGCTCTGATGATATTACTTAGGATTTATTCTAAGTAAATTTTGCTTATCTACAAATCATTAGTGTTAGTATATATTTAATAAAATCAATCTTTCTTTCTTAATTACTGCGAAGTCAGGAGTTTGTATCTTTTAAAAATAAAACGACATATATAGTTTAACTTAAAAGACAAGATTATATAATTTTTATGCATAAATACAAATTCTTGCACATTAATAGTTTTTAAAAGAAAACTCAATCTTTCAACAGTTGTGATTACTTATATTGTAAAACTTTTTAAAGTCACAACTGTACATCATTTCTCACATGATATAATGCATATGTTTTCACTCAATGTTCTGGTATGTTGTAAATGCATTCTATCTCTATGTTGCTCTACTGCTATGTAATGCAGGTTCAGCTCCTAGCGGAAGATTTCTCACATTGAAAGTCATGAGGTTTTAAACCCAACAACTTCTATCCCGGACTATAAATCCAAATCTAAACACATCCTAATTTACCCCTGAAGTAGAAGTAATCTATAAGACTAGTGGTCATTAAGGGAGTAACTGTACTTGTTACAACAAATAAAGATGTGAGGGATAGTAAACCCACAGCTCTACCTCTCAAGGAGAATAGATATATAGAGGTATCTGTAAGCTCGCCTGCATTCTCCCAAAAGGATGCAGAGCTAAAAATGGCACTAAAGCAGTATCTAGATTCATTCTCTCAACAGGATGAGTCTATTGAAATTCGCCTGTCAGCCAGGGCATCTGTTGGTAAGTCACTACTTCATACACAAGAATAAAATACTTTCTATGCACAAAGTGAGATTGCACACACTAAGGACGAATTGACAGAAACAACTAATGCTCCGACCATATTACGGTTAGGATTATAAGTTGAAGGTTCCTCAAAGAACCAAGAGTCTTCACAGACCTCGAGAGAAGGTATTGATCTCAATGCAAAATTTAATAAGATCATTATCTAACTCCCCAGAGGGAACATCTCTGGATCCTGCGGGTATCGGGTCCGACATAGGTGCGGATCGGCAACTTGTTGACTGTGATTCAGATTCACCTGATGAGTTAAACAAGGAGATGTCGTCACAGACATTATAAGGAAACATGATCTTAATTCTAAGTTTTGATTTCATTGTTTACCTTCTCAGAATTCAAATCTGAAACCCACAAAAAGGGAAAATTTTATTAACTTGTAGATATGACTCAGATTCGTCTGACAAGTCCAACGAAGATCGGGGATTTGCGAAACCCCATTGCACCACTAGTGACCTCTCTAGAAGGGGCTATGGTGAATTTTCCTTGCAGGTACACATGGATGTTGGAGTTATGAGAGATTAGAATGATAGACTAGTGAACATGAGTGTAAACACTAGAGAGATGAGAGAAGAGATCACTCATTTTAAGTGATATGAGTGGAGAGATGAGTTAAACACTTGTGAGGTACACGAGACAGAATCACACACTCACAGTGAGGAAGAAAGATAAACACCAAATTCCATTCCCTATTCCCCAAAAAAAGTTCACTTACAAGAGTTGGGAGATATAAGGAAATTGTCGGGAGATTTGGTTGTCAGGATGATCAACAGTGAGGCCATTCTATAATACCTAAATGGCAAATTTGATCAGTCTATATACTTCTATTCTGGAAGTCTTCATGAAAATCCTTCAACACAAGCAAAGCTTCTTTTTTATTGCAGCAGACAATGGTATATGTATGAACAATCTGTTGTACTAAAGGTTAGAGGTGATATAATTGAAATATTTGGTATCATCTAATTTTTAATTAAATGTTTGCTATAATTGGATGTTTGTAGGATTCCTCAACTAAGGGGGAGAGATATATTGAAGAAGATATACTCAAAGCTTACCTTAGTAAGATATACTCAACTAAGGGGGAGATCATTCAAGACGAAGTTTATCTTTACCTCAACTAAGAGGGAGAGATTTTCAAGGACAAGCTTACCTTAGTAAGAGGGATATTTTTTATCTAAGGGGGAGAGATATGGAACAAATAGTATAAACCTTAGGAAGGGTGAGAGATATGAAAAGGCATTCACCTTGTCAAGGGGAGTAATCAGTATTCACCTTGTTAGGGGGAGTGAAACAGTATTCACCTTTATAAGGACGAGACATATCACCTTAGGTAGGGAGACATAAGGAAGGAGAGAAGTATGAAACGACAAAGAAGAATTCTTCAGTATGTGGTTGACAAGTCATATTCTTTACCACTGAAGAATTTCCAAGTATTTGCTGTTAATGTTCAATGTTATATGTAAAAGGTTATCAGGCAGATATGTCAAGAAATGAAGATGAGTTACTTAATGAAGATTAGTTTAGCGTCAGAGGAACAATCATCTATCATTTCATCTACTGAGATTCTGGAATTGTAATATCTAATCCAGAATTTTTTTATGTATTATTTACTATAGTTATTTAATGCTTTATCTTCTTCTTGTTTTTAGTTGAGTTATCCTCTAGGAATTTGTATGTTAATTTTTAACAAACAAATAGGGGGAGATTGTAAGTCATATGTTTACCCTATTTGTAAACATCGATGATTCAACTCAACTTAAAAAAGAATGTAATAGTAAATAGTACATCTACTGTCACAGGGATCTCAAAGGTTTAACTGTCAAAAGAAAGAAAACAAAGTCAATCAACCATTTTGAGGTATACTACACTTGAAGAAGTTCATTCTGTTGTTCAAGCATCAGTGGAGTATTCAAGACAGTGGGTTCAATTTATAGTGACAAGAGTTTCCTACAGTGGCAGAATATAAATTAGAAAGGTTTGAAAAAGAGTGAAGAAAAGGAAGACAGGAACCACAACTTTAAAGTCAATATATGAAGAACAGTCATTGTGGTTAGTCACTCATGAACCAGACCGTGCATCGAGTGTCAACATTAAACAGTAATTTGTTAGGAATAATTCATAAGTTGTGATGTTAAGAATAGAATTTTGCTAATACTTCTTGTATATCCTGATCTTATAAAGGATTTAGCACTTTGTTAGGATATATGTGTTAAACAGTAATCTGTAGAATTTAGTCAGGAACAGTGCGTCAGAGACTACATGTCAGGAACAGTGTATCGGGGACTACATGTCAGGAATAAAGGAGCAGATCCTGATACATTAAGTCAGATCCTGATCAAATACTGATGGGATAATCAGATCCTGATGCAATGGGAAATCCTGATATCAGTCATGTTACTGATGATGTCAGTCGTGTTACTGATGATGTCATTATGGATGCTACAGAAACTGGCAAGTGCTATAAAACAGGATCTTTGTTTTGGAAAACAAGCAAGAAGATATCGTGAAGGAAACGAATTCTCTATTGATGGAAACTATCAACTGGACGGCAGAACATTGTCATAGATAGATTATAATTCTGTTATTAGTTGATAGGTAGCATTATAAATACTCTCTCTATATCATTGTAAAAGCGTGCATAAGTGAGCAAGTGAGTTCGTAAGATTTGTATTCGAGAGTTCGAAATAAACAGAGAGAGATTTATATTGTCAGCAGCTGCTAAAGGTATTGTACACCTTTGGTAGAGTTTGTATTTGATTATTTTAATACAAACAAAGTTTGATTCATTCGTTTATACTTGTTCATATATATCAAGCAAAAATCAGACACGATTATATAACTTGTATTCAACCCCCCCCCTTCTACAAGTTATTCGAGTTAGCAATTGGTATCAAAGCAGGTTGATTTCGAATAATCATAAAGATCTGCAATCATGTCTGGTTACAAGGATGGTAATACTAAGATCACTATGCTCAAGAGAAACGAATATACTCTATGGGAAGTGAAGATGTTGCATCACTTGGAAGCGACAGATCCTGATTATCTTGACAGAATCAGAGATAGGCCTTTTGTTCCAACAAGGCTTGTTCCTCAAGCAACTGTCGAAGGAAAAGCTGTTCCAGAACATACGGCAGAGAAGCCTAAATCTGAATGGACAGATAAGGAAAAGGAGAACGTTCTTAAGGATGCTAAAGTGAGAAACATACTATTCAACAGTCTTGATTCTGTTCTCACTAACTATGTTCTCTCATGTAAAACTGCTAAGGAGATATGGGACAATCTAAAGGTTCACTGTGAAGGAACTAAACCTTTCAGGAAGAATATGAGGACACTTCTCATACAACAGTATGAGTACTTTGAATCCAAGTCTGGTGAGTCACTTACTAACACCTTTGATAGGTTTACTAAACTCATCAATGAGATGGCCATGCATGGTAAATATTATGACTTGGAGGATATGAATACGAAGTTCATGAAAGCTCTTCCTGATTTCTACAATGAGAATATATCTGCAATTGAGGAAGCTAATGATCTGGATGAAATATCATTAGAAGAAGTTTATGAAAAATTGAGAGCTTATGAACTTGACAAGCAGCAGAAAAAGAGCATGAGTGAAGGAAAGATGAAAACTGTTGCACTCACTGCTCAATCTGAATCAAAGAAGCTTCCAGAAGAAAAGTCTGAATCTACTGAAAGAGACTTGAGGAAGAAGAAGAGCAAAGAAAGTTCTGAGTCAGAGACTACAGATATAGACTCTGAAGATAATGATTCTGAATCAGAGATGCAAGAACTCTTTGCTATGTTTGCTAAAGGTTTCAAGAAAGGAAGATTCAACAGGATAAGATTTAGCAAAGGCACTTTTCAGAAGAAAGAGGAGAAGAAGAATGACAAAGGCAAGAGTACAATTATCAAGCTTGATAAAGCCAAGATCAAGTGCTTTAACTACAGTGAGCTTGGACACTTTGCTAGTGAGTGCAAGAAGCCTAGGAATTCAGGAAAGGGTAATGCACTCATGGTCACACAGAAGGATTGGGCAGACTCCAGTGATTCTGAAGATGAATTGGATTATGACAACATTGCATTGATGGCAAGTGCTTCAGACAAGCCTGGATCTCCAAAGAAAACTTCTTCATCTTCTATTAAGGTATCACTTCACTCTCTTGATTCATTTGATAGCTTAGATTCTGATGATATTAGATCTATTCATGTTGAGTTTAAGAATCTTATGACTAATTTCAAAATTCTTGCTAGTGAAAAAGATGAACTCAAGGCTAAGAATGATGAATTATTTAGTAGAAATAATTTTCTTGAATCTGAGTTAATTCAAATGGAAGAATATAAGTTATGTTCTGATAAAGCTAAGCATGATTATGGTGTTATTCTTGAGGCTTATGACTATGTCAGGAAAGAACTAGAGGAAGAGAGAGATATGATTACAACCATTAACAATTCTGGTAAAAAGACTCAAGAAATCATTGAAAATCAAATTTTGGGTAAAGTTAATGGTTTAGGTTTTGATAAGGCTAGGCAAGAAGATATTGTAGCTATTGTCAGTGATGGTAGTAAAACTGAAGCTAGCACATCTAAGTCTGAAGGTAATAAGATAGTTTCTGAACCAAAACATGTTAAATTTGTTAATTCTAAAGGTACCCCAGTTGTGCACAAAAGAATCAACAATAGCAATTCAGATGAAAGAGTGTTAGAAAAACCTAAGAATGTAAACATAGGTTTTCTGTATAAGTCTCAGTTGAAACAGAGACTAGAAAGTATTTCAGAGTCTAGCAAGATCAGAAGAAATAGGAATGGAAAAGAAGGTATTAACAAAGAGAATAATTACAAGAATGTACCTGATGCACCTAGGAAGAAATACTATAAATGTGGAAATCATAATCATTTGGCCCTAGACTGCAATCAAAAACCTTCTTGGAAAATTGAGTCCAGATTCCCCAAGACTCAGAGAATTCAATACCAACCACAAGAACCCTGTTATCATTGTGATAGTTTACTTCATTCCATTTATATGTGTAAGGAATATCATGAACTGTATTATGACTATTATTCTCTGAAATCTGAAACTCCTAGTCAGAAACAGGTTGTGAAATCTAAGTCTAAGGTTGACTCTGCAACAGGTAAATCAAAAGCAAAATCTTCAAAGCCTGTTGGTTCAAAAGTTAGTAAGAAAGGATCCAATCAAAGTTGGGTCCTAAAAAATTCTAACTAGCTACTTGTTGTTTGCAAGGCATTGGAAAGAAGCATTCAATTATCTTGGACAGTGGATGCTCTGGACATATGACTGGAAAGAAGTCCCTGCTTACAAAGTTTGAGAGGAAAGCTGGCCCAGTAATATCCTTTGGAGATGGCAACAAAGGATAAACTCTGGGATATGGCTCAATTATTTTGGGGAATGTCATCATAGAAAATGCAGCACTGGTTGAAGGCTTGAAACACACACTTTTAAGCATAAGTCAACTGGGTGATAAGGGTTATCAATCAATCTTTGACAGTAAGGGATGCAAAATCTTGAATATGAAGAATGGAGACATTGTTCTGACTGGTCAGAGACATGGTAACATATATGAAGCCAGCTTGAGTGACACATCTAAAGGAATTGTCAGATGTCTTTACAGCAAGGCATCAAATGATGAAATCTGGAATTGGCACAAGAAGCTCTCACATCTCAATTTCAAAAAGCTTAATCAACTTGTTAAGCATCATCTGGTGAGAGGCCTACCTCAGGCAAACTATGTGCAAGATGGACTTTGTGATGCTTGTCAGCTTGGAAAACAAAGAAGAACCACTTTCAAGAGCAAGACAGAAAATTCAATTACTGAACCATTTCACATGCTACATCTTGATTTATTTGGTCCAGTAAACATTATGTCTATTAATAAGAAAAGATATACTCTAGTTATAGTGGATGACTACAAAAGGTTCACATGGGTATTCTTTCTACACAACAAGGATGAAGCTCCTCACCAAATCATTGAACTTGTCAAGAATATTCAAAATAGCTCTGAGTACAAGGTCAAAGTGCTCAGAAGTGACAATGGTACAGAATTCAAGAATTCTACAATGGAGGAGTATTGTGCAGACAGTGGAATTACTCAACAGTTTTCTGCATCGGGAACACCTCAGCAGAATGGTGTAGTAGAAAGAAAGAACAGAACTCTCATAGAGGCAGCAAGAACCATGCTTACAGATGCAAAGCTTCCAACCTATTTCTGGGCAGAAGCTATCAACACTGCATGTTTCACTCAAAACTGTACCTTGGTAAATGCTCATGGCAATACTCCCTATGAGATGATCAAAAGAAAGAAACCAAGTGTGAAATACTTTCACATCTTTGGATGCAAATGCTATATCTTGAAAGTTCATCCAGAACAACTTGGAAAATTTGAAGCCAAATCGGATGAAGCAATCTTTCTAGGATATTCAGCAACAAAGGCCTTCAAAGTTTACAATCTCAGAACTCACATCGTTATGGAATCAATTCACGTTGCATTTGATGATAAGAAGTTTGGAATTTTGCAAACTGATGAAAGCCATGACAATCTGGAATTTGAAAATATTAAGTATTCTGAGATTCTCTCCAGTGATGATGAAGGTTCTCCAGAGGAAATCTCTATTGCTTCTCAAAGGAATGCTACTGTTGAGGGGGAGCAATTCAATCAAGGTGAACACAGTACTGGTCAGGATCAGACTAGTCTTTCAGAGTCTACTTCATCAGGAACTGATCCTTCAGAGTCTAATGAAGGAAGATCAGAAACTAGCAGCAGTATGGAATCTACTGATTCTACTGATCAAGGTGGAGCTTTTAAAGGCAGAGAAAGTTCTTCTACAAGAAATACCACTAACTTAGGGGGAGAGTCTAGCAGGAGCAATCTACCACCTGTTAGAAAATGGACAAGGGATCATACTGAGGATTTGATAATTGGTGATCCAAATAGTGGTGTTCGAACTAGAAGATCAATTCAAAATGAATGCTTGTACAGTTGTTTTCTCTCAAAGAATGAACCTAAGAAGGTTGAAGAAGCCTTACAGGATCCTGATTGGGTAATAGCAATGCAGGAAGAATTGAATGAATTTGGGAGGAACAAAGTTTGGAAACTGGTACCAAGACCTAAGATAGATCTATTGTTGGTGCTAAATGGATTTTCAGAAACAAGCTAGATGAATCTGGTATGATTGTAAGAAACAAAGCGAGACTGGTAGCGAAGGGTTATTCTCAGGAAGAAGGAATTGACTATGATGAAACCTTTGCACCTGTAGCAAGATTGGAAGCAATCAGAATGTTTCTTGCATTTGCAGCTCATTCAAAATTAAAGGTATACCAGATGGATGTGAAGAGTGCTTTTCTAAATGGCAAGCTTGATGAGGAAGTGTATGTGGAACAACCACCTGGTTTTGTTGATCCAAAGTTTCCAAAACATGTCTACAAACTTGACAAGGCACTCTATGGACTGAAGCAGGCACCAAGAGCATGGTATGAGACTTTGTCTAAATTTCTTCTTGAAAATGGCTTCAAAAGAGGTACAATTGACAAAACTCTATTCTTTAGAAAGATAAAAGGTGATTTGCTTTTAGTTCAAGTTTATGTTGATGATATTATATTTGGTTCTACTAATGAAAAGTTATGTGCTAAGTTTAGCAAGCTTATGCAGTCTAAATATCAGATGAGCATGATGGGTGAATTAAATTACTTTTTAGGCTTGCAGGTCAAACAGACTGAGACTGGTATTTTCATTAATCAGTCAAAGTATATCAAAGATCTTTTAAAAAGGTTTGACTTTCAAAATTGTGCAGTTGCAAAGACACCCATGGCAACAACCACTAAGCTAGACTCTGATCCAAAGGGAAAGAGTGTTGATAACACTAGCTATAGAGGCATGATAGTTTCACTGTTATATCTAACTGCAAGTAGACCAGATATAATGTTCTCTAACTGTTTATGTGCTAGATTCCAAAGTGATCCTAAGGAATCTCATTTAATTGCTGTGAAGAGAATTTTTAGATATCTCAAGGGAACTCCAAATCTTGGTTTGTGGTATCCAAGAGAATCTGATTTCTGCATAATTGGCTATTCAGACTATGATTATGCAGGGTGTAAAATAGACAGGAAAAGCACTACAGGTACATGTCAATTCTTGGGAAACAGATTGATTTCTTGGGCAAGCAAGAAGCAGCAATCAGTTTCAACCTCAACTGCAGAAGCTGAATACATTGCAGCAGGCAGTTGTTGTGCTCAACTCCTTTGGATAAGAAATCAGTTGATGGATTATGATATGACACTTAGTAATATTCCTATGTTTTGTGATAATACTAGTGCTATCAAAATTGCAGAAAATCTAGTTCAACACTCAAGGACTAAGCACATTGATGTCAGGTATCATTTTATTATAGAACATATTGAAAATGGTACTGTGGAACTTCATTTTGTTCCTACTGACAAACAGCTTGCAGATATTCTAACTAAACCACTTGATGAGGCCACATTCATTAGATTGGTTAGTGAGTTAGGAATGTTAAATTTTTAGATCTTTAACATCTGCATAAGTAGCAAGGTATGTTGTTTCAGCTTATAGACTTGATATTTTGTCAGGATCTATACTTGATTGATAAATGCTTAAGTTGTAACACTTTACTTTGATAAATTACAGTATGATAGACTTGTTAATAAACATCAGGATTGCTATCAGTATGCTGATGTCATCAGGATTGTATCGTCAGTATCAGGATTGTGAAATTTGTGTGTCTTACTGTTCCAAATTCTGAAGTTCATGTTATTTGGTGGTTCAATTATGAGTTTTGTTAAGTCTATGTTAACAAGTTTTATTACATACATACTGATAATTTATATCATTATTCATGATAGTCAATAAAAAACAATAGACAAGTAAATATTAAGAAAACTTGTATTTTCATTAATCAAAAGCATTACATACATGAAAATGAAATACAATTCTTCTTTTTATCTAACTATTACTTATAATTCTATTCTTGTCTAAAGTTGTTGCTGCTTCAATCCTCAACGATCGACTTCAGGACAAGGAGCATCTCAAGAATGAATTCCTTGTCTGGGCGACTTGAATGAGAGCAGCTGACTCATCTTCATGCTTATTGAAGAAGATGAATAGCATCTCCATCAAGATCAACCTCAGACTCTTCACCAAATTCTTCATCCTCAAGGAGTGAAGAGATTAGAGGAGGATTGTATCCAACTGGTAGATGTTTTAGAGGAGATTTGTGGAAATCATCTGGGTTAAGATTAAGCATATTTGACTTGATAAGAAAAGTTATCTCTTCTAAGAGATAGTTCAATTGCTCCTGATCATCAAGAGTAAAGAACTTCTCAGTGGTAATGAACCAAAAGCTAGGGTTCATATGAAGTTTTGGGTTGAAAGCCATGATGGAAAGAGAAAAGAATGAAAAGGTTTTTGAGAATGGAATAAGATATCGGTTTCTTTTATAGAAAGACTTGGGAAGCTGAACAGTCATTTGGGAGATATCAATGCATTCAGTCATAATTATGCGTGACTGTATTTCTTGTATTTTCAAGAAATATTGAATGAATTTAACCAATTGATTTTGTTATTTCTTTTTCAGGTAAAAGAAAATGCCATGTGGAAACTCTATTTAGTCTCTGGAATCAGGATGATACTGATCAGGAATACGAGTGTGTTCACATCAGGATTAGTAATTTTTTTTTTCAAAAATCACATTGAATTGTGTGATTATTCTGATGAGTAGATCACATCAGGAAGAGGAAACTGATCAGTATTGATTTTTTATCTTGTTTTTACCTTGACTTATTTACTTGAAATCATTTTTTGATTTTATTTTCCAAAAGTCATGGGTAACTGCATTTTTCAGGGACTGACACCTGTCAACCTACGTGTCAACGTGGGATAATGGGTCTGAAGAATTTTTGAAATATAATTATTTTGATACTCTAATCGTGTAATTGCTTTCTCTAATTTCATTCTCTAAAGCAAAAACACTCTCGAGTTCTCAAAATCACTAATCAATTTCAAAGATTTCTTAAGTTCTTTTCAGATCAAAATGGCAACTCAAAGAAGACTACCCAAATCAGTAGCTTTCAAGTTTGGTGACTTTGATTTTATGATGAACAATCATGTTGCAGCTATCACCAACAAGGAAGGGATGTCAACTGATTTTCACCCGATAATGGACTTTATCGCGAAAGGACCATTAAGCTATGCCTTGAAAGTATCTCAACAAATTAATCAAGTAGCTGTTTCACAAGCTTGGGAGAATGCTGTGGTAATTGATTCTACTCAGAGTCAATCAGGTAAGATTGTTCTACACTTAGGACAAGACTCATTTGATCTTACTGAATCTGTTATTAATTCAGTACTTCGCTTACCTGTTAGTACAAATTTTAAGAATGTACCATCTGAAGATGATGTGAGAACTATGTTATCTAAATTAGGTTATGATGGACCTCTAGATAACATGAGCCAGTTAAATAGATCTTTTCTTAGAAAAGAATGGTCTTTCTTCTTTGATCAAATTGCTAAATGCTTTACTGGTAAATGTAGTTCTTTTCAAAAAATTACAGCTGTTACATCACATATTGCATATGCTTTGCTTTATAACAGAGTAATTAATTTTGGTCACATTATCTTAAGTCAGATGTGTATTAAACTTGGGTCAAGAGATCATGATAGGAATATGGTTTATTATCACAGATTCATGCAACTGTTTATTAACCATTTCATTCCTGATGTTGAAGCTAGATTTGGTAGAGAATATTGTGTTTCTTCTTATGTACAGCAAAAGAGAATTTTCTCTGACATTACAAAGAAGGACAGTGAAAAGAATCTAGATGAAATACCTGCTTTACACTATCCAAATCATGTTCAGGTACTTCTAAGAACTCATCTTCCTACTATCTATAATTCTTCTTTCTTTGGTGGTGAAATGACTCAGGAATCTCAATTGGAGGAGAACCCCCCTGTGTCTACCCAAGTAGCCAAAAACATTACAGTCTCTGAAACAATTCTAGAACCAAATTTTGATCCACAACCTATTGTTTCAAAGAAGCCAACCTCTGGTGTTTCTCAAAAGACATCAGTTGTAAGGAAGAGAAGATTTGTTATTTCAAGTAGTAGTTCTAGTGAAGATGATGATAATATATCTCTTGCTGAGAGAGCAGAATTGAAGGCTGCAATTCAACTTTCTAAGCTAGGACAAAGAGATGGAACACCTAGTCACAGCCAGGCTGCAGTCTCTCAAAAGGTTGTAGTTCTTAAAAAGGGAAAACAGTTACTGGATACTGTCTCTCAAAAGATTGTGTCTATTGAAAGAGGATCTCATCCCAACATCACTTCTGTGTCTACACCTCTTGAGTCTTCCCAAGACAAATCTGTTGCTCACTATTTTAGGAGAACAAGGAGAAAGATTCATTTGTCACCTACACACACAGTGTCAAGTCCAACTAACATAATGCAGGTCTCTACAAATAATGCTATATCCATGTCAATATCTGGCAAGAGAGATCTGTATCTTGATTCTTCATGGGAAACTACATTGACATACAGACTGGCTATGGAACTTATTTCTCTGAAAGTGAAGCTTTCCAGGCCTGTTCTAGATTTTTTTATTGAAAGAGTTCCCAAACTTTCATTTTCTGAAGAATATGGACTTTTACATCAAAGGCTTGATTTAATGAAGACATACTTCTATGTATCAGTCAGAAAGGAGTTACACAAGAAATTTGGACTTCCTAAGCATGTTGCACTTCAATCACTTCATGCATATTTATTTGATGAGGATGTCATTGTTGAAGATGCTTCAGCTCAAGGTGAACAAGAGGAGGTAGTTGATAGAGAGAAACAGTCAACAGAAGATACTATTGCGCCAGTGGTGAATAGTAGAATAGATCATATCACAGTCACTGCAACACAAGAACCATCTAGTTAGAGGTTGGATGACTCAGGAACTGTGATTGATGATGCTGAAAGGTCTTCTGTGATGACTGAAATTACAAGTGAGAAACCCTATGATATGGGAGGAATGACTTTGATTGATTTTTCTGAAGATCAAACCAATATTGTTCTTTCAGAGTCTATCCACCTTGAGGGTGTGTCTCAGCAACCAACACTTAAAGACGGTGGCATATTAGCTATGGGGCAGATTTTTAGAAATAATTCATAAGTTGTGATGTTAAGAATAGAATTTTAATAATACTTCTTGTATATCCTGATCTTATAAAGGATTTAGCACTTTGTTAGGATATATGTGTTAAACAGTAATCTGTAGAATTTAGTCAGGAACAGTGCGTCAGAGACTACATGTCAGGAACAGTGTATCGGGGACTACATGTCAGGAACAGAGGAGCAGATCCTGATACATTAAGTCAGATCCTGATCAAATACTGATGGGATAATCAGATCCTGATGCAATGGGAAATCCTGATATCAGTCATGTTACTGATGATGTCAGTCGTGTTACTGATGATGTCATTATGGATGCTACAGAAACTGGCAAGTGCTAGAAAACAGGATCTTTGTTTTGGAAAACAAGCAAGAAGATATCGTGAAGGAAACGAATTCTCTATTGATGGAAACTATCAACTGGACGGCAGAACATTGTCATAGATAGATTATAATTCTGTTATTAGTTGATAGGTAGCATTATAAATACTCTCTCTATATCATTGTAAAAGCGTGCATAAGTGAGCAAGTGAGTTCGTAAGATTTGTATTCGAGAGTCGAAACAAACAGAGAGAGAGATTTATATTGTCAGCAGCTGCTAAAGGTATTGTACACCTTTGGTAGAGTTTGTATTTGATTATTTTAATACAAACAAAGTTTGATTCATTCGTTTATTCTTGTTCATATATATCAAGCAAAAATCAGACACGATTATATAACTTGTATTCAACCCCCCCTTCTACAAGTTATTCGAGTTAACATAATTGTTCGTCATTAATTTCAGTGGTTCAAGCTATCAAGACTGGTACAAAAGGAAAATCATTGTGCAAGCAACAAAAGTGTTAAATTCATTAACCACAGGGATTTTACTATTAAGTGGACTGGCTATGAGGAAAAAGAATTATCACAAAGAAATACAAAGTGATATATTCGTAAAGTTGGAACCCCGGTTGGAATTGATATATTTTTCGTTAAGCAAAAGGAGCCCGGTTCCAGACCCTCGGGAGACCGCAGCTTAGAGCTTAAGGATTTATTTATATTAATAAATATTTCATTTAATTAGAAGATTATATTTATAAATATCTAATAATATTGTATATTTATTTTTATAATAATTTCTGGATTAAATTGGATATTTATTAATTAAAGACTAGAAGTTGTGCGGGTCAAAAAGGATTTCTATGGGCCATAAACATTTACCAATTCGAAAGAAAGAAATGGCAGGAGGTCATTTTAGTTCAATTGATTTTGAAAGGCTGGTTGTGTTAGACTAAGAAATGGCCATGTTTTATAAAGTAAAAGAATGAAAAAGTGGTCAGGTATTTAAACATTAAAAGATTAAATGGATAGTCATGCAAAGCATCTGATAGTCCTGCTGTTCATTTGATAGTCTGTATAAGCCTTGGATAGTCTGCAAGGGAAAGTACTGCAAGTCTATGGATAGTCTGTATATAGATAGTCTGTATACAGATAGTCTGTATATAGATAGTCTGTATACAGATAGTCTGAAATGGATAGTCTGCAATGATCAATAGTCTGTCAAGGTTTGAACTATTGTATGACTATCAGTCTGATAGTCATACCGATTGTCATACATGTTCAAAATGATAGTCTGTAAAAGCAATAGTCCTACCGATAGTCATACAAAGGAAGAGATAATCATGCAGCTGAAGTCAAAGTGATAGTCTGTAAAGCCATTGTCCTACCGATTGTCCTACAAGTCATATGGATAGTCTATATGTGTTAAAAATATCATAGATGGCTCAGAAGACTTGTCATGCTCGTTCAAGTATAAAGATCAGTGTATTGTTTTTTTAACAGAATATATAACACACAAATAGAACTCCTTCAGCTCTCAATAACAGACAGACCCAAGAGAAAAGAGATCAAAGAGACATGGTTCATGAGCTTCATTTAATTTCAGGTAAATTATTTCTGGACTTTATTGGTAAATCTAAACCACTAGAAATATTTTACTTGTACTGTTGGAACTATTTAGCGGATTAAGTTCCCTAGAACTTATCTCTCGAATAGTTTTAACATTCGATCTTTTTATTACAAATATAGAAAAGTTCTTGTCGAATTTTCTATAGAATTTATAATAATTAGTTTGGTCATCAAACCTTGTAATTTGTACCCATGTATTTAGACACATCCCCATCAAGTTTAATATAATTTTATATTTAACTTGAATATTGGCTTCGTTTCATTCCGCATCGAGTTGTTAAGAAATTAAAATACACCCAAAGAATAATTTCGATAAAACAGTATAGTTTGTATTCAACCCCCCCTTCTACAAACTATTTTGGACCTAACATATATATATATATATATATATATAAGATTTTACACATTCGATTTAATATTTGTACTCTATCTTAAATTCTTAAAATTTGATTTGGAGGATTTTACAGCCCACGTGAAATTAACAAAAAGATATTTAATTTAGTGATGGTTTAACAATTATTTTTCAATTGAACCTACGCAAAAATTGACGATTTTTACATTGAAAATTCTATTTGATTTATGAATTCTACTTAGAATTTGTTTTTATTATCAAAATACCCTTGTAATTATTTGAAGATAGTTCTACTAACAACCAAATACAATTTTAATAATAAGTGTAAAGATTTTGTCCAAAATTTTGATAATCAGTAGTCTGGTCCTTCGTACGACAAAGATCTTAAAATAAATAGATGTAAACCGTTGTATCTAGCATAAAAAAATGTTTTATATTTTAATATGTTATAAACTAAAAAGTATATTTACATTGAAATACGAAAATGTATATGTCAATAATTTAAATTATATATAATTAGGTTTTCTACATTGAATAGCATTATCAATGTTGGGCTTCTACATTGAATAGGATTAAAATAAAATTTCATAATTATATTTTCTCTTGAGATTCTGAGTGTTTCCATTTGAATATTAATTATTAAAGCATCACTAAATTAAAGATAATTTTATGAGGTTGCGTGGATTGTAAAATCATCTAAATCTGATTTCTAGATCGCAAGATATAGCCCAAATAGTAAATATGAATTTTTTTTAATACTAATAAATAAAATAAATAAAATTCAATTCTAATACAACCTTTTTTAATTATATCTTTTTCGGATTATAATTTTCTTTTTAAAATTCAATTATTATACAAACTTTTATAATTATATCCTTTTTAGATTATAATTTTCTTTTTAAAATTCACTTCTAATACAACCTTTTCTAATTATATCCTTTTTAGATTATTTTAATAATAAGTATAAGAGATATTTTGTCCAAAATTTTGATAATCAGTAGTATGGTCCTCCGTACGACAAAGATCTTAAAATAAATAGATGAAAACCGTGTATCTAGCATAAAAAATGTTTTATATTTTAATATGTTATAAACTAAAAAGTATATTTACATTAAAATACGATAATGTATATATCAATGATTTAAATTAGGGATAAGTTTAAGACTACCCATATGAACTATTAGATTTTTAAATATATACTACCAACCTTTCTAAAATTCTAAAAATACCGACCTTGTTTTCAAAATTCCAAAAATACTACCTTCCTCAGTTGCAACTTTTGCAACCTCATTTGCAACTTCCAGTTTTCAAATTTCTGATTTCAAGTTCTGGGGTTCAGATGACATTTTCGACCACTTTTTTGGAATCTAGATATACCCGCCAGAGGCACTCATAATTGGTGAATTTGGGTTGCATGGCCCCGCAGGGGCACTCATAATTTGTGGATTTCTGATTTGCAACTTTCAGTTTTCAGTTGCAAAAGTTGCAACGGAGGTTGCAAAAGTTGCAACTGAGCTTGCAAACCGCAGTTGCAACTGAGGTTGCAAACCGCAGTTGCAACTGAGGTTGCAAAAGTTGCAACTGTTGCAACTGAGGTTGCAACTGAGGTTGCAAAAGTTGCAACTGATGTTGCAACTGTTGCAACTGAGGTTGCAAAAGTTGCAACTGTTGCAACTGAGGTTGCAACTGAGGTTGCAAAAGTTGCACCTGAGATTGCAACTGAGGTTGAAAAAGTTGCAACTGAGGTTGCAACTGAGGTTGCAAAAGTTGCAACTGAATACTGAAAGTTGCAAATCAGAAATCCACCAATTATGAGTGCCCCTGGCGGGGCCTTGCAACCCAAATTCACCAATTATGAGTGCCCCTGCGGGGCCATGCAACCCAAATTCACCAATTATGAGTGCCTCTGGCGGGGCCTTGCAACCTCATTTGCAACTGAGATGCTACAAATTTCTAATTTCAAGTTCTGGGGTTCAGATGACATTTTCGACCACTTTTTTGGAATCTAGATATATATATATATATATATATATATATATATATATATATATATATAATGAGGTAGTATATATAATGAGGTAGTATATATATATTATATATATATATAATGAGGTAGTATTTTTGAAAAAATGATTTTATAGATTTGAAAAGATAGTTGGATGGTAGTAAAATTGAAAGTAATTGTTAAAATCTTATGTATTTATGTAAATATCCCTTTAAATTATTTATAATTAGATTTTCTACATTGAATAGAATTATCAATGTAGGACTTCTACATTATAGGATTAATGTAAAATTTCATAATTATATTTTCTCAGGTCATATATAAATTCTAAATATTTTTTTACTTTTTAAATATAATGTATAAAAACCAATATTTGAGGTTAGATAATATGGCGTGTAAGAGATGTAAATAATATTTATGAACATATAGTATAACATCAAAATTGTAGATTGACTTTATCTTCTTTCTTTTGACAGTTGAACATTTGAGATCGCTGTGACAGTATATATATACTATTTACTATTACATTCTTATTTAAGTTGAGTTAAATCCTCGATGTTTACAAATAGGTTAAATATATGATTTTAAATAATGGTATAGTTTGTATTCAACCCCCCTTCTACAAACATATCAGGACCTAACAACGATGGTTTATCATTTTATTAGAGTTGTATAACAATACAATTAGTACTACCATTGTCGATTGAAGTGCCATTCACACACTCGGATTTTGATAGAGAATGGATAGAGAAGAAACAATATTGTATAATCAAAGATATCGTTGGTATTGTGAAGATTGTGAAAAAGCCTAAGCAAATGGCTACACTTTAGTTGATAGCCTAATACTATCGTCAAAAAGAACAACTCAACTCTCGCCCTTGTTACTCATGGTCTGAGTCTTTGTGTTACTAACCTAGATTAGCTTTCTAATCTCTTGAAGATGATATAAATATAAGAACAATCGTGTTTTCTTATATAATAATATTTATATCTTGTTCTTGCATTTTGATTGGAAACAATGTAACAAATTTTTTCAAGAATTTCTTTTTAGGAATATCATTTTTTAAAAATTACAGGTTTATAAATATAAGTATAGTGTATACCCGAATCACACAAAACATTAATCAACCATGATCACAGGCTCTCGCATAAACATTAACTATATGATGTGTTCCCTCCATATGTAACTCATTTGTCCAACATTCAAAATTTATCGGTCAACAATTGACTCTGCATTCCTTGTTGTTAAATCTTCGTGCATTATCTTTTTTTACAGATTTCAGACTCCTTCTTTTGTCATGGTCCGTGGACATGACGAATGATGAAAAAAGGTTGTGTGATGACCTCTACCAGACCAAGAAAATGAATAATCATGATCATTATTCCTTCACTGAAACTGAAAGTCTGAAACTACACTCAACAGGCGAAAACAGAAACTACTAATCAACTAGATTCATCACTTTGAAATGTATCTTCACCTCCTCGTGATAACTTCTTAGCTTTTATCAAAGACATGGTAACTTAACAAATATTACCATGTTTATAAACGTATCTTTTTAGGTTGTCATGTATTCTATGGTTGAGATTTGAGTTTTTCATTTCACAAATTTTTTGCGCAAGATAAAATCTATTTCTTATGAATGTAAGCTCAATTTGCTTCACATGATAAATCAATTCGACAATTTTTATTTAGACAGTTTGTAGCGGGTGAAGGATGTAAGATATAGGTGAAGGGTATGTTTGGGGTTTGAAAAGTGTTTTGTGTGAAATATAATTTAAATGCATTTAGGTTCAGAATGCTTTGACTATTAGTTCCCAAGAAAATTAAATTCGACATGTTTGATTGACCTAGTATGTAGAGAGTGGAGAATATAAAACATATATGAAGATGCGTGTTTAGGATAAGAAAAGTGTTTTATGTGAAAAAAAATAGAAAACATGTGACGTTTGGATTAATTGTCAAATTATTGATATTTTGATTTTAAAATATAATTTTCTTATACACGAAATATACACATAATATATGTCATTAATTAAAATTATTCAAAAATTAAATATGATCATATTTGCTAAAATAGAAAGTTACCACATAAAATTTCAAGTGATCAATCCAAAAAATAATTTCAACTACACAAATAGCATTAAAATTAGATAACTTTAAAAGTCTCTACAAACATCTTCAAAAGACTCCTAAAAATATTATGAATAATGAAGTTCTTATAAACTACATTGATTTGTGTGTCAACTCCAACAATACTTCTATTTATTTTATATTTTATTAATATTCAATTCACTGGTACAAACATCCAATAAAGAAAAGAGAAGAACCAATATTTTATTAATTGTAAAATATAAGTTAAAAGCCAGTAATTGCTCTTAAAATAGAGTAGAGAGAAGAGCTTCTTAACATTTTTAAAAATGCTTCAAAAATTGTTTAGAACTTGATTTTAACTCATGCTCTTTATATTTTGATTTAAGAGTTTAGAGAAAGAGCCTCTCTCTTCATTTGGATTTTGGTGAGTCTCTCATTGTGAGAGTTTAGTTTTTTATTTTATTGTATTTTGGTGTTCTCCATGACCTAGGTTATAGATCGGCAGATTTTTCATGGTTTTGATTCAAGGATGAAGGTTATTATAGGGTCGCATCTACGGTCGATTGCACAGAACAGTCGTGTGAAATTCAAAACAAGTACATACTTTCAAATTATCTTCAAATCGCTTGGTTGCTTTTCCAAGAAAGAAGGATTCAACAGCGATATGTTAAAGCGTCTGTCCAATTTTTATTGTATTTGTAGATGTCTGATATGGGATAAAATTAAGCCCTAAAGACACATTTAATGTGGCATTAATTAAACCTAGAATGGTATAAATACGAAGCCCATTAATGGGGCCCAGAACCCTAATTAAATATTAATTTCGTAATTAATATTAGGGATGGTAAAACAACTCAGCAATAAGAGTCAGATAAGGATATTATTCCTACCAGACTTAGCCTCCAAGGCACACAATTATACAAAGAAACAGACTCCTACTAGGAAGGAGTCTAGAACCTTCTAAAGGCTGACTTGCCCACCAAGTCACCTAACCCTACCACAATTCCTAGGCTTCTCAGCCTATATAAAGGGTCAGACCCCTCATCTCAGAACTACGTTTTTGGCTTGATCTTTGATATTCATCAAAGTACACAGGCATCCTGTGAAGGCAGAATCAGCCACGTGCACGAGAACAGCCATTAAAGCTCGAAGCTCAACAACCCTAGATTTAATCACACACAAACCCTAGTTTTATTCCACAACATTTGCCATACCCCTCAGCTCTGCTCCGCCCGTCACTGAACAAGTTCCCCCAACAACAGGGGTGATCACCCAATCTCAAGTTTCTCAACCTATAGGGACGATTCCCCATGCTGAGAGTACGTTACCGGTGGTCATCAATCCAGGTCAAGAAACCAACCCTCTTCAGATGGTGGTCTCTCCTCTTGTTAATCCTACTCATCAGATACCACCGGGAGTACAGATCCACACTACGGATCTCCCTATGAATACCAACCCGATGTATGGGCTGCCTAATTATCCCCCTCGACAAAAGGAACCTGGACCAAGTGGTCATGCCTTACAGATCCGGGATCGAGAGTATGATGACTACTCTTATCCTTACACTAACGATTCATCATCAACTGAGGACGATGATCGTGATGAAGCCCCGAGGAGGCGACGTGCTAGCAGAGAACCTCTAAGGAGGACCGAAGTATCCATGATGGACCCCCCTTGACAACTGCAGAGAGGATCAAGGCTCATGAGGCCGAGATCTTAAAGTTGAAGGACGATATGGCAAGAGAACAAGCTAGATTGAATCAAACTCAGCCTCCTCCAACCACAGGGAGGATTCCCATTATCGACTTGGAGAGGTCTTGTAACGATCGGAAATTTTGATGTGTAATATTTATGTGAATATTAAGAACTTTATAATATTCTAGTATTATGTGTTTATCGATAATTATATAAATATGTGTTTTGTGGAATTATTATATGACTGTGTGGCCTTGGAAGAATAATTGTTACTGAATAAATATTGTATCGTTTATTAAACCTGTGAGTATTTAATTATGTGTACCAAGTTGATCATTTTTTGATATTATCTATTTAAAGTATTTTAAGATTTTGGAACCCCAAATTATGTTTCGTTTATGTCTGAAATTTTATTTCTTTTATTTTATTTCTTTTAATTAGTAAAAATATTTCCAAAACTTATTTCTTTTACTTTTATATTGGTTTGAGATTATTTATATAATGGTAAATAATTATTTTAGTTATTTTCAAAATTAATGATTTACAAAATTTTACCCGTTTAAACATTTTGGGGTTTAATGATTGGTTCGGGGTAATATTTTTGTAATTATCTGATGTGCATCTTTAGAGTATCAATAATACACCCCAATAATATACTCATTTCTAATCCTTATCTCTTTTTCCTCTTTCCTCTCTTTGCTCACCGTCTCTCCCCTCTTCCCTTTCGATTCTACCATCAAAAGATACCATCGGGTTACCAGTTCGGGCCCAGGTCGTGAGAATAAAGTTGTTTCGTCCTCTTCATCATTCAAACAGCAAGAACTCCTTATAAGTGGTAACCTTTAATTCCTTGTGAATTGGGGTTTTACTTTCTATTGCGTTTGGATGATTATTGATTTCTATTTGGTGTTTGTTTATCTTTATTAAGTTGCTTTAATCTTACAAAACCTTCTGTGTAATTGGATTCGTGAATTTAGTTCATCGGAAAAATTTTGACTCGCCGGAAAATGATTTTGGATACCTTGTTGTTATTTTCAGTACCATGTATGTATAGATCGATGGATGTAGACACGAAATCATATTTTTGTGAATTTTTCTGTTGATTTTGTGTTCACCAAAAAACGGACTGTTACGGTCGGATTTTCAGTTTTTGGTTCGTTTTGTTGATATATTGTGATGGTTTGAACTGTTAAAGACTAGTAGGAGTAGTAATGGACGAAAGTTGTATGTGTTGGTGTGATTTTGGGATTGTTTTGCTGTTTGTCGGAGTTGCATAGGGTCGCCGGATTCTGCAAAATTCCGGCGGTGTTCTTCAATATCCGGCCATGTTCTTCAAAATTGGGTTTTTGATCTATAAAACCCTAATCCGATTTCAAGAAACTGTTTTTTAATAAAATTTTATTAAAATTCAAAATTCTTTTTAAAAATTTAAAAATCTTTATAATATCAGAAAATTTTAATTTAATTAATTATAAGTAATGTAATTAATAATTTAATTAATCAATTAATTTGATTATTAATTGGTTAATTCTATTAATGAATTATTAATTATTTTTAATTATTATTAATTGGATTAAAATTATTATTTTGGATTTCAAAAATGTGATTAAATAAAATTAACCTTAATCTAATTAGGTTGATAATATAATTAATTTAATTTATCAATTATCTATTAATTAGTTAATTTTATTAATTAGTTATTAATCAAAGTTGATTATCTTAATTTGATTTAATTATTCGATTTGCTTCTAAAAATGATTTAAGTCATTTAAATTGAACCAAAAATATTTCTAAAATTAGAGCGAGTCGACTTTAGAATTTTCAATCTATATTGTCAATAGATGACGAAATATTTTGCCAAAAGAATTTGAATTCGCATCTTGTGTTGTGTTGGTCAACGGATTGTTTGGTGATAATGAAATACTAATGTAATATGTGATGTAAAATATGAATGGTAGTTAAATAGGTAATAGTAATAATAAAATTATACGATTATTTATTTTTCATAACCGAATATCTTATTGTTCTTCGTTTTTAGAAATTAGACGGATCGAGTAGTAAGGTTGACCAGCGAGTATCGTAGACTTACACGATTAGAAAAACAACTGTTATAGTTAAAGCTTCATACCAGGCAAGTGCTACTATCCCTCACTTATTGTTCAAGTGATATTTTCTGCAACTATTATGCAAGTGATCTATCTCAACTCGTAAATTCACGAGTAATTGATTTGATTAATATCTGTTACCAAAATCAATACTGTTGATTGTTATCTTGATATCCATTTGTATCATTGAATCTCTTTGGTTATATTCACATTGATCCTTTGAGATTGATTTGATGAAGTTATATCTATAAATGCCTGTTTAACAGCGAGATCTTCTATGATACACTTGATATCCCTCAAACCCTGAAAAGGAGTTTTACTGATATAATAAAGATGTTTTGGGATTTACACAAAGATGTTTTGACCTAGACGTAGGTCCCCTTATTATTATTAAGCCAATGTCAATAAGTGCCTTGGATCCATAAAATTGTAGGACATTGCTTTGTGCTCTGTCCGGGACTATTTCGTGTCTGATCATCGGCTATAGTCCGTAGTGTCATTTGAAATCCCATATTAAAAATTTTGAAATGTTGCAGAGATTGATATATATGTTTCGTGATGGAATGGAAGAAATTTGAAATTGTTTATTTCTGTTTTAAAATAGTTCTATCTTGTATGCACTTGCTGAGCATTCTTTGGCTCACCCTCGCTATTATTTCCTAACCTTTCAGTAAAAACTGGAGATGGCCCGAGTTCGTCACACCGCCCGTACGAGGGGTAGCTATACCTATCGCTCGTTTCCGTTTCCAGATGCCAGTGCAGGTAGAAAAACAAGGATAGGCTAGTAGTGAATAATCTTTTGGACTAGTTGTAATGGATGTGGGTTGTAAAACTGAATGTAGTCTAAAACCTATGTAATATTTGGTTATTGGCATAACTTCTTATCGAAGTTATTCTTATAACATCTGGGTTTGTAATAACTTGGTTTTAATAGTCTTGTTTTGGTGCCATAACTTGTAAACGGTCCTAACTTGTGGAAGTGCCTTATTTATTATGTTCATACTATGATTTAGTGGCACCGGGTTTCCGGGCTATCACAGGTTGGTATCAGAGCTACAGGTTATGGTTATTGAAACAAGAATAGGCAAAGGAAATTCGGGTTAGACTTTAGGTAGGATCATTAAGATAGGAAGATCACTATTAGCAAACTCATATAGAGTTTGAGTCAAGATTATCGGATATAATCTTGACCATTAATATTTAAATTGTGTTAAGGTAGTGAGCCTGGCATCTGTTAGTATGTGGTATTATTACTGCATTACTGACTCGAGCTATGATGACTCTGATGTTGATGCTCCTCCGCCGCCCTCCTCTGATACGGGGAGTGACCCATTTGAGCACCCTGTTGAGCCGGTTAGTGCGCCCGTAGTCACACCTACGACCCTAGCTATTATCCCTGCTTCCGTCCCTGAGCCTATTCCACTTAGAGCTATGCTCTGTTGTGTTTGTACATTATCGACTGTATAAGTTGTGTTGTCACTGACCCGTGACACCGTGAATATATACCAGTTTTGGCTTATGTCTACCTTTTGAGTACCTTTATATTTGTACCTCCATTTATTCTTTCATTGGTGACCTTCAGTATCATTCAGCACCATTTTTTGATAATTATGCTTGTTGTCCATATTAATACACTTGGTGGTATACCGGGAGATGACAATCAGCTTATTTAATGAAAACGAGCGATATTTTAAATTTTTAACAGCATAGTTTTGTAAACATGTACCGGTACACTAAAGAGTATTTTCATGATTTCTGTATTAAATGTTTTAAAATATTATTTCATTATCGCCAGTTTTTAAAATGTTTTTAAGGGATTAAATAAGTTGTTTGTCTTATCCTCAGGACTATGCCTCCAAGAAGAGCCCGTTATGCTCGTGTTAATAACCCACCTAATAACCCAGAAGATCAAGCCAACCCCACTACCGCCCAGCTTCTCGAACTTCTTATCCAACAGAATACTAATTTGGCCCAACAGCAACAAAAGCTTCAGCAGCAAGTCCTACAGCAACAACAAATTCTACAGCAACAACAACAGCAACAACAACAACAAGTTCTCCCAACGGTAACCTTCAAAACTTTTCAAGCTATGAAACCCCCAGAATTTAAAGGATCCGCTGACCCAGTGGAAGCTAGAGCATGGCTAAAAGAAATCGAGAAGGCATTTGTTCTAGTAAAGGTAGGAGCGGATCAAAAAACCGAATTTGCTAGTTACTATCTGAAGAATGAGGCTAATTATTGGTGGGAGTCAACCAAAGCTCTTGAAGGAGAAGGTGTGATACTTTGGGAAAGATTCACGGAGTTGTTTCTGGAAAAATACTTTTCTAGGTATATGCAAAATCAAATGGAGTTAAAGTTCTTTGAGTTGAAACAAGATAATATGAGTGTGACTGAATATGAAGCAAGATTTTTGGAGTTAGCAAGGTTTGTACCAGTGTATGTTAATAGTGAGGAGAAAAGAGCTAAGAGATTTCAGCAAGAATTGAAGCCTTGGATCAAGAATAAAGTATCATTGTTTGAACTAAATACATATGCAGGAGTTGTACAAAAGGCAATGATAGCAGAAGGAGAAAGTGATCAAACACAGAAGGAAAGAGAGGATAAGAAGAGGAAGTTTGAACCTCAAGGAAATAATCAAACCCAAGGTAATCTTCTAAATCAACCCACTAAGAAACCTGGCTTCCAGCTAGGGAGAACCATGAATCTTAAGAAGCCCAAATTTGGACAGGGAAGTAAAGGAGTTCGTCCTCAAAATGTTAACCAACCAAAACCCCCGATCATAGAATGCAAGTTTTGTGGGAAGAAACATCTAGGGGTTTGCAGTAGAGCGAATTTGGTATGCTACAAGGGTCAACAAAGAGGACATTATGCAAATGAATGTCGCAATTCGAAGGTACCGTCAATAACATGTTTTAGGTGTAGAAAGATAGGGCATATTGGAAGAGAATGTAAGGCCCCACTGCCAGTGAATAATATGATGAGGATAGCAGGACCACCCCTTCCACCTGCTCTGACTTATCCCGTGTATCAGCCGACAACCAGAACCTTTCACATGTCAATGAATGATGCTGTTAAAAATTTAGATGTGGTGGCAGGTACGCTTTCTGTAAACTCCGTACTTGCCAAAGTGTTAATTGATTCGGGAGCTGCTAGATCTTTCATATCTAAAGAATTTGATCATAAATTGAATTGTGAGACTCACTTGCTAGATGAAGCTTTAATTATAGAGATAGCTAATCAGGAACGTATACCAGTTAATCAGGTTTGTCCACGTTGTGAACTTGATATACTAGGGCATCATTTTTATGCTAGATTGATACCTTTCAAATTAGGCGAATTTGACGTAATCTTAGGAATGGATTGGCTAGCCGATCACGAAGCGCGAATCGATTGTAGAGATAAAAAGGTGGTATTATGATCTCCCGATAATAAAGAAATCATCTTTCGAGGTGAAAAACAAACCAGGAAATTTTAACTATCGTTCAAGCGAAGAAGTTATTACAATAAGGATGCGAAGCATATCTCGCCCATGTAGTGGATGTTAAAAGGGAAATGCCTAAGATAGAAGAAATACCGGTGGAAAATGAGTTCCATGATGTATTTCCAGATGAACTTCCAGGATTACCTCCAGACAGGGAAATAGAGTTCGCTATCGATCTAGCTCCAGGTACAGAACCAGTGTCAAAAGCTCCTTACCGAATGGCACCGGTGGAAATGAAGGAATTAGCGACTCAACTACAAGATCTTCTCGAGAAGGGAGTGATAAGGCCTAGTGTATCCCCATGGGGTGCACCAGTGTTGTTCGTGAAGAAGAAAGATGGGAGTATGCGGTTATGTATTGATTATCGTGAGTTGAATAAGTTGACTATTAAGAATAAGTATCCCTTACCAAGAATTGATGATCTGTTTGATCAATTGAAAGGAGCAGTGTATTTTTCTAAAATTGATCTACGATCTGGATACCACCAATTGAAGATTAAGCCTGAAGATATTTCGAAGACAGCATTTCAAACCAGGTATGGGCATTACCAGTTTTTGGTGATGGCGTTTGGATTAACGAATGCCCCTGCAGCGTTCATGGATTTGATGAATAGGATCTTCAAGAAATATTTGGATAAGTTCGTAATTGTGTTCACAGACGATATCCTAATATACTCGAAGACAGAAGAAGAACATGTTGAGCATTTAAGGATAGCCTTAGAAATTTTAAGAAAGGAGAAGTTGTATGCAAAGTTCTATAAATGTGAATTTTGGTTAAGGGAAGTACAATTTCTAGGGCATGTGGTTAGTAGTGAAGGGATCAAAGTAGATCCCACCAAGATCGAAGCTATAATGAACTGGGAGCGACCAAAGATACCCACTGAAGTAAGGAGTTTCATTGGATTGGCAGGTTACTACCGGAGATTCGTTAAGAATTTTGCAAAAACAGCAACACCACTAACAAAGTTGACCAGAAAGAATGAAAAATTCGTGTGGAATGATAAGTGTGAAGAAAGCTTTCAAGAATTGAAGAAAAGATTGGTAACTGCACCAGTGTTAACCTTACTAAATGAGAAAGGTAATTTCGTGATTCATAGTGATGCCTCCTAAAAATGGTTAGGATGTGTGCTGATGCAACATGATAAAGTAATTGCCTATGCTTCCAGACAATTAAAGCCTCATGAACAAAAATATCCAACACATGATTTGGAGTTGGCCGCAATAGTTTTTGCATTAAAGATTTGGAGACATTATTTATACGGGGAAAAATGTGAGATTTACACAGACCACAAAAGTTTGAAATATATCTTTACTCAGAAGGAATTAAATATGAGACAGCGAAGGTGGTTAAAATTAATCAAGGATTATGACTGCACTATCAGCTATCATCCAAGAAAAGCGAATGTCGTGGTAGATGCATTAAGCAGTTGAATAGAATCACTACGTCCACGGAGCTACATAAAGAGTTTGAGAAATTGGAGTTGGAGATCAGAGTCCCGGTTCAAATTGATGAAATGGTATATACCATGACATTTCAACCAGAATTGTTGGAGAAGATTAAGAAGTACCAAGACGAGGTCATGAATCAAGATATGGATAGTTTAACAGGAGAGGAGTTGTGTAGTCAAAAGGACGATAAAGGAGTATTGAGATTTTCTTCGAGAATCTGGATCCCTAATGTAACAGAATTGAAGAATGAGATTTTGCACGAAGCCCATAACTCAAGATATTCAATCCATCCCGGGAGTACAAAAATGTATAGAGATTTAAAAGAAAACTTTTGGTGGCCAGACATGAAAAGAGAGATTGCTGAATGGGTTAGCAAGTGTCAAGGGTTAAAGGAGAGCACCACAGACCAAGCGGATTGTTACAACCACTAAAAATTCCTGAATGGAAGTGGGAGCACCGTGCTATGGACTTTGTGGTGGGATTACCAAGGACTAAAGCAAATCATGATGCCAATTGGGTTATTATTGATAGATTAACGAAGTCAACACATTTTCTTCCAATAAATGAAAGATATTCCTTGGATAAGTTGGTCCAGCTCTACTTGAAAGAAATTGTGGTACGTCATGGGATGCCAGTGTCGATTGTATCTGATCGGGATCCTAGGTTTAACTCAAGGTCTTGGAAACAGTTTCAAGAATGTGTGGGCACTAAACTCAAAATGAGCACTGCGTATCATCCCCAGACTAATGGTCAAAGTGAAAGGACGATCCAAACTATTGAATATATGCTCAAAGTATATGCATTGGATTTTAAAGGCAATTGGGATGACCATCTACCCTGGTAGAGATTTCTTATAACAATAGCTATCACGCCAGCATTGGTATGCCACCTTACGAAGCTTTGTATGGGAGAAAGTGTAGATCCCCGATATGTTGGGAAGAAGTTGGTGAACGTAAGATATTGGGGCCAGAATTGATTCAGCAAACCAAGGAAACAATTGAACTTATTACGGAAAAATTGATAGCTACTCAGAATCGACAGCGAAAATATGCTGATCCGAAAAGAAAAAGTATGGACTTCGAGGTAGGTGAACCTGTGTTGTTGAAGGTCTCACCCTGGAAAGGATTGACTAGGTTTGGTAAAAAGGGGAAACTTAGCCCAAGATTTGTGGGACCGTTTGAAATTTTGAAGCGTGTGGGAAAGGTCGCATATGAGTTAGCATTACCGCCACATATGCAACATATTCATAATGTATTCCACGTATCAATGCTTAAGAAGTATAATCCCGATTCCACCCATGTGATAGAGTACGAATCGAGAGAGATTCAGTCAGACTTGTCCTATGTTGAGCAACCAGTAGAAATACTGGACAAAAAAGAGAAAGAGTTACGAAATAAAATTATTGCTTTAGTAAAGGTGTTATGGAGGAACCCTAAAGTTGAAGAGTCAACGTGGGAATTAGAAAGTGAAATGTTAGAAAACTATCCTTATTTGTTTGCTTAGGCTGATTTTGAGGATAGAATCCTTTAAGGGGGGAAGGATGTAACGATCGGAAATTTTGATGTGTAATATTTATGTGAATATTAAGAACTTTATAATATTCTGGTATGATGTGTTTATCGATAATTATAAAAATATGTGTTTTGTGGAATTATTATATGACTGTGTGGCCTTGGAAGAATAATTGTTACTGAATAAATATTGTATCGTTTATTGAACCTGTGAGTATGTAATTATGTGTACCAAGTTGATCATTTTTCGATATTATCTATTTAAAGTATCTTAAGATTTTGGAACCCCAAATTATGTTTCGTTTATGTCTGAAATTTTATTTCTTTTATTTTATTTCTTTTAATTAGTAAAAAATTTCCAAAACTTATTTGTTTTACTTTTATATTAGTTTGAGATTATTTATATAATGGTAAATAATTATTTTAGTTATTTGCAAAATTAATGATTTACAAAATTTTACCCGTTTAAACATTTTGGGGTTTAATGATTGGTTCGGGGTAATATTTTTATAATTATCTGATGTGCAGCTTCAGAGTATCAATAAACACCCCAATAATACACTCATTTCTAATCCTTATCTCTCCTTCCTCTTTCCTCTCTCTGCTCACCGTTTCTCCCCTCTTCCCTTTCGATTTTGCCATCAAAAGATACCACCGGGTTACCAGTTCGGGCCCAGCGTGGGAATAAAGTTGTTTCGTCCTCTTCATCATTCAAACAGCAAGAACTCCTTAGAAGTGGTAACCTTTAATTCCTTTTGAATTGGGGTTTTACTTTCTGTTGCGTTTTGATGATTATTGATTTCTATTTGGTGTTTGTTTATCAATATTAAGTTGTTTTAATCTTACAAAACCTTCTGTGTAATTGGATTCGTGAATTTTGTTCATCGGAAAAATTTTAACTCGCCGAAAAATGATTTTGGATACCTTACTGTTATTTTCAGTACCATGTATGTATAAATCGATGGATGTAAACATGAAATCATATTTTTGTAAATTTTTCTGTTGATTTTGTGTTCGCCGGAAAACGGACTGTTATGGTCGGATTTTCAATTTTTGGTTCGTTTTATTGATATATTGTGATGGTTTGAACTGTCAAAGACTAGTAGGAGTAGTAATGGACGAAAGTTGTATGTGTTGGTGTGATTTTGGGATTGTTTTGTTGTCCGCCGGAGTTGCATAGGGTTGCCGGATTTTGGGGAGACCCGCCGGATTCTGCAAAATTCCGGCGGTGTTCTTCAATATCCGGCCATGTTCTTCAAAATTGGGTTTTTGATCTGTAAAACCCTAATACGATTTCAAGAAACTATTTTTGAATAAAATTTTATTAAAATTCAAAATTCTTTTTAAAAATTTAAAAGTCTTTATAAAATCAGAAAATTTTAATTTAATTAATTATAAGTAATGTAATTAATAATTTAATTAATTAATTTAATTAATTAATTAATTTAATTATTAATTGGTTAATTCTATTAATTAATTTTTAATTATTTTTAATTATGATTAATTGGATTAAAATTATTATTTTGGATTTCAAAAATGTGATTGAATACAATTAACCTTAATCTAATTAGGTTGATAATATAATTAACTTAATTGATAAATTATCTATTAATTAGTTAATTTTATTAATTAGTTATTAATCAAAGTTGATTATCTTAATTTGATGTAATTATTCGATTTGCTTCTAAAAATTATTTAAGTCGTTTAAATTGAACCAAAAATATTTCTAAAAATAGAGCGAGTCGATTTTAGAATTTTCAATCTATATTGTCATTAGATGACGAAATATTTTGCCGAAAGAATTTGAATTCGCATCTTGTGTTGTGTTGGTCAATGGATTGTTTGGTGATAATGAAATACTAATGTAATATGTGATGTAAAATATAAATGGTAGTTAAATAGGTAATGGTAATAATAAAATTATACGATTATTTATTTTTCATAACCGAATATCTTATTGTTCTTCGTTTTTAGAAATTAGACGAATCGAGTAGTAAGGTTGACCAGCGAGTATCGTAGACTTACACGATTAGAAAAGCAACTGTTATAGTTAAAGCTTCATACCAGGCAAGTGCTACTATCTCTCACTTATTGTTCAAGTGATATTTTCTGCAACTATTATGCAAGTGATCTATCTCAACTCGTAAATTCACGAGTAATTGATTTGATTAATATCTGTTACCAAAATCAATACTGTTGATTGTTATCTTGATATCCATTTGTATCGTTGAATCTCTTTGCTTATATTCACATTGATCCTTTGAGACAGATTTGATGAAGTTATATCTATAAATGCCTGTTTAACAGCGAGATCTTCTATGATACACTTGATATCCCTCAAACCCTGAAAAGGAGTTTTATTGATATAATAAAGATGTTTTGGGATTTACACAAAGATGTTTTGACCTAGACGTAGGTCCCCTTATTATTATTAAGCCAATGTCAATAAGTGCCTTGGATCCATAAAATTCTAGGACATTGCTTTATGCTCTGTCCGGGACTATTTCGTGACTGATCATCGGCTATAGTCCGTAGCGTCAATTGAAATCCCATATTAAAAATTTTGAAATGTTGCAGAGATTGATATATATGTTTCGTGATGGAATGGAAGAAATTTGAAATTGTTTATTTCTGTTTTAAAATTGTTCTATCTTGTATGCACTTGCTGAGCATTCTTTGGCTCACCCTCGCTATTATTTCCTAACCTTTCAGTAAAAACTGAAAATGGCCCGAGTTCGTCACACCGCCCATAAGGGGGTAGCTATACCTATCGCTCGTTTCCGTTTCCAGATGCCAGTGCAGGTAGAAAAACAAGGATAGGCTAGTAGTGAATAATCTTTTGGACTAGTTGTAATGGATGTGGGTTGCAAAACTGAATGTAGTCTAAAACCTATGTAATATTTGGTTATTGGCATAAATTCTTATCGAAGTTATTCTAATAACATCTGGGTTTGTAATAACTTGGTTTTAATAGTCTTGTTTTGGTGCCATAACTTGTAAACGGTCCTAACTTGTGGAAGTGCCTTGTTTATTATGTTCATACTATGATTTAGTGGCACCGGGTTTCCGGGCTATCACAGGTTGGTATCAGAACTACAGGTTATGGTTACTGAAACAAGAATAGGCAAAGGAAATTAGGGTTAGACTTTAAGTAGGATCATTAAGATAGGAAGATCACTATTAGCAAACTTATATAGAGTTTGAGTCAAGATTATCGGATATAATCTTGACCATTAATGATTTCGGAGATATTGTGAGAACATTTATTTTTCGAGTAAGTTATTTATGATTTTATTATGATTTGGGAGATATTGTAAGACTCCGTCATGAGTGGAGAGAATCTCGTGCTTGGCACCTCCTATGCGATGTATTTAAATAGTATGGGCGTGTCGCCGATGTTATGGGACACGTATAGTCATGACTATTGTGTATGTTTTGCCATTTGGGTAGCATTATGCTTTTTGCCGTGCAAGCCCCTGTAAGATTTTGGGTAGAATTTGCTTTGTGCTATGTAAGCCCCTGTAAGTTTTGATGATGCCATATTCTGGATGACCGAAAATGTAGGACATCCTGTAAGATTATCTCCCATGTCAGTAAGTAAAGTTTTGTTTTTGATAATAATTTTGCTGATTATTATGTGTAAGTGGTAAGATTAATTGTTTTAAGAATTATTTGTAAGTGTATGTGCATGTGTAAGAGTCAGATTATATTTTATCGGTTATGTCTTTGTTTATGCTAATGTGTTAATTATGCGTAAGTGATATAATTATTTGTTAGAGTAGTTTATTTTGATTGAGAGCATTTGTTTTAATATTGTGAGTTGAGTCTCCATTTTATATTGTCTCATTTGTTATGTCTCATTGTTCTCTATTCGGACATTTAATTTTGTTTGTAACCTCATCGTCTGAGTCTTTGTTCAGTTATATTGTCTTTGTATTTAATTTCCGTCCAGCTTTTATTTATTATTTTGATATCCGTATATGAGCCTTTCGCTCACTGTCGGTTCTTTGTTTTTCTTATTCCTCCCGGCAGGTGATCATATTTAGGTGGGCTACTTATTGGGAAGAGTGCGATTTGCAATTTTTGGAGATTTTAGGTGTATTTGTAATTTATGAATTGTAAGATATTGGATTTTGAGAAGTTGTATTGTTTTATTCAATTTTTAGTGGATTTTAAAATTAAGTGTATTTGTTAGGGATGTTAAATTTTTCTTCTTGGATGCGTAGCTAACATCCTAGTTGCCTTGTTAATCTCTATTGAAGCGACAGTGGATATTGAGATTTAGAACTTACCATGCTAGCATAGATTTATGTATGTTTTGACATCATGATTTGTAGCGTAATTTTAACCATCTTATGCTGCCCTATGTGATCACAATGGATAACTTGTGCTTCAACCGTTATGTTTTCAAATCTTATAGACATATAGGGTCTAAACATAATTGGTGTCTACCCATCTTCTATCTCTTTTGTGGATGTATGAGTAGTTTGGTATTCGTATACTGACAGGTAACCTATACTTGTTTCTTGTTGTCCGATCAGATATCATAACCATCACATGCATTGATTAAAGGCATCAACTCTAAGCGAAGTATTTAATAAAGTTAGGATCCCATGTTTTTATTCTCATAAGTAATCAGTTCTCAATCTCGTTAGTTAATTAGATCTAATTATTGTTAGTTTGCTTCTTAGTTAATTAGTTAACCCAAACCTAAAATTTGATATTTGTCTTAGCAGTGAATAGAGATCATACATTGTTGCATAGGTGCATATTCTGTTTTATACCAGTCTTTATGGGAACGAACTCAACTTTATTCTATATTACTTGTGACCACGTACGCTTGCGTGAATTATTGCGAACAAATTCTTATGAAGCAGCAGAAGCATTAAGAACTACTGAAGAAGAATTCAAAACTGCTGACAAACCACCCAAGTCTACCAAACAGACTGCTGACAAACCACCCAAGTCTGCCACATACGCTTTCATAAACTGAGGACTAGTATCTTGAAGAGTCTGTATTGGAAAGTTGTTGGATCACTCCACAAGCTAGAAATGCTATGTGCTTGGGAACTAGAGGTGATCTTTGATCAAAGAAGAGATGAAGATCCAAAACTAGACGGAAAAAGGAGAGTAACTCTGAATGCATTTCCTGGTAGAAGATTAAAAGTTGAAGAAGGCATTCTAAAATTCAGAACCTATGTCAAGGATAAAGTCCTTTGGTTAGAATTTCAGGATGCATTAAGGACAGTCTCCCCAAACATTCAGAGGTACATTGATGAAATTGAAGATGATGCTAGATCTCCTGAAGAAAAAGTCGTAGTAGAAAATCTCAAGAAGGCATTGCAAGAAGCTCTCGAAAGAGAGAAAGAAGTCAGAATGAAAAGGAAAGCTCAATAACAAGTTAAGTAAACTTGTATACCTGCTTAATCCAGAGAAGCAACTTGTTTTTGAAATTAGATCATTGTCCTTTGTAATGCTCAATGGTTGTAAATATTCTAGAACCCATTTCACATTCATCAGAAATAAAGTTTTAACTATTCTGATCTATGTTAGTTAAGTTGTCAGCATGCTTTAATTAGAAATTTGTTGTTATTGTCCATAAAAACAAATTGGGGGAGATTGTTGGGATTTATGGGTGATAGCTTAGAGACAACTTAACTAGATTTTATCATACTTAGTTTTTGATAAGTAGAACATACTGTCACAGCCAGAGTATGTTCTTGTGACCAAAATAGTTGTTGTAATTTAATAAGTATGTATCTTGGAAGAAGTTCATTCAAATGTTCAAGCTTCAAGATTACATTAATTCGACAGCAAGAATAAATGTTACTATCACAACATTGACAGTAAGGTTACAAGAAGACAGCATGTTGCAAGTCACGGAAACAGACTCCATCTGACAGCAACATTGGCAGAAGCATGAGACAGCAACATTCTCACAGTTTGACAGCAACATTGGCGGGGGTTCATACTGTCAACCAAGGAACATTCTCTTGACAGCGGACTTGGCGGTTAAATTTACTGTCTCACTGAATTATTTGAATTTGGAATTTATCTCAGTCAAACCCGTGACAGTTTAGATATTCAAGAAACAGATTTGCTGCAACTTGTCAAAGATTGTAGCAGACCTACAAGACTACGACAGAAGCTTGAGAGATCACAGGACAAAGCTCGTCAATTCAAGAGTATGACAAATCTACATCTACTAGAATTGTATTAGCTTGAATTAGAAAGAATCTAGGTTGCTTTACATATAATGATAACTCTGTTTGTATAGCAATATAGGAAAGTCACATAGGTGTGCAAATTGTAAGGAGCTACCACTTGAAAATGACAGCAACCTTACAACCCATGTGACATAGATGTTAGAGCAAATTAATCTACATAGAGAATCTTCTCTCATTCTCTTAAATATTGATTCATTCATTGTAATCACTCAAGAAACCGAAGCTTGAGAAAATACTTTTTCTCAAGGTTGTAGCAACACTTTCCAAAATAAATAAAACATTTATTTTGTGAGAATATCTTGAGCTATCACTTGTGTTTGCATTTCGTATACTGATAGATTAGAATCTTTATTATTGTTGTTGAAGTAAAGATTTGAATTTATCAGTATTGCATTCAACCCCCCCCCCCTTCTGCAATACTCCGGGACCAACAATTTATTTCATTAATTAGAACGATTATATTTTTGGAAAGAGAAAATATTTTAGTTAGAAAAGTTAATAGTTGAAAAAGGTAATTGGTTTGTTTTTATTTAAGAGTAGTGTTGGCAACAACTTTGTGTAATATTTTGAGAAAAGATTGTGTTTTATTTTTTTATAATAAATAAAATAATTAAGAGTAATAAAGTAAAACAATTAAATAAGGTAAGGACCGTAAATAATTGACGTTTGACTTATTGGCACACACTTTTAGGAGCATTGACCACATAGTTAAAAAAATTATTTTTAAAATTTTCTTTTTGTAATAAAAGTTTTAATCCTATATTTTTATTCAAAAAAAGAAAATTTTAAAAATAATAATTCTAACTATGTGGTCAATGCTCCTAAAAGTGCGTGTCATACCAAAACTTTTAATGTTTCATCTTTTATAATATAGTAGTTTTGGAAAGGAGAGATTTTAGTTAGAAAAGTTAAAAAAACTAATAGTTGAAAAAGGTAATTCGTTAGTTATTATTTAGGATAATATGAGATATTTTAGTTAGAAAATATAAAAAAGATATTATCTTTTATCTGGAAAAGACAATCAGTTAGTTATTATTAATTATAATATTATTAGTTTATTTCATTAATCAGAACGACTATATTTTTGGAAAGAGAAAATATTTTAGTTAGAAAAGTTAGAAAATGTATTAACTGAAAAAGGTAATTGATTTGTTATTATTTAGCAGTAGTGTTGGGAACAACTGTGTGTAATATTTTCAGAAAAGATTGTGTTTTGTTTTTTATAATTAAGTAAAATAATTATGCATAATAAAGTAAAATAATTAAATAAGGTAAGTACCGTACCAAAACTTTTAATATTATGTATTTTATAATATAGTATAGATGCCCTGTTTTTTATTCTTTGAATTTACATTTGTACTCTGTATTTTGTAACTACTCTCATATTAGCTTTGTTTTTATATTTGGGGATGTTATGTTTCAAAATTATTTATGTGTTTTAATGTGTATTTTTATGTATGTGTTAAATGTCTCCCTTTTAAATTATTTTTGTTTATGTAGGGATGTACTATGCTAATGGTGATGACTTGAACCTGACCATTGAGATGCTCACTCAGCTGGAGGTATGCCCAGATTTAGAGTTTTGTACCTTCTCTAATTTTGAAGGCTAACTAGTTTTCTTCTGGTCATTTGTTTGTCAATCCAAGTTGGTCAAGATGAAAGTGATCTAATCTATATTCATATGACGTTTATCTAGTTTGTATTATTTTCTATGCTAAATGTTGACATCCATTATTTGCCCTCCTTAGAAGCTACCATTAGATTGTAACATTGATAATTTACAGTGTCGGATTATATATGTTTTCACAACTTCTATTAAATAAACAAATTTATATAAGATTAGGCATTCAACAATGTTCAGGCGTGTAGGAAGCAGAGTTTTATACTTTCAGCGACATCTTTCTGCATAAGTTACAGGAAGATATGTCTGACGTTTAATGAGTGAATAAATCATGTTTTTAACTTGGAATAGTAAATAGATACTACAGTGCATGTCTTAATCTCAGCATATCTGTTGCAATCACCTTGGAATCTGGGTTCTTAGCATATCTTTTCTTATAGGTGGGATTTTCCGTTAATGAAATTATAATCCTTGCATTTTTGTGGATACTGAAAGCCTTTTTTGAGGTACTTCAATTCCTCCCTTCTGGAATTATCATGACATGTTATTAAACATATAAATTATTTTTTTACGCTAGTGTAGCTGTTTAGAAAAGTATGATATAGATTTTTATTATTAGATACTGGAGGTAAGTTATCATAATTATTATATTTAGCAAAAAAAGTTATTATAATTAGAAGGTGAATGAGTAGTTTACCTATGGTTTGAGCTATAAATTACACATCACAGTGCAGTGCTTCTCGTGTAGTGCGTTTGTTACCTTTTAACCATTTTTCCTTCTACCCATAAATCCATATATCTGTAAACTTATGCTGTTAAGTCGTAATATTTGTTTTCAAATGTTATTTTTAACATTTTAAGTTTCTTACTTTTTGAAAATTTTGTAACGAAAAACACATATTAGAGTTTTTGTTTTTTTTCGGCTTCAGTATTTTGTATGAAGAAACACTGATGGTATTTTTCATGGGATGTAAAAATTACATTTGAATATTTTTCTAATTTTTCAATCTTTTTGCAGATCGAAGGACCAAAGTGTCCTAAAGAAATGCTTGCGGTGTTGCAGAGAGTGCTTGAAGAAAGCGCACCTGCTCTTGTTTCAGCAAGGCTTGAAACAGAAAAACGAAGAAGCAACATTCGCTTGAGGGAGGAGCAAGATGCTGCTTATCGAGCTGCACTAGAAGCTGATCAAGTTTGTCTTCTCTCATCCCCTCTCCGTATTCCTGCCCATCACTCTTCTTTTTCCATAACATTTTGTTTGACATTTGTAATGCTAAATTACAATTTTATTTATTAAATTGCTGGTTCTTACAATCACAACTTGGCATACATTTTGCCATTAAATTTTTAAAAAATTATATGCCCTTTCATGTGATTATGGAAGAGTCAAATGTTTCTTGGAAGCAGTGGCGATGACCAAGTCAGATCTGGTTAACTGAATTTTTGGTACTTAACTTTTAATTAAAATGATATTATTCTATTTCTCACTAGTGAACATGTGAATCCTGTGAGGGTAAAAGAAGTTACAAAGTATTGTGTACAAATAATAGTTGGAAGACACTTTTTCCCCGGGTTAATTGGCTATTTCATAACTGAACTCGTGCTCAACTTGCAGTTGGGTAATCGTACTTAATCTCCACCGCCCTCCACCTTCTCTCCTCTCTCTCGCTCTCATTCTCTCCATCTCTCTCTCTCCTGCCTCCCTCTCTCTCAATCTCTCCACCCTCATCTCTCTATCTCTCTCTACCCTCATCTCCCTCTCTAAAGCCTCATCTCTGTCTCTCTCAATCTCTCCACCTTTATTTCTCTCTCCGCCTATATCTCTCCCTCTCACCACTTCCATCTCTCTTATACTCGATGTTGGAGTTTTAAACCGAATCGGATCAATTGGAGTTTTATCAATTTTAATATATGGTGATTGGTTGCTGTACTCAGAGATTTGTATAGGAATATGGTGATTGGTTTTAAATGGTGATATATCAATTTATCAATTGTATGGTGATATATGGTGATTGGTTGATTTGTATATGTTGAAGGTCGAGGGGAGAGGTGTGGCGGCTGAACAAGGAGCTGGGGTGGAGAAGCTCGGCGGCTGGTGGGTTGGAGAGTGAGATGGGGTGTAAAGGAGATGGTTGTAGGCAAGGGAGAGAGGAAGGGGAGGTGAGAAATGGAGGTTGTTGGTGAGTTGAATAAAGGTGGGGGATGGGCGATGCTGTGGGTTGAAGGAGGAGGTGAACGGGGGAGAGGAGAAAGGGTGAAGGTCCAATCCCACCGGAAATCATCAAGGATGGTTTATAAACGAAGGAAAACCTTAGATGTCCGGAACCAATGTCGAACTCGCCGGAAATTCTGGTATTTTGGTCAATTTTGGACCGTTCTTGTTGGTTGTTGATGTTATAAACATGCTGAGGAACTAGAGTACAGAAATTGTTGAATGTTCTTGGCGACCCGGAAACCCGATTCCTGACCCGTTTCTACAATCCGGTTATGTTTTGCAGCTGGGTGGATAGAAAATGAAGTGTTATTACATTCATGTTATGTTAAAAAGAATTATTTTTTTTACATTAAAAGGTAAATATGAATTTTAAGTATTAAAAGGTAAAAGAGTTTTGGGTTTATATAATTTTCGATTTAATTTTAAGTTAAAATACTGACATGTCATCACACGTAGCAAGAATTAACGGAGCACCGTTAAAAGCCAACGCGAGTTAACGGCGCTGCAAGTTATTTCGTGTTTAGTGGTTCAATCGCAATAAATTATTAATGTACTTACCTATTTGCAAGTTTTTTTAGTTCAGTTACCCAACTGCAAGTTGGGCACGAGTTCAGTTATGAAATAGCCAATTAACCCCTTTCCCCTGTAAACAGTGTTGCCAGAATTTATTACTTTTTGGTATTGTAGTCAATATAGGGGGTTTGAAACCCAGACTTGCTAACACCTAGGGACGGAGCTAGAAAATTGGGTTCGCGGGGGCGATTTTTTTTTTCATCTTAATAATTAATATATTAAAATAATTTTTTATTAAATGAAATTAAAAATTATTATTAAAATTTTTTAATTTATGAATATACTTAAATTCAAATATTAAAATTCAAAATTATGATAATAATCAAAAAATTTATCACTATATTCATAAAATTTATAAAAATTTGAGGGGGCAAAATTATAATATTACAATATTTTTACATTAAAAATATGATTTTTTTATAAATTTTTTTATAAATTTTAATACTAATTTCATGATTATACGGGATTTTGGGGTGGCGGCCGCCCCTGCCTGCCACCCCTTGCCTCCGTCCAGGCTAACACCGTGAGATGGTTTATAATTTTAATAATAAATAGATGACACTGGATCGAGTATGAAATATTGGGTTTAGGTATGTTTGGTTTAATAGATGAAATTGAAATCGGGTGGTGGGTTGAAGGGATGAAAACATTTTAGCTTATATGTAACAGATTAGGGTAGATTATTTTGCATAATATGCTCTCCGTAATCTTTGTCAACTTTATGATCTATAATAAAAGCTCAATTTAAAAAAGGTGTCAATTGTGTTTGCTACATTAGGCCAGGGAATGCAGAGGAAGGAAGGGTAGGAAAGGCTGGCAAGGGAAGCTGCTGAAGCTGAGAGGAATTTGAAGGAGGAAGAGGAGGCTCGTGAAAGAGCAGCTCAATAAGCTACTGAGAAAAAAGCAGCATTAGCTAGGTTGTGAGAAGAGAAAGCCTTGGCATTAGGCACTGAACCTGAAAAAGGACCGGATGTTACTCATGTAATATATCGTTATCCTGCCAACTTTGATCAAGAAAAGAATCTGTGTTGCATGAGGATCACAAATTTAGAGATTTACTACACTGTAATGATACTTCACATCAAGGTTGATAATGATGTTCATGTAAATTTGGGTTAGTACAACGAAAATGGTGATTGTGCTAAACTGATAACTCAATCATTTTGCTGCTCAAATACAGCATAATTCTTTGTGTATCTAATACACAAAATTACTTTTTTATATGCAGGTGCACTAGTGAACATACTTGCTCAGCACAGAGCTAAGCCAAAGGTCTACATTGGATGCATGAAAACTGTACCAGTTCTTTTTAAAAATTGAGTTCAGAATCTTTTAGTTTATGAAGCAAATTACACCACTCTACTTGGTCGAATGATCAACTGATTTTTCTTTTTTTATATCCATCATATTTATGATTGAACCTAATGGATCAAAAAATATGAATATATAGGCAAATATTGCATAGATATGCAAATGAGGATATTTCACTAGGTGCGTGGTTCATTGTCTTGGAGTTCTTTTGAAATAGAGGATAAAATGAATAAGAAATTGGAAAAGATTCTTGCAAAATTGGTTGAGAAGAATCCATTGCTGAATATCATTGAAGAGGAAGAGGAAGCAGCACCACGACGACTTATGTTTATATAATGTTTAACCATTGAATTTGGTCTATGTATTACTAAGTTCGCGATTGTGTCACTTGAACTTAGTTATTGTGCTTGAACTTGATCATTTTTCTGAACTTGTCTTAGTGCTTTCTGTATTGATGTTGGAACAACATTATTACCTGCTTGATTAGATTGATGTTATGATATACCAATTAAAATTGGTGGATGTTTATAAAATCTAAAGGTCATCCCAGTTTTTTTATTGAGCGTTGCAATTGATTCAAAATACGTTGCAATTGGGTATATATATGTTGCCTTAGGGTTACGTGAGTCCATGTATTGCAACAATTAACACAAAAAAATTGTTACAAAAAATTGTTATCATAGGTAGTCCAAGATATTGAAGTGGTGTTAAACATGTTGTTGTAGTCATAAAATCGTTACCATATACCCTAATTACAACGATAAAATAGCGTTGCAATATGATACTAAATTCGTTGCCATGAGGATCCTAAGGCAACCAGAGCAAATCTTATGCTTAATTTGTCCATAATTGTTGGCATAGACCCTATTGCAATGAATTTATGGCATACTGTAACATATTTTACGCGTTGCTATATGTAATCTATGATGTATTGAAATAAGAAATAAGTTGGCATGAAAGTACATCATTGTAAACATTAAACTTATCGACATATAAATTATAAGTTCAGTTAATAAGCAAACAAACATCTCTCATAAGTTTTTATGAGATTATAAACCATAAGTTGGCTACAATAAGCTAAGCTAAAACAGGACATTCTTTTTTGTTTTCGTAGTATCAGTTTAAATATCTTTAAACTGTAAGAGCTTAAGAATTTGATTTTCAACTATTTTATCTTTACTCAGGGTCATATGAAAACAAAAATATATGAGCAATTAATTTTTTTTTAATGAGATATTTGATTAAATATACATATTTATATGATAAACTATTTATAAAAAATTATTAATTTTCTTTTTAAAACACGTATTCCTGTAGATTTCTACTTGAATATGCACTTGTTCGTATACGATTAAGATTCAACTTGTTTGCAAGTGAGGTAAAATTTGAGCACCTTTATAGTTATGGTCTAGAAGTTTGCAAATGAATATAGCTAAAAAAGTTTTCTTCAAAATAAAATAAAATATATATAGCTAAAATTTTGTATACAACAGTGTTCATTTAGAAATAATTTATTGGATCTAATAGTATTTTACTTCATTTTTCATAGATTTTTATTGATGAATAGTTCTCATATATGAGAAAAATAAAAGCATCCGCATGGTATTCAACTACGAAAGCCTTGTTCTCACCAGTGTAGAAAATAAACTAGCAATGACCCTAAAATAGTTGAGGTACAACCCGGGGAAACTATACTCTGAAGGCATGCCAATGGCCAGTTACCAATAGCTCAGGGAGGGGAATTTTAAGTCGGCTCTTCCAATCTCTCATCTCTGAGCACATCAATATTACCATATGTATTTGACTAGATGATTTATTGCTGGGCACAGTTTTTGTTCGCGCTCCAGGCCTTCAATTTTTCAGCTTTGGCATTACTGTTGAGAACCAGTCCATCTAAAATGTTAAGGTGTTAGAGGAAGGCTCCAAATGGATCTTATGCTATATTTCAACACTCCCAGGCCCCAAATGAATATTATGCTATATTTTATTTTAACACTCCCCTCACTCGAAATCCCATTTTTTGGATTGAAGAGTGGATCACGGGCGTCCATCTTTTGGGGTAATAATTGTCTTCGTGTCCATAATAAATTGTGAGAATATTGGGGGTGGCAGAGAGTCGAATTTGAGACCCCCGCCAAACCAGAGCTCTAATACCATATTGAGAACCAATCCATCTAATGTCTTAAGGTATTAGAGGAAGGTCCTAAATAAATCTTATGCTATACTTACTTAGGACGAATAATTGCTTCCCGCTTATGAATTTACGAGCAGTGGCGGAACCAGAAATTTGCAGAAGAGGGGGCTTAAATTAATGGTTTAACAAATTACAAGTGTTTTAGAAAGCAAAAAAAAAAAAAAAAAAAGAGGACATTACTTACTTGTAACATCAGTGTCCAACATCCGATGGACATTTATTCCTTCGAGCTGGCAATTGAATTCTACGAGTAACCATCTTTTGAAAGCGCTCCAAAATGACTTCTTTGTCAATCTTTAAAAATACATCCTTCTCGATGTAAACAACCAAACTGTCATTCATCCATTCATCTCCCATCCTATTTCGCAAATCAGACTTGACAATGTTCATTGCTGAAAAGACTCTTTCAACGGAAGCTGTTGCAACGGGTAAAAGCAATGCTAATTCAATCAAGCGATACACTAATGGAAATGTTTGAGCTTTCCTAGTGGCAACCATTCTTTTTGCTAGACTTCCCAAATTTTCAAGCTCAGAAAATTCTTGATCCTGTTTAACATCATAAATTCTTGATCCCAAATTTGCACTACTTGGCTTAAAAAGGTAACAACAAAAACAAAAAGTTGCATTCTTTGATATACTATATTCGAGCCAATTAAACTTTCCAAACCAATGCCCTTGAAAACTCCTATTTGAATCTCCATTTTTTTGGAAAAACATGATTACGTGGACGACATGGACCTTTAGAAATATATTCTCTTCGAATACGATCTCTAATACTCGCATCATATTTCTCAATCGGTTTTCGATCACCCGGATCACTAATAATTTCATTCATATCAAACCCCAAAGAAGTAGTATTTACCGGCACACTAGGATTAGGAATAGGAGGAGACTGAGAAGAAGGGATACTACCACCTGATTCATCTGAATTTCTTGGCCTTTTAATCACAAATTTGTCCATAACCTAATATATATGTGAAAAGCAAAAGTATTAGAAACTTAGAATTTCAATTCCTGTCAAAACTCAAAAGTACAACTACAAGTACTAAATTAATGAGAACTTAAGAAAGTAAATTACCTTGCAATTTGCAAACCAAGAAGATTGTTGTCTGTTGAAGACTTGAAGGACGAAGGTAGACTAGATTGTAGACTGTAGAGATAGAATTGGGTAATTTAGATTAAGGTATTAGGTATAGATAGCTGTAAAGTCGGATACATTGACACAATAGAGTGGGCTGGGCTGGTGTTAAATAGGGTGGGCTGGACTATTTTTATTTTATTATTCTATAATAAAGTCTCCAAAAATTTTCCTCCCATAATTGTAAAAAAAACCTGCTACTGGTGACCAGTGAGCTGAAGCCCACCTGTGGTATAGCCTGTCTCCGCCACTGTTTACGAGTACTTTCCCCTTTTACAATCGATGTAGAATAAATAGCGATATTAATGTTATCATAAAATCTTTTACATTTCCCAAACGGCGGCAATTTCTTGGCAATGAATTTGAATAATCTGAACAGAATAATATCTAGTTCACATAAGATATGCAGAAACAAGGCGCACTCTAGGCAGTAGGCCCAAAGGGAATGTTAGTTCATATTCTGTAATAATATGGCAGAATCACACAATTTTAACTTCATTTTTGATGTAGGAGGAGTAAATTAATAAAACTATTCGAATTGTTCAATTTATCACCTTCTTAATCATTCAGGGCACGCTGCCGCATTTTACCAAGGTCAACTGCTTTTCATTTAACAATTAGGATACAAAAAAATAAAAACAGCTTAAAAAGCATTATACAATCATACAGTCTTCATATTTATGACTGTTTCATGCAGCTTCAAAATAGTTAACACGTCTACATTCCAGTAACATACTTGAAATTGAGGATCCATCTATGACTATAACTATACCTGCAAATTCCATGCCACATTACGACGACAAGTACTGTTGGATAACGGATTCAGATTTATAACTTTAAGTCCCTATAAATTTAGACAACACTCCCTAGCTGATTATATCTTAAAGAAGAAACTAGAATACTTGAATTTACAAGATTGTAATGAAAATGGCTACTTCAAAATCTTCAGTAATTGTGCTGTTTCAATTGATTTTGTTCCCTTTTCTGTTTTGCCTTGCTAATGGGCAGGGTTTGAAAGTCGGGTTTTACGACAAAACATGTCCCAATGCAGAGCGTATAGTTAAGGAAACCATGGATCAAGTCATGGCTGTAGCACCTTCTCTTGGTGCCCCTTTATTAAGATTGCATTTTCATGATTGTTTTGTTAGGGTGTGTACATTCGAAATTCAGACTCATAACATATTCAGTTTGTATGTTAAATCGTTAATGATTTATTCTTACTGTTATCTGCACTGCAGGGCTGTGAGGGTTCAGTGTTGTTGAACTCAACAAGAAATAACCAAGCTGAAAAGGATGCATTTCCAAATCTAAGTCTTAGAGGATTTCAAATCATAGATAGAGCTAAGTTAGCTCTCGAGAAAGCATGTCCTGGCGTGGTTTCTTGTGCTGATATAGTCGCCCTAGCAGCTCGAGATGCAACTGTCGCTGTATATTATTTCTTTCTCAATACTGTCTTTTAATTTGTATCCATCTATATATATGTCCATCATCCAATTTCATCTCATGTAGGATCTGGTGTAACCAATTAAAACTGATATTTTCGAAGATATATAACTAAATAAACTGCATTAACTTTTACAGGCTTAGTGACAGTGACTTAATATTTCTCTGTTTATCAGTTAAAAGGACCACATTGGAAAGTGGAAACTGGGCGAAGAGATGGAAGAGTGTCGATGATCAATGAAGCTTTAACTAACTTGCCATCTTCACTGGACAACATAACTACATTGCTACAGCGTTGGCACCAGAAAGGTTTAAGTAGAAAAGACCTTGTTGTGTTGTCAGGTAATGGAATAAACTCGAACAATATTGCAGATACAAGTACAAAGCTAATTTGAATATTCCGAAATCCTTAGACCTTGTCAATTGATTATATAGGTGGCCATACAATTGGAACTTCGCACTGCAATGCATTCACTAATCGTCTATACAATTTCACTGGCAAGGGTGACACAGATCCAAGTTTGGATTCCAACTACATAGTTAAGTTGAAGGAGAAATGTAAAGCTGATGACCAGACCACATTAGTAGAGATGGATCCAGGAAGTTATAAAACATTTGATAAACATTATTATGCCCTTGTTTCAAAGAGAAGGGGACTTTTTCAATCTGATAGTTCCCTACTTGATGACCCTAAGACAAGGAGATATGTCAGACATCAAGTTTATCACTTGAAATCAAATTTCTTCAAGGATTTTGGTGTTTCCATGGTAAAAATGGGAAGGGTTCAAGTCCTTACAGGAAGTGCCGGTGAAATAAGGAAAGTCTGCTCCAGGGTTAACTAATGTGGAGTATATTTCTGTTTGTTTCTGTGTGTGCCATTGTGTTTGTGTGAGAAATTAAGAGAGAAAAGGAGATTGATTTGAATATGATACCCTCCCCTGTATCTTAGTACAATAAGACTGTTCTTTTTCTACTTTCGGAAATGATCAAGTATTAATGTGTTAATGTTTTACCACATTTCTATGTTTTTCTTAATACATCAGTTCACACTTATGCATCTCATATCATAGATTTCATCACCACCTGAGATTTTGGGATACTTTTCATACACATTCACTAAAACTCAAATTTCCAACCTCCCACAGAAAAGAAGAGAGTTTATACTTGCCACCAAAAGAAGAGAGCTTGTACCAGTGAAACACTGCTCCTTTCCTCGTCTTGTAATACATCAATTAAATGTATTTATATACTTCAAAAATTATAATAGCTCACAGCAGACTTGGTTTACTTGTTCTAGATTGTAACCTTAAGACAGATAATTTCTCTCCTTCGTACCATGCCAGTAGACATGAATGTATTTATATACTTTTTTCTCGCCACCAGATTATATAACCTTTTCAACTTCTGCATTTACTTGTTCTTGATTGTAACCTTAAGACATATATAATTTCTTTCCATAGTACCATGCCAGTTGACATGAATGTACTTTGTTTAACAAAAAATCAAGACTCATTTATATGAGAGCATATGTGCATAACTGTGGGACAGTTGTATAAATAATTTGGGCAATCTTCTGGTCAGGAATTGTAGACCACACGTATACTGATAAGTTTTAGCAAGATAAATATATGATGAATGTGATGTAATGAACTAAGGAGCAAAAAGTCAATTTCAAATATGTATGAAACCCTGGGTGCATATTCAAACCTAACAAACACCACAATTTTTCATGTAATGCTGAAAATATAAAATATTGTACAGTGTTGTAGCATATATGCCAATAGTTGTTTCAACCTGTATGTCAAATTGTCAATCCAAATTCAAGCGCAGGGTGTGCATGTTATAATGACGTTGTATACCACATTAATGATTACGAACTAGCTCACCTTGTATACCACTTTAGTCTTAGGCCTGAGGGGAATTTGTGAAATCTTAAAAGGGTCTAATGGCTAATCAAGATTTAAGACTCAAGACATATGTTATGCACAATACTTCTAAACACAATCACAATCAATGACTCCAAATATTACTCAAATAGATTCAATAAAGGATGATTCACCAGAAGTTCTCACCACATACATAATAATACACCACAAGTAGCTCTCACAAAGTAAATTTATTCCAAAGTTTTCACAGCGATCAATCTTAAGTTACCATACAAAGCCTGTAAAATATAAGAGAACTGACTTGTCCAATGTTAACCACTATTTACTGGCATCTAAGTGGCTTTTAGAACTTCGATCTCAAAAATCAACACTGAGTTAGGCTTAATACCCCATGCTTCGAATCCCTTAGCTCCATAAGCGTAGTCAGGAGAGCACTGAAAAATGTACAAAATTGTATTGAGTATTGTCAAAGTAACAAGAATACAAAACCAATAGATGGTAATGAATTCACTTATTCTGCCTACCACTTTTTCTGTTAGTTAACAGTAATTACAAACATGGTTTAAATCCCGACCATTGGAGCTATAGATATAGACAATGGGTTTGAATTAAAGTGAGACACAGAATTAATTGCTTTCTGTAGTGAATGTGAATGGCAAAGAATGATAAAGTTACATATATACCGTTAGTCTAGCAACTTCGCCTACTTGCATTCCCAGCACGCCTGCATCCCATCCTATTAAATGAAAAGTCTCATAAGTACCAATATGATCAGAACCAGGGAACAAAATGTATCAATAAAGGACAGGATGCAATGCAATAAAATATAAATCATTTTCTATAATAAGTAATAATAAATAAAAAGTTCGGTCATGGAAGTCTTAAAACTCAAGCTGTTAGCTTATATGAAACACATGGATTCGTGAATTCCTACTGCACGTCAAAGTTAAATATTTAACCTGTAGTCAAGAAAACACTTAAATACATTTCTGACCAAATCACTGAAGGCTGTCATACCTTGCACTAAAGAGCCTAAGGCGTTGCAGACTTATGTGAGACGTAAGAAGGCTGATCAAGTAAAAGGGTAAAAGAGTCATTTCGGGAGGAACAAGTGGAATAAAAGAAATAAGAAAATAAATGGAAACGTTGGAGTGGAAAGAAAGTTAGTGGCGGGCCCCAGAGGAAAAGAAGAGATAAGATGGGAATTGGGGATCTAATTAGGTATCGAGATTGTGAGTAATATTAGGGTTAATTGGGAGAGAGCTGGGCCTCTCGAATTGTCCATGCAATTTGTAATTCTGGAGTTGGATATCTCGATCTGTTTATCAGTTTCTCTTTATTAATCAAACATTATTCAGTCGATCTGTTCATTTCAAGTATCTACTATCATTTTATTGTCGTTCGAGTTCATCAGTTAATTAAGAGTATTACAAGTGGTATCAGAGCACAATCGATCCATGGCACCACAGACGACAAATCCGACGGTTAATCAACGGATGGAGGAGTTGGAAGAAGCAGTGGGTACGTTGGAGACGAGGGTTTCGGAGATGGTGACTAAGGCGGTCGAAAAGGCGGTAGAAGGTGTGGTGGCGAGGTGCGAAGGGCGTATGGCTCGAGCTAGAGAACAGCAGGAGTCGATGATTTTTGCGATGAAGAGTGACCAGGACAAGTTTCAATCGGAGATCCGTTCATCTGTAACGGGTTTTCCGTCCATAGTCAACCCAGTGAACGAGAAGGGTGAGGTGAGTGTAACTCAAGGGGAATCATCTGTTCGAGGAGTGATGCGAACACCTTCTGTGGGGGTTCCGGTGGCTGGGATGTTTGGGAGTCCAGGAAGTGAGAGGATGTTTGGAGGAAATGGGCCAGGCGGCGGAATCGGAGGAGGAATGGGTACTTGGCGATACCGGAAACTGGATATGCCCTTGTTTGATGGAGGGGATCCAGATGGTTGGGTGATGCGTGTGGAGAGGTATTTTAATTTTTATAAATTAAGTGAAGAAGAAAGATTAGAGGCAGTCGTGGTTGCTCTAGAGGGAGACGCACTCAAATGGTATCAATGGGAAAATAGGAGACATCCAATACGGAGATGGGTCGATCTGAAACAGTTTATTCTAAGGAGATTCCGTTCGTATAGTGGGGGCTCGTTGTACGAACAATGGTTGGCTACGGTGCAGACATCCACAGTAGAGGAGTACCAGAGAAAATTCATTGAAACTGCAGCACCCCTGGATTGTTTATCTGAGGATATCTTATTGGGTCAGTTTTTAAATGGGTTAAAAGAGGAGGTGAAGGCGGAAGTGAGGGTTTTACAACCTTTGAGTTTGGAGCAGACAATGGAGTTGGCCGTGAGGGTTGAAGACAAAAATAAGGCGGTCTTGAAGAAGAGTTTTACCAGTTCATACCGAGCAAGTACTTACACTTATTCTGCCAAAGGGCCTGGGCAAGCATTGTATGGGTCACAGACTAGTCCGTCCTCGATTCGTAGTTGGGCTTCGGGGGGAGGAGAGTCCCAGGCATCGAGTAGTCCTTCCAAGTATACAAGGGTTAACCAGAATAAAAACACTGGGGAAGTGAGGCGGTTATCTGAGAAGGAGTTGCAGGACAAGCGATCGAAGGGGCTTTGTTTTTGCTGCGACGACAAGTGGAATATTGGCCACAAATGTCGAAAAAGAGAGCTCAGTGTGCTAATCATGGAGGATGAAGACGAGGAGGGGTCAGAGGAAAACACCAGTGAACCACCAATTTCTCCGAAGGATGAGCTGCTAAATGAGGTACCACTACAATCTGAGGTTTCACTTAATTCTGTTGTGGGTTTGACTAGTCCGAAAACAATGAAGGTTAGGGGAAAGATTAATGACCAGGAAGTGATTGTGCTAATTGATCCGGGAGCTACACATAACTTCGTGTCGTTAGAAAAGGCAACAGCAATGAACCTACCAATCACTGAATCAGGTAGTTTCGGGGTGTCTTTAGGAAATGGGGAGACTGTGAAGGGAAATGGCGTGTGTGAAAATGTTGTGTTGCAGCTAGATTGGGGTGTGGTCATCCAAGAGGAGTTTTTACCATTAAACTTAGGCACCACGGATGTGATTCTGGGAATACAATGGTTAGAGAAATTAGGGGCTGTTACCACTAATTGGAAATCGCAAATAATGCAGTTTCAGGTGGGGGATAATGTGGTTACATTAGTGGGAGACCCATCATTGGTGCGAAGTAAAATCTCATTGAAATCAATGCTGAAAACGATTCGAAAAGAAAAGCAAGCTTATTGGGTGGAAGTAAAAGAGCTGCAAAGGGTGGAGAACTCAGAGTTGACAACAGGAGATAGGGTGCCATCATTTTTAAGTGACATTGTACAGCAACACAAGTGGGTATTCAAGGAACCTAAGGGTCTGCCTCCATCTAGGAATCATGAACACTCAATCTGTTTGAAGGAGGGGAGCAATCCCGTGGGAGTAAGGCCGTATCGGTATCCCCAATGCCAAAAGGATGAGATCGAGCGATTAATCCAAGAGATGTTAAAGGCAGGAATTATAAAACCCTCCACGAGCCCATTCTCGAGTCCGGTTTTACTAGTTCGAAAGAAAGATGGTTCGTGGCGTTTCTGTGTCGACTACCGAGCCTTGAACAAAGAAACCGTACCAGATAAATATCCCATTCCGGTTATCGACGAGCTTTTGGACGAGTTACATGGCTCGAAATATTTCTCCAAGCTTGATTTGAAGGCGGGGTACCACCAAATCTTGGTACGACCCGAGGATACCCATAAGACGGCGTTCCGCACCCACGACGGACACTACGAGTTTCTAGTTATGCCGTTCGGCCTCATGAACGCACCGGCAACGTTCCAATCCCTAATGAACGACATATTTAGGCCATATCTGAGGAAATTCATTCTCGTCTTTTTTGACGACATATTAATTTACAGCTCAACTGAAACAGGCCATAGGGAGCATCTGCAAGTGGCTCTTTCAGTCCTCCAAAAGCACCAGTTGATGGTTAATTTCAAGAAGTGTGAGTTTGGAAAGAGTAAGATTGCTTACCTGGGACATATCATTTCTAGTGAAGGGGTGGCAGCAGATGAGGAGAAATTAAAGGCGATTTTAGAATGGCCGATCCCAGCAACTTTGAAGGAATTGAGAGGATTCCTCGGGCTCACCGGGTATTACCGAAAGTACGTGGCTGGCTATGCGCAAATCGCAAGGGCATTAACTGACCAGTTGCGCAAGGATAGTTTTGGGTGGAATCAAGAAGCAACCGAGGCATTTAACAGACTCAAGCAGGCCATGACCACACCACCAGTTTTGGCCATGCCCGATTTCTCGAAGAGTTTTACCCTTGAGACAGATGCATCTGGGTTTGGTCTGGGGGCCGTACTGATGCAAATGGGTCGTCCCATTGCATTTTTCAGTAAGTTACTAGGGCCTAAAGCACAGCAGAAATCGATCTACGAAAAGGAGTTAATGGCTATTTGTTTAGCGGTGCAAAAATGGAAATGTTACTTGTTGGGCCGACATTTTGTGATAAGGACCGATCAACAAAGCCTACGGTATCTTACACAGCAGCGAGAAGTAGGGGGGATTATCAAAAATGGATGACTAAGTTAATGGGATATTCTTTTGAGATTCAGTTCAAACCAGGCAAAGCGAACCAAGTAGCTGATGCTTTGTCGAGAAAAATGGGTGAAACAGTGGCATTGGGTTCCATGATTTCACATTCTGGGGTTGACTGGGCAGATCTAATGACAGAGGTACAAAATGACCCTTTCTTACAACAAATCGCATCTGATTTGAAAACAGGGGCGAAGGAACACCTGGGGTTTACGTTGGTGGAGGGCAGATTATTGTACAAAGGAAGGATGGTAGTCCCTAAAACCTCTAAGTTCATCAAAGTGTTGTTAGAAGAGTATCACAACTCACCTGTTGGGGGTCACACGGGGGAGGTTAAGACCTACCTTCGAATGGCGACAGAGTGGTTCTGGGTGGGTATGAGGAAGGATGTCACACGATTTGTGCAACAATGTATCACTTGCCAACAACAAAAGGTGTCACAACAACGTCCAGCCGGATTGTTGCAACCTCTGTCCATTCCATCTCAGGTATGGGATGACCTTTCTATTGATTTCATTGAGGGTTTACCGGTTTCAAAGGGGATAGACACGATTCTTGTAGTGGTCGATCGATTTTCAAAGTTTGCACACTTTCTGGGTTTGAAGCATCCGTTCACTGCAGTGTCCGTAGCAGAGGTTTTTATTAAGGAAATTGTGAGGCTACATGGGTTCCCGACATCCATTATCTCTGATCGAGACCGCATATTCATGAGCAATTTCTGGAGGGAACTTCTCAAATTGCAGGGGACTGAGCTTAAGCGAAGCACGGCGTACCACCCTCAAACCGATGGCCAAACCGAAATAGTTAACAAGGCCCTTGAGACATATCTACGTTGTTTCGTGGGAGGGCAACCTCGTACTTGGGCTAAATGGCTCCATTGGGCTGAGTATTCGTATAATATGTCCCCCAATCTGTCAACCAAGTTCACACCATTCAGAGTACTGTATGGCCGAGACCCCCCTCCATTCTTCGAATTGGCAGAGGTCAAACAGTGGTGAATAGCATTGACGAACTGCTACAAGAGCGAGATGCAATCATAGATGACCTTCACATCAACCTCTTGCGAGCTCAGCAGAGGATGAAAGCTAATGCAGACTTGAAGCGCCGAGATGAGCATTTTCAGGTGGGAGAGATGGTGTTTCTGAAACTTCAACCTTACCGGCAACGTTCTTTGGCCAGGCGTCCATATGAGAAGCTTGCTGCTCGCTTCTATGGTCCATATGAAGTGTTAGAAAAAGTGGGGCAGGTGGCGTATAAACTGAAATTGCCTGAGACGAGTAAGATACACCCGGTGTTCCATGTTTCACAGCTCCGTCGTGCCATGGGAACTCTGCACTGCTCCCCTACTATTCCCCCTCAGCTGAACTCTGACTTGGAATTGATAGTCCAACCGGAAGAATTGTTGCAAGTACGTCGAGTAGGAGCTAATCAAACAGGGAGGTTGGAAGCTTTGTTGAAATGGAAGGGTTTGCCTGACTATGAAGCAACATGGGAGGATGTGGATAGCATCAATGCTCGTTTTCCTGAGTTTCACCTTGAGGACAAGGTGATTGTCTGGGGGCGGGGTAATGTCATACCTTGCACTAAAGAGCCTAAGGCGTTGCAGACTTATGTGAGACGTAAGAAGGCTGATCAAGTAAAAGGGTAAAAGAGTCATTTCGCGAGGAACAAGTGGAATAAAAGAAATAAGAAAATAAATGGTAACGTTGGAGTGGAAAGAAAGTTAGTGGCGGGCCCCAGAGGAAAAGAAGAGATAAGATGGGAATTGGGGATCTAATTAGGTATCGAGATTGTGAGTAATATTAGGGTTAATTGGGAGAGAGCTGGGCCTCTCGAATTGTCCATGCAATTTGTAATTCTGGAGTTGGATATCTCGATCTGTTTATCAGTTTCTCTTTATTAATCAAACATTATTCAGTCGATCTGTTCATTTCAAGTATCTACTATCATTTTATTGTCGTTCGAGTTCATCAGTTAATTAAGAGTATTACAAAGGCGTAGAGGTTGTTGAAGACGCATACAACCAATCATATATGCCTGTGTTCATAAAGCTACAACCACCAGTAATATCAACTGTACTCGAAGAGTGTTAATCAGAACGAATCATCTAAGGCTCTTTAGGTTATGATCCACAAAACCTATCAACTAGCGAGAACTGCCAACAGAAGTCGGAACAAAGAACAAAAAAACAGGCAAGAATCATAGGTGAACCTATGTTACAATTCAATTACTTGTATCAAACAAACGACATCTACCCCCCACCACAATGACAAAATAAGCACTGCATACTGGTAAGTACTCTACAGGTCAATAAATTAATTAATTGCATCATATAACACCACAAATTAACCTTTGTCAAATTAGCAAAAGAAAAGAATAGATATCCATGTTGTCAATGATTTACTTACCTTTGATAACTTTTCCTTGACCAATCTTGAAGGAAAAAGGGGTCTGGCCAGGATCCTTCGTGCTAAAAATATATGTGAACAACAAACAGAAATGAGATTGATAATACAAGTTTTCCGCTTAAGGCAAGACATATACATGGGTAAAATTACTCAAAACAATCGCACAATAACTGATTAAGAAAGACACAATAAACCAAAAAATATCGCAAGCAACTTGTCATATGATTACTGAACCTACGTTTCATACCATACCAATAACATGATTCTAACATATTCCGGTTCATTAACTCAGTCAACTAATTTGCTTGTACATAATCATCATCCTAAACAAAATCAAACTCACCTCCAAAACTTTTGAGACAAATCCCCGTCTTTACCTATAAGACAAACATTTTTAATTATAATCATGATATCAGCAGCTACAATACAAATTTGAAACCACGGGTTTTATGCAAACATAACTAACCAAAACCAGTGCAGTGAACCTCGACAGTTTGACCAGCTACCGGCTTAGGTCCGGTTCCAGCTCTGAGAACTTCCTTTTCCACTCCCATTCTTACAAACTTCAAGAAACTACAATAATAATATCAATTATAACACACCGTATATAGTTAAAATTCCATAAATGAATACCCTCACAATCCTATTCATTTATCGAGATCAAAAATACCCGAAACAACAATGATTTATCGGGGTTATTCGGGTATTCATTTATCGAGTTCTACTATACAGATATAAACTAATTTCTTGATTATCATAAAATTTAACATAAAATTAATCGGGATTATATGTATGAAATTGAACACAAAATTAACATTGGCAAATATGCAAAGGAATATTAAACTGCAACAGAGTGACAGATTTAATGACAGAGATCTCTTGCATACCTGAAATGAACTATCAGTGAGCAAACCCTAACGAGCTTTTGATTAAGAGCAAGCGTGCGTGAGTGATTCTTTTTAGGTCAAATTGGGTATTATCAGTGGCCCCAATGTCTTATCGGGTCACGAGTTCAGCCCATTACTTGTTAGTGGCCTATTGATATTATTTTCTTACTAGCTTATAGCCCGTGCTTTGTTATTTTTTTTTATTTTTTTAAAATTTACTTATAATTTAATATAATATTGCAATTATGAATTTTGATATGTTGTTGGAGAATTTGAACATTAGACCTTTTTATAACATTAGATCTTTGTATATAACAATTTTTAGTATTAAATCAAAATTAATATGTTGTTAGTGGAAATCGAACCTTCAACCTTTCTATATAACATCTTTTGATATTAATGTTAAATTAAAATATTATTAACGGAATTCGAACCATAGACCTCTATATATAACAACTTTTAATATTGTATCCAACAGTTATAATCTATTTGAAGTGAAGATTTAACGGTCGTGAATGAATGGGATAACAAAAATGTGATTAATCCGACTACAAAATATACCTACTTTTGCTTATTATAGTATAGTACTGATAGTATATAGATGTCTATATTAATGTATTACTATGCTTAATGATTTGACTCTATAAATGAACATTCATAACAAATCCGTCATCTAAAAGAACGGGATGAGTAAACACATATTTTTATGGAACTTGTATATAAACATTCTCTAGTTATTGTCCTCTTGCTCTGTCACATTGATCAGACTATTTTTCTTATCGATTTTGTTCGCATTACTCATTTGAGTGTAAACTTTCTAATAAATCGTACGGTAGTCATAAGTTTTAATTTTTAAACTCATAATATAAATATTGTGATAATAATTTTAAAACTTGTAATTTGTATTTTATATTTAGTAGGTTGTTGATAAGTTCATTCCAATGTTTGGGGTTATTGGTGTGTTTTTTATATAGTTTCTTGATGGTTTTTTTTTATCTCTCGATGGATATTTTGTTTTCGTGATTCAGTTTCATATATCTGCTTTTAATTAACGAAAGATTTTACTTGTATAAAAATTATTATTTATTATTTATTTTATTCTACATATAATAAGATATAATTATACATTATTTTATTATGTAATTCGTAAAATTCAAACCCTTTATCTATGGTAATACTCGCTTATTATTGATTTTGTTTTTCCTATCTTGACAGTACCTGCAATCCTGGATTCTGCCTTCATTTTTAAGTATTGCTAATGATTTAGTTTAGCGGTTGCTTCTCAAAATAGTGGAATCGAGGAAACACTATTTATTTATTTATTTATTTAATATGTGTTCTTGCCCTTATTTTTTCTTCTTGTTTTTTCTTATTAGCAATCCATACCTGATATGGGTGAAAAATAATCCCTAAAGACATAATTAATATAGTATTTATTGGCTCATAAATGAGGCCCGAAACCCTAGCTGGGTATTAAATTCGTGGTTAGTGGTTAAGCCCGAAAGAACAGCCCAAACCGGGGACGCCCGGTATAAGCTTTTTCATAACACGGGCCTGATCCACAAAACAGGAACGTTCTAGAGACCAGGAACGTTCTGGAATATCCCAGGGATATTGTGTAGCCTCCAAGGCACCTAATTCAACATGGAAACTAATTCCTATAAAGAAGGAGTCTGAACCTTCCTCAATATGTCCACCAAGTCTCCAAACCCTACTATGATTCTGAGGCTCCTACAGCCTATATAAAGGGCCAGATCCCTCATCTCAGAACTACGTTTTTTGGCTTGATTCTCAACTTTGAGATACGTAGGCATCTTGTGAAGACCCGAATTAGGTCACGGTAACACAAGCGCAGCCAATAAAGCACGAAGCTCACGAACCCTAGCCGCAATTCGATAACCTTACTTTTTCTTCCATAACATTTGGCGCCGTATGTGGGAACACAACATCAACCATGGTTAACACACGAAGAACGACAACCGAGAACGTTCCTGTTACTTCTGATCCACCAGCCATCTCCACCGCTCCACCCGTTGTTACAGAGCAAGGGTATGTACCCCCATTAACAGAGACAACCACTCAGCCTCAAGTTTCTCAACCCATAGGGACGAATCTCCATGTTGAGAGAACCTTACCAGTGGACGTCCATCCGGGACGGGAGACCAATCAGCTTCAGATGGTGGTCTCACCATTAAATAGCCGTCCCCCAAACTCAGGAGTTCAAATCTCCACCGCTGCACTCCCCGTAAATACTGATCCGTTATACGGATTGCATAACTACCCTCCAAATCGTAGGGATCCGGGACCAAGTGGTCACGCTCTATAGATACCTGAGTCGTATCAGCCTCCCTATATTAGGGGTTTAGCCCCTCCTGAGCAAGGGTATTATGACTATTCCGGACCTTACACTGATGATTCCTCGTCTGAGGACGATGATCGTGATGAAGCCCCGAGGAGGCGACGTGCAAGCAAGGAGCCTATGGGAAGGACTCGAAGAATCCATGATGGACCTCCTCAAACAGGTGCTGAGAGGATCAAGGCCCATGAGGCCGAGGTCCAAAGGCTGAAGGACGACATAGCCAGGGAGCAAGCAAGACAGAATCAGAATAGGCCCCCTCAAATTTCGAGGGAGATTCCCTTTATTGATTTGGAAAGATCTTCAAGGAGACAAAGAAGGGTTGATGCCCCAACTGGAGGAGCTACAAGGGTGGAAACCCCCAGGGGTGATCCCAAAGACCTGATGCCACTCGGAGACCCTGACGATCCCACACTCCCGTTCACTGAGGAGGTGATGAACGCTCGTGTTTCCCGAAAATTTAAGATGCCCACGATAAAACCATACGATGGAACGGGTGATCCCTCGAATCATGTCAGGACGTTCTAAAATGCGCTGTTGTTACAACCCGCCAGCGACGCTCTTAAGTGTAGGGCGTTCCCTCAAACCCTAGCAGGCATGGCTCAAAGATGGTATAGCCGGTTTCCCGCAAACTCAATTGGCTCCTTCAAGGAGTTGAGCACTGCTTTCATCAATCAGTTTGTTAGTGGAAAAGTCCATGAAAAAAGCTCTGCATCTCTCATGCAAGTGAAACAAGGGAAGAATGAGAACCTGAGGGATTATCTTAAGTGTTTCACCAAGGAGACATTGAATGTCCCAGACCTGGAGAACAAGGTAGCTATGATAGCCCTGGAGAATGGAACAACGAACACCTACTTTCAGATGTCGTTGGCAAAACATCCCCCTAAGAGCATGACTGAGCTCCAAAGAAGGGCGAGTAAATACATAAAAGCAGAAGAGAGCATGAGGAAGGCAGAATCCCCTACAACGAATGGAGGAAACGGAAATACCCGGAAGCGGAAGCAAGAGCAGGAGTACGATGCTAGGGACAAATATCCCCGGACTAGCAAGGACTCCGACTCTGCCCCTAAGAAAAATTTGGGCCCAAGGTTCTCTGAATACGCGAGGTTGAATGCCTCTATGAGTCAAATCCTGATGGATATTGAGAAAGACAAGGATTTCCGATGGCCGAAGCCACTCAGGGGTGATCCCGCCAAGAGAAACAAGGATCAATACTGTAGGTTCCACAAGGATATAGGACACGACACCGATGATTGCAGGCAACTCAAGGACGAGATCGAATTCTTTATCCGAAAAGGAAAGTTGAGCAGGTTCACGAAAGGCGAAGATCGTGGAAATCAAAGGAGAGACTATGATAGAAGGGATAATGATAGAAGGGATAACGATCGTGATCGTAACCCCCAGCCACGAGGGCCAGTTATTAACATGATTTGGGGAGGCCCGACTGCGGCTGGCACAACAAGAAACTCTCGAAAGGCATATGCCAGGGAAGTGATGCACATTGTGGGAGAGGCCCCAAAACGTGCAAAGACTGAAGTAGTGATTGGTTTTGACGATTCAGACTTGGAAGGGGTGAAGTTCCCCCATGACGACCCGTTGGTCATAACTCCAGTAATTGGAAATTCAGAGGTGAAGCGAGTCTTGATAGACAATGGTGCTTCTGTCGATATTTTGTTCCATGATGCATTTGTGAAGATGGGATATAACGACTCGCAGTTGACTCCTAACAATATGCCTATATATGGGTTCAATGGAGTCGAATCCAATGTTGAAGGAACCATCCAGCTACCAGTTACTATTGGACAGGAGCCCAAGGAAGCCACTCAGATGTTAAATTTCCTGGTAATCAAAGCAGCTTCCATGTATAACGCGATACTCGGAAGGACTGGACTTCACGCGTTTAAGGCTGTTGCCTCAAGCTACCACATGAAAGTCAAGTTTCCAACTAGGAATGGTGTTGGAGAACAGAAGGGTGATCAGAAGATGGTCAGAAGTTGTTATGTGGCCGCATTAAGAGCTGATGGAGTAGGGGGGCAGGTCCTCCCGATAAAAGACATGGATGTCCGAGGGGATGATGAACACCGCGGGAAGCCGGTAGAAGATTTGGTTCCTATACCTCTGGATTCCCGAGACCCTGAAAAAGTTACGTATGTTGGAGCGTCTTTAAAAGAACCCTTGAAGGGAAAGTTGGTAGAATTCCTACAAGAAAACAGAGATGTGTTCGCTTGGATGGTAGCTGATATGCCAGGGATAGACCCCCAACTCATAACTCACTGGTTGAATGTCGACCCCAAGCGGAAGGCAATAAAACAGAAGAAGAGGAACTTTGCTCCGGAAAGGCAAGAGGCCATTAAGCAAGAGGTGGACAAGCTCTTGGAAGCTGGTTTTATTGAGGAGATTCAGTTCCCTGAGTGGTTGGCTAACCCTGTGATGGTCAAGAAAGCCAACGGAAAGTGGAGGATGTGTATAGACTTCACCGATTTGAATGACGCATGCCCTAAGGATTGCTTCCCTTTACCAAGGATTGACACACTAATAGATGCCACGGCACGACACAAAATGCTGAGTTTCATGGATGGTTTCAGCGGCTACAACCAAATTAGGATGCACAAAGATGACATCCCGAAGGTATCTTTCGTAACTGACTTTGGTGTTTTTTGTTACCTTGTCATGGCTTTTGGACTAAAGAATGCAGGAGCTACTTATCAACGACTGGTAAATAAGATATTTGCCCATCTGATTGGGAAACCATGGAGGTCTACGTTGATGATATGTTGGTCAAAATCTTGTTTACAGCAGACCATGTTGAACACCTCAGAGAGGCTTTTGAAGTGCTGAGGCACCATAAGATGATGTTAAATCCAGCCAAGTATGCTTTTGGCGTTGGATCTGGGAAGTTTTTGGGCTTGATGGTTTCAAAACGTGGCATTGAAGCCAACCCGGATAAGATTAAGGCGATCCTCGATATGGAACCACCCCGTTCTGTGAGGGACGTGCAGAAGTTGACTGGTAGAATAGCTGCATTGGGAAGATTCATCTCAAGGTATGGCGACAAATGTTTTCCCTTCTTTCAGGCTTTGAAGAAAGTGAAGAATTTTGAATGGACTTCAGAAAGCCAGGAGGCTTTTGAACAGCTAAAAAAGTACATGGCTGAGGCCCCGTTGTTGGCCAAACCTAGTCCTAGAGAGACCCTATATTTTTACCTAGAGATATCCGAACAAGATTGAGTGCCGTTCTCATTCGAGAGGAAAACAAGATTCAGAAGCCTATTTAATACGTGAGCAAGGTATTGCACGGAGCTGAGTTGAATTACTCACCCATTGAGAAGTTTGCTTTGGCGCTAGTAACAGCTTCAAGGAAGCTACGACCTTACTTCCAGGCACACAAGATTGAAGTCTTGACGGATCAGCAGTTAAGAAGTTTGTTGCATAGCCCCAAGGCCAGTGGAAGGCTGATTAAATGGGCGATCAAACGCGGGGAGTTTAATATCACATATAAGCCTCGGACAACCATCAAGGCTCAGGCATTAGCTGACTTCGTGGTTGAATGTACCATCGACAACCAAGAAGTCGGGGGGCAGGAGATAGTGTCAAGCCAAGAAGGTGAAGGTAAAGTTAAGGAGCTTGTACCTGATCAGAAGGAATATTGGGTGCTCTATTTTGATGGGGCATCAAAAACAAAATCTAGTGGTGCAGGCCTGGTCTTGCAAAGCCCCGATGGGTTTTTAGTAGAATATGCTTTGAAGTTGGACTTTCCAACAACCAACAACGAAGCTGAATATGAAGCCTTGATAGCCGGATTAGGCTTGGCCAGAATATTGAGAGTCAAGAACCTTAAAGTTTGTGGAGATTCGAGGCTCGTAGTATCGCAGGTGAATGGTGAGTTCGAAGCCAAGGATGAAACTATGACAAAATACCTAAGGGTTGTAAAAGCCATTATGACTCAGTTTGATTAATGCTATATGGAGCACATTCCGAGGGAGGAGAACGTCAAGGTCGATGCCCTATCAAAGTTCGCCTCTTCTGAGATGGAGAATTATGCAGGGAGTGTTTACTTCCAGGTCTTGAAGGCCCCTTCCATCAATTCAAAATTAGTGGCACCCATCGATATAGGAAGTTGTTGGATAGATCCTATCAAGGCAAATTTGGAAACGGGATGGCTTCCCGAAGACGCCTCGATGGCGCGGAAACTATCAGTGAGAGCATTGAGATATGTCTTGATTGAAGGCATCCTTCACAAGAGGTCTTTTGTTATCCCGTACTTGAAGTGTTTGAGGCCCCAAGAGGCAGAAGAAGCATTAAAGGAAGCTCATGAAGGGATCTGTGGGCAACACTTGGGGGGCAGAGCCCTAGCCCATAAGATCACCCGTCTGGGGTTTTATTGGCCACAGATGTTGGCAGATGCACAAAGTTATGTCAAGAAGTGTGACAGGTGTCAGAAACACGCTCCGATTGTTAGGCAGCCACCAGAGATGTTAACGTCGATTAACTCTCCTATTCCGTTTGCCATGTGGGGGATGGACATTCTAGGTCCTTTCCCTGTAGCTTCAGCACAAAGGAAGTTCTTGATAGTGGCCATCGACTATTTTACCAAGTGGATTGAAGCTAAGCCATTAGCTAAGATAACCACCCAACAAGTTGCCCAATTCTTCTGGGAGAACGTAATTTGCAGATACGATATCCCATGAATCCTTGTGACGGATAATGGGCGCCAATTCAACAATGAGGAGTTTAAGAAGTATTGTGAGGAGAACGCTATCGAACTTCGCTTCACTTCAGTAGCTCACCCTCAGGCTAATGGGCAAGCTGAGGTAGCGAATCGGATTATCCTTGATGGACTTAAGAAAAGGGTCGAACGTTCAAAAAACACGTGGGTGGATGAGCTGCTGCCTATTCTATGGGCATATCGTACCACCTGTAAAGTAACAATAGGAGCTACCCCATTTTTGCTAGCCTATGGAGCAGAGGCAGTAGTACCCGTGAAGATCTCTCACGCGTCTCCAAGGGTGGAAGCATATGAGCAAGAAACCAATGAGGAAGGCATGAGGTTTGCCCTTGATTTAATTGATGAAGTCAGGGATGAAGCGAATGCCCGCAATGTAAAGCACCAGAAGAGGGCATCTTTTTATTACAACCATAGGGTTAAAGAAAGGTTCTTTAAACAAGGTGACTTGGTTTTAAGGAAGATAGAAGCATCTGGAGTTGGACAGACAGGCAAGTTAGCCCCTAATTGGGAAGGGCCTTATGGAGTCAGCAAAACGTTGGGAAGAGGTTCTTACAAGTTGGAAACCTTGGATAGAAGCGAGGTGCCTCGTACTTGGCACGCCTTGAATCTCACGATTTATTATGTTTAAGCTCTCCTAGTAAGGACTTAGCTTTTTGCCTATCTAATAGAAATAGAAATAAGGTTTATATAAAACCATTGCAGAGCATGTTGCTCATAGTAGAACTTATCATTTTATGTAAGGGCAGAGCCCATTTCACGTTATTAATACAAGTTTGTTTTCCATTCTACGTTTCTGTGATTTTAATGATGTACCAAACACCTGATGTGTGTAAGTCTAGGATGACCAAGTACCGTAAAAAAAGGAACGTATGAATTAAAGGAAACAAGAATGTAGATAATATACCCCTAGGGGACAGAGTTATAAGTTACAAACAACACCGAATAAAATATAAGTCCATGAAGGACCATGAGCAAAGTCAGGATAAAACGAGAACTGAATAAGAGCCACATGAGGCAAACATAAGCCATGCAAGGCTCAAAAGATAATCACTTCTTGAAAGAAGCAGTCTTCACCAATCGTTTCTTGGCTTTGGGAGGAGCAACCTGAACAGGGACTTCTTCTTCACTAGTGAAAATGCACACCTAGAGGGGGCGAATATGTGTAAATGGCTAACTATATTCAACTAAGTCCTATTTTAAAAATTACTAGAAACAGCTTACTGATTTCGTTTTATGCAGAGACAAATGGTAAGTTGATTGTAAACAGTATGCTGAATGTAAAGATAACAAGTACAGTAAAGTGCATAAACAGTAAGCTAAATGCAAGCAGTAAGTAAAGAGCAGAAAATAAAGAACACAGAGACTTTTAGCCAGGTTCGACCCCTAACCCCTATGGTCTACGTCCTGGTCCCTTACCAACTTGGTAAGAGAATATATTATTGATCACTGAAATAAACCAATTACAAGATACAACAATATATCTCCCTCAATACCCAGCTGTTGACAAATGGCGTGCTGAACTCCTGTTTCTGAACTTGCTCTCTAAGCTATACTTCCCAAGTATACTTCTCTAGCAACGATCACCAAACCCTAGTTCCCAAGCCAACTTGTCCAACAACTAAACCTTACAAATCGAACAATACAATCAATAGATGAATACAACTCAACTATGAACTCTCTAAGATATAACACATATGAATATATTAAGAGCTCGAGAGAATCAAAAGAATATAGCAATGAAAAACCGAGTTGTTTGAAATCTTGTGTGCTTGAAAGTTTTCTCTGAATTGTTATTAGCGAATGAACACAAGAACAAGTTTATAAAGCTTCACACCAACATTTAGAAAATCAATCACCAATTATTCGAACGATTCTGAAATCAATTTCTAACGTTCAATTGGTTAGAGATTTTACAAACGTTCTTGTGAACGTTAGACAGAAGGTTTGAAAGAAAGAGATCGATGAAAGCTTAACCCTTTTGATTTGTATAGATATAAAAACGCGTATAGGAGATTTTGAAAGAAAGAAATCTTTTAAATAAGGAAACTCCTATAAGTTTTATGATTTTGTTTTAAAGAAAGATATTTGAAAAGATTTGAGCTCTAGAATATATTATATACGTATTATATAATAAAGAGCCCTCACAATATATTTCCTGAAATAAATCCTTGAGAATCGAACTTGATCTTTATCTTCAGGAATTTTGGCAGTTGCAAATGGCTTGCTGTTTGTGACTGACTGTCAGAAATGGCTTGCTGTTTGTGAACTGTCAGTGTGCAATTGGCTTGCCAGACTCTCTCTGTTGTAACACCAAATGGCTTGCTGTTTGTATATTCTGTGTAAACAGTCAGTAGGCTAATATACCCTGCAAAACCACGTTAGTACAATACAAGCATAACACGATGTTTTATATCAAACTACAATCAAATAGCTTGCTGAATGTGATCATCAAAACCATAGGAGTATCAATCTCCCTCTTTTTGATGATTACACAATATTTAGGAGAAATAAGTGTTGGGCTTGCTAAGCAGGCATTAACTCCACATTAGTATGATATTGTCCGCTTTGGGCCGGTCCCACACGGATTTGTTTTTGGGCACACTCCCAAAAGGCCTCATACTAATAGAGTTAACTCGCTGGTTATAAACTAGCTATCTGTCCCTCCCACAATCGATGTGGGACAAATCCTAACAATCTCCCCCTTCACACATCGGGCTCGACACTTGTCGAATCTGCCTCCTTTCTGTGTGATCTGGCTCCCCCTTGACCCATACTGGAAATTCACCTGGCTATCTGGCTCCCCCTAGGCCCATACTGGAAAGTCCACCTGCTCCCCCTTAAGCCCAACCTGGGATAGCCCATCTGCCTCTTCCTAGATCCATTCCGGAGCCCATTTGATATTGTTATGGACCGCTACAACCTGAAGCTCTGATACCACTTGTTGGGCTTGCTTAAGCATGCCTTAACTCCACATTAGTATGATATTGTCCGCTTTGGGCCGAGCCCGCACGGATTTGTTTTTGGCTAACTCCCAAAAGGCCTCATACTAATGGAGTTAACTGTCTGCTTATAAACTAGCAATCTGCTCCTCCCACAAACGATGTGGGACAACTCCCAACAATCTCCCCCTTCACACATCGGGCTCGACACCTGTCGAATCTGCCACAATTCTGTGTGATCTGCTCCCCTTGGAAGTTCCTGGCCATCTGGCTCCCCTTAGGCCTATACTGGAAAGCCACCTGCTCCCCCTTAAGCCCAATCTGGGTTAATCCATCTGCCTCTTCCTGGATCCATTCTGGAGCCCATACGAGATTGTTATGGACTGTTATAACCTTAGCTCTGATACCACTTGTTGGGCTTGCTAAGCAGGCATTAACTCCACATTAGTATGATATTGTCCGCTTTGGGCCGGTCCCGCACGGATTTGTTTTTGGCTAACTCCCAAAAGGCCTCATACTAATGGAGTTAACTCGCTGGTTATAAACTAGCTATCTGTCCCTCCCACAATCGATGTGGGACAAATCCTAACAATAAGAACTCCCCCTAAATCCCTGCATATTAGTACATTTTGATATAAAACAGATTCAAGATAAACAAGCAAAATTAATCATATCCAAATCGAATATCTTGACCAAACAAGCAAATAAATTCTCCTAAATTTCTCCCCCTTAATCCATCAAAAAATCCATCAAAAAGAATATCAGTCCAGGTCTGGAATAAGCATAGAGAAAAAAATAAAAAAAAATCATGGTAATGGCATATAAACAGTTCAGATACAAATGGTAAGCCAACGTTACCCATTCTGTGCTTGTCAGCTTGCTGACTACACAGTACACATGCCAAGCTCCATTCGTAGAGTTGTAAATCTTTCTTCAGCTAATGGCTTTAAACTTTTCCATTTCCATTTCCATATCATCAACCAAGTTACCAATATGTGATTGAGCTAAAAGCTCCCCCTTAATTGATGATCAATACTTCTAGAATACATCGGAGATACTATGTTGCTCCCCCTAAAACAATGCTCCCCCTGATTAACATATTATCTCATCATATAATCAGGTTAGCATAATTCATCATATGCAATAAAATATAAACATGGATCATCCCTGCATGAAACATTAGTTAATAAATCCAACATATAACATTATATCCCTTTTTAATCCTCATGCAATCCTCATGTATTCACATTCTTCTCCCCCAGCATGCTGAAAACATATTTCCGGGTTATTCATCCACAATAATTGTTCTTCTGGACTGGAGAATAGTTTGATAATTAGACCATACACATTTGAAATGATCATAAATGTGAATTCATTCCATTTGACTAATCAATTAACCATAATAGTACTCCTTTTTCTCTTGTTTCCTGCATAATACAATACATATATTTGTCCCATCTATATACTAGAGGAATGTCGTTAGTACCACAATAATAATATACTCATATTCAAAGAAATATACGAGGAAAAATAACATACTTACTACTTGAGTACCCAAATTTTGTTGGATCCACCATGGTTTGTTGATAGAACATAAAGATCATGTAGATCAGATTTCTTGACCCACTGTTGTATCACTTTTGGTGCTCGATTTATGGTCCTTTGTGTTCTGCCAGACTGATAGTGGTAAGTTGTTTGTCTTCTGTCATTTGCTTTCCGGTACGCTGACTGTTGTCTGACTAGTCCATTCTAGTATGCTGTTTTCTTCTTATGATTTACTTGAACAGCACAACTTCTTTCCAGATGGCCTTTCCCACCACATTTGTTGCATGTCTTCCAAGGCATAGCATAATTATAAGGTATGCCATTCCTTCCTTCATATTTGAGTACATTTTGCTTTTTGTTGAAGTTTAGACCAACACCTTCTCTAACCAAAGGTACATTTGCCTTCTTCATCATTGTTTTTAAAGTGTCTTCACCTTGAACAAAAGTTTCCATGCCCTTCTTGAGATCTTTAACTTCTGTTTCTAGGAGGGTGATCACTTCAGCTTGCTGTTTGATGAGTTCAGCTTGCTGAACTCTCTTTTCAGCAGTTTTTGAGGATTCGGCTTGACTAGATTCCTTCATCTTGTATGATTCCAATGCTTTAGCTTTAGTTTTAACATCAGACCTTAGCTCTTTGATTTCTTCAGTCAAGGTCTTGTTTCTCTTTTCAAGTAGCTTGACATTAGCCTCTAAATGTATGTTCTTAGTATTTAGTTCCTTGATCTCTGTAGCTTTGCTAAATGAAGTTGAATCCCATTCTTCCATTTTTGGCAACAGATCTTTTACCATTTTGGATAAATAGGCATTCTTATCAATCAGCTTGCTGATTTCAGCCTTTAGTGCCATGTGTTCTTCAATTGTAACACTATTTTGTTCCTGCATGGTTAGTGAATCTAACAATGTATCATCTGAAGAAATATAATCATTAAAAGAGTTTACCTCACTAGGATCCTCTTCAGAATCAGTTTCAGCATACATTCCTTCTGAATTTCCTTTAACAGATTCATCTTCAATTCCAACAAGTGCTAAGTTCACCATCACTTCACTTGAGTCATCACTGGAATCTGAATCATCATCACTCCATGTCAGTAGAGCCTTCGATTTCTTCTTGTCCTTGAAAACAGTAGGCTGTTTTGACTTTAGTTTGTAGCAGTTCCTTTTATAATGGCCTGGCTTTCCACATTCGAAACAAGTTTCCTCCTTAGAGTCTTTTGAGCCTTTCTTGTTGTTGTAGAAACCACCTCTTTCCCTTTTCATCATATTTTTCTTTTCTATCAGCCTCTTGATCTTCTTTGAAATAAGTGCAAGTTCCTCATCAGAATCAGATTCATCATCAATGTCAATTGGCTTGCTGTTTTTAGAATGGAGAGCCATATTCTTCATCTTTTCTGTTGGAGCTTTAACACTTGAACTTCCCACCTGATTTCCATTTATCTTGCTTTCAAATTGCTCTAACTCAGCAAAGACGGCCAAGTGATCCATAGTATCAATAAGTGGTGAGGATTCCAAGGCAGTAACCTTAGCTTCGTAGATGAATGGTACTGCACTCAATACCTTCATATTGATTTCATCTTGTGGAATAGATTTTCCAAGCCTCTTTAGTGAATTTATAGTAACTTGAAACCGTGCTTGACTATCCTTGATAGTTTCACCTTCATTAAGCTTGAAATTCCCAAAGTCATTCATTAGCTTGCTAAGCTTCACCTTCTTTAGAGATTTCGAACCTTCATGATAAGTCTCCAAAGCATCCCACATTTCTTTGGCTGATTTGAGTGAAGATACTTTATCATATTCAGCCTGGTTCAAACCATTCATAAGAGAACTCCTAGCCTTTCCATTGTAGCCAAGTTTGATTAATTCATCCGGAGTAAGATCATTAACATCCTTTGGCTTGCCATCTTTATCAAGAAAGACATATGGACCTTTTTGCACAACTCTCAGAACTAATGGATCTCTAGATAAGTGAGTTTCCATGCTGCTTTTCCACCAGTGGTAGTTGTGTGTGCCATGAAGAAGTGGAGGCCTAAATCAGATTTTCCTTCGGGATAGTATTCAGCCATTATGATCGAATACTTTCCTGTTACAGAATTGTTAGTATACCAAAGCTCTGATACCAAATGAAAATGCACACCTAGAGGGGGGTGAATAGGTGTAAATGGCTAACTATATTCAACTAAGTCTGATTTTAAAAATTACCAGAAACAGCTTACTGATTTCGTTTTATGTAGAGACAAATGGTAAGTTGATTGTAAACAGTATGCTGAATGTAAAGATAACAAGTACAGTAAAGTGCATAAACAGTAAGCTAAATGCAAGTAGTAAGTAAAGAGCAGAAAATAAAGAACACAGAGACTTTTAGCCAGGTTCGACCCCTAACCCCTATGGTCTACGTCCTGGTCCCTTACCAACTTGGTAAGAGAATATATTATTGATCACTGAAATAAACCAATTACAAGATACAACAATATATCTCCCTCAATACCCAGCTGTTGACAAATGGCGTGCTGAAATCCTGTTTCTGAACTTGCTCTCTTAGCTATACTTCCCAAGTATACTTCTCTAGCAACGATCACCAAACCCTAGTTCCCAAGCCAACTTGTCCAACAACTAAACCTTACAAATCGAACAATACAATCAATAGATGAATACAACTCAACTATGAACTCTCTAAGATATAACACATATTAATATATTAAGAGCTCGAGAGAATCAAAAGAATATAGCAATGAAAAACCGAGTTGTTTGAAATCTTGTGTGCTTGAAAGTTTTCTCTGAATTGTTATTAGCGAATGAACACAAGAACAAGTTTATAAAGCTTCACACCAACATTTAGAAAATCAATCACCAATTATTCGAACGATTCTGAAATCAATTTCTAACGTTCAATTGGTTAGAGATTTTACAAACGTTCTTGTGAACGTTAGACAGAAGGTTTGAAAGAAAGAGATCGATGAAAGCTTAACCCTTTTGATTTGTATAGATATAAAAACGCGTATAGGAGATTTTGAAAGAAAGAAATCTTTTAAATAAGGAAACTCCTATAAGTTTTATGATTTTGTTTTAAAGAAAGATATTTGAAAAGATTTGAGCTCTAGAATATATTATATACGTATTATATAATAAAGAGCCCTCACAATATATTTCCTGAAATAAATCCTTGAGAATCGAACTTGATCTTTATCTTCAGGAATTTTGGCAGTTGCAAATGGCTTGCTGTTTGTGACTGACTGTCAGAAATGGCTTGCTGTTTGTGAACTGTCAGTGTGCAATTGGCTTGCCAGACTCTCTCTGTTGTAACACCAAATGGCTTGCTATTTGTATATTCTGTGTAAATAGTCAGTAGGCTAATATACCCTGCAAAACCACGTTAGTACAATACAAGCATAGCACGATGTTTTATATCAAACTACAATCAAATAGCTTGCTGAATGTGATCATCAAAACCATAGGAGTATCAACTGGATGACCCCATCTCACCTTCTTCCCTACTCTTGGAAGTCGAAGTCGAGGAACTGGTAACACTCACCGATCTGGGCTCGCGAATTCGGCCGGCTAGAGGGCATTCTGAACTGCCACTTTGATCCTTCTCACGGGATTTTGAAGGGTGCCTCCCAGAACTAGATGCTGAATGTTGGGGAGTGGCCTTAGCCCCAGAGCCTGAAGCACGCCTGTTTGCATGAGAGGAAGTTCCAGCACCCTCAACAAGGTCATCAGCATCAGTCACCTTCCAAGGACTTTGATAAAAGATGGAAAAACAACCCCTTTGTGGTCATGGCTAATCGTATTCACAACTTTTTCCCAACCTATAGTCATGCTGTCCGGTTGGACCTCCCTGTCATGTTCATCAATGAAGGCAAGGAATGTATCCGAGCCCAAGTAGTTCTGGATGATGGAATCCTCGTTGTTCTGGGTCCTATTCTCCAAGGCTGCATATTTTCCCCTAAGGGATGAGAGTTGGTCTTCGGAGGTGAAGTACTTAGCCTCCCATTCTTGAGATTCTTTCTGATGCTTCTCCACAGCCTTGAGGGCAGTTCTTTCCTTATCCTTATATGATTTCCCAAGCTGGATAGCGTTCTGGAAATGAGCATTCACCTACAAGAATAAAACACCATAAAAAAGTTATGTTAAACCATGATGGTCAATATTTAGTAAGAGTAACATAAAGTAAGGGGAGATAAGCTTACGTTATAGGCGTGAAATGCCCCCAAGCTTTCATTTTCCCCAAGGTCCGTTGCTGTTGCAAAATGAACCTTGTCAACCGGGGCTATGGCATTCCGAGACCATTCCTGAGCAAGAAGATGGCTATCTCGGATAGCGTCCTGCTCGCATATCCCCCACTCAGGCATAAATGCAGTCTTCATACTCCCGTCCGAACTCCTGATCCTTTTCCCATCTTTTGAGCAATGCTGAAGGAATTTAGGAACTGGAACGTCGTCAAGGTTGGCTTCTTTCTCAGCCTTTTTAATCATCCTCTTAGTAATCTGAGGAGCATGACCCGGCAGGTTGTCAATCTCCTCAGCAACTACAAGAGAAGACAAAGAAAACAATGTTGGAATAAGAACAAGTATGATGAGAATAAAGGAGTTAAAGTAAGAATTACCCTCGGGAGGGATACTACTAAGCCCGGTCTCTATCAAGTTATGCTCAGTCACAACTTCGCGGTAGTGAGCATTTTGAAAGGTTGAAATAAGCCAATCCCGATTGGCTACTTCTTCACTTGAGAGCTGCAGCTCACTAACACCCTCATCGTTCACGTGATTGAATTTAGACCTGAAAAATTCACCCCAGTCTCCTCCTTTCCATCTAAGGATAAAAAATTCGTGCCTCCAATTGTGGCATGAATCAGGCACGGAGGCAGCGTTGATAATCATTCGGGACTTTGTACGATGTTGGATGCTTACCCATCCTTTCCTAGTAACAGGGCTATTTTTGAAAGCAAACAAATGTCTAAATAAAGGAATGCTAAGGCGGACGCCTCCCTTGATGCATTCAACCATAAAAATGAAGATAAATTTCCAGGAGTTAGGATATAGTTGGCACGGGTTGATTTTAACTTCAGCTAGCAACCTAACAAGCCAAGGGTGAACCGGAAACCTAAGGCCAGCTGTGATAGCCCCTTTGTACACATATAAATTTTCAGGGTGCCAATTACAAGTCCTATCTCCCGGTGAAGGGATTCTGAGTCTCAAACCATAAGGAAATTCATATTTGAGTAGGTCGTTAATATCTCCTACGCTTAAAGTGCTAGGGAATATGAAAGAATCAAATTCCGCATTGTTTGGAAACACGTCCCCGGGCTCATCTAAGAGTTGGGGTAAAGTTAATTGATAACGAGGAGGAAACACCTTACCTTTCCTATTCTTGTCTTTGGTCCTCCTGTTGATTGCTTGGAGAAGGCTCTTAGAAGGAACTACGGTGCTCTGACCACCTTCACTTGCCATCAGGTTTGTCTGAAATTGAAATAGGTGCTTGAATCTTGAGAGCTCTTTAGAGAGAAATTTTCTTTGAGAGAATAGGGAAATGTGAAGAATGACTTCCACTCCCACTCTTTTATAAGGAAATGGGCGACCCCTCACAGCAGGTCATCTTTCCGACGACCCGCGTTTACAGGTTAAATAGCCGAAAACAGCAGGAAAAAGGAGTTATGAACTCGAAATTGGGTCAAATAAACGATCTAATTCGTGAAAATAAACGATAGAAACGAATGCAAATGCAGGCTGAAGCAGCAACATAGTTAACAACCTAAGAGGTTGAACTAACTTATGCTTAATGAGCCTAAACAGAGGATTAAGCCAAAAATCCATGATTAAGGCACTAAATAGAAAGATTAGCTAAAAATCTAATACTTTAAAGAAATATGGAAGATAGATTCTAAGAAAATTGGTGGGAGTTTTGAAAACCTGCCTAAAATATAAGCCCAGATGGCCAACGGGGTTGTACGTCCTGAATTAAGCCGGTTGATTGAATTCAAGGCCTAAAATTCAGGAACCATTGAATAGAATCAAGCCAAGGCACGGCCTTACAAACAAGGTAGGGGTTTTAAAGTCCTTGAGAATGAAATCGAGGATAAAAACTGACCATAGTACCCTAGACTTGAAGTCAGGTGTTGAAAACGAGAGAAATCCCTATACAAACAAATAAAGAAACAAAGACCTCCATGGCAAAGAGGGGCAAGGCCAAGGTAGTTTAAAACACCCTATTGTAAGTATGAAAGGGTGTCAGCAAGCCAAGGGCCATAGTATAGCCCAAGGTTGTTTGAAACTAAGAGTTCAAGAACAAGTTAAAACCCAGAAGGTCCTGAAAACTAAGAAGAAGGTTGTTTGTGATTAAGGATCACAAAATCAACCAAGGTGTTGTAAACTCACTCTAGAAACAAGGAGGGGAGTTTAAAACAAGTTTTGGTTTTGGTCAAAGTCAAGGTCAAAAGTCAAAGTCAACGGTCAAAGTCAACTAGTCAAAATTTGGCCAAAATTCAAAAAAAAAATTCATGGGGCCCAGCCAACCAGGGGTGGCCGACCAGGTCCCCTTGGCCGAATGGCCGACCAGGGTAGGCCGACCAGGCTACCTTGGTCAGGTGTTTTGAACACCTGGACCCCCTAGGTGGTTTCATGACCCTACAGAACGCTCAAAAATGCTTCGTTTGTGCTCAAATTTGGGATTTGGAAACCTTGCAAGGTTCTCTACAAGCCTAGGTAGGTCTCTCAGTGGTTTCAAGAAGTTGAAAAAAGGAAGGTGTTTGAAACAAGGTCTGGTTTGAAAACCAGCTTAGAATGAGGTATTTCGCCTCTAAAACGTTCAAAAATGCATATTTTCATGTGATTTTTGCTTATACCAGGAGATTATAAGAATCCCTATCATATAAGCTCAACTTCAAAATTTGAGTTTAGAAATGCCAGGGGTGTTTGAAACCAGGAGGGTGTTTGAAACAGTTTGCCCAGTAGGCCGTATTTCTTGCCTAGACAACTCAAAAATGAGAATTTTTACGTGATTCTTTCTATAACCATGAGGTTATAAGAATCTCTATTAGATTGGCTTGACTCCAAAATTTGGGATTAGGATTTCGCTAATCGCAATTAGGGGGTGATTAACCTCGGTTATCGACGTTTAAGGACTCTAACTCTAAAATTAACCTATCTCAAGGTTAAGGGTGGATATCCTAGTAGTAATCACATTAAATATGAATTAGTTTGCCTCGATTAAGGCCTTTGTAGCCCCGTTTAGGGTCGTTTAGCCTCGATTAGGGCTGAATTAATGTCTTTTGCTGAAAAATTAGCCCTTATTAAGGGTTATGAGCAATGACCGTCTGATATTAACCCTAACTTAGAAAAGTTGAGGGAAATAAATCATTAATGAATCTATGATAAAGGATCCTATGCACGAATTGCACTTAGATTAGTGTCTATGAGCTCGAAACGACACTAATCCTATTCCCGAAGGGCCTAGAAATCTTAAGAAAAAGGTCCGAGAGGTCAAGGAACGTATAACTTTCCTAAGTATTAACTTAGGAGAGAATCTTAGTCGTTGTGAATGTGTAGGTCGCTCCACACTTCATTGTAAGACGATACCCTGGTAGGGCCGAACTGACCTTAAACTTCTACGAAATCAAGTTTTCCTAGAAGTTGGGAGGCAAATGATATGGGTGAAAAATAATCCCTAAAGACATAATTAATATAGTATTTATTGGCTCATAAATGAGGCCCGAAACCCTAGCTGGGTATTAAATTTGTGGTTATTGGTTAAGCCCAAAAGAACAGCCCAAACTGGGGATGCCCGGTATAAGCTTGTTCATAACACGGGCCTGATCCACAAAACAGGAACGTTCTGGAATATCCCAGGGATATTGTGTAGCCTCCAAGGCACCTAATTCAACATGGAAACTAATTCCTATAAGGAAGGAGTCTGAACCTTCCTCAATAACGATGACTTGTCCACCAAGTCTCCAAACCCTACTATGATTCTGAGGTTCCTACAGCCTATATAAAGGACCAGACCCCTCATCTCAGAACTACGTTTTTTGGCTTGATTCTCAACTTTGAGATACGTAGGCATCTTGTGAAGACCCGAATTAGGTCACGATAACACAAGCGCAGCCATTAAAGCACGAAGCTCACGAACCCTAGCCGCAATTCGATAACCTTACTTTTTCTTCCACAACAATACCCAATGTGTATTTGATTTTCTAGTTATTAATATTTGATTGCCACACTAACTATTTGCTGTTATTTTGATGGTGGGGAGAAAATTATCTTCATTTAGAGACGGAGGAATTGTAATTATTAATTTTATCTAAATATGTTTTGCGCTAACCGTAGCAGATTACAGAGTTTTTTGTGTCTTTGATTTTACTTGGTTTTATTGTGTAAAAAAATATTTATTTATTATTTCTTTTATTCTACATATAATAGGATATAATTATACGTTGTTTTATTATGTAGTTTATGAGTTTCGAACTCTTGATCTTAAAATAGTACTCGCTTATATTATTTCTCTTACTCTTATTATATAATAGAATATAATTTTAAAAATGTATATTAAATAAAGATATTTATAGCGGAAAATCAACATCTGAGAATATAAATATGGACAACTACGAATATACTTTTGCACTATTATATAGGGTAGAGATGAAAAAAAAAAACAGTTTAATTATTTCCCATAAACCGAATGAAATGTTTTAAATCTGCCGGCCGGGGTTGAGTATGACGTTTAATCAGATTATTTTGTGTATTTGTACTTTTCTTATTTATGCACAGTTCTTTCTTTAAAATATGTAACTAATATTTGTTGGAGACTTAAAAATCAAAATAAATTTGTATAGCAAAAAACTTAATATTTTGAATTAAAAATTTGAAAATAAGTGTGATAATTTGTTTTGAACAACACAAATACATTGATTTTGCATATTTTCTCACATGCGTACGTAAAAATGACATATTGGTTTAGTTCGGAAGATGCAAATTTCTCAAGTTTTTCATTCTCGCTAGTGTATCTCATACACTATTTTAGCCAATAATTAAATGATAGGTGAGTAAACTTTCGAATAAAAATTGTCGTTATGGCGTTCAGCAGCTATTTCGTTTGTAAACGAAAAGACAGAAGTTTTGAGTATAAACTGTGACGGAAAGGCTTGGTGTGGCGAGTCTCCCCTGAATTCAATGCTGTATGCTATATTTCTCCAATGTTCTAGATATTACTTTGTAGTGAATAATCCCATCTCCACAAAACTTTCAAACAATACAGTATTTGTTTCTTACCAATGTTTGAACCACAATCACAATGTTGTCTGTAAGAATGCACTTCAGCAGTTTCTACAAGAGTGATGAGAAAATGCCTTATTGCCCATAATGCACCACCACAAAGGAAGAAATTATCTTATCATATAAGTGGGTTTCTTTGATACAGTAAAGGTACACCACCATGCTTAACAGCATTAATTAAGGATAGACTTAAGTTCCCTTCTTTGGCAGATGAGCAAAACTAAACATCAATTTTCAGTTCAGGTGTTCACAACCTAGATAACGAACAATATTTTAATTGAAAAGAACGGCATCTTAAATGACCTATAATACAATGAACAATCTCCTAGTTGTGAAGAAAGAAGTCCTGACATCACCTTTAGATACTGTGACCTCTACTTTAAATTGTGTCGATTAGTGGCCAACTGTCGTCGCCATTCATGTATTGGAACCTGCAGTATTTTCGAGAATCATCAGCTCATATTATAGACATATAGAACCTGCAACTGCTATAGTTTGATCTAGCTTGAAACAGAAGCACTTACAGCAGGGAAACCACCATAATCCCCAGGAACATTGATATCCTTCGTAACACAACTATTAGCAGCTAGCCGAACCTGCAAGTCCTCAAAATGGTTAATTATTTCAGTATTGAGTCGTTGCAGTGGTTACTGAGCCAGGGATCTTCATCCATAGGTGTTTAGCTATTATTATATATTTCTCACTGCACATATACTCTACAACTATTATTATATATTTCTCACTGCACATATACTCTACAGCCAGCAAAATTCAGCATGCAGATCCAAAGAGATCTCTCAGTACAAGATTAAAAACTAATTAGCAACAAAATCGATACCTTGGATATAATAGAGACATGATCACGCACAGCCACCCTTCCACCAAAAGTTACATAGTCTCCCACTCTAAAAGACAGGTAATCATGTTAAATTTAGAATATTTAAGATCAGCAAATCCTGGGCAGAAGTCAAAAGCAGACCTAACAGAATTTTGTTAGTTGAAATACTAGATGAATTAGAAGACAACATACGTTACAGAACCCGCTATCCCAACTTGTCCGCATAGCATGCAATTCTTCCCAATTACTACATTGTGGCCTATCTACAAAACAAATTCACCAAGAGATGGTTTCTAATCCAGGAATGCACATTATCAGCGATGCAAGAAAAGCGTGACATACCTGAACTAAATTATCTATTTTCGAATTATCCCCCACTGCAGTATCTCTCCAACTGCGTTGCCAGAATAATTACAAATTAGGGGGTACTGTTTTAAGACAGCACCAATGAGAATCTCATGGAAAATTTTAAAGGCAACAGAAGCTTACCTGCCCCTGTCAATACATGAATTTGCACCTATCTCAACATGATTCCCTATCCTCACTTTCAACGTCTTAAATGAAGAAAAAAAATCAAAAAATAAATAATAAAGAACAGCAAGATGTCTGTTTACCATATGCAAATTTTAGGGTTATTTAGAACAGAGTCATATTGAAGTGCAATATAATCTAATTTTAACAAACAGAGTACAAGCCTACAAGGGATGAAGTGAAGGAACCGTAGTGTGACTGTATTAACATTGAGTCTGGAACTGTATAGCTGATTCAAATATAATTAACCTGAGGCTTCTTCACCATGTTCCCATGTTCGTCCACGTAAAACCCAAATCCTGTCAGAGAATACCGATTAAAATGCACGGAAAAAGAGTAGAGAATGAAAATAGATGAGGCTTAGCTCTTCAGTAAAAGCTCGTCACACACTAATCTAATTACGACGAAAAATGAAATAATGTCAAGCAAGCATCAGTTGACCAAGTACTATTTATGTAATGCTTAAGTTGATTCTTAATAATATAAAGTTAAATGTAACATATTCGTAATTTTGTATCCATACCATCTTGACCAATGCAGACTCCATTGTGGATAACACATGAATCACCAATAGTGCAATTTGTAAGAGCAACATTGTACCTAGAAAATTACATCAATAACATAATTAAGTCACTAAATACAGAGAAACATCATAAGCCATTGTGGATAACACATGAATCACCAATAGTGCATGTGGAAGAAAATGACATAAAGGTCATATATTTGACAATCAAAAGATGGACTTGAGATATATTTTTCAATTTAGGTTTTGCCCAAAAGTCAAGTGCGTAGTGAATCTGAGGGAATTTGCAGGAGGGTGTGGCATGGTGTATATCTAATGCGGTTTTGAACTGGAAATAAGAATTGTGTGATGCTTTTTTGTTCCATATTAGATGCCTTTTTTATCACTATATGTAAATAAAGGGAATATATTCTAAAACAAAGGAAGTCTAACTAATGAAGCAAATTTCTAATCAACAAATCAAGGTTTCAAAATTCCAATATGATGCAGCAGAAAGAGTAATAGATCGACGACAGCAGTTCGGATATATCAACAAATTATACCCTATTGTTGTTGATTGTCCAATTGTAACATCAGGTCCAACAACAGCTCCAGATCCAATACGAACATTCGCGCGTATGTGAGATCTTGAATGGATAAATGCACCAAGCTCTACATGTGCTGATGGATCAATGCAAGCTGACTTGTGAAAAGTCCCACCCCCATTATGCCATCTTTCAAAAACTTCATGATCCTTTTCAGCATCATCGTCTAATACTGTACCAAAAATGTGCACCTGAGATGCCAATTTAGAGAATTGCAATAGTACTCTTTGATATGATCTACTTGCAGGAAGCGGGACTGTTTACCCGTCTTTAAGGAATACTCAAACTTCACTTGTTCACTACAGTGTCCTTAAACATTGTCCTCTATCTTATCAATTTAAAAAAAGTAGATAGGCGCCCCCCATATCAGTCCTCTAGTCTACCTTGTCAATATAACAAAATTTTTCATAGTGCTAACAATAAACTTTTCATCTTACACTACAATATTTTTAGTTGTAAATTTCTTCTTAAAATACTAATTCTTTACTATACATATTCTTAGAACAATCGCGCTGGACATCTGCATTTTTTGCATATATTATTCCGCAAATTTTAAAATATGTGTAAAAATCATTGTTATCTGTTCTCCGCTGAACGTGACCCGTTTTCGACATGTTGTTTGCAAACAGAAACAGATTAAATGTAATCACACCCAAGTAAATTATAAAATGTCTAAGAGTCAATACTACAAACAGGTAAACTGCGTATCTAATATACAAGGAGAGCGAAGTAGGCTGACCTGGAGTGACACAACCCGAAAAAGACGGCTGATGATTAAGCAGAGTAGAACAATTCAAAGTCCTAACAAATAAAAAATGGCTATTTCTAATTCTAGGAATAAAATTGTACGAGGTCAATCTTCTAAGAGGTGTCATGTTTGATTTTTTTTTTTTTAACAATCGTGTCAAGAGCAGTGCCTAACTTTTTAGACAAAAAAGTGAGAAAATACTGGTAGATTTATAGACTACATGAACAAAAGGTTGATTCTTAATTCTGGTCTGTTAATTTAACCTTACAGTTACATTTTAAAAAGTCGAAAATTAGTACTAAAAGAATCTCTATCTATGGATACATGATTGAAATGGATTCAACATCCAATGGAGATTTGTCAAAAAGAAGAAGATGAAAAACGTCTAATATTAAGGGCATCTTTGGCTCCCTTAAATCTAATTTAAAAGTTACTTATTCCAAAAAAAAAAATTATGTATTTATATATTTTTTGTAAAATTAAATGTTTATGGGAAGTTTAACATTCATTGGCCCCATTTGGAAAATCTTATTTCTCAGAACTAAGTTACTTATTTTGGAAAAAAGTAGGTAAATATGTACTTTTTTCTGAAATAAGTAATTTTTTTTTTGCAAGATTACGAATATTAAATTCCCCATACACTTTTTTATCCAAAAAAATATGTACACATTTTCATAATCATATCTGTGGGAACAAATTGCACTTTACATCCCTGTATTTAGGCCAAAATTCACTTTACACCCGAAAATTCAAACAATTGCAATTTGCATCCTGACTATTTCAATCCAGCTACAGTTTTCACCCTTTTAACGATTTTAAGATAATTTTGGTCATTACCGTTAGTCAAAGCGAGGGTATTTCGGTCATTATACTCTATAATAATTTTTAAAATTAAATAATTTCAATTACTTTTATAATTTTTAGATTTTTAGATTTACCAACATTTTATCTACAATTCAGAGATTTTTTAAATACAATTTATAATTCAGATTTTTTTAAATATTTACATTACTAAATTCTCGTAAAATATTATTTAAATATAAACTATATTTGTTATAATTTTCAAAATATTATCCATAAAATAAATATCATAAATTTAAGATTTTGTGTTTTTTCTCAATTTTTTTTGAAAAAAAATCAATTTTTAAATTATGTTTCTTACTTTTTTTTGAAAATAAATTGTTTAATATAATAATTAATAACTGAAATATCCTTACTCTGACTAACGGTAACGGTGAAATTTAACGAAAAATCATCAAAATGGTGCAAAAAGTAAGGATTGTAATTTACAGGATGTAAATTGCAATTGTTTGAATTTTAGGGTGCAAAGTGAATTTTGGCCTAAATACAGGGATGCAAAGTGCAATTAAGTCAAATAGTAATAGTTAGGTAAAATTTAGCTGAACATGTAGGGTGTTTTGTTTCAATGGGGATTGGTTATAATGGTTGGTTATATTTTAAAAAGGTATTATTACTATTATTTTTTTTTTGTCAAATTATGGGAAGAAAATAAGTGGAAAATTTACAACAGATTTCTAGAGCTTCAACAAATATGGCCAATATTGAAAAAATATAGAGGATTGGCTAAAATTTTAGACAAGGGAAATGCCCCATTGGAGTGATAAATTTTTAACATATTATGTATAAATTTCAATTTTGGTAAAGTTATTTAAAATTTTAGCTAAGAAATTTGAGATGCTCTAAATTTCAACCAACACTATTAACAAATATGGTATCATTTTTATTGGTGGAACAAATGAAGTGATTATTGAGACATATTTTCAATTAATATTTAAGGATTTTTCTAATTGTTCTTTTCAATATATATAATCATGAGTTTTTTTTGAAACAAAAGTTGAATTCCATTAAATCATCAAACTGTCTGACAGTAGTGTCTCCAACAAGAAAGATGGAGGAGACTGAAAATCAATGAAGCTATTAAGCTTACAAGAAATTTTAGCCATCTTATGTGCCACCTTATTTGCCCGCTTTATAACAAAACCAACCAAAACCCCACCCCTACTTTGAATCATTAGTTTACATTGTTGCACTAACACCCAAGCTCAAGAAGATTATCACACTCTCCAATTAATGCCTTGACAAATGGTTGAGAATCACTTTCAATTTTCACTTCGACCTCTGGTACTAAAGCCAGCCATGAGAGAGCTTCTGCAATGCCTATCATCTAAGCTTCCACCACCTGCACACAATTTGCAAACCTCATTGTTCTCCCTGCTAAAAACTGGCCTTGTGAGTTCGTGAGCACCATACCAACCGCAAACGAATTCTGGCCTTCCTTAATTGATGCATCTACGTTTATTTTACAAGCTCCCAGAGGTGGTTGCCATCTCTGACTTCTCTGGACCTCATTTGTTACTAGACCAGCTGCTGATTGACTCTTCTTGTTCGCAATACTCCACTCTACAATTTGATTTTGGCTCCACGCCATTGTGACTGTTGGTGACATATGTTTGCCCTCAGAAATTCTTTTATTCCTTGCAAACCATACTCCCCATAGTACTGTGGCAATCTTGATCAGGTTGTCTTCTGTCTCACCACTTAGTCTGTCAAGGAGCCACTCCGCTGCATTCTCAACCACCCCCATATCATACACTAAACCTACATTTTGCCAACATTCCTGAACAAACCTGCACTCAAGAAATAAATGGCGAAGATGCTCAATGTCTCCCGTGCACATCGTACAAATTATGGGGACTACTATTCCTCTACCTCTGAGTAAATTTCTAACAGGAACATTGTTACGGCAAAATCTCCAAAGAAAAATCCTGATTTTATGTGGAACTTGAATAGACCAAATTCTACTCCAACCTTTAGACTGCTGCAATCCTTCTACATCAACATGATTTTTATGCCATTGTTGATACCCTGATTTCACCGTGTATTGCCCATTAAACGAATGGAACCAGGTGTCTTTAATACACATTTGTGGTATACGGGTACTGAGAATTGCATTAGCATCTTCATTATTGAAGTGTAATCTAACCTTATCCTCATCCCAACTCTTCCTGCCTTCTTGAAAAAAATCACAAACCTTTAAACTGATACTTGCAGTTGTACTCTCTTGATCAATCTGAAAATTTCTTTTGTTCCTCAACCATCTGTCAGTACAGATATTAATAGTTTGCGCATCTCCCAAAACTCATCGTAAACCCTGTCTTATCTCTTCTTTAGCCTCCCATAAGACTGACCAAGTATAGCTAGACCCACCCAAATGTCGAGCCTCCAATAGGTTGCAGTCTGGGTAGTAACGTGCCTTGAGCACTCTTGCAACTAGTGAGTCTGTCTAAGTGATTAAGTTCCAGCATTGTTTCCCAAGGAGTGCCAAATTAAAGCCGTGTAAGTCTCGAAAACCAAGACCTCCATGTTTCTTTGACATACTCATTTTGTCCCAGGCACACCAACGAATACCTTTATTACTAGAAGAGCTCGATTTCCACCAAAACGCATTCATGAAATTTTCAATCTCTTGACAGAGGGTTTTTAGGAATCATAAAACATGACATAGTGTAGGATGGAATTGATTGAGCTACGTTTCTGATCATAACTGCTTTCCCCGCCCTTGACAATAGCTTCGAGCTCCAGCTTTGAATTTTCTGAAAAACCTTATCCTTCAAATACCTAAAAACTATTTTCTTCGAGCGACCAATAAGTGAAGGTAGCCCCATGTATTTACTATTTCCAATATTGTTGAAAACTCCCAATCTCTATTTTATCTCCAATTGCTTATCTCTTCGAACATTTGCACTAAAAAAGACTGCAGATTTTTGATAATTGACAGCCTGACCAGAGAATGCTTCATAAGAGTTCAGGACCCCCTTTATTGCATTCGTTTCATTCTCTGTAGCTTTAAAAAACAGAAAACTGTCGTCTGCAAACAAGAGGTGAGTGATTGAAGGGGCAGAACGGCTGATACAATAGCCCTTGATTAATCCTTCTTCTGCAGTAGATTTCAAAGCAAGTGATAATCCTTCCATACATAGAAGAAACAAGTAGGGTGATAACGGATCCCCTTGGCGAAGACCTCTTGAAGGGACAATGGGACCAATGCTAGAACCTTGAAACGAGATTGTATAAGAAACCGTCGTTACACAGAGCATCATCCATTTGATCCACTTTTCCGAGAAACCTATCACAACCATTTTGTTATGCAAATAATCCCAACGAACACGGTCATAGGCTTTACCGACGTTTAGCTTCAGGGCTACTTATCCATCTTGACCACCATGTTTCCTTTTCATATGATGCAACAACTCAAAAGCTACTAGAACGTTATTAGTAATATTGCGCCCAGGAACAAAGGCAGATTGCTCCTCAGAAATTATGCCTGGTAGAATCTTTTGCAACCTGTTAGAAAGTACTTTCGCGACAATCTTGTACAAAACATTACATAACGCAATGGGCCTTAAATCCTTGATTTCCTCAACACTGAATTAAGACAAGGGTAGTATCATTAACAGATGCAGAGAACTTACAATCTGAAAGCCACTCTTGGCAGCAATGAAAGACTTCATTTCCAATCAGTTTCCAAAAATGCTGAAAGAATGCTGGATTCAAACCATCTGGTCCACTAGCTTTATCTGGGTGCATGCTTTTAACTGCCTCCGTAAATTCGTCAAAAGACAAATTGGCTGTAAGCATTTCATTCTGCATACTCGTGACTCGAACACCATTTTCTTGCTGTAAATGATTAACAGTCCTTTCTGTCCCAACAAAGACATTCGTATAGTAATCCTTTATCAATCTGCAAAGTTCATTATGATCTGACACCAACGTTCCATCACCAGATTTTACAGCAGAAATATGATTTGCCTTTTTCCTACTCGAGGCCGCAGCATGGAAAAACTTAGAGTTAGTGTCTCCCTCTGCAAGCCAAAAGGTTGTAGCCCGCTGTTTCCAATATATCTCCTCATGAAGCATACTATTATTTAACTTTTCCTTTTAATCAAAATACATCTGGATCCCATCATCATCTTCTCTATCTTTCAAAGCATCAATGAGCACTTTCTGACTAACAATCTTCTCTCTAAACTTGTGGAAAAAGGTACGGCCCCATTTCGCCATATACGACGATACAGAGATTAGTTTTGGCAACAAGTGGATAGCAGGTAACTTCTGCCAGTAGCTAGCTAAATCATTGTGGAACCCCTCTTCCCTTAACCATGTATTTTCAGACTTGAAGCGGAATTGTTTCTTAGGAATTGAAGTATCAACTAACTCCAGCCTTATAGGCTCATGGTCTGACACTACTGCATGAGATATTGTTAGAGTGCACAACGGAAAAAGATGCAGCCATTCTTCTGTAGCAAAAGCTCTATCTAGCCTCTCTCGAGTCCAGTTAGTTGTCCCTTTACTCTTCTCCCACGTAAAGTCACCACCTTTAAGATCAAGTTCATTAAGGGAACAATCCTCAATTGCATTTTTGAAACCATTCAGCAAAGTTTGAGGATGTGGATGTCTCCCCTTCTTGTCAGAACTATATAACAGGTCGTTAAAGTCGCCAAAAATACACCAAGGCAATTGAGACCTCGAGGCTAGAAGACGAAGAAAATCCCACGGCTCTTGTCTTCTTTCACGTTCAGGAAAACCATAGAAGCAAGTCAACCTCCATCTAATACTACCCCCTTCCTTCACATTGATATCAATATGATTCAACGACGAGTCCACGACAGTGCAGCTCATATTTCCCTTCCAAAACACTGCTAGACAACCTCCTCTTCCTTGTCTACCTACTGAATGAAAACTATTAAAACCAATTTTCGAAGCAGGAGCTTCAATCTTATTACTATCTACCAACGTCTCAGATAAAAACAGAAGGTCAGGCTTAAGAGATTTAACCATATCTTTTAAAACACGAACTATACGAGGGTTGCCAATCCCTCGACAGTTCCATCCTATGAGATTCATTGTTGATGGCTGGCTTGCATAGAAAGCTCAGCCAATACATGTTTCTTAGGTGCTGCTAAATCCCTCTCAGAAATAGCAACTCCTTCCTGCTTTATTTCTTCATAAAGCCCACTATCTCCTTGGCCCATTACGATGTCTCTTTGGCCCACTTCGTCTATTTCACTTCTCCTTCTTTTCCATTCTTCTAATTGTAGCCCAATATTATCCTCATCATTTAGCCCATAAAGTACGTTCGAAGTAGTACTAAAGCCCTTGAAATTAGCTAGTACATTTGAATTTGAAATACCAGTACCCAGTTGTTTCCCGCTCCCAATCAAATCCCTACAATCACTCGATCTCATTAACTCCTTATCTTTTCTTGAAATTTTATCCTCCAAATCATGCTGGTAGTTATTCCCCCCCAATCCGAGCCTTCCACGTGTCATCTCCCTCCTCCTTGAGCCACTTGCTCTGTGTCTGCCTTGCCACCCTTTGTGGTGGTGCCCTCAGCCAACTCCCCCATTCCTTCACGCCTTCCTCTCCAACCTGGGTAGTAGAGCTCCTGCAAAACCTCTTTGTATGAGTAACCAAACCACACGAAAAGCAAAATTCACCTAAACGCTCGTACTTGCAATTAACTACAAAGTCCGTGCCATCTTTTTTAACAATTCTCTTCTTTCGTTTGAGAGGTTTCCTTACGTCCAGTCTGATTCTGATCCTCATGCACTCTCGCCGTATTGCAGTATTATTCTTAACATCATATTCGAGAAAATCTCCGAAAAAATTCCCAAGCTATTTTCCTACCGATTCCATCATATACCCCATCGGAAGATTGTGTAATTGGATCCAAATGTTTAAATACCAGAGCTTTACATCCACTAGATTTTCCCCTGCAGCCACTGTTTCTAACACCAACATTACATTGTCAAATGTCCAAGGGCCTCCTTTCAACACCCATTGCATATCTTCTTTGCGGAAAAATTGAAACAAAAATATGCCTTGCTTCAACTCCTTGATGTTGATTCCCATTTGTGGCTTCCTCGGCGATTTTTGTTTTCATAGCCCTAACATTGACACTTTTTTCCATAAGCAACCGCCCCACCAAACAGAGCTGATATCTATTGACATCCTCTTCAATGTCGCCCTCCCGCACAAGGCTTTCATTCGCCTCATCTTCAATTCCTAAACGTGCCATATTCTGCTCTATATCACTGCTTCCAGCCATGTTGAAAAGAAAAAAAAAACTCCCACGATATTCAAAGATTAAGAATATGGAGAGAAAAACCAGACTCACACATTAAGAATGGAGAGAAAAACATGTTCAAATTATTCTTGATATTGATTTTTGTGTGAAGAAAAAATTATTGTTCATATCGTTGATTTTTGTTTGTTCATGAGTTGAAAGTGTGTATTCAAAAACTATGGTTTTTTAATATGTACTCCATCCGTCCCACTTGATTCTTAACATTTAAAATATGAATGTTTGGTTGTATTTTAAAGATAGTTTCATAATGTATTTTTAAAATTTTCTTTTTTTCGTATAAAATTTAATGTTTAAATTTTTATATAAGAAAAAAAAATTTAAAAATAAGTTATGAAACTATCCTTAAAATACATCTTAAAATACGTATTGAATACCCTTACTTCAAATGTTAAGAATCAATTGGGACAGAGGAATAGATTCTTTAAGGAGTTTGTCCGCAAATCTAAATTTTGTAAATTTACAAAATATTGATTTTAATGAATTTTGAACTAAGGTGTTTTGTTAAAATTTATTATTTGTGAGAGACACTAAGTGTTTAACTAACTATTGTGAAACTTATTGCCAATAGCATTAAGATTCATTAAAGTATTTCGTTAAAAATATCCCATATTCATTATAATAATAGTAAAATGATATTAATTAAATAATTTTTATATCACTAAATTACTTTTAAACATTTTATATTGATATTTAATTATGTGTAAATGTACAAGTATCTGTACTCATACGTAGTACAAATTATAGGGGATGTTTGGGAAAACTTCTTTTCTAAATAAGTCAAATTATTTTAAGACAAAATTAGAGATTTTTAATTTTTTTCTGAAAAAAGTTAACTTTTTTTGAAACTTATAGAATCTCAAACATATATTAAATACTTTTATAAAAAAAATTATCAAAATATGAAATTTTTACCCGAAAATAAGTCCATAAAGACTTATTTTAATTTTTCCCAAACAGGCCCATAATTTGATTTACAAAATATATTTTGTTATACAAAATATATATTTAAAATGTTATGAAAAGCGGTCTTTACTCTTTAGTCAATTCGTTCTTGCTATATTTTTAGCTGTGGTCCTGCACGTTGAATTTGAAGACGGTCCTATAGGTCGAACTGCGTTTGATACTCTTTTACAAGTACACAAAATATGATTATTAGAAGTTCTATTAATACAAATTACAATTATTAATGGAATTCAATATTTTGTATCTTTTTTAGACCAATTAAGTTCGAGTTGTGGAAATAATGTGTTTGAATGACATGGCATTGACGTTAAAGTGTTGAACAAATATAACTTAGAGGGTGTTTGACATTACTTAAAATAAGTTATTTTTGATTTAATGTAGGTGTTTTTAACTTAAAGGAGAAAGTAAAGTTATTTCCTTTAAGTTGAATGAATGTGTTTGGGTAATTTTACTTAAAGTTAAATGGGGGTTTAATAATTTTGACTTAAAGTAAAATTTGACTTAAAAAAATTTAAATTCATAATATTTAAACTTTACAAGAATCGTGAAAAAAAAAAAAAAAAAACTCTATAAGTCATAAGTCAAAAGTACCTAAATGGAACTTATGACTTAAAATAGTTTTTTAACTTAAAGCGGGCTTAAAGCTAATATTGCCAAACGATTCATTTTCTACTTAAAGCTTTTTATAAGTCATAGCTCTTAGAAAATTTGATCCAGAACATAATTGGTTTCTGCTTCTAGTTTGACCAAGAATGGTTTTAAATATTCACAAACAATCTTCAGTAAAAAATTTGTTATGAAATTACAAGTTAGTCACATTCATGCACATTAACATGTTAACAAAAAATTATTTACTTTTTTCTGAAAATGTACAATTTTAAATATATCTAGGATTTTTTCATAAATACTTAAGCCTATAATTTTTTTTTTAAAATAATTTATAAAAATATAGTCAAATGTAAATAAATTAACCAAGTGCAACGATTTGCAAGAATTTAGGATGATAGTAGTGGTTGATGTGTTTACAGTTGATGAGATTACACTGCAACGTGGAGCTGAAGTTAAAGGTAAAGATGTTTTTGCATATTATGAAGAATTTTAATGGAGCTCTATATTAATTCAAATTCAAAATTTTTAATTACTTTGCCTGAATGATAACAAGGATATAGGTCTCCTCCGCTATAAGATGATAAGTAGATGGGTGCTTGAGCCAGAAGTTCGATCATACAAGACCTAATGATCGGCAGGGTATATTTAATTTTTAAAATAATTAATTTTATATTTTTTAAAATTAAAAAATTTAGATGTAAACAATATGAAATGAAAGTTACTTACAATGTGATGATTTTATGTATTATATGTTTAAAAAAAAATGTATTATATAGTGTGTATAATTTTACATATGGAAAAGTTCTCAATGCTTAGATTTAATTATGAAATTTGATATTTGTAGTTTTGAAAATGAATAAGTGATTGATTACAATTTATTACTGAGAAACTATTTATCATTCTCTCTGTTCTAATCATTTTTTTTACTTTTATTTTATGAATATTTTTCTAAACTTTTCAAAAGATGAATTTTTTTTTTAATATAAAAATCAATCATATCCACTTTTGTCCTGCTCTATAGTCTATATACTCACTTTTGGTCCATTAATTTACCTATTTTTCTTATTTTTATCACTAATTTACATTTTTTATTTTAATTTTCATGTACAATCAAATGTAAACAAATAGATACAAATAGGTGGAAGAAAGGAAATATTTGTAACGTACTTGCAACATATCCTTACATTATTAAACACAAAACAAGAATCAATATAAGACACTAAAAAGAATTTCGATTAATATTTAAGAATTTCTCTAGTTGTTCTTTTCAATATGTATTATTTAAGTATTGATGAAAGTGTGTTTTGTGTATCATAATATTTAAGTATTTATAAATTTTGTGAATTTATAAAATATTGATTTTAAAGAATTTTAAACTAAGGTGTTTTGTGAAATTCAAAAATTCAAAAAAAAATTAAGGAGATTTGTTAAAATTTATTATTTGTTAGAGACATCTAAGTGTTCGACTAATTATTGTGAAATTTATTGCCAATAGCAAAAAATTCATTAAGGTATTTTGTTAAAAATATCACATATTCATCTATATATATTATAATGCCAGTAGATCGGAAATGCACCAGAACAGTTTAAGGTATTTTTCTTAAATTTTCATTTTTTGATTTTTTAATTAAAATTCTTTTCTTGCATTAAATAGTTATTAATGACAATTTAATTAGTCACTAATTACACCTATTAAACATCTATTCAATTTACTCTATTAATTTGTTTAAAAATTAGCAAACTTTATTTGAACATTATAGTTATTATTTCAATATTAAATATTAATTATATATAGTTAAGCTTATTTTTAGGTAAAATGACGACTAACAATTATTTATATTGCGTTATTTTTTATTCACTATTCAAGATCATTATATTTTCTTTTCGGATGATTATAGGGTAGACGACCTTAATTTCTCAAACAATTTTGATTATCAATGATTGTAAAAGTCGTAATAAATTATGGAAGTACAAGATATTTACTTAATATCTAGAATTGACAGATTTTTAATTTTGCACATGAATAAATTATACAAGAGTTATGATCAAATCGATTAAATTTAACAAACCCAGCCATTTATCGGAAGAAAAATCGATAAAAAAGTTATATACCCATTGTTTCATTATATTGTGCTGAAATAAAATTTTATTCTAATTAAACAAATTTTTACACTAATATTGAATATGTATATTATGAGGGGGATGTCGGCTTTAAAAAATGTTATTAACCTGAACTTCTTAACCATTCTTTATTATCAATGATTTTGGAGTCGTAATAAACCAAGAGATCGGAGAGGCTTTCACTCAGAAGTTTTAAAATATTTTTCTTGATTTTCACATTTTTGATTTTTTTATTAAAATAATTTTCTTGCATTTTTTTAATTAGTCATTAATTGTGCCTATTAAACTTATATTAAATACACTTTATTTTATGCTTAATATAAAATTTTAACAATCTTTATTAGAACATTATAATTATTATATTAATGTAAAATATTAATTATCTATCTAAAAGTACAATTATTTCAAGATAAAATAAACTTATTTATATCGTCCATTTCTAATCCTTTTTCAAAATTGATGCAATTTTTTTCGTCAATAATAAATAGACAATTTTAACTTTTCGATTAATTCGTAATCAGTGATCGTGAGAATCATGACAAGATATGGAAGCATATAAATGTGAGAATCATGACAAGATATGGAAGCATATAAATTTTTCAGTTAACATCCACAATTTAAATACAAGCAATATTGTATAATTTTCTTTTACACATGAATAATTTACACGTGGGGTGTGATCAACTCGATTAAATTGAACCAATCCAACCTTTTTCTTTATTGGCTATATCAATGAAAAAGTTATACATTCGTTGTTTCATTATATTGTGTTGAATTAAATTAATATTTTAACTACACAAATTCTTATACCATTACTAATCAATTAATCATTTATGAGACGGGAATTAATCATGCATGTATGTTATGAGACGGACGTAAGTCAATCACATCTCTTATCACATTTACATTTTGCTTCTTTTTTTATCATACAAACAAATTTATCAACAAACTAAGCAATCACTTCTCTCATAATGTCACTGACAGCAAAAATGATACAAAATTTTACTTTTACTTATCCATTGTTGAACTTTACAAATGTTTATCAATATTGAATTTCAAAAGTATTTTTGTATGTAACAAAATAGGTGTCATCAATATATTCGAAAATATTATTATTATTACTTAAAAGTTTAACTGAAACATGTTTTCTTCCTGCTAAATATTTTCTCTATAATTCCTAACATTCAAATTTAGTTAAATTTTACATAAATTTAAATTCATCATATCAAATTTCAAATAATGAAACTCAACGAACAATGATGTTATATATACGATTTTAAAAAATATTTTCGTGCCGAGCTTTGTTACCTAGTTATAGTAATAGTAAAGTGATACTAATTAGATAAATTTTTTATTACGAAATTATTTTTAAACATTTTATATTGATATTAATTATGTGTAAATGTATGAGTATGTGAAACTCATACGTAATACAAATAGTAATTTGATTTACAAAAGTTAATTTGTTATACTTAATCCAATCTAGGTACTACCGATAATTACATGTTAGCTGATATGGGCAAAAAGTAAGTCCTAAAGACACATTTAATGTGGCATTAATTAGGCCAAGAATGGTCCAAACGTGGGGCCCACCAGGTGGGCCCAAAACCCCAATTATAATATTAATTTCGTAATTAATATTGGGGGTAATAAACAGCTCAGCAATAAGAGTTGGATAAGGATATTATTCCCACCAGACTTAGCCACCAAGGCATCCAATTCAATATGGAAACTGATTCCTACAAGGAATAGATCTAGAACCTTCCCCAAAGACTTGTCTACCAAGTCTCCTATTCCTACCATAATTCTAAGGCTTCTCAGCCTATATAAGGACCTGCTCCTTCACCCTCAGAACCACGTTTTTGGGCAGAGCTCAATACGTCACTTACGTTTTGGCTTAATCCTCGAATAAGGACATGCAAGCCACTGCGTCCTAGGTGAGCTCTTGCCGCCATAGCCTCGAGGGCACCATCACCTAGAACTACGTCCTGGCTTGATTCTCAATACGAGATACGTAGGCATCTTGTGAGGACCGATCAGTCTCGAAACACAAGCACAGCCATTAAAGCTCGAAGCTCAAACTCCCTTAGCATTAAATACACATAAACCCTAGCCGCAATATTCGTAACCTAGTTTTTATTCCACAACATTTGGCGCCGTCTGTGGGAAGACAACATCAACCATTGTTGGCACACGAAGAACTGCACCAGGCTCTACCGAAGATTTATCAATCAGCTCCGCTCCGCCTCTTACCTTTGGGACAACCACGTTTGAACAAGGGACGATCCCCCAAACTTAAGTTTCTCAACCTCCAGGGACGAATCCCCCTGCTGGGAGTACGCTGCCTATGGTTGTCCATCCCGAACAGGGAACCAACTCTCTTCAGATGGTGATCTCTCCCCTGGTTGATCCTAACCACCCTTCATCTGGGGTACAGATCCATACTACGGATCTCCTCATAAATACCAACCCAATGTATGGGTTACCCAACTACCCCCCTGTTCGAGAACCTGGACCGATTCATCATGCTTTGCAGATCCGAGATCGCGAGTATCTGGACTACTCCGGCCCCTATACTACTGATTCGACATCTAAGGATGATGATGATGACCGTGACAAAGCCTCAAGGAGGCGACGTGCTAGTAGAGAGCCCCGAAGGAGGGCCCGAAGAATCCATGATGGACCTCCACAAACGACTGAGGAAAGGATCAAGGCTCATGAGGCTGAGATCCAGAGGCTGAAAGATGACGCCGCCAGAGAGCAAGCAAGGCAGAATCAAAGTCTGCATCGACCTCCTCCAATCTCAGGAAGGGTTCCCGTCATAGATCTGGAGAGGTCGTCTAGGAGACGAAAAGGGCCGATACCTCAACTGAAGGAGCAACGAGGGCGGAAACCCCCAAAAACAACCCCAAGGATCTGATGCAGCTAGATCTTGATGATCCAACACCTCCGTTCATTGAGGAGGTGATGAATGCCCGCATCTCAAAGAAATTCAAGATGCCGACGATCAAGGCCTATGATGGAACAGGTGATCCTGAAACTCATGTTAGGACGTTCACAGCTGCACTACTGCTGCAACCTGCTAATGATGCCTTAAAGTGTAGGGCGTTCCCTCAAACCCTCACTACACCATAAAACGGCTATTGCAACCATATTTTTGAAGGTTTGTCGAAAAACGTTGCTATTGAGAAACAAATCACACAAATTGCAACGCCTTTGAAAAACATTGCAATAACATTAAAAAAATTCAAGAGAGTTAAAAACATTCAGTCTATTGCAATATTTTTCTTAAATCGTTGCAGTAAATATGATTTTTGGGCCCAAAAAATTGGCGGCCTTTTAAAAATGTTCTAAAACGTGTTGAGCGGGATTTCTTTTGCCGGGCTTACCAAATTAACAAAACAAAAAATAAAAAAAAACATAACACACAGACACTACCCACACAGATACAACACAACGCAGACACCTTGAACATCGATCCCAAATCCTCAAACTCGTTCAAGGTTGAAGAAGACATCGACTCAAACTCGACGAGTTCAAGCTCGAAGAAGATTGAAGATCGAATAAGACACTTAAAATAGATTACCCCCAATTTCGCATAACACGACTATATTACACTCTCATTCCGAGCCCCAGCGCGCTCTGCAATTTCACGAACTCCTATTCAAAAATCCCTAATTCTATCTACGATTGAGAAATCCATCTAGTTCAGTGAACCTACGGAGAAGTCCTAATTCCATCTAGTTCGATTTAGGGGTATACTCATCATACCGGTAGTTTCCTTATCCCTGTCTTCTTCATCACAATTCAATTCTAGGTATTTTATCTCTCTCTCTCTCTCTCTCTCTCTCTGTCTCTCTCTCTCTCTCTCTCTCTCTCTCTCTCTCTCTCTGTCTGTCTCTGTCTCTCTCCAACATACACACACGCACACACACTAGTATATGCTAATTAACTAAGATTTTAGGGCAAGTAGGATTCAATTTTAAATTGTATATATTGTTGGTAGAATGTGACTTTACTTAATTGAATTGTGTATGTTGTTTAATTTAACAGGGACGAATCGACGACATCATCATGGAGAGGTGAATCCGAATATCGTAAGGATGATCTGGTAAGAACATATGTTTTGTGCAAGTATGCTAGTTTAGAATATCGTATACATAGGTTTTACTAATTATAGCATAAGCTGTCACAGTTGCTAGTTGTATCTAAAAGATTAACAGGGGACGGATAAAGCATTAATATGTTTGAATTTGGAAACCGACCCTTTGTTTTGATTCACACGGATTAATGTAATTTTGGATTTGAATTAGGAATAATAGGTAAGCTAATCTTGTATATGATTTTTGTTTTTTCAAAATGTATTGAATCATTGTTATTTTATCTAATGTATATGATTTTTGTCTGAAATTTTCTAGACGTGGAGATCTGTGCAGGATGTTGGTGCTGGTTTAAGTACGACAACAACAATGAGTACTGGCAAGTTTTTTCACACTTTCTCTATTCGTATAAATACTTGTTTAGTAGTATTATCTCATAATTTGAGTAATGTTGTTTTGCATGTAGGATTGGGATTTTATGTTGATTTTGACACAAGTTGAGTAATTGACTTGGTTTTGTCCTTTATTGTAGATGATTTAGAACTTGCCGCACAGATGGATGCACTTGGTCTTCCTCTAACCTTTTCCACAAATAAGGTGTGTTTATATTCATAGCAATCTACCTTTTCGTTAATAAAAATTCTGCAAAATTTGAAAATACGTTGACACTTGCAAGTTATCTTTGTAGAGAAATAACACGGTCCGAGGAAAAAGAAAGGACACCAATAAGAATTATCTTCATACTGATGCAGAAATTAAAGATGTGGTTCCCAATTCCATTACAGTGAGTGAGCATGAAATTATCTCTCCCAATATTATTCATGATAACATAATGTGTTGCATGTCAATGCCAAGCCAAAACGAATCATCAGACTGTGACGTTGCAGTGGATGCTAAATTCCTCTCCAGTGAAGTGGAAGATCCAGCTACTGTTACTGAAAGAGTTGTCTGTGCTGCAGTTGCAGAAAACAGTGGCAACAATATTACCTCTGAGGAATTAACTCACTGCCTGTCTTCTGGTTCTGTTAACAACCAAAATACATCAAAGGATGACACTGTAATAAATTCTAGTTCAATTAGTTTCGATAATGGAATTTCTGGTAAGAGTTTTTTGCTAAAAAATGAAGGCAGTGGTCATTCTGTGAAAAATCGACATGCAGGGTTAACGGAGCCTTCACACTTGGGAGGCTCCTCCTTAGGTAATTGTACAGAGTTTGAGAAGTCGATATCAAGTACCTGGACTAAGTTATCAGAAGATCCCGAGTCTCAATTTGCGGTGCATCCTCAGTTTTCTCAAGCACTTGATAATGACACTATAGATAATGATTGCCTTTCAGAGGAAAACCAGTCTAAAAAATGTGAGAAGTTGTTGAATGAAATCTGTGATAGGATCTCACAGGGTCCTGATTCTGCTTGTTCACTGTTTACAGAAGTGCCCAACTGTAGTAGTGTAGATGCTGTAAACCCTCTAGTACAGGACCAGTGTACAGATTATGGAAAGGTATCATATTACGAGTCTGAGGGTCCCAAATCCACCGTATTTAGTCAGTTTCCAGAATCCAATCCTGATACCATGGACATCAAAAGCATTGATGATTTTGGAGATTGGAAAACATATTGGGATTCTTTCTATTCTAGATCTTACTTTTTTAATATGGCAAGGTTATACAGTCGATCACACACTAATATGTCTCTGAGCAAGGAATTTAAAGGATGAATAACAAATGGAGCATTGTGGTAAGTAATGTAGGCAGATATCCTATATTTATTTCTGTTGTAATTCCACACTAAACGAGGTTAAATGATTTTCTCTAATTTTGTATTTATGAATTCTGTTACTTTGCAGGTATCCCATATATGGTGGTATGCAATATTGGAACTATATACATGGTGGCTATTTCGAATAGAGGTGAGAATTCCCCTGCTTCATACTCAGACTTGTTTACGTTTGTACTGGTAATGATACAAAATAGACTCACATGCGACTAATGAATATTCTGTTCTAATTAAAAGTGATATTTTATTTGTATTTGCTACATATTGATTCATAGAAGTGTGTATTTGCTACATAAAAATCGAAGTCACATGCGATTAGTGTGTTTTTTTTATAAGCAGATAGTTTTAAACTTCAGTACCATTTATGTTTAAATTTTGTTTATTAATAATCAAGTTCTGTATCTTTTGCGTAACATTCACTTTGCATATTATCTGACCAGACATTGAAAATTATTTAACCGAATAAATGTTTGGTACACTTGCGAGGAATGAGGAGTAATCAGTGGTGCTCTGTGCTATGAACCAATTTGCAATCCACGCTATCAAGCAACAGGTATATGTTCAGTTCGACTATATACATCTGTTGATAAATTTTGACTATTGAAATGATAATATAAGAGCCATAGATATTTAAATATGTTTTATGCCTTTCCCAGTCTAGATATTAACCTAACAATCAAGTTGTTTGTGCACATCGTTGACATTCACTTGTCAGGCTTAACCGGCCAAGTGGGTGACAAAGGAACTGGTAATAAGAGTGGTAATTTAGGCCAATTTGGTACTGATGGTGGCAGAGCTTCACGGGCTGAGCAGGAGCATCGTAAAGGGATTGCGTGGTCAGAGGAAGAGCACAGGTGAGTGATATTGTTCCTCCGTTTATGTTTCTTGATGCATTTCTCTTCTATTAGAAACAATTGGAATTCGTAATTTAACGATGATCAGTAGCTCTGTATTTCTTATATTGTTTTATCGGTTTTATTCAACCATATGTTTAATTTCTGTGGATTATGTGTATGTAAATTTCCTTTAAATACAGAGAACCCAGATTTAATGATGCATATGTGAAACATGTAACTGATAAGAGACTTATTATATTTTTCTGACACATGTATGGTGTAACTCATTAGGAGACTAACTATTTTCTGACCTGCCCTTGTCACCGAGGCAGCTTTCTTAAGCTGCTGATTGCTAGTGTAATATTCTATTGTATTACAAATTGGTTTAAGGTTAGTGAAGGAGATTCTTATTGAAGTGTACAATCCTTAAAGTAGCGTATGTGGTATTTAATTCACGTTTTTTCCCGGGAAGTGCTTCGCTGCAATTCTCTAAACCCTTATGGTTTTACCCGTAAACGTTAATGGGCGAATCTGATACAGATGAGGTAGGAAAAAGTATATTAGATTAAGGCTGTAAAAGGACACATGCGATTGCATATAATCTACTCACAGTTTAATAAACTTAAAGACTACCTTAAGATTTTATAACAAACTTGTATTTACTTATTAATCATAAATTGATTACTTATTAATCAAATATAATGTCTATATAGTAATGGAGTAAGCTCTCATTGACGTGTTTTTCCCTGCAAGTATACCTGGTTGTGGTATGTGCATCTTTTCTTTTCTACAATATGTTTCACTTCTATCATATCTGAAGTTTATTGGGGCACAATCTGATTGTTCATGCTTTGCATTCCAACATTTTCTTTATGCAGGATGTGTGCAAAAAATACGGAACAACTGGTAAGCTCTAGACTCTACAGACATTTTTGGTCAAATTATATTCTTTCTTTCTTTAGATTTAGTTTTGATTGTTTTCAATTAATAGTAAATTCATACCGAAATACTCTTTCTCCTTGTTTTCCTGGATTTGGTTTAGAGTTTAATGTTTTACTCATAATTAGTAACTTTTGTACTTGCAGGCATATGCATTGTAGGACAGGTGCAATACTTTTATAAGCTCATCACGGATTTCTTGTTGTTGATTTGCAAAAGCCAAGCCAAATATATGGAAAAAGCAATTGGCATATGTAGTTTTTAACTTTATTTTGGTTTTCCAATATAATAATTGTTTATGAAAATTTGATGTAAAGAATTGTAATTTTATTTGACTTTGAACAAACACATGTAATTGGATATTTGGCATTAAGTTGCCCTGGTTTATGAAATGCAAATGATGCTTGGATTGTGGCTATAAATGGCCTGGTTTACTATATTTTCAGCATGTTCCTACCAATTTTTTTTTTTGAAAAAATGTTACAATAGGGTCAAAATACGTTGCATTAATCTATAAAAAATCATTGCAATTGGTTTGAAAAATGTTGCCTTTAAGTGTCAATAAATTACCTTCTTATGCTACTGCAATAATTTTTAATTGTTGCTATAGAGTCTAAAATGTTGCTACTGAAAGTTATTGCAATGATTTAATTATGTTGCTGTATGGTATTAAAAACGTTGCTAAATCGACCTATTGCAAGGCAACCGGATGCAACGCCCAAATTTTGCAAATTTGTTGCCATAGACTCTACTGCAACGAATATAGGCCTTAAGGCAATGTTTTCCTGTCGTTGCAATAGCCGTTTTATGGTGTAGTGCCTGTCGGGTATGGCTCAAAGGTGGTATAGCAGGCTACCTGTAAATTCGATTGGCTCTTTCAAGGAGTTGAAGAATGCCATTGTTAGCCAATTCATTAGTGGAAGAGTTCATGAAAAAAGTTCTGCATCCCTCATGTATGTGGTGCAGGGGAAGAACGAGAATCTAAGGGATTATCTCAAGCGAATCACCAAGGAGACATTGAATATTACAGATCTGGAGAATAAAGTGGCCATGGTAGCCTTGGAACACGAAACCACTGATCCTTTCTTCAAGAGGTCTTTGGCAAAGCATCTTCCTGAGAACATGGCCGAGCTCCAACGAAGGGCCGACAAGTATATCAAGGCAGAGCATAGCATGAAAAAAGAAGCTGCTGGAGGCAATGGCAAGGGCTCCAATGACTTTAATAAACGGAAGAAAGAACAAGAGTATGATGCTAGGGACAAGTATCCCCGGACTAGCAAGGATTCTGAATCACCACCGAAGAAGAGTTTGGGACCAAGATTCAACGACTATGCAAGACTAAATGCTCCTAGGAGTCAGATCTTGTTAGATATTGAGAAAGACAAAGATTTTCGATGGCCGAAGCCACTTAGGGGTGATCCCGCAAAGAGAAACAAGGATCAGTACTGTAGATTCCACCGCGATGTGGGGCATGATACAGATGATTGTGGGCAGTTGAAGGATGAGATTGAATTCTTGATCCGAAAAGGAAAGCTGAACAAATTCACTAAGGGTGATGATCGTGGAACTCAAAGGAGGGAATATGATAGAAGAGACAATGATAGAAGGGATGATGATCGAGGTCGGGATCGTAACCCACAGCCCCGAGGGCCAGTTATTAAATGATTTGGGGAGGCCCGACAGCGGCCGGTACAACCCGAAACTCTCGAAAGACGTATTCCAGAGAAGTGATGCACATCGTGGGAGAAGCCCCGAAGCGTGCCAGGTCTGGTTTCGATGACTCAGACCTCGAAGGGGTGAAGTTTCCCCATGACGACCCATTGGTCATAACCCCTGTGACTGGGAACTCGGAAGTGAAGCGAGTCTTGATGGACAACGGAGCTTCCGTTGACATTCTGTTTCACGATACATTTGTGAAGATGTGGTACAATGATTTTTAATTGACCCCTAATAACATGCCCATATATGGATTTAATGGAGTAGAATCCAAAGTTGAAGGGACTATTCAGTTGCCTATAACTATTGGACAGGAGCCTAAGGAGGCCATTCAGATGTTGAACTTCTTGGTAATCAAGGCGGTTTCAACGTACAACGCTATTCTCGGAAGAACTGAACTTCATGCATTCAAGGCTGTTGCCTCAACATATCATATGAAGATCAAGTTCCCAACCAGGAATGGCGCTAGGGAACATAAAGGTGATCAAAAGATGGCATAAAGCTATTATGTAGCCTCGTTAAGGCCTAATAGAGTCGGGGGGCAAGTCCTTCCAATTGAAGACATGGATGTCCGCAGAAGAAAGGAACACCAAAAAGGCCAGCAGAGGACATCACACAGAAGCCTTGGATAGCCATTGAGGCTAAGGCGTTAACTGACTTCGTGGTTAAATGTACCATTGGCAACCAAGAAATCGGGGGGCAGGAGGTAGTACCCCAAGCAGGAAGTGAACTTCAGAATAAGAATGATGATACCAGAAGGAATGGTGGACGCTCTATTTTGATGGAGCATCAAAAACAAAATCAAGTGATGCAGGCCTAGTCTTGCAATGCCTCGATGGGCTCAAGTTATCCTAGTAGGACTTAGCTTCATCTAGTAGAAGCAGAAATAAGGTTCATGGAAACCATTGCAGAGCATGTTGCTCCGAGTAGGACAATAGTACTCTATCACCCGATGAGTGCAAGTCAAGGATGAACGAGTACCGAAAATAAAAGAATAACGAATGGAAAACAAACAAATGCATAGGTGAAGATCCCGAAGGGTCAAAGCCATGAAAGGCCGAGGATGTTAAGGACTAGCTACTCTTCAATACTTATTAAGGACCTGGATTAAGGATCCAAGGATGAAGGCCAATAGATAACCTTAAGCAAGGATTAAGAAGTTCAAGCAAGCTCTCGTCTCAGAAGTTTAAAAGGTAAGAAGCCAACGGGATTGTATTTATCGAAATCTATATCGAGGAATTAACCCTAAATCCTAGGTTGGAGAACAGAAGCTGTTAGCCATGAAGGCCAAGGTTAGTTATGAAGGCCAAACTTGAAGGGGGTCATGAACCTCCAATTAAGATCCAAAGGTTGAAACTTCATGTTGACTTGAAAACCAATATGTAATTTTGAAAACCTCCTAGAGAAGGTTCAAGACCTCGTGGGGCTAACCAGAAACCCCTTGGCCTTGGACCAGCAGCTCTGATAGATATTTCGATGATTTAAAACATCATTGAGATTGAAAACCCTTGATTTCAAACTTTGGAGTTCAACCTTCGAACATCGACGTTCGACACCCAAGACCAAGACAGACATTGAAGCCATGACGGCCAAGCGAACTGAGAAGTTACTTATATGGGAGCATCTTTGAAAGAACCCCTGAAGGGCAAGTTGATAACATTCTTGCAAGAAAATAGCGATGTGTTTGCTTGGACTGTAGCTGATATGCCAGGGATTGATCCCCAACTCATAACTCACAAGTTGAATGTTGATCCGGGGCGGAAGATAATAAAATAGAAAAGAGAAATTTTGCTCCTGAAAGGCAGGAGGCCATTAAACAAGAAGTTGACAAGCTCTTAGAGGCTGGGTTTGTTGAAGAGCTTCAGTTTCCCGAATGGTTAGCTAACCCGGTGATGGTCAAGAAAGAGAATGGAAAGTGGAGGATGTGTATAGACTTCACTGATTTGAATGATGCGTGTCCAAAGGATTGTTTTCCCCTGACAATGATAGACATGTTGATATACGCCACAGCTGGACATGAGATGTTGAGCTTCATGGATGGGTTCAACGGCTACAATCAGATTAAGATGCACGAGTATGACATCCCTAAGGTATCTTTCATAACTGACTTTGGTGTTTTCTGCTATATTGTTATGGCTTTTGGTCTAAAGAATGCAGGAGCTACTTACCAACAATTGGTGAATAAGATATTCGCCCATCTGATTGAAAAAACCATGGAGGTCTATGTTGATGACATGTTAGTCAAGAGCCTACTCAAGGCAGATCACATTAAGCACCTCAGAGAGGCATTCGAAGTGCTGAGGCACCACAAGATGATTTTGAATCCAGCCAAGTGCGCTTTTGGCGTTGGATCTGGAAAAGTTTTGGGATTGATGGTTTCAAAGAGAGGCATAGAAGCCAATCCTGATAAAATCAAAGCAAATTTTAGACATGGAACCACCCCGTTCTGTAAGGAATGTGAAGAAGTTAACTGGCAGAGTGGCAGCTCTAGGGAGATTTATCTCCAAGTCTGGTGACAAATGCTTCCCTTTCTTTCAAGCATTGAAGAAGGTGAAATTTTTTGAATGGAATGATAAAAGCCAAGAGGCCTTTGAACAGTTGAAGAAGTACATGGCCGAAGCCCCGTTGTTGGCCACGCCAAGTCCCGGAGAGACTCTTTATCTGTATCTAGCAATGTCTGAACAAGTATTGAGTGCCGTCCTCGTTAAGAAAGAGAACAAGGTTCAGAGGCCTATCTACTATGTAAGCAAGGTGCTCCACTGAGCCGAGTTGAATTACTCTCCCATTGAGAAGTTCACCTTGGCATTGATAACAGCCTCGAGGAAGTTACGCCCATACTTTCAGGCACATAAGATTGAAGTCCTGACGGACCAACAGTTGAGAAACATATTGCATAGCCCGAAGGCTAGTGGAAGGCTAATCAAGTGGGCGATTGAACTTGGAGAATTTGACATCACGTACAAGTTGCGAACGGCAATCAAGGCTCAAGCTTTAGCTGACTTCGTGGTTGAATGTACCATTAGCAACCAAGAAGTCGGGGGGCAGGATATAGTAACCACCCCTGGAAATGAAAAAAAGATGAAGAGCCTGTACCTGATCAGAATGAACATTGGGTGCTCTATTTTGATGGAGCATCAAAAACAAAATCTAGTGATGCAGGTTTAGTCTTACAAAGCCCCGATTGGTTTACAGTCGAGTATGATTTAAAATTGGACTTTCCGACAACTAACAACGAAGCTGAGTATGAAGCCTTGATAGCCGGTTTAGGCTTGGCTAGAATAATGAGAGTCAAGAATCTCAAACTATGGCAAAGTACTTGAGAGATGGAGCATCAAAAACAAAATCTAGTGATGCAGGTTTAGTCTTACAAAGCCCCGATTGGTTTACAGTCGAGTATGATTTAAAATTGGACTTTCCGACAACTAACAACGAAGCTGAGTATGAAGCCTTGATAGCCGGTTTAGGCTTGGCTAGAATAATGAGAGTCAAGAATCTCAAACTACGGCAAAGTACTTGAGAGTCGTGAAGGCCGTGATGACTGAGTTTGAGTGAATGGTATGAGAAGCACATTACGAGAGAACAGAACGTTAAGGCTGATGCCCAATCTAAGTTTACTTCTTCTGAGATAGAGAACTACGCCGGAAGAGTTTACTTTTAGGTCTTGAAGGCCCGTCTATTACTCCCTCCGTCCCTTTTTACTTGGCACATTTGCAAAAAACACACATATTAAGAAAGAATTAATTATGTAATTTGTTTCCATGTTTGCCCTTAATCTTAACATTAAATGAAGAGTTATGAGTGTATATATTAAATATAAAGTCAAACATTGGTATTAGAATAAAGGGGTATATATGGAAAAATTGGTAAAAATATGTATTGGAACAAGGAATGTGACAACTATTTAGGGACAATTTTTTTTTGCAAATGTGCCAACTAAAGAGGGACGGAGGGAGTATTTCAAATTGATAGCACAAGTTGATGTAAGCTGAAGGATAGACCCTTATAAAAGCTCACCCTGAGACTGGTTGCCTCCCTGATAATGCCTTGAAGGCACAGAAACTGTTAGTGAGAATGTTGAGATAAGAGGTCCTTTGTCATTCCTTACTTAATCTGAAATCTCAAATTCCGATACAAATGTTTAGCCTTGATGACCAAAAGGCTGTCTGTCTCCAATCGAGATGGCCAAAAAGGTTGTCTGCCTCCATTCGAGTTCGTCGTTTGAGTTTAAGGACTTGAATCAAGAGCCGTCAATCGAATTCAAACCAAAGGAAGGTTGGAAACCTAGAATCAAGATAAAGGGTTGACAACCAGATAACAATGCAAACCAGACTTGAAGTCAAGTGCTCAGTGGAAAAGAAACTTCTTGAACGATCAAACGAGAAGCAAGACCTCCACCATATGAAACAAGGGGGGCAAGAACTAAAAAGCTTCATCACAAGCTCCACATCTTAGAACAAGAAAGAGAGATTAATTATGCCTTGAAAGGATGTATACAACATCCAAATGTCAAGGACGTGATTCAAGAACGAGACTCCAGGCATTGCGAAAAGCTCCGAAAGGCACGACAAAGCAACCGTGGAGCACCTGTCAGGCAACCAGGATCTCCTGGCAGCCGACCAGGTGCCATGAAGAAGCTCTGGCCGACCAGGATCTCCTGGCAGTCGACCAGGTGCCATGGAGAGGGTCTGGCCGACCAGGATCACCTGGCAGCCGACCTCCTGGCACCTCCCGTCAGTTGGTCGGATCGTTTGATGGTTCTGTCGAAGGTTTCTTACTAAAACGAACACCGACCTCCAACTAGACATCGTTCAAGCATCGATTAGCACCGTGTAGTGCCGTCTAATGCCATTCAACGTCGTTTAACATAGATTGAAACGTCGTTTAAACACTTCCAGGCAACTTGGAGCACCTGGCAAGCGAACAAGGAGCACCTGGCAGGCAACCAGGATCTCCTGGCAGCCGACCAGGTGCCACAGAGAAGGTCTGGCCGACCAGGATCTCCTGGAAGCCGACCAGGATCTCCTGGCAGCCGACCAGGAGCACCTGGCAGCCGACCAGGAGCCACGGAGAGGCTCCAGCTGACTTCCCGGTACCCATCTTGGCACCCCCATCGTTTGATTGGGTCGTTTGATGGTTTCGTTGAAAGTTTCTCACTTTCCGTGACAAACATCGACCTTCGAATTAGCACCATATAGTGCCGTTTTATGCCATTTAACGTCGTTTACACAAATATTGAAACGTCGTTTAAGCATCGTGTGACATCATTAAAGTCAACCCGGATCTCCCGTCAATCTGTCGGCGATCAAGAAGCATATGTCAGGCGATCAAGAAGCACATGTCAGGCGATCAAGAAGCACATGTCAGGCGATCAAGAAGCACATGTCAGGCGATCAAGAAGCACCCGACAGGCAACCAGGATCTCCTGGCAGCCGACCAGGTGCCACAAAGGGGGTCTGGCCGACCAGGATCTCCTGGCAGCCGACCAGGATCTCCTGGCAGCCGACCAGGATCTCCTGGCAGCCGACCAGGATCTCCTGGCAGCCGACCAGGAGCACCTGGCAGCTGGCCAGGACCCTTGTCGGCTGACTCGCTGCCCGGAAGAGGTTACAATTGTCCCGAATCTCCTCCGTTTATTGCCGTTTAGTGCCGTTTAGTACCGTTTAGCGCCGTTTAGTGCCGTTAGTGCCGATAACACCGATAGAAGTCACGAATGACCAAACTGACGACCTAAGAACAAGATCGAGCTTCTGGATCCCTAGGATCGAGATCGAGGTTCTGGATCCTTGAAAGTCACGGGTGACCAAGATACTAAATTATAGATCAAGATCGAGCTTCTGGATCCCTAGGATCGAGATCGAGGTTCTGGATCCTTGAAAGTCACGGGTGACCAAGATACTAAATTAGAGATCAAGATCGAGCTTCTGGATCCCTAGGATCGAGATCGAGGTTCTGGATCCTTGAAAGTCACGGGTGACCAAGATACTAAATTAGAGATCAAGATCGAGCTTCTGGATCCCTAGGATCGAGATCGAGGTTCTGGATCCTTGAAAGTCACGGGTGACCAAGATACTAAATTAGAGATCAAGATCGAGCTTCTGGATCCCTAGGATCGAGATCGAGGTTCTGGATCCTTGAAAGTCACGGGTGACCAAGATACTAAATTAGAGATCAAGATCGAGCTTCTGGATCCCTAGGATCGAGATCGAGGTTCTTGATCCTTAATTTCCATGAATAGATTTTCAGGTCCGGGTTTCTTCGCCAACCACGAAGCAGCCGACCATGACACCTGAAGGAGCCACAACCGACCACCTCGTAGCCGACCACGGCGTTTTGGGATGCCTCGGCCGACCACGAGCTAGACGATCACGAACCGCCCGACCAAGGCGCGCCAAGGAGCCACGGCCGACCAGCTGCCCAGGAAGGGGTCTGGCCGACCAGAAGCTCTCTTGTCAGCCGACCTCACACTGTTTGGGCTATATCTTGAGCTCCGGGTATCAGATTTGGACGATCTTACAGTCCACGCGAAGGTCTTGAAGTTTTCTACAACCTTGGATGGTCCTCAGCCGACCAGGACCTCCTGGCAGCCGACCAGCTGCCCAGGAAGGGGTCTGGCCGACCAGAATCTCTCTTGTCAGCCGATCTCACACTGTTTGGGCCATATCTTGAGCTCCGGGTATCAGATTTGGACGATCTTACAGTCCACGCGAAGGTCATGGAGTTTTCTACAACCTTGGAAGGTCCCCAGCCGACCAGGACCTCCTGGCAGTCGACCAGCTGCCCAGGAAGGGGTCTGGCCGACCAGAATCTCTCTTGTCAGCCGACCTCACACTGTTTTGGTCATATCTTGAGCTCCGGGTATCAGATTTGGGCGATCTTACAGCCCACGCGAAGGTCACAGAGTTTTCTACAACCTTGGAAGGTTCCATCCGACAAGGAACACCCCCTGGCCGACCAGGATCTCTTGGCAGCCGACCAGGATCTCTTGGCAGCCGACCAGGATTTCATGGCAGCCGACCAGGATCTCCTGGCAGCCGACCAGGAGCACCTGGCAGCTGGCCAGGACCCTTGTCGGCTGACTCGCTGCCCGGAAGAAGTTACAATTGTCCCGAATCTCCACCGTTAAGCGCCGTTTAGTGCCGTTTAACGCCGTTTAACATCGTTTAAACGTCGTTTAGTGCCGACAGCACCGTTAGTGCCGATAAGCACCGATTAAGTGCCGATTAGCACCGTTAGTGCCGATAGCACCGTTAGTGCCGATAAGCACCGATTAAGTACCGATTAGCACCGTTAGTGCCGATAGCACCGTTAGTGCCGATAAGCACCGATTAAGTACCGATAAGCACCGTTAGTGCCGATAGCACCAGTAATGTCGTTAGCACCGACAGTGTCTTCTAGCACCGTTCAGTGTCGTTGAATGCCGGTTGACGTCACTTAAACGTTGTTTAAGTGTCGTTTAAGGGTAGTTAGTACCGTTTAGTGCCGTTTTATGCCGTTCAACGTCGTTTAAACATTGTTTAAATGTCGTTAAGGCTGATTAGTGCCGATTAGCATCGAATTAACATTGTCGTAAACGCGTCGATCGCTCCACGCTTTACATAAAGACAATACTCGCGAAACACTAGTGTATAAAGATGAACCCTGACCCGAGTCTTGGAAAGGACCGTTAAAACTTCAAGGAAAACCTGATCAGTTTTCCTAGAAGTTGGGGGGCAAATGATATGGGCAAAAAGTAAGCCCTAAAGACACATTTAATGTGGCATTAATTAGGCCAAGAATGGTCCAAACGTGGGGCCCACCAGGTGGGCCCAAAACCCCAATTATAATATTAATTTCGTAATTAATATTGGGGGTAATAAACAGCTCAGCAATAAGAGTTGGATAAGGATATTATTCCCACCAGACTTAGCCACCAAGGCATCCAATTCAATATGGAAACTGATTCCTACAAGGAATAGATCTAGAACCTTCCCCAAAGACTTGTCTACCAAGTCTCCTATTCCTACCATAATTCTAAGGCTTCTCAGCCTATATAAGGACCTGCTCCTTCACCCTCAGAACTACGTTTTTGGGCAGAGCTCAATACGTCACTTACGTTTTGGCTTAATCCTCGAATAAGGACATGCAAGCCACTGCGTCCTAGGTGAGCTCTCGCCGCTATAGCCTCGAGGGCACCATCACCTAGAACTACGTCCTGGCTTGATTCTCAATACGAGATACGTAGGCATCTTGTGAGGACCGATCAGTCTCGAAACACAAGCACAGCCATTAAAGCTCGAAGCTCAAACTCCCTTAGCATTAAATACACATAAACCCTAGCCGCAATATTCGTAACCTAGTTTTTATTCCACAACATTAGCTTAACATGTTAATTAACAAAAAAAAATTCACTTAAAACTATTTACTCTTTTCTGAAGATGTACAATTGTAAATATATCTATGATTGTATTTAATATTAAAATTAAAATATACTTATATTAATCTAATTAAATATTCTATTAAAATAATGTATTTAGGTCATCCCAGTATATATTTAAAATGTTATGAAAAGCTGTCTTTACTCTTTAGTCAATTCGTTCTTGCTATATTTTTAGCTGTGGTCCTGCACGTTGAATTTGAAGACGGTCCTATAGGTCGAACTGCGTTTGATACTCTTTTTACAAGTACACAAAATATGATTATTAAAAGTTCTGTTAATATAAAATACAATTATTAATGGAATTCAATGTTTTTTTTTTTTTTAATCTTTTTTAGACCAAGTTCGAGTTGTGGAAATATTGTGTTTGAATGACATGGCATTGACCTTGAAGTGTTGAACAAATATAACTTAGAAAATTTGATCCAGATGAAATTTACATAATTGGTTTCTGCTTCTAGTTTGACCAAGAATGGTTTTAAATATTCACAATCAATCTTCAGTAAAAGATTTGCAGAGCAGTCTCTATAGGAAATTATGGATGCTGCAATAAATTTCTCCTCTAAAAGAATGGTTTTGTTCAATCTTTTACTTGTGTTTTCCGGTGTTTTTGTGTATGCTACTGATCCTCCTTATGCAGATTGTCATGGCGAAAATTTTATAGAGAATAGTACGTTTCATATAAACCGCCAGATTCTTCTTAATTCTTTATCCTCGAATGCTTCTGTCTCTAAGTTTTACAAAACTTCCATAGGAACTGACATGGATACAGTTTATGGTCTCTTTCTCTGTTACAATTATGTTAGCCATGATTTCTGTACGAAATGTGCAGAAGTAGCTACCAAAGATATCACAAACCTATGTGGAAAATCAAAGGAGGCACTAGTGTGGAAAGAAAATTGTGAAATGCGCTACTCCAACCAGAATTTTTTCGGCCATTTGGATGTTGCTGGGAACGTTAACCAAACCAACCCTAAGCCATTTCCAGAGCCGGAACGACTTCAGTCAACCCTGAACCCCATTCTACTTAATATGAGCAAGCTAGCAGCTCATTCAGTTGATATGGTTGCTACTGAAATTGTATCCTTTTCTGGTGATGAACCAATTCATGCTTTTGGGCAGTGTACTAAAGACTTGTCTCCAGATGACTGCTATGCATGCCTTAAAATTTCAATATCAAACTTTTCAAGTTGCTGCTATGATTATCGAGGAGCAAGACTTTTTAGTCGTAGTTGCTTCTTAAGATACGAGTTCTATGACTTTATTAATCCAACACCTGCAATGCAAAGTAAGTCATTCATTGGCTTTATATTGTGTATTGAGTTTCCTTTTTCTTGCTAGTTTTGTACTGTGTGACTGGTTAGTCATATCATATGCTTCATCAACTGATTTAGTTTTATTATTTTGTCACCCATCTGTAGAACACAGTGCTTGGAAAAACAAGTGGATGATTGTAGTTCTCTCCTTTGGAGCCACGGCCATACTTGTAGCACTGATTGGTTTCTACATTTATTGTCTTGCACTGAGGAATCAACTGAGCAATAGTAATGCTCCTTATTGAAGAAGTTTTTTGTGTTGTTTAATTGCAGGCTTCCAGCTACATTTGTTCTAAATATTTTTTTAACATTGTTTTACTTTCTATAATTTAGGGAAGGACCGATTACCTGATACTAATGAACACAGTGACCCATATGCTATGCTCCAAAAGTTTCAAGCTCTGAAGAACCTGGATCCTCAAGAGTTTCCCTATATTCCTTTAGAGTCTGTAAAAGTAGCAACAAATAATTTCTCTGATTCTAACAAGCTTGGACAAGGAGGGTTTGGTCCTGTTTACAAAGTAATGGCACATACTGAGAGTATGAATTTTATTCTAAAACATTAATACCAGGTGGATTTACATACAACTTTTCTCTGTTTTTCTTTTCAATAGGGCACTCTACCTACTGGCGAGAACATAGCAGTCAAGAGGCTTTCAGCCACCTCCACTCAAGGTTCAGATGAATTTATAAATGAGGTTCTACTCATCTTCAAATTGCAGCATAAAAATCTTGTCAGGCTCTTGGGTTTTTGTGTAGACGGAGAGGAAAGAATACTGGTTTATGAATATATGAGCAACAGCAGTCTGGATTTATTTCTTAATGGTTTGTTATCCATTTACATATCTTACATTCTTGATTGTCTTTGCTTACACTCAAAAAAATTGACATTAAAATTGTACGAGCTCTAATTATTAATATGATTTTGTTTCTATGTCTCTCGGGATAATCTTTCAATCCGTCAGATGAATCCAAACGAGCGAAAGTCAGTTGGACTGTGCGTCTAGAAATTATAAATGGAATTGCCCGCGGAATGCTGTATCTTCATCAGGATTCTCGTCTTAGAATCATTCATAGAGATCTTAAACCAAGTAATGTGTTACTGGACAAAGAAATGAATCCAAAAATCTCTGACTTTGGAATGGCAAGGATCTTTGGTGGCAGCGAATGTCAAGCTAGCAGCACTGTCAAAATAGTTGGAACATAGTAAGTAGACAGACATAACAAATACGCTATCTTGTCCAGAAACAGCGTGCATCTGCCTCCGTACATATGTTTTCATTTTTTTTCTATATCTTCTTGTCATTTTCTTCCTCTCATACCATATGTTTAATTTCTTGATAGTGGATATATCGCTCCTGAGTTTGCTATGGAGGGCCTGTACTCCACCAAGTCTGATGTTTTCAGCTTTGGTGTACTATTGCTTGAAATTATTAGTGGCAAAAGGAATGCTGAATTTCATCTCTCAACAAGAACTACAAGCCTCCTTTCATATGTAAGTTCATTATACAGATAGTCAATTATATAATCAAGTGAAGTCCCTTTTAGATTTAATTTTTTCTGTTGGTGCTGCGCGCAGGCATGGCGACTATGGAATGAAGGAAATGGTGAGGACCTAATGGATCCACTACTGGATGATACTTGTAGCGTTGATGATTTCTTAAGATACATGCAAATTGGATTATTGTGTGTTCAAGAAGATTCATATGACAGACCAACCATGTTATCTGTTGTTATGATGCTAAATTCTGAAACAACAACACTTTATCAACCTGAACGACCAGCGTATTCTACTGGAAGATTGCCTAATCAACAAAAAACTTGTTATAACAATTTGTCCATTAATGATTTGTCCATTTCTAATGCATATCCACGGTAGAGGAGCTGATGCTAAGCCTGAGTCATTTGTATTATCAACAAATTTATGTGAATTCTGGTGTGGATATTTAGAAGACTTGTAATGTAGTTTGTTGTGCCCTGTAATTTAAATGTATATATAACAACGCCATAAGTCATTCGTTTTTTAGCATTTCTGTTACCTCTTATATGGGCATATTGTGTTTGGGACTCTGGGTCATCAGGTCGAATCAGTTAAGTGAGTTCTCGCGTACCAGAGAAACCTAGGTTCTGGGTAGTGTAATGAATTAAGATAGGGTTCCAACAATTACTTGACAAAATACTATGCACCAGATTATATATAACTCAAACCACGAAATATGGTACTGACATGACTGGAATAACGATTATAGCTGAATAACGATTACAAAAGGAAATGATAACTACTGGATAATTCGAGAGGTCCAGCCCTCTCCCAAGTAACCCTAGCTTAACACAAATCAATTCTTCGATACCCCCTTTCTTTCCTTTTCCCCTCTTTAGTGTGCACGTTTTACTCCTCTTGGGCCCCTAATTGGGCTTGCTTCTGACTTGGGCTTGGGCTTGCTTCTGACTGTTGATTCACACCCAGTAGACCCATTAGATCGATGCTCTGATACCAATTTGTAATGAATTAAGATAGGGTTCCAACAATTACTTGACAAAATACTATGCACCAGATTACATATAACTCAAACCACGAAATATGGTACTGACATGACTGGAATAACGATTATAGCTGAATAACGATTACAAAAGGAAATGATAACTACTGGATAATTCGAGAGGTCCAGCCCTCTCCCAAGTAACCCTAGCTTAACACAAATCAATTCTTCGATACCCCTTTCTTTCCTTTTCCTCTCTTTAGTATGCACGTTTTACTCCTCTTGGCCCCTAATTGGGCTTGCTTCTGACTTGGGCTTGGGCTTGCTTCTGACTTTGGCCAGTCCATTACAGGTAGCTTTGATAAAACTGTTTCGGTTTTTAATTTTTTTTTTTTTTTTCTGAACCACAAAAAGGTGTACCATTGTACAATAATAATCTTAAGTTTAACTTACATTAAATGGTATAATCAGTAGTTTATCAGGTGTGAAAATCAATTAGGTAAGTGCTGCTTTTTTTTTTTTTTTTTGAATATTCAACAGATTCCCAATCTTTTTCAAGGACAATAGTGGAGAGTCTGCGGACCTACATTGCTGAAAAGTAATAGGAAAATGGCATAGAGGTATATCTGAATAGACCAAAACAATATTCCTGGAAGTGTCTTACACAAGAAAAGAAGAATTGTATAGACCCACACCCACTGCTGTTCAGAGAATAATCTCATTTTCTGACATGCAAATTGGCAGAAATGGGCAATATATGCTTGTCACTGAAAATTGTGACATTTTTTTCCAAAACTCAGGGGTCTGAACTGACCCTTCTAACAAGCCAAGTTATGTTCTGGTATAAATTTTAAGAAAGTATAGGACTGACTATCATCACAATATGATGGTCAAATTCCATTTTCTTAGTGAACTTTAGGACCAGGGTAGAATTTTCTTGGTAACATCCCCTAAACGTTTTCTCAATTTATTTAGCCCATGATCTGCTCTTCCAAACTATCATCCCATTTGCACCTTGATCTGCTTGAATCTTTGGTTATTTTATTATACATTAGTAAGTTAGAGCATGGCATGTATGATTAGATTGATAAAGAGTAGCCTCCATGCATTGCATACTATGGAGACATGTACTACAATTACGTAGATAACTAAGGTTTTTGCAATAAGAACTAAAGAGGTTTTGCACTTTTCTGTGTAATGGATCTGCAAATTTGATAGTGTTATAACGGAAGCAAGAAATATGATAAACAGAAGAGAAATAATTTATATTGATCTTGAGGATTTTCAGATTACAGATTTCAAATGCTCAGATCTCTCAGATAATTTACAAGAGAAATATGGATGTCTATTTATAGACTAAATCTAAGGGGGTAGGTGTGGTTGGTGGCCGCCGGAGGAACGGTAGCCGCCGCAGGCCGCCGCCGCAGTCAAATCCGGCGGCTACCTAATTCAAGTCATACTAACAAATCTCCACCTTGACTTGAATCCTCTCACAGAAAACAGATAACAGATATACCAGATGCATCATAATAATGCCAGATGTACCATATAAAACTCTTCACCTTGACTTGAATCCTCTCACAAATAACAGATAACAGATGTACCAGACGCATCATAATAATGCCAGATGTACCAGATGCACCATAATAATGCCAGATGTACCGAATGCACCATAATAATGCCAGATGTACCAGAAAAAACTCTTCTGCCTCAGATTTTGCCTTAAAAAGGGCAATCAACAACTCCGAACATTTAGCAAGTCTAAACAATGTTGAAACTTGCTATGTGGAACCGGATTGGTGAGCATATCAGCTGGGTTATCAGCAGTACCTACTTTGCTCACCACAATTCTCTTGGGAGGCACCCCATAATTGAAAGGAATTTATGACCGTAGCGGAAGCGTAAATCACATTTACTAGCATAAAAACCTAATTAATCATGTATATAGATTTAAAAATTGTATGAACACAAGAAAAATACCTTGATAGCTTTCCTGGGATTGTTATGAATGTATCTTTGATTTCCAGCAATCACCCCTCAAGTGTGGAGTGCTCTAATGGTATCCACCAAGATCAAATATCATATAGTAGATGAAGAACAACTGAGAAAATTAATTAAATGGTTTGGAATGATTTTGATGAACTTCAAAAGCTCTCCATGATCTTCTCAACCCCCTGGGATGTTTTATGTTGTGTGTTTGTAATGTCCTCCAACTCTTGGAAATGTTTGATATTTAAAGAAATAAAGTCTTTACTTTATCTAATTAAATAATCATTTAATAATTAAAACCTTTTTAATTATTAATCCCATTCTGAAAATAATTCTCTCATAAAATTTAATTTCTCAAACTAAATTTTGTAATTAATAATTATTAAGAACTTTTCTTAATTTATTTATAATCTATTAAATCTCATTTAATAAATTATAAATAATTGCTAATTAATTATTTATTCAATAAATAAATAATTCATAGCCATTATTAATTATTCTCATCATCTATAAATATTTAACCTTTTTATGGTGTGACCCTTTAGGTTCAATATTAAGCCGGTAGTAGAAATAAATAATAATAAACTATTTATTATTACTTATACGAATTACTAATTAATTCGTTAAATATAATTACATAAGTAATTAATATTTATTCTACATCGTGAGTGATACTTTTGAATATATCGCGACTATCCGGATAATATGAATTCATTGCTTAGAATATATAAAACCTATTCAGCAAATGGTTACCGTACAATCAATTCCTTCTACCCGACAATATCCCGATTAAATACAAGGCATGGATCGCGTGTCAAGCCTATTTAATTTAATCATATAATTTCTTATACATTATGTCTAGTTCATTTGAATTAGAAACTCTTTCTAACTTCAATTACTCTGGCCAGAGATTCCAGAACTAACATAGTAAGAACATCATAGGATATTCACTTTCTTTTACTGAAAGGGGTGGATTCTTTATCGATCGTTAACTATCTTCATATACAAATTCCTATACCCGGAATAGAACTAATGATTGTCCCTTGAGGACTTAGAACTAAACCAAAACATAGTTCATTGTATATAAGATTACTTTAACGGTCCCAAGTCTAAGGACAATTGTACCACCATCAACTTATGAACAACTATTAACACGTGAGTAAACTCCATTAGTCGTTCATTTGATCAAGTCACGTTCAGTGAACTTATTCTCCAATAAGCACCTACATACTAGCTATAGTGTCACCACACGAATGTCTATGAGAACAGACATCCTTCCGAGGAAGCAAGCATAGTATGTACCGATCTTTACGGATTGACTAACTCCCAATTAGTTATCCTACGATCGGGAACTATTTAAGTTTAGTGTTATCATCTTCTAGATCTCATTATTATAATCCCATTATTATAATCTCATTATAATTCTAGAAGCTTTACTCTAAACTATGGAACTTTTTATTTAAACACTTTAAATAGATAAAGCCCGTAATAAAAACAACAAGTCTTTTATTAATATAAATAAAATCAAAGAAGATTACATGAAAGTATTTCCTAACTCATCATACATTGATTGGGTTTAGGACAAAATACTATCAAACTCCCACTTGTACTAAAGCCAATCATTCTGGTATCTTATACCCATCTTATCTCTATGTCGATCAAAGTGAGCCTGAGACAATGCCTTAGTAAATGGGTCCGCTATGTTGTTATGTGTGTCAATTCTTACGATGTTGACATCCCCTCTTTCTATGATCTCTCGAATCAGATGAAAGCGCCGCAACACGTGTTTGGAATTCTTATGGGATCTTGGTTCCTTAGCTTGAGCTATCGCAGCGTTGTTATCACAATACAACACTATATGATCCTCAATGCTAGGAACTACTCCCAAATCAGAAACAAATTTCCTCATCCAGACAGGTTCCTTTGCAGCTTCACATGCAGCTATATATTCTGTTTCCGCTGTGGAGTCAGCCGTTGTAGGCTGTTTGGAACTCTTCCAACTAATCGCTCCCCCATTTAGAGTAAATACATACCCTGACTGGGATCTGCTACCATCGCCTTCTGATTGAAAACTAGAGTCAGTATAACCCTCAATTTTCAATTCAGATCCACCAAAAACAAGAAAAACATCTTTAGTCCTTCTCAAGTACTTCAATATGTTCTTCACCGCTTTCCAGTGTTCTTCACCTGGGTTAGACTGATATCTGCTCGTCACACTAAGTGAATGAGCAACATCAGCTCTAGTACATAACATCGCATACATGATGGATCCTATTGCCGAGGCATAAGGAATCCTACTCATGCGCACCCTTTCCTCATATGTCTTTGGAGACATCTTCTCGGAAAGATTAATCCCATGACTAATAGGAATGCGACCTCTTTTCGAGTTCTCCATGCTAAACCGTTTTAGCACTTTATCGATGTATGTACCTTGGGATAGGCCAATCGTTCGATTAGATCTATCTCTATAGATCTTCATCCCTAAAATATAGGATGCCTCTCCCAAGTCCTTCATAGTGAAGTTCTTTGATAGCCAGACCTTGACTGATTGTAACATCGGTATATCATTTCCTATTATAAGTATGTCATCCACATACAATATAAAAAATGTTACCGCGCTCCCACTAACCTTCTTGTAAACACATGGTTCATCTAAGTTTTTGATAAAATCAAACTCTTTGATTGTCTCATCAAAACGGATGTTCCATCTTCGAGAAGCTTGCTTCAAACCATATATGGTTCGCAGCAGTCTACATATTAGATTTTCGTTTCCACTGGAAACAAAACCCTCTGGCTGTGTCATATACACTTCCTCTTCAAGTTTCCCATTGAGGAAGGCCGTCTTTACGTCCATTTGCCAGATCTCGTAATCATAGTAGGCTGCAATCGCAAGCAAAATCCTAATGGATTTGAGCAAGGCTACAGGCGAAAAGGTTTCATCAAAGTCAATCCCTTGTCTTTGTTTGAATCCTTTTGCCACAAGCCTGGCCTTATAGGTCTCCACCTGGCCATCTGCTCCTAACTTTCGTTTGTATATCCATTTGCACCCAATGGGTTTAACTCCTTCAGGTGTCTCAACCAAAGTCCACACTTGGTTTATATACATCGAGTCCATTTCGGATTTCATGGCTTCCTGCCATTTCTCTGAGTCATTACAACTCACAGCCTTTTCATAAGTCATAGGGTCCTCATCATCAACAAATGACAAATCATCATCATTTTCAATGACAAGCCCGTAATATCTTTCGATTGGGCGGGACACTCTCTCTGACTTACGTAAAGGTTGTTCTACAGAAGGTTGTTCTTTCTGAACAGGTACTTCTTCTCTAATCGTTGCATTTTGTGGTTCTTGAACTTCATCAAGTTCAATATTTCTCCCACTGTTTCTATCAAGGAGGAACTGTTCCTCTAAGAAGTGTGCGTGTCTAGAAACAAATATCCTTTGATCAGAAGGATCATAGAAATAATATCCATGACCTTCTTTAGGATATCCCACAAAACTGCATTTCACGGATCTAGGTTCCAACTTATCATGTTCAACTTTCTTGACATAAGCTGGACACCCCCAAACCTTAACATGTTTAAGACCTGGTTTCTTCCTACTCCACATCTCATGTGGGGTCGTGAGAACCGATTTAGAAGGCACCTTGTTCAGTAAATACGCTGACGTCTCTAAAGCATAACCCCATAGTGATACTGGAAGATCAGTAAAGCTCATCATGGACCTCACCATATCTAATAGAGTACGATTCCTTCTCTCAGATACTCCATTTAATTGTGGAGTATAGGGAGGGGTCCATTGAGAAACTATACCATTTTCTTTAAGATAACCTAAAAACTCTCCGCTTAAGTACTCACCTCCTCGATCTGATCGAAGAACTTTTATACTACGTGCGGTTTGTTTTTCTACTTCATTTCTGTATTCCTTGAACTTTTCAAAAGCTTCGGATTTGTATTTCATAAGATATACATATCCTAACCTGGATCGATCATCCATAAAAGTAATGAAGTATGAAAATCCTCCTCTAGCACTTGTTGACATTGGTCCACACACATCTGTGTGTACCAAGTCCAACAACCCCGCAGCTCTCTCTCCATGTCCAGTAAATGGAGATTTAGTCATTTTACCCATGAGACAAGACTCGCATTTAGGATATGATTCAAAATCAAAATGTTCTAGTAACTTATCCTTATGTAATGTGCGAAGTCTGTTCTCACTAATATGACCTAGTCTGCAGTGCCATAAATAAGTTGGATTTTTATTATCTCTTTTTCTTTTATTATTCGGTTGTTCAATTTGAAACAAATTATGTTCTAAGTCACTTATATACAAACCATTATGTAATGTACCGTATCCATAAGTAATATTGTTTCTCTTAATTAAACATTTATTATTCTCAACAATAAATGTAAAACCATCCGAATCAAGTACAGGAATAGAAACAATATTTCTTACAATTGATGGTACATAATAACATTTATTCAACACAATAGTTTTGCCCGTAGGCATATGCAAAGGAAATGATCCTACAGCTGCAGCAGCAACTCTTGCTCCATTGCCCATCAATAGAATCACTTCATCTTCCCCCAGAGATCTACTTTGCTTTAGTCCCTGCAACGAATTGCAAATATGAGACCCACAAGCAGTATCCAATACCCAAGTAGAAATCTGACTTAAAGACATATTTAGTTCAATCATGCACATACCTGGATCAGAAGCGGTAATCGCATTGCCCTTCTTATTCTTTAACTCTGCAAGGTAAACCTTGCAGTTCCTCTTCCAGTGTCCCACCTTGTTACAGTGGAAGCAAACTGCTTTGCTTTTTGGGTCAGCCTTTGGTGGAACAGGCTTATTCTCACCCTTTTTCTTATTCTTCGGCTTCCAGTTCCTCTTTCTCTTAGTAGAGGTACTGGCACCGATCATAAGAACAGAACCCCTTTTGGAGGGAAAATTCGCCTCAGCAGTTTTCAGCATGTTGTGGAGCTCAGCTAAGCTGACATCCAGCTTGTTCATGTGAAAGTTCATAACGAACTGCGAGAACGAATCCGGGAGTGACTTCAAGACTAAATCTTGGCTTAACTCCCCATCCATGACAAAACCTAACTGCCCTAGATGCTCAATCAGATTGATCATCTTAAGCACATGGTCATTCACAGACGACCCTTCAGCCATTCTACATTGGAATAGCTCTTTCGATATATCATATCGAGCGGTTCTCCCTTGTACATCATAAAGCTCCTGTAGATGTATCAGAATGGTAGGAGCATCCATTTTGTCATGTTGCTTCTGTAACTCAGGTGTCATGGATGCTAGCATGACACATTGAGCAACATTAGCAGCATCTAACCAGTCATTATACACTTCTCGTTCTTGGAAAAGTGCATCATCAGAAGGAGGTATAGGTAAAGGCGAGTCAAGCACATAATCCTTCTTCTCAGCCCTGAGAACGATTCTCAGGTTTCGAAGCCAATCAGCTACCAGTCAATTTGTTCGCATCAAGTATGCTACGGAGTGATAGAGTAGAAGACATGATCTATAAATCTGAAATTTGTGAATACATAACAACATTAGTAGATATCCAATTTTATTATAACACCTTATGAATCGGGTCTTTATTCATAGGTGGCTCCCACAGTTTTATTAAAATTATACAACCCTCAAATGTATAACTAAAGCATTCTCAATGCCTGTGAGAATAGGGATCCTACTTTCCATTATATAACCTCGGCTGTAGCACGAAACGCTATGTAATGTTCCATAGGCAGATAACTCTTTATCAATTACATCTCATGTTATTCCCTAATTCCATTTAGTCTCTTGAATCATTGAATCACGGCTGTAGCACGTCTAAATTCAAAATTCTAAGTCAAGTGAGACCCAACATCTCGTTAAATTAATAAGATCTCAATAGCCCACGGCTGTAGCACGTAACGACAATTGGATTCTAATTAATTATACGCATCTCATGTAATAGACAAGTAATTCCTATTTTTGAAAACGAAGCCCTCAGCTGTAGCACGAAACGAAAAAGCTCAAAACTAAGAATTACTTTCTACCATGTTGGAAGGCTATGACTGACACAAGCCCGTTGTGACATTGGTCAATTACTTGATATTAAATAACGAGGGATTTTATATTATTTAGGTTGCGAAACGTTTTCGTTAAAACCTAAAGTCAAACATGCATTTTATATACGATATATAAAACTATACATATTATCTCATGGCATTTCTATGCACACATATATATAGGCAAACATGTTATATCATGTTAAACATGGTTAAACATCTATATGAAACAATATTAGTATTTTAAAGCATTTTAACACAATTAAAACGGGCTTTAAAACACTTCCGGAAGCTATAACCATTTTAAAATTAATTTTTAAAATTTATTTGACCACTCCATTAGATCCGTCTCGAAAAAACGAATCCAACGATATATTATACGCCTCAAACGGAGTTACGGATCAACGGAAAAAATCAAAATACGAATCAGGGCCATTTCTGTCATCTACAGACCCTGTGACGCCCACGCGCGGAGCACAGTCACGCGCAGTAATGTTTGCTGTCAGTGTGTCGGCAGTATTATATATAAGTATATATATATATATATATATTATATTTATATATATATAATTACCCACCTGTTAACAATCCACCAGCCCATTAACTTTTGGGCCCCCAATTACCCATCATATATATATTTTATAAATAATATATATATTTATAAACCAGATTATTATTTATTAATTTCTAAACTCTTTAAAAATCAATAATTAATAATCTATACATGGGAAAATTATGAAACTTTTTCTGGGACTTCTACAACACTTGTAAAAAATATATCAGTGATCAAAATTATTTTAAAAAATAATTTATTAATTAATTCGTAATTAATATGATTATAGCCTCTAAGAACTTCAAAAATTCATAACTAATTCATACAAGCATGAAAAATTCCGAAATTTTTTCTAGGATCTATATACATGCAACCTATGCTCTGATACCATTGAAAGGAATTTATGACCGTAGCGGAAGCGTAAATCACATTTACTAGCATAAAAACCTAATTAATCATGTATATAGATTTAAAAATTGTATGAACACAAGAAAAATACCTTGATAGCTTTCCTGGGATTGTTATGAATGTATCTTTGATTTCCAGCAATCACCCCTCAAGTGTGGAGTGCTCTAATGGTATCCACCAAGATCAAATATCATATAGTAGATGAAGAACAATTGAGAAAATTAATTAAATGATTTGGAATGATTTTGATGAACTTCAAAAGCTCTCCATGATCTTCTCAACCCCCTGGGATGTTTTGTGTTGTGTGTTTGTAATGTCCTCCAACTCTTGGAAATGTTTGATATTTAAAGAAATAAAGTCTTTACTTTATTTAATTAAATAATCATTTAATAATTAAAACCTTTTTAATTATTAATCCCATTCTGAAAATAATTCTCTCATAAAATTTAATTTCTCAAACTAAATTTTGTAATTAATAATTATTTAGAACTTTTCTTAATTTATTTATAATCTATTAAATCTCATTTAATAAATTATAAATAATTGCTAATTAATTATTTATTCAATAAATAAATAATTCATAGCCATTATTAATTATTCTCATCATCTATAAATATTTAACCTTTTTATGGTGTGACCCTTTAGGTTCAATATTAAGCCGGTAGTAGAAATAAATAATAATAAACTATTTATTATTACTTATACGAATTACTAATTAATTCGTTAAATATAATTACATAAGTAATTAATATTTATTCTACATCGTGAGTGATACTTTTGAATATATCGCGACTATCCGGATAATATGAATTCATTGCTTAGAATATATAAAACCTATTCAGAAAATGGTTACCGTACAATCAATTCCTTCTACCCGACAATATCCCGATTAAATACAAGGCATGGATCGCGTGTCAAGCCTATTTAATTTAATCATATAATTTCTTATACATTATGTCTAGTTCATTTGAATTAGAAACTCTTTCTAACTTCAATTACTCTGGCCAGAGATTCCAGAACTAACATAGTAAGAACATCATAGGATATTCACATTCTTTTACTGAAAGGGGTAGATTCTTTATCGATCTTTAACTATCTTCATATACAAATTCCTTTACCCGGAATAGAACTAATGATTGTCCCTTGAGGACTTAGAACTAAACCAAAACATAGTTCATTGTATATAAGATTACTTTAACGGTCTCAAGTCTAAGGACACTTGTACCACCATCAACTTATGAACAACTATTAACACGTGAGTAAACTCCATTAGTCGTTCATTTGATCAAGTCACGTTCAGTGAACTTATTCTCCAATAAGCACCTACATACTAGCTATAGTGTCACCACACGAATGTCTATGAGAACAGACATCCTTCCGAGGAAGCAAGCATAGTATGTACCGATCTTTACGGATTGACTAACTCCCAATTAGTTATCCTACGATCGGGAACTATTTAAGTTTAGTGTTATCATCTTCTAGATCTCATTATTATAATCTCATTATTATAATCTCATTATAATTCTAGAAGCTTTACTCTAAACTATGGAACTTCTTATTTAAACACTTTAAATAGATAAAGCCCGTAATAAAAACAACAAGTCTTTTATTAATATAAATAAAATCAAAGAAGATTACATGAAAGTATTTCCTAACTCATCATACATGATTGGGTTTAGGACAAAATACTATCAATAATTAGCTCTCCTTGATCTATCAAGAGCCAAACTGTGCTGATTCGCTACTGAAACTGATGATTCTGATTCTGACTGTGGTTGTTGAACTTCTTGTTGTGGTTCACTCTCATCTTGAGTGACTTCCTGCTCCACCTGTTTCTCAACACCACCACTTTCTGAAACAATCGTAGATCCACGATTTATCAGATAACCTGATGTACTAACTGCTTCCGCCCAGAATCTTCTAGTTAGTCCAGCATTAGAGAACATGCACCTAGCTCTCTCCAAAAGTGTCTGATTCATACGCTCTGCTACACCATTCTGCTGCGGTGTATCCCTGACTGTATGATGCCTAGAAATCCCTTCTCTCTCCAGAAGTGTCTGATTTATACGCTCTGCTACACCATTCTGCTGCGGTGTATCCCTGACTGTATGATGCCTAGAAATCCCTTCATTCTTACAGAACTCATCAAACTCAGATGAGCAAAATTCCAGACCATTATCAGTTCGCAACCTCTTAATCTTTTTTGAGGACGCGACAGCAACAGAACCTGATAACGTATCAGTTCGCAGCCTCTTAATCTTCTCCGAGGACGCGACAGAAACAGAACCTGTTAACGTAGATCCTTGAAGAAGATACAAGGTACCATGTTTAACACCTTTCAAAACCACATTAGAACCCTTGCAGACATGTAGAACTCCACCTTCACCTTCAAAACTGAAACCCTTGCTGTCTAACATACTCAAAGATATCAGATTCTTTGTCATAAATGGAACATGCCTAACATCATTCAATGTGCAGAATTTACCATCATGTGTCCGAATTTTAATCGAGCCTATTCCAACCGTCTCACAACCAAAACTGTTAGCCATAGAAATCTTGCCACCGTCTACTTGCTCGTAGGTTGTAAACCACTCCCGGCGCGGACATATATGATAAGACGCTCCAGAATCAAGAATCCACACATCAGAGTGATGCATGTGATCAGCAGCAACAAGAGCAATATCTTCTTCAGAAGTAGCATCAGCTACAGCAGCAGTATCTGTCAAATTATCCTGTTGCTTCTTTTTCTTGGGACAGTCAGATTTCCAGTGTCCCTTCTCTTTACAGTAATTGTAGACATCATTAGATTTTGGACCCTTAGGAACTGATTTCTTCCCCGACTTTCCATGTCCATTACTCCCACTGGCTATTAATCCAGCAGCCTGACTATCTGCACCTGTACCAGCCGCCTTATGGCGCAGCTCTCTAGAATGAAGAGCAGATCTAACCTCCTCTAGATAAATAGTATCTTTACCAACAATAAACGATTGCACAAAGTTCTCGTACGATAATGGTAAAGAAACTATCAGAATTAAAGCAGCATCCCCATCTTCAACTTTAACATCAATATTACGCAATTATAATAAAATTGTGTTTAATTGATCTAAGTGATCTCGAAGAGGCATACCTTCCTTCATTCGCAGACTAAACAGACGTTGCTTCAGCAACAACTTGTTTGTTAAAGACTTCGTCATGTAGAGACTTTCAAGCTTCAACCACAGACCAGACGCGGTATCCTCCTCCGCGATTTCAGTAATAATATCATCTGCAAGACACAACAGAATTGTTGAATGTGTCTTTTCTTCCAGAATGGCCATCTTAGCGCTTGTAGAAGCAGCCGTTTTTGTGTTCAATGGCGCCCAGAGCCCCTGTTGCTTTAACAAGGCACGCATCTTGATTTGCCACAGACTGAAACTATTTCTCCCACTAAACTTGTCGACCTTAACGCTAATACCACTAGACATCTTTCTCCCAGAACCGTATATGTGAACAGTGCCCGTGAACAGTACCCGTGAACAGTACCCGTGAACAGTACCTGTGAACAGTCCGTGAACAGTGCCGTATGAACAGTGTCATCTTCTCCAGTGATGAACAGTGTCGTCTTCTCCGTTGATGAACAGTAACTCCGCCTGAACAGTGTCGCCTTCTCCGGCGATGAACAGTAACTCCGGCGAAAAATTTTACAGCAGTTTCAACCACAGCTCTGATACCAATTTGTTATAACGGAAGCAAGAAAGATGATAAACAGAAGAGAAATAATTTATATTGATCTTGAGGATTTTCAGATTACAGATTTCAGATGCTCAGATCTCTCAGATAATTTACAAGAGAAATATGGATGTCTATTTATAGACTAAATCTAATGGGGTAGGTGTGGTTGGTGGCCGCCTGAGGAACAGTAGCCGCCGACGACCGCCGCAGTCAAATCCGACGTCTACCTAATTCAAGTCATACTAACAGATAGTGATTCTGCTAATCTTGGGTCTTACGGTTCTCACAATTTTGTGAATTCCCTTTGAATCAAAGCCTACAATATTAATTTAGTGGCAAATCGATATTTCAAGTTGTCTTCCAAAATAATTGCCACAGTTCAGTAGAAAAAAGTGAAAAGAATCACAAATAAATGCTAAGGAGTACGCAACTGGGAAGTGCTTTTTAGATTGCTTCAGTTTATGCCCCTCCTGTAAATACACCATTGTCCTTCAATTTAGGCTTGTTTTCATTTTTAGTAGTTTTTTGTTTTTAAGGCCATTTTGTTAAGTATGAATTAATCAAGATTATCGGTGCAGTCAAAGTAAATTCGAGACATGCAAAAGCTGTAAGACCAGATTAGAATGCACTAGTTGACCATTTTTCAAGTTAGCTGTCATCTCAAAATCCTTACAACAAAGGCCACAAAATGGAACATCCTATCTGCACCTGGTACTTATTTCACACAAGGGATACGTAGAGAGCTGTGAAGCAAGGGTGCGGGTGCGGATACGGGGATACGCGGTGCGGGGATACGCGGTGCGGGGATACGTAAATTCGGCAAAATAAAAATTATGGGGATTCGGGTGCGGGGGATTCGGCAAATATTAAAATATTAAAAATATATTTTATACATATATAATTAACTAGTAAAACCAAAATATAAGTTATATAATACTCAAATTAAAAAAAGGAGACAAATTACATATGCATAAATTGACTAGACATAAGTCTTGTTAAACAGAAGTAAAAGTCTAACTACATAATAATTTTATTAACTCTAATTTGTGAAAAATCAAAGTTAAATAAGAAGTCAAGAAAAAGTCAAATATTTATATACAAATATGTGGACTGTCATCTACATTTGCACATCCGGTACAGACACGTCATGTATCCAATATATACATACACGCGATATATATGCATATGCTGAAAAGCTGAAGAAGAAAGAAGAAATCGATTACTGATTAGTGAACAAATCGATACATATATGTACAAATCCTTACAGGGGAGGAAGAAGGAAGAGGGCTTACCGGAGATGGAGCCGGCGACAACGACGGGGACGACGCAATATAACAGAAAAATTACATAATCTACCCCTCCCGTATCCCCTTCCCGTATCCCCCACGAATCCCTGCTGAAAAATACGGGGATACGCCGGGTGGCGCACCCAGGCGCACCCTGCCGCACCGCCACACCCGAACCGCACCCGGTGCGCGGTGCGGTACCTTGGAGCCGCACCCGTGCTACCTAGGTAGAGAGAGATTTGTGTGGTGTTAGGACCTTAGTATCAAAATTAACTTATTTCAAGAGTACAGTAGGTAGTATAGTTCAAAATCCAGACCTCAGCTCACGTAAATTCAAAATAATTAAGAGTTACAAACGTGGATGATCAAGGTTACAAACGAATTTCAATACCTTGCATGATTAAGGTTACAACATTATTCCATGTTACAAGTATCGTATTTTATCCTTTAGATTCTTGGGGCCGGCCTTTCTTTGACCTTAAGACTCTGGAATAGCTGAAGTGGATGGTCTCTGCAGCTTAAATGAAAGATCCATACCTCATATAACCATCTGTAGTCACCCTTCAGACATTTTTCTCTGTCAAGATAATCTAAAATAAAGTTTTGGCCTACTTATGATTTGGTGTACATATTCGTTCTACACTCAATTAAATAATGTGATAAGACACAATTTTGATTGCTTACCCTGTTTATAGGACATTGTTTATTGTAACTTGCAAGTGAATGTAACTTGATTAGAAATGTCGACACAGTAAAGGTGTATAATCCATTTTTTTCCATGTTTCTACATAGCTTTTTTGAACAGGGTGTCTACAGAAACAATCTTTCTATTCTCTCTATCTTTCGGAGCAAGCTCCGCAAAAATACTACGAACTCATGTTGTGTTTGGTTGGGGTGAATGGAATGGAATGAAATGGAATGTGTGAAATTAAAGGAAATTAGTGAAGATTAGAGAGAAGATTTGCAAAAAATTGAGATAGTACAAATTTGTTATGATAAGAATTGTGAAGAAAATGGGGGTGGTAAGGAATGGAGCATTCCTTCTCAAAATGAGATGCTTGAATTATAATATCAATTGTTAGGAATGGAATGGAGGAAAGAATGAAAATTTTGAATTTCTACTCATTTTATACTTGAAATCTCATTCCATTCCTTCCAATTTCATTCATCCCAACCAAACACAACATCAGAGTTCTATTTCCAAAAATAACACTGATTAATTTAAATGATTTCTTCCATGGGATAGAAATGTACAAGTGAAAAGCAATTAACTATCGGTATGTATTGATATAGACCTTCTACCATTGTGTCATATTTACTGGCTTCATAAAATGCCAAACTTGTTGTTTTATCTGGGGTAAATTCCTGTAATCGATGCATCATCCACGGACCATGATGTGGCATACTTTGCTGAATCATCTAACTTCAATCCTTCTTTCATCTTTGTAGTGCTTCTACTGTGTTGAAAGAATGGCGGTTGTTGAGGCATAATTATGGTAACAGAGTTACTATTAAGCATAAGGACCACTGCATCCATAGACGGCCTACTATCCACATCTTCTTGAACGCACAATAGTGCTATATAGATACATCTGATTACTTCATTTATTGAATAAGAACATGATAACACAGGATCCACTAGTTCCAAAGGCGTACCATCCCTCCAAAGTCTCCAAGCCTGTAATGTTCTTATATTATCTTACTGAACAATTTAAAGTTGAAATGGAACATTGCATATCAGGAACGAGATCATGGCATGTAGCCCGTGTAAAAACTTACATAGCATAATAGGTCACCAGCATTGTTAGATTGATAGAAAGAACTGTTTCTTTTGCCACTTATGATCTCAAGGAGTAGGACACCAAAACTAAAGACATCAGACCTCACAGAGTAATCTCCTTGCATTGCATACTCAGGAGACATGTAGCCACTGAAAGCAGAAAACACATCATGTAGATATTTAGAGCTAAGATTTTATGATTGCCAAATTTGTCATCCCACCCGCCCCTGGCTGCATAATAGATGTTCGAGTATTTGTATATCTGCAGTTATCATTTCCAAGAAAAAAGATTGCTAAATTGGCCAATCTTGTGTAATGAGAAGAAAAGTGATCTGACTTACTACGTTCCAACAATTCTACTCGTCTTTCCATGGTTTTGATCGATGCCAAAAATCCTTGACATGCCAAAATCAGATACCTTTGCATTCATTTCAGCATCTAACAAAATATTGCTTGGTTTCAGATCTCTATGAATAATTCTTATCCTGGATTCTTCATGAAGATAAAGCATCCCTTTAGCAATTCCTCCAATTATATTGTGTCTCTTTGTCCAGTCTAATTGTACTCGTTTTTCTGGATCTGCATTTATGAAAATAACGAGTTTAGACAGTCACCTGATTTGCTTTTAGCAACTGCCTAAACTTTCTTAACAATGCTCAGGGTCTGTATATACCCATCAATCTGTATATTTAATACAGTTGTTAAGTTAATTACATTTTAAATATCATGTTATATAGAGCTTGATAAGAAGAGCAGAATTTAACCGAATAAAATGTAGTCGAGGCTTTTGTTGGGGATGTATTCATAGATGAGAATTTTTTCCTCTCCTTCAAAGCAATATCTCAAAAGCCTCACAAGATTCCTGTGTTGAAGCTTAGCCACTAGAACAACCTCGTTCTTAAATTCTTCTACACCTTGATTTGAACTTTTGGATAGTCTCTTGACTGCAATTTCTTTTCCATTAGCTAGTATACCCTGTAGTTTGAATTTATGTGCAAGAGACTTAGAACTTTGAAAACATTTTTTAAGATTATTGCTATGAATTTTACTAAGATACAGAACTTCTAAGCTTCATACCTTGTAGACCTCACCGAATCCACCTTCACCTATTTTGTTATGGATAGAAAAATTATTCGTAGCTTCTTTCACAGTGCTTAAATCCAATCTCAAGGATTCCACAGTTGTAATATCATTTTCCACTGCAGCCAGATAAATATAGTTACTTGATCTGCAAGTTCTAAAATCATTACCAGTTGAAGAAAAATGTAAAGTTACATTTGAATCTGAACTTACTGTTGAATGAATTAATAATATCTATATCAGATCCTTCTGATGAAACTTGTTTCTTTCTAGTAGCTTTTTTCCAAACATAGAGAAAGTAGCCTGTGCCGCAGAGCATCAGGGGAACACATAGTAGAGCGATAGGGATAAAAAGCTTCTGGGATGAGTTTCGTTCTTTCCCTAAACAAAATTGTAATCCCATGAACACTTTATAAAATATGTCAAGTTAATAAAATCCAGATTCAAGTTTTGGTTGGAACTGGAAATGCAAGATCTATCGGTAAGTATACCTTTATGCTTCCCTAATGAGCTTGGAGTTGGAGAAGGTGAAGGTGCAGAGACCGAGATGTCAAAAAAGGGGTACACCTCATATCTAATATTACAACTATACAACAATACTCTGCCACCTTGCTTCCTATCACAGCATTTTGGCAGATACCGCGTAGCCTCTCTGAGGCAGTGACCACAGTCATTCCCAGACAAATCTGGTGTACACTGAACTAGCTCAAAGAGAGTTAGTGCGCTAGTATAGTTAACAATCTGAGTTGCAAACCCCCTTATAGCATGTTTATCTTGATTTACTGTTACATTTGAAGCCTGGGTTATTAAGTCACTTAAACTACTATTTAGTACCTTTTTAAAGCCTGAATTTTCTCTGACACCACTAGGATTCCCAAAATACAAACCCAGTGTTTGATTATTAGTATTGAAAAATGGCCGGCTTGCATAACGTACCATGCAATCATCATACCAAATGGCAGCCGCTTTGTCCTTGGGGCACTGAGTGAGAATATCTTCTGTGGCTTTGGATACGCATGCTTGACAGACATCACTGCTACAATCACCTCGGCAAAGGAAGAGACCATAAGCTACGTCAGGGGAATCATGTCCAACAGTGGAGTTAAAGAAGCCGTGGTTTTTTCTAGCATTCGAGGAGAGAAAAGTGAGGAGTTTTTTAAGGTTAGCTTGAAATGTGCTACCGGGAGTGTAAGTATTTTCACCAGAACATGATGGGTAACCAAAACTCAGTGCAGCTTGAGTAGAAGAACTGTTGTATAGGCACCAACATATGGACAACACCATGATTGTACTCTTCCGGAAGCTCCACATCGCAGCTGCTAGTCAGCGATTGTTGAATTTGATGTGTTATAGCAATAGCAGAAAGATTATTCAAGTTAAATGCTTGCAAGTCTAAGACTTCTGTTGCTAGAGAGCAACATTGTTTTTTATTTCTTTTTTATAGTCCAGTCAACATCGGTATGCAAGGTAAGGAAGGTGAGGACAAATTTACTCGAAGTCTTCGGACAAGTCTTGGAGATATACATATATTACTTTCCAAACGACAACTGACCACGCATGGTTCAATAGATTGCTATTAATATGTAATGATTACATATTTGAAAGAGTAGTCATTCTGCTCGCATGGTATCCTGGATTAGTTTAGCAGAGTTTCCGATTCGAACTCCCTTACTAAGATATAATTTGATCTCACCAAGATCAAATACATCTCGAAAGATGGATACCTAATGATCTCTCGCAAATTTCAACTGGTTAAGCCATGTGCACGAAACTTTGTTTATCATAAGGGGATTATTTGATCCAATTTAGTGTAAAGTAGACACATCTTTCACACTAATTTTATTCTTCAAGTCATGTGCATGGGACATTGTTTATTACAAGTGATTGTAGCTGGATCAGAAATGTCACATGTGTAATACTAAAATGAAGGCTTTAGGAGAGCTGTCACTCTCTGCTGTCGAGTGATTTGAGTGTCGAAACGCGGTGTGTGAATGTTTGAAAAAAAAAGTGTAAGATTCTTTTGAAAGTTTTGTGATGTTTTAACTATCAACTTTGGTATTTCAAAAAAAAAAAAAACTATCAACTTTGGTTGTTAGGCGAATAGTATTTATTCACGTGACACAGTTTATTGGTTAATATAGAATCTTTCTCCAGCTCAGCTTCATTTCAGTCTCATTAGCTTAGCTTAATTTAACCATTCTGTAATCTACTTGCCACGTAGGATAACAAACTTTTCCATTCTGTTATGAGCCAACACTGCAGCTAGTATTAAGGCTGATACTTGTATATATAGATAGTTAGATTAGAGAGTACAGTGTGATGATAACAATGTATATATTAGAGATACATACATACTTTGTAAATACAAGTTTTCTTCTCAACTAATCAATGGATACACAGAGTTTTCTTGTTCATTAATGGTAGTTTAGTGTAAGCAATGATGCAGTTTAGTAAAAATATTACAGTTCAAGGAAGCATCAACACTTGATATATATTCTTAGATGAGGCCAGACATGGTTTTTGTCTCTGAGTTCTGTCATTGAGACCCAATTAATAATATAGGCAGAGTATTGTTTATATAACTCACAGATAGTGCTGGCCAAACGGTCTGTGCGGGCCGGTCCGGGTTTGCCACGGGTCGGGCTTTCCGGACGATAGCACGGAACCGGCTCGTTGGTCCACCGGGCCGTGCCCGGGCCGGGCTTGATTCGGAAATATGCAATTCGGGACCGGTTCGGCTATACAAATCAAATAAGTTTCTAAAGTACAAAAGGCTATAAATTACCAACAAACAATGAAATGGTACTGACGTTGGCCACGTGTGGCAAATCATGGCAGGCATGCATGTGTTAATGTATTGTTTTTCGACACCTGTGCTGTGTAATGTGTTCCACACTTCCACTTACTAATAGTTATTGACAATAAAACTTGGAGAAAGCAAGCAGTCGGCGGTCCGGGCTTCACGGGTTGACGAGCCGGGCCGGGCCGGTTCCGGGCTCGGTTTTTGATTCTTAAACCCGTATTCGGACCGAAAATTCTGACGGTTTGTGCGGGTTAAGCCCGGTTGGTCACGGGCCGAATAAATTCGGTTAAAGTACCGTGCCGGTCCCGTGCGGTCCGAGCTGAACCGCACGATTGGCCACCTCTACTCACAGAGCCAAATTCAAAGTCCAATAATTTATGCATGCTTCAGTCTTGATTCTTTCAACTGTTGTTCAGGGAGGTGATGGACTGATGGTACCTTTGTTTAACAACCAATTTCAAAGTCAGCAACTTTCGGATACATATCTGCATCTAGCAAAACATTGCTTGCCTTAGTATCCTGATCGGTAATTTGTGACTGAGATTCTTCATGAACATAAAACATTCCTTTAGCATTACAGTCCACCAATATCAGCGCTTTCAAAAAAAGCTAATGATTTTATAGTATTATATTAGGTGAGAATTATTCAGAGAAAGCATCTCATCATAGTAATGTCAAGGAGTCAGGACAAGAGGAAAGTTTCAGACTTTCAAGGACCATCTTTTTTAAAAAAACGTTCAACCCGTATTAATGCTTTTAATTAGAAATTGTAAAAGGAATGAAAATGAGCAGATAAAATATCAAGAACCCACTTTTTTGTAGTGTAAATAAAATTTGTAGGTGACAAGAATCAAAGCAAAGGTAATTGTCATCGCAGATATATATTGGTGACCGAGGCCTAGTTTCTGGATTGTCTGTTTGCATCTTTCATCCCTAGACAATGGGACCTCGGGAACAATGCTGCTCTACATAAAAGAAGAAAGCAGGCTCTGGAGGTACTGCAAGAGTTGAGTGAGAAGGTGTCGAGCTTAAACACCACTGATGCCATCAGGGGTGTTCCTGGCTATAGGTGAGCAAGACTTGCGCCTAGGGTCCCCAATGCTCAAGGGCCCTAAATTTTCAAATCCCTTGTACATAAGTTTATAGGATACATAATGTATATGTACGTTAGAATCCCAAAAAACCGGTTTTGCCTAAGACCGCCTGAAACTCAGGGCCGGCCCTGATGCCATGGTAGGTATGTTGTTAAAATCTTCTTCTTGAACACGAAGTTACCTGATGTGAACACCGCTCATCATCTGTGGATAGATATGCACATCAAACTGCTCGATAAACTTCAGGTCCTTATTTAAGTCAGTTTGCCGTGTCTATATTAATCCTTTGGTGAGGACTTTCCCACTACTCAAGTTGATTTTGATACTCAGTGTTAAAATACCTAATCAAGTTCCTTTATAACAAAGGTGTAAATAGTAGTATGGTACAAATAAAACATGAATTCTTCTCAAGAGTCTCTCCTTGTGCCACCAATTTTCTAGTTTCTTTTACTGAATGAAGTACTTATACTATATACTTGTGGTTCTGTTACATTACAGATTCAAATACTTACGCTTACAGGTAGAGTTTTCATAAAGCTTGATGTGTCAAATTATATTAGAGCCCAGTGTGTTGCATTAATACGTTACTAAAATAGGATTTATCGATCTACTTAGCATCAACTGTGTTACAGTTATTGGCTTCATTGAATGGTAGAATCATAATATTATCTAGGGTAGATTCCTGTAATTGATGCATCATCCACAGAACATGATGTGGTATATTTTGTTAAAGGATCCGACTTCAATCCTTCTTTTATCTTTGACCTGCTTCTGCTGTTTTGAAAGAATGGAGGTTCTTGAGGCATAATTATGGTAACAGAGTGACTATTAAGCATGAGGATCACTGTATCCATAGATGGCCTACTATCTACATCTTCTTGAACGCATAATAATGCTATATAGATGCATCTGATTACTTCATCTCTTGCATACGAATTTAATAACACTGGATCCATTAATTCCATGGGTGCTCCGTCCCTCCAAAGTCTCCAAGCCTGTAATATTCATATATTATCTAAAAAAATAACTTTTATGTTGAAACAGAATGTTGCATAGTAGGAAGGAGATCATAGCGTGTCTCTGAGGAAAAAAACTTACATAGCCAAGTAGGTCGTCGGCGTGGTTAGATTGGTAGAAAGAATTGTTTCTTTGGCCACTAATAATCTCAAGAACTAAGACACCGAAACTAAAGACATCAGACCTCACAGAGTAGTATCCATGCATTGCATACTCTGGAGACATGTAGCCACTGAAAGTGGCAAAAACATCAAGTAAATATTCCAGAGGCAGCATTAGATTGGCCATCCCAGCCTCAGCTGGGCATGGATGCGGTAGTATTTTTTTTTCTAGCAAATAACCTTTTTAAAAAGAAAAGAGAGATTCTTAAAATAGACAGTGTTGTTTGAAGAGAAGAATTTATTAGGCTTACTAAGTTCCAACAATTCTACTAGTCTTTCCATGGTTTTGATCCACCCCAAAAATCCTTGACATGCCAAAATCGGATACTTTTGCATTCATTTCAGCATCTAACAACACGTTGCTTGGTTTTAGATCTCTATGAATAATTCTTATCCGGGATTCTTCATGAAGATAAAGCATTGCTTTAGCAATTCCTCCAATTATTTTGTATCTCCTTGGCCAGTCCAATAATACTTGTTTCTCTGGATCTGCATTTACGAAGATGCCAAGTTATGACAGTTACCTTACTCTTTAATCTTAACGCCCTCACCCTTACATCTATCTATAGGTTTTATACATACTTGTGCATTCAGTCAGTGTCGGATATTTGTTATTGGACCTTATCTATTATGTGATATAGGAAAATGAAGCGAGTCTTACCGAACAAAATGTAGTCGAGGCTTTTGTTGGGAATATATTCGTAGATGAGAATTTTTTCCTCTCCTTCAAAGCAATATCTCAACAGCCTCACAAGATTCCTGTGTTGAAGCTTAGCCACTAAAAGAACCTCATTCTTAAATTCTTCTGCACCTTGATTTGAACTTTTCGATAGCCTCTTCACTGCAATTTCTTTCCCATTGGCAAGTATACCCTGTAGTATGAGTTAATGCATAAGCCATTTGGAACTTCATAATATAACTTTGATCAGTATCGCTATGATTTTATCATTCTTCTAAGATGACTTTCAACTTTCAATCATTGTACCTTATACACCTCGCCGAATCCACCTTCACCTATCTTGTTATCTACAGAAAAGTTGTTTGTAGCTTCTTTCACCGTGCTCAATTCAAATCTCAAGGATTCTACTGTTGTAATATCGTTCTCCACTACAGCCAAATTGACATAGTTACCAAGTAATTGTAACTTCTATGGTCGTTACCAATTAAAAATGATAGTATGAAATTATGTTAGAATCTCAACTTACTGTTGAACGGATTAATAGTATCTATATTAAGTCCTGCTGAAACTTCTTTCTTTCTTGTAGCTTTGTTCCAAACCCATATATAGTAGCCTATGCCGCAAAGCATTAGAAATACACAGAGTAGAGCAATAAGTATGAAAAGTTTCTGGGCATGTTTCCCTGCCAAAACATTTCACTGCATTAGAATAGTATCTAGTATGTCCAATATATGATAACATTCAGATCAACTTCTGGTTAAAAATGGCATAATTTAATGATTATGGTAATACCTTTATGCCTTTGTAATGTCCTTGGAGTTGGAGAAGGTAAAGGTGAATGTGAAGGTGAAGCTGCAGAGTCCAGGATATTGAAAAAGGAGTACACCTCGTATCGAATATTACAACTATACAGTACGACTCTGCCACCTAGCTTTTCTTCACAGCATTGTGGCAGATAACCTATGGCCTCTCTGAGGCAGTGACCACAGTCGTTTCCAGACAAATCTGGTGTACACTGAGCTAGCCCATAGAGAGTTTGTACACTAGTATAATGAACAATTTGAGTTGCAAACCCCGGTATAGTATGTTTATTATGAGAAACTGTTACATTTGAAGCCTGAGTTATCAAGTCACTCAAAGTACTATCTAGCACTTGTTTAAAGCCTGCATCTGTGACACTAGTAGGATTCCAAATCTGAATGCCCAACGTTTCATCATTGGTGGAAATAAATGACCGGTGTGCATAACGTACCATGCATCGATCATACCACAAAACTGCCTCTTTTGCCTTTGGGCAACGAGTGAGAATATCTTCAGTGGCTTCAGATACGCATGTTTGACAGATATCACTGCTACAATCACCTCGGCAGAGGGAGAGACCATAAACTACGTCAGGTGAATCGTGACCAGTGGTGCAGTTATAGAAGCCATTGTGTTTTGTAGCATTTGAGGAGAGAAAAGTGAGGAGGAGTTTAAGGTTAGCCTCAAATGTGCTACCAGGGGAGTAACGAGTTTCATGAGAACATGAAGCTAAACCGGAACCCTGTGCAGCTTGAGTAGAAAGACTGGTGAATAGGCACCAGCATATGGACATCATCACTGTAAGACTTTTCGGGAAGCTCCACATTGCAGTACTTAGCTATCTGATTGAAGGGTCGAATTTATCAAGAAAATCTGTTCAAGTACTATTAGAAGAAAGACCCTCCAACAATTGAAGGGTCGAATTTATCAAGAAAATCTGTTCAAGTACTATTAGAAGAAAGACCCTCCAACAACTTTAATTTTGTAGTCTTCGAAGAAGTCTTTCATACTTTTATGTTTATAGTCTTCCATGGACAAAGATGTGGGGACTGAACTTACAATTAAGTAAATACATGAACAAGATTTTACTGTTTTCTATCCTACTCATCTTACATTATTGTTTGACAGTAGGCAGTAGCAACGAACAAGATTCCAAGATTTTACATACTTGGCTTCTGCTACAAATTGTGTTGCTGAAATATTTTAATTGCATAATAATGGACCTCTTTGGCAACTCCTTAAAATAAGTATTTATGGATTTATTTTCGGGTAAAAAATTCATATTTTGTTAATTTTTTTTATACAAGTCTATATCTATCTATACTATTATATAAAAGCCGAAACATTAAAAATTTGGCCGGTCGATCGGTCGATCGGTCGGTTGGTCTGTACGGTACCAGTTGATTTTACTTATTTACCCTTACTCAATTACAGATAAAATTCATCCTACTAACCAATCAATTTCCTTTTTCAGGTTAAACATATTATCTTTTCTATTTTTCAATAACTAAATAATTTCCTTCACTACGAGCAATTTTGTTTAATACAACCCGTGAAGCTATTTGGAAGAGCCTTGAGGAGAGGGGAGTGTCGTCGGCGTTCGTTAGGGTGATTCAAGACATGTACTCCCAAGCTAGTTCTTGCGTTCGGACCCCAGTGGGGGACTCCCGTTTCTTCCCTGTTGAGATGGGGCTTCATCAGGGGTCGGCCCTGAGTCCTTTTCTATTCGCCCTTATCCTTGATGTCATGTCGCGGGGGATTCAAGATGCTGTCCCTTGGTGCATGCTCTTCGCGGATGATATCGTGCTAGTGGCGGAATCGAGGAGGGAGGTGAACGACAAATTGGAGCTTTGGAGATCTACTTTGGAATCCCAAGGGTTACGTATGAGCCGTTCTAAAACCGAGTATCTCTGGTGTAACTTCAGTGGTGAGGCCAACGAAGAAGGGGTGGAGGTTAGGATTGAAGACCAGATCGTCCCGCAAACGGATAAATTCAAGTATTTGGGTTCGATCATCCAGAAGGAAGGTGAGATTGAAGCCGATGTTACGCATCGTATCAAGGCTGGGTGGCTAAGGTGGAGGGCAGCGTCAGGGGTAATGTGCGATAAGAAAGTCCCTTTAAAGTTGAAAGGGAAATTTTATAGAGCGGCTATCCGTCCTGCGTTGTTATATGGTTCTGAGTGTTGGGCGGAGAAGAAGGCTCTCGTAAGCAAGTTGGAAGGGGCTGAAATGAGGATGTTGCGGTGGTCTTGTGGGCGCACGTTGTTGGACAGAATCCCGAACTCGGTGTTTAGGAGCGAGCTTGAAGTGGCGCCTTTTTCTGCGAAAGTTAGGGAAGGAAGGTTGAGATGGTTCGGCCACGTTCGAAGGAGGCTGGCTGAAGCCCCAGTTAGGAGGGTCGAGAGTCTGGCGGTTGTTGGGGCGAGGAGGAGAGGCAGACCGAGGAGGTCGTGGGAAGAGCAGCTCAGGATGGATTTGAAGGCCTTAGACTTAAATGAGACCATGCTCGCGGATAGGTCTTCTTGGAGGCGGCGTATCAGAGTGGTGGATTCCCTTTTAGGTTGTGGCTCTGTTGTCGAGAGCCTCAGAGTTGCCTTGTCTCGGTTAGCGATTTTTTAGAAGTTCGGCTTTAGCGTTCTCACTTTTCGTTTTTAGTGTCTTCTGTTTTCTGGTTTTGCAGTTGCAGGGAGCTTGGCTCGGTGTTATCTCTGTGCGGGACTTTCCGTGTGGTTGGAGCGCATCAAGCTAGGAGTATCATAAATCCTCGCAGATAGGTATGCCCCATGTGGAGAACGCCATGGGCCTCAGGTATGTCATTGTCCATTTCCGTATCATTTCCGCTGTATTTACCACACTCTATGTATGTTGTGCACTCAGCCGAGGGTCTTCACGGAAACAGCCTCCCCGCTCTAAAAGTGGGGATATGGTCTGCGTACAACCTACCCTCCCCAGACCCTGCTCTGAGCGGGATATACTGGGTATGTTTGGTTTGGTTTGGTTTATTCTATTGAGAACCACCTTATGTGGAGAACCGTGGAGAACCCTATGATTCTGTAGTAGAACTAATATTTTTTAATTTTTTTTCTGATTCTGTAACAGAACCAAATTTTTTATTTCAAAAATAAAATAAAATTCGAAACTGCAACGTCATCACTGCCACGTCTGCTGACGTGACACTGCCACGTCACCACTGCTGACGTGGCAGTGCCACGTCATCGATGACGTCATCATTGATAATGTGGCACTGCCACGTCAGCAGACATACCACGTCAACTTTGCCCAGATTTTTTTTTTGTAGAACCAAATTTTTTTTATAGAACCAAAAAAAAAAAAAAAAATTGGTTCTCAGAAATTAGTATAGAATAAGTGGTTCTCCACGTAAGATGGTTCTCATAGAACAATGGTCAACATAATTATAATTACTATTAACTAATCAATTACTTTTTTCACGCAAAACATGTTAGTTTTTCTCTTTTTCCTAACTAAAATCTCTCAAGAGTCTCTCCTTGTGCCACCAATTTTCTAGTTTCTTTTACTGAATGAAGTACTTATACTATATACTTGTGGTTCTGTTACATTACAGATTCAAATACTTACGCTTACAGGTAGAGTTTTCATAAAGCTTGATGTGTCAAATTATATTAGAGCCCAGTGTGTTGCATTAATACGTTACTAAAATAGGATTTATCTATCTACTTAGCATCAACTGTGTTACAGTTATTGGCTTCATTGAATGGTAGAATCATAATATTATCTAGGGTAGATTCCTGTAATTGATGCATCATCCACCGACCATGATGTGGTAGATTTTGTTGAAGGATCTGACTTCAATCCTTCTTTTATCTTTGACCTGCTTCTGCTGTTTTGAAAGAATGGAGGTTCTTGAGGCATAATTATGGTAACAGAGTGACTGTTAAGCATGAGGACCACTGTATCCATAGATGGCCTACTATCTACATCTTCTTGAACGCATAATAATGCTATATAGATGCATCTGATTACTTCATCTCTTGCATACGAATTTAATAACACTGGATCCATTAATTCCATGGGTGCTCCGTCCCTCCAAAGTCTCCAAGCCTGTAATATTCATATATTATCTAAAAAAATAACTTTTATGTTGAAACAGAATGTTGCATAGTAGGAAGGAGATCATAGCGTGTCTCTGAGGAAAAAAACTTACATAGCAAAGTAGGTCGTCGGCTTGGTTAGATTGGTAGAAAGAATTGTTTCTTTGGCCACTAATAATCTCAAGAACTAAGACACCGAAACTAAAGACATCAGACCTCGCAGAGTAGTTTCCATGCATTGCATACTCTGGAGACATGTAGCCACTGAAAGTGGCAAAAACATCAAGTAAATATTCCAGAGGCAGCAGTTTATAATTATTAGATTGGCCATCCCAGCCTCAGCTGGGCATGGATTCTTAAAATAGACAGTTTTGTTTGATGAGAAGAATTTATTAGGCTTACTAAGTTCCAACAATTCTACTAGTCTTTCCATGGTTTTGATCCACCCCAAAAATCCTTGACATGCCAAAATCGGATACTTTTGCATTCATTTCAGCATCTAACAACACGTTGCTTGGTTTTAGATCTCTATGAATAATTCTTATCCGGGATTCTTCATGAAGATAAAGCATTGCTTTAGCAATTCCTCCAATTATTTTGTATCTCCTTGGCCAGTCCAATAATACATGTTTCTCTGGATCTGCATTTACGAAGATGCCAAGTTATGACAGTTACCTTACTCTTTAATCTTAACGCCCTCACCTTTACATCTATCTATAGGTTTTATACATACTTGTGCATTCAGTCAGTGTCGGATATTGTTATTGGACCTTATCTATTATGTGATATAGGAAAATGAAGCGAGTCTTACCGAACAAAATGTAGTCGAGGCTTTTGTTGGGAATATATTCGTAGATGAGAATTTTTTCCTCTCCTTCAAAGCAATATCTCAACAGCCTCACAAGATTCCTGTGTTGAAGCTTAGCCACTAAAACAACCTCATTCTTAAATTCTTCTGCACCTTGATTTGAACTTTTCGATAGCCTCTTCACTGCAATTTCTTTCCCATTGGCAAGTATACCCTGTAGTATGAGTTAATGCATAAGCCATTTGGAACTTCATAATATAACTTTGATCAGTATCGCTATGATTTTATCATTCTTCTAAGATGACTTTCAACTTTCAATCTTTGTACCTTATACACCTCGCCGAATCCACCTTCACCTATCTTGTTATCTACAGAAAAGTTGTTTGTAGCTTCTTTCACCGTGCTCAATTCAAATCTCAAGGATTCTACTGTTGTAATATCGTTCTCCACTACAGCCAAATTGACATAGTTACCAAGTAATTGTAACTTCTATGGTCGTTACCAATTAAAAATGATAGTATGAAATTATGTTAGAATCTCAACTTACTGTTGAACGGATTAATAGTATCTATATTAAGTCCTGCTGAAACTTCTTTCTTTCTTGTAGCTTTGTTCCAAACCCATATATAGTAGCCTATGCCGCAAAGCATTAGAAATACACAGAGTAGAGCAATAAGTATGAAAAGTTTCTGGGCATGTTTCCCTGCCAAAATATTTCATTGCATTAGAATAGTATCTAGTATGTCCAATATATGATAACATTCAGATCAACTTCTGGTTAGAAATGGCATAATTTAATGATTATGGTAATACCTTTATGCCTTTGTAATGTCCTTGGAGTTGGAGAAGGTAAAGGTGAATGTGAAGGTGAAGCTGCAGAGTCCAGGATATTGAAAAAGGAGTACACCTCGTATCGAAAATTACAACTATACAGTAAGACTCTGCCACCTTGCTTTTTATCACAGCATTGTGGCAGATAACCAATGGCCTCTCTGAGGCAGTGACCACAGTCGTTCCCAGACAAATCTGGTGTACACTGAGCTAGCACATAGAGAGTTTGTACACTAGTATAATGAACTTATTGTAATTTAACATACATTAACACACATACATTTACATTTGTACTTTTTTGTTAAAGAAAGTTTATACTTTCTTTTATATTTGTATGATGGTATGCTTTGTATATTTTATTTTATATAAAGAATGAATTTGTGATTTATTTTTCATTATAGTTTTTTGCTATTTTATCCTTATTTGTTAATTGTGTGTAAGTTTTGTGCCACTACAACTCTTTTTCCTATAACAATAACAATTAATTAAGTTGATGATTAATATTTTATTAGTTTTATTCTTTATTAATTTACTTTAAATTTTATTGTTGATGAAATTTAATATTTTTGTAACTTTTAAATTATTAAATTAATATAGGATTTTTTATACTTATTATATTAAGATTCTCTATTAATTATTTAATTTTTGATTTTCGAATTACTTTTAATTTATTTACAATTTTAGTGCTGAATCTAGAATCTTTGTAAAATAATAAATTGTTAGTTAATTGATTTGTGTTGACTTTTGTTAGTATAAATTTTAAAAACATGTTTGTTGTAAAATCTAAGAGTAAAATTTTGTTATGACATTTTTTAAAAGATAGGTTTCATTGAAACTCTTTTTTGTGGTAAGATTTTTTTAAATTATATTTTAAACTTTAGTATAAATTATTTTTTTATTAATTTTAGTTAACAATGATTTTTTCAACTTTAATTTTTTTCTCTTTTATCATAGGTTATTTATTTTAGTGCATCATTTTTTGATCTTGTTTGTTAAGTTAAAAATACCATTAGTTACTTGGTAGCATAGTTTTAATTGTTTTGTTAGGGAGCATAGTTTTAGCTTTTAAACCAATACTCTCTAGCCCATTTCTAATTTTTAATGAACTTACCTTTTAACCCGTGACGACCAAACAACCACCTAAACTCCCTTACACCAATTATATATAGGATATAATGAATTTAATCAAGTAATTTTTTATTTTTTTTTTTGAATTTTTGATCCCTCTGACTAATCATTTTTCTTAGGTTTCCGAAACATTGTTTATTATTCCCTCCGTCCCGAATTGTTTGAACCTCTTTGACTTTTACGAAAATTAAGAAAATGTAGTAAAAAAGAGTAAAGTTAGTTGAAAAGTGGATAAAGTGGTGGACCTATCAATATTTAATAATAGAGGTGAGATAGTGGAGGAAAGTAATGGGTGTAAGAGATCTCCAAGGGAGATAGCTATAAGTGTTAGCTAAAATCAGAAAAATAGATGGTTATGTAAAATTTGCTGAACCTGTAAGCTTGTGTCCTCCAGCGGTGTTAGCTATAAACGTTAGCTATATTTAAAAATCTGTTACTTTATTATTTTTAAAATCCTAACGACTATATTTTCAAATAGTAGTTATTTATTCGGGATAAAACTCAAAAATATATTTTTTTTAAAATTCAATCAAATAAACTTTTTACATTAATATATATGTTATTTAATTAATTTAAATATTTTATTATTTGAAAATATGTTATTTTACTATTGTCAAATTCAATCAAATAAAGGTTTTATATATACAAGGATATATGTTATTTAATTAATTAAAGTAGTTTTATTTTATAATATGAATTGTACATTTTTTTAATTTAATTTCATTCCCAATTTTTTAAAAATATTTTAAAAATAAAAACTTCATATTTTGTTAGCAAAAAATAACATATAAATTATTTTCTCATCAAAATATATTTTTTTTACAGATAAATCAAAATGATGTAAACAGTGCATATAAACATGTGTGCAGTAGGGTAGGAATTTTTTTTACCCCTGATTGAGAACTAAACACAATACAAACAACACACCCATCTAAATACTCATTTGTAATGGATAATACTACGCGAATGATTCTTGATATTATGCAGGTAGAAGAAGAAGAAGAGCAGGAAGCAAGAATGAGAATGGGTGCTGCTTACCTTCATAATCAGCATCAAAGAGCAAATTTTATCCCGAATCATGGTGGTTCCGCAATGAATCATCGTGTAATTGATCACAATAGAGAAGAAGGTCATGCTAGACTGTATCATGATTATTTTTCTGATACACCTATATATACAGAGACACAATTTCGTCGAAGGTTTCGAATGCGTAGGTCATTGTTTATGCGAATTGAAGAAGCAGTCACAGCTCATGACAATTATTTTACTCAACGAACTGATGTTGTGGGAATTCGTGGACTATCATCACTTCAGAAAGTGACAGCTGCACTTAGGATGCTTGCATATGGTACAGCAGCTGATGCTGTTGATGATTAGGTTAGAATTGGTGAAAGTACAACAATAGAGAGTTTAAAAAGGTTTGTTAAAGCAATTGTTGAAGTCTTTGGAACTGAATATCTAAGACGCCCAAATGCTGAAGACGTGTCTAGATTATTAGCAGAGAATGAACAGCGAGGCTTTCCCGGAATGTTGGGTAGTATTGATTGTATGCACTGGAAGTGGAAGAATTGTCCAGCTGGCTGTCAAGGTATGTACACATGTCATGTTCATGAACCAACTATTATATTAGAAGCAATAGCTTCAAAAGACTTGTGGATTTGGCATTCTTTTTTTGGATTACCGGGATCATTAAATGATATTAATGTGTTAGATCGATCTCATCTTTTTGAAGATTTATCAGAAGGTCGTGGCCCTGAAGTGAGGTATACCAATAATGGACATGACTATAACATGGGATATTATCTTGCTGATGGTATATATCCCTCTTGGCCAACTTTTGTCAAAACTATTTCAAAACCTCAAGGCAACAAAAAAAAATATTTTGCAAATGCACAAGAATCTGTTAGAAAGGATGTTGAGAGAGCATTTGGAGTGTTGCAATCTCGATTTGCAATGATTCGTGGTCCATCACGGTTTTGGGACGTGGGCACAATGAAATATATTATGACCGCCTGCATAATATTACACAACATGATCATTGAAGATGAAAGGGAATTATATATGGAAGAAGAACACTTTGATACAAATGCTGAAATACCAACTGTTACACATATCCCACGTCATCGAAGTACCTTCATGGAGTTCATTCAAGTGCACCAGCAAATTCGAGACAAACAAGCTCATGTTCAGTTGCAAAAAGATCTTATAGAACATCTTTGGCAGATGCACGGTGGTGACATAAATTAAATATTTGTTATGTAATTTTCTTTCATATTTGTTATGTAATTTCCTTTCATTTTTGCTTTTGTAATTGTCTCGAAAAATACATTGTAAAATATGTCCGGATTCTGATAACCCGACTAGGGAAGACATTTAAACATGATAAACTGGCCTACATTTAAGAATGAGGAGGAGTGTGCAGTGGTGGCAAAACTGCTCGTAGTTCTAAAGTAGGTCTAGAGTTCTAATAGAGTCGTATTGTGTTTTTTACGGCAGTTGAGAAGTTTTAAGAAGCAGCATTACTAAATCCATGTGCAGCCAAGAACAGACACACACAATTACAGAATTCAGTGAATAACCAAAAGAACCATCAAATGCATCTATCAATTGATTGAATAAACACCTCAAATAACTAATTAACTATAGCTGAAAAGTCTAAATCGAAAAGGAGACAATCAACAATTAATCAAAAACAATTCAAATAAAACATCGAGTACCTTATCTTGCTCAGTTAATCCACTTTCATTTCTTCCAATAATTTTGTTGTAGAATCCAATAAACTTGGCCACTTTTTCATTGATTGTGCACCATCGATTACACAATGAAATAGCAGTTCGATCACTTGCAAGACCTTCTTTATTTTCATTAAAATATTTCCAAATTATCTTCCAATAAGAAGTATGTGTTTGATTGTTACCTTGTACCGGATCCATGCTTATATTCAACCAAGCAGAAATCAACAACATATCCTCTTCAATTAAGAAGTTCTTTGATCTCTTTCCCTTCTTCGATTTTGCACCTTCTGGCCGGGGTTGGAGTTGGTTTGGGATTGAGACTGAGACTGAGACTGAGGGGGTGGCTGAGAAAATACAAAATCTTCATCTTCAATTGAGTCGTTAAGTAAAGATACGAATGAACCCTCCATTCTCTGTAACAGGAACAAGATTTTACAGAATTTAAAAATTGCTGAAAAATTATATATATAGTTACAATAGTGATGGATATGCCATTAAACCTAATTTAGGTTGAAGTTCATTGAAATAGGGAAGATATAGATTGAAGCAATAAGCAGGAAGAGCGAGCGGGAAGGAAGAATAGCAAGAAGTAATCAAGCGGGAGGTGGCGTGGATATTTTTAGATGATAGCTGATTGATCAATAGATATAGATGACGATATAGGTGTTATCTAAAATTTTTGCTAACTGATGGGCTCCCCTGGAGAAGCCCATTTTCTAGATATTAGGTAAAATTAAGTGCCAGTTAGGAAATATTGCTAAAAGTTGCATCCCCTTAGAGATGCTCTAATAGTGTAAAAAAGAGTATAAAATGGAGAATTAGTGGATGTAATAGTGAACAATAGTGTTCAAAAATAGTAAATATAATATTTTCATTAGTTTTGGGACTTCCCAAAAAAGAAAGTGTGTCAATCTTTTTGGAACAGAGGAGTACAAGGGATAGTAACTGATTTAGAAATGTTAGATGCACAATGCTCAAATCAGCATAAACATGATTTAGGAGAGCTAGCCTGAGTCGAGAAAAACATGGATTAAATTAACCGTATAAATACTTTAAGTAGACCTAAGTTTGAAATTAGAAAAATTCATCAAATAAATTAGGTAGTTTACAGAAGTGTTCGGTTCTTATTTTATAAACACTGCTAACGACCAAGTGGCCTAGTGAATCGATCTCTCGGCCTAAGGTTTGTTGAGAGTTGTCGAAACGCGTGGATTGTGAATCTGAAGTGTTAGATTCTTTTGAGAGTTCAGTGATGTTTAATCATGAAGAATTGAAGATCTTAGATCACCGCTAACATTGGTTGTTGACTACTGGCAGCCATACCAAACAAATGGGTCATCAAGACTTTTGATGCGGACATTTTCATAGACCATGATTATTCGTCCTTTCATTCAAGGAAAAAACTCAAAAGAGCCCAATAAAATTTTGGTCGCTACCATGAGGTAATTCATCATCTAACAAACATAAACGGACACTAGTAAGTTATTCCATAAGCTCACATAGAGGCCTCGTTCAAAAGAGAAAATTAAATTATAAGAACTAGCCAATAATTCGTATCAATTATCTTAAATTTACATTTTTTAAATTTAAAAGTATTAATCATAGTTATTATTTCGATTATATAATTTAATAACATTTATTTACTTTGATATTAATATTCTTTAAAAAAAATCAATGTTTCAGTTGACTATAATTTAATTATTAATAATATTTATAGGGTCTGTATCAAGAGAGAATCAAGCACTAAAAGATAACTAGAAAACCATTATTATCAACTGTCCAAATTCAATTCGTTTTTAAATAATTTTTGTAAGGACATTGTTGGAAATCAAAACTACACTATTAGTTCAATTAATTGAAATAAAAAAATTTAATCAACAACTCATTTATTAAAAAAATCATTAATCTTTTTATCTCACATAACTTTTGGCAAATTTTTGTAAAAATTTTCATTTTTCTTTCTTTAAAAATTTTAATTTATTTTATTAAACTTATTTTAGAAAAAATAATCCCCCGAGATAATATGATTCTACTACAGAACCTATTTTGTTTCATAGTAAAAATGCAATGTCCTTCTACTTAATTTCAAAGTTAAGCAAACTTACTTCCTAAAGTCTAAACAACATTTTACTGCTGAACACTATTATCTCATACTATATTTGTAACATAATTTTAATATCTGAACTTAAAAGTTCTGCACCCGAATTTTGAAGTCAAGTACATCAATTCCAAAGTTCTGCCACTCAACTTACTTATATTTGAATGTTCTGCTGTTGAATGATTTAATCTCATATCGTGTTTATACCATAACTTGAGTATTTTTACAAAAATTGATGAAAATATTGAAAATTTCTGTGATGTTAATGGAGAATTTGGTGATTGATGTTGGTGTAAGATTATAATTTTCAATCAAATATGAACTAGTCAATTATGCCGCGCTATCGTGCGGCTTCAGAAAATTATATTTAATAATTCATGAATATTAGTGAAAAATAATGGAATCATACGTATAAATTATACATGATGTTAGTCAAAAAATTTCAAACATATAAAAAATAAAACTTTTATCGTATTAAAACAAATTTTAAATTAAAATTTGAAATAAAACAAATATCTAAAAACATTTCAAGCACTATTTTTTGAAGGTAATATTATATTTTAATAATTTATAGAAGGAAGAAAAAGAAAATCAAGACACTAACTTTCATTTAAAAAAAAACATTGATAGCTATATTCAATTGATTCAAACATTTCCCATGAATAATTAGTTGGAAAAATACTTTCATTTTATATCTAAAATTTTAATATGTTAAAAAATCATAAACATGAAAATTAGCGATTACAATATGATCATAATTTTTACGATAAAATAATAAATTTAAATATATTTAAATAACGTTCTTAAAAGCCGACACCCTTCTCATAACATACATGCTCAAAAATATTATAATAATTTATTTAATTAGAATATTAATATAATCCGTCACAATATATTGGAATAACGGATGTACAATTTCTTTATCGCTAACTGTCCGAGAAAATGATCATGTTGATTTAATTTAATCGAGTTGGTCACATCTCTTGTGTAATTCTATATACTTCTATAACTTATATGATTTACACGATTTACACCGCAACTAATAAAACTTTTTCCCCCAAAAATTAACGTCGCATGCCCTCCACTCCAATCTCCCGAAAAAACTTGCAGAAATCTTAAATGGAAAATCGTATGGCACGATATAAGTAATTTTAAGTCGTCATCTTGTGGGATATGCTCTTATTTTTCTATAGAAATTAATATTTTATATTGAAATAATAATTATAATGCCAAAATAAATTTTGTTAAATTTTTATATAAATAATAAAAGTAAATTATATAGATATTTAATAGGTGTAATTAATGATTAATTAAGATGCTATCAAAAACAAAGCTCTTTTCTGTTTCTTATTAGTTAGGCGCCTTCGTCCTTCCTGCTCCGGCGGTGGATTCTCCACCGGCCGGAGACCCTCTTTCTTTCTTACTTTGATCTTGTTTTTTTTCCAATAATATTCATTCTTAGGTGAGGTGTGTCTTTTGTACCCAATTGTTTAGGTTGTGTGCTGTATCTCCTTGTGAGAGCTTAGTAAGTTTTGGTATTTTTTGAGTTGTTTTGTGTTGGTTGTTTTGTTGAGAATGCATGATTAATATGGTGTATCAGGGGATTTGGAATGCTCGCATTGAGGTAGTGTGGAATAGAACGATGGTGGAAATCGCAAGAGCTCACCTTTCATAACAGAAGATGTTCATATTATGGGGGCATCTGTACCTCCGATCTCAGTTAGTGCAGCTGAAATATTTGAACAGTGGACTACATCAAGATTTAATTATGTGAAGATCAATTATGACGCTACTCCCTCTGTCCCTCTCAATTCTTTACATGTTTTCAGCATTACTTGACACGCATTTTAAGGTGTATATAAAAAATATTTTCATAATTTATTTTTAAAATTTTCTTTTTTTGAATAAAGGTTTAAACATTAAATTTTTATTCAGAAGAAAAAAAAATTATGGAACTATACTTTTTAGGAGTCTTAGAATGCGTGTCACGCCCCTGTCCCCCAATGTAAACAATTGAGGGGGACGGAGGGAGTACTATTTTCAGGAAGAAATCGAAAGTTGGTGCAGACTGTATTACTCGGTAGACCATTGAATTCGTCTTGAGTTTCAAGAATATTTGTATTCAGTATGTTAAGCAATCCGGATACAAATTGGCTAATTGTTTAGGTCGTTTATTTGTTTTTCAACCTGGTTGCATAGCCGGTTGGGGATTTGACCCAGTTGAGTTTTTTAAGGCTAATGAAATTTAATTTAAATTTGTCAAAAAAAAGGATGCTATCAAAAGCCACAAAAAGATTTATTAAAAAAATTCAAAAAAGAGAAAAGGATTTTTTTTTTCAATGATCTTAAATGACACAATATTAATAATTTTAAGCCACCTTTTATCTAAAAATAATCTTACTTTGGGCTTGAAAGTTTTAGTGTTAAATTTTAAGTCGTCATTTTATATGGAAATATTTATTATATTGCTAAAATAAAGTTTCCTAAAGTTTTGTTTAAATAAATTAAAATAAATTTAATATATATTTAATAGGTATAATTAATGAATTATTAGGATATTATTTAATGTATTAAAAGAATTTTAATGAAAAATCAAAAAAATGAAAAATTAAGAAAACTATCTCAAACGCTTCTGGTAACTTTTTGATTTCCTGAAATTATAATATATATAATCCGCGCTTCACGCGGTTTATAAATGTTTATTTTAAAGTAATGAAAATAGATAAATTAATTTCTATTACTTATACAAATTGATTGGTCTCCTATGAATTTCCTAAAAAAATGGATTTAAAAACAATTTACATGAAATATTAGTTTGAAAAATACTCACATTGTATATCTAAAGTATTGATAATTTTAAAAAAAAATCACAAACATATTAAAATAAAAATTACAATACGAACGTAATTTTTACGATCAAAAGTTACAAATATTGAATATAACTTAATAATGTTTTTTAAAGCCGACACTACATGTTCAATAATAGTGTAAACCTTTTTTTTAATTAGAACATTAATTTATAACAGGTATATAAATTTTTTATCGATTTAATATTCTGATAAAATGGATGGGTTTGTTCAATTTAATTAGTTTGATCATAACACATGTGCAATGTATTCATGTGCAAAAGTAAAAAATATGTTTGTATTATTCGTATACAAATTTCAGATATTAAGTAAAGATCTATGTACTTCCATATTTTATTACAACTTTTACATTCAATGATAATAAAAATTGTTTGAGAAGTTAAAGTCATCTTCCAGTCATTCGAAAAGAAATTACAGTGATTTTGAATAGGGAATAAAAAAGAACGCAATATAAACAATTTTTAGTCATCATTTTACCAAAAAATAAATTTAACTATATACATTTAATATTCAATATTTAAATAATAACTATAACGTTCAAATAAAGTTTACTAATTTTTAAACAAATTAAATAGAATAAATTTAATATATCTTTAATAGGTGTAATAAATGACTAATTAAAATACCATTAATAGCTATTTAATGCAAGAAAAGAATTATAATAAAAAAATCAAAAAAACGAAAAATCAAGAAAAATACCTTGAAGTCTTCTAGTGCATTTCTGATCTCCGGCCATTATAATATTTTGTGGCTTGGAGAGGGTCAGACGTTTTTATACAAAACACTAGCTGCTAGAGAGGTAGAGAGAAAAGAGAGAAAGAAACGAAGTATTGTGCTAGTACACAACATCCTCCGTTCGAGCTTCTGCGTGGATACTGATAGAGCGTAGATCGTTGCATACGGGATACATGGTGTTCATTCAAGCTAGGATCTCCATCTGACAACCGAATCGTAAAGCTTCTTAAGGTACAGATTCTGTTCTCCATAATTAACCACAACTTATACACGGATTCTAGGGTTAGGTTTCGGATTTTATTGTTTATTATCGTTTTTCGTTGCGCTTGTTGCCCCCGAAACCTATCAGTTGTGGTTGACTGTAAAGAGTCTATGGCCTGTTGTGGAATATGAGAAGCCGGTTGTGGATCAAGCAAAGGCTGAATCAGTTAAGGGTTTTGCGAAGTGGGCTGAGAAGGATGGTGTGGCTAGGGCTGCTATTTTGGCTGCTCTAACGAACACCTTGTTTGATGTGTACTCCTCTGATGCCTACACCGCAAAACTCTTATGGGAGAAGCTAGACCAGACACATAATACTGACTCACAAGGTCTGGAAAAGTATTCTGTGGCTAGGTTCCTTGATTTCAAGCTGGTGGACAATAAGTCCATGACTGAGCAAGTGCATGAGTTCGAGATGATAGTGCATGCTTTGAAGGAGTCCGGAATGGACCTCCCCGAAAATTTTAAGGTGATGAGTGTGATTGAAAAACTCCCAAAGTCTTGGGAAGAGTTCTCTCTCTCCCTGAAAAGACAAAAAGGAGAGATCACCTGGACCAACCTTATGCTGGACATCTCGGTGCAAGAACAACAAAAGTCCAAATAGGGACATGTGGTGCCCACTGAGCACGGAAGCTCGAAGGTGAATGTAGCAACTGTAGGACAGAAAAGGAAGGCTGTCTCTAAGAAGGGTAATAGTAATAAACCTAAGAATGATAAGGATAATGCGAAGAAACCAAAGGCAAACAAACCATGTTGGTCTTGTGGGCAGGTTGGGCACTGGAGTAAGGACTGCCCGACAAAGAAAGCGAAGAAAGCCAAGGTGGTAGCTCAAGCAAATGCTGTGCTTGGAACCGCAAGTGGGCCTATAGTGAACATGGTTGTTGGTGAGGCTACGGCTTCTGAAACCAACGTGGACTGGTATGTTACCTACAACCCTGTACTATTTTCCACTTATCTGTTAAATGAATGGTTGATTGATTCTGGAGCTAGTGTGCATATTTGTGCAAGTTGGTCGTGTTCTATCCCTGACGAGAGTGCATCATGTTCCCGACATGCGTAGAATATAATAAGTGGAAGCTGTTTAGTAGCTAATGGTTTTGAAGTTTCTTTCAAATGTAATAAAGTAGTTCTTATTCATACTGGTACATTTTTTGGCAAGGGTTACTTGTCAAATGGTTTATTTGTAATAAATGCTGAGCCCGTTTTGGGTGCGTTGATTAATAATATTACTCCTTCTGTTAATTGTATTGAATCTTCAAATTTATGGCATGCTAGACTTGGTCATTTAAATTTTGGTGCTCTTAAAAATATGATGAACTTAGAGTTGATTCCAAGACATACCATAGAAAAGAATTCTAAATGTCAAGTATGTGTGTCTGCTAAACAAATAAGGAAACCTTTTCATAATATTGTTAGGGATTCAGGTTTGTTAGATTTAGTACACACTGATATTTGTGAATTTGGCGGTGTGTTGACTAAGGACCAGTTTAGATACATCATTACCTTTATAGATGATAGTAGTAGATACTGTTATGTTTATTTACTTAGACATAAGGATGAAGCACTTAGTAAATTCATTATATATAAAACTGAAGTAGAAAAACAAACTAGTAAGGTACTTAAACGGTTGAGATCTGATAGAGGTGGTGAGTATACGAGTAACGCTTTTAATGAATTTTGTGCAAGCAATGGTATAGTTCATGAAGTTACCCCACCATACACACCTGAGTCTAATGGGGTTGCTGAGCGAAAGAACAGAACTTTTAAAGATATGATTAATAGTATACTTATTAATTATGGGTTGCCTAAATACATGTGGGGAGAGGCTTTGAATACGGCTTGCCATATTCTGAATAGAGTCCCTTTGAAACACATGGATAGGACACCCTATGAGTTATGGAAGAGCAAGAAGACTAGTCTTAAGTATCTTCGTGTGTGGGGGTGCCTTGCTAAGGTACTTGTCCCTGAACACAAGAGAAAGAAACTAGGTCCTAAGACTATTGATTGTATCTTTCTGGGCTATCTTGAGACTACTACAGCTATGAGATTTTTAGTGTTAAAATCTGACATAGATGGTATAGTAGCAAACACGATAATTGAATTTCGTGATGCTATATTCTTTGAGGATGTTTACCCTATGAAGACTGGTATGCCTCAAGATACTTCTAATGAAGATCCTACTCACACATCGAGTTTTATTCTTGATCATGTGGAAAAGATGACAAATATGGGGGCGGAACCTAGTAGTAGCTCTACTCCTAAGGAGATAGAGGAACCACGAAGAAGTAAGCGTGCAAAGGTAGTCAAGGAGTTTGGAAGTGATTTTATCACTTACAATGTCAAGGACGAACCTTTAACTTTTCGACAAGCTATGGATTCTTCCGAGTCTAGGCACTGAACAGGTGCTGTAAAGAGTGAAATTGACTCTATTGTTTCTAACGGAACATGGGAGTTAGTTGATCTCCCTCCTGGGTGTTCTACTATCGGGTGCAGATGGATCTTTAAAAGGAAGTTGAACCCTGACGGATCAATAGATAAGTACAAAGCTAGACTGGTAGCTAAGGGTTTTAAGCAAAAGGAGGGCAATGATTACTTTGATACATACTCTCCTGTAGCTAGAATGACAACAATCCGAATGCTTGTAGCATTGGCTTCCGTACATGGTCTTATCATCCATCAAATGGATGTAAAGACAGCTTTTCTTCATGGTGAACTTGAAGAAGAGATTTATATGGATCAGCCTGAGGGATTTGTTGCATCTGGTAATGAAAGGAAAGTATGTAAGTTGATCAAATCCATCTATGGCTTGAAACAAGCTCCTAGGGATTGGCATAAAAAGTTTGATGAAACTGTGTTGCCGTTCAGTTATGATATTAATGAAAGTGACAAGTGTGTCTACACCAAAGTTAAAGGTAGTGAGTGTGTCATCTTGTGCCTATATGTAGATGACATATTACTGTTTGGAACCAATATTGAGATTATTAACGAGACAAAAGCTTTCCTGAAAAGGCATTTTGAAATGAAGGATATGGGCGAGGCTAGTGTGATTCTTGGTCTCAAGCTGACTCAGTCGACTGAGGGAATAACGTTATCACAGTCTCATTATATAGAGAAATCTATACTTGAGAAATATGGTTATTCACAGTGTAGAATCGCTAGTACACCATATGATCTTAAAGTTGCCCTTGTTAAGAATACTTCAGGAGTGCCTATGTCTCAGTTAAGGTATTCTCAGATTATAGGGAGCTTGCAGTATCTTGCTAACTGTACTAGACCTGATATTTCATACTCTGTGTCTAAGTTGGCTAGATATACAAGCTGTCCAAATAGAACTCATTGGGATGCTCTTGATAGAGTACTTAGATATCTGAAAGGCACAATGTACCTTAGTTTACACTATAGGAGATTTCCTGGTGTACTTGAGGGGTACAGTGATGCAAGTTGGATAGCTAAGAAGTCTGGTTCCAATGGAGTGACTGGATACGTGTTCACCTTAGCAGGTGGAGCAATATCCTGGAAGTCGACCAAACAGACTATAGTAACTCGGTCTACTTTTGAGGCTGAGTTATGTGCACTTGATGCCACGGGGACGGAGGCTGAATGGTTACACGGACTTATGTCCGTGATACCTGTAGTAAGTAGACCACTTCTTGCGATTGCTATTCATTGTGATAGTAAAACAACTATCGACAAGATTAGCAGTAAAAAGTATAATGCTAAGACAAAGAGGCACATCCAAGTTAGACTAAAGTCTATAAGGGGTTTAGTGTCTGATAGGATTATAGCTGTAGAGTTTATAGGAACTCAGAATAATATAGCTGATCCTTTGACAAAAGGACTGGAACCTACAGTGGTCCTTAAGTCAAGGTTGGGGATGAGGCTGTCAACCCATAACAGTTCATCATCAGTGGGAACCCAATGCACATGAGAGGAGATCCCTTGAAGTGTATTCAATGTGGTAATAACACGCTGTAAGGATGAATTGGTAGTACCTTTGCTACATAGATGATACTGTTGTATTTGAGTCTATTCCCTGTAAACCTAGAAGGTACTGACGCTACTAGTAAGCAAGAGTTATTATAACTCTGAATGGGGTCAAGCCATTCGACGAGATGGTAGCAGTACATCTCTGGAGATGCCCAGCTAAGCGAATGTAATTGTGTGGTCGTAATTAGAGGAAAGGGTTATTCCTCGAAGCATTCGACGAACAGGATCGAGACAAGACCACTAATGTCTCAAAGCCGTAGATTGGCACCATAGCCTTTGACTTGTCGTCGTCTATGGAACATGGTTACACCAAACGGATTAAGATTCAAGGTGAAACATTCCATCTGAATCCGGTAATCATCGAAGTAGAGGACTCAGGAGGGTTCAAACCCGGAAGGGTACCGACTCTGAAAAACAGGTCATGATGAAAAACCTGAAGCATTTCTGTATGGATTTGTGGGGGATTGTTAGAAAATGGAGTTTTGAGAGCATAAGTATTTTATGTTCTTGATGTTAATTCTGGATTTTAACGATTGGAAATTGTTCCTTGCTATGAGGACTTAAATTTTCATATATGGGTCTAAGTAATTTTCTTAGTGAAATCCATAGATAAATAGAGTTGAAGTGGGTAGCTTGAAAGAGCTTGAAAAAGAGAATGTGTATTTGTCCCATATTGAAGAGTTGGCTTTATATAGAATCACACACATGGGTAGTGTACAACTACTAAGGTGTATGATGGTGCATGGTGTTATTGTATGCTTCACGCGCACACAAAAACACACGCGCGCGCCGCCGCCCGCCTCGCCACGCCACGTCACGTCTCGTCTCGACTCGGGTCGGCTCGGTCGAAGGGCGATTTGGGCAATTTGGGCGAATGTCTCGGCGTCTCGCGTACGCGAGGCGACCTGGGTGAGGGATTTTATTTGTGTGTTTAATTAATATTTTAATTAGAATAAATATATATATATATATATATATATTTCAATTAGGATCAGTACTTGGAATAAATCAGGAACTGGTCAGACATCTAATACTGATGGGCTAAGTCCTGATGGATGAAATCCTGACGGTACCAGATCCTGATGATGGTCAAATACTGATGGACATCAGATCCTGATGATGATCAAATACTGATGGGTCAGATCTTGATGAATGAAAATCCTGATAGATCAGATCCTGATGTTGGGTATATATATAATCTGATTAATTTAAATAAAAACTGAAATGTGTGGATAAAATATAACGTAACTGTTACGATTTATTTAATTAAAAATCAGTTGTTACAGCCGTTTTGATTATATTAAATCGACCGTTTCATTCTTATTAAATGGAATGGGGGTTACAATATTGATGAGGGTGGTATCAGTTACGTTTGCCCTCCCCTATAAATTGAGAGCTAAGCTGCTGATTTTATATACACCACACCCTACATTCTCTTCTTCTCTCTACACTCTTTTCACCCTCCTGTCCGTAGCTTCTCTGTGCTTGTGAGTTGTGAGTTTTTCTGGCAACTGAGGTGCTAGTCGAAGTTGAGCTTTCTGATTTACTGTGATCATATAGCTCGGAGCTGTTTTATCCTGGAAGAATATTACCAGCATCCTGACACAGTGTAAGTGGGGGCAATTATCTCTTCAAGAGCAGTCAGGACTTCGAGCAAGGCCTGACGACTCAGCTGGTTTTTCTACTTGATTGATATACTGTTATAGCTATGGCTACTGGTATGTCTTATTTCTTTCTTTCGTTCTTACAGTTACTGATATGCATGTTTTATACCTTCGTGTTTTGTTTCGTTAATTGTTTGCTTGGCCTTGACTTGTTAAATACTTTATATAACTGCCTCTATGTTGCTGTATTAGTTAATATTTCCAACATATATAACATCATTGTTTGTTGAGTTTTATTATGTGAAATTTGATATGATGAATTGAAACTTGTGTAAAACGTAACTAAATTTGAATGTTAAAGAATTATAGAGAAAAGAAGTAGCAGAAAGAAAACATGGTTCAGTTAAACTCTTAAGTATTAATAATAGTATTTTCGAAGATATTGACGACACCTATTTTTTTACATAAAAAATGCTTTTAAAATCCAATATTGATAAACATTTGTAAAGTTCAACAATGGATAACTAAAAGTAACATTTTGTATCATTTTTGCTGTAAGTGGCATTATGAGAGACGTGATTGCTTAGTTTGTTGATAAATTTGTTTGTATGATGAAAAAAGAAGCAAAATTAAATGTGATAAAAGATGTGATTGACTTATGCACATCTCATAATATATTGAAACATAACATACATGCATGATTAATTGATTAGTAATGCTATAAGAACTTGTGTAGTTAGAATATTAATTTAATCCAACACAATATATTGAAACAACGAATGTATAACTTTTTCATTGATTTAATCAGTAAAGAAAAAGGTTGGATTGGTTCAATTTAATCGAGTTGATCACACTCCATGTGTAGATTGTTCATGTGTAAAAGTAAATTATACAATATTTCTTGTATTTAAATTGTGGATGTTAATTGGAAAATTTATATGCTTCCGTATCTTATCATGATTCTCACGGTCACTGATTACGAATTAATCGAAAAGTTAAAATCGTCTATTTATTATTGCCAAAAAAAATTACATCAATTTTGAATAAGAATTAGAAATAGACGATATACATAAGTTTATTTTATCGTTTTACCTTGAAATAATTGTACTTTTAGATACATAATTAATATTTTATATTAATATAATAATTATAATATTCTAATAAAGATTGCTAAAATTTTATATTAAGTATAAAATAAAGTGTATTTAATATAAGTTTAATAGGTACAATTACTGAATAATTAAAATGCTATTAAATGCAAAAAAAAATTATTTTAATAAAAAAAATCAAAAATGTGAAAATCAAGAAAAATATTTTGAAACTTGAGTAAAAGCCTCTCCGATCTCCTGGTTTATTATGACTCCACAATCATTGATAATAAAGAATGCTTGAGAAGTTCAGGTTAATAACATTTTTTAAAGCCGACACCCCTCTCATAATATACATATTCAATAATAGTGTAAAAAATTTGTTTAATTAGAATAAAATTTTATTTCGACACAATGTAATGAAGCAATGGGTGTATAGCTTTTTTATCGATTTTTCTTCCGATAAATGGCGGGGTTTGTTAAATTTAATCGATTTTATCATAACTCATGTATAATTTATTCATGTGCAAAATTAAAATTTTGTCTGTATTATTTTTATACAATTCCAGAAATTAAGTAAATATCTTGTACTTCCTTAATTTATTACGACTTTCACAATCATTGATAATCAAAATTGCTTGAGAAGTTAAGGTCGTGTACCCTATAATCATCCGAAAAGAAAATATAATGATCTTGAATAGGGAATAAAAAATAACGCAAAATAGCAATTGTTAGTCGTCATTTTACCTAAAAATAAACTTAACTGTGTATAATTAATATTTAATATTGAAATAATAACTATAATGTTCAAATAAAGTTTGATAATTTTTAAACAAATTAAATAGAATAATTGAATATATGTTTAATAGGTGTAACTAATGACTAAATAAATTGTCATTAATAGTTATTTAATGCAAGAAAATAATTTTAATAAGAAAAATAAAAAACCAAAAATTCAAGAAAAATACCTTAAACTATTCTGGTGCATTTCCGATCTATCCGCGCTTCGCGCGGTTTATAAATTTTTATATAAAAGTACTGTAATAGATAAATTAATTTCTATTATTCTTAAAAATTGATTGGTCTCTTATGAATTTTCTATAAAAAATTAATTTAAAAATAATTTACATGAATTATTAATTGGAAAAATACTCTCATTATATACAAAATTTTGATAATCTTAAAAAATCACAAACATATAAAAATAAAAGTTACAATATGAATGTAATATTTACGATCAAAAGTTACAAATATTGAATACAACTTAATAACGTTTTTTTAAAGCCGACACACCTCTCATAATATACACGTCCAATAATAGTGTAAGAATTTATTTAATTTGAATATTAATTTATTTTGACACGATATAATGAAACAATGGGTGTATAAATTTTTTATCAATTTAATCTTCCGTTAAAGTGGTTAATTTTGTTAAATTTAATTAGTTTAGTCATAACCCATGTGTAATTTATTCATGTGCTGATTTGTTTACAAATCTTAGATATTAAGTGAAAATCCGTGTACTTCCATAATTTACTACGACTCCACAATCATTGATAATAAAGATTGTTTGAGAAGTTAAGGTTAATAACGTTTTTCAAAGCCGACACCACTCTCATAATATACATATTCAATAATAGTGTAAAAATTTATTAATATTATAATATTATTGTTTTATTTTAATAAATAGAACCGCTCGTGATATAATTGGAAAAATAGAGATTTTGGTTAGAGAAAATGGAAAAGGTAACGTGAAAATTAAAAATGTGGCATGCTTTATTTGAAAAAGGTAATTGATTAGTTTATAGCAAATATAATTTCATTATGTTATTTTGCTAAATAAAATTGCTCATAGTGTTTTTAGAAAATGAGAAATTAATATTGTCCGTGATATATCTAGAAAAAAGGGATTTTAATTAGAAAAAATAGAAAAGATGATACAATTTAGCTGAAAAGGTAATCGGTTAATTATTAGTATTATAATATTATTATTTTTTTATTAAATAGAAACGCCCGTGTTATAATTGGAAAACGAGAGGTTTTAGTTAGAGAAAAGAAAAAAGGTAACGTGTTTTGGTTGAAAAAGGTAACCGCACATGATATAATTGGAAAAAGAGATATTTTAGTTAGAGAAAAGATAAAAGATAACGTGTTTTGGCTGAAAAGGTAATTAATTAGTTAATAGTAATTATAATATAATAATGTTATTTTATTAAACAAAATTGCTCGTAGTGTTTTTAAAAAGGATAAATTTTAGTTGGATCAATTGTAAAAGATTTTGTATTTTACCTAAAAAAGAAATTACATAGTTATTAAAAAATAGAAAAGATAATATGTTTAACCCGAAAAAGGAAATTGATTAATAAAGGAGAAATTTTAGTTAGATAAAATATAAAAGATATTGTATTTAACCTGAAAAAGGAAATTATTTGATTTTTAGAAAATAGAGATAATATGTTTCACCTGAAAAAGGAAATTGATAAGTTAATTGGATGGATTTTATCTGTAATTGAGCAAGGTTAAATAAGTAAAATCAACAAGTACCGTACCAACCGACGAACCAAACTTTTAATGTTTCGGCTATTATATAATAGTATAGAGTATTGTAATAAATTAAATTAATTAATATTTAGTGACATACCGCGATGTGCATACCATTAAGAGGGGATTGCTGCTTTTAATAAAGAGCATAGATTATCTTTTCTATAAAAATATGGTCAGTATTAAATGAAAAAATTTGGATTTGCTACTTTTTTTTTAAGTACAAGGTTTTGGTCAGGTGGGAGAAATCGCACATATGTCGATCATAAATAATTATCACTAGCATAATAGCCCGTGCAAGGCACGGGTCATTTCTAGCATTGTTGAACTTCGCAAAGATGTGTATTATGTAAACGGTTTGGTGATATTTTTATACATTAGAAATATATGAAACAAATTTGGAGCACGTATGTGAGGAATGCACGATCACCAAAAGTGTGGGAGGATACCGTTGTGGCTTCTGATGCCAAAGCAACTTCTTCCTCGACCATCAATAGGCAAGTATATGTCTTTGCAAGCATTTAAAGGAAAATGACCATGCAACAAATTATTGAATGCTTTCATGTTTGAAATTTTAGACATTTTACAATACATTTTAAAGATTACAAGACCTTCATTATTGTAACATACAAGATCTTACTTATTAAAGTTAATGTCTGAGGTACTCCCTTTGTTCTCCTATTTTTTTTTTTTTTGAAATAGACGTACTTGCATTTATAAAGCTTTCTCAGAAGCAAGATTACACGCAATAAAATTCGGAGCAGTATCGAACCACTCCTCCAGATCTGACATAGAATATATAGCCCTTGCTAACAAATGAGCTATACTATTCGCAGATCTATTAGTAAAAACCACTAACACTTCATCAAAGTGTTTAACAATATCCTTACACTCGTCAATAATCATATGAAAATAAGAAGAACCACTGTCTCCGTTCATTGCATCCACCACCAATTTAGCATCACATTCGAATATACACCTGCTACTTCTCCAAGGCTTGATCCAAGACAATGCTTCCCGCAAGGCTATGGCCTCTGCCTCTCTTGGTTGCAACCGTCCTTGACCCTGAATCTTAGCACTTCTGGCTCGAAGAAAACTGCCTCCTTCATCACGAACAACACATCCCACCCCCACCTGAGACATGCCTGGTAAACAAGTAGCATCCGTATTTATTTTAACCCATCCAGCTGGTGGTTTACGCCACACTCTATTACTCCCTTGCTGTTGCCCAGAATGTTTCCGATTCTCCTCTCTAGCTCTATTCCAGTCTGCTAGCATATTGCAAACTCTGGCCCTCACTCCAAAAACAGATGTATTCACTCGCTCCCATACCCAACAGTTTCTTCTATTCCACAAATTCCAACATAATAACCCAACCATCACTATTTGTTATGTACTCCCTAACTGGAACACTCGTCGCAAAACTTGCATAACAGATTCCTGATATCCTGCTGCCACCAGGTGCCTTAACCCCATCGACTCCCACAAATCAACTGCAAAACTGCACTCAAACAGAACATGATTATCAGTTTCCTCGTACGTTTGACACCAAGAGCAAACCCTATTAATATCAACGTGTTTTGTCACCAGAGCTGCAGCTGTAGGTAAACACTTGCAACATGCTCGCCATAAAAAATTCACCACCTTTCCTGGTAATCTCAACTGCCATAACTTACCCCAGAATCTTCTATCTAGACACTCCCTTTCCCCCCTCAGCTTCCTATAACAACTTCGCACTGAAAGTCTCCTTTATCTTCAAATAACCAAATCCAAGAATCCCTTCTACTGCCATGTGATATAGGGACTTGCTTGATAAGCTCTCTATCTCTTTCATTGCATATATCACGCAAGATTTCGTCGTCCCATTCCCTCTGATTTTCAGCAAAGAAACCACTTACAGTCGCATGTTTCAACTCCTCAGGCATTTCAGTTGACATATACCCATTTTCCACACAAGGCAATCATGGTACGTGCCATACTTTTGTACTTTGCCCATCCCCAATACGACGTCTACACCCTTGTTTAACCACATCCTGAGCTTTGAGAATGCTTCTCCACACATAGCTAGGATTTGTCCCAATTCGAGCACTTAGAAAATCTGAATTATATATAGAAGAAGATACACTGTTATATAGCACTGTATACGTAATCTTAATTATAGTATCGTCTCATAACTTAACGATATATTTTATTTAGTTATATAATCGATAACTGATAACCGACATGGAGTACAAATCTCATATATATATATATATATATATATATATATATATATGTTTCAAATTTCCTTTCAAAACTTCATATCTTTCTTATTTCGCTAATTAATTTGCTATATTTTGTATAGTATTTATCATACCGTCTTATAAATAAACTATATATTATATGTAATTATTAACCAATAATCGTTATGTAATCCAAATCGCATTTTTATATTTTTTTTATAAATTTTCTTAAAATTAATATTTTTAGTATGCCTATAGTTTAATTGATTCTAATTTGACCAACCAATTTTAATTTAGTGCATTTTTTATTAAATTTCACAACAAAATTCACCACGAGCATTTCATATGTGATATTGTTAACAAAATAGTTGATCTCAAAGAATTAATATTTTATCTATGCATTTCATATATGAGATTATGAACAAAACAATTTATCTCAAAATAATACTTATTTTCTCCATTTCAAAAATATAAGAAAATTTTCTGTAAAATTTATTTAGATGGGTAGGTCTATAAATAATTATAAAAAAATAATGCGCACAAGTTATAATATAAGTAATTTTATCTTAAATGAATAGTTTAATATATATATATATATATATATATATATATATATTGCGAAAAATAGTTTAATATATATTAAACATGATATAACCCAAAAAGTATTTATGTATGTGGTTAATGAATTCTATTATAAGTATAAATGTCCATCTAGCCAAATTGGTTGGTGAGTTTAGTTTTATTAAGAGAGGTCATTGGTTCAACTCCTTGGAACAACAATATTTTTTAAATATTATAATTGAGTTAGGTCCAGAGTTAAGTTCGGGAGCTAATTTATTTGCTCAGGATGCAGGTTTGACAAGTACTTGTTCTCTTATTATATATAAGATTATAAAGTGCTACCCTACATCGGTTCTATAGCGAACCAACGACTCTATTGAGCAAACCAGCACACCTAGATCTTGCATAAATTTACAAATAGATCGGATCCATCACCCTCTAAAGGATAAACCCCTCTCCCAACAAATTACGTATTGGGGAAATTGAATCATTGATCTTGTGTAAACCATGCAGGGTCACTGCTAAATGAGCTAGAGCTCATTGGTGGGATCTGCTAATTTCTTTTGGGTATGTTGTTATAACTAGCTTATAACTCTTGCAACATACGGCTCTTTTTTAATATTTATAATTATATTAATTTTTTTAATATTTATATGTTATTAATTTACATATCAAATTTTTGTTAAAAATTGATTTTTTTGATAAAAAATTGATATATATATATATATATATATATATATATATATATATATATATATATATATAAGATTTTTCACGTTCAATTTAATATTTTTGATCTATCTTGAATTCTTAAAATTTAATTTGGACGATTTTACAGCCCACATGAAATTAACAAAATAATTTTTAATTTAGTGATGGTTTTACAATTATTTTCCAATTAAAACTATGCAGAAACAAAAGAGAGAAGAAATTAACGATTTTTTACATTAAAATTCTATTCAATTTATGAAATCTACTTATATTTCGTTTTGATTATCAAAATACCCTTCTTATTATTTAAAAATAGTTCTAATAACAACCAAATATAGTTTTAATAATAAATGTAAGAGTGATTTTGTCCAAAACTTTGGTAGTCGGTAGTCTGGTCCTCAGTACGACAATAAATAAGAACCGTTTGTTCATAAAATAAATAGATGAAAAATGTTGGATCTAGCATAAAAAATATTTTATGTTTTAACATGTAAACTAAAAAGTGTATTTATATGAAAATACAAAAAAGTGTATGTCAATTATTTAAATCATATATAATTTGATTTTCTACATTGAATAAGAATCAATGTAGGTCTTCTACACTGAATAGAATCAATGTAAAAATATAAAATTATATTTTCTCTTGAGATTCCGAGTCTTTCCATTTCGATAATAATTGTTAAATCATCACTAAACTAAAGATAATTTTTATGAGCTTCGAATGGGCTGTAAAATCATCCAAACCTGATTTCTGGATCTCGAGATAGAGCTCAAATAGTAAATATGAACTTTTTTTTAATATTAATAAAAAATAAATAAAATTCCAATTGTATTCTTTTTTAATTATATCCTTTTCATATTATAATTTTTTTTAAATTTCAATTTTAACACAACCTTTTTTAATTATATCCTTTTTAAATTGTAATTTTGTTTATAATATGATATATTGTTGATCGTCTATTTTTAAAAATATTAAATTCAACAACTAAGATTATTTTGATAGTATAGTGACCAAAATTATAGATAACATATCTTTTATGCTTATTATATATAAGTATATAATAAGATTGACGGGTAGCAACGGATCAGGATCCGGCATAGTATTGGCATAGTATTTATATAAGCCAAGTGGTATATGTTAGGAATATGTTGTACTTGATGATAACTTCACATTTTATGCACAAATTGTATAAGTCATGTTTTGTAACTATCAATGGATGAGGAATTATAACTCTATCCGTTGACAGGTAGCTCATCAACGGATGAGGTTTTGTAGCATACTGCAGTATCTCTATGTTATCAATTGATAGTGTTTTTATCCACAGTCATGTTGACCATCAATGGATAGGCAGAATAGGGTATCCAATTGTAAATAAGCTATGCTATGTAATTCTGTTTAAGTGAAAGTGTATCAACGGATGAAGACAGAACTCTATCAACGGATACAGCTCAAATCTACAATATCAACGGATACAGCTCAATCTATTATCAACGGATGACAGTGTACAATGTCAACGGATAATCATTAACACTTTCTTCTATGCTAGCTGGGGATTAGCAGTTGATAAAGACAGGTTTGACTGACAGATCACATGGGTTGATAGTAGGTACAAAAAAACAGTATGGCAACCATACTTTGGAAACGCAGAAGAAAGAAGCATTCCGTTTACACTATGAATACAAGAAAGGTGCAAGGGACAAGTCAGTTCACAAGGACAACCTTTCGGCTACATGTGTATTTGGAGTGAAGTAGCAAGTCAACTCGAATTAGATTAGTATTATCTTATTCCTATAGTACTTGTAAACTTGGGATATATAACCAAGTGTAGCAACTCTTTAGAAGCTAAGAAAACAGATACATTTGCTTAAGGTTTTCTTGAATATCCTTAGAAAGCAAAGAGTTGTAAAACAGCAGCTGTGTACATTTGTATCACAGAGTTTTCTTCAAATAAAAGCTTCAGGTGGTGCATTTAACTACCTGATTTTATATGTGTTTGTGCATTAATCTTTATATAGCAATTAGCTTCTTATAGATTTCTAGAGTTCTTATCAGGAATTTATAAATATCAAGAATTGTATTCAACCCCCCCTCCTTCTACAATTATACAAGTGTGTAATCTGGGAATAACAGTATAAGTACAGTCACACTGCTGCATAGAGCTGTAATTCGAGTCGGGTGGCTCGCGAACTCGCTCGGCTCGAATTCGTTTAAGCTGGCTCGACTCGGCTCGTGAAATTAAACGAGCCGAGTTCAGGTAGAAAATTAGGCTCGTTTAAATATTATTTCGGCTCGCTCGCTCGTTTAAATAGGCTCGTTTAGCTAACGAGCCGGCTCGACTCGACTTGTTTAGTTAAACGAGCCGAGTTCGGGCAGAAAATTAGGCTCGTTTAGTTAAACGAGCAGACTCGGCTCGTGAAAAAAAAATTCGACTCGAATAACTACCCGACTCGACCCGAATTACAGCTCTACTGCTGCACCTGGCCGAACATGAATGTGCTACTAGCATGGCCGGTCCGGCCTTTCCGAGGGTCTCAAGCAAAATTTGGAATTTGGAGTTTTTTTTTTTTTTTTTTCAATTTTGCTGAGTGAATTTGGGCCTTTTTTCTTTGCTAAATGAAATTGGGCCTTTTTTTTGCTAAGATTATAATTTTAAAATTTTTACTTTTTTAGATGCAAAATAATCAAAATTTTGTAATCAATTTTTCTAACATATTTTTTTCAATCGATAAAATTGTAAATTCACTTAGCGTTCTTGACTTCTTGTTGATCATGGATTTTTTTAAGTAAAAATGAGGCTATAAAAGAAGATAAGTAAAAATCCAGTAGAATGATTTATAGGTCATCTAAAGAAGAGGGTGATAAGGAGATAACAAGTCGATTTAGGAAAGCATGTTGATTGCTTTTTAATGTATATGCCGTTGTTTTATTTAGCGTTGTCATTAGACCCTTTAACTCCTATAATTTTGTCATTCAAAGTGGTAAGATCTTATTTTTTTGTCCCAATTTTTCGTCCTAATTTCTGAGTTCGATTCTCGTTCATCCCTATGATTTGTTAAAAATAGATACTCATTCGTAAGACATATAAGTCTAATTATTAAAAAAAACAATTTGATTATCCACAGTAAAAACAAAATATATAAAATATATAAAATATATACATGATTTAAAAATTTTGGGCAAGTCATTGCTTAATTGGTTAAATGGTTGGACCGGCTTGGCTACTAGCCTACTACTACTGGTGAGCATTATTTTTGCACAGAAGATATGGTGCCTGTTGACAGTACTATAGACTATAGTCTTGTACATTTTTTCTTTGATCATCTCCAAAACCTATTTGCCTCGTGGTCTAGCGCGAGCTCGGTCTCTAGGCACTTCTATTTCCTTAACAAATTAATGCTAGCTTACCAAATTAACATTGAACTATAGAGACGGAGCAAATCTTTTAACACTTGCAGAACAACTTAGGACACAATTAGGACATATCTGGGTTAAAGTATGAACATTTTTTAGACACATACAAGTACTGCTTATGAGAAAAATACAATATTACTAGTGTGAGTGTAACCGCATAATTAGTTAGTAGATGAAACTTGAGCTTCTAGAAGATAGAGTACTGTGATTAGTGAATTATCCATTGTAGATGTAGTTAACAGAAATACAGAATGGTGCAGCTAGGCTGAAAAATGAACTTTGCACTTGCAGGTAGTATAAAATTTGGTAAAAGCATAAAATGATTAATGATGATACTTATATTTCAGACTAAGACTACTTATCAAGTCAGTGATCATCTTCATTAACGTCTTAGGAGTCACTGATTAACTAAAGCATATATTACAACTGTTTATTTGCTTTGGCACACATCTGTTTAACACTTTCCAAATGCCTCTTGACTAAAAAAGTATTCAGAGTCTTTCGTATAATGACTTTAATTAAATGGAAAGATATGGAAAAGCATGGAGTAACATATAACAGAAAATTGACAGGCAGAAATCGACTTTATTAGTAGTTTAAGGCCTAAAATTTTTGAATGTATACTTTAGGATTTATTTCTCAATTTCGTTGTGTTAGTGACTTGGTGAATTACCAAGAAAATCACAGTATACTGAAATTGCAGGGTCGAGGACAGTAAGTAGTGTCCATAACTTTACTTCCTTGGTTGTTTTGTTTTGACAAGCAGGTTCTGAAAACTATTCTATTCTAGAGATTATAAGGTGGAAGACTTCCTCACAGGAAAAAAAAAAAGTGTGTTTGAACAGATTCATTCATTTCCTTGAATTTGACATTCAACAAAGAATCCTTGCTATGTGTTGGGCCGCCAGCAAGTTATAATTTGTTTTTGGGTACTCCCAAAAGACCTCGTCGTATTGGAGTTAACTGGTTGCTATATAAATACAAGTGAACTATCTCTTACCTCCTCGATTTGGTACTTGGGTTGACACCAACACAAAAATTAGCAAAGTTTAATATGTTAATCTATCATTGCTTGATTTGCTTTCAAAAAATAAACATTGCTTTCAGTTTCTGATCGTGATGGACAAGTCTTGCCCAATTTTTTTTGATGAATATAAATATTATTACACCCACTACTTTTCTCCACTATCTCAAATTTATTATTAAATGTTGATAGGTCCTACCATTTTATACACTTTTCAACTAACTTTACTCTTTTTTACTATCTTTTTTTAATCTCGGTGAAAGTCAAACAATCTCATATAATTCGGGACGGAGGGAGTAATATAGCTGACATATACGTACTTGTGATTGATGCCTAAAGTGTGGAGTTTTTGTTCACAGTGCTCACCCCTGAGTTAACATTACTACTAAACAATGGGACTTCAGGAACAAAACTACCCTGCATAAAAAAACCAGGCTCTGAAGGTATTGCAAGAGTGAGTGAGAAGCTATTGAGCATAAGCACCACTGATGCCATTGTAGGTCTGTCTCTAACATCTTCTTGCACACAAAGTAACCCGATATGAATACATCTCATCATTTCGTGTATTGAACCTGAACTGTTTCTTAATATTGGATCTATAACATTGGATGCAGTCCCTTCTCGCCAATTTTTCCAAGCCTAAAATAATTCAATGATAATCAAATGCAACAAGTAAATTAAGTCTTTTTAAAATTTTAGGGAAAGGCATCAGTGTGATGATTAACTTTTGTATAGTTAAACTTACAAAGCTTGCAAGGTCCCCTATATTCTCCTCATTCTGAAAAGTGTGGTTCTTTTGACCACTTACTATTTCGAGAAGTAAAACACCGAAGCTAAACACATCAGACTTTACTGAGAACTGTCCATACAAGGCATACTCAGGTGCCATATATCCACTGCAATGCACGGACAGACATTGTTCACATCAAGTTTATTCTAAAAGCAAGGATGATATTCAAGTTTACGTCAGTATATAAATTTTTTATAATTTTGATCTTTAGTGGTAGGAACTTACTATGTTCCCACAATTCTATTTGTAATTCCTTGAGTTTCATCTAAGTTGAATAGCCTTGCCATTCCGAAATCTGCAATCTTAGGATTCATCTCCCCATCTAGCAAAACGTTAGCAGCTTTTAGATCACGGTGAATAATTCGTAATCTAGAATCTTCATGCAGGTAGAGCAATCCCCTGGCAACTCCTCCTATGATTTTATATCGTCTTTCCCAATCCAAATATGAACGCTTCACTGGATCTATAATAGAAATTCTCATATAGGCCATGGTAAACCATTAACAGAATAGGCAAAAATAAGAACACTTAAATCCTAGCTAAAAGAAAGCATCTACAGAGAATAGAGGGGCAAAATTCCTTACCAAATATTAAATGGTCAAGACTTGCATTAGGCACAAACTCATAAATCAAAAGTCTTTCTGGTCCTTCTAAGCAAAAACCAAGGAGTCTAACTAAATTTCTGTGTTGCAATCGTGCCACTAATATGATCTCGTTTTTGAATTCTTGTTCACCTTGTACTGAACCTCTAGAAAGCCTCTTCACTGCTACTTCTTGACCATTTTCAAAAGTACCCTACAATATAAAAGGAAGAGAAGTAAGGTGAGATTTGTGAGAAGCATATATAACGGAAGAAAAGTTTATAACTAGTAATTCTAGTTAATCCTATATTTTGTTGCTTTTGACAAGTGAAAACATGTTTTTTTTGCTAAGTTAGTTAAGACATGTTTTTCTTTAACTTTGCTATTTATTCACCTTGTAAACAGCTCCAAATCCACCTTGTCCCAGCTTATTGCTATCTGAGAAGGTATTTGTAGCGAATTTTACTGCACTAAAGTCGTACTGCAGGGATTCCACGTTGCTTATATCTTCCACAGTTCCGTCTGAAAAACAAACACAAACACTATTGAATGGACAAACATAACCATATTGCAATATCAGTTTTCTTGGATGACACTTAATTCATATGAACAAGTTAGAATAGTCTTTTAGCCCTACAACATTTCAAGCAATGATGGAAAACTAATAATAGTGACAAACAACAAAACTTACGCTGGAATCTCCCAGTAGTTAGACGGTGCTTTTTCTTTCTTCTAAAGATGCAAAATATAACAAGCAAGAGCACAAAAACACCAGAAATCACTACTGCGCTTATGATTACTGTTCTCATGGTATTATTATCTTTGCCTGTAGAAAGCAGGAAAAGTCTTTATATTACTCTCATATGGACTACAATATTTCAAGGGAAAAAATACGCAACTTTAAGGGAGACTGAAAATCTGTTCTTTACCAGGAGGCATGGATGGGGGTGGTGGTGGAGACAGCTGTTGCCTTGGCGGTGGTGCATCAACTGGAGTAATTTCGTTAAAAAAACGTCTGATCTCATAAATAAGCTTACAGCTCGGATTGAAAATTTGCCCTCCAATTCCAGCACTACAACATGATGAAAGTTCTCCAATAACCGTATCAAGACAATCATTGCACTGTGTTGAAGATAAATCAGGACTACACTGCATAAGCCCATATATGGTCAACACTTCCGGGCTACTTATATTCCCTGTAGCAAACTTCTTTTGAGCAGCTTGGACTTTCAAATTATCCAACAATTTTCTGAGGTCCTGATCAAACTGAGGAACATCAGTTGCATTGTTGGAATTTAAATATGTCCAGGTTGGCCGAGTGTCAACGTTGTTAAGAAGGAAGCGATTTGAGTACCTTAACGTGCACTCATCATACCATTCAACAGCCTCATTTTGGTTAGGACATAATCCTCTTATCCTGTTAATAGAGTCATTGACACAACTTCTACAAACATCGGGTTGAAAGTCCTTTCTACAAAGCACAAGCGTGTTAACTCTGTCCAAATCTTCACCCACCGAGGCGTTGTAGAAACCAGAGTTGCTTAAATTTGCTGTAGTAAAGAGGGTGGCTAATGCCCTATCCAAGTTTTTTTCGTATGTACTGTTATTTGTGTAGTTACCACTTGTTCCGCAGCTGTGGATTATGTATTTGGACCAGGTAACAGAGATACTGCCTACAAAAATACAAAAAGTGAATACAAGCATTCCGGGAGAACTTAACACCATCATTTCGTAATTAACCTTGAGAACTTGATATGAAGTTGTGTTTCTTATTTTCCTGCTGCTAATCTTTTTTTTTTTTTTTTTTGTTGTTGACAAGAATTTTCCAGCTGCTAATCTAATTATACATAGAACAGTTAATGCTTAAAAGTCAACTTCGGATGTGAAATTAAATTTTTGTTAAGCATATAGTAATAGTTAATGATGATTCTAATGGATACTATTTTTTCAAATTATTATTTAATCTGAGCTAAAGCTACCTGTCAAGTATCAACTCTTATCTCCTTTAACGTATTATAGGTCACTGATGAGATCATACAAACATTTAAACCAGTATTCAAAGCCTTTCTTAAACTCATATGTTCATATGTGAAGATAAATAAAAGGATCATGGAAAATTAACATTACGAAATCGACTTAATTATTAAGCAAATTGCAGCTGATTGGAACAGCAGGGGAAGACATAAATAACTAATTTCCTTAATTTTACGTTATTATGCATTTTATATTTTGACAAGGATAGTTTTGGCAGGCCTCTATCGTTGTACTCATACTCAAGGCTAAAAGGTTTGGGATGTAGTCTTGTTTAAGTATTCCATCTATTGACAAATGCTTTTGACCTGGCTTCTCGACCCCCAGGTAGTTCATTATCAAACATTCTCGGTTTCCACGAGGCTGTAAAGCCCTCTTTAACTCCACATTAACATGATATTGTCCGCTTTGAACCATGGTCAAGTCCCACGGATTTGTTCTTGGACTCCCAAAAGGTAATTGAGTTGTTTGACCGCATATATTCAAGATATATCTTTTTTATCTCCTCATCTGGGACTTGGGTTGAACACCCTTTACAAAGGCAAGCTGCTTGTTTTTTATAGATTATCTTTTTATGTTTTTGATTCTTTGGTTTTAGAGAAACAATTGTAACACAATTCATCGAAAATATAAATGCTAAAAATTTTGTGCATGATCAAACATGAGTCACAATATTGACAAATAAAAGTTAAGAAACTGCTACACTGATAACAGTATCAGTTGAGCAAGCATTTTTTTAAATCAAACACAAATCATCGTGGATATAGACCGGAGATTGATGCCTCATTGATAGAGTACTTGACAGAATTTTCTATGCTGTTTTTAGAATTGTTGCTTAACCGAGAATCCGTATTTTCCGTAAGAAATGGCACTTCTGTATCAATGGTACTGTGTGAAACCCTCTAATTTTGATGATCATACCTAGGTAGCAAGCTGGGAATATGTTCTGGATAAACATTGTTTTGCACGTTAATTATTCACATCAATTCACAGCAAAACACAGGGCATCTCAGCTAGCTGGTAGGGCATTTAAGCTAGCTGACAAAGTATCTCAGCAAGCTGGCAGTCTGTCCAGTATATAAAAGGGAAGTTCGACTATATGGTTTTTAATTAGTCTTAAAATTCAAGAGTGGTCTGAACATTCATTCATGATATATATTTATATTTAAAACACTCTTCATTCTATAGCTTTTCTAAAACAACTTTCCTTAGTAAAGGAATCTTTGAATTATTTAATGTTCTTTTAAAAGCAACCCATGTGCTTACTTTTCAAGCATGCACTTATTATATTCAAACATTCCTTACTTCGACAACTCCACCACCGGTTGTCTAGTAGAAAAGTATCAAAATAAAACACATGTACTTATTATCAAATTCATTATGCTCTTCATTTCTATCTAACGGTTTTCTTCAAGCTTAATCATTCTTATTTCTCTCTCTTTTCTCTGGTTTTATTTCTCTGAATAAGAATCATTAAATCTTCAGATTAATATATATATCAAACCTACAGGTGAACGTTAGTAGTGCAATTAATTTGAACAAAGCCAAAGAGAAGTGATCTTCAAGACCGTTGCAAGATTGTTCATAATTTGTAGCTCGTGTACTTCACTATAAAGGCTTGCATATTTCTCCTCTGAAGAAATTAAGAACCTTCAAGCTATATTCAAGAATACAAGAAACAACTCTGCACATCCTTTCAAAAGAGCTCCTGTACTATAATATATACATCGAGTTTTATAGAGTTCATATCCTTGAGTTGTAATTATTTTTATCCATTGTATTGTTCAACTTGTAAAGTTGGTAGTTGCTAAATTGTTGACCTTGTGGAACAAGGGTTCAAGGAGCATTAGGCTAGAGAAGTTTATACTTGGTTTAAGTATAGAACTTAGAGAGATGTGTTCAGGAAACAAGGGGTTCCAGCTAGCTGCAGTCAGTAACTGGGTGATAAGGTAGATATATTATTGAGTTGTAATTGGATTTTCTTGTGATCAATAATATATTCTCTTACCAAGTTGGTAAGGGACTAGGACGTAGACCATAGACGATTAGGGGTCGAACCTAGCTAAAATTCTTGGTGTTCTTTACTTACTGCAATTTTATCTTTCTGCATTGCATATCACAACTAGCTGCCTATTCATTAATCTGTTTCATTTGGTTAACCTAGTTAGCTGCCTATCGTATCCAGCTAACTGCCAGTCTATATTTTTTAGGCAGAAAATTTTATTTGATCATTGTTAGTCATAACACCTATTCATCCCTCCCCTCTAGGTGTATTTTCATTTGGTATCAGAGCTTTGGTATACTAATATTTCTGTAACAGGAAAAGTATCGATCAAATGGCTGACAATTATCTTGAAGCAAGGTCGGATTATAAAGCACCTCTTCTCACTGGCTCGGAGAACTACAATTGGTGGAAATGCAGAATGGAGACTTATTTGTCCAAGAAACCTCTGGTTCTAAGAGTTGTGCAGAAAGGAAACTACGAATTCCTAAACGACAAAAACGAACCAAAAGATGTTGATGATCTTACTCTCGATGAGATTATCAAATGCGGTTATAATGGAGAAGCAAGAAACTCCATTATGAATGCACTAGATCAATTTGAATATGACAAAGTATCTTCTCTAAAAACAGCAAAAGAAATGTGGGATGCTTTAGAATCATATCATGAAGGTTCGAAAACTTTGAGAAAAGTTAAACTTAGCAAATTAATGAATGACTTTGGAAATTTCAAGCTCAAGAATGGTGAAACTATCAAAGAAAGCCAAGCAAGGTTTCAAGTCACTATCAACACTCTAAAGGGACTTGGAAAGACCATACCTCAAGACGAAATCAACATGAAAGTTCTAGGTGCAGTTCCATTTATATTCGAAGCTAAAGTCACTGCATTGGAATCTAGTCCCTCCATTGATTCTATGGATCACTTGGCCGTGTTTGCTGAGTTGGAGCAGTTTGAAAGCAAAATCATTAATAGCAAGATGGAATCAGTCAAGGATCCAGTTGAAAAGATGAAGAATTTAGCTTTACATTCCAGTAGCAGCAAGCTGGATTCAGAATCAGAATCAGATTCGGATGAAGAATTGGCTCTTTTATCCAGAAAAATCAAGAAAATGCTTGACATGATGAACAAGCTAAAGAAGGAGAAAAGTAGAGCTTCTGGAACAAAGAAAGATGTCAAAGAGGAAGCATGTTTTGAATGTGGCAAGAAAGGTCATTACAAAAGAGATTGCTACAAGCTAAAAAATAAGCAGAAGCAGCTAGCTGCCTCTAAAGACAAAAAGAAAGCTAAGGCACTTTTGACATGGAGTGATGATGAAGATTCAGATTCTGATAATGAATCAAGTGATGAAATGGTGAACCTAGCTCTTGTTGGTCTTGATGATGAGAATGATGCTCAAGGAATTTTTCAAGATGGCCTTGTAGATAGTGATGTCTCGGATTCGGATGACAACAATAGTGAGGTAAATTATTTTTCTGATATATATTCTCATTATTCAATGTTAAATGAATTAACCATGAAGGATCATAGTAATTTATCTAATGAGATACTCAAAGAGTTGAAAGATAAGAATGCTAAACTCAAAAAGAAGAATTTTCAACTTAAGAAGATCATAATTGAGTTAATGGATGAGAAGACTCCTGCTAAAAATCATGCTCAAAATCTTACTGAACTTAAGGCTGAGATATCCCAGCTTGAAGGGATAAACAAAGTGCTTGCCAAAAGAAATGATACACTTATGAAGGAACTCAGCGAGCTGAGAACAGAAATAGAGGCTCAAGATGCATGTTTAGAAGCATTTAGTCCAAGGGAATCATGCTCAGTGGAAATATCTCAACAAGCTGAAAGAATCAAAGAATTGGAAACTGAAGTCAAGAATCTCCAGAAAGGAATGGGAAAATTTGTTCAAGGAGAAGACACACTCAAGTCTATAATGAAATATGCAAAGGTTCCAACTAAAAGAGAAGGAGTTGGATTGGCTTCAACATCAGGACTAAAGTATGATGGCAAACATGGAATTCCTTATGATTATTCCATGCCATGGAGAATCTGCCATAAATGTGGAAATAAAGGTCATTTGGCAAATCATTGCAAAGTTCAGAATGCCAATCCAGCTAGCTGGAACAGACAGATTCCTCACAGGAGCTAGCTGACAGAACAGCTGGAACAAGAAATTCAACTTCTAAAGTGATCCAAATATGGATCAAGAAATCTGATTTAAATGTTCTATATGTTCTATCAACTAACCATTATGGACCCAAGCAAGTATGGGTACCAAAATGTTGAGTTGGCTCTTTATTTGTTTTGTAGGTATATCTTGTTGTCAAAGTGAGATCAAAACAATGGATTTTGGATAGTGGATGCACAAGACATATGAGTGGTGATAAATCTCAATTTCTTACTCTCAGTAAGAAAAAGGGTGGAAGTGTCACCATTGGTGATAGCAAAACACTCCAGATTCTTGGGAAAGGGAAGATTGGTAATAGTGTCAATTTTATTGATAAAGTACAATATGTTCAAGGTCTTAAATATAATTTGCTTAGTGTAAGTCAGTTGTATGATGATCGACATTCTGTTCTTTTTGATAAAGAAAAGTGTACTATTAATGTTGGCACTAACAAAGTCCCCCTAGTTGCTAGAAGGGAAGGAAATATATATATTTTGGACTTTGAAATGCAGGATTCATCTTGTTGTCTAGCTGCAGTTGATACAAATCCAGAAATTTGGCATAGAAGGCTTGGACATGCTCATATGGACTTACTCAGCAAACTGTTTTCAAAGAAGCTAGTTAGAGGATTGCCAAAATTGAAGTATGTCAAGATAGAAACTTGTTCGGCTTGCCAATTAGGCAAACAAATCAGGACTCCACATAAATATAAGAATATGGTATCAACTTCTAAACCTTTAGAGCTTCTTCATTTAGATTTATTTGGTCCGGAAGCATATAAAAGCATTAGAGGAAAACAATATGCATTTGTTATTGTAGATGATTATTCTAGATATACATGGGTATTGTTTCTTTGTACTAAAGATTGTGCTTTCAGTGAATTTGAGAAGCTAATTAAGTTACTTGAGAACAAGTTTAAGATAAAACTTATAAGTATAAGGAGTGATCGAGGTGGTGAATTCCAAAAAGACTTTATCTCATATTGTGAAGATAGAGACATTTCACATGAATTCTCTGCTCCAAGAACCCCACAACAAAATGGAGTTGTGGAAAGAAAGAACAGGTCCTTGCAAGAAACATCTAGAACATTGCTGCAAGAGAGCAAGCTGCCAAGAAGTTTCTGGGCAGAAGCAGTCAACACAGCTAGCTATGTTCTTAACAGAGTACTAATCAGGCCTATTCTCAACAAGACTCTATATGAATTACTGAAGAATAAGAAGCCAAACATAGGCTACTTCAAAGTCTTTGGATCTAGGTGCTTTGTACTCAAATCCATTGATAGAGATGGTAAATTTGATGCCAAATCATATGAAGCAATATTTTTAGGCTATTCTTTAACAAGTCGTGCATATAGAGTTTATAATATCTCTAAACGTACTGTTGAAGAGTCAATTGATGTTTCGTTTCAAGAATCTAATGTTGATCTGTCAAGAGATGAGGAAGATATTGCAGGTTCAGATGGTGCCAGCGAGCTGCCAAGGTCAAATACAGCAACTTAGTTAGCTGTCAATGAAGCAGATTCAGAAAATGCAGCAACCTAGTGAGCTGCAGTAGAAACTGAATCAAGTTCAGAAAATGATAACCAAGCTGAATTATCTCCTCCAGTAGATGAAACATGTGATAAGATGTCAAAACTCACCTTGGAAGATTCTAGAGGTCAGAGATCACAAGAAAAGATGCCAATTTATAATGGGGATGAATCCCCTCCACCATCTAAGAGAATTAGAGCCAATGAAGAAGTTATGGCTCATCATCTTTTTCCAAAGTCAACAAGGACAGTAAAGAACCATCCTCCAGAGTTGATTATTGGTGATAAATCAGAAGGCATCAAGACAAGGAGAAGTCAAGCTAACTTTTGTGCTTTTGCCGCTTTCCTAGCTCAAGAGGAACCAAAGAATGTAAATGAAGCACTAAAAGATGAGAATTGGATCATGGCAATACAAGAGGAACTTAATCAATTTGAAGGATGTGATGTTTGGGAACTTGTAGAGCCACCTAAAGATGCTTCAATCATTGGTACTAAATGGGTTTTCAAGAACAAAGTTGATGAAGTAGGTACTGTTACTAGAAACAAAGCAAGGCTTGTTGCACAAGGATATAATCAACAAGAAGGAATCGATTTTGATGAAACTTATGCCCCGATTGCAAGGCTAGAATCAATAAGGATGTTACTATCATTTGCATGCCTCAAGAAGTTCAAGCTACATCAAATGGACGTGAAAAGTGCATTTCTTAATGGATACTTGAAAGAAGAAGTATATGTCAAGCAACCTCCTGGATTTGAGAGTGATCAATTTCCTAATTATGTTTTCAAGTTGAATAAAGCATTATATGGATTACGGCAAGCTCCTAGATCTTGGTATGAAAGGCTAAGTAAGTTTTTGATAAAGAATGGATTCATTCGAGGTAAAATCGATCCTACTTTGTTTACTAAACTTACTGGTAATGATATTCTAGTTGTGCAAATATATGTAGATGATATTATATTTGGATCAACTAATGATAATATGTGCAAGTGGTTTTCTAAGTGTATGCATAGTGAGTTTGACATGAGTATGATGGGTGAGCTCAACTACTTTTTGGGGCTCCAAATCAAGCAAACTCAAGATGGAATATATGTACATCAGTCCAAGTATATCAAAAACTTGTTAAAGAAGTTTGGGTATGAGAATATCAAGGCAAAATCTACACCTATGAGTTCTGCCAGCAAGCTGTCTACAGATGAACGAGGTAAAGATGTAGATGTTCGAAAGTATAGAGGTATGATTGGTAGTTTATTATATCTTACAGCCTCTAGACCTGATATTATGTATAGTGTATGTGTTTGTGCTAGGTTTCAAGCTCAACCTAAAGAGTCTCACTTGAATGCTATTAAAAGAATTTTCAAATATTTAAGTGGAACTACTACTCTTGGATTATTTTATCCCATCACAAATGCATTTGATCTTGTTGGGTATAGTGATGCAGATTATGCAGGTTGTCAAACTGATCGGAAGAGTACTAGTGGTGTTTGTGCATTTTTAGGACAGAGTTTAGTATCTTGGCAAAGCAAGAAGCAAACTTCTGTTGCATTATCCACAGCTGAAGGGGAGTATTTGGCAATAGGAAGTTGCTGCTCTCAAATGCTATGGATGATTCAAACACTCCGAGATTTTGGAATTAAATGTGGCAAGGTCCCCATTTATTGTGACAATACCAGCACTATCAACATATCAAAGAATCCAGTGAATCACTCAAGAATAAAGCACATCGATGTTCGACATCATTTCTTGAGAGACAATGTTGCAAAGGGAAAAATTGAGCTGATCTTTGTAAGTACAGAGTACCAACTAGCTGACATCTTCACAAAGCCACTAGCCGAGGAGCGTTTCTCTGTGATGCGTCGCGAATTAGGCATGTGTAATGTCTAGCCAGCTAGCTGCTATGGAAGTTTGGAACACCTTCATATCTAGCCAGCTAGCTTGCACGGAAATTTGGTACATTTATATGATATTTCTAATTTCATATTTTATTGTGTAAAATCTCTCATTATGTGCTAATTGTTTATTATTCCTAAGTACTGAGTTAAAAATTGATCTTTTGTATATATGATATTATATCAATATTCTATTATTTTATCTTGCTTATCTCTATAAAATTAGGCAAATGTGTTGTCATAATGTAGAATTTTATTGTTGGGTCAGGTTGTATTAGTTTTATTCCAAAAATTATATTTTTCCCCTTAATTAATAAAAGAGGGTCACTTAGCGTCTCTCACTCTTATTATTATTTAACCTCCCCTAAATTGAGATTAGGGTTTCTCGCCGCAACCACTCGATAAACACATATCTCTCTAGCTCGATACACAAATCTTCATCTGTTAACAATCACAATGGGGAAAACTCGAGCTTCCAAGAAAACTCCAGTCACCGTCTCCAAAACTCAAAAGGGAAAGAACAAGAGGCTTTTCGATGAAGATGATGACATCGATATCACTCGGGTTCAAGTAGAAAATGGCGATGAGATGTCGGAGATTCAGAAATCAGGGCAACGTGATGGTGTATCCGCAAAAAGAACCAAGTATGGGATTTCGTTCACTACTGAGGATTTGGAATCGCGTTTCAAGCAACTTGATTTGGGCAATCGACGTATTGTGTTTGGTCGACCGCTTGCAGGTAACTCTTATGTTAAATGCGGAGCTATTAGTTGTTTTGCTAAATTAGGGTTTGAGTCATTCATCAAAGACCTTCCCTGAGAATGCTATCCCTCGTGTGTCTATGAGTTTTATGCGAATTCGGTCATTGAACAACCTGCTCTGTTTGTCTCTTATGTTCGTGATCAAAGAATTTCTTTGAATGCTCCTGTGCTTAGCTCTATTTTGAACATTGAACAACCCTCTAATGTGTCAATTGGTACTAAAAAGGGTCCCATTGAATTAGATAATTTTTTTGAATTGGACCAATTGAAAATTATTCGTGGGATGGAAGATTTAATGAAGTACACCCCTCCAACAACTAACACTGTAACTCCTTTGGCTCATGTGTTGTTTAAAGTTTGCATTGATAATGTTAACCCCCGTACGGGTACTCGTTCGAATTTTTCTGGTCAAGATGTATCTGTCGTTTCTATGCTGTTATCTGAGAAGCCTTTTAACTTGGCTGGTCTCATATTGAAAAATATGATGGATGTGTTCGAAACAAACACTGCACCAATGCCCTATGGTTGTTTGTTGACAAGGGTGTTTCAATGGTATGGACTTAATCTCAAGGATGAAGACTGTGAGCTGGCTAGAGAGTTTTTGGATACTAAAAGTTTATTGCAATCCCATCTCAAACTTGACTCTGATGGTAAGGTTATTCGCATGGATCCTCCTCCTCCTCCACCTGTTACCCCTCTTCCTTCTACACCAGTTATTTCTGGGAGTGCTAATGTGGCTGGAATGGATCATTCTGAGGATTTCAAGCATCTCAAAGCTGCAATTCAGAAGTTAACTGATCAGGTTTCAGAAATGGCTGAAGAAATGTCATCTCTCTGTGAGGCAATAACTGGTTCTCGAAATTCTGCCTCCACTAGGACAGGAGTTCAATCTGCAGATATCTCTGTTCTTCATGATTTTGCCAACATTGCTGCTAGAGCTGCTGGAAATGTGCCATTGGTGAGTGTTGTTGATCCCACTCTGGATGCATCTTGCTCCAAATCTGCTGCTAAGCCTTCTGAAGCAAAGAATGATGAGGTTGATGATGAGTCCTAAATGTCCTCTTTTTAATGATTAAGGGGGAGAAACATTTTAGGATAAACTTGCCTATGTTGCTTATGTGTGTTTTTAAGTTTATTTTTCTGAACTTGACCTATGTGTGTTTGACGAATTTGACTATGTTGGTTTAAGTTTTAAAATGTTGCTTGTAGTTAAAACTATGATGAATGTGGTTTATGCCTAAATCTATGGTATTTTAGCTTATATTTATTTGCCTTTAATATGATTGCTAGATTTAGGGGGAGTTTTGCATTTCTCCTAAAGCCTTTAATATGATTGCTAGATTTAGGGGGAGTTTTGTGTTTCTCCTAAAATTGGTGTATAATCATCAAAAAGGGGGAGATTGAAACCCTCTAATTTTGATGATCATACCTAGGTAGCAAGTTGGGAATATGTTCTGGATAAACATTGTTTTGCAGGTTAATTATTCACATCAATTCACAGCAGAACACAGGGCATCTCAGCTAGCTGGTAGGGCATTTAAGCCAGCTGACAAAGTATCTCAGCAAGCTGGCAGTCTGTCCAGTATATAAAAGGGAAGTTCGACTATATGGTTTTTAATTATTCTTAAAATTCAAGAGTGGTCTGAACATTCATTCATGATATATATTTATATTTAAAACACTCTTTATTCTATAGCTTTTCTAAAACAACTTTCCTTAGTAAAGGAATCTTTGAATTATTTAATGTTCTTTTAAAAGCAACCCATGTGCTTACTTTTCAAGCATGCACTTATTATATTCAAACATTCCTTACTTCTACAACTCCACCACCGGTTGTCTAGTAGAAAATTATCAAAAGAAAACACATGTACTTATTATCAAATTCATTATGCTCTTCATTTCTATCTAACGGTTTTCTTCAAGCTTAATCATTCTTATTTTTCTCTCTTTTCTCTGGTTTTATTTCTCTGAATAAGAATCATTAAATCTTCAGATTAATATATATCAAACCTGCAGGTGAACGTTAGTAGTGCAATTAATTTGAACAAAGCCAAACGTGAGAAGTGATTTTCAAGACCGTTGCAAGATTGTTCATAATTTGTAGCTCGTGTACTTCACTATAAAGGCTTGCATATTTCTCCTCTGAAGAAATTAAGAACCTTCAAGATATATTCAAGAATACAAGAAACAACTCTGCACATCCTTTCAAAAGAGCTCCTGTACTATAATATATACATCGAGTTTTATAGAGTTCATATCCTTGAGTTGTAATTATTTTTATCCATTGTACTGTTCAACTTGTAAAGTTGGTAGTTGCTGAATTGTTGATCTTGTGGAACAAGGGTTCAAGGAGCATTAGGCTAGAGAAGTGTATACTTGGTTTAAGTATAGAACTTAGAGAGCTGTGTTCAGGAAACAAGGGGTTCCAGCTAGCTGCAGTCAGTAACTGGGTGATAAGGGAGATATATTATTGAGTCTTGTAATTGGATTTTCTTGTGATCAATAATATATTCTCTTACCAATTTGGTAAGGGACTAGGATGTAGACCATAGACGATTAGGGGTCGAACCTAGCTAAAATTCTTGGTGTTCTTTATTTACTGCAATTTTTTCTTTCTGCATTGCATATCACAGCTAGCTGCCTATTCATTAATCTGTTTCATTTGGTTTACCCAGTTAGCTGCCTATCGTATCCAGCTAACTTCCAGTCTATATTTTTTAGGCAGAAAATTTTATTTGATCATTGTTAGTCATAACACCTATTCACCCCTCCCCTCTAGGTGTATTTTCACTGTGCAAAAAGAAAGCAGGCTCTGAAGGTACAGCAAGTCTGAGAGAGAAGCTTTTAGCATAAGCACCACTGAAGCCATGGTAGGCCTTTCCCTAACATTTTCTTGTACGCATAGTAGCCCAATGTGAATACTGTAGAGTGGGTGTCAACCCAAGTCCCACATCGACAAGATAAAGAAGAATTATCTTGAATATAAGCAGCCAAACAACTCAATTAGTATGACGCCTTTTGGGAGGAGTCCAAAAACAAATCCGTGCGGGCGTGGCCACGGCCCAGAGCGGACAATATCATAGTCATGTGGAGTTAATGGGTATTGCACGACCTAACAAGTGGTATCAGAGCCGATGGTTAAGAAGTTGATCCTGGGGTTGCAGGCTGTAAGTTGTGCGGTGTGGGAGGCTCTCCGGAACTACGATTGAAAATCTTGAACGGCATGTGTCGAAAGTCTTCCTGACACTGAGGTGGTCGGGCGACGTGTTCCGCAAGATGTGGAGCCACAGATGAATAGCGGCGGTATAAGGGTCTCAAAATTTGTATTGCACGACCCAACAAGTGGTATCAGAGTCGATGGTTAAGAAGTTGATCCTGGGGTTGCAGGCTGCAAGTTGTGTGGTGTGGGAGGCTCTCCAGGACTACGATTGAACATCTTGAACGGCATGTGTCGAAAGTCTTCCTGACACTGAGGTGGTCGGGCGACGTGTTCCGCAAGATGTGGAGCCACAGATGAATAGCGGCGTATAAGGGTCACAAGATTGCTGGTTCTTGGATTGAGGGGAGATTATAGAGTGGGTGTCAACCCAAGTCCCACATCGACAAGATAAAGAAGAATTATCTTGAATATAAGCAGCCAAACAACTCCATTAGTATGAGGCCTTTTGGGAGGAGTCCAAAAACAAATCCGTGTGGGCGTGGCCACGGCCCAGAGCGGACAATATCATACTAATGTGGAGTTAATGTGTGTTGCGCGGCCCAACAAATACATTTTATCATTTCGTATAACGCCTTGGAAAATCGCGTATTTATAAATGTTTATTTAATATTAAAAGTGAATTATATGATGCGAATATTTTTGAGAAGGTCAATATATGTGATATCGTGTTTATATGTTTATATGATGATATATGTGTGTCGTGTAAGCTCGTGGATTTTTATTTGCATTTTTTTTATGATTTAAATCTATTTAAATCATGCATTATTGACCTTCTGAGATTTTTATAAAATCATCGGAGCAATTATAAATCCCAAAATCTATTTTGTTATTATCTTTGTGACATTGCTTAGTTTTAAAAATTACCGGGAGAATTATTTTGGGTGTTTCAGTAATTTAAATTGATTTTACGAGTTATATTGCATTAAAACATCAAAACTTGTAAAAATCATATTTAATTCATTTTTGATCCTAAAAATATTTTAAAAATATGTGGGTGTTTGTAAATTCATAATCTCAATTTTAGAATCTTTAAATTTAAATTTTCCATCTATTTGCGATTTAAATTCGAATTTAGTAATGTTTAAAAAGGAATTTTTTTATATAGTTAATTTTCAGTGTGGTGAAAGTCAAAATGCCCTTTTCTTTTTGTCCTTAAATCCCCAAATCCATTTTCTGAACTCTGTTTTTCAGTCGGTATTCATCTATCTTTCTCGAGAACTCTCTTGAACTTCTTTTCTTCAATCTCTCTTTATTCCTCACTTGAAATCTCTCTCATCTCTCCCACGAAAATCTCTCTCAATTTCCTCCTCTCCCTCACGGTTTCCCCCTCATCTGTGTGCTCTACGACCGGGGTTCACGATTGTGTTATTCAACTGGGCTGCAGCTCGTATGTATTGCAGGAGTGAATCAAACCGCGTGTATATATAGAGATGCTGGCGAGGTGTGTGTAAAACATAGAGGGTGTGTGCGCGATTTCCGGTTTTAAGTTCAGTGTCGACTTGTTATTGCGGTGTGATGTATTGTTGCTGGGTTGTGTATTAGAGCTTGAGTGTTGAGTTAAATCAGTGTGGGTGTGTGTATCTACTCTATGTGTGCGTGTATTGCTGCAGTTGTGTAACAGCGGTGGCATTTGTATATATTATGCGATATGTGGGTGGTGGTTACGGATTTTAGTGGAGTCAGAAAGCAGGGAGAGATAGTGAGGGGATGTTGATGGTGGCAGCAAGCGATGGTGGTGGGAATTAAGGCAGCCTGGAAGGAGGGCGACAAGAAGGTTAGAGACAGGGGAGGTATAAGAGGGCGTTGTAGCCTTGTAGGAACAGGATGTGTGGCCATGGTGAAGCTTAAGATCGAAGGAGGCCATTAGCAGGGAAGAAGTCGAGACGGTCGGGTTGTTTTTGCGAAGTAAGGTTCCTAAGGGGTGGGTTTGATGATCGAAAGTGGGGATTTGGGTAGCAGTGTTTGGGTTTCCAAATGCTATGTGCGTGTGTGCGATATGTCCGAGGGTAGTTGTTTGTAAAAGAGGGTGTATGTGGCTAAGGTAGGAGTCAGTTTGGGGGTTTCATTTGTATGCAAAACAGATGTTGATTAGTAGTAATGGTGGGGTTCAGGTGTCCATATGGTACTGGTGGTATGAAGAGTGGCGATGGAGATAGTAGAAAGAAGAGGGAAAAATGTAATAAGGAGTTTAATTGGGGTGAGTTGTAAGGGGTTGCACTTGAGAAATGGTAAGAATTAAGGAGGTTAATGGGGGTGCGTGTGTATGTGTTGATATACAGTGGTGTGCTTATGTGATGATTTTGATGATTAGATGTTTAGTGGGTTATAATCATGTATAGGTTGAATTGGTTAATTCGCAAATTTTGATTTTTGTGGCATTATAAATGTTCATGTACGGTTTTGGTTTGAAAATGGCAGTACTTGGGTGTGGTATAGGATTTGTTGGAATTATAATTAGAAGTGGTTGATTGTTGGTTAATATAGAAAGCAGGTGGATAATCGCATTATAGAGGAAGTGCTGTCGAATTTTAGTACAATTATTAAACGCCTACTTGTTAATAAACATGTATTTAGAATCTATTAATAGAATGTGATTATATGCTTAATGCCTAGTTGCCGATTATGTGTTGTATGTACAAAGTGCATTAGGAAACGTCTGGGTGGATTAGAATTATTGGTAGGGTTTTGGTTGGTTTGTACTGAAGTAGTACTTTACTTGGTATAGGTACGAGTAGGAGGTCAGCCAAGAGCAGTGTGTGTCGCTGGAATCTCGCGGAAGGAGATAATTGTCGGGGTGGTCGAGTATGGTCATATGGAGGCTGACCAGCGATAATCGAAAGACGAATAAATGATCGAGTAGAGGCCAACGTGTAGAGCAGTAGAGATTGAAGCGAAGTGAATAACGAATTTAGATTGAGATGTGAAAGTGGGAACTTCGTGTACTGAGGCAAGTGTTATCGCTCCTCACTTATTGTTCAAGTGATGCAATTCTTTTCTATTTATATATCAATATGTCGGTTAAATTATGGTTACAAAGTGACGTCCTTCTTTAAATGACGTGCAAATGTTTATATTTCCACCTATAGCTCAAGCACAAATTTTCAAATGATCTTACAAATAACCTTTTCTTCAATAAAACTTTAATACATGGTATGTTATTGGACTCCTCAGCGGAGTGCCATTTCTTTTATTTTCTTCAAAAATGTTTAAGAAACGTTCTAATCAGAGGGAATCCAAGATTTTAAATTCTTATAAAAACCTTTTAGCATGATTTCTGATCTCAGCATATTTTACCCGATGGACCCTCTTTAAGGGATGTTTTCTTCAAATTGATTTACAATTAATTATCATGGACTTATCCTACAAATGTTCATTTTGAACCACTTAACTTACCAAATTTAGTCCAAACTTTTCTAGATGTTGGAGAAATTTATTAAATGATTAGCACTTGACTATATCCTTGTTTTGTCGTATATCCTCAGTTGTTATTAATCATGTTGCTAGTAAATTCTTCTGTCGATTAATTTAATGATGTGTCCCCAGTTATTCATATCTATCTTGTCAATGCTTATTCGAAATATTGTTCTTTATATTCTCCACCCCATTTATTAACGAACTCGTCGGTATTTATTGAAGATCTTGATAATTCGGTTATCACCCTCTATTCTATCGAACTTGTCGATACCTTTTGAGATTGTTGTTCTTCTTTTATTACCCAATTATTGTGTCGAACTTGTCGACACCTGTTGATCTTGAATCCTTCATTGACCCTTGGATTATAAGTTATTTCGGAACGTGAGTTTCCATTTAGTTGGTTGGCAAGGGTTGTCGATTTTTCCGACACCTAGTGCGTTGGATTTAGAATTGGAAATGTTTTTAAAAAAATGTGGACCGTGAAGGTCGAATGTTTTTAAAATGTGGACCGTGAGGGTCGGACCAGATTCGTGGTCGGCAATAATTAAGGCCAATGTGTGCCATGGATCCAATTAAGGACATTGCTGTGTGCGTTTGTCCGGGGTTAGTGCGTGACTGATCAGCAGCCTAACCTTATTGTTTTTAAATTATATAAAAATCCAATTCTAATCCATACATTGAGGTTGAGTTGCTTCAAGCCTGATTCCCTTGAAGCCTTTTATGATTATCTTTAATTATCATAACTTTTATCAGTTCTCATTGCTGATGCATTTTATTTTAGCGGAGTCCTGTTGGCTCATCTGGGAGTTACAATATTTAATTTCTTCAGCTAATTTCTTTCGTACCGTATGATGATTATTCTTGTTGATCAGAACCTGTATTGTTCTTGATATTGCTATCACTGTTTACACTTGCTGAGCATTGTTGGCTCACTCTTGCTTGTTTTTTTTTCTTCAGTTAATAGAGGAGATTAGTGGACCTTGTGTGGATGAGTTTTCCTGTTCCAGCGAGAGGTGACGTTCGAGTTGTTGGTTTCGCCGGGTAGTGATTTGAGCTTGTCAGAGGTTGGTTTACTAGTTCGGTAGACGAACTTAGTTGTTATTAATTTGTATAATAATTTCATTTTGAGGATTGGATTGTAATGATGTAATTTGATAGTTGTTTCATACCGTAGCCTGTATGCGGTCTTGGATCAGGGGTGTTGTATTATTTTTATTGGCTTATGTCCAGGTTTATGTTGAGTTGATTGTGGTCCGTGGCCCCATATCTGTACCCCGGATTTTTGGGATGCCACAGTTGGTATCAGAGCTACAGGTTATGGTCACTGAAACAGTTAGGATGGGTGGGTATACGTGTGTGAGACGGACGTTAGATAGAACGATTTAGGATAAGGTTCGCCTTAGGATATTCAGATGATTTTTACGACGTTGTACGGTCCTTCGACATATCGCGCGAGTAGGAGTTCGATTCGTGTGAAGACTAGTGGACGAGCGAGACAGATAATCCAGAGCTACATGAGCAGTTGGAGGTACCAGGTTGGAGGACATTATCTCGAGACTTTCACGTACCTTCTAGAGTTTTTCTACGACTTTAACTACGATGTGAACGTTATAGAGAGAATACGAGAAAACTAGAAATAAGATGTGGGAAGCGATTGTTGGTATGAGTTGGAAGTGAGAGCTTAGCCGCACGCTATTAGTCATTGATCTTGGTTGAATTCTTAATTGATTCCCCCTTTGGGCAGTTGAGTTGATTCTTGTTTTTGCTCTGAATTGTTGTAAACGAATTCACGGTTTTATGGTCGCTGAAGAATTTGTTGCGTAGTGACCGTTAAAATCGAGAATGAGTTGAGATTTTCCTAATTATTCAACTAAGTATTGTCAGGCCGGTTTTGGCAGCTAGGTATATTAATGCTTAGCCGACAAGAGTGAGATTATGAATAATTATGAATTTCTTGAACGTTTGTTTAATCGACAATACTTCCATTGATGATGAGTTTCGTATATCAGATTCACTTGAAGTCAATCCTATTCTTTCAGAAATATTCCTATTTTTAAAGGACACTTGATCCAACTCTATTCCTGAAAATTTTGAGACTCTTGAAATCTTTTCATTTTCCCTGAATATTTAATTTTCTTTATTCGAACTGGGATGAACAACCTATGTATATAGGGGATTCAGGGACATTTCACCTATGTGATAAAAGTCTGGTGGGACGCCACTGATTGTGTTTGTCATGAAAGTACTAAAGACTGGCCATCTTTTTGTACTAGGGTGGTTGACCTAAGTGACAAATGCAACCTGATAATAGTTCAAAGATCATATTGATCTCTCGGTTAAATCCTTTCACAAAAAGTTTTATCAAACAAAATCCAGTGTACATTCATATTGATACCTATTCATTCTTCTGATTTTCTTGTCGGAAAGACATTGATGATTTTAGATTATCAGTGATGTAGAGCCGCAAAGATAGACGCGACGACATGCTTAGTGTTTGAAATTGCGAATACGTGACGAAGAATTGATTAAGCAATATTGAGAAGTTGATGTTAAAACAGAGATTAAGTATCAAATTGGATTAATTATTGGATTGAGAAAACATGTACAAGATTCGAGATTAATGAAAATTGAGTCAAGAAATGAGCATGTATCAGGGACGCAAGATTATAGATTTTATTAAGAATCGAAAAGGGGATGATGATACAAATGCTTGGTATGTGATAGTAAGGTGGATGAGAGGTTGTTTTGGTCATCTATTTAATTTTGGAAGTAGTGAATGGAATATTACAGGATTCTGAATATTTTGAAACCCGTTGTTAATTGGATATAAGATTTTGAGCCCATGAAGGATAATTTGAGTAGAGTAGAATGAAGCAGGGCATATTTGTTGGTAAGAACTATCAGAAGGAAATGAAATTTGAATAAGAAGTAAGATGATTGTGTTGGAGTTAATGACTGGTGTGAACTCAATTTCAAGAGTCGTGATTATTAAGAGTAGAAAAGTATCGACCAAATGGAACAAGATGAGAAGAAGAGGAAGATAGTGAACCATGAAGTTTCAGAAGCGTTTCAACAGAAGCCGTGTAATTCAGTTAAGGGAAGAATGAAGAATTTAGAAGATTTAGAACAGGGAGAACGGGGGCACAGTAGTTGCCCACATAATGAGAATTAGTAGAATTTGCCAAGGCCCACATGGTTAGAAGATAAGATTTCGAGAAAAATCATATTGAAATTGTGTTGAGATAAATGCAGAAAGTTGCAAGTGTAGTCGGATAGAATAGTGTGGTAATAAGTGACATAATCAAATATCAACAGTTGTGTGCCGTTCGCGGGGGAAGATAAGACGTGTTGTCAGAGATTGTATCATATCAGTACTAGTGGACCCTATAATGAGAGTCATGGAACTATTTAAAAAAAAAAAAAAAAAATTAAAATTACTAGGAAGCTAGCAATTCGTTATGACTATGAATGAATTTATCAAGAATTTGAATGTGATGGTAGTGAAAAGAGTTAAGCGCAATTCAGGATGGGATTGAGTAGCTAACCACGAAGTACAAACAAATTGTGAGGGCAAGAAAGTGAGATTATGATTTTCAAGGGATGTAAAGTGGTGTTTTGAGACCGAAAGCAGACTTAGAAGTCTTAGCGAGCATGTAGACCAAAAGATTGTTATACCAAGATTATGGAGTTGTTTTGCACAGAAAAAAAAAAAATATCATGAAGAAAACAGTTAAATTGAAGCAGATTTCAGTGATTAAAATTTTCAAATGTATAATTTGATGGATTACCCGGACTGTCACCAGGTAAGGATGAAGAGTTGTTTGCTATTCATTTTCCAAAAATAGAATTAGTTTCAAGGAGTTCAATATTGAATGACATCAATAGAAATGTTGAAGTTAACAATTTGATTAAAGGATCTTCGCAAAAGAAGGAGTAATAATACTCATCGTATCTCAAAAGGAAGGTTATATGCAAGAAATTTAAATTTAGATTTTGGGTGGAAAGAAATCTATGCTAGCAGAGGTCGCAAGTTTTAAAGGATGAACTAAGAACTACTAAAGGTTATTGAAGGCTTTTATCCAGATAGCCTTAGCATTAGGTAAGTCCACCAGTAGGAATTAAAAAGTGTGAATAAACAGAAAAACGTGAAGAGAGCTTTTAAGAGCTATGGAGGATTAATAATCACTCTAGTGATAGTGAAGCTCAAGGAGACTTTGTGAATTACTATGATGGTTCGTAGAAAAGGATGAGGTTATTTATTGTTATATATATATATGTCGATATTTATAAGCAGAAGTGTTGACACATAAGTTGGATTTGACCGTGATGGTTTTCGTCTAGAGTTGAGAAGTCAAATGTGGAAGTTCGAACGCCTGGTCTACAATGAGGGTGATCGATACCATGGCATTTCAGCCTGGGAATTAAGAGTTACCTAGATGAGGTGATGAGCCAGAATGTGAATGAGCTGACGGGAGAGGAATTGAATAGTCAGAAGGATAAGTGGTGAAAGTGTACTTTATTTCTTAATATCTCGAAATGCGAGCGATGAATAGATGTCACAGTTTATGTGGTTAAATTGAGTAATGTAAAGCGTTGGAGTTAAAATGCGTAGAGTCAAGTTCGAGAATTAGTTGAGTAAGTAAAGTTATGTTTCAGAAATTGATTTCGGAAGACGCGGAATAAGTATAGTTTAGAGGGTTTTCTAAGATCGTCAGTTATTTGTTGAGGACGTGTAATTGAGTTGACGTATTTTTAGTCAAATTTCATGATTAATTAAAAGTTAGAGTTGTTGGAAATTGTTGGAATGAAAGCGTTTTATGATTGTTATTGAGGGGGCTATGACCCTAGAATAATTGAAAGTACAAACCAGTTAATCAAGATTTTGTTCTTGTAGTGGATTATGTTAAATTCAAGGTTATGAAGTTTATAAGTTGTCAGAACTATAAATATCGAGGATAAAAAGTTTTTATAAGAGTGAGAATCGAGGTATTAATCGAATCATGTTTGACGTGTATCTAATGACGTATGTGTTTTATTGTAGTATTTGATTTCAAGGACACGATCGAGAATGGTTGACATGAGGTTTGGTTGACAGATTGAATCAAGGTATCATCGATTGTTCATTTGCCTATTTACTGCAAGTCAAGGTAGATTTAATTATTTACTTGTTTACTGCAAGTCAAGGCGGATTTTATGTTAGCACTGTATATAATTAAATTAAGATGGTGAATAAATGGAAATGAATTGTGTGTGGATGATTAAGTTGGTATTTGAAGTGATTACGCAGGGCATAGTCCATTATACGAATAGGTCATGCCCGATTTTCTGTAAATCAGGCATTCGTCTAAGAATAGTAAACGTTTCGAATAAACGGAATTTGTCAGGGTAAGGTTTAAGTTTATCTTGGAGTTGAGGGAGCCTATCGAAGTATGAGTTGATATGGAGAAGTTCTAAAGTTGAGAACCCAAATTGAGGAAATTGAAGCGAGATGTTTGAGAAGTACTGTTACTTGTGTTACTAGAATTGATTCTGAGGACAGAATCATATTAAGGGGGGAAGGATATAACGCCTTGGAAAATCGCGTATTTATAAATGTTTATTTAATATTAAAAGTGAATTATATGATGCGAATATTTTTGAGAAGGTCAATATATGTGATATCGTGTTTATATGTTTATATGATGATATATGTGTGTCGTGTAAGCTCGTGGATTTTTATTTGCATTTTTTTTTATGATTTAAATCTATTTAAATCATGCATTATTGACCTTCTGAGATTTTTATAAAATCATCGGAGCAATTATAAATCCCAAAATCTCTTGTGTTATTATCTTTGTGACATTGCTTAGTTTTAAAAATTACCGGGAGAATTATTTTGGGTGTTTCAGTAATTTAAATTGATTTTACGAGTTATATTGCATTAAAACATCAAAACTTGTAAAAATCATATTTAATTCATTTTTGATCCTAAAAATATTTTAAAAATATGTGGGTGTTTGTAAATTCATAATCTCAATTTTAGAATCTTTAAATTTAAATTTTCCATCTATTTGCGATTTAAATTCGAATTTAGTAATGTTTAAAAAGGAATTTTTTTATATAGTTAATTTTCAGTGTGGTGAAAGTCAAAATGCCCTTTTCTTTTTGTCCTTAAATCCCCAAATCCATTTTCTGAACTCTGTTTTTCAGTCGGTATTCATCTATCTTTCTCGAGAACTCTCTTGAACTTCTTTTCTTCAATCTCTCTTTATTCCTCACTTGAAATCTCTCTCATCTCTCCCACGAAAATCTCTCTCAATTTCCTCCTCTCCCTCACGGTTTCCCCCTCATCTGTGTGCTCTACGACCGGGGTTCACGATTGTGTTATTCAACTGGGCTGCAGCTCGTATGTATTGCAGGAGTGAATCAAACCGCGTGTATATATAGAGATGCTGGCGAGGTGTGTGTAAAACATAGAGGGTGTGTGCGCGATTTCTGGTTTTAAGTTCAGTGTCGACTTGTTATTGCGGTGTGATGTATTGTTGCTGGGTTGTGTATTAGAGCTTGAGTGTTGAGTTAAATCAGTGTGGGTGTGTGTATCTACTCTATGTGTGCGTGTATTGCTGCAGTTGTGTAACAGCGGTGGCATTTGTATATATTATGCGATATGTGGGTGGTGGTTACGGATTTTAGTGGAGTCAGAAAGCAGGGAGAGATAGTGAGGGGATGTTGATGGTGGCAGCAAGCGATGGTGGTGGGAATTAAGGCAGCCTGGAAGGAGGGCGACAAGAAGGTTAGAGACAGGGGAGGTATAAGAGGGCGTTGTAGCCTTGTAGGAACAGGATGTGTGGCCATGGTGAAGCTTAAGATCGAAGGAGGCCATTAGCAGGGAAGAAGTCGAGACGGTCGGGTTGTTTTTGCGAAGTAAGGTTCCTAAGGGGTGGGTTTGATGATCGAAAGTGGGGATTTGGGTAGCAGTGTTTGGGTTTCCAAATGCTATGTGCGTGTGTGCGATATGTCCGAGGGTAGTTGTTTGTAAAAGAGGGTGTATGTGGCTAAGGTAGGAGTCAGTTTGGGGGTTTCATTTGTATGCAAAACAGATGTTGATTAGTAGTAATGGTGGGGTTCAGGTGTCCATATGGTACTGGTGGTATGAAGAGTGGCGATGGAGATAGTAGAAAGAAGAGGGAAAAATGTAATAAGGAGTTTAATTGGGGTGAGTTGTAAGGGGTTGCACTTGAGAAATGGTAAGAATTAAGGAGGTTAATGGGGGTGCGTGTGTATGTGTTGATATACAGTGGTGTGCTTATGTGATGATTTTGATGATTAGATGTTTAGTGGGTTATAATCATGTATAGGTTGAATTGGTTAATTCGCAAATTTTGATTTTTGTGGCATTATAAATGTTCATGTACGGTTTTGGTTTGAAAATGGCAGTACTTGGGTGTGGTATAGGATTTGTTGGAATTATAATTAGAAGTGGTTGATTGTTGGTTAATATAGAAAGCAGGTGGATAATCGCATTATAGAGGAAGTGCTGTCGAATTTTAGTACAATTATTAAACGCCTACTTGTTAATAAACATGTATTTAGAATCTATTAATAGAATGTGATTATATGCTTAATGCCTAGTTGCCGATTATGTGTTGTATGTACAAAGTGCATTAGGAAACGTCTGGGTGGATTAGAATTATTGGTAGGGTTTTGGTTGGTTTGTACTGAAGTAGTACTTTACTTGGTATAGGTACGAGTAGGAGGTCAGCCAAGAGCAGTGTGTGTCGCTGGAATCTCGCGGAAGGAGATAATTGTCGGGGTGGTCGAGTATGGTCATATGGAGGCTGACCAGCGATAATCGAAAGACGAATAAATGATCGAGTAGAGGCCAACGTGTAGAGCAGTAGAGATTGAAGCGAAGTGAATAACGAATTTAGATTGAGATGTGAAAGTGGGAACTTCGTGTACTGAGGCAAGTGTTATCGCTCCTCACTTATTGTTCAAGTGATGCAATTCTTTTCTATTTATATATCAATATGTCGGTTAAATTATGGTTACAAAGTGACGTCCTTCTTTAAATGACGTGCAAATGTTTATATTTCCACCTATAGCTCAAGCACAAATTTTCAAATGATCTTACAAATAACCTTTTCTTCAATAAAACTTTAATACATGGTATGTTATTGGACTCCTCAGCGGAGCGCCATTTCTTTTATTTTCTTCAAAAATGTTTAAGAAACGTTCTAATCAGAGGGAATCCAAGATTTTAAATTCTTATAAAAACCTTTTAGCATGATTTCTGATCTCAGCATATTTTACCCGATGGACCCTCTTTAAGGGATGTTTTCTTCAAATTGATTTACAATTAATTATCATGGACTTATCCTACAAATGTTCATTTTGAACCACTTAACTTACCAAATTTAGTCCAAACTTTTCTAGATGTTGGAGAAATTTATTAAATGATTAGCACTTGACTATATCCTTGTTTTGTCGTATATCCTCAGTTGTTATTAATCATGTTGCTAGTAAATTCTTCTGTCGATTAATTTAATGATGTGTCCCCAGTTATTCATATCTATCTTGTCAATGCTTATTCGAAATATTGTTCTTTATATTCTCCACCCCATTTATTAACGAACTCGTCGGTATTTATTGAAGATCTTGATAATTCGGTTATCACCCTCTATTCTATCGAACTTGTCGATACCTTTTGAGATTGTTGTTCTTCTTTTATTACCCAATTATTGTGTCGAACTTGTCGACACCTGTTGATCTTGAATCCTTCATTGACCCTTGGATTATAAGTTATTTCGGAACGTGAGTTTCCATTTAGTTGGTTGGCAAGGGTTGTCGATTTTTCCGACACCTAGTGCGTTGGATTTAGAATTGGAAATGTTTTTAAAAAAATGTGGACCGTGAAGGTTGAATGTTTTTAAAATGTGGACCGTGAGGGTCGGACCAGATTCGTGGTCGGCAATAATTAAGGCCAATGTGTGCCATGGATCCAATTAAGGACATTGCTGTGTGCGTTTGTCCGGGGTTAGTGCGTGACTGATCAGCAGCCTAACCTTATTGTTTTTAAATTATATAAAAATCCAATTCTAATCCATACATTGAGGTTGAGTTGCTTCAAGCCTGATTCCCTTGAAGCCTTTTATGATTATCTTTAATTATCATAACTTTTATCAGTTCTCATTGCTGATGCATTTTATTTTAGCGGAGTCCTGTTGGCTCATCTGGGAGTTACAATATTTAATTTCTTCAGCTAATTTCTTTCGTACCGTATGATGATTATTCTTGTTGATCAGAACCTGTATTGTTCTTGATATTGCTATCACTGTTTACACTTGCTGAGCATTGTTGGCTCACTCTTGCTTGTTTTTTTTTCTTCAGTTAATAGAGGAGATTAGTGGACCTTGTGTGGATGAGTTTTCCTGTTCCAGCGAGAGGTGACGTTCGAGTTGTTGGTTTCGCCGGGTAGTGATTTGAGCTTGTCAGAGGTTGGTTTACTAGTTCGGTAGACGAACTTAGTTGTTATTAATTTGTATAATAATTTCATTTTGAGGATTGGATTGTAATGATGTAATTTGATAGTTGTTTCATACCGTAGCCTGTATGCGGTCTTGGATCAGGGGTGTTGTATTATTTTTATTGGCTTATGTCCAGGTTTATGTTGAGTTGATTGTGGTCCGTGGCCCCATATCTGTACCCCGGATTTTTGGGATGCCACATTTCGTGTATTGATCCTGAACTGTTTCTCAGTATTGGATCTATGACATTAGATGGAGTCCCTTCTCGCCAATTCTTCTATGCCTGAAATAATCGGCATGATTATATATAATTATCGTATATAACTTGTGAATTTGACACATGAATGTAGTTAAAAAAAACGTACAATGCAACTCACAGAGCTAGCAAGGTCCTCTACATTCTCCCCACTTCGAAAATTATGGTTCTTCTGACCACTAAGTATTTCCAAGACTAATACAGCAAAGCTGAACACATCAGACGTAACGGGGAACTGGCCATATATTGCATACTCTGGTTCCATATATCCATTGCAATGTACGGGAAGATATTGGTTACATAATTCAATTTTCAGAATAATAATGAAATCAAATGTCATTACTATATGTGACCCTTATGCTTTTGCCTGTTACTGGTGCGAAAAATGGTTAGAACACTTACTATGTCCCCACAGTTCTATTTGTGATAGCTTGAGTTTCATCCAAGTTGAATAGTCTTGCCATTCCAAAATCTGCAATTTTAGGATTCATCTCTGCATCTAGCAAAACATTGCTAGCTTTTAGATCACGATGAATAATCCGTAGTCTAGAATCCTCGTGTAGGTACAGAATTCCCATAGCAACTCCACTAATGATTTTGTATCGTCTTTCCCAGTCCAAATATGAACGTTTCACTGAATCTACAATATTGACAACCATATATCACCATTAGTTACCTATCTTTTTATCATTTATAGACATTAGACAATGAAAGATAGGCAAGATTGCCATATTTTACAACTAATTAAATGGACCATATATAAATATCAAACCTAATATGAAGTGGTCGAGACTTGCATTAGGCATAAACTCATAGATAAGAAATCTTTCAGTTCCTTCAAAGCAAAAACCAATGAGTCTAACTAAATTTCTGTGCTGCAGTTTTGCCACTAACATGACTTCATTTATGAATTCTTGTTGACCTTGATGAGAACCTCTAGAAAGCCATTTTACAGCTATTTCTTGACCATTTTGAAATGTTCCCTGCAGTATAAAGAGCGGAAAATAACTGGTGTATAACAATTTAAAGAAATTAAAGCGACTTTAGGCAGGAAATTAACAAATACATGTCAATTAAACTATGTTCTTACCTTGTGAACAGATCCAAATCCACCTTCTCCAAGTTTATTGCTATCCGAGAAATAATTCGTAGCAACTTGAATAGTACTAAAGTCATATTGCAAAGATTCTATGCTACTTATATCTTCCACAACGTCATCTGAAAAACACACAACAATAAATCAACAAACATGACAACATTTAGCATTTACCAACAAGTTGAGCACCAAAATTTAGCAACAGGTCCTTGTATATCTCGTATATACAGTTTTAGGATTCATGTAAAATGACAATGTTAAGTGTGTTTCTTAAACGTGTTTAGTTGGTAATTCTCCCTATTGCATTTTCTAATTTCAAGTCCCTGATATTGTTTTTAATTGTAGTTAATGAATTTGAGAAGGAATGAGTAAATTTGTAATAGTTCATGGATAAACGTTTAATATTTTGTTCCATTTTTTACGATATGAATTGCATGTCTACAGTTCCAACCTACCAATTTGAAAAATTTTTCGATATGAATTGCATGCCTACAGTTCCAACCTACCAATTTGAAATGAATCTTTCAGTCTCCTTCCTAATCATTTAATTCCACAATCCTGTAATAGAAAATTCTCAAGTTACTTCCATAAAAGTATCACAAAACTTGCTCAATCTACCAGTAGATATCATCTGCTTTCCCTTTCGTTTAAGGATCCAAAATGAAACAAGCAGGAACATAACAAAACCAATGACGACAATAACAAGAATAATTAAAATTATAGTTCGCTTAATACTGTCATCATCTTTGCCAGGATCTACAGGAAAAAACAATTGAGTAGTATTAATATATAATTAAACCAAATACAAAGGCAATGGAAGATTCATCACTTAACCAGAAGGGGCCACTGCTTGCGATCTTGGAGGTAGCTGTTAGGAGTTGTCCCACATCATCGTTTGTGAGAGGTGGGAGGGGAAGATTGCTAGTTAATAAGCAACCAATTAACTCCATTAGTATGAGGCCTTTTGGAGTGAACCAAAAACAAATCTGTGCGGGTTTGGCCACGGTCCAAAATATTATACGAATGTGGAGTTAATGGGTGTTGCGCGGTCCAACAAGTGGTATCAGAGCTATGGTTGTAACGATCCAGAAAAATTTCAATGTGCTCCAAAATGGATCCAGGAAGAGGAAAATGGGCTATCCCAGGTTGGGCTTAAGGGGGAGGCAAGTGGGCCTTTCAGTATGAGCCCGGGGAGCCAGATAGCCAGGGACTTCCGATATGGGTCAAGTGGGAGCCAGATCACACCGAAGGAGGCAGATTCGACAGGTGTCGAGCCCGATATGTGAAGGAGGGGATTGTTAGGAATTGTCCCACATCGTTTGTGGGAGGGGCAGATTGCTAGTTAATAAGGAGCTAATTAACTCCATTAGTATGAGGTCATTTGGAAGTGATCCAAAAACAGAACCGTGCGGGCTCGGCCCAAAGCGGACAATATCATAGTGATATAGAGTTAAGGCTCGCTTAGCAAGCCCAACAGTAGGTGCGTTCGTGGAGTTGGAGCATCAATCACAGTTTCATTATAAAAACTATTAGTCGCAAATTTAACCTGACAGCTGGGGTTAAATATATTCCCTCTTGTATTTCCACTACAACATGTTGGTATAAATCCCACAACATCATCAAGACAATCATTGCACTGTGTTGAAGACAAATCAGGACTACATTGCATAAGCCCATAAATAGGCCATATGTCCTGACCAGTTATGTTCCCTGTGGCAAACTTTTCTTCTGTAGCTTGTCCCTTCAATCTATCCAATAAATCTCTAAGGTCCGTGTTGAACTTAACCATGTCACTGGTATTACTTTGAGTTGGTGTTATATACACGGTTGGCCAATTTTCGATCTTGTAAAAAATTGAACTATTAGAGTACGTATCTTAGTACGCATTCATCCTACCAAATATCTGCCTCCTTTGTGGAAGGACACGACTCTCGTAACCTTTTTATCGAGTCCTTGACACAACTTTTGCAGATATCAGGTTGAACATCGCCTCTACTATAGAATCCAGAGTTACTACTGTTTGCTGGGGAGATGAGGCCGGGTGGCTTGAGCGCGGTCAAGATTTGTTTTATAAATGCTGGTACTAGTGTAATTGACGTTGTTGTCACGGCCACAAGCATGGTTATAGAATTCGGACCGGATAATAGAAACATTACATATGAATATACATAAAATGAATAGAGATGAGAGGCTACTGCTGTCATTGTTTAGTTTTCTTTCTTCTAGTACTGACTACTGTGAGTAAATTTTATAGATACTGCAAATTTGGTTAAGTTCCTAAATGTTCCGTTTGTACAAGATGCGTGGAATGAGTCCATGCAGAAATATTTCCTCGCATAATTTTCCAAGTCAAGTCATTACTTGAAAAGGGCAGGAGTAGATGCGCTGTTAGACTTTGACAAATCCAACCATTCGTGACTGCACAAATTATTTTTCAAATTTAGTTTAATAGTAGAAATTTTAAGATTTAATTTTAATTTAAAAAGAAAAAAAATTGTGGATCCATTATTTTTGCACTTTAAAATTATATCCTATTATATCCTTATATATAATAAGCATTTGGTCTGATCACTGTACTACCAAAATCATATGATCCGTTGGATTAATAGAAGCTTAAGATTAGATCACATTAAAAAAAAATTATAATCTAAAAAGGATATAATTGCATAAGAAGTGAATTATAAAAAGAAAATTATAATCTAAAAAGGATATAAATAAAAAAGGTTGTATTAAATTGAATTTAAAATAAAATTATAATCTGAAAAGGATGTAATTAAAAAAAAGGTTGTATTAGAATTGAATTTTATTTATTTTTTATTAGTATTTAAAAAATTTCATATTTACTATTTGGGCTTTATCTTGAGATTTAGAAATGAGATTTGGATGATTTTACAATCCACGCGAACCTCATAAAATTATCTTTAATTTAGTAATGATTTAATAATTATTATTCAAATACTTAGAATCTTTAAGAGAAAATATATTTATAAATTTTTACATTAATCATATTCAATATAGAATTCCTACATTTATAATGTTATTTAATGTAGAAAATCTAATTATATATGATTTAAATCATTGACATATACATTTTCGTATTACAATATGAATACACTTTTTAGTTTATAACATATTAAAATATGAAATACCTTTTTATGGTAGATCCAACGGTTTTCAATATAATTCATTTTGAAATCAAATAAAATTTTCAGCGTAAAAAATTGTCAATTTCTTCTCTTTTTTGTTTGTGCGTAGATTTAATTAAAAAAATTTATTAAGCCATCACTAAATTAAAAATTATTTTGTTAATTTCACGTGGACTGTAATCGTCCAAATCAAATTTAATAATTCAAGATAGAGTACAAATATTAAATCGAACATGTATAATCTTATATATATATATATATATATATATATATATATCAATTTTTTAAAAACAATTTGATATGTAAATTAATAAAATATGACATTTTAAAAATTAATATATTTATAGATATTTGTTTGCACAAAATCACGCAAGCGTACATGGTCACAAGTAATATAAGATTAAGTAGAGTTCGTTCCCACAGAGACTGGTATATTTCAGATTATGCAACTTATGCAACAATGTATGATTATTATTCACTGCTAAGACAAGTATCAAAAGTGTGTTTTGATTATATAAATTAACCAACAAGCAACTTAACAATACTAAGAATTAACTAACTAATGAGAATAAAGTCGGATTACTTATAAGAGATAAAACATGGGATCCTAACTTCATTAAATACTTCGTTTAGAGTTGATGCCTTTAATCAATGTATGTGATGGTTATGATAACTGATCGAACAACACGAAACTAATACACGCCACCTTTCAGTATACTTATACCAAACTACTCAACATCCACAAAAGAGATAGAAGCTAAGCAGACACTAATTATGTTAAGACCCTATATGTCTATAAGATTTGAAAACATAACGGTTTAAGTACAAGTTATCCATTAAGATCACATAGGGCAGTGTAAGATGGTTAAAATTACACTACGAATCATGCATGACAAAACATCCATATACCTATGCTAGCATGGCAAGTTCTAAATCTCTATATCCACTGTCGCTTCAATAGAGATTAACAGTTTAGATGTTAGCTACGCATCTAAAAGCATTAAGTATAACCATACAAGGAAATCAACAATTCATCACACACAAATCTTTAAAGCAATCAAACTACTAAACTCCGTAAATAAATTCGTTAGAATCCCATGACAACGATTAGTTCATAATATTGCCTAATGATAACATGATAATAAACAAGATCTGAATAAAAATATCGCCTAACTAGATCCAAAACAAATCCAAAATAAGAATAAAAAACAAATCCAAAACAAGATCCAAAATATCGCCTAACTAGAAGAATACAAAAGATGAAGTAGATCTAGATCTCCGTAGATGTCACGTGCTCCGGGAATCCTTCTCCAACTTGACACTCTTGATTTTCTGTAAAAAAATCGTCCGTCTTATGATGTCTACATGTGTTTATATAGCCCCCCGGAGTCTTGGACAGCAAGAAACATTTAAATATCCAATTTGAAGTTGAATCAGGATTTTCTGCAGGTCGACCTCGCGCGCCTTGATACCGCGCATCCGCGCTTCTGGCACTTCCTCATGCGCGCCCGCGCCCCTGGCTACTGGGAATTTGCTAATTTGTTGCTTTTCTTCGTTTTCTCTTCATTTCTTCGCTCCGATGTTCTCGCAAGATCCATCCTTCACTCTCAAGCTCAAATCCACTCCATCATCATAGAAAAACACCAATCTTACCTGAAGTTTATCGTCCTGCACAACTCAATGAAAATGCATAAAAAACACGACATACTTGAGGTCAAGTTAATCAATTTAAGCCGAAATAAAGCGTTCCAAATGGATATGAAATCTACTTATCAATATTAAAAAAGGAGTTGTGCGTTGCACGGTTATAAACTAGTATAAATAATTGGCGTAAGGAGGTTTAGGTGGTCAGGTGGTAGTCTGGTCGTCAAGGTTAAAAAGTAAATAGCTACATATTATTAGCGTGATCCCCCAAGATAAGAAATATTCAACATGATTTATAAGGATTCTCACCTCTTTTAAAACAAATTACTAAACAAATTATTTTTATAAAAAAAAATTATTTACAGCACTACCATATTTTAAAAATATCTATAAAAATGCAATCAATAAAAAAACATAAACAAATATAAATTATTTTATTGATATTTTATAATTGTAAAGATACATATTGTCAATAATAATGTATAAAAAAATTTATTTCAACATGCTTCATCACAATTAACAAATAAGATAAGAAAATAGGATTCTCACCAATTTTTTTAAAACAATTTACTAAACAAATTATTTTTATTAGAAAAAATAATCGACAACAAACAATAAAAAAAATAATTCACACCAATAAAATAAATAAACAGTAAAATAATAAACAAATAAAATAATTTTACAGGAAAAAATATAATCTACAAAACAAACAATAAAACAGTTTTTTTAAGCAAAAAACTAAAATTCACAACAGACATTAATATAATTTAGAATAAATAAAAACAAACACAAAAATGAAACTCTCATGATTTTGATGATCATACATAGTAAGCAAGCTAGATATGTGTACTGGACTAATATTGTTTTGCAGGATTATTACTTATATTATTTTGTAGCAAAACAGGGTTTCTCAGCTAACTGGAAGAACAAGATTTACTATGACACAACAAGCTGGCAGACAGAGTCCAGAATCACTGGGAGTCCGAGTTTCATGGAGTTTGAATAGGATTAAAGCTTCTGTGAGGACTCTAATTAGAAAAACAGATCGTATAAATATATATGGGCTCAAAAAAAAATGTTTTTTAAACGTTTTTATATATTTATCTTTCAAAACCCTATTTTATAGGAGTTTGTTTCTAAATGATCTTATCTAAACAAACTTCTTCTTCTGAGTCTTTCAAAACTGTGAATGTTGCTCTAAACGTTTATTTTCTAAATTTGTTTTTCTTTTCTAAACGTTGATATTCTTGAACATTTGATTTGAATTAGTCCTTCAACAAACTCGTGAGACTTGGTGTCAAGACTGTTGTGTTGTTGAGTGTTTAATTTAGATTATTCGTTCACTATAAAGGACTTGTGAGTTTTTCTTAACAAGGTTGTTGAACATTATTCGAATAACACAAGTATCTTTGCCAAGCTGATTTGACATATCTTATACACTCGAGCTCTATATACTAATACGATTTAGATTTCTTATTAGAGTTTATAGTTTGATTTGTAATATATTATTGCAGCTTGCTGAAACACCCTGTTCTCTGAACACAGCTCTGTAAGTACTATACTAAACCAAGTATAAACTCTTTTAGCCTATTGTGACTGGGAGAATCAGGGGGATATATTATTGTATCGTGTAATTGTTATTATTTGTGATCAATAATATATTCCTTTACCGAGTTGGTAGAGTACCAGGACGTAGACCATTAGTGTATAGGGGTCGAACATGGCTAAAATTGGTACGTGTTCTTTACATTCTACACTTTACTATTACTGCTTAGCTGCCAAATAGATTTTCGAATATATTTTTAATTAGTCATTGTTAGTTATAACACCTATTCATCCCTCCCCTCTAGATGTGCATTTTCAAAAAAACAATTAAAAAACAAGTACAAACTTTTTTAATATTAAATGAAATAAAAAATATGCGATGTTAGGAAATGACGCAGAAATCAATTGTGATCTACAAAACAAACACTAATTTGAAAAGACATACTAAATTTAGAAAACTAAAATGCACAAAAGACTCTAAAATAATGCAAATAGAACAAATAAAAATTAACACAAAAACATAAAAAAAAAGTAATTTTTTTTCAAAAAAAAAGAATTGTATAACATATTTTCACATTAATATCCCAAAAATAAATAAAAACAACATAACCAAAATATCAAATTTAAAATAAATGAAACAGATTAATACCATAATTTTTTTAATAAAAGTTCAAAAATACCTAATAAAAAAAATCCACACATGTAAAAAAAATAACAAATTATTATAAATAATTCTTAGATAACCATGTATGTTAAATACATGTTAAAAAAACTCTAAAATATTCTTACATTACCACGTATGTTAAAGAACAAAATAATAAAAAAATACTAATAAGTACCAACATTTTTCAAGTATATCATATAAAATTTAAAAATAAAAAAAACAATCCCAAAAAAATATGTTAAACTAAATTTTAGAATATAATTTACAAAACAAACAAATACCACAAAAAAGTCCTTTAAAAAAATATTATTTAAATGATTATAATAAAAAGATAACATTTTTGTTTTAAGTATTTCTAAAATCAAGCTAAAAATAAATAGATTTGGTACTGAAGTTATAAATATATTAAAAAAAGCAACCTAAAATCCCAAAACAAAAAATTTAAAACTATCTAAATAATGAAAAACGTGAATATGTAATGTCTCAAGTATATCATGTATAATTAATTACTGTAACATAAAATATTTACTTATAAATTATTCAATAAAAGCGTTTCTTAAATTTATATTAAAAAACAAACCTAAATAAACAAAAAACAGATGCAACTCATTGAAAAATAAAATTTCTATTTTATCATATTATTATTTTGCAAAAATGGTTGATGCAGTACTATTATTGTTAAAAGATTTAAGAACCCAAAAAAGAAATATAATATAAAATTAAAATATTATACCATAAAAAAAAATTCAAAAATGTAAAATTTCATAAACATTTATATTAAAACTAAACTTTTACAATTCAACAATGAAATACATATCAAAAAATTCATCAATTATTATCATAAGTAAATGAATTTGACTAATTATTTTGTTATTATCTAATGTTTAAAATACAATTTAAAATAATATTAAAATATTTTTGCAAAAAGTTAAACAAATAATTTTTCTTTATAATATAATGACAAAACAATCCGTACGAATATAATGCTAGTACATGTAAAAATCAATAAGAGAAATGCTACATGCGAAGGAAACAATTACAAGTACAGGGATTGAGATTTCAAGTGTTGAGGTTTGCTTCCCTTAAAAAAAAAAGTGTTGAGGTTTGCTAATTAAGTTTAGAGAAAACTGGACCTCTAAAATAAGTGGCCATGCATGGGCAATTTTGTAAATATAATTTTGTAAATATAAATTTTTTTACAATAATTTACATATATACCGTTAAATTTATACGAAAAATCTTTTAATCTCAACTCCTTGAGGACAACCTTCTTTTAATCTCAACTCGTTGAGAACAACCTCAGGCACATCAAGCCCTTAAGTTTAAGGCCTTTTTTGTATTTTCGGTTGGTGTTGGCGTGATTTCACATTGTGAAACTTATTTTAGTTTTAAAATATAATAAAAAAAGTTCTCTTTTGATTTTTATAGAGGTATAAAAAATGAATGTTTCACAAAATATTCTTGAGTTTTCATGTCATAAATTAAAATTTCATTTAGAAGAATAAAATTCGAATAGTAATTTATTAAAATCATCTTTTCAATAATTAATTTATTATCCAAAATTCATATCTATTTTTTGTAAAGTAACATAGAGAAAGTTAAATACTCGGATCTTTTCTCAAGCATACTTCCTGTCCAAAGAAGAAGGTATACCTTGTTGAGGAAGGGGGTCCGTTAGCAATTTAGCACGATGAAGAGTTCAGCATGTTAGATTATATTTTATAATCTAATAATAATTATGGGCTTACAAATTAAAGACAATTATATTTAATGTTTATTCTATATTTGGACTAATTAAATGGTCTTAAATAAAGAGTCCAATAACATCTTATTCGGTATGGACTTTGTAATGTGTAATACCCAATAGTAATCTGATTAGGTTTAATGGGGTATAATTAGACTACTATATAAAGAACATAATAGGGTCTTGGTCCCCAAGGCTAATTCACAACCTCTACTCCTTTATTCCCATCAGTCAGAGAGAGATACGGCTAGAGGCGAATCAAGTCTGTGGAAGATCAAGTCCCATAATCCGTATTCATATCTACAGTCATGGAATCAGGTACGCTTTCGCACTACAGTTTTATCATGTAACCTTGATAATATCACATAAGATGATCCGTGGTTATTTATTTAGATCTAACACAACATGAATATATAATCGAGCACGCTTGATAGAGTACTTATCAGAATTACTTTTTCTGTTTCGTGTCGCTCACCCTGGAATCAATTGTATAGGTAATAAATGGCACTTCATGATCAATGCTGCTCTGCATAAAGAAAGCGGGCTCTGAAGGTACGGTAATTGTACGAGAGAAGCTATTCAGCATAAGCACCACCGAGGCCATGGTAGGTCTGTTTGCAACATTTTCTTGTGCTCATAGTAGCCCGATATGAATACATCTTACCATTTCGTGCATTGATCCTGAACTCTTTCTTAATATAGGATCTACGACATTAGATGAAGTCCCTTCTCGCCAATTCTTCCAAGCCTAAAAGAAATCAATATGATCAAATATGCTAAATTGAAAATATTATTCAATGTCTACGAATGCTGCATATAGTGAAGAAATTTATATAGAAAATAACTCACAAAGCTTGCAAGGTGTTGACGGAGGAATTTGGGAACAACAAAATTCGAGGTACGTCGCCGGAAACAAGATCTAATGCGATGGTTCTTTGCCGGAGAAAACGGTGGTGTGTGATTGTTGAGCGTAATTGGTGGCTGAGATTGATAGGGTTAGTGGCGGCTATTTCAGAGCTCTCGACTTCCAACTCCTCAATCGGCCCACGTACCCCGGTATTTATAGGGGATCAAGCCATACGTAGTTCTTGGAGAGCAAGAAACCCAAACGGGCTTGGATTGTAAGTCTAGCATCCGGAATGTTCTACTATGAGGCCTAACCACAAAGGCCCATGGCTCACCCAAGATCCCAAGACTTCACGGATAAGGAAACTTCCCCCGTCGAGGACTAGTCCTATCCGCTACCAGCTATTTCTTGATTTCAAGGATGCAGGTACAGCCGTGGTTTACCCCAAGTGCAGAACGCATCCCTGTCCCCCGAACGAGAAGCACCCACCAGATAGCAGGACAGGTGATCCAGAGCTTTTGGGTGCAAAGTGCAGGATTACTCCGAAGTTCCCCAATGAGAGCGCGCCCATTGAATACAGGAACAGAGCTCCTAAAGCACACACCAGAAAGTCCCCAACTTTCCACCTTAGGGCGCGCCCTTATTGTTTAAAATGGGTCCTTATATCCAGGCAAACCCCTACATCCCCCTCCTGAGATACGACAGGAGGGAATTCTTCAATACGACAGGAGGAATTCTTCAATAACTCCTGGAATCCCAGCCTAAGTGGAATCCCAGAAAAGAATTCTTCAATGGTTCTTGGAAAATCAAGTTTATCATCCTTTTTTAGTATTTAGGGCGCGCTCTCTTTATAGAGCAAGAGAGGGCGCGGCCTGACTTCCGTATTTCCACCAAATCCCTAATTTAATCTAGAATTCCCCAAATTGAACCCGTATTTTGACCCGAATCCATCTTGAAATACTCGAACCAAAATTTGGCTATAACAACTACCCCCCAATTCCATATGAAATTAGAAATAAAATATGGAATTCTCTTGAAAGATCCAAAATTTCCTTAACACAACCCCAGGGCGCGCCCTGACATAAGACGCGTCCTCATAATTCCAATCGACAGTGCTCGACAGCTGTCTACCACTAGTATTTCAAATGCCTATAAATATCCAACTGTCACTCTCATTTTACTCTTTTACATTCTCTCTCTCACCAAGAACCCACTCCGGCGAATTAAACTTTCCGAGCAAGAATCCGATCAATTGTAGCGTGTTTTCTCGATTTCTTCCCAAATCTTTAATCTACAACTCTCAAGGTACGCCCCCATACACAAATTTTTTGTTTTTACCGTCTACTTCGTTGGCCATTTGACTGTTAGTGTTCTTCGTGTTCTTCATTTTCCTTTTATATGTATATGTATGTATATATGTTAGATCCTCTTTTAGTGTTTCCACTTTCTTCAAACATGTTTTTGTAATTTTAGTTCCTTTACTCTTTTAGGACGCGCCTTAGGCCTAGGATGCCCTTCAATCATAGGGCGCGCCCTAATCTTCTTTATGGTTATACTTTCCACTTAAAAATTCATCCTTCACAACAATAATTTTAACCCTTTAGGATACCTTCATATCACGACCAGTAGAAAATTTTCCTTCTCTTTTACTACTTTCTTGGGCGCACCCTTAGTTTTTCTTTTTATTTTGCAGCTGGAGGGCGCGTCTTCTCCATTTCATCCTTTTAAGGAGTTTAACAAACGTATTGGGATATACTCTCCCTTGCCGTCTCCTCTACCGCCTAGTTCACCCAAGCCTCTCTTTTCATTCACATCTTCAGAAGATAAGGCGCGCCTTATTCAAGAATTTCAAGACGGCACCATGAGCTTTTCTAGTGAAGATTCCCTCAACCACACCACTCTGAATGTTCAACCTTCTAAAGAATCTCAAACCCCCCCCGAAGTAAACAGTTCTTATAATTCCATGGATGATAGTGATTTTATTCCAATCTCGGAAACATCTAGGGATTCTCATTCTTCAGATACATACTCGGCTGAGGGCACGCCTTTAGCCTCTTCTATTTCCCCCTTAATAAACTCCGAGCCAACATCTCCTCCTCCTTCCCCAACTCCCTTTGAGCACTGGGAAGTTCTTGACGAAGAAATCGACTTCGAATGGGGAGGATATGGAGACATGACTGAGAAAGAAAAGAATCTACTCCGAAAGAAACGAGGTAAGTTGGCCTGTGTGAGCATGTCCTCTACTGCAACAAATGACGAAGTAGAGTGGGCCATGAAATACTATGGTCAAGAAGGTCTTTGGGCCATTCCACACTCTCACCATCGCCCCCATATCTTCAACTACGGGGGAAATTTCAGAATTCCAAGGATGGTTTTAACCCCGAGACTTGTAGCCCTTGGTGTGGGTGCGCCGTTGCATCCATACTTAAGGGAAATCCTTGAGTGGTATAATCTAGCCCCAATTCAACTTTCTCCCAACAGCTACAAACTTGTTTTAGGTTTGTTCATTCTTTACCATGACTTGGGATTTGAAGCACCCTCTATGCCGGAAATCATTTACTTCTTCAGCATCCATCAATCAAACATTGGATATTATTATCTAGTGATCAACAAACCTCACAACAATAAAGGCTTCTCTGACGGAAGGATTAGCCACATTAAACGATGGAAGGAACCTTATTTCTTTGTTTGGGATGTTCCTTGTAAGAACCCAGATTTTGGGTGGAATTAAAACTTTTATGTATTTAATGATGTAAGAATGAATAGCGGATATGGCTACAATGTAATAATTGATAATTGGGGAAGAATGAATGGAATTCGACTTTATTATATTTATGTCTTGAAGAATGCTAAAGGGTGACAACATAGGTAAGAATAATCTATCTTCTAAGGGAATAAGATATGGCAACTTCAAGCAAGAGAAGACTCTCATGTCATCCAGATCGATAACGATTAATCCAGTAGTTCCGTAAAAAGGTTAAGGAACGATCGAAAGAGAATACGGACAATTATACAACCCTAAGAGAAGAAGTAAAGAATACAGAATGAATAGTGTTTTGGTAGGAGTATATAATAATATGAGACGACACTATATAGAAGTATTCGGAACGGATTTCCGAGTTCGTATTAGTGATCCAGGGGGAAAATAAGTGTATGTAAAAGCTGTCGGATTCTGAAAAACCGCACTTTTATTTTCTCCGAGAGTTCCCTGGACACTGATAGCCTTAAGTATTTAACGAATGGATTAAAGGAATATAAAATGGAAAGTTAGAATGAAAGATGGAGAATGAAAGTATTAATATTAAAGAGGATTCCCGGTAAACCCTAATTAGAAATCCGTGAAATATTCTCACGAACGATCGATCGAAACGGGTAATAACCGGACACAGAAACAAGCAGGGGAAGCAAGAGTCTTGTGCAAGCTACTAGTATAAATATCTAGTAACTAAACTAGAAGCAAGGAACTAGCACCTTAGAGGAAGAACTAAGTACTTAGCAAGTAACTACCTAGTTAGGCTTTAACCACCACAAAACCAACACATGTCTTGCCATTTGAGCATCCAACACCTCATCACTTTATTAAAGTGACTTTTACAAGATATTATGTTGTAAGTGGATGAGAGTGAAGGAGATTAAAACACAAAATCAAAAGAAACCAAGCAACTCTCTTCCCCCCCCATAAACAACCATTCGGCTATGTCCTTTAATTCCAAATCCAAACTCAACCTTCCCACCATTGTTTGTTCTTGAAATAATTAAGGTGAGTCTTACATTTCATAAAACTTATCTCCTCAAAATCTTAGCTTCAAACTCATCCATTTCCATTTTCAAATAAATCATTCAAGAGGAGCATGAATAGTGTTCTTCTTGAACTAACTTGGTTTTCTTGATTTTTCATGGTTGATATAGCAAGCATAATCACTCCTAAGGACCATACAAGGCTTAGTAAGGCTATATCACTATCTAAGGAAGGTATAAAGCTCTTGAAACCCTAACCCTTGTTTGAGATTTAAGCATGTTTTTGATAGTTATAACTTAGTTATGGTTATGTTAAAGTTATAAGCATGATTATGTATGGATTTTGGATTAATGATGTAAATAGCTAGATGAACGGAAAGGCATTGCTTGGCCTCAGTTCATGTATATAAGTCATGTATATGTTGTTTGGGTTGGATGCTATGTTTAGGGGAAGATTCGAAATTGATAGATATTCGATTTACAGCCGTTATAATGCCCGATTTTACAATACCATGTTTTGTATGCCATTTTCCATGTCAAACCCCTACTGTCCAGAGACCTTATCTGCCATGATAGGATAGGTAATGCTCTAAGCTTCGTTTTGATATAAAGATCACATGAAACGGACTTACGGTTTAGGATTTATGACCAAATTACTAAAAGTAGTTCGAATCCGTAAACGAAAGTTCGTAACTGAAATTGAACCCTCGTAAGCTATGTAACGTCATGGCGAATCTTGGTAAATAAATACTAGGGGTAAGAAGGAAGGTGTGAAAGAAAACCGTATGTCAAAAAGAGCATTTTTCGATTTATTAAAAATGTTCGAGTCAAGGTTAAACGCGAACGAACCCCTAAAAGACGACTCTTTTATAACTTTGGTAAAACACTTAGAAAACGGGCGATAAAACTCGGAGTATAATATTGGTTCGTAACGATCAACCTTAGAACTCATATGACTCAAGTATGTCCCAAGTATAAGTGCAGTGACATGTCGTATTAACGAACGAATGTCGGGTCGGATCAGTGATAATAAGTAATCCACTAAAAGGGGTATAACGAGATAACTCGAGAACGTGTTTCGATTTAAGTATAACTTAACTTTTAATATGTTAAGTGATTAATCCCGAATGCCTTGGCTATTTATAGATCACCAGGCTGAACCGGGACCCGCTACCACTACCCCTTACCGTACTCGACTACCAGGCAAGTTTCAATTCCCTTCTTTTAGGCTGTTGTTGTGATTGGATAAATATATATATATGATTGCTGATATACATATGCCATTGCATGCATGCCTACTTTCAAGTTGAATTGATATACTTGTTCCCTGAATGTTATTGTTGGCCTATAAGCTAGATAGTTATATATCAGTTATAAGCCGGTTATTGTAAGACCCTCATAGAAGGGCGTATACATCTTATTAATCAAATTTAGACCGGGAGTCAATATTCCTTGATATATCGAGATTACCTCGGAAGAAAATATTTAAGTAAATATTTTCTATTATTTGGGCGACGAATATTATTTGAATATTCGTTCGAGACTAATTATTTTAACGATCCTTACTTCAAATAATTATTTGAACGTAACTATTCAACGAATAATATTTCTCAATATTCATTCAGAGTCGAATTGATTATCGACTATTATTTCGAATATTCTTCTAAAAATGAGACTATTAAATGAATATTATTTGGATATTCTTTTAAATTATTATTTTATTAAATAAATATTACATTTGAATATTCCTTTAAGATATTAAATACTTGATGAATATTATTTTAATATTCATCTGAACTTGATTTAGTTATCGAATATTACCTCGAATATTCCTTAAGGCTTGGATTACTAAATGAATATTACTTGATATTCATTTAGGATATTATTCATTAAATGAATATTACTTTTGAATATTCATTTAAATTCCTAATTAATTATGAATATTACCTTAAATATTCTTTTCAGGTCTTATTAATTAATGAATATTGTTTTGAATACTCATTTAAATATTTATTTATTCAATAAATATTCTCCTGATATTTCTTCAGGGATTATTTTGAGAAATACTCTGATTAAAGATATTCTTTCATATTCCCAAATATTCTTTAAATGTTTTAACTCAATAAATATTCTCTTAATATTTATTCCATACTTAGAATAATCTCGATAAGGTTTATCTTCTTCGATTATTACAGAAAATATTTCGAAGTCATATTATTATTAATCTTATATCAAGAAAGGTTCTCAGACATTATTCTTCTTTGAGTCTATCTCCTTAATAATAAGGGAACCTTACTTGGAAAATGTTATTTATCTTGTCGACTTCCCGGTCATAAAGTATTCCCTTCACCCGCAACTCGGGTGCTGTTGACTTATTAAGTCGTTGCTTACCTTCTCATCTTTCGAGGGGTAAGATTACTGGAACAAGTTGATATCCGTTACCAAGTAATAGCTTGGGAGATATTGGTAAATTTTTCCTTTCCAACTAGATACGACTACTTTGTGGAGTCTTATCAACAAGTATTATACTTGGGGAAAGGGGGACGAACGTTACATTCAGAATCATGAATTCTATTTGAACTAGGAGTCGTGTAAGAGGCCGAGTAGCGCCGGTCCATCCCCTTGGCCCAACCGTTGGCCGGGGAGAGCTAGCAAGGCGGTATACAAGTAAAGCCGTCAGTTCTTCCTTCTACCGGTAGTAAATCTAAATTGAGCTGTACGATCTCGACTGATCATCAAGATTGGAACAGCGGGCGCGGTGAATACTCCATCATTGGTTCATCATCCAAATTTATTTATTTCCTGCAACATGATTACTGTTGGCAGAGTTGGAAAAGTGTCATAACTGGAATTGCAACCTTTTCTTGCAAGTTCCTCTTCTTAATAACAATAAGAATATCTCGCTTACTTTGATGTAGCAGATATTTCTTCAAACAAATACTTTCAGTTACCTTGTAACTTCATCGTTCATAATATACTGGCATCATTTCCGTAAATGCATGGCATATGGTTTGAAAGATAGCTTTGAACTGTTTTAAATTTTCGTTCAGTTATATATTTGTTGGTGGGCTTTCGCTCACCCTTGCTTTGTTTATATTATGTCACAACAACAGCTAGGACAGATGGCTCGCGTCAGGCGCACTCGGCGCAAGCAGGTTACCCGACCCACCGGACTACCCGCTGAGATGCTAGCCGCCATTGCTGAGGTAGCATAGTTAGACAGCTTTTGTTTCCTGTTTAACTATATGTATAATTAATGTAATCAACGGCAAAACTTTTAAACCTATGATGTTATCCTTTTGGGATTGTAATAACTTTTATTCGTAAACCCTTTAATGTAAGACTTATTTCAATTTCATCTCTGGGACTATAACTGTTGTGTGTGTGAGTGGTAATTATTGTGGGGTCACAGCATGTGATTTATTTATTGTGGACTCAAGTCAAGTATTATGAATGGATGTAAGACCGTAACCACCAGATCCCTGACCCCGGATCTGGGGGCGTTACAGAGATGGTATCAAAGCGAGAGTTATATATCCCAAGAGATGATACGACGTTATATAATAATAAATTCAATAATATAATAAGAACCCTTGCCAGGTTCACCTAAAACCCTTACGGGAACTTTTTAAGTATCATGATAGTAACATAGTTCGTCTTGTGTAGGCGAGCGACTTGTCGGCCCAGGAGGCAGCTGCGAGACAGCATGATGAGGACATGTTCCGGACTAGGGACCCATACTATGAGCACTTGCCTGAGGAGGATACTGAGCCTGAGGAGGAGGACGCTGAGGAGGTCCAGGTTGAGGCTGATACTGATGTGATCGAGTCTGAGGAGGAGGACCCTGAGGAGGTCCAGGATGATGCTGACACAGATGTTGTTGAGACTGAGGGGGAGGAGGACCCGGAGGGGATCCAGACAGGACAGGATGCTGAGTTAGTGGTTGAGGATGATGATTATTGGGTTGTGACTGAGATCAGGACTTTGGGAGGTGACACTGACATGACCACGGATCAGGTGGTGCCGGTATATGAGGGTGTTGAGGGAGATATAGATGAGCCAGTAGTTGGTGCTGTAGGGAGTTTTGGACTTTTTGTGCCACTCCTCCCTGTTGAGAGAGCCCCTACCCCACCACCACTACCTGTGAGCCCGTACCCCGACGAGTTTGAGGAGCTTACCCCAGAGCCCCAGCAGATAGAGACTGCCGCTCCAGCTGAGCCATCCACCCCACCTCATGCCCCGATAGGAGGAGTCCCAGTATGTGTTCACAACTTGATTGTGAACGGGCTTTATAGAGAGTTGTCTGTGGCAGATGCCAGGTTGGCAGAGTCTAGGAGTGAGTTAGCAGCAGAGAGAGCCGCCCGGATGAGGGTGCAGGGCAGGAGGACTATCAGTGACAGAGTTGGGTATAGGACTGTGACCCGCATCGAGCTGAGGGCTCGGGTGAGGGTGCGACAGTTGCCTACTGATGGGCATGGTAGGGTAGACAGAGCAGAGGCTGAGGAGGTTTTCCGCATCGCCATGGGGAGGGTTCGGAGGATGTTTCGTCATGGCGGCTGATTTCAGATGTAGTGATGCAGTGGTCTAGTTGTCTAGTCATGTACGGACATAGTAGTGCCGACTTTTGTAGGGATGGTTTTCTTGTACTTGTTTTCCCTTTTTGCAGACTAGACAGATAGACATCATATTTCACTTTTGACTTGTTGTTGTTGTTAGGATGGTTGTACTTTAAACTATCGTTGTAACTCGGATGTTGTACCTTTTCGGTACCTGGTATATATTTGTTTCCATTTCGGTCATTACAATTTTGTTGGGATGTGATCACGAGTTATTAGCATATGTATTACTTTTCGATTAAGTTGCCATGAGATATAAAACTGTGGGATTTTAAACCCAATCATGTAAAGAAATGTGCAAGGAAAAATCCTTTAAAACAGATAAGGGAACCTAATGTATAATTTTCCAAATTTTCAGTAAAATGCCTCCAAGACGAATGGGCACTAGGGCTAACCCCCGCGAATCTACTGACCAAGAGAGTCGTAACCAACACGAGGAAAACCGTGAAAGTAGTGAGGAACAAGATCAGGACTATAATGAGCAAGAAGATTCCCAGTATGGAGCAGAGGATGAACCCCTGTACTCTGAAGAATTTGAAAGGGAAATAGAGGGTGGAGAAACTGAAGTAGAACAGGAAGGGGAAAACCAGGGCGGAAACCCCATGGGCCAGTTTATGGATCTACTTAGGCAGAATTTGAACCAATACCCCCAACCACCACCAAGCAACAACACTTCAGTGGCAAATTCCTTTAGGGCCTTTAAGTCCCTTAAGCCCCCAGAGTTCCACGGATCGGCTGATCCCGTTGAGGCGAGGGCCTGGATCAAAGAAATGGAAAAGTCTTTTGAGATTCTGAGTATCAATGAGGCTCAGAAGACTGTTTTTGCTACTTACCTACTAAAGGGAGAGGCCAATTATTGGTGGGAAGCCAAGAAAAACATGGAGACTGATGCTGTCATAGCCTGGGAAAGGTTCAAACAATTATTCCTGGAGAAGTACTTTTCGAAGTTCATGAAAACCCAGATGGAACTTAAGTTTTTGGAACTGAAACAGAACAATATGTCAGTAGCGGACTATGAGGCCAAATTTACTGAGCTATCGAGATTTGTGCCAGAGTTTGTAGACACAGAAGAGAAGAAAGCTAACAGGTTTCAACAAGGGCTGAAGCAGTGGATCCAGAATAGGGTGGCTGTTTTAGAGATTACAGATTATGCCACCTTGGTGCAGAAGGCAACCATTGTGGAGGCTGGTAGTGATCAGATGCAGAGAGAGAGAGAGAAAGGGGGGATAAAGAGAAAGCATGTTAGTATGGGCGGAAGATCCGCTGGAGGAAAACCCCCAACGAAGTTTAATCGAGGAGCGGTTTCCCTACCAGGGAGGAATGTAGGGTTTAAACCATCTGCTAGTGTAAGTGTGAGCCAGGGCGGCCATCAATCAGGAATGTCCCGTTCCAACCCTTCTCGACCTCTATTGCCATTGTGTGCTACTTGTGGGAAGAGGCACTCCGGGGTGTGCAACCTGAAGTAGATAAACTGTTATAAGTGTGGGCGAGCTGGGCATTATGCCACCTCTTGCACCACGGTCATCCCTAACAGCACAACCTGTTTCCAGTGTGGACAGCGAGGGCACATGAGGAAGGATTGCCCAAAGAGCAAACCAGCAGCATCAGGAGCAAGCAAGGTTGCCTCAAATAGGCCACCAACTGCTAGGACTTTCAATATGTCAGTACAAGATGCCGTGAGGGACACAGATGTGATAGCAGGTACTTTTTCTCTTAATTCAGTCAGTGCAAATGTCTTATTTGATTCAGGAGCAACTAAGTCTTTTATATCTAGAGATTTTGCGCATAAGTTGAAACTTAAAACCCAGCAACTAAGAGATTCCTTACAAGTAGAAATAGCTAATCAGGAAATCGTACCGGTTAATGAAATTCACCCCGATTGTAAGCTAGAAATAGGAGGACGATCCTTCTATGTCGATTTAATTCCTTTTAAGCTAGGGGAATTCGATGTCATTTTGGGTATGGATTGGTTGTCTCGCAATGATGCGCGGATAGATTGTAAAGGGAAAAAGGTTAAGTTAAAAACCCCAGGGAAGAAAGAAATAGTGTTCAAGGGGATGCGACAGACCCAGAAAATTCTGACCATGGCGCAAACCAAGAGATTGTTACGAAAAGGGAACGAGGCTTATTTAGTCTACGTTATAGACACTCAGAAGGAAGTGCCAAGATTGCAAGACATTCGGGTAGTTAATGAGTTCGAGGACGTGTTCCCACAAGATCTTCCCGGACTACCACCTGATAGGGTAATTGAGTTTGCCATCGAATTAGCCCCGGGGACGGCGCCAGTTTCGAAGGCCCCGTACCGACTAGCCCCAGTAGAAATGAAGGAGTTAGCTAAACAATTACAGGAATTGTTGGATAAGGGCATGATAAGGCCCAGCGTGTCGCCTTGGGGCGCACCAGTGTTGTTTGTTAAGAAAAAGGATGGAAGTATGAGGTTATGCATCGACTACAGAGAATTGAACAAGCTAACCATAAAGAATAAGTATCCATTGCCCAGGATAGACGATTTGTTTGACCAGCTAAGAGGAGCTGAATACTTCTCTAAGATTGATTTGAGAACAGGATATCACCAACTGAAGATCAAACCTGAAGATATCCCGAAGACTGCATTCCGCACCAGATACGGACATTATGAGTTCTTAGTTATGTCATTTGGATTGACCAACGCCCCAGCAGCCTTCATGGACCTAATGAATAGAGTGTTCAAGGAATATTTGGACCAATTTGTGATAGTTTTCATTGATGAGATTCTCATCTACTCAAAGATAGAGGCAGAACACGCTGAACATTTAAGGATAACCTTAGAAATACTCAGGAAAGAGCAGTTATATGCCAAGTTCTCCAAGTGTGAGTTTTGGAAAAATGAGGTACAATTCTTAGGGCACGTGATCAATAGAGAAGGAGTGTTGGTTGACCCCTCCAAGATAGAAGCAGTTTCAAACTGGGAACGGCCAACTACTCCAACCGAGGTGAGGAGTTTCATTGGACTGGCCGGATATTACAGGAGATTTGTCCAAGACTTTGCGAAACTCGCAGCTCCATTAACTCGACTTACCCGTAAAACCGAGAAATTTGAATGGACTGAGAAATGCGAGAAGAGTTTCCAGGAGTTAAAGAAGAGGCTGGTGACAGCCCCAGTGCTGGCATTACCTGATGGAAAAGGAGATTTCGTGATTTACAGTGATGCTTCGCATAAAGGACTGGGATGCGTGCTTATGCAGCACGGCAAGGTAATAGCGTATGCGTCTAGGCAATTGAAGGATTATGAAGTCAGATATCCCACGCATGATCTAGAACTAGCAGCCATAGTCTTCGCTTTAAAGATTTGGAGACACTACCTGTATGGGGAAAAATGCGAGATTTACACAGACCATAAGAGCCTCAAATACATTTTCACTCAGAAAGAGCTTAACATGCACTAGAGGAGATAGTTAGAGTTAATCAAGGATTACGACTTTGAAATTCGCTATCACCCGGGCAAAGCCAATGTGGTGGCTGACGCCCTTAGTCGGAAAGAGAAGCTCAAGATGATAACTTCAGAGAAAGAGCTAGTGAAGGATTTTGAGAATTTGGAAATCGAGGTTAAGTTACCTGGAGAGGGCCAAGAAAAGTTGATGGAAATTAGAATCCAACCTCCATTGCTAGAAAAGATTAGACTGTGCCAGGAACGGATGATGGAGGAAGAAAAGAACTCCACAGAAGAGCTAATGACCGGGGAGGAAATTAAGTGCGAAAGAGACAAGGAAGGGATCATGAGGTACACATACAGGATATGGATCCCAAATGTTCAGGAGCTCAAGGATGAGATTTTAAATGAGGCACACAACTCAAGATACTCAGTGCACCCCGGTAGCACTAAAATGTATAGGGATTTGAAGGAGTATTACTGGTGGCCCAATATGAAAAAGGACGTAGCAGAGTGGGTAAGCAGATGCTTGACCTGCCAACGAGTGAAGGCAGAGCACCAGAAACCCAGCGGACTTCTACATCCCTTAGAGATTCCAGAATGGAAATGGGAACATATAGCCATGGATTTCGTAGTAGGTTTACCCAGGACCAAGGCTAATCATGACACCATATGGGTAATTGTAGATCGACTGACGAAATCGGCTCACTTTCTCCCGATCAACGAAAGGTACACGGTCGACAGACTAGTGGACATCTACTTAAAAGAGATAGTGGCGCGACATGGAGTCCCAGTCGCAATAGTATCCGATCGAGATCCTAGATTTAACTCCAGGTTTTGGAGGAGTTTTCAAGAATGTGTAGGGACCCAGCTGAACATGAGCACAGCCCACCACCCCCAGACAGATGGGCAAAGTGAAAGGACCATCCAAACGATAGAGGATATGTTGAGGGTCTGCGCGATAGATTTCAAGGGGAGTTGGGATGATCACTTGCCATTGGTTGAGTTCTCCTATAATAACAGTTATCATTCAAGCATTGGGATGCCACCTTATGAGGCCCTTTATGGAAGAAAATGTCGATCTCCCTTGTATTGGGATGAAGTTGGAGAGCGAAAGATGCTCGGGCCCGAAGTGGTCCAACGAACTAAAGATGCAGTGGATCTAATCCGAGGCCGGTTGGTAGCAGCCCAGGATCGACAAAAGAAATATGCCGACTTAGCTCGGAAAGGCAAGGAATACGAAGTAGGGGACCTAGTGTTCTTGAAAGTGTCACCTTGGAAAGGTTTGATGAGATTTGAGAAGAAAGGGAAGCTGAGTCCCAGATACATTGGACCATTTGAGATCTTGAGACGGATTGGGGAACTAGCTTATGAGCTCACATTGCCCCCGAATCTACAGCAGGTGCACAATGTGTTCCATGTTTCGATGTTGAGGAAGTATAATCCGGATGCTAAGCATATTGTAGAGTATGAGCAAGTGGACATGCAACCAGACCTGACCTATGTGGAGCAACCTGTGGAAATCATAGACCGGAAAGAACAAGTGCTCCGAAACAAGGTCATTCAGCTAGTCAGAGTTTTGTGGCAGAACCACAATGTAGAAGAATCCACCTGGGAACTTGAAAGCGCAATGCAAGAAAAGTACCCCCACTTGTTTTCAAACTGATTCCGGGACGGAATCCTTTTAAGGAGGGGAGACTGTAAGAACCCAGATTTTGGGTGGAATTAAAACTTTTATGTATTTAATGATGTAAGAATGAATAGTGGATATGGCTACAATGTAATAATTGATAATTGGGAAAGAATGAATGGAATTCGACTTTATTATATTTATGTCTTGAAGAATGCTAAAGGGTGACAACATAGGTAAGAATAATCTATCTTCTAAGGGAATAAGATATGGCAACTTCAAGCAAGAGAAGACTCTCATGTCATCCAGATCGATAACGATTAATCCAGTAGTTCCGTAAAAAGGTTAAGGAACGATCGAAAGAGAATACGGACAATTATACAACCCTAAGAGAACAAGTAAAGAATACAGAATGAATAGTGTTTTGGTAGGAGTATATAATAATATGAGACGACACTATATAGAAGTATTCGGAACGGATTTCCGAGTTCGTATTAGTGATCCAGGGGGAAAATAAGTGTATGTAAAAGCTGTCGGATTCTGAAAAACCGCACTTTTATTTTCTCCGAGAGTTCCCTGGACACTGATAGCCTTAAGTATTTAACGAATGGATTAAAGGAATATAAAATGGAAAGTTAGAATGAAAGATGGAGAATGAAAGTATTAATATTAAAGATGATTCCCGGTAAACCCTAATTAGAAATCCGTGAAATATTCTCACGAACGATCGATCGAAACGGGTAATAACCGGACACAGAAACAAGCAGGGGAAGCAAGAGTCTTGTGCAAGCTACTAGTATAAATATCTAGTAACTAAACTAGAAGCAAGGAACTAGCACCTTAGAGGAAGAACTAAGTACTTAGCAAGTAACTACCTAGTTAGGCTTTAACCACCACAAAACCAACACATGTCTTGCCATTTGAGCATCCAACACCTCATCACTTTATTAAAGTGACTTTTACAAGATATTATGTTGTAAGTGGATGAGAGTGAAGGAGATTAAAACACAAAATCAAAAGAAACCAAGAAACTCTCTTCCCCCCCCCCCCAAAAACAACCATTCGGCTATGTCCTTTAATTCCAAATCCAAACTCAACCTTCCCACCATTGTTTGTTCTTGAAATAATTAAGGTGAGTCTTACATTTCATAAAACTTATCTCCTCAAAATCTTAGCTTCAAACTCATCCATTTCCATTTTCAAATAAATCATTCAAGAGGAGCATGAATAGTGTTCTTCTTGAACTAACTTGGTTTTCTTGATTTTTCATGGTTGATATAGCAAGCATAATCACTCCTAAGGACCATACAAGGCTTAGTAAGGCTATATCACTATCTAAGGAAGGTATAAAGCTCTTGAAACCCTAACCCTTGTTTGAGATTTAAGCATGTTTTTGATAGTTATAACTTAGTTATGGTTATGTTAAAGTTATAAGCATGATTATGTATGGATTTTGGATTAATGATGTAAATAGCTAGATGAACGGAAAGGCATTGCTTGGCCTCAGTTCATGTATATAAGTCATGTATATGTTGTTTGGGTTGGATGCTATGTTTAGGGGAAGATTCGAAATTGATAGATATTCGATTTACAGCCGTTATAATGCCCGATTTTACAATACCATGTTTTGTATGCCATTTTCCATGTCAAACCCCTACTGTCCAGAGACCTTATCTGCCATGATAGGATAGGTAATGCTCTAAGCTTCGTTTTGATATAAAGATCACATGAAACGGACTTACGGTTTAGGATTTATGACCAAATTACTAAAAGTAGTTCGAATCCGTAAACGAAAGTTCGTAACTGAAATTAAACCCTCGTAAGCTATGTAACGTCATGGCGAATCTTGGTAAATAAATACTAGGGGTAAGAAGGAAGGTGTGAAAGAAAACCGTATGTCAAAAAGAGCATTTTTCGATTTATTAAAAATGTTCGAGTCAAGGTTAAACGCGAACGAACCCCTAAAAGACGACTCTTTTATAACTTTGGTAAAATACTTAGAAAACGGGCGATAAAACTCGGAGTATAATATTGGTTCGTAACGATCAACCTTAGAACTCATATGACTCAAGTATGTACCAAGTATAAGTGCAGTGACATGTCGTATTAACGAACGAATGTCGGGTCGGATCAGTGATAATAAGTAATCCACTAAAAGGGGTATAACGAGATAACTCGAGAACGTGTTTCGATTTAAGTATAACTTAACTTTTAATATGTTAAGTGATTAATCCCGAATGCCTTGGCTATTTATAGATCACCAGGCTGAACCGGGACCCGCTACCACTACCCCTTACCGTACTCGACTACCAGGCAAGTTTCAATTCCCTTCTTTTAGGCTGTTGTTGTGATTGGATAAATATATATATATGATTGCTGATATACATATGCCATTGCATGCATGCCTACTTTCAAGTTGAATTGATATACTTGTTCCCTGAATGTTATTGTTGGCCTATAAGCTAGATAGTTATATATCAGTTATAAGCCGGTTATTGTAAGACCCTCATAGAAGGGCGTATACATCTTATTAATCAAATTTAGACCGGGAGTCAATATTCCTTGATATATCGAGATTACCTCGGAAGAAAATATTTAAGTAAATATTTTCTATTATTTGGGCGACGAATATTATTTGAATATTCGTTCGAGACTAATTATTTTAACGATCCTTACTTCAAATAATTATTTGAACGTAACTATTCAACGAATAATATTTCTCAATATTCATTCAGAGTCGAATTGATTATCGACTATTATTTCGAATATTCTTCTAAAAATGAGACTATTAAATGAATATTATTTGGATATTCTTTTAAATTATTATTTTATTAAATAAAATATTACATTTGAATATTCCTTTAAGATATTAAATACTTGATGAATATTATTTTAATATTCATCTGAACTTGATTTAGTTATCGAATATTACCTCGAATATTCCTTAAGGCTTGGATTACTAAATGAATATTACTTGATATTCATTTAGGATATTATTCATTAAATGAATATTACTTTTGAATATTCATTTAAATTCCTAATTAATTATGAATATTACCTTAAATATTCTTTTCAGGTCTTATTAATTAATGAATATTGTTTTGAATACTCATTTAAATATTTATTTATTCAATAAATATTCTCCTGATATTTCTTCAGGGATTATTTTGAGAAATACTCTGATTAAAGATATTCTTTCATATTCCCAAATATTCTTTAAATGTTTTAACTCAATAAATATTCTCTTAATATTTATTCCATACTTAGAATAATCTCGATAAGGTTTATCTTCTTCGATTATTACAGAAAATATTTCGAAGTCATATTATTATTAATCTTATATCAAGAAAGGTTCTCAGACATTATTCTTCTTTGAGTCTATCTCCTTAATAATAAGGGAACCTTACTTGGAAAATGTTATTTATCTTGTCGACTTCCCGGTCATAAAGTATTCCCTTCACCCGCAACTCGGGTGCTGTTGACTTATTAAGTCGTTGCTTACCTTCTCATCTTTCGAGGGGTAAGATTACTGGAACAAGTTGATATCCGTTACCAAGTAATAGCTTGGGAGATATTGGTAAATTTTTCCTTTCCAACTAGATACGACTACTTTGTGGAGTCTTATCAACAAGTATTATACTTGGGGAAAGGGGGACGAACGTTACATTCAGAATCATGAATTCTATTTGAACTAGGAGTCGTGTAAGAGGCCGAGTAGCGCCGGTCCATCCCCTTGGCCCAACCGTTGGCCGGGGAGAGCTAGCAAGGCGGTATACAAGTAAAGCCGTCAGTTCTTCCTTCTACCGGTAGTAAATCTAAATTGAGCTGTACGATCTCGACTGATCATCAAGATTGGAACAGCGGGCGCGGTGAATACTCCATCATTGGTTCATCATCCAAATTTATTTATTTCCTGCAACATGATTACTGTTGGCAGAGTTGGAAAAGTGTCATAACTGGAATTGCAACCTTTTCTTGCAAGTTCCTCTTCTTAATAACAATAAGAATATCTCGCTTACTTTTATGTAGCAGATATTTCTTCAAACAAATACTTTCAGTTACCTTGTAACTTCATCGTTCATAATATACTGGCATCATTTCCGTAAATGCATGGCATATGGTTTGAAAGATAGCTTTGAACTGTTTTAAATTTTCGTTCAGTTATATATTTGTTGGTGGGCTTTCGCTCACCCTTGCTTTGTTTATATTATGTCACAACAACAGCTAGGACAGATGGCTCGCGTCAGGCGCACTCGGCGCAAGCAGGTTACCCGACCCACCGGACTACCCGCTGAGATGCTAGCCGCCATTGCTGAGGTAGCATAGTTAGACAGCTTTTGTTTCCTGTTTAACTATATGTATAATTAATGTAATCAACGGCAAAACTTTTAAACCTATGATGTTATCCTTTTGGGATTGTAATAACTTTTATTCGTAAACCCTTTAATGTAAGACTTATTTCAATTTCATCTCTGGGACTATAACTGTTGTGTGTGTGAGTGGTAATTATTGTGGGGTCACAGCATGTGATTTATTTATTGTGGACTCAAGTCAAGTATTATGAATGGATGTAAGACCGTAACCACCAGATCCCTGACCCCGGATCTGGGGGCGTTACAGAGATGGTATCAAAGCGAGAGTTATATATCCCAAGAGATGATACGACGTTATATAATAATAAATTCAATAATATAATAAGAACCCTTGCCAGGTTCACCTAAAACCCTTACGGGAACTTTTTAAGTATCATGATAGTAACATAGTTCGTCTTGTGTAGGCGAGCGACTTGTCGGCCCAGGAGGCAGCTGCGAGACAGCATGATGAGGACATGTTCCGGACTAGGAAAAGTGTCTAACCAAGCAATTCCACCCTCCACTAGATCTTCGAAGAGGAACACTGAGACCCAAGATCCTCCTGTTGATAAGGGCAAAAGACAAAGAACTGAGGGTGCACCCTCATATGTTGAAACCCTTTTTGGGCCAGCTGCTGCGTCACTTGTCAACGAAAAGGAGGTTGATCTTTTGCAAAATATGAATGCTAATGACGAGACGAACTCCATGATCAAGGCTTCTGCTCAGCTTTTGGTTCAATCCTTAGGGCGCGCCCAGAGGATTCATAAAGAAAAGCTTCACATCAACAAGCTCGAGGCTGAAAATATAAAATATGCAAAAATGATTGTGGAGAGTGACAACAAATGGAAAAAAGAATGTGATTCCAGGGATGCTACTATTCAAGATCTTAAACATGATTTACAAGACGCTGTTGACCATCGCCAACTCCTGGCCGACAAGAATGATAAGTTGGAAAGAGAGAATGAAGACTTGAAAGTGCAGCGGGATGCTCTTGAAATTGAAAAATCTGACTGTTGGAAGGGTGAAAAACAGGCTATGGAAGATCGTAATTTTCAAGCTAGTTTTGAGTATTATCTTCTTGGATTCCTAGCCAACGATCCTGATTATAATTAGGCTGAGAAGTTTGGGGCTGACAGTGCTGAGGACATAACCACATTCAAGATCAAGAATGCCGAGGCTATCAAAGCAAAAAGAATTGAACTGGGACTAGAGGAAACTTCTCAGGACGCGCCTTCAACAGAAGACGTGCCTAACAATCCTGAACAAGTACCTCAAACTACAACCAATTCTGACCAACTGCCTCCTGCTGTAACCTTCAACCAGGATTCTATTCCCGAAATGACCAGCCCCCTACTCAACCTGATGATATCCAGGGCGCGTCCCCCACTACCTCAAAGGGCGTGCCTTGATATCAAAAATGTTTTCCCAAGTTTTAATCAACCCAACTTTTGCTTGAACTATTAATTTTCTAAGGTGCAGGTCCTTTGTAAAACCTTGCAATTTGTAATTTGAATTTATCCTTTTAACTCGTATTTTCTGGTAACTTTGAATATTTAACATGTTATGTTTTTTCAAGTTTTCTGCTTCATTATTGCCAAAGTATTTTTACCGACAAATAGAAGGCGCACCCTAATGTATTAGGGCGACCTTCTTGAAATCCTTTTAAATTATCATACATTTAAAGCATATCTTCAAGGTAAATCTCCAAGTCTTTATTGTATGTAAACTGAGGGCGCACCTTTATACACTAGGGCTCGACCTCCAGTTTCGAATTTCTTCGAGTACTAATAAATAGGCTTATTAAAAACACTTGTAATTTCTTCAGAGTAAACGTAGGGCGCACCCTATTGAATTAGGGCGTGGCCTTTTGTATTTCAAAAATCTTGAAAAAATATGAAAATCTTCATTAAACTTGAGTCTCTTCAGAACAAGGGAAAGTGTAAAAATACTACCCCCCTAGCTAAGGAGAATGGTTATTGAAAAGTATAAAAATCAGCAAGTCTCGACTAACTCTAAGGAAGGCATATATACACTACCCCCTAGACTAGGAGAAGAATTATTGATACTAATCTATAACTTAAATATAAGCCTTCATAAAATAGGGGGCCGAAGCCGCACCCTATTGATAATACTTCTTCAAATGCTCCGCATTCCATGCCCTTGGAATCATGTTACCATCCAAGTCTTCTAAGTGATAAGTGCCTTCCCAGATGATAGATGTGATCTTGTAAGGACCTTCCCAATTGGGGCAAAAGACTCCATGAGCAGCTACCCTTGTATTTGGCATGACCTTCCGAAGAACCAAATCACCCACCTTAAAAAGACGGGTCTTCACCTTTCGATTATAATACCTTGCAGCCCTTTGCTGGTAAGTTGCCAACCTCAGCTGTGAATTGGTTCTTGTTTCTTCCAAAAAATCCAGACCCAGCCTTTGATTTACCATATTGGTTTCTTCATCATAGAAATCTCTCCTGAATGATCCCGCTCCAACTTCTACCGGAACCATCGCCTCACATCCATAAGACAACACAAAAGGAGACTCTCCAGTAGTAGTTCTCGGAGTTGTGTTGTATGACCACAACACCATGGGAAGTTCTTCAGGCCAATTCCCCTTGCTTTCTTCCAACTTCGTCTTCAAGGTATGCTTGATTATTTTGTTGATAGCCTCTGTATGCCCATTACTTTGAGGATGATACACAGCTGCAAATTCTTTCTTTATCCCCAAGTCATCACACAACTTCCGTAACTCTTTGCTGTCGAACTACTTTCCATTATCCGACACGAGTTTATATGGAATTCCAAACCTGCACACAATAGAGTTGAAAACAAAATCTCGAATTTTCCTTGCAGTAATGGTGGCCAAGGGCATCGCTTCCGCCCACTTGGTAAAGTAATCCACAGCAACAACAGCATACTTCACACCTCCCTTAGCTTTAGGGAGTTCTCCAATGAGATTTATTCCCCACATAGCAAATGGCCATGGACTCATTAAAGAAGTCAAGGTAGTAACAGGGCTGGTAGAATAGTTGGCAAACCTTTGACACTTGTCACATGCCTTAACAAAGTCGTAAGCATCTTTCTTCAAGGTAGGCCAATAATATCCTTGCCTTAACACCTTCATTGCTAACGAACCACCCCCCGAGTGATTGCCGCAAATCCCTTCATGAATCTCCCTAAGGATGTAATTACATTCATCTCCATCTATGCACTTGAGAAGTGGTTGATTGAAACCCCTCTTATATAATATTCCATCATATTCCACAAATCTAGCCGCTTGATACTGAAGCCTCCTTGCATCAAGCTTCCCACTTGGAAGTATACCTCCTTGGATATATTTTTGAATGGGAGTCATCCAAGTAACATGTGAAGTTGATTCCACTTCCAGGACTTCTATCTCTGGAGTACTAGGTACTTCCTGAATTTGCAAAGGAACCGTTCCAAGCAGCATAGCATCTTTCTGGGACCCTAACTTGGCTAAAACATCTGCGCTACAATTCTCATCCCGTGGAATACACTCTACCCGTACTTCTCGGAACTTTTTGATCAACCGCTGAGCGGACCTCATGTAAAGCTCTGTCCTTGGACCTCTACACTGAAATCCACCCTTTACCTGTTCAACCACTAATTCTGAATAACTTAACACAATGAGATTTACTACCTTCATCTCCAATGTCATTTTCAACGCATTAATCAAGGCTTCATACTCTGCGTCATTATTGGTTGCTTGAAATTTAAAGTGAATGGCACCCATGAGTTGATTCCCTTCGGGGGTAAACAAGATTACACCTGCTCCAGTCCCCCCATTATTGACAACTCCATCTACTTGTAACTTCCACCAAGGTTGAGGAGCTTCTTCAAATGGGCTCACCCTCTTAAGTGGAATTTCAGGCTCCACTAATATAATTTACTTTTCTTCATTTTCTGACTCGAATTCAAGAATGAAATCAGCTAGGGCTTGACCCTTGATAGCAGTCCTTGGAGTATATTCCAAATCAAATTGTCCCAACTCAATTGCCCATTTTAACATTCGACTAGAGGTTTCCGGCTTATGGAGAATTCCCCTAAATGGATATGCCGTACGAACCTCAATCTTGTGAGCTTGAAAATAAGGCCGAAGCTTCCTGGATGCTAGAACTAAGGCATAGACCAACTTCTCCATGCTAGTGTATCTGGTTTCTGCATCGAGTAAACGCTTACTCACGTAGTAAACCGGAGACTGATGATCAACTTCTTCTCTTACCAACACCTCACTGATGGAATGTTCCGAAACGGCCAAGTATAAAATTAACGTCTCTCCTTCCACAGGCTTAGCTAAAAGTGGAGGATTTCCCAGGTGCTCCTTTATTCTCTGAAAAGCTTCCTCACATTCGGAAGTCCATACAAAATCCTTGGCTGCCCCCTTAATTGCTTTGAAGAATTCTCTGCATTTATCCAATGATTTTGATACGAAACGATTAAGAGCAGCAATCCTTCCTGTGAGACTATGAACTTTGCTTCACACTAGATATTGACTTCATATCAAGAAGAGCTTTAATTTTTGCTGGATTTGCCTCGATTCCACGATGATTGACAATAAATCCTAGAAACTTCCCGGACTCTACCCCAAAGACACATTTTTTAGGATTCAGCTTCATCCTAAACTTCCTCAAAATCTCGAACATCTGTTCCTAATGCTTTACATGGTCCTCTGCTTTTAAGGATTTCACAAGCATGTCATCCACGTATACCTCCATGGTTTTCCCTATCAAATCTTTAAACATCATATTTACCAACCTCTGATAGGTTGCGCCAGCATTGTTCAACCCGAAGGGCATCCCAATATAACAATACAATCCTCGATCCGTAATAAAGGAAGTGTGTTCTTGATTCGGTTCATACATAGGGATCTGGTTGTAACCCGAGTAAGCATCCATGAAACTTAAAAGAGCGTGTCCTGCCGTGGCATCCACCAACTGATCAATCCTCGGGAGTGGAAAGCTATCCTTCGGGCATGCCTTGTTCAGATCAGTGAAATCCACACAAGTCCTCCATTTTCCATTTAATTTTTTCACGAGAACTGGATTAGCCAACCAATCTGGATAATATGACTCCTTGATTAGCCCAACATCTAGAAGTCTATCCACCTCTTCTTTCAATGCTATGGCTCTTTCTCCACTCACTGGCCGGCATTTCTGGCGGATTCCCTTTTTGGTAGGATCTATATTCAGACGATGACACATAACCTCTGGATCAATTCCAACCATGTCAGCATGACTCCAAGCAAAAACATCCAGATTGTTTAAAAGGAAGTTGGTGAGCATCCCCCTTAACTTGGAGTTCAACTGCGATCCAATCTTCAGAACCTTAGTTAGATCCTTTTCATCTACCAAAATTGAAATTGTATCCTCTGCAGGGCCAGTCTTTTCAACCAACTGCGGTGTTCTTGGATCAAGGTCGGAATCAAAACTCCGAGGATCTTCGATTGGAGCTTCATCCTTGGAGGGCGCGTCCTCTTTAAGAGGGAAGTCTTCCTCAACAAGGGTATGCATCAAGCCTTCAAGTAACATTCGCCTTCCTTCAACTTGTTCACCTCTGATGTTGATGGAGATTATGTCCTCTGAATCTTCTTCAATTTCTTCCAGAATTCCTTCTTTAAGATCGCCAAGAACTGGGACATCTTCTTCCGGGCGTACTCTGTAAAGAGGCACTTCTTCTTCCGGCTCCTGGACAAGATAATGAGTTTTAACTTCTCCCGGAGCAATACTCATGACTCCTGAATTATCACCAGTCAGGGCTCGCCCTCCACCTTATTTCCTAAACCTTTTGATTGTTTTTTGATAACAATCTCTGGAATCATGTTGAGAACCCTTAATAGTCCCCACACCATTGGGTGTAGGAAACTTCATCGCAAGATGATAAATGGAGGTCACAACTTTCATTTCCTTCAACAAGGGGCGCCCTACCAAGGCATTATGCGACGATTCCACATTCAGAATCATAAAATCCATCATTTGAGTTACAGAAAGAACTCCTTCCCCAAGGGTTACCGGTAGCTTGATGGCTCCCAAGACTTTCACAGATTCGCCCGAAAAACCATAAATCCATCCGTTGTCTTGAATCATATCCTTATCTAGAAGTCCCAGCTTTTTATAAGTGCTGTAATACAGGATATTCACCGAACTCCCATTGTCAACAAAAACCCGATGTACATTCTTGGAGCCAATCTGAATTGCCACCACCAGAGCATCATTATGTGGATGATGTACCCATCTAGCTTCTTCTTCAGTGAAAGTAATATCTGCATATTCTCCCTTGAACAATTTGGGTGGCCTTAGCTCCAAACTGTTCACATTTGTGAGAGGCCTGTATCTTGCTTCTCTAGCATATCTTTCCATAGCATGATTGCTATCACCTCCCAGGTGATGTCCTCCAAAGATAGCATGAATACTCCCCTCCTTAACAAATTTTTTCTCTTCGGGCTTACCATCTCCATGGAGGGCGCGCCCTCCATCCCTTCTATCAGGATTCCCCTTATGCTTCTTCACCTCCCAAACAATCCATTCTGTCAGGTATCCTTCCTTAATCAAATCCTCAATCTCCTCCCTGAGCTGACGACATTCATGAGTGTTATGCCCCGAAGATTCATGGAATTCACAATACTTCTTCTTATCTTTACTCTGCCAAGAGGTCTGTAAGAATCCTAATTTTTGTAATATTTTTTTTATAATATCATATGACATTGTGAATTTGGAACCTTTTGAGTCACCCATGTTGTTTAATGGAATTGATTATCTGAGAAATTATGTTGTTACATTCACTATGTAAGAAAAAGGGAAGATTGCTGAAGGCAAGAGTCTTATTGCTAGTAAGATTTATAAAACTTGGGATTTGAGAGTTATTAGAGTATTAAAAGATTTTTAAGGGATTATGACAAGGAGTTATGGATATTTAAGGAATTTATACAATTTAGTACTTAAGGAATTACAAGGGAAATCTCTACGCGACAAAATATTATTACGAGGAGTTAATTAAGATACGATATGAATTAAAGATTAAGTGACAAGCATTGGTGGAGGAATAATAATACATGGAAGGATATTACATGCAAGTCCCATGTAACTAGATTGTTAGAAAAGCAAACTAGAAATGCAAAAGCAACCAAGGAATAGTAACTAGTTAGTGGTGCATTATCCAAGGAGACAAGGAGGCATGATTGGCACCTAGGAAGCTAGTACTAGGCTTGTAAACATGTGACTATATACATATAACACTACATAACACAATAATAAATATCATTACACATCACCCAACCAAAAACAACTCCCCCCCCCTTTATTCAAGAGCTCTCGGCCAAGCTTCTTCAAGGAAGAAGAAGAAAATTTTTCTTCAACTTCCCCTCACTTAAAATTCAAGGCAAAATTCCTAGGTCCTCTACACTCTATAAAGAAGGTATGCTATGAATTTTAAACCATTTTAACCATCCAATCTTGAGATATTAATTGTTGAAGATAGAGTGAATAGTAACCAAGTGTGTTTATCTTTTAGATCTTGAAGGATTAAGGGTTGTAGGAGCTCATCTAAGTGTTCTTAGAGACTATAAAGCTCATCCAAGGTTCCTAGGCACTCAAGAAGGTATACAATCCTCACCCCTCTTAACCATGGATTATTTATGGTGTATAATGTTAGATCCATGAACTTTAGTGTGAATCTTGGTTATAAGAGTTATGGATGATGAAAATCTTGAGGTTAAATGTTGTTGATGTGATTTTTAAGCTTGTACTTAGTGTATATAACTCCATGTGTGCTATAGAGTATAATCTTGGTGGTTTAGATGATGGTTGTGGTGTATACATAGAATTCTTGAATGGTTAAGAAAGATTACAAGCTGTGTAAAATTTCAGGGAACATGTACTGTCTTGTAGGAGGGTTTTGAACCCCTAAATCTTGTCTCCTGAGGTCCTAATGCATATGGTTAGAAAGGTATTTGAATGCAGTTTCCAGAAATGAAAGGTTCATGACTAGGTGATGTGTAGATTTTGAGTTATGGCCTGAGAAGTGAAGAGTGGTTCTGGAATCCGAACTGCACTATATGGTCCACTTATGAGCCATCTTTAAACCCCTAAAAATTTATGTAGGATCATGGAAAAATTAGGAGAGCTAGTAATTGTAGTGGTGAAGGGTACCCAACAAGAATTGGATTAAAATATGTATTTTTCAATTTTATAAAAATGTTAGAGTAAAATTCGCGCAAGTGAAAAAGTCGTAAGAGGAGTTAGTTGAGTATGATTTTAAGGAGGAACTAATACGCTTCGAATATGGTAACCAAATTAAGTCGAATAAGTGACGAGCATAATCGAGTGATGGCATGAACCTATAGTGGGGCTAGAGAGTCATAGGACGAAGTCATTAAGTTAATTTTGTGTCCCCTAAAACCTTGTAATTAAAAAGGTATTGTTAAGGTACTAACGAACGACTATTGGTTATGTATAGATCATCATTCCACTCCGCAAGCTCGACCACCCCAACCTCACCAAGACAAGTTTACTTTTCAAAACTTACATATATAAGGACTTTCACTATTGTGTTTGTAGCTTTCAATCGTATTATATGCTTATGCTTATTGAGGTTATGATGAAGTTTGAGATATATGCACATATATGTTTATACCCCCTTGAACTTAGAATGAAATGTTTTCTTCGGATAACGACTCTAGCAATAGAGGTCATAGCGGTCCAAATATACTATTGACCGGGGAGCGGTATATTATTGTATCGTGATTAAATTACGAACACCCGAAGGGTCATTCGGGAAGTATCGTATACTTAAGTATTTATTATTATTTTTTTATTATCATAAATACTCAAAAATACCTATTTTGGATTAAAAGCTTATTTAATTAAATAATTATTTTATTAATTATTTATATTAAATCTTAAAATATCATTTATTAATTATGGTTCATTATTTTAAGGACAAAACTAATCCAAGGTACCTTTAGTGTTTCAAACTCGAACCCTTTCGAACCCAAAACATTTTCGAAAACCCCCGGTCAGGATTTGCTTCTTGTACGATTTCAAGAATTATCGGTCGACTGATGTCGGACCTCAACTACTCAGTTTTCAATCAAAATAAAGTTTTTAAAAGAAAAAGAAAAGGGACTCTGGCAGGTGTGGGAATCGTTGACGAACGATTCCCGGGATGTGTAAGCGGCCGTGTGTCAGGCGGTCCATCAACTATTATTCCGGCCCAAGTGTTGCCGAAGGATGATTACGGATGTAGTTTTCATCGAGGGTGATTACGGATGTAGTTTTCACCCGAGGATAGTTACGGATGTAGTTTCTATCCTTCTACCGGTAGAGAAGACCCGCGGATTATTGGACTTGGATGTGACGACTGATCATCGTCAATCCCTATCAGGTTTTATGTTTTCTTTAAGTCCCATTCCTCCACTTTGGAAAAATGCTCTAACACTGCTTCTTAGGTGTAAGTGCCAAGTTGCCGATAGTATCCTATTTTGATGAGAAAGGTGTTGACTTTATGCAGTATCTAGAACTGCAAGTTTACTTTGAAAACAAGGGCACGTATTGGCGCACCTTTGAAATTTATCAACGATGACAAATGATTTTATAACCGATTGATATAAACGAGTTCAATAACTGCTAAACACATGTAATGTTATATTGCTTACCTTATACATATATTTCTTGCTGAGCTATAGTTGCTCACTCTTGCTTGTTTTCAAATTTACAAACACAACAGTTAAGAGAAATGGCAAGACCCAGACAGACTGCCCGAAAGCATGTGACTAGGCCCGAGGCAGCAGTTGAGATTCCACCGGTAGGCCCCATTAGCCGGATTGGTTGGCAACTTTTGTTAGTACGTTTTATTTATAAGTATGACCTGTGCAAAGCAGTGTACCGTAACAAACATTCAAGCCGCTAACACTGCTTCATATCGAAGTGTTGTTGGTAGCATAAATGCTATTTAATTCGGTTTGTAATAACTCTGAAGCTTTTACTTTTGCTCAATCAAGTGTATGATGTTTCTGAGACTCTAACCTGTGTGTGTGTGTGCGGTGTGAGTTTTATTGCGGGGTCGATGGCTGTTATATATATTATGTGCAAGAACAGGTATGTTATTAATGGAAAATGGACCGTGAGCGCCTAGATCTCCGACCCCGGATCTGGGGGCGTCACAAGGTCAGTGGTTCCGGCCTTCTGAAGAACCCTTTGTTCTTATTCACCTCAAAGATGTGTTCAATAGAAGCTGCTAAAGGAGTATAGTTACTCGGCCTTTGATCGTAAGTGTATGTATCAGGTGGACCCCAATTCCTTCCAGCTTCGGCTATATTCACCCGATTTGCACCAGTTGTTATACGGCGAGTAGGACTAGGAGACCTATCCTTCCTCTTACCAGCCTTTCCCTTTCTGATTGTCAGTTTTTCGGTTATCTGCCAAGGATTGTTCCACAATTTTGAAAGACTCAGCTTGTGCAAACACATCAGCCAACGTAGGTGGATCCCGTCCTTGAAGGTGTTTCCAGAAATCAGTTCCTACTGACAATCCGGATATCAGGAAACTCTTGAGCGTTTCATCTGTTGTCCCTCTCACCATAGTGGATTCCGAGTTGAATCTCTTGAAATAGGATTGCAAACTCTCTCCTTCCCTTTGCTTGATATTGGCCAAGGTTGTGACTGGGGAAGCATATTTTACTGCGGCCTAGAACTTAGTTAAGAACAAGTTCCTCATCACCTGCCATGATGTAATTACTCCTGGACCAAGCTTCTGAAACCATTGCTGAGCACTCTCCCTGAAAGTTGCCGCCAACAATCGACATCTAGCTAATTCCGTAACTTCATAGACATCCATCTCAATATCAAAACGTCCAAGGAATTCCACAGGGTCTGCATTTCCATGAAATCGCAAATCATTTGTCATTGATCTATACCCAGCAGGGAGCTGTGCCTCTCTAACTTCGGTCGAGAAGGGAGAGGATGTTGGCGCAGTTGCAGATATTCTTCCTCCATCCAGGTGAGCAAGGAGTTTCTTTAAATCATCCACATTGAATGTTCCCACTCCAGGAATATTTTGGATATTTGGTTGTTCCACAGTCTAAGTACCCCCCGGGGGTGGAGGCGGCGGTGGAGCAGCTGACTGAATGCCTCCTTGAACCTCTACTTGTGGTTGAATCACAACATCCTCTTGAGTTTGTGTTTGCTGACCCTCAGGATTTCCATGAGGTTGTGAATTCCCTTGAGAACCTCTCTGATACTGTCCTCCCGAGTGAGAGTGCGTCCTCGACCTGGACTCACTAGAGGTGCTTGAGGGGATTTGATGGATACGGGGGGATCTTCCGCCTGAGGGCGCGCCCTGGTTACGGGGGCGCCTATTTCCCTGATACCAATCCATTCTTCTATCACCGTTATCACGGTTTCTTCTTCCAGTGTTATCACGATGAGGAGCTTGTTCAAATCCAAGGGGCCGCGACCTGTTATGAACAGGGGGCGCGCGCTGTGGATTATCATTTCGAGCAAGAGTTCTCTCATGTCCAAGGGGCCGCGACCTGTTGTTAGGGGGCGCGTGCTGTGGATCATGACTCTGTGGAAGGGCTCGCCTATGTCCAAGGGGCCTTGTCCTGTTATCAGGGGGCACGCGTTGTGAATCATGGGGCCTCGATTCCATATATTTGTCTTTCATATGAAGCTCGAGGAGTACCATCCTCAAATCGTCATCATTAAGCCTTATTCCAAGGCGTTCTTTCAAGCTGGCAAAATCTCTCCTTTCTCTGGCCATTTGTTCCTCATCCCCTTGAATCACCCTAGGAGTGCGCCCCGAATGGTGAGGATGAGGGCGTGCCCTCTGTTGAGGATTCAACAACCTGCGCTCAGAATTATTTTCACTAGGATGTTCAATAATAGGATCAGAATAATCTAACCTTCGAGGAGTGACCAGCTGAAATCTCCTTTCCTAATTTTCCTCCATCCTTCGAGAATCTTCCTCGATCAGAGGGGATTTCCCTGATCGGCGATGATTTCGTGGGATACTCCGAGATTTTCTCCTTGATTCTTGCTCTTCCTCCACAGAACCTAATCTCGCCCCGAAACTATTTATGGCATCTTGCATAACATACAATTGTTCCATTAATGCCGAATTACTGATAAGAACGGGCGGCTGTCCACCGATGGCGGCCGGAGTTCCATGATGTCGCGGAGGAGCAGCAACATTTTCCGGAACATAAGCTTCATGACGCGCTTGGTTATCTCCCAAGCTGTCATCATAATCGGAACCATCTTCTTCTCGAGAACCTCTGCCATGATTGTGAGACATTTTTTCCTCCTAAGATGTAGATCTTGATTGGCTCCCCTCCTTCTAGCGCCAATTTGTTGACGGAGGAATTTGGGAACAACAAAATTCGAGGTACGTCACCGAAAACAAGATCTAATGCGATGGTTCTTTGCCGGAGAAAACGGTGGTGTGTGATTGTTGAGCATAATTGGTGGCTGAGATTGATAGGGTTAGTGGCGGCTATTTCAGAGCTCTCGACTTCCAACCCCTCAATCGGCCTACGTACCCCAGTATTTATAGGGGATCAAGCCATACGTAGTTCTTGGAGAGCAAGAAACCCAAACGGTCTTGGATTGTAAGTCTAGCATCCGGAATGTTCTACTATGAGGCCTAACCACAAAGGCCCAAGGCTCACCCAAGATCCCAAGACTTCACGGATAAGGAAACTTCCCCCGTCGAGGACTAGTCCTATCCGCTACCAGCTATTTCTTGATTTCAAGGATGCAGGTACAGCCGTGGTTTACCCCAAGTGCAGAACGCATCCCTGTCCCCCGAATGAGAAGCACCCACCAGATAGCAGGACAGGTGATCCAGAGCTTTTGGGTGCAAAGTGCAGGATTACTCCGAAGTTCCCCAATAAGAGCGCGCCCATTGAATACAGGAACAGAGCTCCCAAAGCACACACCAGAAAGTCCCCAACTTTCCACCTTAGGGCGCGCCCTTATTGTTTAAGATGGGTCCTTATATCCAGGCAAACCCCTGGAGGCCTTCTGCGACGGACATCCCCCTCCTGAGATACGACAGGAGGGAATTCTTCAATACGACAGGAGGGAATTCTTCAATAACTCCTGGAATCCCAGCCTAAGTGGAATCCCAGAAAAGAATTCTTCAATGGTTCTTGGAAAATCAAGTTTATCATCCTTTTTCAGTATTTAGGGCGCGCTCTCCTTATAGAGCAAGAGAGGGTGCGGCCTGACTTCCGTATTTCCACCAAATCCCTAATTTAATCTAGAATTCCCCAAATTGAACCCGTATTTTGACCCGAATCCATCTTGAAATACCCGAACCGAAATTTGTCTATAACACGAGGTCCTCCACATTCTTCCCGGTTTAAAAACAGTGGTTCTTCTAACCACTTGCTATTTCCAGAACTAGAACACCAAAACTGAACACATCAGACTTAACTTAGAATTGGCCATACATAGCATACTCGGGTGCCATATATCCACTACAATATAGATAACAAAATTAACATTGTTAAAGAAACATGATTTTAGAGCACTGATGAAATTACATTTGTTAGTATAATGATCCTTGACCATTGTGCTATTAACTTTTGGCAATTAGTGGTATGAAATGGTAGAAGACTTACTATGTTCCCACTATTCTGATAGGAATTCCCGTTTTCCGTCTTTGCGTAAATTAAATACGGAGAGTATAATAGTCAATAATAATAACAGATATTGACAGATGAACACCAATATTTATACGTGGAAAACCCCCATAAGCCAAAGAGGTAAAAACCACGGGACCTGCTCCGAATGTTTCCACTATAATGATAATAATGGTTACAATATTCTCTCTCAATTTTACGAAGTAACACTTGAGGCACAACTGAATAAAAATACAGCGATTCACTACTCCTTCGGTACTGGACCGGATAACCTAGACAAAAATATCCCTTCGGTACTTGACCGGATAACCTGGAGGACTCCCCTTATTGCGACTGCAATGGCTGGACGAACTCCTAATGCTGTAGACCCAGATGGCTACAGCCCGACCAAACTCTAACACTAACTCACCCGAAACGAAAGAAGAGAGAAGCACGAGGGCCCCCTATTCTGACCTGCCTGAAACTACCGCAAGGTAAGTTTCCTAATAGATGGACTATCTAGCAGCTATGATGGAGAGAAGAGAGTAAGATGTTTTGGTGTATTTTTAGTAATGAAGGGGGAGAGATATATATAGGTGATAGAAATGTGGTAGGTGGTGGTAAGGGGTTGGTGAGGGGTTGGTGAGTGGTTGGTGATTTTGGAAGAAAAATAAAGCAGCTGCCTGACATATTCTACTGGTAATTCCTTGAGTTACATCTAAGTTGAATAGCCTAGCCATGCCAAAGTCAGCAATTTTAGGATTCGTCTTTGCATCTAGCAAAACATTGCTAGCTTTCAAATCCCAGTGGATAATCCTTAGTCTAGAATCTTCATGAAGGTAAAGAATTCCCCTGGCAACTCCACCTATGATCTTGTACCGTTTTTGTAACGACTGGGAAAATTTCGTGTATTTTATTCTGTTAAAATATGTTTTTAGTTGATTTTATTGTGTTTTTATTTAATTTTTAATGCATTTAAACACATTATGATTTTTATTAAATAGAAAAATTATCCCATACGTGTTACGTGACTTCTGTGTAGCATAGATTATTTTATTATATTTTTCTGTAATTTTTATATTTTTAGAATACAATTTTTTTGCATTTTAAATTCCGGAACCAGCCCCTATACTGAATCTGAGCCCTGTTTTTTATACAATTATTTTTATAAAATGGTAGGATATATAAAAATGAATTTTGTTGTAATTTTTGTAATATTCACAATTTTTGGGAAATTTTGGCATATATATTATAATTGTTTAAAATTAAAAATATTACATTTTTATCCCATAAAAATTATTTTTAAGGCTTAATAATTTTAATTAGGGGTTAAAAATATTTTTGGGGTATTAATTTTCAGATTAGTATAAATAGCTGATTTTATAATTAAATATTAAAATTAATCAGAAAAATCAGTTTTTAAATTTTTATTTTCTGAAAATTCTGGAAAATTGTTCTTGGTGTTATTGAGGATCAATCTCACTTTTGACAGTGATTCCGGCATCCAAATCGTTCATGTGGGTAACCAAACTGAAGCTCTTGATCTCTACTACATGTTTATGTGTGTTTTAACATCCTAAATTGCTTGAATCGAAAATTCATTATTTTAGTTTAATATTCGAATTTTCTCGAATTTATTGTGGATTGTAGGATGATTTGTTGTTGATGTGGTTAGTGTCTATAGATTGTATATAATCTCAAGAGCATCATGATAATTTTTGTTTGATTTTTAGTAGCTTAAAACTAAAAATCGAATTTTGTGGGGGTGATTATAATTTTCAATTTTCCGGATTTCTTGATGATTGTTTGGTGTTTTTGATAATTTTCCTCCCTCCTTCGAGAATCTTCCTCGATCAGAGGGGATTTCCCTGATCGGCGATGATTTCGTGGGATACTCCGAGATTTTCTCCTTGATTCTTGCTCTTCCTCCACAGAACCTAATCTCGCCCCGAAACTATTTATGGCATCTTGCATAACATACAATTGTTCCATTAATGCCGAATTACTGATAAGAACGGGCGGCTGTCCACCGATGGCGGCCGGAGTTCCATGATGTCGCGGAGGAGCAGCAACATTTTCCGGAACATAAGCTTCATGACGCGCTTGGTTATCTCCCAAGCTGTCATCATAATCGTAACCATCTTCTTCTCGAGAACCTCTGCCATGATTGTGAGACATCTTTTCCTCCTAAGATGTAGATCTTGATTGGCTCCCCTCCTTCTAGCGCCAATTTGTTGACGGAGGAATTTGGGAATAAAAAAATCGAGGTACGTCGCCGGAAACAAGATCTAATGCGATGGTTCTTTGCCGGAGAAAACGGTGGTGTGTGATTGTTGAGCATAATTGGTGGCTGAGATTGATAGGGTTAGTGGCGGCTATTTCAGAGCTCTCGACTTCCAACCCCTCAATCGGCTTACGTACCCCGGTATTTATAGGGGATCAAGCCATACGTAGTTCTTGGAGAGCAAGAAACCTAAACGGTCTTGGATTGTAAGTCTAGCATCCGGAATGTTCTACTATGAGGCCTAACCACAAAGGCCCAAGGCTCACCCAAGATCCCAAGACTTCACGGTTAAGGAAACTTCCCCCGTCGAGGACTAGTCCTATCCGCTACCAGCTATTTCTCGATTTCAAGGATGCAGGTACAGCCGTGGTTTACCCCAAGTGCAGAACGCATCCCTGTCCCCCGAATGAGAAGCACCCACCAGATAGCAGGACAGGTGATCCAGAGCTTTTGGGTGCAAAGTGCAGGATTACTCCGAAGTTCCCCAATAAGAGCGCGCCCATTGAATACAGGAACAGAGCTCCCAAAGCACACACCAGAAAGTCCCCAGCTTTCCACCTTGGGGCGCGCCCTTATTGTTTAAGATGGGTCCTTATATCCAGGCAAACCCCTGGAGGCCTTCTGCGACGGACATCCCCCTCCTGAGATACGACAGGAGGGAATTCTTCAATACGACAGGAGGGAATTCTTCAATAACTCCTGGAATCCCAGCCTAAGTGGAATCCCAGAAAAGAATTCTTCAATGGTTCTTGGAAAATCAAGTTTATCATCCTTTTTCAGTATTTAGGGCGCGCTCTCCTTATAGAGCAAGAGAGGGCGCGGCCTGACTTCCGTATTTCCACCAAATCCCTAATTTAATCTAGAATTCCCCAAATTGAACCCGTATTTTGACCCGAATCCATCTTGAAATACCCGAACCGAAATTTGGCTATAACACGAGGTCCTCTACATTCTTCCCGGTTTAAAAACTGTGGTTCTTCTAACCACTTGCTATTTCCAGAACTAGAACACCAAAACTGAACACATCAGACTTAACTTAGAATTGGCCATACATAGCATACTCGGGTGCCATATATCCACTGCAATATAGATAACAAAATTAACATTGTTAAAGAAACATGATTTTAGAGCACTGATGAAATTACATTTGTTAGTATAATGATCCTTGACCATTGTGCTATTAACTTTTGGCAATTAGTGGTATGAAATGGTAGAAGACTTACTATGTTCCCACTATTCTGATAGGAATTCCCGTTTCCCGTCTTTGCGTAAATTAAATACGGAGATTATAACAATCAATAATAATAACAGATATTGATAGATGAACACCAAGATTTATACGTGGAAAACCCCCTTAAGTCAAAGAGGTAAAAACCACGGGACCTGCTTCGAATGTTTCCACTATAATGATAATAATGGTTACAATATTCTCTCTAAAGTTTACGAAGTAACACTTGAGCCACAACTGAATTGAAATACAGCGATTCACTACTCCTTCGGTACTGGACCAGATAACCTGGACAAAAATATCCCTTCGGTACTTGACCGGATAACCTGGAGGACTCCCCTTGTTACGACTGCAATGGCTGGACGAACTACTAATGCTGTAGACCCAGATGGCTACAGCCCGACCAAACTCTCACACTAACTCACCCCAAACGAAAGAAGAGAGAAGCACAAGGCCCCCCTATTCTGACCTACCTGAAACTACGACAAGGTAAGTTTCCTACTAGACGGACTATCTACCAGTTATGATGAAAAGAAGAGAGTAAGATGTTTTGGTGTAGTTTTAGTAATGAAGGGGGAGGGGTATATATAGGTGATAGAAATATGGTAGGTGGTGGTAAGGGGTTGGTGAGGGGTTGGTGAGTTTGGAAGAAAAATAAGGTAGCTACCTAACAATCTCCCCCTAATTCCAAACTCACAGCTCTTCACTTGCACTCCATACCTGCGCCCCACTTGCACAACTCTAACTTTTCCCGTGGAATGACCTTCGTCATCATATCAGACAGATTCTTATCCGTGTGTATCTTCTCTATCTGTATTACCCCTTCTTCAACCTTTTCCCGTAGCCAATGGTAACGTACATTAATATGCTTAGTACGACTGTGACAAGTAGCATTCTTGCTCAAGTCAATAGCACTTTGGCTATCACAATATAAATCAAAGTTGTCTTGCTTCTGACCCTATTCTTGGAGAAACCGCTTTAACCAAACCAGCTCCTTGCCTGCTTCACAAGCTGCAATATACTCTGATTCGGTTGTTGATAATGCAACACACTTTTGCAACTTGGACTGTCATGCTACAGCTCCCCCCGCAAAAGTAAAAGCATCCCTAGGATTTGTTTTGCTGGACCCAAGTCTATCATATCAAAGAACTTGGACAAATCTTCTTTCAGCTTGCGGTTCATGTTAGCATCTTGGTCGACCACTAACATATCATCAACATAAAGTAGCAGTATAATGAAGTTACCGTTAGGAAACCTTTGCACATAAGCACAGTGATCGGATGCATTTCTCTTGAACTTATGATTCCTCATGAATGAATCAAACTTTTTGTACCATTGTCTTGGCGCTTGCTTAAGCCCGTATAAACTCTTCTTGAGTTTACAAACCATGTGCTCCTTTCCTTTCACTTCAAATCCTTCTGGATGGTGTATGTAGATCTCTTCCTTCAAATCTCCATGAAGGAATGCAATTTTCACATCTAACTTCTCAAGCTCAAGATCCATGCTAGCCGCTAATCCGAGAACTGTTCGGATTAATGTCATCTTTACAACCGGAGAAAAGAATTCATCGAAATTAATGCCTTCCTTCTGTGCAAAGCATTTAACCACCAAGCATATTTTATACTTTACAAGCTTTTCATCATCCCTTTTTACTTTGAAGACCCATTTGTTCCTCAAAGCCTTCCGTCCTCTCGGAAGTGTAGTCAACTCATAAGTTTCGTTCTTGTTTAAAGAATCCATCTCCTCTTACATTGCTTTCAACCAGAAACTGCTTTCTTTACGAGTCTCTACTTCCTCAAACATCTCGGGCTCCCCCTCATCAGCAATTAAGATGTACTCGTATGAAAGATATCTTCCTGATGGTCTCCGTTCTCTCGTAGAACGTCGTGGCTGAGTTTCTTCAGCTTCAGGCTGAAGTGGTAGCTCCCCCTGCTCAGCAGCCTCATCATCTGCCATATCATCTCCCTCATCTTCTAATGTATCTGGATTTCTAGCTTGACTTCATTGTTGAGTGCTCCCAAAATTCTCATAATTTTGAGACTCATGGAAAACCACATCTCTGCTCCTGAATATCTTCTTCGATTCAGGATTCCACAACCAATACCCGAACTCTAGATCCCCGTAGCCAACGAGAAAACACAAAGTTGATTTATCTTCAAGCTTTGTTCTATGCTCCTTTGGGATGTGTGCAAAAGCCTTGCATCCAAACACCCGCAAGTAGGAATAGGAAACATCCTTTCCTAACCAGATCTTCTCTGGAATCTCAAAATTCTGAGGTGCCGATGGAGATCGATTGATCAAGTAGCAAGCTGTTCTTACAGCTTCTCCCCAAAATGACTTCGGCAATCTAGACATTTTCAACATGCATATGACTCGTTCAGTAATGGTGCGGTTCATTCTTTCTGTAATGCCATTCTGTTGTGGGGTTCCAGGAATCGTCTTTTCATGCCGGATACCATACTTTGTAAGGTACTCTTGAAACTCTTTTGAAGTGTACTCCCCCCCATTGTCACTACGAAGGCACTTCAGTTGTTTCCCTGTTGATCTTTCAACCAATGCATGAAACTTCTGGAATTACTCAAATACTTGATATTTGGATTTGAGTATCTCAACCCACACCTTTCGAGATGCTTCATCAATGAAGGTAACAAAGTACCTATTTCTGCCTAAGGACTCCACCTCAAACGGACCACATACATCAGAATAAACTCTTTCTAACAGCCCCGACTTTTTCTTCAATAGACTGCTAAAAGATTGTTGTTTCCCGAATAAACAATATTCGCACGGCAGCAATGCAGTTCCTTTAGCAAATGGAATGAGGGATTTCTTTGCTAGAATCTTCAGCCCTTTCTCGGTCATGTGACCAAGCCTCTTGTGCCACAAACTTGCTGAAGCTTCATCTTCAACTGTATTCAACTCATTTGAACACATCGTCACTTGTGTCTTGTACAAAGAACCACAAGTGGATCCTCTTGCAACCACCAACGAACCCGTAGTAAGCTTCCACATTCCTCTACTGAATGTATTTACGTACCCTTGCTTATCTAGTGCCATGCCAGAAATCAAGTTGAGCCGTAAGTCCGGAACATGCCTGACATCTTTCAAAGTCATTGAACAACCCGTGTTTGTCTCAATACAGATGTCACCAATGCCTGCGATCTTTGACTGATCAGAGTTACCCATTCTTACAGTACCAAAGTCCCCTGACTTGTACGTCATAAAAAATTCCTGAGTGGGTGTTGCATGATACGTTGCTCCAGTATCTATTACCCATTCGACCTTCTGATCATCAACATGTAAGCATTCTTCTTCCCCAAAAGAAAGGATCACAACATCTTCTGTCATAGCAGCTGTTATGTTCTTCTCGGCATGTTTCCCTTGTTCACCATTATTTTATTGCTTGAGCCAGGCCCTACAATCCTTTTTGTAATGACCCTTCTTCTTACAATAGTAACATTAAACATTGGAGTTTGATTTGCCACCGGAATTCGTAAAATTCCTGCTTTTACTACGCCCCCTGTTCGAATCCTTGTAGTTGCTACTGCCCCTGTTTTCAGTAACAAGAGCCTGGGAATCATGGTTGACTCCCTGTACTCTTCTTCTCATGGATTCTGATAGAATATAATTTACATATATTTTAGAGGATTTTATTCCCACATTTAATGAGCTTTTGCGAATAATCGTGTCGATTTAATAAGTTTTATTGGAGTTTATTGCAGGAAATAAATAATTCCCAAACTTGGAAGGAATTGAGTTTATTTGGACTTAAATTACTAGAAAATTCGTAACTATTGGGCAGCTTGCGTGTACATCACTGTTTGGGCCATAACTTGAGTTTCAGACATCAGAATTGGGTGATCTTACAGCCCACGCGAAGATAACAGAATTTTCTACAAGTCAAAGGTGGTCCAATATCAATATTCCAACTGGAGAAGCCCAGAAACAGGCCTGAAAGATAGATGACGAATTTCACTTCCTGGAATCCTATTTCAATTCTAATTACGGCAAATCTTGGACAACAAATTCTTATCCAACACAAAGAGGGAAATTACCAGAAGTCTACGAGGCTTATCTAATTCAAGGAGGATATTTCTTTTTTTTATTCCTACTTCTATTACAATTGTAATATTTTATTAGCTGTTTCCTACTTAGTTTTGGTTAGCTAATTTTTAGGCTCCTGGTGCCTATATAAACACATCTAGGGGTATTGTTTTAGGATCCAATCTTAGAGATCAAAAGCATTGGTACGTATACTTTTGTAAACACTTTTTCTCTATTCTTATAATTATGTGTTCTTATATTCATTCTTGTTTTGTTAATTCAATCATGTGTGAGTAGTTTATTAATCTAGGGTTGAGTTGAACCCTAGTTATGGTCGATGTGTGAATTCCCCAATTTGATTGTTTAATTGCTCTTGCTTATTGAGTTGTTTTAATTAGCAATTGCAGATCAGACGTGATTATGTGTATTGTTTGAACCATTATCTATTTATCAACGAGAGTTGGATTTAGATGGTTGTGATTTATCCAATAAGAACATGAACTTCTCCATGAGAATAGGTAGAACGGATTGTTAGGAAGTTAGGGTGCTGTTATTAATGTCTCTGAATTGCATGATACCATGAGAATAGGCTTGATTGTATTTTAGAGAAGCCATTAATACCCGAGAGGGATTATTGGTATTTATAGGGCGCATCTTTCCTGTTGAGTATTATACGATTAATTGGGGAGGAAAATTCACGATTGCATTGACCATGCTAGTGGGGATACTTAATTCTGGATGTTTTTAGATCTGATTAGTATAAACACAATTCTTCTTAGTATAAATTAGTTTAATTAAATCCTCAAAATTTATTGTGTTACTTGCTTAGCTAAATTAAATCAGAAAAAGACTGGTGATTGGCACTTTTGTCTCTGTGGGAACGACTCTGACTTACCCTACTGCATAGTTAGAAGGATTTGTTAGATTTTTATTATTTGATAGGCACGCGACAGCCTTGTCAAATTTTTGGCGCCGCTGCCGGGGACAAAGCAGTGTTAGATTGGTTAATTTTTGAGTTAGTTTAGCTAAGTTTTTTAGTTGTGTTGCTTCGGCTATTATTCTTGTTCTGTTTGATCTTTGCTTGTGGTTTTTCTTGTTTCTTGTAAAATTGATTTTCAGATTCCTATGACAAGAAATTAAGCGAGTGAAGAGACGAGCAGGAAGAAAACATGGAGGCATTGATTGAGACTATGCGGGCATTTTCTCAAAAGATCGATGAAATTGAGTCAAGAAATTCTTATTTGGTTGCTACTTGTGATGTTTGCGGTATACAGGGACACACTCAAAATTTTTGCCAATATAATACCCCTTATTACCCAAGCCAAGCACAATATTGGGATAATAATTTTCATTACAATGCCCATTACAACTCTGACCAGCCACCACAATACAATCCTTATTCCGAAACATACACTTCTAGTTTGGAAAATTATTCTGATTTTTCCTACCAAAGCAATCCAGCTCAACCAGAAAAATCAAGCTTGGAAACTGCCTTGGAAAATTATTTCTCTCCATGTGCCAAGATGAATGAGTCATTAGCCACTTGTGATGCTCAACGTCAACAGTTTAATGCTCAGTTTGAAGAGAAGCAAGTTAGTCCATGCCAAGCTCAACCACCTCAAATCAACTACTTTCAGCCACTACAAAAATCCAACTTGGAAAGTCTGTTGGAAGGAGTTGTTGTTACACAGCTGGGCAAGAATGAAGAGGTTGAGACAAGTCTTAATGAGTTGAAAACTCAAGGTAAGTTGATTGAAATCTCAATTGCTCAACTAGCTCAAGAGGTAACTGAATTCGTTGAGAGGCGCTCTCAATTGGAGGAAATACCAATGAGTCAATTTGATGATACAACTTTGTGGAGTGGTAAGGAGTTCAAAGAGTCACCAAACGAGGTTAGTAATAGTGAGCTAATTTTTGATGATTATGATGATTTTGATGATGATTTTGAAAGTCTCACTCTTATTGATCCATATGCTTCTCAAGAAATTAACTCGTGTGAAAACTCTTTTGATAATAATGATGTTGATATCTTAGATGACTCTATTTGCATGCTATTTGACGAGGGTGATAGTATGGTTGTGGAAGATATAAATTTGAATAAGGATATTGTGATTCCCATTGTGGTAGATGAGATAGAACCGAATTTGGATACGCTTGACTTGAAGAATGCTAAGATTGAGAATGTGTATATGCCTGTTGTAGACCCGATTTGGGAGGGATTTGTGAAAAGTAGTCATAAATGTTTTGATGCGGATTTTGCTAATTTTTTTCACATCCCGAAATTTCGTGAGCATCACATGAGTCTCACGTGCCAATTTATGTATCTTCTTGGTTATCTAATTGGTGCTCACATCACTAGATTAATTCAAATTAGGAGATATGTACATCTATATGCTTTTTCGCCAGGATAATTGTCAACAGGTGTCGGGCTAACGACGTTAAACAAATGCGCTACTTGGGAGGCAACCCATGGATTCTGTATACTGTGGAGGACTGGTGCACTTCATGCTTTGGCATAGGGGAGTATTTCTTTCCTTCTTTTAATTAGTTAAAATACTTAGTATTGTGTCATTGAGGACATTGCCACATTTAAGTGTGGGGAATGTGTTCTTTGTAGTATCATAGTATTAGTAGTATAATTAAAAAATATATAATAATTAAAAAAAAAACCAAAAATAATTCTAGCCATGCGAAGATTACTTGTGTAAATGCACCCATGCATGCTGTTAGAAATCTTGTGTTTATGGATGCTTTTGATTGAGAGATGATATGTGATGTTCTTGTGCACACACGTACACTAGCAAGTAGAAACTGGTAGACTTATTGAATGTGGTAAGGGATTAGAATGACATGAATATGTGCAAGATAATTTGGTCTTTATGCTTTGAGTACAAGTAGGTGCGTTAGAGAGACTATTACTTTGGGATTGATTATGTTTTGTCACACCAAGTGAGTTTTGAGCCTATATGCATATCTTTTGCATAACTATTTGTTTGCTTGAGTGTCCACTTGTTGTTTACATTGCTAGCACTTGCTTGAAGTCTTTCTTGAGATGCATGACATTTATTGATGATAAGATGATAAAGGCAATTAGGTATAACCTCATATTTCCCATATTACCAAACCATTTATACATGATCAATTAGTTAACCCTTTGAGCTTAATCCTATTCTTTCGGTGACACACCACGTTACTTGCCATATATCCTTTTCTTGTATTGGCCTATATTAAATTTGAACCCAATTGTCAAAGGCTAGTATTGTTCTTAAGGGAGTAATAAGGTGTGTAATAAAAAGGGGGTTTTATTGATGATCATACTTTTGGGGAATATTTGGGGTTTGATTGTTAGCTTGTTAGTCGAAGTTGGAAATCATATCTTAAGGATCATTGTTCATCTGGTTATTATTCAGCTCTCTAAAAAAAAAGGGAAGAAGCAAGTACTCCTTTGAGATCATTGGGTGGTAAGTGCAATGACATATGAAAGGGACGATCCATGTGCATGCGCTGGTATTAAGCAATTGTATTTTGGTGACTTTTCGCTACCCGTGGTTACTGGAGAATTACTTGTCTTGAAAAAAAAAAAGAAAAAAAAAAGAAAAAAAAGAAGAAAAAGAAAAAACAGAAAAAATAAATTTGAGAGCATACTTATCCTTTGTGATCCTACTTAGATTCGACTAGACAAAGTTTTTGGACTATGATAAAAGTTCAAGTGTGGGGAAGTATTCATTGGTTTTCATAAGTATGGGAGTTGTTTGAATTTCATTGTTGGGTACTAGCTTTTGACTTAACCTTCTTTAGCTTTCTTGACATACCTTGTCCCTAGCCCCATTACAACCTGAACAAAGACCTTTTGATTGTCATCGATAATGTATGTTGTGTTAAGAGTTAGATTGATAACAAGGACAAAGCATGTTTATGATATTGTTGGAGTTGAGTGAAACACTTACCCTTGTTTTGAGTGAATATTCTTTGTGAGTGAAGGTGAGTTTTTGCTTTTGGCATAGGAGATCCCAGATTTTGTCTCAAAGATGTGCTCTTGTGTGCTTAGCATGTTTACCAACCTATTCTTACATTTGACATGGATTTCTATAATTTTATGCATCTTTCTTGAGTAAACTATGTGGATACTTGCACTTTAGACACCAAGACATTGCATTTTCATTTTGATTCTTAAGTTGATATGGCATGAGAGGACGGGTGTGTGTGGTGTTGTGTTGATGTGTGATCTTTTGCATGAGCTAGATGGATTTTGTGGGTATATTCGCTATAAGCCCTCACGAGACCCTACTCGTCCACTAGGGCTACCTAGGGGTTTAAAGGACTTGTTGCATATGTTAAATGCAACCGTGATCACCTACGGAAGTGGTACTAATTAGTTAGTGTAGTTATTATTTTAGCTTGCACGAGGACGCGCAAAGTGCTAAGTGTGGGGATATTTGATAGAATATAATTTACATATATTTTAGAGGATTTTATTCCCACATTTAATGAGCTTTTGCGAATAATCGTGTCGATTTAATAAGTTTTATTGGAGTTTATTGCAGGAAATAAATAATTCCCAAACTTGGAAGGAATTGAGTTTATTTGGACTTAAATTACTAGAAAATTCGTAACTATTGGGCAGCTTGCGTGTACATCACTGTTTGGGCCATAACTTGAGTTTCAGACATCAGAATTGGGTGATCTTACAGCCCACGCGAAGATAACAGAATTTTCTACAAGTCAAAGGTGGTCCAATATCAATATTCCAACTGGAGAAGCCCAGAAACAGGCCTGAAAGACAGATGACGAATTTCACTTCCTGGAATCCTATTTCAATTCTAATTACGGCAAATCTTGGACAACAAATTCTTATCCAACACAAAGAGGGAAATTACCAGAAGTCTACGAGGCTTATCTAATTCAAGGAGGATATTTCTTTTTTTTATTCCTACTTCTATTACAATTGTAATATTTTATTAGCTGTTTCCTACTTAGTTTTGGTTAGCTAATTTTTAGGCTCCTGGTGCCTATATAAACACATCTAGGGGTATTGTTTTAGGATCCAATCTTAGAGATCAAAAGCATTGGTACGTATACTTTTGTAAACACTTTTTCTCTATTCTTATAATTATGTGTTCTTATATTCATTCTTGTTTTGTTAATTCAATCATGTGTGAGTAGTTTATTAATCTAGGGTTGAGTTGAACCCTAGTTATGGTCGATGTGTGAATTCCCCAATTTGATTGTTTAATTGCTCTTGCTTATTGAGTTGTTTTAATTAGCAATTGCAGATCAGACGTGATTATGTGTATTGTTTGAACCATTATCTATTTATCAACGAGAGTTGGATTTAGATGGTTGTGATTTATCCAATAAGAACATGAACTTCTCCATGAGAATAGGTAGAACGGATTGTTAGGAAGTTAGGGTGCTGTTATTAATGTCTCTGAATTGCATGATACCATGAGAATAGGCTTGATTGTATTTTAGAGAAGCCATTAATACCCGAGAGGGATTATTGGTATTTATAGGGCGCATCTTTCCTGTTGAGTATTATACGATTAATTGGGGAGGAAAATTCACGATTGCATTGACCATGCTAGTGGGGATACTTAATTCTGGATGTTTTTAGATCTGATTAGTATAAACACAATTCTTCTTAGTATAAATTAGTTTAATTAAATCCTCAAAATTTATTGTGTTACTTGCTTAGCTAAATTAAATCAGAAAAAGACTGGTGATTGGCACTTTTGTCTCTGTGGGAACGACTCTGACTTACCCTACTGCATAGTTAGAAGGATTTGTTAGATTTTTATTATTTGATAGGCACGCGACAGCCTTGTCAGATTCACTAAGGATACTCTGCTTAATTGATTGCAACGTTAGTTGCTTAGTTGGTACAACATTAGTTACTGTCACCACTAGCGTATCCCAGCCGGATGGTAAAGTATTGAGAAGAAATATTGCTTGGAATTTCTGTTCAAACTCCATCTTCATATTTGATAGTTTATTTAACAACCTTTGGAATTCGCTCATATGCTCTGACATGTTGTTCCCATCCTGGTACCTCATGTTCACCAGCTGACGAACTAGAAAAGTTACATTTTTTGAACTTTTCTCTTGGAACGTAGACTCTAATGTCGTCCAAAGCGTATAAGCGTCTTCTTCTTCAGAGACATGATGATACTTCGAATTATAAATCCATTGATGAATGAGATTGATAGTTTTCAAGTTCATCTTCTTCCAGTCACCATCAGACTTTGCTACAGGTTTGACTCCTTTCAGCTCCATCGGATCAAACAAGTCCTTACTATAAAGCAAATCCTTTATTCTGCTTTTCCACATTGGATAATTTGAAGCTGTTAGGCTTACCATTACACTTGAAGAATCATCCATTTCATTTTACCAAAGACTATGGGAATCTCACTTAGAACCACACAAGTTGGCCAGGAAAGTGGATGTGTTTGGGAGCTTTCCGTATTAGTACGACGCGTTATCAAGTAACCACTGCGCACAAAGCACTTTCCTAGACACCAACAACGTGGGTCCCAGCTTTGATACCAACTGTTAGGAATTCCTATTTCCCGTCTTTGCGTAAATTAAATACGGAGATTATAATAGTCAATAATAATAACAGATATTGATAGATGAACACCAAGATTTATACGTGGAAAACCCCCTTAATCCAAAGAGGTAAAAACCACGGGACCTGCTCCGAATGTTTCCACTATAATGATAATAACGGTTACAATATTCTCTCTCAAGTTTACGAAGTAACACTTGAGGCACAACTGAATAGAAATACAGTGATTCACTACTCCTTCGGTACTGGAGCGGATAACCTGGACAAAAATATCCCTTAGGTACTTGACCGGATAACTGGAGGACTCCCCTTGTTGCGGCTGTAATGGCTGGACGAACTCCTAATGCTATAGACCCAGATGGCTACAGCCCGACCAAATTCTCACACTAACTTGGTATCAGAGCAAGGTTGAGGAAGGGGTAATACAGATAGAGAAGATACACACAGATAAGAATCCGTCTGATATGATGACGAAGGTAATTCCACGGGAAAAGTTGGAGCTGTGCAACCGAAGCGCAGGTATGGAGTGCAAGTGAAGAGCTGTGAGTTTGGAAATATGATTGACATCTTTCAAAGTCATTGAACAACCCGTGTTTGTCTCAATACAGATGTCACCAATGCCTGCGATCTTTGACTGATCAGAGTTGCCCATTCTTACAGTACCAAAGTCCCCTGACTTGTACGTTGTAAAGAATTCCTGAGTGGGTGTTGCATGATACGTTGCTCCAGTATCTATCACCCATTTGACCTTCTGATCATCAACATGTAAGCATTCTTCTTCCTCAAAAGAAAGGATCACAACATCACCAACTGTTAGGAATTCCCGTTTCCCGTCATTGCGTAAATTAAATACGGAGAGTATAACAGTCAATAATAATAACAGATATTGACAGATGAACACCAATATTTATACGTGGAAAACCCCCATAAGCCAAAGAGGTAAAAACCACGGGACCTGCTCCGAATGTTTCCACTATAATGATAATAATGCTTACAATATTCTCTCTCAATTTTACGAAGTAACACTTGAGGCACAACTGAATAAAAATACAGCGATTCACTACTCCTTCGGTACTGGACCGGATAACCTAGACAAAAATATCCCTTCGGTACTTGACCGGATAACCTGGAGGACTCCCCTTATTGCGACTGCAATGGCTGGACGAACTCCTAATGCTGTAGACCCAGATGGCTACAGCCCGACCAAACTCTAACACTAACTCACCCGAAACGAAAGAAGAGAGAAGCACGAGGGCCCCCTATTCTGACCTGCCTGAAACTACCGCAAGGTAAGTTTCCTAATAGATGGACTATCTAGCAGCTATGATGGAGAGAAGAGAGTAAGATGTTTTGGTGTATTTTTAGAAATGAAGGGGGAGAGATATATATAGGTGATAGAAATGTGGTAGGTGGTGGTAAGGGGTTGGTGAGGGGTTGGTGAGTGGTTGGTGAGTTTGGAAGATAAATAAGGCAGCTGCCTAACATATTCTACTAGTAATTCCTTGAGTTACATCTAAGTTGAATAGCCTAGCCATGCCAAAGTCAGCAATTTTAGGATTCGTCTTTGCATCTAGCAAAACATTGCTAGCTTTCAAATCCCAGTGAATAATCCTTAGTCTAAAATCTTCATGAAGGTAAAGAATTCCCCTGGCAACTCCACCTATGATCCTGTACCGTTTTTGTAACGACTGGGAAAATTTCGTGTATTTTATTCTGTTAAACTATGTTTTTAGTTGATTTTATTGTGTTTTTATTTAATTTTTAATGCATTTAAACACATTATGATTTTTATTAAATAGAAAAATTATCCCATACGTGTTACGTGACTTCTGTGTAGCATAGATTATTTTATTATATTTTTCTGTAATTTTTATATTTTTAGAATACAATTTTTTTTTATTTTAAATTCCGGAACCAGCCCCTATACTGAATCTGAGACCCTGTTTTTGATACAATTATTTTTATAAAATGGTAGGATATATAAAAATGAATTTTGTTGTAATTTTTGTAATATTCACAATTTTTGGGAAATTTTGGCATATATATTATAATTGTTTAAAATTAAAAATATTACATTTTTATTTCATAAAAATTATTTTTAAGGCTTAATAATTTTAATTAGGGGTTAAAAATATTTTTGGGGTATTAATTTTCAGATTAGTATAAATAGCTGATTTTATAATTAATTATTAAAATTAATCAGAAAAATCAGTTTTTAAATTTTTATTTTCTGAAAATTTTGGAAAATTGTTCTTGGTGTTCTTGAGAATCAATCTCACTTTTGACAGTGATTCCGGCATCCAAATCGTTCATGTGGGTAACCAAACTGAAGCTCTTGATCTCTACTACATGTTTATGTGTGTTTTAACATCCTAAATTGCTTGAATCGAAAATTCATAATTTTAGTTTAATATTCGAATTTTCTCGAATTTATTGTGGATTGTAGGATGATTTGTTGTTGATGTGGTTAGTGTCTATAGATTGTATATAATCTCAAGAGCATCATGATAATTTTTGGTTGATTTTTAGTAGCTTAAAACTAAAAATCGAATTTTGTGGGGGTGATTATAATTTTCAATTTTCCGGATTTCTTGATGATTGTTTGGTGTTTTTGATGATTGATATGAGTTGTTGAACTCCTGGGCTTCGATTTGGTATATAGAATGTTAAGTTTGGTGCCCGTTTTCGAGCTCGCCGGATTTTGGCCGGTTCTTGAACGGAGTTGATCGGATTCGGTGAAAACCGATCCGTTTGGTTTGTTTATTGTTGATTCTGAGTTCTAGGATGAATTTGGGACATATAGGTGTCGAAACCGCGTGATTTAGAGTTGTTTTTGGGCTCGCCGGATTCTAGGATTGGGTCGCCGGAAAATTTTCAGGTCGCCGGTTTCTGGAAAACTGCCATTGACGACGATGGGTGTTCTTCGAGCATTCACACGAAGAACAGTGAAGGTGGTGATGAACAGTGCCTATTTGATCTTTAAAACCTGAAAATACTTTCTGAAAAATGATTCTGGGAATTATTTTCAGAATTAATTATAAAATTCGAATTTTATTTTCAGAAATTCGAAAAATACTTTTAAAAATTCGAAAAATCATTTTTAAATTTCGAAAAATTATTTTTAATTTCGAAAAATAGTTTTAAAATTTTAATAAATTATTTTTAATTCGAAATTTATTTTATTTGATTATTTTAAATCTATTTAGCTAATATTTTAATTAATTTAAATTGATTGGTTAATTAATAATAATCAATTAATTTAATTAAATAAATATTATTTAAATATGATGAAAAATAATCAAATTTAATTATTTTGAAAAATAAAATAATTTATTTATTTTATAAATATTATTTTACCTTTAATATTTATTTCCTTATTTGTTTAAAATGAAATAAAATTGTTTTAAAATTCCAAAAATAATTCGGGAAGGGTAAAAATAGTTTTAAAATTCTAAAATTGATTCTAAGACCGGATTAGGTAATTAGAAAAATATTTCAATAACCCAATAATTATCTGTAGGGTTTTAAATTATCCTTTTTAATCCAAAAAGGGTAATTTAAATTCTTTAAAATTCCGAAAAATGTTCTAAAAATGTTTATAAAGGTTCTAAAAATACCTTGAGTGTTCTTTTATATGGTGAGTCATATCTGCTATGTAAATTACGTGTTTGATTACTCTGTACATGTTATTATTTGTTTAAAATATTTAGTCGGTAGCAATACAACGTATGGGTAGACCCTAGAACCGAGGTTTGATTGGTAATTGACCTTGTACCTAGCCAGATATTTGAAATAGCATGTTTTATTGTAGAAGTGGGAGAAACCCTAGCTAGTGGGCAGAGTTACCTGCAGTATTCCTAGAAGTGAGAAAACCCTAGCAAGAAAGCATAAATTACCAGCAGTATATTCAGGCAAGTATTTTCTTCCTTGATCATCTTAAACACTGTTTATTTATGTTTCATTGATTCATATCATGACGAATAGCTATTGTTCAGAGCTATTTGTGATCCTTAAATATTTTGTGCGGACACGGTTATTTAATATTGGTACCCTTGATGTGGGGAATTGTTTAAGATAAACTCTTCATATCCTTATTATCGTAGTAAATAATAGGGATGTGAACTGTATGTGAAACTAAGCATTTCCTGTTGAATTCGGAAATTGCTCTATTGGATTGGAAGATGATAAAACGTAGGAGGCCATGGTAGCTGTCATGGTCCAGCAATATTGAAGGAGGATATGGTAACCATTCCATCTTCCTATAGGCTAACATTACTTGCATATTTTGGTACCCTCATGAAATCCGGATTATACACACGGGTATAGCTGTACCAGTGGAGTATAAAGGGTCCCATTGCTTTTGAACCTGATCAGGGGGCAATGGTGTTTCAGTTATGTATATCCAATCTATATCGCCCGAATGGCTATTATATATTGTGAGTTGACAAATGATTCAGTTTTATGTCATGTCAAATGATTTCAGTTATGATCGAATTATAATTCAGTTGTTGATTCAGTTTTCTTTATAATCTGTTTTACTTTTCAGTCAATATTATGCAGCATTTGTTCTGGTTTTATTTTGAAACTGTTTATATATATACTTGCTGGGCTTTTCTTTGGCTCACTCTTGCTTTCACTAAACCTTTCCAGACGGGAAGTATGGTTCCGATCAGCAGTCCAGACAGTATTAGAGGGAGTCAGAGTGGTCGGGTATCCGCACCTCAGGCCGTGCAGGTACTTGTGCGTTTCAGTTGGCGCTAGATAGAATTTTAAATAAAATGGGATGTAATAATAAAATTGAATTAGACTGGATTTAAGTTGACTTGATTTGGTGGTTTGTAATAAGTGACTAGTTTATTTTGGAATATGTCTGCTTGTATTCACACAATAACCTGTTTGCGATCTTTGGTTGCGGGGTCGGTTGCGCATTCTGATATTTTTGGTTGTGATTGGTTGGTGACCCCCGGATCTGGACCCCGGATTTGGAGGGGTGTCACAGTTGGTATCAGAGCTGACAGGTTATAGTCATTGAAATAAGCAGATATATACCATAGGAAAGATTAGGCAGATCACATGAGATAGGACGACGTTTTTGTGTTACGTTGCGTTTGATTTTAGTCTAAGCCTAAGTTGTGAGGTGATTGTGATATTATGTTACTGGGTTGCGTAGGTGTCTGTTGTGGTGACTGCACCGGTAGTTGCACCTCAGCCTATGCCGGCCCTGGAGTGAGTTACACCACCGCTGTTCCCACCTATGGATTTACCACCTATTCCAGCTATTATGGATCCTGACTACCCAGTGATAAGGGTAGACTATTGGCTGGGTTGGGAGTTTCCGCGGGAGCCGATGAGTCCCGTACCACCAGTTCATCCTGTTGATCCAGGTGAGTGGATGGGCTTACCAGTGCTTGGGGAGCCGAGTTATGTGGCACATTTGGGTATGGCTCATGAGGAGGAGATCATGGTGATTGACCCTTCAGCACCAGTCCCCGTACGGATGTTTGTTCCTGATCAGCAGCAGGGAGTAGTGATGCCACCCGCTTTACCTGAGCTTCATCTACCTGATGCAGAGGCGGCTATAGGAGGATTTCTTATGCCAGCAGAGTTCACGGATCAGTCAGACCCCACTGTGCAGGGTCCCTATGTACCACTCTCACCAGTTATACCTTGGCATCAGATGCCACCAGGAGAGGAGAGAGTGCGTGCTTTGATAGAGGAGGTTACAGGCGGGGCAGAGGCTGAGTCGAGGGGCCATATAGGTGCACCGCACATTGTTCCTTTTGGTGAGTATCATGAGCTTTGAGAGGCATATGACTTTTTGAGAGGGCAGAATGTGGAGCTGCGTAGGATGACAGGTCGTCCTGTTTCAGACTCCGAGATTCGTCATAACCTCCGGGAGTTGATTGCAGCCGGTACTTATGAGGTGGAGGCATTGAGGTTGGGTGATTCTGGTACTATCGATTATCGTCGGGCCTACCGTATCCTCCAGAGGATGTTAGCGGATCTTCAGCAGATGGTAGATCCCAGTTGGGATTAGAGACTGTGGGACAGAGACATAGAAGGAAGAATGCTACCTGTGTTTGTTTGGTTTTGGTTGTTTGTAAAATAATGTATGTGTGTATTAGCAGCAGTTTGGTAGAATAAGTCGGGAATTTTGTTGTATATAGCCAACATTAAAGTTGTTAAGGTAGGTTATGAGCGATATAATGAAAGGTGAACCGATCAATAGTCATGTATGACTGTAAGTGGTTATCTATATATCAGCAGTACTTTTGTAGTGTTACGTGTATCGATTCCATCCAGCATGCATTTATTTATTTTCAACATTCAAGTGAATTAGTGATTGGGTGACATGAGTTGATAAATATTCTTTATTCATGCTTCTTTTTAATGAATGTCTATCAAAAACATGTGTAGCCAATTATTAAGGAACTTGTGTATTTTCCTCTACCAGATTATGGATAATCAGCAACCACATGGAAATCACGCGGGAAATGCGAATAATAATCAGAACGCCGGGGAGCAGGGCAATATTAATATGATGCAGCAAATGCTAGAGCTGTTCCGACAGCAGACTGAAAACCTCACTCGTCAGCAGCAGCCGCCAGTACCCCAGGTGACGACCTTTAAAACTTTTCAATCTGTTAAACCCCCAGAATTCCAAGGCTCAGCGAATCCAGTTGAGGCCCGAGCTTGGTTAAAAGAGATGGAGAAATCTCTTGCATTGGTGAATGTAGAAGAGAATAAAAAGACCGAGTTCGTGAGTTACTTTTTGAAAGGAGAAGCGAACTACTGGTGGGAAGCCAGGAAGGCTTTGGAAGGAGAAGGGGTAACTACGTGGGAAAGATTCAAGGAGTTTTTTTTGGAAAAGTATTTTCCCCGCTATATGCAGAATCAGATGGAGATTAAATTTTTGGAATTAAAACAAGAAGGCAGTGCCACTGACATTGAAGCAAAGTTTACAGAATTAGTCTGGTTTGTTCCAGACTTGGTTGATACTGAAGAGAAGCGAGCAAGGAGATTCCAGCAGGGTTTGAAGCCGTGGCTCCGAAGCCGGGCAGCCACTTTTGAGTTGACCACCTATTCCGCTGTGGTCCAGAAGGCACTGATCATAGAAGGAGAAAGTGATAGCTCTCAGAAAGAAAGGGAAGGTAAGAAGAGGAAATTCCATAGCCAATCAGGGAATTCGTTCCAAGGCAGAGTGCAGAACAATTTTAGCTATGGACCAACATTTCAGCCTAGAGGCAACGGAGGACCAGGGAATGGAACCCAGAATTTTGGGAATCAGGGGAATCGATTTCGGAATAGCAATCAACAGCAAGGAAGTCGGTTTTTGAGCAATAATCAACAATAAGGAGGTCGAATTCCAAACAATAATCAACAACAAGGGATGCGACCACCACTGCCAGCATGTGGAATATGTGGAAGGAACCATGGAGGTGCATGTAATCTGGCTAATGTAGTATGTTTTCGATGTGGCAAGAAAGGGCATTATGCCAACGGATGCGATATGCCAGCAGCTAGTGGGATTGGTTGTCACAAATGTGGAAACAAAGGGCATCTTGCTAAAGATTGCAGAGTTAACTTGAATTCGGGAAACCAGAATAAAGCTACAGGGACAAATAATGCGGGACAGCCAAGGGCTCGAGTTTTCAATATGACCATGTCAGATGCAGAGCAGAATTCTGATGTTATTACAGGTACACTTTCCGTAAACTCTACTAATGCCAAAGTACTTGTTGATTCAGGAGCTTCTAAATCTTTTATTTCGGAAGAGTTTGCGGGTAAGCTAGAATGTGAATGTCAGTTATTAAATGAAGCATTAGTAGTAGAGATAGCTAATCAGGAGCGTATACCCGTTAGACAAATTTTCCCAGCATGTGATATCGAAATATCCGGTCAACATTTTCCTGCCAACTTGATTCCTTTCAAGTTGGGAGAGTTCGAGGTTATACTGGGAATGGATTGGTTGACAAAGTATAATGCCCAGATTGATTGTAAAAAGAAGGAGTTGAAACTAAAGTTGGATGGGGATAAAGAAGTGGTGTTTCACGGGCAAAAGCAAGCGAAGAAACTTTTGACTATGATGCGAGCCAAACGATTGTTGCGGCAGGGATGTAAAGCATGCTTAGCTTATGTAATGGATACCAATAAGGAAGTGCCACAGATAGAACAGATTCCAGTAGTGAATGAATTTCTGGATGTGTTCCTTGATGAATTGCCAGGCTTACCTCCAGATAGAGAAATTGAGTTTGCTATTGATTTGGCACAGGTACTGAACCTATATCGAAAGCTCCGTACAGAATGGCGCCAGTGCAAATGAAAGAATTGGCCAAGCAGCTGCAGGAGCTACTAGAAAAAGGGGTGATCAGACCAAGTATATCACCATGGGGCGTACCAGTATTGTTTGTGAAAAAGAAGGATGGAAGCATGAGACTTTGTATTGACTACCGGGAGTTAAACAAATTGACGATTAAAAACAAGTACCCATTGCCGAGGATCGACAACTTGTTTGATCAATTAAAAGGCGCAGCATGGTTTTCCAAAATCGATTTACGATCGGGATATCACCAGTTGAAGATCAAGTCAGATGATATTCCTAAGACAGCATTTCGTACGAGATATGGGCATTACGAATTTTTAGTTATGCCATTCGGATTAACTAATGCACCAGCCGCTTTTATGGACTTGATGAATCGAGTTTTCAAGAAATATCTGGATAAATTCGTGATCGTTTTCATAGATGATATCTTGATATACTCTAAGACATAGGAAGATCATGCAGAGCACTTGAGAACAGCTTTAGAAATTTTGCGGAAGGAGAAGCTATATGCCAAATTTTCGAAATGCGAGTTTTGGTTAAGGGAGGTACAATTTCTGGGGCATGTTGTCACTAACGAAGGAATTAAAGTGGATCCAGCCAAGATCGAAGCTATTAAGAGTTGGGAGCGACCAAGAACACCAACTGAAGTTCGAAGTTTTCTGGGATTAGCTGGATATTATAGAAGGTTTGTTAAGGATTTTGCTAAAATAGCAGCATCTTTGACAAAACTCACCAGGAAGAATGAGAAATTTGAATGGAACGAGAAGTGTGAGCAGAGTTTCCAAGAATTAAAGAAGCGATTGATGACTGCACCAGTGTTAGTTCTACCCAACGAAACTGGAGATTTTGTAATCTATAGTGATGCATCGCAGAAGGGGTTAGGGTGTGTGTTGATGCAGGATGGCAAGGTAATTGCTTACGCGTCTAGGCAACTCAAGAATCATGAACAAAAGTATCCAACGCATGATCTGGAATTGGCAGCAATTGTTTTTGCACTAAAGCTTTGGAGGCACTACCTATATGGAGAAAAGTGTGAAATATTCACGGATCACAAAAGTTTGAAGTATATCTTCACTCAAAAGGAGCTCAACATGAGGCAAAGACGATGGTTGGAGTTGATCAAGGATTACGACTGTACTATCAGCTATCATCCAGGCAAGGCCAACGTAGTGGCAGATGCACTAAGCAGGAAGGAAAAGTTAAATCTCTTAACCTCATCCGAGGAGTTGCTGAAGGAATTCGAGAAATTGGAAATAGAGGTCCATACATCAGAAGAGACCACTGAAGTATTGTATGCCATGACCTTTCAGCCAATGTTATTGGAAAAGATCCGTAGGTGTCAAGAACAGGTAATGGACCAAGACAAAGCAAGTTTAACCGGAGAGGAAATCAGGAGTCAAAAGGATGACAAAGGAATTCTCAGATTTTCTTCACGTATATGGGTACCTAATGTCGCGGAACTGAAGGATGAAATCTTACGTGACGCGCACAACTCCAGGTATTCCATTCACCCTGGCAGTACCAAGATGTATAGAGACTTAAAGCAACACTTTTGGTGGCCCAATATGAAGAAAGAAATTGCAGAATACGTCAGCAAATGCTACACCTGTCAGAGAGTTAAAGCTGAACATCAAAGGCCAAGTGGATTGCTACAACCTTTAGAAATTCCAGAATGGAAGTGGGAACATCTCGCAATGGATTTTGTAGTAGGACTTCCGAAGACTAAATCAAACCACGATGCAATCTGGGTGATCATTGATTGGTTAACCAAATCAGCACATTTCCTCCCAATCAACGAAAGATTCTCGCTAGAGAAACTGGTTCAACTATATTTGGAAGAGATCGTAGTACGACACGGGGTTCCCGTATCTATAGTATCTGATCGAGATCCTCGTTTCAATTCGAGATTCTGGAGGCAATTCCAAGAAGGTTTAGGAACCAAACTAAACATGAGTACGGCATATCATCCTCAAACGGACGGGCAAAGCGAGAGAACAATCCAAACCATTGAAGATATGCTAAGGGAATGTGCCCTAGATTTTAAAGGTAGCTGGGATGAGCACTTACCACTGGTGGAATTCTCATACAATAATAGTTATCATACCAGCATTGGAATGCCACCATATGAAGCTCTTTACGGCAGAAGATGTAGATCTCCGGTGTATTGGGAAGAAGTAGGAGAACGCGCAATCTTAGGTCCAGAACTACTTCAACAGACGAAGGAAAAGATTGGATTCATACAGAAAAGATTGATTGCCGCTCAAGATCGACAGAAGAAATATGCAGATCAAACCAGAAAGGACCAGAGTTTTGAAGTTGGGGAATTGGTATTGCTGAAAGTATCACCATGGAAAGCAGTGACCAGATTTGGGAAAAGAGGTAAACTCAATCCAAGATATGTGGGACCGTTTGAGATATTAAAGAAGGTAGGGAAGCTGGCTTACGAACTAGCATTACCGCCTCACATGCAGAACATCCATAACGTATTCCATATATCGATGCTGAAGAAGTACAATCCTGATCCAATGCGCGCAATAGAATATGAACCTATAGAGATTCAACCTGATTTATCTTTTGTCGAGCAGCCAGTTAAGATATTAGATTATAAGGATAAGGTATTAAGAAATAAGACAATACCTTTAGTTAGGGTATTGTGGAGGAATCCCTTGGTTGAAGAATCAACATGGGAAGTAGAGAGTGAAATGCGAGCTCAGTACCCTCAGTTATTTTCTTAAGTAGGATTCTGGGGGCAGAATCCTTATAAGGGGGGAAGGATGTAACGACTGGGAAAATTTCGTGTATTTTATTCTGTTAAAATATGTTTTTAGTAGATTTTATTGTGTTTTTATTTAATTTTTAATGCATTTAAACATATTATGATTTTTATTAAATAGGAAAATTATCCCATACGTGTTACGTGACTTCTGTGTAGCATAGATTATTTTATTATATTTTTCTGTAATTTTTATATTTTTAGAATACAATTTTTTTGCATTTTAAATTCCGAAACCAGCCCCTATACTGAATCTGAGACCCAGTTTTTGATACAATTATTTTTATAAAATGGTAGGATATATAAAAATGAATTTTGTTGTAATTTTTGTAATATTCACAATTTTTGGGAAATTTTGGCATATATATTATAATTGTTTAAAATTAAAAATATTACATTTTTATCCCATAAAAATTATTTTTAAGGCTTAATAATTTTAATTAGGGGTTAAAAATATTTTTGGGGTATTAATTTTCAGATTAGTATAAATAGCTGATTTTATAATTAATTATTAAAATTAATCAGAAAAATCAGTTTTTAAATTTTTATTTTCTGAAAATTCTGGAAACTTGTTTTTGGTGTTCTTGAGGATCAATCTCACTTTTGACAGTGATACCGGCATCCAAATCGTTCATGTGGGTAACCAAACTGAAGCTCTTGATCTCCACTACATGTTTATGTGTGTTTTAACATCCTAAATTGCTTGAATCGAAAATTCATACTTTTAGTTTAATATTCGAATTTTCTCGAATTTATTGTGGATTGTAGGATGATTTGTTGTTGATGTGGTTAGTGTCTATAGATTGTATATAATCTCAAGAGCATCATGATAAATTTTTGTTTGATTTTTAGTAGCTTAAAACTAAAAATCGAATTTTGTGGGGGTGATTATAATTTTCAATTTTCCGGATTTCTTGATGATTGTTTGGTGTTTTTGATGATTGATATGAGTTGTTGAACTCCTGGGCTTCGATTTGGTATATAGAATGTTAAGTTTGGTGCCCGTTTTCGAGCTCGCCGGATTTTGGCCGGTTCTTGAACGGAGTTGATCGGATTCGGTGAAAACCGATCCGTTTGGTTTGTTTATTGTTGATTCTGAGTTCTAGGATGAATTTGGGACATATAGGTGTCGAAACCGCGTGATTTAGAGTTGTTTTTGGGCTCGCCGGATTCTGGGATTGGGTTGCCGGAAAATTTTCCGGTCGCCGGTTTCTGGAAAACTGCCATTGACGGCGATGAGTGTTCTTCGAGCATTCATACGAAGAACAGTGAAGGTGGTGATGAACAGTGCCTATTTTAATTAATTTAAATTGATTGGTTAATTAATAATAATCAATTAATTTAATTAAATAAATATTATTTAAATATGATGAAAAATAATCAAATTTAATTATTTTGAAAAATAAAATAATTTATTTATTTTATAAATATTATTTTACCTTTAATATTTATTTCCTTATTTGTTTAAAATGAAATAAAATTGTTTTAAAATTCTAAAAATAATCCGGGAAGGGTAAAAATAGTTTTAAAATTCTAAAATTGATTCTAAGACCGGATTAGGTAATTAGAAAAATATTTCAATAACCCAATAATTATCTGTGGGGTTTTAAATTATCCTTTTTAATCCAAAAAGGGTAATTTAAATTCTTTAAAATTCCGAAAAATGTTCTAAAATTGTTTTTAAAGGTTCTAAAAATACCTTGAGTGTTCTTTTATATGGTGAATCATATCTGCTATGTAAATTACGTGTTTGATTACTCTGTACATGTTATTATTTGTTTAAAATATTTAGTCGGTAGCAATACAACGTATGGGTAGACCCTAGAACCGAGGTTTGATTGGTAATTGACCTTGTACCTAGCCAGATATTTGAAATAGCATGTTTTATTGTAGAAGTGGGAGAAACCCTAGCTAGTGGGCAGAGTTACCTGCAGTATTCCTAGAAGTGAGAAAACCCTAGCAAGAAAGCATAAATTACCAGCAGTATATTCAGGCAAGTATTTTCTTCCTTGATCATCTTAAACACTGTTTATTTATGTTTCATTGATTCATATCATGACGAATAGCTATTGTTCAGAGCTATTTGTGATTCTTAAATATTTTGTGCGGACACAGTTATTTAATATTGGTACCCTTGATGTGGGGAATTGTTTAAGATTAACTCTTCATATCCTTATTATCGTAGTAAATAATAGGGATGTGAACTGTATGTGAAACTAAGCATTTTCTGTTGAATTCGGAAATTGCTCTATTGGATTGGAAGATGATAAAGCGTAGGAGGCCATGGTAGCTGCCATGGTCCAGCAATATTTAAGGAGGATATGGTAACCATTCCATCTTCCTATAGGCTAACATTACTTGCATATTTTGGTACCCTCATGAAATCTGGATTATACACACGGGTATAGCTGTACCAGTGGAGTATAAAGGGTCCCATTGCTTTTGAACCTGATCAGGGGGCAATGGTGTTTCAGTTATGTATAACCAATCCATATCGCCCGAATGGCTATTATATATTGTGAGTTGACAAATGATTCAGTTTTATGTCATGTCAAATGATTTCAGTTATGATCGAATTATAATTCAGTTGTTGATTCAGTTTGCTTTATAAACTGTTTTACTTTTCAATCGATATTATGCAGCATTTGTTCTGGTTTTATTTTGAAACTGTTTATATATATACTTGCTGGGCTTTTCTTTGGCTCACTCATGCTTTCACTATACCTTTCCAGACGGGAAGTATGGTTCCGATCAGCAGTCCAGACAGTATTAGAGGGAGTCAGAGTGGTCGGGTATCCGCACCTCAGGCCGTGCAGGTGATAAGTGGATTTATATCCACTTGGATCGTTCCATTTCGGCTTAAATTGGTGTTTTGTATCTCAAGTATTGGTGTGTTTTAATGTGTTTTGCGAGAATTGTGTAGGTAATAGCCCAGGTGCAAGTATGGAGTTTTCAGTGATTAAACCGTGTCTCAAAAGCTTAAAAGAATGAAGGATTGAAGTTGCAAAAGAAACGGGAAAGAAATCAGAAGTGGATGAAAAAGTCAGTCCGTGGCGCATACAATTGGCGCAGGCACGCTAGAATAGTGTTAAGTTTGGCGCGGGCGCGCGAGGAAGAAACAGACTTGCTGAGCCGCGCGGGCGCGCGAGATTCGCATGGAAAGGCCGCGCGGGCGCGCGGACCACCGTCAGAAACTTCCTGGAATTCAAGATAATATAGGAAATTGCCGTTTTTCTTTTCCTATTCAATATGGAGGTTGTTTTGGACGATTTGAAGCTTCTGGAATTTAATTTAAACATGGGAATTGCAATTCTAATCCAATCAAAGATGGAAAATTACCGGAATTCTATTCTAATTCAAAGACGGTAATTGCTTGGTCAAGGAGGCACTTGGGGGCTATAAATACACACATTGGGGCACATCAAATCTACAATCTACACACCATAATTCGTTCAGAGCACGAGAGAGAGAGCCAAGGCGAGGATTGTGACGACAAGAAGATCTAGTCATAGTGTTCTTGTATTTCTCGTTTAGGTGTATCTATTGGATGCTTGTTACTTTTCTGGATTTGTTCGCTAAACCTTATTCTATTATTGATTTATTCATCTTACTTATCTTGTTTACTACCATGCTTTCATCAAATCCCATGGTGACGAAAAGTTCGATTATGAACTAATCGTTGTCGTGGGATCCTAGTGGATTTATCTATGTAGCTTAGTAGTTTGCATGCCATAGAGATTTATGTGTGGTGAATTCTTGATATCCTTGTATGGTTGTGTTTATGGTGTTTAGGTGCGTCGCGAACATCTAATTTGTTAATCTCTTGCTAAACGAGAGTGGATCTTGAGATTTAGAACTTGCCATACTAGCATAGGATAGGTTGATGTTAAGCATCATGATTTGTGGCATGAATAGAGATATTATGCTACCTTATGTGATCTAAGTAGATAACTTGTGCTTAAACCTTTATGTTTTCAAATTCTATAGAGATATAGGGTCTAAACATAATAGGTGTCTATTCATCTTCTATCTCTTTTGTGGATGTATGTGTAGTTTGGTACTAGTATACCGAGAGGTAACTTTTACTTGATTCGTGTTATCCGATCAGATATCAAAACCATCGCATGTTTTAATCGAAGGCTGCAACTCTGAGTGAAGTAGATAATGAAACTAGGATTCCATGTTTATTCTCATACCAGTAATTCGATTTTAATTCTTGTCACTTAGTTAATTCTTAATTTTATAATTTGCATCTTAGTTCAATTTAGGTAATCAAAACCATATTTGTTATTTTTCTTAGCAGTGAATTAAAACCATACATTATTGCATAGGCATATTTTCTGAATAAAACTCAACCAGATCTCTGCGGAACAAACTTTAATTGTATTACTTGTGACTACGTGCGCTTGCGTAATTATAGCATAACAAGTTTTTGGCGCCGCTGCCGGGGATCATCGGTGTTTTTATTTTAGTTTATGTGCTTGTCAATAGTGGTCGTTAGCGTTCACTGACTCGGATTTCTTACTTAGTTGTTTGTTTCGTGGTGTTTTCAGGTACTTGAACGTGTATGCGAACACGTTTGCAGGCTCGTATGGAAAAACTGGCAGAAGACGGTCTTGTAGTAGATAATCAGAAAGAGGAACTTGAAACTACTGTGGAGATGGCAGATCTACCAGCAGCAGTTAAGGCTTTGAAGGACTATTCGCAGCCGAAGATTACTGACATACAATCTAGTATTGTCAGGCCAGCTATTGCAGCAAATAACTTTGAGATCAAGCCGAGCACAATTCAGATGGTGCAGAATTCGGTTCAGTTTGGGGGTGCTTCAACAGAGGATCCTAATATGCACATCCGGGACTTTATCGAGATTTGCGACACTTTCAAATTTAATGGTGTGTCGGATGATGCTATCAAGTTGAGGCTTTTCCAATTCTCCTTAAGGGATAAGGCTAAGGGCTGGTTACATTCTCTACCAGCTGGTTCCATTACTACATGGGATGATCTTGCTCAAAAGTTTCTTACTAAATTCTTCCCTATGGCGAAAACTACAGCAATAAGGAACCAGTTAACTCAATTTCAACAACAATCTGGCGAAACTTTGTGTGAGGCTTGGGAACGTTATAAGGAGATGCTACAAAGGTGTCCTCATCATGGCATGCCTGATTGGATGGTTATTAATGGTTTCTACAATGGGTTGGGAGCATAGTCTAAGCCTTTGCTAGATGCAGCATCAGGTGGAGCTCTGTGGGCGAAGAGCTATGAGGAAGATTATGATCTTATTGAGATGATGGCTGCTAACGAATATCAGAATCCAACACAGAAGCTTTCTCAAGGTAAGGTAGCAGGTGTTCTTGAAGTTGACACAGCTTCAGCTATTGCAGCTCAGTTGAAGGCTCTTTCGATGAAGGTGGATTCTCTTGCTAATTATGGAGTTCAGCAGGTTGCTAGTGTTTGTGAGCTATGTGCGGGCGCACATGAAACGAATCAGTGTGCTATCTCTTCTGAATCAGCACAGTTCGTAAGTAATTTTCAGAGACCTGCTGCACCAGTACCAGCCACCTATCATCCAAACAACAGGAATCATCCTAACTTCAGTTAGAGCAACAACCAAGGTGCTCAACAACCTCAGCCCTATCAGCAGTTTCAGGGTCAGCAAGCAAGGCCATTCAATCAAGGTTACCAGCAACAGTATGCTCCAAAGCAATCATATCAGCCTCCTGGATTTCAGCAGCAACAGCCCCAGGCTCATGTGGGGCAATCTTCTAATGAAAAATCAGATGATGTGTGGATAGCTTTAAAGAACCTACAAGCTGGCCAGAAACTCTTGGAAACTCAGATAGGACAGATTGCAAGTGCCTTACTTAGTAGGCAACCCGGAACTCTTCCTAGTCATACAGAGATTAATCCAGGCAGGAGAGAAGTTGTCCATGAACAGGTGAAAGCAGTCACTTTGCGATCGGGAAAGGTTACATCTGAGCCTAAATCAGCCGCTAAGGAGGATGAAGAATTGCAGAATCAGCAAGCCGAAAAATCTAGAGTGCCTGAATTTGAGAAATCTGACTTGGTAGCTGATGAGCTAGCGGGTGAAGTAGAGAAGAGCAAGGAACCTGTTAAAGCTTCTCCGGAGTAGTCTACAAAGGGTACTCAGATATATCGTCCTCCTCCCTTTCCTCGACGCGTGCAGCAAAGTAAAGAAAAGCAACTTCAGAAATTTTTGGACGTCTTCAAGAAATTGTCCCTTAATATTCCTTTTGCTGACGCATTAGCGCAGATGCCGAGCTATGTTAAGTTTATGAAGGATATCCTTTCGAAAAAGAGAAGGTTGGAAGAATTTGAAACAGTGGCATTGACAGAGGAGTGCAGTGCGGTGTTGCAACAGAAATTGCCTCCTAAACTTAAGGATCCAGGAAGCTTTACAATTCCATGCACCATTGGGAAGTTGTCTTTTGACAAATGTTTATGTGACTTGGGAGCTAGCATTAATCTCATGCCCTTGTCTGTTTTCAAGCAACTTGGCTTACCGGATCCAAAACCTACCAATATCTCTTTGCAGTTGGCTGATCGGACTATCACGTATCCAAGGGGTATAGTGGAGGATGTCTTAGTGAAAGTTGATAAGCTCATCTTCCCAGCTGATTTTGTTATCTTGGATTTTGAGGAGGATAAGAAGATTCCCATAATCTTGGGAAGGCCTTTTCTAGCTACGGGTCGTACTTTAATCGATGTGCAGAAAGGAGAGCTTAAAATGAGGGTGCAAGATCAGAATGTCACCTTTAATGTGTTCAAGGCCATGAAATTTCCGACAGGGGATGAGGAGTGTTTCAGTGTGGAGATGGTTGATACGGGACAGGCAGAAGAGTTTGATCAGTTGTTGAGCGAAAAGTGGGACGTGCACAAGCTCGAGCATCACATCAGTGGTTCCATTGATAATTCTTCCATTCACGATCTCTCGAAGGTGAAGCTTGGGAAGCTGCCACCACACTTGAAGTATGTCCTTGTGGATGATGAACTTGTGATTTTTGAAGTATGCCAAGATAACGTGTTAAGAAGGTGGATGACCGATGATGAAGTAGAAGAGAGTGTTGTTCAGCCGTCCGAATCGAATAAGCACCTTAGAGGTGTGAAGAAGAAAAAGAAAAAATCGATTGGTGGAAAAGTCAAGGTGAAGTTTGAGTTAGAAAAGATGTGGGAAGGAAGCAAGAAGGTTATCAAACAATGGGTGGATGGTCCTTCTGTTACGGATAAGTCAAATGCAATCTTCGAGCCACCATGATTTGATTCACATTTGTCTGGCTAAATGACATTAACGGCAGCGCTTCGTGGGAGGCAACCCATGCGTTTCAACGAGTAGGTATGTTTTCTGCTTTCCCTCGTATTTACTTCCATTCAATGCGGACATTGAATCTTTCAAGTTTGGGGGTGGTTTGGGGGATTAGTAGTTGTTTGTTGTATTATGTGTTCATGTAGATTGCATATATTTTGCATGGTAGTGCTAGTTCATGCATATATGTTCGTATTATTTACGTGTGTTTCATATAGGACATTCTGTTATTTGTTTGTTTACTATGTGTGTTCATATTAGTTGCATTTTCATGGCATGCATTTTTCATGATCCCTTAAAATGAGCTGATTCTGATTGATAGGTAGATGTTGATTTGAGTGTGATGATGATGAGTAGAGGGCTGATTTATAGTTCCTAGGAAATTGACTTGCAGGTCACGGGAACAAAATTTTTACACAGTCTCATTGGGTGCTTTTGGGTTAGGTTGGAGTCATGCCTGTTGGATGTTTTGAGATTTAATCATTTGTTTATTCTTAGAATTTTCGTTATTCCCTTTATAGCGTAGGAACACTAAAATCTAAGTTTGGGGGAAAACAAGAATTCCATGCTAGTTGTAATAATTGTTAAATAATGGCTAGGCGTCAAATGGCTAGTAGCCGGCTCATATTTATATGAGTAGTCTAGGGTTGGAAATGAGAAAGGCTCATTCCAGATTGCAAATAAAAAAAAAGAAAATCAAAAGAAAAAAAAAGAGTCAAAAGTCCAATTGTTAAATGCAAAATTAACCAGAGTGAGCTCTTTAATACTCGAGTAATTAAGTCTGAGGGGACTTAGTCCTAGTGACCTAAGGCTTTTATAGTCTGGGATCCACTGACCCAACACTCGCTACATGGGTATTATTGTATAAGCCTTTTGGGGTCTCATTCATTGCACGGTTAAATAAGCATGCGTTTTGTATATATATGTGTCATAATAATAAAGCATGAGTTTCTGTCTACCTTGGATAAGGGTGGAGGTGTTCCTAGGTTATGAAGTGTCTACAGTCTATTCTAGTTATAAACCTGTGATTGTTTTGACGGAAGGCATGTATGATTTTTGACCTAGTTCTGGGGGTATTTCTGATGAGCATTGCACACACGCACGTTTCTGTCATGTACTGTTAGTATACGGGGACTTAGTCGAGCTCTGCTTGGATTTGTTGCATTCGTTGGAATATTTTCTTGTTAGTTGGTTTTGGTGAGTTTGAAGGGGATCTTTGCATATTCATATTAGTTTCATTCATGCATTGCATTGCATTAGTTTACATGGATTTTGTGGGTACATTCACTATAGGCCCTCACGAGACCTTACTCGTCCACTAGGGCTGCCTAGGGGTTTAAAGGGCTTGTTGCATATGCCAAATGCAACCGTGATCACCTACGGAAGTGGTACTAGCTAGTTGTATATATTTTTGTTTGTTTATGCTTGAGGACAAGCATCGGTTTAAGTTTGGGGGTGTGATAAGTGGATTTATATCCACTTGGATCGTTCCATTTCGGCTTAAATTGGTGTTTTGTATCTCAAGTATTGGTGTGTTTTAATGTGTTTTGCGAGAATTGTGTAGGTAATAGCCCAGGTGCAAGTATGGAGTTTTCAGTGATTAAACCGTGTCTCAAAATCTTAAAAGAATGAAGGATTGAAGTTGCAAAAGAAACGGGAAAGAAATCAGAAGTGGATGAAAAAGTCAGTCCGTGGCGCATACAATTGGCGCGGGCGCGCGAGAATAGTGTTAAGTTTGGCGCGGGCGCGCGAGGAAGAAACAGACTTGCTGAGCCGCGCGGGCGCGCGAGATTCGCATGGAAAGGCCGCGCGGGCGCGCGGACCACCGTCAGAAACTTCTTGGAATTCAAGATAATATAGGAAATTGCCGTTTTTCTTTTCCTATTCAATATGGAAGTTGTTTTGGACGATTTGAAGCTTCTGGAATTTAATTTAAACATGGGAATTGCAATTCTAATCCAATCAAAGATGGAAAATTACCGGAATTCTATTCTAATTCAAAGACGGCAATTGCTTGGTCAAGGAGGCACTTGGGGGCTATAAATACACACATTGGGGCACATCAAATCTACAATCTACACACCATAATTCGTTCAGAACACGAGAGAGAGAGCGAAGGCGAGGATTGTGACGATAAGAAGATCTAGTCATAGTTTTCTTGTATTTCTCGTTTAGGTGTCTCTATTGGATGCTTGTTACTTTTCCGGATTTGTTCGCTAAACCTTATTCTATTATTGATTTATTCATCTTACTTATCTTGTTTACTACCATGCTTTCATCAAATCCCATGGTGACGAAAAGTTCGGTTATGAACTAATCGTTGTCGTGGGATCCTAGTGGATTTATCTATGTAGCTTAGTAGTTTGCATGCCTTAGAGATTTATGTGTGGTGAATTCTTGATATCCTTGTATGGTTGTGCTTATGGTGTTTAGGTGCGTCGCGAACATCTAATTTGTTAATCTCTTGCTAAACGAGAGTGGATCTTGAGATTTAGAACTTGCCATGCTAGCATAGGATAGGTTGATGTTAAGCATCACGATTTGTGGCATGAATAGAGATATTATGCTACCTTATGTGATCTAAGTGGATAACTTGTGCTTAAACCTTTATGTTTTCAAATTCTATAGAGATATAGGGTCTAAACATAATAGGTGTCTATTCATCTTCTATCTCTTTTGTGGATGTATGTGTAGTTTGGTACTAGTATACCGAGAGGTAACTTTTACTTGATTCGTGTTATCCGATCAGATATCAAAACCATCGCATGTTTTAATCGAAGGCTGCAACTCTGAGTGAAGTAGATAATGAAACTAGGATTCCATGTTTATTCTCATACCAGTAATTCGATTTTAATTCTTGTCACTTAGTTAATTCTTAATTTTATAATTTGCATCTTAGTTCAATTTAGGTAATCAAAACCATATCTGTTATTTTTCTTAGCAGTGAATTAAAACCATACATTATTGCATAGGCATATTTTCTGAATAAAACTCAACCAGATCTCTGCGGAACGAACTTTAATTGTATTACTTGTGACTACGTGGTTTGGGGGATTAGTAGTTGTTTGTTGTATTATGTGTTCATGTAGATTGCATATATTTTGCATGGTAGTGCTAGTTCATGCATATATGTTCGTATTATTTACGTGTGTTTCATATAGGACATTCTGTTATTTGTTTGTTTACTATGTGCGTTCATATTAGTTGCATTTTCATGGCATGCATTTTTCATGATCCCTTAAAATGAGCTCATTCTGATTGATAGGTAGATGTTGATTTGAGTGTGATGATGATGAGTAGAGGGCTGATTTATAGTTCCAAGGAAATTGACTTGTAGGTCACGGGAACAAAATTTTTACACAGTCTCATTGGGTGCTTTTGGGTTAGGTTGGAGTCATGCCTGTTGGATGTTTTGAGATTTAATCATTTGTTTATTCTTAGAATTTTCGTTATTCCCTTTATAGCGTAGGAACACTAAAATCTAAGTTTGGGGGAAAACAGGAATTCCATGCTAGTTGTAATAATTGTTAAATAATGGCTAGGCGTCAAATGGCTAGTAGCCGGCTCATATTTATATGAGTAGTCTAGGGTTGGAAATGAGAAAGGCTCATTCCAGATTGCAAATAAAAAAAAATCAGAAGAAAAAAAAAAGTCAAAAGTCCAATTGTTAAATGCAAAATTAACCAGAGTGAGCTCTTTAATACTCGAGTAATTAAGTCTGAGGGGACTTAGTCCTAGTGACCTAAGGCTTTTATAGTCTGGGATCCACTGACCCAACACTCGCTACATGGGTATTATTGTATAAGCCTTTTGGGGTCTCATTCATTGCACGGTTAAATAAGCATGCGTTTTGTATATATATGTGTCATAATAATAAAGCATGAGTTTCTGTCTACCTTGGATAAGGGTGGAGGTGTTCCTAGGTTATGAAGTGTCTGCAGTCTATTCTAGTTATAAACCTGTGATTGTTTTGACGGAAGGCATGTATGATTTTTGACCTAGTTCTGGGGGTATTTCTGATGAGCATTGCACACACGCACGTTTCTGTCATGTACTGTTAGTATACGGGGACTTAGTCGAGCTCTGCTTGGATTTGTTGCATTCGTTGGGATATTTGCTTGTTAGTTGGTTTTGGTGAGTTTGAAGGGGATCTTTGCATATTCATATTAGTTGCATTCATGCATTGCATTGCATTAGTTTACATGGATTTTGTGGGTACATTCACTATAGGCCCTCTCGAGACCTTACTCGTCCACTAGGGCTGCCTAGGGGTTTAAAGGGCTTGTTGCATATGCCAAATGCAACCGTGATCACCTACGGAAGTGGTACTAGCTAGTTGTATATATTTTTGTTTGTTTATGATTGAGGACAAGCATCGGTTTAAGTTTGGGGGTGTGATAAGTGGATTTATATCCACTTGGATCGTTCCATTTCGGCTTAAATTGGTGTTTTGTATCTCAAGTATTGGTGTGTTTTAATGTGTTTTCCGAGAATTGTGTAGGTAATAGCCCAGGTGCAAGTATGGAGTTTTCAGTGATTAAACCGTGTCTCAAAAGCTTAAAAGAATGAAGGATTGAAGTTTCAAAAGAAACGGGAAAGAAATCAGAAGTGGAGGAAAAAGTCAGTCTGTGGCGCATACAATTGGCGCGGGCGCGCGAGAATAGTGTTAAGTTTGGCGCGGGCGCGCGAGGAAGAAACAGACTTGCTGAGCCGCGCAGGCGCGCGAGATTCGCATGGAAAGGTCGCGCGGGCGCGCGGACCACCGTCAGAAACTTCCTGGAATTCAAGATAATATAGGAAATTGCCGTTTTTCTTTTCCTATTCAATATGGAAGTTGTTTTGGATGATTTGAAGCTTCTGGAATTTAATTTAAACATGGGAATGTTGGGACAATCAGATCTTGGCACTGCGATTTTTGATACACTAAATTAACGAGTACGAATAGAAAAGTCACCTTGTTAACGGTTGATTCCACGCTCTTCTATTGTATTCCCAAATTCCCTTGAGCGAAGTGTGGCCTTCGTCTTCTCAAGTTAACCTCTCTTCTTGCTCCTGGGTGGCTACAAAATTTTTTCGACCCTCTCCCAGCAAGAAGAGAATAGGAATATATATAGGCTACAATAGGGATCATGGATAATTAGGTTGGGCCTTCTAATTACATCTTGAGCCTAGCCCAATGTAATTAAATATTAATTCAATCCACTAAAGAATTAATATTTGCACTACCTTCCCTAATATCGTAATTTAATTAATTAATTCGGTTCCAATATTATTTGCTTATTAAATTCCCCATGTTTAAAATATCGCATGTCCATTAATTAAATAAATTACTGATAATTCATTTAATTAATATCTTTTATCCTTGATCATCCACTCAACCTTTATTTAATTATGCCGGAATAAATCCACCTGCAGGGTTTCACATAATTAAATCTTTTTGAGCTTTCAAGGGGACATCATTAACCCGAATATTATCAGGACATGGATTCCTTCAATAAATAATATTCACCATATATATTATTTCATCACCCAAAATATAATGAAATAAATCAAAAGAATTATTTCATATATAAATCAAAGCATGTAAATAATATACACGTGTCAATTATTATATCTGGATTAAGAACCTAAGCATTAATAATAACATAGAATCTTAGTTCACCTTCTTAATCAGTATAAGGGAACAATTCTAAATTTGATCCTGTTCAATATACACAAAGTATACTAGTATTATTTATTAGTCAATACAAACTAATCTAAATAATACTACAGCCATTCCAGTGGATTGTCTAACTCCACCTGTGCTGTGAACCTTATTATATTATATAAACCGTATTTAATAATCTAATATTCTGTATCCCATTTGATACTAGATTATTCACAATATATAATATTTAGACAACATGTAAACATTTAAATGAGTCTCAATAAAATAGGCCAGAAATAAATGTATATACTTCAAATAAATATTTTCAGTATACACCAACAGGGAATTGCAATTCTAATCCAATCAAAGATGGAAAATTACCGGAATTCTATTCTAATTCAAAGACGGTAATTGCTTGGTCAAGGAGGCACTTGGGGGCTATAAATACACACATTGGGGCACATCAAATCTACAATCTACACACCATAATTCGTTCAGAGCACGAGAGAGAGAGCCAAGGCGAGGATTGTGACGACAAGAAGATCTAGTCATAGTTTTCTTGTATTTCTCGTTTAGGTGTATCTATTGGATGCTTGTTACTTTTCCGGATTTGTTCGCTAAACCTTATTCTATTATTGATTTATTCATCTTACTTATCTTGTTTACTACCATGCTTTCATCAAATCCCATGGTGACGAAAAGTTCGGTTATGAACTAATCGTTATCGTGGGATCCTAGTGGATTTATCTATGTAGCTTAGTAGTTTGCATGCCTTAGAGATTTATGTGTGGTGAATTCTTGATATCCTTGTATGGTTGTGCTTATGGTGTTTAGGTGCGTCGCGAACATCTAATTTGTTAATCTCTTGCTAAACGAGAGTGGATCTTGAGATTTAGAACTTGCCATGCTAGCATAGGATAGGTTGATGTTAAGCATCATGATTTGTGGCATGAATAGAGATATTATGCTACTTTATGTGATCTAAGTGGATAACTTGTGCTTAAACCTTTATGTTTTCAAATTCTATAGAGATATAGGGTCTAAACATAATAGGTGTCTATTCATCTTCTATCTCTTTTGTGGATGTATGTGTAGTTTGGTACTAGTATACCGAGAGGTAACTTTTACTTGATTCGTGTTATCCGATCAGATATCAAAACCATCGCATGTTTTAATCGAAGGCTGCAACTCTGAGTGAAGTAGATAATGAAACTAGGATTCCATGTTTATTCTCATACCAGTAATTCGATTTTAATTCTTGTCACTTAGTTAATTCTTAATTTTATAATTTGCATCTTAGTTCAATTTAGGTAATCAAAACCATATTTGTTATTTTTCTTAGCAGTGAATTAAAACCATACATTATTGCATAGGCATATTTTCTGAATAAAACTCAACCAGATCTCTGCGGAACGAACTTTAATTGTATTACTTGTGACTACGTGCGCTTGCGTAATTATAGCATAACAGCAGGTACTTGTGCGTTTCAGTTGGCGCTAGATAGAATTTTAAATAAAATGGGATGTAATAATAAAATTGAATTAGACTGGATTTAAGTTGACTTAATTTGGTGGTTTGTAACAAGTGACTAGTTTATTTTGGAATACGTCTGCTTGAAATCACACAATAACCTATTTGCGATCTTTGGTTGCGGGGTCGGTTGCGCATTCTGATATTTTTGGTTGTGATTGGTTGGTGACCCCCGGATCTGGACCCCGGATTTGGAGGGGTGTCACAGTTTTTCCCAGTCCAAATATGAACACATCGAAGATTCTACAGTAACCATATACATATTTGATTAGTGTTCTGTTATGCATCATATACTTTCTACTAAAAGGCATATGACTCAGCCTATTTGTAGTTCGAGGATCCTAATCCAATTAAACTAGATTGTAATAAGTAAATATTATCAACTGTCACAGGAATCTCAGAAGATGATAACTGTCAGAAGAAAAATCAACAAGTCAATCTATAGTTTTGATGTTTTACACTGGAAGAAGATTCAGTTGTCTGATCAAGTCTCAGGGTAGCATTGAAACACATGGATTCATTTAAAGGACAGAGATTTCTATAAGTGATAAGAAACAGTATCAGTACAGAATGATTGAAGAGAGTGAAGAAAAGAAAAAGACCACAATTTAAAGTCAAGATGAAGAACAGAGATTGGAGTTAGTCGTTCATTAACCAGACAGTACATCGAGCGTCAACAATGATCCAGTGTATGTTCCTTATTATAATTACGTGGTACACAGTGAAGTATTGACTATTAAAGGATATGTATTAATTCTACTTTAATTAATTAAATCAAATAATTAATTTAAATAATTAAATTAATTCTATCAAAATTAATATATTTGTTAAAGTAATTATTAGATTAATTAAATCAGAATTAATATGAAAAAGAAATAGTTATTTAAATGATTTTTGTAAATCATTTGATTAATTATAAGCTGAAAAAATATGATAATATAACTATCAAAGGATAGTTATACCGACTGTCATATTCAGTTCAAGTGAATACTTCTATCAAGATGTTGGATTGGACAGTCATATTATCTCAACTGGATAGTCATATCTCATTCAAGAGATAGTTATACCGAAAGTTATATTGGGATGGATTGTCATATCTAGTTTAACAGACTGTCATATCAAGTATTAAGGATAGTTATACCGAAAGTTATATTGGAAGAGACTGTCATATTACTTGCAGTGGATAGTCATACCGAATGTCATATTATTGTTAACTGATTGTTATATCAGTTGAAACAAAGCAATATGACTGTGGCTCTGCTATAAAAGACATGAGATTGCAAAAGAATCAGAATCATCCGAACATAACATTATATACTTACACAGCAGCCTATCTCTCTCTCTCTCTCTCAAGCTCAAGAACACATACAAATTAATTTCTGTAAATTCAAGTTCATCTCATTTGTAATATTCTATCCAGTGGAACTTGTTTACTTGTGATTCTTGTACTACTAGCGAATTAAGTTTCCTAGTTCACAACTTGATATCTTATTTTTATTAAATAAATTAGAAAAGTTCATGTCGAATTTTCTAATTAGTTATTAATTACTTGATAATCATTTGCACTGATTTTGTAACACCCATCAATTTAATATATTGTTATATTCAACTTGAAATCTGTGTTATATTATTCCGCACAAATTTGTTTAAGATAAATTTTATTTAAAGAACAAATTTTGAGAAAATGATATAGATTGTATTCAACCCCCCCTTCTACAATCTTATTGGACCTAACAATTGGTATCAGAGCTTATTTATTGATACACAAATCAAGATCCTAATTTTATTCCGTCAAAAATCTATCTCGAATTTTTAACTCACTTAAAAATTCATCATGTCTTCAAAAGGCATTGTTAAGATTCCCATGTTTAATAAGGACAATTATGCAATGTGGAAAAATAAAATGGAGTTGTTTCTTGATGTCACAAATTCTAAATATTTTGGTGTTCTACAGAATGGACCTATAATTCCAACAGAACATGTAACTAAATCTATTGTTGGAGGAATTGTTGTAACACCTGCATCAACTAGTCCAAAGCCTGCTGCTTCTTTTACTCCTGATGAAAAGGAGGACGCTGGACTAGATAAGAATTTGAGACTTATTCTAATAGATTCCCTGGATGCTGTGATGTACAGTCATGTGATGAATTGTAAAACTGCAAAGCACATGTGGGAAACTATTGAGACTATTAATGAAGGAACTGATGAAGTCAGGGAAAACAGACTTCAAATTTTAACCTCTGAGTATGAACACTTTAGAGATGGCCCTAATGAAGGCATTCAGGAAGTGTTTGAAAGGTATAACAAGATAATCAACAACTTGCAAGTTCATGGCAAGCAATATACACAGAAGAAGATTAATATGAAGTTTTTGTTGACGATGCCCACTCATCTTGAAAATAGGATAACGACAATCAGAGAATCAAGAGATTTGAATAAGATTGCCCTTGAAAGGTTGTTTGGTGTTCTGAAAACCTATGAATTGGAACAAGTACAGCAGAGGGAGGTCTCTGGTAAAGGAAGAGTGCCAAGTTCATCTACAGCTCTTGTAGTTGAGGCACCTAAGGAAGTGGAAGCTAAGGTTGTTCTACCTTACAGCTCAGACAAGGAACAGACCGAAGTAGAACTTGGTCAGACACCACCTACTCAGGATGGTGGAGAATTTTACTCACTTGAAGAGCTAGATCAACTGGAAGATGAATCAATGGCATTGATGGTAAGGCAATTTGGCAACTTTAGATTCAGAAGAAATCCAAAGTACAGGTTCAAGTCAAATAACAGATTCCAGAGAGGAGGCTCTTCTTCCTCTAGTAATAGGGGAGGATACAAAACTGGATCTGTTGACAGAAGCAAGTTTCGTTGCTTCAACTGTAATGAATTGGGGCACTTTGCCACTGAATGTCAGAAACCCAAGCAAACTCAAAGAAGAGACTTTGCTACTGAGAAGAAGAAACCTGGAAAAGCCTATGTTGCGGCTGGTAAGAGTTGGGATGACACGGACAGCGAAGATGAAGAATACGGAAATCTCGCGCTGATGGCAAATGGTGAAGCATCTGATCATCATAACAAACCGGTACTTCTTACTGACATTGAGTTGATTCGTAGTCTATATAATATCTTAGGTAATGCACAAACAGGATATAATAGACTAGATTTGCTAAGCACTAAACTTGGCAATGAAGTGTCAGAATTGAGAAAGGTGCATATTAATCAAGATCAACAAAGAGATGAAATAACAATGCTTCATAAAAAGGAGAAATCTATTCTAGAAGTTGTAGGCAAACAAATGGATAGAATTACTGAACTTGAAACACAGGTCAGGGCTTGTTATAATTCTGTTAAAATTTCCAAAGAGTTTTTTAACAAACAAGTTGTAGAACAAACAGTAGGTATAGGGTATGGCTACAATGAAGCTGTTGGATTATTGGGCATAAATTCCCCTAACCTTGTTAGTGCTGAAGAAAGGGGTATACCACGTGTACTTAAGAAAGTTAAAGATCCCCTCTTTAAGAAATCTGATGTTGGACCACCAGATATTCTTTCTATGGTCATCCAGGAAGAAATAAGAAATGAGGACAGTGCTAATGGCATAGTTCTTGAAAATGTCAAAACTGCTAAGAAACCAGTTAAGCTTGTTGAGTTAACTAGTTCGTCAAAAAGTAGATTAAGTGACAATAAGTTAAAAAAGAAAAATACCATGTCTGATATGCATACCATGCCTATTATTGATTCATCTCATAAATCTTGTGGTAATGTCAATTGTATGTCTTGTGCTTTTAACAGTATGCGTGCTTATTTTAATGGTAGTTATGCATGTGATAAACATACTGCTCCTCGACAGCATATGAACAAGAACAATAATGTTCGATCAAAGACTGCTATTCCTCCTCAAGTTAGGAGAGAGACATTTGTACCTAAGACTAAACAAAGGGTTACTAAGAATGTTTACCAGGTCAAATGTCTAGTCAATGACACAAGTGTTATTGCTGCTAAAGAAACATGGATACCCAAGATAAAACAAAAGATTTTCAAATCTGTTTATAAGGTTAAATGTTTATTGATTAAATATGTTAAAATTAAAAATGTTGTTTTTCCTGATAAAGGTCAATACTTTAAATCCGCAGGACCCAATCAAATTTGGGTTCCGAAGAAGGTTTAATCCGTTTGTCATTGCAGGGTGTTGAACAGGTTGAACGAGTAACCTGGATCTTGGATAGTGGATGTTCAAGGCATATGACTGGAGACAGAACCCTGTTGACAAATGTGGTGGAGAAAGCCGACCCAGTAGTTACCTTTGGAGATAACAGCAAAGGTAGAACTGATGGATATGGCAGACTTGAAGCTGGAAATGTTATCATAGAAGAAGTGTCCTTTGTAAAAAGGATTTGAGGTCTACTTTAACAAAAAGAATTGTCTGATTTCACACAAAAGAAGTGAACAACCATCACTGACGGGAGTCAGAAAAGGAAACTTGTATGTAGCTAACATGAACACTGGAAGCACTGAAGAAATCAATTGCTTCTATTCTAAGGCATCCACAGATGAAAGCTGGCTATGGCACAAGAAACTTTCTCACCTGAATTTCAAAACAATGAATTATTTGGTTAAGAGGGAAATGGTGAGAGGTTTACCCTCTATGGAATTCACACAGGAAGGACTATGTGATGCCTGTCAAAAAGGCAAACTAAAAAGGGCAACTCACAGGAGCACTAATATATCTTCAATAACTGATCCTTTACAGTTACTTCACATGGATCTATTTGGTCTAGTGAATGTGATGTCTCTTGTGATTGTTGATGATTTTTCAAAGTACACATGGGTCTTGTTCCTGAATTCTAAAGATGAGACTCCACAACTGGTGATTGATCACATCAAGTTAATTGAGCTGGATTCGAAGTATCCAGTGAGGGCTATAAGGTCAGACAATGGAACTGAATTCAAGAATGCAGTTTTGAATGACTTTTGTACTGAAAAGGGTATAACCAGATAATACTCAGCTCCAAGAACTCCTCAGCAAAATGGGGTAGTTGAAATAAAGAATAGAACCTTGATTGAAGCTGCACGTACTATGTTAAGTGAATCAAGGCTTCCATTGTACTTTTGGGCTGAAGCTGTCAACACTGCTTGCTATACTCAGAATCGAACTCTTATCAACAAAGACTTGATGAAAACACCCTATGAAGCCATGAATGAAAAGAAACCAACACTCAAATACTTTCATGTATTTGGAGCAAAATGCTTTGTACTTAAAGAAGGAGACGATCAAGGTGGAAAATTTGAAGCCAAAGCACATGAAGCAATTTTTGTTGGTTATGAAAGAAGATCTTATAAGGTGTATGTGATTGAACATCAGAAGATGATGGAAAGTGTCAATGTGACATTTGATGACACTAAACTCCCTGGTATCCAAAATGATGATTCATCTGAAAAGCTATCTTTTGAAGATATGACAGATCTAGATTCAGATGGTGATAGTTCACCTGATGTTTTTGCTGATGCTAATGACAACAATGTCAATGATGAGACTAATCAGAATAATGGTGGTGAAAATTATGATAATATTGAAAATACCACTCATACTTCTGAACACTCATCTAATCATCCTGGCAACAACTCAGGGGGAGTTAATGAAGGATCTACTAGTCATACTCAACATCACAATGAAGAACAAGGTGAATCATCAAGACTAAATCTTCCCAGACAGACAGTTTGGAATTGAGCTCATCCTTTTGAGCTAATCGTTGGTGATCCAGATGTTGGTGTAAAGACTAGAAGAGCTTTGCAAAATCAGTGTAATTATTCAGGGTTTCTATCTGTAATGGAACCTAAGAAAACTGAAGAAGCTCTTTCAGATCCTGATTGGGTGATTGTTATGCAAGATGAACTCAATCAATTTAAACAACAAGAAGTATGGAAGCTGGTACCCAGACCTACAAATAGAATAGTGGTTGGTACTAGGTGGGTATTCAGAAACAAACTTGATGAAGATGGCACATTAACAAGAAATAAAGCAAGACTGGTAGCAAAAGGTTACTCACAATCTGAAGGCATTGACTGTGATGAGACCTATGCTCCAGTGGCTAGACTTGAAGCCATTAGGATATTCTTGGCATTAGCAGCCTTTTCTAACTTTAACGTTTATCAAATGGATGTCAAGAGTGCCTTTCTGAATGGTAAGCTGGATGAAGAGGTATATGTAGAACAGCCACCTGGTTTTGAAGATCCAGATCTATTGGATTATGTCTACTTTCTCTTCAAGGCTATTTATGGTCTTAAGCAAGCACCAAGGAAATGGTATGATACTCTCTCTCAATTTTTACTTGACAATGAATTTACTAGAGGTGTCATAGACAAAACTCTCTTCATAAAGAAACATAAGAATGATACAATATTAGTCCAAATCTATGTGGACGATATAATATTCGGGTCTACTAATGATCTTCTTTGTAAGATATTTGCTAAGTTAATGCAAGGTAAGTTTGAAATGATTATGATGGGTGAGTTGAAGTTCTTTCTTGGATTGCAGGTAAGTCAAAGGACAGATGGAATATTTATCTGTCAATCCAAGTATGTCAAAGAGCTTCTCAAGAAATATCAAATGGAGGACTCATCTTCAGCAAGAACACCATCATCCACAGCGGTCAAATTTGGAGCATGTGAAAATTCTGCCAAGGTAGATATCACAAGCTATAGAGGTATGATAGGCTCATTACTTTACCTTACTGCAAGTAGACCTGATATTATGCATGCTACGTGCTTGTGTGCAAGGTTCCAATCGGATCCTAGAGATGTTCATCCCATTGCTGTTAAACGAATCCTGAGATATCTTAAGGGTACGCCAAACTTAGGCATCTTGTACCATAAAGATTCTGGTTTTATCCTTGTTGGATATACAGATTAAGATTATGCAGGAAGTGTTGTAGACAGAAAAAGCACATATGGGAGTTGTCAATTTCTAGGTGGAAGACTTGTTTCCTGGTACAGTAAGAAATAACAGACAGTTTCCAACTCAACAGCCGAAGCTGAATACATCGCTGCTGGAAGCTGCTGTGCTCAGATCTTATGGATTAGGAATCAACTTAGAGACTATGGCTTTGTATTAAACAATATTCCTATTTTGTGTGATAATACAAGTGCCATAGCAATCTCCAACAATCCTGTGCAGCATACGAGAACAAAGCACATTAACATCAGGTATCATTTTATTAGAGAGCATGTCATGAATGGTACCGTGGAGTTACTTTTTGTACCTACGGAAGAACAAACAGCAGATATTTTTACTAAGTCTCTTGACGAATCCACATTCACCAGACTTGTTGGTGAATTGGGTATGTTAAATAGTCCTAGTAATTAAACTAGTTAATATCTGAGGTTTGATCTTTAATAATTTACAAGTGATTGATGTGTTAATATTTGTTATTGAGATCACTTGTATAATTATTGTATCAACTTATAATTTTGCGTGTTTATTCTTAAATTCTTGTCATTATCTTCTTTATATATTTCTAATTACTTCTTTTAATTTTAGAGTAATTCATTTTCCTTAAAAATATTTTTCTCGAATTTTACAAGCTGTAATTTATGAGAAATCTATTTTTATTGAAAATGTCATTATTTTAAAAACAGTTTCATTATTTTTGATGTTTAATAAATTATATTTTCTTTTTGAATAATTCTCTATATGGAAATTATTTTATTAGAAAATATATAGATTTATTAATTCACCATAAATAATTATGTAAATATTTAGTATTTTATTTTATTTGATTTGTAGTGTTTGTCCTTTTGTTATTAATGACTGATTCCGTAAAAAGGACTACCTATGATCGTTTTAATATTTTTTATTATGTCTGTTAATACTAGTGTAAATTAGTGTGTTATTTATAGTTTATAATTTAATAATTAAATTGCTTTATTATTAGAATATCTTAACTGTAAATATTCTGTAAATATTAGAGTGCTAGTTAGTAGTAGTGTTGTTTTTACTATTATTATGACAATCGGTATGACAATCCACAAATTGTCATATTAAGCCAATTGTCATAGCTCAATTAAATGTTACTTTTCTTTTTCTTATTTTTACTGATTATTATAATAGATTTTAGTTGGTTATATTATTTCTATTATTAGTATAACAATCGGTATAACAATCCATTTGATTGTCATACTTGATTTTTAATTGTTATATTAGTAAGTATTGTAATAATCAGTTAGTTTTATTAAAGGTTATTAATGATATAACTATCTGTATAACTATTGACAGAGTCATATCTTAAGTAATATCAGATAGTCATATTATTTCTTTTACCAATATAACTGTAGTTAGTATTTAGTCATATTACTCGTAGTCATATTAGGATTATCAATAATATAACTATCGGTATGATTATTCACCGATAGTTATATTAAGACTGATTGAGTATTTAAGCCGACTGTTATATTCGATAGTCATATTAATCCTGTTCTCTAATCTCGCGTGTTAAGTCACCGAGAACACAATATAGATACATACATATACACACGACTTTGAGTCGAATTGCTGCCCAAATTTAGTCTTGAAATCACACTGCAATCACGATTCTAAGAACAACAATCGATTACCCAGTCGATTCTCTTCAAAACTACGATTTAAATGTGAGATTTAGTTGAATTTTGGTGATTTTGGGTTTGAAGTTTTCGCATTTTCGATCTAAAATTCAAGAGGAATGGTTTTGATTTTTCAATAACTAAAAATATATGTGTGTTTGTGTTGATATGAAGATCATTGCCTCAAATTTTCAGAATTTTTGGTGAAGAATTCAATTTTTCGAATTTTTAATTATTTATTAATTCGAATTTTGTGAATTAATTAGTTTAATTGTTGAATTTTACAGATTCCATAAAGTTAATATTTGATTTGGAATGGCTGGTACTTATAATAATTTTGAGATTGTTAATCACAATTTTATTGGATATTTTAATCCCGAGGATTGCTTGGTGGATCGTTTCAAGCCTTGGATAACATTTCTGAACGAACAAAATATCTGTAGCCATGCTATAACTGCAAATATTCCCATGAAATTTGGCCCGCTTAAACTAATGTGTACTACAGCTATGGTTGGCTCAGATGGAAGATCGTTTTATTTCAACTTTAATGATAAGACATATACAGTGGATGAATCTGTGTTCAATGCGGCTCTGAAACTTCCTACTGGACAGTTTGCTGAAACGCCGTCAAGTGATGAGTTGACCCAATTCTTTACACATCTGAACTATCAAGGTCAACTGGATCTTAAACGTCCACTCAAAAGCAACCTTGTTCAAGAGTGGAACATTTTCTTCGAGATCATCGCAAAGGTTTTTGCCAATTCTACCAAGAGTAACAATACCGTCATCACAGGTATGTTACAGTCTATTGGTTTCTCAATTGCTCATAACAGAAGGATCAACTTTGGTAGCTTGCTCTGGTCTATATTGTTAAATCGTGTGAAAAAGGCTAGAAAACACTTTGGGAAAGGTAAAATGGTTGAGTGTCATTACCCTCGATTTTTGACATTAATATTTAATCATCTTATGCCTAAGGATCAGCCTGCTCCTTTTCCAAATGATCGAGTTCAATGGTCTGGTAAACCAAACAAGAAGTTCTACACTAGGTTGGATACTTCTCATGCTCTGTTGCATGTTCCAGTGGTCATAACACCATATATGTCTACTTTCATAAATTTGCCAAATGTTATGCCTCAACCAGTTGCTGAGATACTTGCACTTGAACAAGCACCAGAACCTCAACCTGATCCTGAACCCTTAATTGCTCCTGAACACCAACCAGCACCAGAACCTCAACCTAATCCTGAACCCTTAATTGCTCCTGAACACCAACCAGCACCAGAACCTCAACCTGATCCTGAACCCTTAATTGCTCCTGAACCTCAACTTTAAGTGGATCAACCCGCTCAGAGTGAAGATATTGCAACTATTAATGATCAGGTATTTGACTCAACTTCTTCGCAATCTCAATATCTTTCTGAGAGTCAATTATTTGTGAGAAATGACCAAGGGGCTGTAGAACCACAACCTTTAACCCAGGTCAATGCACCAAACACCAATTCTAAATTCTCCAAATACTATCACAGAAAGAAATTGTCAATCAAAAGATCTAATCCGAGTACTGATGTCTTGAGTGAAACCACAGCTCTGCCTTTACAAAAGAAAAGTAAAGCTATATCCGAGGCAACTGTAAACCCCTTCATTTCTTCAAGCACACCCCTGTTACTCACAATGGGGGAAGACATTTTTTTAAATGAAGCTGAAAACATTGTCATGCAAGGAGAGCAAGTTACAGTACCTGCCATTGTTACGGCAGAAGAACCCTCACAGGTTGATAGGGATTTGCGAACTCCCATTGCACCACCACTGACCTTCCAAGAGGAGGCTAGGGTGAATATCTGATGCAGGTACAATGGATGCAGCTCCGGAATATGAGAGGAGTGATGTAAGGATTACCTCAAACCTGAGTGAAACACTAGCACGTGAGGTGAGTGATACTCATAGAGCTATTGAGGTGAGCGCACACAATGACAAAAACACTCTATCTCTCATGGCACAACTTGATCAAATGAAACAAAGCCTTGCTCAATCTGAAGCTGAGAATAAAAACCTAAGGCATGACATGGACAACATGAGAACTATCTTCAACAACAAGATCAATGCACTCCAACTCTCTAAACAACAAGCAATTGTAGACTCTGGAGATGTCACAGTGGCTCAAGATCTCATTATAACTTCTATGTCGCATCAAATTGAAGATCTTCAGAATGACATAAATGAGAATCATTTATCCACTGAACATCGTCACAGTCAAATTGAATGGCAAAATGCTCATCAAGCAAAGGGGTTGAGACACTTATATAATATCATTAGCAGAACTCACTCACCTACAGCAGAAGAGAAGAAATTCTTTGAAAATAGTGGTGAAGAATGTGATAAAAGTGGCGCTGGAGCTGGTACAAGCCATAAAACCAGAGAGGATTCCTCAACTAAGGGGGAGAAATCTAGAGGGGGAGGAAGGGGGAGAAATCTAGAGGGGGAGGAAGTGTGAGTAAAGAAAAAGGTGATAATCAAGATGAAGATATGAGTGATAAGTAGGGGAAGAAAACATCAACTCAAGCTCAAGCAGCACAGGAGGATGACACTGGTGAAGGTTATTACTATACAGGTGAACCTGATAACCTTGATCTTTTTGCTGACTTGCAGTTTCCTGATGATGGTGAAGAATTTGATGAACCGGATCTCAATTTTTGGGATGATGAAGAGCCAGTAGTTCCTGATTCTGTTGAAACACAAAGAATGAATTTTAAACTTCAAATATGTTAGAAGCTTGCTCTGATACCAATTGTTATTCCCAGATTACACACTTGTATAATTGTAGAAGGGGGGGTTGAATACAATTCTTGATATTTATAAATTTCTGATAAGAACTTCAGAAACTTATGAAGAGATAATTGCAATGTAAGATTTAAACACAAACACATATAAAATCAGGTGGTTAATATGCACCACCTGAAGCTTTTATTTGAAGAAAACTCTGTGATACAAAATGTACACAGCTGCCGTTTTACAACTCTTTGCTTCTAAGGATATTCAAGAAACCCTAAGCAAATATGTCTGTTTTCTTAACCTACAAAGAGTTGCTACACTTGGTTATATATCCCAAGTTTTACAAGTACTACTGGAATAAGATAATACTAATCTAATTCTAGTTGACTTGCTACTACACTCCAAATACACATGTAGCCGAAAGGTTGTCCTTGTGTTCAGACATGTCTCCTGCACCTTTCTTGTATTCATAGTGTAAATGGAATGCTTCTTTCTTCTGTGTTTCCAAAGTATGGCTGCCATACTGCTTTTTGTATCTACTATAAACTCATGTGATCTGTCAGTCAAACATGTCCTTATCAACTGCTAATCTCCAGCTAATCATAGAAAATAGTGTCAATGATTATCCGTTGATGATGTATACTGACATCCGTTGATGATGTATAGAGCAGTATTCGTTGATATTGGGACTTGAGCTGTATCCATTGATAGAGTGGATTTGAGTTGTATCCGTTGATAGAGTTTAGTCTTCATCCGTTGATACACTTTCACTTAGACAGAATTACATAGCATAGCTTATTTACAATTGGCTACCCTATTCTGCCTATCCGTTGATAGTCAACATGACTGTGGATAAAAACATTATCAACTGATAACATAGAGATACTGCAGTGTGCTACAAAACCTCATCCGTTGATGAGCTACCTGTCAACGGATAGAGTTATAAATCCTCATCCGTTGACAGCTACAAAACCTTAAACAATTTGATTGATTGTGAAGTTATCATCAAGTACAACATATTCCTAACAATCTCCCCCAATTTATACTTGATGGCAATAAAGCATAAATTCAAGACCTTGATGATAACAAAACATTCCTAAAGATATATAAAGAACAATACATAAATTGTATTAAGCTACAATAATTAAAAACTGAAAGTTTGAGAAATTTACAGAGAAGTGCTCCTCTAGACTGAGCAGATTAGGACTGTTTATTTCCTCTTGTTGGAATCACCCTTGATTTTCCTTCCTTGGCAGAGTTGGACTCAATCTGTATTTGGAGTTGCCTATAGAAGGCATCTTCTTCATCTACCTTTGGATTTAGCTTCTGTTGTAGCCATCTCAGGTATTGAGAACTAGCCTTTGGTAGTTGGTCTTCTAACCTGAAGAATCTCCTGTTACCATCTTCATCCCTGAACTCCATCATCCAGAAAGGTTGGAGGTGGATTTTCTGTCCATTGTATGGGATCTTCATTTTCCTTGGTAGACTTGATGGTTAGTTCCAATCCCTCCTTATTTGTTCTATTTTGTCCAGTATCTCCCCTTTTGCTATCTTGGAGAACCCTGTGTATCTCTTGATTGCAGAGAACACTTTGGTTAAGGTATGATAATTTTCTCCAAGAACCCTTTGTAGTGGCCATGTCCTTTCCGTTCCTCCCTTGTATACAAAGACCAATCTTTCAGGCAAATGTCTATATTTGTCAATTCCTCTTACTTCTGACAATTCATCCAGATAAAGATTCATGTCAGAGTATTCTTCAATATCTGCCTGATAGATAAAATCATCCTTTTTTTCCAAGATTGGCTGCCTGACAATTGCAGGTACCCTAGCAACTTGAATTTGTTCCTTTGAAGGTTGCTTCCTTGGTTTCCTTTTCTTCTGTGTAGGCTTCTTTTGAGGCTTCAGCAAGAATGAAGGAACCTCAATGGAGTCAAGATTCATTGGTTCCTCTTTAGGTACTATAGGCTCACCATGGAAATTTACATCTGGGTTGAATACTTTTACATCAATAGGTTGTGATGAACCAACTGTCTCTTTGTTTTCAGTTTCTGGAGAGACAGGCCTCCTTGCATGTGATTTTAATCTCTTGGATTTGGGGACTGATTTCCCTTTCTTTTTGAATTTGGGGACTTCCTCAGGTTCCCTCAATTCATCCTCTACCTCATCCAATAACTCTTGAGCCAGCCTTGCTTGCTTCTCATCTGAGTTTTCATATTGATATTCAGTGCTTGGTTGAGATTCTCTTAGCAGCCTTGAAGTCTCTTCTCTCTTGGCTTCAACAAATCTAGGATGGCTGTTGGATATGTTTAGAACTTTTCCATTCCTTATGATTACAGCCATCCATTTTCTTACACAACTGTTAGTCTTTTCCTTGAATTCCTTGATTGCCTTACCCATCAACTTCTCTTCATCATCCTTGGGAAATGGAAAGTCCAGTTGTAACTTGTTCTTCCCATTTGCTTTTGGTGGTGAGAAGGGTCTTGATTTGATGTAGGGTTCAAATTCCTTAATATGAGAAGGCTCAGCATCATAGAATGTAGGAGCCACAATTGCTGGAGTGAGCACCTTCAGAATTGTTGTAGATATTGTTGGAGCTGAGGTTTGGCTAGAGAACAGAGTTGATGCAATAGATTGATTGATCAATCTTTCTGTCCTCATTATCCTTTCATAGTTTTCTTCTTTCATCTTTTGGAAAGCTTCAATTTTGGCTAGCTTTTCTTCTTCTGTCAAGTTTGAAAGATCAAACTCTTCAGATAGAGGTTTGGATTTGCTGGGGGAAGCTGTGACAATGAATTCTTGTGGATTGACCACTATGGTAGGCTGCTGCTCCCCCTCACTTGCTGCTTCCCTTCTTTCAGAAATTAAGATTTGACTTGTAGTTGCCACAGCCTCTTCCACTTTCTCCCCCTTTTTGTTAGCATCAAGGGTTTGACTAGAAGTTGGGGCTGCAACTAACTTTTCTAGCAGTTGGGTTTGCAGTTTCTGATGTTGAAGAAATTGCTCCATGTGGGATTCCATCTTTTCCACTCTTGAATTGAGAAGTTGCACAGATTTAGCCAGGTTGTCTTCTTTGAGAAACCTTTGTTGCAACACCCTCTGAGTGGCTGTAGGAGCTAGTTGCTCTAGCTTGGAATCCACAGAGATCTTCACATCCTTGATTTCTTGTTTGACCTCCTCTAAATTGGATCTCTGAATCATCATTTGCATCTTTTGTAACTTTAGGGAGTCAATTGCCTGTTGAAGAACAACCTTTCTCTGTGGATCTGCTTCTGGGTGCTCAGCCAGGGCAGATTTATATTGCCTTATGATTTCCATATCAAGTTGATGATAGGTGTAGTTTTGAGCAAATGCAAAATCATGAATACTACTACCACCTTCATCTTCAGAGCTCTGGCTGTCTTCATCTTCAGAATTGTCAAATTCATCACTCTCAGCAGTGGTTGGCAGAGCTGCTATAGATTCCTTAGCTCTAAGTAGAGATTGTGAGGTGTGCACTAGGTGCATTGCCTCCTCTGCTTCCACATTGCCCTGTTGTGCCAGAATTTGATAGGCATGAACAGGGTGAGTAAAGGTTTCAGCATCCAAAGAAATGGAGTCAATCATGGACTGATATTCTCTTTGAAATTCCATTTCCTTGGATGCATCCTCAACGCCCATTGACTCACTAGCAATGGCTGCTTCTTCCATCCTTATCTCTCCTGTAGTCCCTTCTCTCCCCTCATCTCTCTTTTCTTGCATCAAGGGCTCCCCTTGGCTCACACCTCTCACACCCTCACCTTCACCTACTAAGGTGGAACTCTCAAACTCTCCTTTTGCCTGACCGGAAGAAATGGCCAGCCTCTCATTATTTATCTCTCCTTTTGCCTGCTCACAAGGCAGCCTCTCACTCCCTTCCCTCAAACCTAAAAGTGTTTCAACTACTGAGAACTCCTCTACACTTGACACTGGAATGTCAGATATAGCAGTGGTAGAGTGAGTTATCAACGGATAAGGAATATCCGTTGATGGAGTAGTTATAGCTGTCAACGGATGGCTAGATAGAGGCGCATCCGTTGATGGAGAAACACTTGTCAACGGATGAAGGATATCCGTTGAGGAAGGAATAATTATATCCGTTGAAGAGAAAACCAACACTGAATCTGTGGAGATTGATTTTAAGTTCGAGGCCACAGTCTGTGTTGAGAATTCTGGAAGGGAAGATTGATGGTCCAACAAATCATCTAAAAGATGATGACCACCAATTACAGAGTGGGGCTTCTCCAAGAATCTTAAAGATGGAGAATCAGGAATTGATGTAGATATCATATCCACATCCAGAGAAGGAGTTGGTGATGGTGGATTGTAATGTGTGTCGATTTGAAGATTAAGATCAAGGGGCTGTGACTCCACATTTATTGAAGCCACATCAAACTGAGTTTGAGAAGGTACAGTTTCCTGTATAGTGTGTGCACCCTGTGATTCCCATGTGGTTTTAGATTTCACTCTTCTTCCATAGGTTTTTGAGATTGGGCTATATGTGTCCCTAACCCTCTTGTGCAGTGTTCCTTGTGGGGAACTTGATTCAGTAGTCACACTCTTTTGGGAGAGTGTAACTAGAATTTGGCCTGTAGTTACATTAGCAGTCTTTTGAGAGACTGAAATGGTGGTTGCACTCATCTCTCCTTCCTTATCCTTAGGGCTTCTTTGATGTTCACCCTGTCCCTCACCACTCACTACCACCTTCACACTCCCCTCAAGAGGTTTGGTAGATTTTACAACAGGTGTCTTTTGAGAGACACTTGAGGTTTGCCTTTTAGAATGTGGTTTTGGAACTCTGGATTTGGTCACTTTGGTAGGAGCCTGTTTGGTCACAACTACAGACTCCATTGTGACACTAGAAGGCAAAGAAATTTGGGGGTTGGAGATAGGGGTTTCAGAGTTAGAGATAGTTACCTGAACAATTGGTAGATATACCAACTGTACTCCTGCATTGAGGTTCATTCGAATCAGGTCACTTAAGACTCTCTTCTCCTGAACAAAACATTGGAACTTGCTATCCGGGTTAGCAATGGATAGCTTATTCTCAGACACATGCAGTGCTAAGAGCATTAAAAATCTAGCAAAGTAGATATTCTTGCTCCTAGTTTCCTTTTTACCCAACTTTGCAGCTATCTCATACATAACTAATGTGCCAAAATTATAGAATTTATCATTTAAAAGCATACACATCATTGTTAGCATGGACTGGGTAACAGCATCAAAATTACTAATTTTTCCTGAAAAAGTTTTAATGAAGGCATCACAGAAGTAGCTCCATTCTTTAACCATTCCTTTTCTAGCAATTTTCCCTAAGTTTTCAGTACTAAGGGCATAATTAATAGAATTAAGCATGGCAACAATTTCAGCATCAGTAGGTACTTTCAGACAGTTATTCTCAGGCAATTTTAAACAAGCGGTTATTACATCAGAATTAACCACATAGTTTTTACCCTTTAAAGAAAAAGTAATTGTACCGTCTGTGCCATTGTACTCAGCAGATGTCCACATTTCTTCAATTACCTCGTGGATTAAGGGAGTGGTAGCCGTCATAGCATATGACAGTTTGCATTTCTTCACGAAACTCATCAAACTGTGGTAAGCTTCTGGAGCATTCACTGTGTCAACAAAGGCCGCGAAATTGTTCTTCTCATAGGTAAACCCAGTGGAGGACATCATCTTAACAATAGGCGCCATTGAAGTGATTGAACTTTGGTTACAGAGAGTTTTAGGGAAGAAGATGCAGTTAACTTTTGATATGCTTGAAAATGAATAAAAGTGAGATGTGAGAGTACAAGTCCGCCTTTTATATTTTTCAAGAATTAAAAATGAAATAATTAAAAGTAATTACTCCATTGGTTAAAAGTAACTGTCAGATAATAAATAAAAAGAGAATAAGTACAGCCATGATTAGATATACACGGTTACCAACGGTTAAAAAAAATGTATATCAACGGATATAGAATGAACGGTTGAGATACAGTTTATCCGTTGATGACGTGGATAGCCTGTTACCCGTTGACATGCAAAAATCTAGTAATGTGTTTATACTATCAATGGATAAAAGGATATCCGTTGATAAGCTAATTTTGCCTTAGGCAAAATTTCTGCAGAAAATTTTTCTGAAAGTTTTAACTTTCAAGTAAATCAAAACACATTTCCAGCTTCAATTCATTGAAATCAAATATCACTAGAAATTATGACAAGTTAAGCATACCTAGCTCACCTACCAATCTTGTGAATGTGGATTCATCAAGAGGCTTGGTGAAGATATCTGCAAGCTGCATTTCACTTGGCACAAAGTGCATTTCTACTGTACCATTCATCACATGTTCTCTAATGAAGTGGTATTTGATGTCAATGTGCTTGGTTCTCGAATGTTGCACTGGATTCCCTGTGATGGCAATAGCACTTGTGTTGTCACAGAAAATTGGAATCTTCTCAACTTTTAGACCATAGTCAATGAGTTGGTTTCTCATCCATAGAATCTGTGCACAACAGCTTCCAGCCGCAATGTACTCAGCTTCAGCTGTAGAAGTGGAGACTGAGTTTTGTTTCTTACTGAACCATGACACAAGCCTGTTTCCTAGAAATTGACAGGAACCTGTAGTACTTTTCCTATCAACTCTGCAACCTGCATAATCTGCATCTGAATAGCCAGTTAGATCAAAACCAGATTCTCTTGGGTACCAAATGCCAAGGTTTGGTGTTCCCTTGAGATACCTGAAAATTCTTTTAATAGCTATTAAGTGAGACTCTCTAGGATCAGCTTGAAATCTAGCACAAAGACAAGTAGAAAACATTATATCAGGTCTACTAGCTATTAGGTATAAAAGTGAACCTACCATGCCTCTATAACTTGAGATGTCCACAGACTTTTCCTTAGTATTCAACTCAAGCTTAGTTGCAGTGGCCATAGGTGTTTTAGCAGATGTACAATCCATTAAGTCAAATTTCTTTAAGAGATCATAAATATATTTTGTTTGACTTATGAAAATGCCCTCATTAACTTGCTTTACTTGTAGGCCAAGAAAGTAAGTTAATTCACCTATCATACTCATTTCATACCTACTTTGCATAAGTTTGGCAAACTTTTTGCAAAGCTTCTCATCTGTAGACCCAAAAATAATATCATCTACATAGATTTGAACAAGTATTGAAGAGCCATTAATATCCCTATGAAATAAGGTTTTATCTACTGTACCTCTAGTGAAGTGGTTCTCCAAAAGAAATTGAGATAAAGTGTCATACCAGGCTCTTGGTGCTTGCTTCAAACCATAAAGTGCTTTCATGAGAAGATATACATATTCTGGAAATTCTGGATCCTCAAAACCAGGAGGTTGATGGACATAGACCTCTTCTTCCAGTTCCCCATTTAGAAAGGCACTTTTGACATCCATCTGATAGACTTTGAAATTGGCATGTGCTGCATAGGCTAGAAAGATTCTTATTGCCTCAAGTCTTGCTACTGGAGCAAAAGTTTCATCAAAATCTATTCCTTCTTCTTGAGAATAGCCCTTTGCCACTAATCTAGCTTTATTCCTCACAATTATGCCATTTTCATCTGTCTTATTCTTGAGAACCCATTTAGTACCTATGACACTTCTATCATCAGGTTTGGGCACAAGTTTCCATACTTTATTTCTTTCAAATTGGTTTAGCTCTTCTTGCATTGCTAACACCCAATCTGGATCTAGAAGGGCATCTTCCACTTTCTTAGGTTCCTCTTGAGACAGGAAGCTACTGTATAGACATTCTGCTTGAGTGGCCCTTCTAGTTTGGACTCTTGAATTTGATTCACCAATGATTAACTCAAATGGATGATTTCTAGTCCATTTTCTTGCAGGTGGAAGATTTGATCTTGATGAGGTTGCTTCATTTCCATGATCATGTTGATTTAGCATTGAATTTTGACCTTGAGAAACTCCCCCTGAGTTTGTTGTCCTTGCTGAGTTATGAAGTTGACTGTCGACGGATGCTTGAGAATTTCTGTCAACGGATGCATCTCTAATAGTGTCAACGGATGCATCTCTAATAGTGTCAACGGATGTTGCAGAATGACTGTCAACGGATGTTCCAGAATGACTATCAACGGATGCTCCAGAATGACTATCAACGGATGCTTCATTTTCAGTGTAAGCATCACTTCTAGTTGGTATAACAGCTCTAGGTGGATCTCTGTGGTCATGATCTTCATTCTCCTCATCATCATCATAGTACATTCTTCCTTCACCTTCATTCTCAAATTCCAACTTTTCATGGTAACCTTCATCATTTAGGCCTAGAATCTTTTGATCATCAAACACAACATGTACAGATTCCATAACAATGTTGGTTCTTAGATTGTAGACCTTGTAGGCTTTCCCTGCTGCATATCCAACGAAAATAGCTTCATCTGCCTTTGCTTCAAATTTGCCTAAATTATCTCCATGATTCCTTAGCACAAAACACTTACATCCAAAGACATGTAGAAAAGCTAAAGTTGGTTTCTTGTTGGTTAATAACTGATAAGGAGTCATTCCTCTAGCTTGATTGACCAAGGAAATATTCTGAGTAAAGCATGCAGTGTTGACAGCTTCAGCCCAAAAATATGTTGGTAATCTTGATTCACTTAACATTGTTCTAGCTGCTTCAATGAGAGTTCTGTTTTTCCTTTCAACAACCCCATTTTGTTGAGGTGTTCTGGCAGCAGAAAACTCATGGACAATTCCATTCTCTTCACAGAAAATCTTCATTGTGGAATTCTTGAATTCAGTACCATTGTCACTCCTGATCCTTTGTACTCTGTCTTCAGAACCATTGTTTAGCATTCTGAGGTGATTGATAATGATTTCACTTGCACAATCCTTGGAGTGCAGGAAGAAAGTCCATGTGAACTTAGAAAAATCATCTACAATCACCAGACAGTATTTCTTCTTTGAAATAGACATGACATTTACTGGACCAAATAAATCCATATGCAGCAATTGAAGAGGCTTAACAATGGATGACTCTGTCTTGCTTTTGAAAGATGATTTCTTTTGTTTCCCTAATTGGCAGGCATCACATAGCCCATCTTTGACAAACTCCAAATGAGGGATTCCTCTAGCAAGATCCTTTCTTACCAAATCATTCATAACTTTAAAATTCAAATGTGACAGCTTCTTATGCCATAGCCAACTCTCATCCTTACTTGCTTTGCTGAAGAGACAAGTAATGGATTCTGAGCATGCTGAATTGAAGTCAGCTATGTAAACATTTCCTTTTCTAAAGCCTGTCAATACCACATTGTTGTCTTCCTTGGCAGAAACAACACAGGCTTCTTTTGTGAACTTTACTTCATAGTCTTTGTCACAAATCTGACTGATACTCAGCAAATTGTGCTTTAAACCTTCAACTAAAGCCACTTCTTCAATGATGACATTGTCTTTTGAAATCAGGCCATATCCCTTAGTATATCCTTTGCTGTCATCTCCAAAGGTAATTCTAGGGCCAGCTCCTTCCTTGAACTCTGTGAGCAGGGTTGAATCTCCTGTCATGTGCCTAGAACATCCACTGTCTAGGTACCATAGATTCCTTCTGTTTCCCTGCACACATTTCAAAAACAAATCAAGTTGATTTTGGTACCCAAGCTTCCTTGGGTCCTTTCTTGTTAGCCTTTGACTTTGCACTCTTAGCATTCTTCATCTTAGGTGTAGATGCTTGAGTAATGGGGTTTGACAAATGCTCATTTGCATGAAAATTGGATGCATGCATGTGTGGAAAATTGGCATACATATTATTCATGTTAGGTAGGTTCCATGACATTTGTGGCACATTCATAGATTGAAAGTATGGATTAGACACATATGGCATGTTCACATATGGATTTGAAAAACTAGCATTTTGATACAAACCAGGCATAACAGGCATTGCAGGCATACATGGCATTGGTTGAGGTACATGAACAGGAGCCTTGTTGACAATCTTGCAATTAGAAGATAAATGATTGACACTATTACAATTACTACAAGTTTTCCTAGGAGCAAACTTGTCAGGAGAGTAATTGTTTTTCTTGTTGATGCATATCTTACCATTTCTGTTCTTTTTCTTTTTGCCCTCAATTTCTACCTTTTCATTGTCTGATTTACCAACAGCCTTTTTGTTGTGTAAATCACCTGTCTTAGCCTTCCCACTGGATTTGGTTTTGCTGCACTCACCACTAACAAAATTCTTGTTTACTGGACCATACTTGATATCCAGTTTCCTAAGTTCCTTCTTACTAACAGACTTTTTGTTAGTCGACGGATACCTCTCATCCGTTGACGGTTCATCTGTCAACGGATGATCACTATCCGTTGATTCACAAATAGTCTCTAGATCCTCAAGGCCAGGTTCTAGCTCCTTTTTCCTTTGAGTCCAGGTATCCTTCACAAATGATTCTATTCCCTGAACTTCTATTATGTTTTGAGAAATATTCCTACAACTTTGAAATTTAGCAATTATCCCTTGTTCTTTTTCAAACCGGTCTTTTAAAATCAGTTCTCTTTTTAACACAGCTTCAAGTTCACTTTTAGCATTATTGCAATCAACTCTCATTTTCTCAAATTCTAGAAATTGAGATTCTAGAGCAGCATTTCTATCACTTAAAAACAGATTAGACTCTTTAATTCTATTGTTCTCTTTAGTAAGTGATTTAAGAGTAACACTTAAGTGATATAGTTCAGTAGACATTTCATCTATAACACTATTGCATTCCTCTTTAGTGAGCTCAGAGAGATTAGTAGAAAATACCTGATTGCTAGCTGAACTTGCTTCCTGCTCTCCAGAATCAGCCATTAAAGCAAGGTTGACTAACTCAGCATCATCATCAGAATGATTGTCATCAACAGCCCAGTCATACTCTTGGGTCAAGAATGCCTTTCCTTTCTGCCTGAGAAGATCAAAATATTTCTTCTTATAGTCAACAACCTCAGTTGGCTTTCCCTTGTTCTCAGATCTAGGTTTCCTGCATTCACTTATCATATGACCAGCAATCCCACAATTGAGGCATTTAATTTTGGATTTATCCACATAGTTGTTTGTGGAAAAATCCTTGTTAAATGGCTTGGCCATCCCAGAGTTTCTCTTGAATTTCAGCTTAGAGAATCTCCTAGATAGAAAAGCTAAGTGCTCATCTATCTCATCCAATTCATCCTGCTGAAGGGCATTCAATTCCTCAGACACCTTTTCCTTGCTCCTGCTTGATTCTGCTCTACCTTTACAAACCTCCCTGTTTGGTGTAGAACTAGCAGTTTCTGTCCTTTCCTCCTTTTGCTCCAAATTGGCAACGAGTGCAACTGACCCACTTTTCTTTTGAGACTTCTCAATCTCTTCATCCTGCTCCATTTCCAGCTCATAGGTCTTTAAAGTTCCATAGAGCCTTTCAAGAGTAAATGTCTTGTACTCTTGAGTGTTTCTTAGAGAAACAGTCATTGGCTTCCATTCCTTGGGCAGTGATCTCAGAAATTTGAGATTAGAGTCTTTAACTTGATAGACTCTTCCATACAGTTTCAAACTATTTAGTAGCTTTTGAAATCTACTAAATGTATCATTCAATGTTTCTCCACTCTTAAAGTGAAAATGTTCATACTGTTGGATTAGTAGTTGCATCTTGTTTTCCCTTACCTGTTCTGTTCCTTCACACAGGGTTTGAACAATGTCCCATACTTCCTTGGCGGTAGTGCAGTTAATAACATTGTCAACCATGTCTGTTTCTAGACCATTGAACAGAATATTCATGGCCTTTTTGTCTTTGTGGACTTCTGCAATATCTTCAAGACTCCACTCAGAAACAGGTTTGGGAATGAAAGTGTCAGGCACATCATCAGCCAGGCCAACTCTTGTTGCTGTCTTCATTGGAACGTGAGGACCCTTGTCAATGCAATCCACAAAACCCTCATCAATAGACGAGAGATGTAGACGCATTTTTACTTTCCAGTGAAAGTAATTTTCTCTATCAAGAACTGGAATCTTCACTCCATAATCCTTCTTAGACATGTTGGAAGTGTGTTGATCTTTAAACTTCAAATATGTTAGAAGCTTGCTCTGATACCAATTGTTATTCCCAGATTACACACTTGTATAATTGTAGAAGTGGGGGTTGAATACAATTCTTGATATTTATAAATTTCTGATAAGAACTTCAGAAACTTATGAAGAGATAATTGCAATGTAAGATTTAAACACAAACACATATAAAATCAGGTGGTTAATATGCACCACCTGAAGCTTTTATTTGAAGAAAACTCTGTGATACAAAATGTACACAGCTGCCGTTTTACAACTCTTTGCTTCTAAGGATATTCAAGAAACCCTAAGCAAATATGTCTGTTTTCTTAACCTACAAAGAGTTGCTACACTTGGTTATATATCCCAAGTTTTACAAGTACTACTGGAATAAGATAATACTAATCTAATTCTAGTTGACTTGCTACTACACTCCAAATACACATGTAGCCGAAAGGTTGTCCTTGTGTTCAGACATGTCTCCTGCACCTTTCTTGTATTCATAGTGTAAATGGAATGCTTCTTTCTTCTGTGTTTCCAAAGTATGGCTGCCATACTGCTTTTTGTATCTACTATAAACTCATGTGATCTGTCAGTCAAACATGTCCTTATCAACTGCTAATCTCCAGCTAATCATAGAAAACAGTGTCAATGATTATCCGTTGATGATGTATACTGACATCCGTTGATGATGTATAGAGCATCCGTTGATATTGGGACTTGAGCTGTATCCGTTGATAGAGTGGATTTGAGTTGTATCTGTTGATAGAGTTTAGTCTTCATCCGTTGATACACTTTCACTTAGACAGAATTACATAGCATAGCTTATTTACAATTGGCTACCCTATTCTGCCTATCCGTTGATAGTCAACATGACTGTGGATAAAAACACTATCAACTGATAACATAGAGATACTGCAGTGTGCTACAAAACCTCATCCGTTGATGAGCTACCTGTCAACGGATAGAGTTATAAATCCTCATCCGTTGACAGCTACAAAACCTTAAACAATTTGATTGATTGTGAAGTTATCATCAAGTACAACATATTCCTAACATAATTTAAATAAATAAATTAATTCTATCAGAATTAATATATTTGTTAAAGTAATTATTAGATTAATTAAATCAGAATTAATATGAAAAAGAAATAGTTATTTAAATGATTTTTGTAAATCATTTGATTAATTATAAGCTGAAAAAATATGATAATATAACTATCAAAGGATAGTTATAATGATTGTCATATTCAGTTCAAGTGAATACTCATATCAAGATGTTGGATTGGACAGTCATATTATCTCAACTGGATAGTCATATCTCATTCAAGAGATAGTTATACCGAAAGTTATATTGGGATGGATTGTCATATCAAGTTCAACAGACTGTCATATCAAGTATTAAGGATAGTTATACCGAAAGTTATATTGGAAGAGACTGTCATATTACTTGCAGTGGATAGTCATACCGAATGTCATATTATTGTTAACTGATTGTTATATCAGTTGAAACAAAGCAATATGACTGTGGCTGTGCTATAAAAGACAGGAGATTGCAAAAGAATCAGAATCATCCGAACATACATTATATACTTACACAGCAGCCTATCTCTCTCTCTCTCAAGCTCAAGAACACATACAAATTAATTTCTTTAAATTCAAGTTCATCTCATTTGTAATATTCTATCCAGTGGAACTTGTTTACTTGTGATTCTTGTACTACTAGCGAATTAAGTTTCCTAGTTCACAACTTGATATCTTGATTTTTATTAACTAAATTAGAAAAGTTCATGTCGAATTTTCTAATTAGTTATTAATTACTTGATAATCATTTGCACTGATTTTGTAACACCCATCAAGTTAATATATTGTTATATTCAACTTGAAATCTGTGTTATATTATTCCGCACAAATTTGTTTAAAATAAATTTTATTTAAAGAATAAATTTCGAGAAAATTATATAGATTGTATTCAACCCCCTTCTACAATCTTATTGGACCTAACATCTATAGAAGGACAAACACGAGCCCTTCTCACAATGAATTAAAACGGTTGTTTATTAAAAAGTCAAAGGGACAAATTTCATACGGAATATGAAGTGGTCGAGACTTGCGTTTGGCACAAACTCATAGATGAGTAGTCTTTCAGTTCCTTCAGAGCAGAAACCAAGAGTCTAACTAAATTTCTGTGTTGCAGTTTTGCCACTAATATGACCTCGTTTATGAATTCTTCTTGACCTTGATTTGAACTAGGCCTGTCAACTGGTCGAATTCGATTCGGATTAGCCTAAATTTATATCCGAATTCATTTAATTTTATCGAATTCGGATCGGATCGGATCACACCTCGGATATTTTAGAGGTCGATCCATATCCAATCCATTTAGTTAATGGATAAATGGATCGGATTTCGGATATCCATGGCTCCATTTATTTTAAAAAATATAACAAAATTAATTATGTATACCATTTCAAAAAAAATTAATAACACTTTAGAAGTTAAAATCGAATATTAAACTATATCCATAATTTTAGTATTTAAACACAATACTAAATAAAAATGTAAGCCACAAGTTTAAATCAAACAAAATAAATATATCAAATCAAGTATTTCAAATTTATAACATAACTATCCAAAAAAAATTTAGATCACATTTTGGTGTGCTAAACGCGCACCTACACATAGAAATTAAATTGAAAGAGAGGTACGAAAACATAAGATTAAATATTAGACTTAGAGTTTTTATGTAAATTATTTTATTACTAGCCGGTAACCCGTGCGATGCACGGGCCGGGCGGGCACGTGTAAATTATCGATAATAAATATAATTAATGAATATTATTTTAAAATGTATTTTTAAAAAATTTGAATGATAAAAACATATATGTTTTTAAAAAAATAAATAAATACTATTAAATTATGTAAAATAAACATATATTTTATTATATATATAATAAATAAATACTATTAAATTATGTAATGATAGGAAATTGAATACGGGTGAAATTAAAAAAATTAAAATAGATAAATAAATAAATATAATTAATAAGTTTTATTTAAATATAAACTTGTAAAGAATTGAATGATAAAAGTATATAACAAATAAACGCTATTTAATTATGTGGTTATAGGGAATCGAACACGGGTTGAAATTAAAGAAATTAAATTAAATAAATAAATCTTGTATAATTATATAATTGGAAGTAATTGAATCCTGAGTTAAGTGATAACCAAATTTGGTACTTTGGTATTTTGGTACTATTATGTACCATTAAAATATGGTTTTGCACATTAATATAGAGTATAAATAAGATAAAATGCTTTACATTGTAAATTTTATATATTATATGTAAAAATATTATATATTATATACTATATTATTACATATTATATAATTAAACAGATCAGGTCGTGTATAAGCGAATCGAATCAACCTAAATTCATATCCAATCCATTTATTATTCGAATCGTCTTTATCGGATCGAATTTCGGATCAGATATTGACAGGCCTAATTTGAACCTCTAGAAAGCCTTTTCACAGCTATTTCTTGACCATTTTGAAGTGTGCCCTATAATATTAAACATAAGAAGTGAACTAGAAATAAAAAATAAATGATGGCCAAATGTATTGTTTTGGTTCTTTTGATAACTAAATATATAGTTTACTTGAACGTTGTTCTTACCTTGTAAACAGCTCCAAAACCACCTTGTCCTACTTTGTTGCTATCGGTAAAATAATTTGTAGCAACTTCAATTGTACCAAAGTCGTACTGCAAGGATTCGGCACTAATATCTACCACATTGTCATCTGAAGAACATTGCATGCAAGAATATATTAAGAAACATGACATTGTGCTAAAAGATCAAACCGTACAAATGCAGTTTCAGCTTGTTTAGATGAACTAGCTGGTAACCCGTGCGAAGTATGGGCACATGTCTAGATTAAAATATTAATATAAATAAATTATTGATAATAAAAATAATTAATGAGTATTATTTAAATATGTTTAGTAGAAAATTGAATGATTAAAGCATATAACAAATAAATACTATTAAATTATGTAGTTATATTGAATTAAACACGAGGTGAAATTAAACAAATTAGAATAAATAAATCAAATTAATGAGTTTTTTTTAAATATAATCTTGTATAGAATTGAATGATCAAAGTATACAACAAATAAACACTATTTAATTATGTGGTTATAGGGAATGTAATACGGGATGAAATTAAAGAAATTAAATCAAATAAATAAATCCTGTATAATTACGTAATTGGAAGGAATCGAACCCCGAGTTAAGTGATAATTAAATTTGGTATTTTGGTACTATTACGCGCCTTTAAAACATATTTTTGCACATTAATAAAGAGTATAGATGGCTGGAACGACACAGTTAGAAAATTTTATTACTTCAAAGGTCAATGTGCACAAGTTCCGAAAACTTTCGCAATAGGATACCTAGCATAATGACATGTATGAAAAACATAAACAAAAAAAATTAAAGATTGTCCTCTAAATGATTCAATATAAAATTGTTGTTTAGACTTACTCAGAAATCTCTCAGTAGTCGTCCTCTGCTTTCGCTTTCTTTTGAAGATGCAGACCTGAACAAGCAGCATTATAGAAATCCTGACAATGACAACAATACTAGCTCCGTTGAGCTGGTTTGACTTTTTATGGAGATTAAGAAAGTTACGGTTGACTTGTTAAAAAATGAATAAAGTTAGATGAAAGTGGGTAAAGTGGTGGGATCAATGAATATTTAATAATAGATTTGAGATAGTGGGAATAAAGTAGTGAGTCTAATAGTGTTTATAGGATTTGTTTAATAAAAAAGAAATGAAGTTAGTGAGTGTTATAGTGAAAAGTAGTTTTCAAAAATGGTAGTTCATTAATTTTGGGACGTCCCAAAAAGGAAAGTGTGTTAATCTTTTTGGGAGGGAGGGAGTAATAATTACTGTTGGCATGTTATTATCATCTTTACCGGCTCACTTGCATTTCTGGTACAGCTTGAATAGTTATTTACATTTATAGTACATTTCATTCAATCTTTTCAAAACTGGTATAGCTGGGGCTTGGTAAAGGAATTCGCCACTTTAAGTGGCGAAATTTCGCCACTTTAAGTGGTGAATTCTTTTTTTTTTATTATTATTTTCCCCGGTAGTTAGGCAAATTTTGTTCTACTTTTGTACAATCCAAAAATCGTCAAAAAATATTACGTCTAACAATGTTATTTTTTGGTCCGAACATGGCAACTCAAAATGAAATTCCTAACAATTCCTTCCCGGAGTCATGTTTAGGGGCATAAAAAAAATATTTGTACATGTATTTTTTCGTTGTTGTTCCATATTAAAATATTGACGTTCTACTTTTGTATAAGTCCAAAAAGATGAATAAATATAATGCACAACTACGTTATTTTTAGGCCCGAAAATGACAAAAAATCCCAAATTTCTACATAAAATTTTTATTGAAATGAAGCGAACACAACCCTTAATAAATATTTTTTTTTATGTATGATTAAAAAAATATATTTTTTATATATCAACAAATTTTTATTGATATGATTTACGGATAAAAAAATGAAAAAAAATTGTACAAATATGTTTTTTATGCCCTCAACATGACTCCACGAAGGTATTGTTAAGAATTTGATGTGAAGTTGTCATATTCGGACGAAAATTTAATGTAGTTACACAAATTATTTTTTTGTGAATTTTAGCTTACGCAAAAGTAGAATGTCAACACTTTAATACAGAACAAAAACAACGGAAAAGAAAATCACATGAGAGTCGGCTACGAGTTTTTCCCCGGCGGCTACCCCCGTCCCAGCCCCAGCCCCAGCCCCAGCCCCAGCCCCCTTTCCCACTCTATCCTTCCACCTCCCTTTCTTTCTCTTCAACCTCCTCCTCCCCTTCTTCCCTCCCCTGCCCAGCGCCACTCCCGCCGTTCTCCGCCCGCCCGCCCGCCCGCCACCCTTCCGCCGCCCGACCGTCGATCCCTTTTCCTTTCCTTTTCAATTATCTCAGTTTTTAATTCAATAAAGCTCCGAAAATTCCTTAGAATTTTCTCAGATCTGTTCCGATCTTGAGCTAGATTGCGCAATTAAAACTCATCTTTGTTGGGTTTCGTCTCGCCTCTTGGCGTGTGTATCGCTTTATGTGCGATTGTTCTTGTTTAAAGTTTTTACTGTTTATGGTTATGATTTTGTTGATAACATTGTTGACTCCACTGAAATTGGTTTATTTAGCATTTTGGGAAGTCTTGAATGCTTGCATCGATGCTAATTGCGGCATGTCTATAGCTGATTTTTGGCATGTAGATAGCTGGGGTATGATTATTTTCGGCAGGTCTATAGCTGTTTTACGGCAGGTAGATAGCTTGAATATGCTTGAGATGGTAGTGGAATTCACAAGAGCTCACCTTTCACAATTAAAGTTTGTTCCGGTTTCGGGAATTTATGCTTCCCCAACTTCAGTTGAAGGTTTGGAACATTGGGCTTCAGTACGCATTTATGTGAGGGTCAATTGTGCTACTACGAATTTCAGGGTTGATGCTAGTAGGATTGCTCGGGATATCATTGTAACTTTTTTCAGTTTCAAGAATCTACGGATTCAGTTTGTTAAGCAGTCTGGAAACAATGCGGCTATTTACTTAGCTCGTTTATTATTTTATCAACCTGATTGCATTGTCAGTTGGGGGTTTGTCCCGGCTAGACTTGTTTAATTTAATGGAATGAACTTGCATTTTGTCAAAAAAAAAAAAACAACGGAAAAGAACATGTACAATTATATTTTTTATGCCCCTAAACATGCATACGCGAACGAATTCTTAAGAATTTGATGTGGAGTTGCCATATTCGGACCAAAAACTAACATAGTTAAACATAATATTTTTTGACAATTTTTGGATTGTACAAAAGTAGAACATAAATTCTTTAATACAATGCAAAAAAATCATCAAATTATTATTTATAAATACATTTTTAAGCCTAATAAAATGGCTACTAAGAGAGTACGAAAGTATGTTAAATTTTGGCCAGGTGCTTGAAAAAACAAAAAAAATCGTCACTTCAAGTGGCGAATCGTATTGAAATAAAATTCTATAAGTGGCTAATTTCATTTGCTTTGTCTATACCATTTTTGAAAAGTTCTATTCAATTATACTATTTATGAAAACAACTATTGAAACTGTACTAGAAATGCAACTGAGCCATCTTTACCAGCAACTACAAAATGTGTTGTGGATATCAGTCCAAATATATGTCAACGAAATTATTATCACATAAATTTAATATAGATACTGAGCTATTCTAGGTTTTAAGAAGAGTAGTGTTGTGGCAATTCTGACATGTATTAACACATAAGCTTGGTATGCTTCTTAAGCTCATCTCCTAACAACTTAAAAAGTTGGTAACTTAACAATGATTTATAACTTTACCATGAGGAGGCACCGACAGCTGGGGAGGAGGTGCATCAACATCTGTCTCGTTATAAAAAATTTAAGTTTCATATCTAAGTTTCATATTTTTTTACTACAACATGATTGAATCTTTCCCATTAGCCAATCAAGACAATTACTGCACTGTATTGAAAATAAATCTGGACTGCACTTCATGAGCCCATAGATAGTCGACACGTCCGGAACACTTATATTCCCTGTAGCAAACTTTTCTTGTGTAGCTTGTGCCTTCATCTTGTCCAACAAATATCGAAGGTCCTTATTAAACTGATCCACGTGACTAGAATTTTTAGATTCTTCATAGTTAAAAGTGGCAAAGTTGCAATGGTTTTAAAAATCGAAGCATTTCAGTATCTAGCAGACACTCATCGTACCATATATAAGCCACCTTAGTGGAAGGACATGATTCTCTTAACATGTTGATTGGGTCCTTCACACAGTCAGGTTGTGGAGAGGCTACTGCTATCATTATATTTTTACCAGATAACAGATGTACCAGATAACAGTCAGGTTGTGGCATTATTATGTTCTCTTAGTTTATATTAATATGATCTTGAGGATAAACAGATTTCAGAATTTTCAGATGCTTCACAATCCTTACATGCATTTCTATTTATAGACACAATCTAAGGGGTTAGGTGTGCTAGGCGGGTGTGGTAGGTGGCTACAATTCAAGGCATTTTAACAAATCTACACCTTGACTTGAATCCTCTCACAAAAACAGATAACAGATGTACCAGATGCATCATAATAATGCCAGATGTACCAGATAAAAAACTCTCCACCTTGGCTTGAATCCTCTCACAAAAAAATATAACAGATGTACCAGATGCATCATAATAATGCCAGATGTACCAGATAAAAAACTCTTCTGCCTCAGATTTTGCCCTCAAAAGGGCAGTCAATAACTCCGAACATTTAGCAAGTCCAAACAATGTTGAAACTTGCTATGTGGAACCGGCTTGGTAAGCATATCAGCTGGATTATCAGCAGTACCCAATTTTCTCACCTTAATTCTCGTCTCACTTCTTAGAAAATGATATCTTACATCCATCTATGTGCTTAGTCCGCTCATGATGGACTTGATCCTTGGCTAAACAGATTGCACTGAGACTATCACAAAATATTGTAGCCTGATCATGATGTAGACCTAGATCACTGATCAATCCTTTCAACTAGATTCCTTCTTTTGCGGCTTCTGTCAATGCCATGTACTCTGCTTCTGTAGTAGACAAAGTCACTGTAGGTTGCACAGTAGCTTTCCAACTGACAATCGAACCACCCAGAGTGAAAGCATAACCAGTCATAGACCTTCTACTGTCAACTTCTCCAGCATAATCAGAGTCTGAAAACCCTATCACCGAACACTCAGTATCACCTCCATAAATGAGACCAACATCAGATGTACCTTTTAAGTACCGAAAAACCCTCTTCACAGCTTGCCAATGCTCCTTATCTAGATCACCGATGAACCTACTAACAACACTGACAGACTGTGCAAGATCAAGTCTAGTGCAGACCATTGCATACATCAAGCTTCCTACTGCACTAGCATAGGGAACTCGAGACATGTACTCCTTTTCCTCAGCAGACTTAGGTGCAAAAGCGACAGACAGATGTGCATTTGTAGCACTAGGAGTATCTATGGGCTTTGCTGTAGACATGCCAAACCTTAACAAAATCTTCTGAATGTATCCCTTCTGTGACAAGAAGAGCTTTCTTTTGCTTCTATCCCTATAAATCTCCATTGCCAGAATTTTCCGAGCCGCACCCAAATCTTTCATTTCAAACTCAACACTGAGGAGACCTTTCAACTTCTGAATATCAGACTTGTTCTCTGCAGCTATCAACATATCATCTACATACAGGACCAAATAAATGAAAGAACCATTTGCTGTCTTACTGTGATAAACACAGCAATCATACGGACTCCTGGTGTAGCTAATACCTATCATATAGCTATCAAATTTCTTGTACCACTGCCTCAAAGATTGCTTTAGCCCATACAAGGACTTCAATAACTTGCACATATAGTCTTCTTTACCAGGAACCTGAAAACCATCTGGCTGAGTCATGTATATCTCCTCTTCCAGCTTTCCATGCAGAAAAGTTGTCTTCACATCGAGTTGTTCAAGCTCCAGATTTTGTTGTGCAACTATCGCTAGTAGCACCCTGATGGAAGTGTGTCTGACCACTGCTGAAAAAATCTCATTGTAATCTACTCCCTCTTTCTAAGTGAACCCTCGAGCTACTAACCGAGCTTTATACTTGATACCCTCAACCGATGTTTCTCTTTCCTTCTTCTTGTAGACCCATTTACAAGTAACAATCTTTCTGTCTCGAGGCCGCTTGACTAATTCCCAAGTCTTATTTTTCTGAAGTGACTCCATTTCATCTCCCATTGCAGCAAACCATTTTGTAGATTCAGTACATGTCACCGCTTCTTTGTAAGTGGATGGCTCATCAGAGCTATGATCCACTTCTTCAGCAACCTGTAGTGCATATGCCACCATATCTTCAAAACCATATTTCTTCAGAGGCACTCCATACTTAGCTCTCCTCGATCGATCAAGAGCTAAGCTGTGCTGATTTACTATTGGTACTGATGATTCTGATTCTGACTGTGGTTGTTGAACTTCTTGTTGTGGTTCACTCTCATCTTGAGTGACTTCCTGCTCCACCTGTTTCTCAACACCACCACTTTCTAAAATAATCGTAGACTTCACAGTAGGGTTAAACATAGAATTTTCATCAAAGACTAAATTTCTACTCAGTATAACCCTATTTTCAGATGGAGACCAGATTCTATAACCTTTAACTCCATCCCCATAGCCTACAAATACTCCCTTTTTAGCTCGTGGCTCCAATTTACCCTCATTTACATGATAATAAACTGTACAACCAAAAACTCTTAAATTGGAGTAATCAGCAGGCTTACCAGACCATTTCTCAATAGGAGTTTTGAGATGAATACCTGTGTGAGGTCCATGATTAATCAAATAACACGCTGTACTAACCGCCTCTGCCTAGAATCTTCTAGTTAGTCCAGCATTAGAAAGCATACACCTAGCTCTCTCCAGAAGTGTCTGATTCATACGCTCTACTACACCATTCTGCTGTGGTGTATCCCTAACTGTATGATGCCTAGCAATCCCCTCATTCTTGCAGAAATCTCCAAACTCAGACGAGCAAAATTCCAGGCCATTATCTGTTCGCAGCCTCTTAATCTTCTTCCCTGTTTGATTCTCCACTAGCGTCTTCCACTGCTTGAAAATCTTAAAGGCTTCACTTTTGTGCTTTATGATGAACAGCCAAGTCATTCTTGAGAAATCATCGATCATTGACACAAAATATCTGTGACCCCTAAAGACTCCACCCGGGAAGGACCCCAACAATCAGAATGGATGTAATCAAGTGTGCCTTTTGTTCTGTGGATTGCTTTAGGAAACTTGCTGCGATGTAGCTTTCCAAAAACACAATGTTCACAAAACTCGAGACCTGTGACCTTATGACCACAAAGAAGATCAGCTTTTGACAGAATCTGCATTCCCCTTTCACTCATGTGACCAATCCTCATGTGCCACACCCTGGTCATATTTTCCTTTTCAATTTCCGAAGACGCAACAGCAACAGAACCTGTTAACGTAGAACCTTGAAGAAGATACAAGGTACCACGTTTAACACCTTTCAGAACCACATCAGAACCCTTGCGGACATGTAAAACTCCACCTTCACCTTTAAAACTGAAACCCTTGTTGTCTAACATACTTAGAGATATCAGATTCTTCGTCATAAGTGGAACATGCCTAACATCATTCAATGTGCAAAAATTACCATCATGTGTCCGAAGTTTAATCGAGCCTATTCCAACAGTCTCACAAACAAAACTGTTAGCCATAGAAAATTTTCCACCGTCTACTTTTTCGTAGGTTGTGAACCACTCCCTGCGCGGACATATATGGTAAGACGCTCCAGAGTCAAGGATCCACACATCAGAGTGATGCGTGTCCTTGACAGCAACTAGAGCAATATCTTCTTCAGAATTAGCATCAGCTACAGCAGCAGTTCCTGCAGCAGCACCCACCAATTTATCATGTTGCTTCTTTTTCTTGGGACAGCCAGATTTCCAGTGTCCCTTCTCTTTACAGTAATTGCAGACATCATTAGCTCTCGAACCCTTAGAACCTGGTTTCTTGGATTTATACTTCCCCGACTTTCCATGTCCGGTACTCCCGCTAGCTACCAACCCAGCAGCATGATTATCTGCACATGTACCAGCCGCTTTATGGCGCAGCTCTCTGGAATGAAGAGAAGATCTAACCTCCTCTAGAGAAATAGTATCTTTACCAACAATAAACGATTGCACAAAGTTCTCATACGATAATGGTAAAGAAACTAACAGAATCAAAGCAGCATCCTCATCTTCAACTTTAACATCAATATTACGCAATTCTAATAAAATTGTGTTTAATTGATCTAGGTGATCTCGAAGAGGCATACCTTCCTGCATTCGCAGACTGAACAGACGTTGCTTCAGAAGCAACTTATTTGCTAAAGGCTTTTGTTAGGCCGAATACACATTTATAATCAACTAAGTATGAGAGAATAACAATAAGTTCTTTAAAAGCTTTTAAAAACTGTTTAAATTAACTTCTCTCTCAGTGATGTAAATTATCATAGGGAGCTGCTTAGGTTACAATGAAAAATATTGTATTACACGATCGGTACCCTTCTAGGGTTAACCTAACTGTATTTATAAGATATACAGCTGCTATACAATCGATAATTGATACTCCTATAAATTAGCTATACAATTGATATCAATTACGATTGCTACTCGTCTCCTTAGTCAACTCAATCTCTTTGACAGCTATCCAATCTTCAAAGATATTGCTTCCATAATTATCTTCAATAATTCTTCAAACACTGTTGACAAGTAGACGCTTCCTCCAGACAGAGTTTAACAAACTCTGTCGAGCTTCCAACTGTCAGCGTATAGCAAACTCTATTCAGCTTCCAACTGTCAGAGTTTAACTAAACTCTGACTGCTTCCTGTTTAAACTCTGTTTTTTTTTTCTGCAAAACTTAAACACTGATATTAACCATATCAATTATATTTAACAATCTCCCCCAACTTGTTTATTAGTAAAAATGCACAAGTTAACAATAATTGATGATGTCAAAACAATTTCATACAAACACAGTGTTTATTAAAATAAGCAGAGTTTAAACCTGACTTAACAAAAATCTACAGATAACAAGAAAATTCTTACAGACTTTAATCTCTAATCTCCTCAAGATCTGGTGTTGTTCTGAGATAATCTATAAGCAATCTTCTCTCTGTATTTTCAAGCTCAGTCTTCATAGCTTCCTTAACCTTTCTTTGCTGAGGATCACTCTCATCTATCTGATAGATAGCAGATCTAATATCATAGATTTTGTTTCTCCTCATCTCTTTTCCCAGCCTAATAAATTTGACTTCCTCTGACTGTGAATTGAAGTCAAGTACTGTGATTCCCAGATCAGTCTTTAATTTTGCAGTACCCTTCTTCATTTCAATAAGATTTCCATTCCAGTCTCTGTACTTAGGAACATATCTGCTATTGCACTTCATCCCTCTGATTGCCAAATTCTGGAGCATTTTCTGTCTGAGCACATTTGCAACTGATTGAGTCCTTTGACTATTCACCTTGAAAAGATATAGAACATATTCTAATTCTTCCCAATACTTCAAGCCAATATCATTCTCACCAATTCTAAATACTATCCCATCAGCCATGAAGTACAAGAGAAAATTCTTCTTTAAACTCTTCTGATAAACTAACTGTACTGATTCCAGTCTGTCCAAACTCTCTTGAGTGACACCATGACCTGGAACAGCCAGTGAAGAAGGATCTCTGGGACCAGTATATTGCCTTCTGTCTTTGTGTGAGCCTAGACCAGCCTTATTGTTTCCAACCTTACTAGACAAGGCTCTTCCATCAGAAAAATCCATAGAGGCTCCAGATAATAGATTTGGATCATGAAGTGTTCCTTTACCAAAAACTGATTGCAACTGAGAAGATAAAGGTCTAGACACAACTTATGTAGCAACAGAGGTTGTGTTTTCTTTCTTCTGTACAACTTGTGTAGAAATAGAGGTTGTATCTTTCTTCTTTGAAACTTCTCCTTCAATGCCTTTCAGCTTGAGTTTGCCTTCTGCTTCTGTTGATTTCTTTGATAAATGTGATCTTTGACCAGCATCAACATTTTCCTTGATCACAATGCCTTTAAGAATAGGCCTAGGAGCTTTTCCTTTCTTTAACTTTTCAGATTTTAAAGCTTTGAGATGTTGTTATTGTAAACTCTTTTCTTCAGCTTTAATATCTTCGATTGTAGCTCCTTCCTCATTTTCTTCAATAAACAATTTAGCAGCCAACTCCTCATCAGTCTGTGGAGTAGAAGAAAATACCAAACTCTTGGTCTTTGAAGCACCTTCAGTATCAGTGTTTATCCCAGCAAACTGTGATTTAGAAGACTTGCTAGTTTTCAGAGTTTGAAGTTCTTCAGTTTTGCCCATTCCTTTATTACTTGCTCCTCCATCTCCAGCATTATCCTTTCTGATCAGAGTTTGAGATTGCTTGCATTTGTCTTTAGCAACTCTCTCCCCCTTTTTGACATCATCAGGCATAAGAATAGATGTGATTAACTCCAGGGAGGTAGCAATAGAATCAATCTTTAAGGACATAGCATTTTGATTTTCTTCAACTTTGCTCAGCCTGTGAGACAAAGTTTCTTGACTCTGAGTAAGATAGTGAAATTTGTTCTTGTTGTCGAGTTTAATCATATCATCTCCTCTAACAACATCACCTCGAACATCAGAAATTGCCTTTTGACACAGATCAAACCTAGAGTTGAGAGTCTTCACTTGTACAACTGTAGCCTTGAGACAAGATAGAATCTCTGGATTTGTAATTTTCTGGAGGTTCTCCTGACAAATTCAGCTGCTCTTGCAACAGGAAAGATACAAGTGTCCTTGTACCAGTCATTTGAAAATTGTTCATAGTGTTCTTCTTCAGCATCTGCTTGATTTGAAGGACCAGCAAAATCCTTAACTTTAGCATCAGTCTGGACTGGTAAACTCTGAGAAGAGCTTGACTCAGTATTCCCTTCAGTTTCAACTTCAATCTCAGCTTCAACATGATGAGTGGATTCAGGAATTAGAATAGATGCATCAATAGTTTCAATAACATCCTCTGCAGCAGGTTCAGCAGTAGGTTCAACATTCTCTGCAACAATATCCTCTGCAGGTTGCACAATAGGCTCAGAGTTTATCTCCTTAGGTGGTTGATCAATTTCCTCACCCTGTTCAATAGATTGATGAGCATCAGAGATTAACTCAGTATGAGAAGCCACTGTTTCTTCATGTACCAAGGTGGTTTGATTTACTGCATCAGTTGCCTCAAAGAATACAGAAGGTGAAGAGATTGGAATGTCCATGTTCTCAGAGAATGGAAACAATGGTTCAAGAATTTCATCCATTTGAGCATCAGCATTTCCATCTCTTTCTATCTCAACAGCAGGTATTTCCTTAGAAATATCCTCTGGAGCTTCAATATTCACATCTTTATCAGATACTTCAAGAATTAATCTCCTTCTCTTAGCTGGAGGATTCATTTCTGCTCTCTCTTCTTCTGAGACAGAATCATCAAGTATAGAAGGACACTTAGGTTTGTTAGCCCTTTCCTTTCTAGCCCTCTTTGGCTTAGAAGCTTCAGCAAGCCTTTCTTTTCTGGATGGCCTTATAGCCTTGCTTTTCTTTGGTTTCTTTGTTTTTGGATTATGGTTGAGGTTGAGGGTTTGATGAAGATTGTGGTTGTGAAGTAGTAGTAATTGTGGGTGGAGATGTAGGTTTAGTGATTGGTTCAATGTTTATGGTTTGAGGTGAGTCAGTGTTTGTGGGTTGAGAAGGTTTAGTGTTTGTGGGTTGAGGTGGTGACTGTGGAGGTTCAATGATTGGTTCGGGTTGTGGTTCTTGTTGTTCTTGTGGTTGGTTGAGAAAGTTTCTGAGGGCAAGAGGATAGATAAACTCTGGTACTTGCTCTTTTTTAGCATCCTTATTTGTCAAATCAGAAAACATTCTCTTATGACATTGGAAAGGTTGTATAACATCCTCATCAGCAATTGCCAAATTAGGTAAACAAGCAGAGAATAAACATTGACAGAAACGTGAGAAATAAACAGTTGTATTAGACTCTGCAAGTTTTTCACCTAAATTCATAAGTACTAAACGACCAAAATCAAAGTTACTCCCGTTAAGAAGAGAATACCCGATTTCACCAGGAATTGCATCCCAGTTGGTGACCTTCTTGCCAAACGCTCGAGTAATACAATCAAAGAAGAAGCTCCACTCCTTCCTGAGCCCTGGTCTTTTGACATTCCCAATCTTATCCAAAGAAGCAGAAAACCTTATTTGCTGTAGCATTTCTTTTAATTGACCCTCAACAGCCATAGAGTATGAAGTGTGAGTGTCAAAATCCAAAACCTCACGAACAGTTGCAGGAGTTATGACAAACTCTTGATCTTTATAGGTAAACACAATTGATGGAGTTTCATTCTCTCCACCATCATCATAAACCGAGTTTCTCCAGAAGGTAGAGATTTGCGTGGCCGAGAGTTTCTCTGGTTGGACAAGAGCCTTACCAATTTCAGAGTCTCTTAAGAAGTTTTGAATCAGATGAAATGATTCTGGGGCTTTAGCAGTGTCTAGGATTGCAGCATAGTTGTTTGTAACGAAAGTTAATCCCTGAGCCACAAAATTCTTGGTTGCCATTAGAACAGTATAATAGAGAAGAGAGTATGTGGAAAAGTGTTTGTGAAAATGTTTAAGTGAAAGTAACAGAGAAATTGTGTGTGATGTTGTGTGTTCGTGGATGTAAAGATGAAAAAGTGAATAATGAAATGATTTTGATTAGATCTGTAATTGAAAATCAAAACCCAATCGTTTTAGAAATTAAACACGCAACCAATTTCTTGTTAAGTGTGTGAGTGGGACACGTGTCACATAAACAGTGGAACAGTTATTTACAAGCGCAGTAATAATGCCTATTATTACTGCTGTTCTCTCTCCTATTTCCAATAAGCTTTAACTGTCTGACACAATTAAACAACTGGCACATATTACATGGAAATTTCAAAAACTCTTTGTGTACTCCAAGTATATGTTTTGTCTGAAATAAAATATTACCTTAGAGTACTCAACAAAATCCAACAGTGTTTATCAATTGTCCAACTTAATTACTGTTATCCTTTCAAAAACTGCACAGTTGTGAATATACGTGTGTGTAGAGCAGAGTTTACTAGATCAGTATTTAGAGCATCTAGTATTTCATAAAATCCATAAAGTAAATCAGTAAGCACTGGATGCACAAACTCTCATAGTAAACACTGAATATATGATGAATGCTAAACTCTGTAGTAACTAGTTTATATACAGTAATATTTAACTAATCTATAACCCCCATTTTTTTTTTTTGGTTTTCTCCAGTAACCAGAGGTTAAAACTAGTCACCAAAAATCCTATAATTTTAGCCCTTATCAATTTGATAAGTTCTTGGATCTTCCTAGCTTTCGACTAGTCACCAAAAATTAGAGAATTTTAGCCCTTACTATATACCAGTAAGTTCCTGGGTCGTCCTAGTTACAAACATGATCTCAAAGGAGTTCTAATAGTCTATATATTTTAGCTTTGGGGTTATTCTAATAACAGAATCTAATTTAACAGTGTATAACTAACAGAGTTTAGAGCTCATCAACATCAGAAATTATTTATGAGAGGCAATGCACACAGTATTTACAGACTCAGAGTTTAGAATAAATAAACTAAGAGATGCTATAAATATAGAACAGTATCATGCTGTGTTAACTTTCTGCACAGTTTAAGATTAGATCACAGATAACTTAGAAGGATTCATGACTAATTACTGAGAATAATGTTTCATACATGTATCTTGATCGGTGTTTATGTTCAGAAAGAAACATTATCAGAGTTACTCAGAGTTTATTCAACAGTTAACAGTGTATGACTTAAAAAGCATACTAACAGAGTTTAACAGTCATTGAGCAGAGTTTGCATATCAAAGTTTAACATACCACAGAAATATGAGCAACACAGTACATAAGTAGAGTTTTGAGTCTAACCAATATCTCTAGTCAAAACTAGAGACCATTCCTAGTTCATTTACCAGCCTTGTAAATGCAGCTTCACTCAATGGCTTGGTGAAGATATCTGCAAGCTGTTGTTCTGTAGACACAAAATGAAGCTCAATATTCCCTTCTTCTACATGTTCTCTGATAAAATGGTACCTTATGCTGATGTGCTTGGTCATTGAATGCTATACTGGATTACCTGTCATAGCAATAGCACTTTGATTATCACAGTAAATAGGTATTTTACTGTACCTCAATCCATAATCCAGTAATTGATTCTTCATCCACAGAATCTGTGCACAACAGCTACCAGCAGCAATATACTCTGCTTCAGCTGTAGATGTAGAGATTGATTTCTGTTTCTTGCTGTACCAAGAAACAATTCTATCACCAAGAAATTGACAACTTCCACTAGTACTTTTTCTGTCTATCTTACATCCTGCAAAGTCTGCATCAGAGTAACCAAGAAGCTTGAAGTCTGATTCTCTTGGATACCACAAACCTAAAGTTATGGTTCCCTTAAGATATTTGAAGATTCTCTTCACAGCTGTTAGATGTGGTTCTCTTGGATCTGCCTGAAATCTTGCACAAAGACATGTTGCATACATGATGTCAGGTCTGCTAGCTGTTAGATAAAGAAGTGACCCAATCATTCCTCTATAGTTTGTCATATCCACTGGTGAACCTGTGTCTCTATCCAACTTTGTTGCTGTTGCCATAGGAGTTGTTGCAGATGAGCAGTCAATCATGCCAAATTTCTTAAGAAGATTTCTGGTATATTTTGCTTGATTGATAAAAATTCCATCATCTGTTTGCTTCACCTTTAGCCCTAGAAAATAACTGAGCTCTCCCATCATGCTCATTTGATACCTAGACTGCATGAGCTTGGCAAACTTCTTACAGAGTTTATCATTAGTAGATCCAAAGATTATGTCATCTACATATATTTGAACTAATAACAGATTACTACCAAGATTGAAATAGACCAAGGTTTTATCAATTGTACCTCTATGGAACCCACTTTCTAAAAGAAATTGAGCCAGAGTTTCATACCATGCTCTTGGTGCCTGTTTAAGTCCATAGAGTGCCTTGTCAAGCCTGTAGACATAATCTGGATACTTGGGATCCACAAATCCTGGTGGTTGTTCAACAAACACTTCTTCTTCAAGTTTTCCATTCAGAAAAGCACTTTTCACATCCATCTGAAAAACCTTGAATTTCTTGTGAGAAGCATATACTAGAAAGATTCTTATTGCCTCCAACCTTGCAACTGGAGCAAAAGTTTCATCATAGTCTATGCCTTCTTGCTGTGAATAGCCTTTGGCCACAAGCCTGGCCTTGTTTCTTGTAACAACCCCATCACTGTCAGTTTTGTTTCTGAAAACCCATCTAGTACCACCAACAGATCTATTCTTTGGTCTAGGTACAAGGGTCCATACTTCATTTCTCTCAAATTCATTTAACTCTTCCTGCATTGCTGTTATCCAGTCAGCATCTTGAAGAGCTTCTTCCACTTTTTTTGGTTCAGATTTGGATAGAAATGCATGGAACAGACATTCATTTGTTGTAGCACTTCTTGTCCTAACTTTTGCATCTGGATCTCCAATGATTAAATCAGGTGTATGTGATTTTGTCCATTTCCTAGCTGCAGGTAAATGACTTCTGTCAACAGTTTATCCTCCCCCTTGATCAATGTTCTCCTGATTATCTTGATGCCTTTCTTCATTCTCTGAGGCTCCCCCTGAATTTGATCTCTCAGAGTTTGAACTGTCAGAATTTGGACTTTCAGAGTTTGAGTCATTAGAGTTTGAATTTGATCCAGAATTTTCAGTTGACTCACTATCAGAATTTGAGTCATCACTATGATCATGCTCCCCCTCAACTGGTTCTCCTCTTTGTTCAGACTGTACTATTTCTTCTGTGTGTACTAGTAGAGGTTCAGAGTTTGCATCAACAGAGTTTGTTGGACTAGTGTTATCAGAGTTTATTACATCAGAGATTAGATCTTCATTTTCGAAATGCAACTGATCATGTTCATCAACATCTTCGAGTCCAGTGATTTTCCTGTCATCAAATGACACATGAATAGATTCCATAATCACCCTTGTTCTCAGATTATAAACTCTGAATGCCTTGGTTGACACTGGATAGCCAACAAAAATTTCTTCATCTGCTTTCAACTCAAATTTGGTCAACTGTTCAGGATGAGTTTTTAACAGAAAGCATTTGCACCCAAAAATATGAAAATATTTCAGGTTTGGCTTCTTTTCTCTCACCATCTCATATGGTGTTTTTCCATGCTTGTTGATCAGTGTTGCATTTTGAGTAAAACAAGCAGTTTGAACTGCTTCTGCCCAGAAATAGGTTGGCAAATTTGCTTCATCAAGCATAGTTCTGGCAGCTTCTATCAAGGTTCTGTTCTTCCTCTCAACTACACCATTTTGCTGTGGTGTACCAGGTGCAGAAAATTCTTGCTTCACTCCTCTGTTCTTGCAGAATTCTTCCATTGTTGCATTTCTGAATTCAGTTCCATTATCACTTCTGATTATTTTGACTTTGTGTTTTGTTCCTTTGTCCAGTAGTTTTACATGCTCCATCAGAGTTAATGCAGTTTCATCCTTCTTTGCTAGAAAATACACCCAAGTGTATCTGGTATATTCATCAACAATAACTAGAGCATATTTCTTTCTTTCAATTGACAAGACATTTACTGGTCCAAAAAGATCAACATGTAACAGATATATGGATCAACAATTGAAGATTCAGACTTGCTCTTAAAAGAGGTCTTCCTCTGTTTGGCCTTTTGACATGAATCACATAGACCATCAACATTTAGAAAAGACTTTGGAAGTCCTCTAACAAGATCCTTTCTTATCAGCTCATTTATGTTGTTCAGATTCAAATGACAGAGTTTCTTATGCCACTTCCAACTCTCCTCATTGGACATTCTTGTTAACAGGCACATTGTTTTTCCATCAGAGTTTGACAACAAGCTTGCTTCATAGATATTGTTGTGCCTTTGTCCAACTAAAACAACTTTCCCTGTGGTTTTGCTGATAACTTCACTGTAACACCCCCAGATCCGGGGTTTCCAATTCTGTCCACAACACTTGAACTTTCCTTAACATAAAATAAATTACATCTCTATGACCCAACACAACAATGTAAAACACACCCGTTATAGTCCCAGAGATAAAATCAGAGTAACAATCAAATTTTTATTAATCACATTATGAGTTCTTACAATCCAAAAGAATTTCAATATAAATACATACTCTTTGCCATCCATTTACATAAGTCATACTAGACCATATACTTGGTACTGAAAGAATAAATCTACCCTACCAATAGCTTCTTCTTCAGCTCTGGTAGTCTCATCGTCCTCGCCTGCGTCGAGTGCGCCTAGTGCGAGTCATCTGGTCTAGCTGTTGTTGTGATATAATAATAAAGCAAGGGTGAGCAATAGCCCACCAACAATAATATATAACTGAACGATAATATATAACAGTTCAAAAGTATCTTTCAAACCATATGCCATGCATTTACGGAAATGATGCCAGTATAATATGAACGATGAAGTTACAAGGTAACTTAAAGTATTTGTTTGTAGAAATATCTGCTACATCAAAAGTAAGCGAGATATTCTCATTGTCATTAAAAAGAGGAACTTGCATGAAAAGATTGCAATTCCAGTTATGAACACTTTTCCAGCTCTGCCAACAGCAATCATGTTGCAGGAAATAAATAAGTTTGGATGATGAACCAATGATGGAGTATTCACCGCGCCCGCTGTTCCAATCTTGATGATCAGTCGAGATCGTACAGCTCAAATTAGATTTACTACCGGTAGAAGGAAGAACTGACGGCTTTACTTGTCTACCGCCTTACTAGCTCTCCCCGGCCAACGGTTGGGCCAAAGGGGATGGACCGGCGCTACTCGGCCTCTTACACGACTCCTAGTTCAAATAGAATTCATGTTTCTGAATGTAACGTTCGTCCCCCTTTCCCAAAGTATAATACTTGTTGATAAGACTCTACAAAGTAGTCGTATCTAGTTGGAAAGGAAAATTCACCAATAACTTCCAAGCTATTGCTTGGTAACGAATATCAACTTGTTCCAACAATCTTACCCCTCGAAAGATGAGAAGGTACACAATGACTTAATAAGTCAATAGCACCCGCATTGCGAGTGAAGAGAATATTTTATGACCGGGAAGTCGACAAGATAAATAACATTTTCCAAGTAAGGTTCCCTTATTATTAGGGAGGTAGAATCAAAGAAGAATGATGTCTGAGAACCTTTCTTGATATAAGATTAATAATAATATGACTCCGAGATATTTTCCGTAATAATCGAAGAAGATAAACCTTATTGAGGTTATTCTAAGTATGGAATAAATATTCAGAGAATATTTATTGAATTAAAATATTTAAAGAATATTTAGGAATATGAAAGAATATCAATAATCAGAGTATTTCTTCAAATAATCCTTGAAGAAACATCAAGAGAATATTTCTTGAATAAATAAATATTTAAATGAATATTCAAATGAATATTCATTAATTAATAAGGAATTTAAATGAATATTCAAAAAGTAATATTCATTTAATGAGTAATATTCTAAATGAATATCAAGTAATATTCATTTAGTAATCCAAGCTTTAAAGGAATATTCGAGATAATATTCGATAAATAAATCAAGCTTCAGATGAATATTAGAATAATATTCATCAAGTAATTAATATCTTAAATGAATATTCAAAAGTAATATTCATTTAATAAAATAATATTCTAAATGGATATTCAAATAATATTTATTTAGTAGTCCAATCTTTAGAAGAATATTCAGAATAATAATCGATAATCTATTCGACTTTGAATGAATATTGAAAAATATTATTCGTCGAATGGTTACGTTCAAATAATTATTTGAAGTAAGGATCGTTAAATAAATAATCTCGAACGAATATTCAAATAATATTCGTCGCCCAAATAATGGAAAATATTTACTTAAATATTTTCCTCCGAGGTAATCTCGATATATCAAGAAATATTGACTCCCGGACTATATTTGACGAATAAGATGTATACGCCCTTCTATGAGGGTCTTACAATAACCGGCTTATAATTGATGCATTAGTTATCTAATTTATAAGCCAATAACCAATCAGGGAACAAGCATAACGATATAACTTGAAAGTAGGCATGCATGCTATGGCATATGTATAACAGAAAACATATATATATATATATATATATATATATATATATATATATATTCAATCACAACAACAGCCTAAAAGAAGGGAATTGAAACTTGCCTGGTAGTCGAGTACGGTAAGGGGTAGTGGTAGCGGGTCCCGGGTCAGCTTGGTGATCTATAAATAGCCAAGGCATTCGGGATTAATCACTTAACATCTTAAAAGTTAAGTTATACTTAAATCAAAACACGTTCTCGAGTTATCTCGTTATACCCCCTTTTTGTGGATTCCTTTTATCATTGATCCGACCCGACATTCGTTCGTTAATACGACATGTCACTGTACTTACACTTGGGACATACTTAAGTCATACAAGTTCTAAAGTCGATCGTTACGAACCAATATTATACTCCGAGTTTTTATCGCCCGTTTTCTAAGTGTTTTACCGAAGTTATAATAGAGTCGTCTTTTAGGGGTTCGTTCGCGTTTAACCTCGACTCGAATGTTTTTAATAAATCGAAAAACGATCTTTTTGACATACAGTTTTCTTTCACACCTTCCTTTTTACCTCTAGTATTTATTTACCAAGATTCGTCATGACTTTACATATTTTACGAGGGTTCAATTTCAGTTACGAACTTTCGTTTACGGATTCGAACTACTTTTAGTAAATCGGTCATAAATCCTAAATCGTAAGTCTGTTTGATTCGATTCTTTTTCCAAAATGATCTACGACTCAAGATCTACAAGGGCATGTTAGATACTTGACCAGTTTCGGCCATTAGACCTACTGTGATGCACGGTTTTCAATGATTAACGAAATTTCGGCATTATAACGGCTATAATACGAACGTTCCAAAAATTACAATCAACAACCCAAGCCACACCGGGCATCAATACAACTTATACACATAATAATCATCTCATAAGTCCAGAAGCTACTGATCTTAGCATCAAAATCATCATGCATCTTAAATCATATAACTAATTACATAATCATGCTTATAATTATCACTATAATCATACCAAGCTAAATCCATCAAAAACATTCATAAATCTCAAATCAAATGCTAGGGTTTCAAGAGATCTACCTTCCTTGGAGTATGATATAACCTTAATAAGCTTGGTATGGTCCTTGTCTAGCTTAATCAAACCTTAGATCATCCAAAGAAATCATGAAAACAAAGTTAGTTTCTAAGATCCACTATTCATCGTTAATCTTGTAAAAATCATATAAAATCAAAAACTAAGAGTTTGGTTCTAAAATTTTTACCACACCTTCTACTCTTCAAGGGCTTTCTTTTGAGCTATAGAACACAAGAATCCAACCATGGGAGCTAGGGTTTTGAGCCCCATCTTTCTACTGATCAGAACCTGGACAGTTTTGGTCCTCCAAATTTAAGCATGGATTTGACTAGGCTATACTACTTGGATTTCCATGAAATTTGGAAATAATCTTGCCCATGGAGTGGAGAAGCTATGGTTAAAATTTGGTGATTTTATCATGGATAGAAATGGAGATATGAATTTTTCTTTGATCTTTGTTCCTGCTGGGCAGTTTTGGAGTGTTTGGTGTTTTTACTTTGTTTTCTCTTGTTCTTGCTTGCTTTATGGCCAATAATGCTAACATCTTGTAATATATATCTAATGTCTTTGGATGCATCTCTTCAAGATGTGTTGTCATGCTTTGATTGGTCCTTTTTAAAATATCTTAACCTCACAATTACACTTACGTACTCATCTCTTGCCTTTTAGCACTTAAGTCCCTGGGTAAACTGCAACTAGGTGCTTAGATATTTCTATAAAGGTGTGATGTCATCTTCCACTATCTTTGGTGGATGCATCCTATCTTGTTCGTTCGTTTCTTTGTTCGGTTATCGCTCAATTTCGCTGATCGTTCGAAGAATAACCAAGTAGTTTCACCTCTAGGGTTTACCGGGAAATTTCTCGATATTCATAATACCTTCCCCAATCCTTAATATAATCCTCGTGATGATCATGTAGGATATTTAATCTCGATACGAACTTAATCCATAATCTAGGATTCGTTCACTTTATTGATTAATCTCGTTATAACGTTTTAGCGGTTTCTAGAACGCTTGTTTCACTGCCTCAGTGGTTTCCTACCTTCATTCTTAAAATCAAATATAATAACATCCCAAAATATGAAATCCTCAAAGTTAATATCTCAGTTCTTGGATTATAATAATATATAATCCACTGTCCGGTCAAATATTATACCGAAAAAGAATTTGGAATTTCTGAATTCCGATCGTCTCTGCATTCACTTATTTCCTCTGCGTATTACTAATATGACTTCGAAACATCCATATCACGTCCCGTACATAGGGTGGCGTGAAAAGTTTTCCAACTTACAAAATCACTATTCATCCACCAAATTACTATGCACATACAGGAAACACTATGCACGTACGGGAAACACTATGCACGTATGGGAAACACTATGCACGTACTCATTTCCCTTCAAGGATCCATTAGCTCCTTCCTGGATGGTAGATTATTCTTATCTAGGTCCTCAACCATCGAATTACTCTATTCTGACAATATACCAATGCATCAGGATCATTGTCCAAAGTAATATCCATTTATTACAATCATTGTTCTTTGAAACCACCATTCATTAGTGCTCTTTAACCACAATAAGAAACGTTTTAATTCTACCCAAAATTCGGGTTATTACATTCACAGTATTCAGGTTGAAAATCTACATGAAAACCTCTGTCACAGATTTGACTCACAGATAACAGATCATGCTGGAGTCCTGGAACCAGAGCTATATTTGTGATGATGACACTTCCAAGATTAATATTGCCATATCCCAGAGTATGTCCTATGTTGCCATCTCCATAGGAAACTTTTGGGCCAGCCTTCTCCACATACTCTGATAGCAGGGCTTTATTTCCAGTCATGTGTCCTGAACATCCACTGTCCACTACTAGGATGCTTTCCCTGATGCCCTGCAATCACAAACAATTACTGAGGATTAGATTTAAGGATCCAGACTTGCTTGGATCCTTTGGCTTTCTTAATTTTATTAGCTTTAGCAGCGGAATTTTCATTATCAGAGTTTAAGCTAACTTTATCAGAGTTTACACTTGCAGAATTAACTCTAACCCATTTCAGATTAGGTTTCAGTTCATAGTAATTATGATAAATAGCATGATAATTTCTGCAAGTATAAATAGAATGCCAAGTGCTTCCACAGTGTTTGCATAAAGTCTGTGGCTTAGTTCTAACATTATTTTTCTTTACTTCAGACTTGGAAGGTAAAGAATTAATGTCTTTGTTCTTCCTGCAAAAACTAGCAAGATGGTTAGTACTACCACAGTTATGACATGTCTTTCTTGGAGCTAAAGTAGCAAGCATTGGATAATTGCCTTGAGTAATGCCTACTTTACCATTTTTGTTCATTCTAGACACTTTCGGTTTCTTAACAGATTTTAACTCCTTAAGCTTATGCTTAAGTTGTTTATCTGTCATTAAACCAATATTAACCTGTTTAACACTAGTTTTTACTGGTTCTTTCTTAACAGCTTCTTTTCCACCTTCAAATCTAGGTTCATTTATTCCATTAACAAATGTTCCAAATTTCTTAGATGGAAGAGGTGGTCTAATCTTGACTGTATTCTGAAACCTAAGTTCATCTTTCTCAGAATAACCTAGACCTACAGTGTCAGATTGAAAAACTTCTTGAGTGTCTTTTCCTGAGTGAGTCCAAGTTTTAATAATGTGATTTGCCTTTTCCAACTCAGATTCTAGTTGTTTATACTGACTTAACAACTCTTGTTCAAGATAGACAGCATCATCTCTCTCCTTTTGAACTTGCTGCATGTTAGCAAGTTTCTCTTCTACAACCTTATTTCTCTCTTTGATTTTAGAATTCTCAGTTTTAATTCTCTCATTTTCTAAAGTCTGATCCCTATAACTGATATGCAAAGCCTTAAGATATATTCTTAATTCAGTTATATCATCAGTATTATAAGCATAGGTAGTTAGAGGTACCTTGTTTTCAGAATCCTCAGCTTCATCAACAGTAGTAGCCATGACAGCATAGTTTACATCCTCATCTGAGTCAGAGGTGTCTGCCCAATCTCTGGCTTTAGTGAAGAGTGCCTTCTCAGTTTTACCCTTCTTGCACTCAGGAGCATAATGACCCATCTCCTTACACTTGTAGCATTGAATCTCAGACTTGTCTCTTTTCCCAGATTTGGTATCCTTTCTCTCAGATTTTCTGAAATTCTTCCTGTCAAGCTTTGAATCATTCTTGGAGAATCTCTTTCCTTTCTTGAAGTTCTTGAAACCCATCTTCTTGAAAGTCTTTACCATCAAAGCAGCCATTTCCATCATTTCCTCATCATCTTCAGAATCAGATGATTCATCTGCATTTGAGTCAACATCAGAGTTTGATGACTCACTTTCAGAATGAATGACCAAGGCTTTTCCTTTTGCCTTCTTCCTTGATGCTTCCTTCTTTGAGGGTCTTTCTTCAACTCTTAGAGCAACAGATTTTGACTTTCTACCTGATCTTCTGCTTCTCTGTTCCATTTCTAATTCATGAGTTTTGAGCAGCCCATAGATCTCATCAATATCAGTATCAGCCAGATCATAGTTGTCTCTAATAGTGGTTGCCTTAACATCCCACTTTTCAGGTAGAGAAAGAAGAAACTTGAGATTTGAATCTTCAAGATCATATTCTTTATTAACCAGTGACAGATCATTAAGAAGCTTACAGAAGCTGTCAAAGGTTTCTGTCATTGATTCTTCAGATTTAGCCTCAAAGTGTTCATACTCCTGTGTGAGTATGTTCCTTCTATTCTTTTTAATTGCAGCAGTTCCCTGACATCTAACCTCTAGAGCATCCCAAATCTCTTTTGCAGTTTTACAATTGATCACTTTATTAGACATAACATTATCCAAAGAACTATGAAGGAGATGTCTAACCTTTGCATCCTTTCCAATGGATGAAATATCCTCACGAGTCAAATCTTTCTTCTCCTTTGGAATAGATTTAGCTTCTTGTCCAGCAGCAACAACAGATAATTTTGTAGGCTTATGAGGGCCTTCATAAATTCTATCAAGATATTCTGGATCTGTAGCTTCTAGAAACATAGCCATTTTCACCTTCCAGGTTGAGTATTCTGCTGGCTTAAGAATAGGAACCCTGATTGTTTCATATCGACTCACAGTTGCAGGTTGAGCCTTCTCAGCACTAGAGCCTGATGTAGGAGGAGGAATTTCTGCCATTGATTATAGTTGTGTGTGTGTGTGTGGATATTAAACTGTATTAAATTAACAGATCAAGCTCTGATACCAATTGTTAGGCCGAATACACACTTATAATCAACTAAGTATGAGAGAATAACAATAAGTTCTTTAAAAGCTTTTAAAAACTGTTAAATTAACTTCTCTCTCAGTGATGTAAATTATCACAGAGAGCTGCTTAGGTTACAATGAAAAATATTGTATTACACGATCGATACCCTTCTAGGGTTAACCTAACTGTATTTATAAGATATACAGCTGCTATACAATCGATAATTGATACTCCTATAAATTAGCTATACAATTGATATCAATTACGATTGCTACTCGTCTCCTTAGTCAACTCAATCTCTTTGACAGCTATCCAATCTTCAAAGATATTGCTTCCATAATTATCTTCAATAATTCTTCAAACACTGTTGACAAGTAGACGCTTCCTCCAGACAGAGTTTAACAAACTCTGTCGAGCTTCCAACTGTCAGCGTATAGCAAACTCTGTTCAGCTTCCAACTGTCAGAGTTTAACTAAACTCAGACTGCTTCCTGTTTAAACTCTGTTTTTTTTCTGCAAAACTTAAACACTGATATTAACCATATCAATTATATTTAACAGCTTTGTCATGTAGAGACTTTCAAGCTTTAACCATAAACCAGATGCGGTATCCTCCTCCGCAATTTCAGTAATAATATCATCTACAAGGCACAACAGAATTGTTGAGTGTGCCTTTTCTTCGAGATTGGTCATCTCACCGCTTCCAGAAGCAGCCGCTTTTGTGTTCAACGGCGCCCAGAGCCCCTGTTGCGTTAACAAGGCACGCATCTTGATTTGCCACAGACTGAAACTATTTCTCCCAGTAAATTTGTCGACCTTAACGTTAATACCACAAGACATCTTTCTCCCAGAACCGTATACGTGAACAGTACCGTATTAAAGTGCCGTATGAACAGTATCGTATGAACAGTGCTGTATGAACAGTATTGTATGAACAGTTCGTATGAACAGTTCGTATGAACAGTACCGTATAAACAGTGCCTTCTTCTCCGGTGATGAACAGTAACTCCGCCTGAACAGTGTCGTCTTCTCCGGCGAGCTTGAAAAAATTCCGGCGAAAATTTTAGAAAAAAAACACAGCTGCTTCAACCAAGCTCTGATACCAGTTTGTTATAACGGAAGCAAGAAAGATGATAAACGTAAAGAGAAAATATATGTAGAAGAGAAACTATTTTATATTAATCTGATCTTGAGGATAAACAGATTTCAGAATTTTCAGATGCTTCACAATCCTTACATGTATTTCTATTTATAGACACAATCTAAAGGGTTAGGTGTGGTAGGTGGGTGTGGTAGGTGTGGCAGGTGGCTACAATTCAAAGCATTTTAATACTGAAAATGCTAATTCCATTAAACTTTTAATGTTTTTTTGGAACTATGTTGTTAAATAGTTGAATGTTCCCTTCATTGGTGATATTTGTGCGCATATAGCATGTCATGGCTCACTTATCTTATTTTTTACAAATAAAATTTATTTTCAAAAATATGTACAAGTGCGTAAATTTTTTTCTACGGATAAATTATTTATTTCTGAAAAATAATAAGTCTAACACCTCCGATTTATATGATCATGTACTTTTTTTGAATAGTAATGGTTTGGTTACCTGTTTATAAACTTTGTACCTATTCACTTGGTACTTACAATTTCTAACACAAAATTACTCCATATTCTTTTGAACGGCAACTGTTCTGTTTCTACTTTCCTGTTAAGTTTTTGGAAAAAACCAATAGTCCTATTTCTTTAACACATAAATCCATAGTCCTAAAGTGGAAGGGGCAGAACAAGAAATATTGAAAAGTGATTCAAGTACAGTTAAACCTCTTTAAAGTAATACGCTTGGGACCGGGAAAAAATATTACTTTATCGAGTTTATTACTTTATCGAGAGTAAAAATACATTGTCTCCATTATGTTGGGACCGGAAAAAAATATTACTATAGCGAGGTTATTACTTTATCGATTATTACTTCATCGAGGTTCAACTGTAACATTACTTCTGAAAATAACAATGGTCTGTTTGACCTCCAGATTCATGTTAACCCCGTGTTTTTAAGATTGAGATGAGACAATGTACAACCTGCTCGAAATTTGACTTAAATTTCAAAGTTCTATTTTTTGCAGCTAGTACAAACAATGGTGTAAAATATGTCAACGCACCCCCACAAGTGGTTGAGTCACTTGTTTTATTTTAAATCCGATCATCAAAAAAATAACTAACATCTATCTACAACAAGATTTTTATTAGAATTAAAACCTCTATCATCAGCAATATAGAAAAATTCCAAACATCTAGGCATGTTAAAAAATAGAGCCTCTCGTTAAAAATCGAAAAATTCAGACTACTTAAGTATGCACTCATCTTCTGTTTTCATCAAGACACGGTGGCATATTAGAAGAGTTGCTAGTTTTTGCAGCAAAGATGAGGCTGGCTTGAGCGCTGCCCATGTTTTTCCTATAATAAATGCTATAATTTGTGTAGTTCAAATTATTTTCACCATAACTGTAGAAATTGGACCAGCCAACAGAAAAACTGCATATGAATGTACATAAAAAAAGAATAAAGATGATCCTGGAAAGGCTGCTAAACTTTCCTCATTCTTCACAAAAAATGTGTTTGCAGTTTACAAGTTAAATATTCAGCACCATTATTTTCCACTCTATCATATGACTAAAATGTTCCATTTTTGCAAAATGTGAGAATGAGTCCATGCGGAAATGTTTTTGACATAGACGTAGAGTCTGAGAACAATACTGGATAATATTTGTCTTGACCAATACCGAGTAATGTTTGAAAAAACCTAACGGCTAACAGATCACTTCACCTATTTGAATGACTCATGTAAAATGGAGAAACTGTTCCTAGCACTAATAGAAACTTCCTATATATTTTAACCCTGAGAAATAACCCAGGGACAGAAGGAGGGTATGACTAATTAAACAACAAAGCTTAAAGTGATTATTACTGTATGTCAAATACCATCTAAGACGAAGTAACCATCAGCGAACTCACCTTTTCCAACAGGACTTTTGCCTCACTCTCCAAATTGGATTTCATCTCCACAGAAATTCTACCACCACAGCTTTCCAGTATACTATTCAACGTCTTGAGCTCTTCTATTATCAGGCCCAGCTGTGTCGCCTCATCATCACATGGCCGAGTTGCCTTTCCATTGTCAATAGAAGATTTCTGACTCCTCTCGCTACCTTTTGCAGTTGTTGAAAGATACCGAAGACGGTAATCAACATTAGCTTCTCCAAAGGGACTTTTCTCCACCGATGCTTTGTAGGCTTCTTCACCATCTGAACTGCTCAAGTAGGAAACCCGAGCACTGAAAGAATTGTACAAAACTTCTGTTTCCTTGTCATTTATGGGTCCAAACTTCCCATATATTTTCATCAGCTCATTTCTTGATGGCAAAGGATGTGCCGGAGGAAATGTCAACATAAGTGCCACAGGTGTAGATTCTCTTGCATCCTCATTGTTTGACATTGTCTCACACCCACTAGCAGCTTTCTTAGTAGGGGGCATTTTTATGTCTTGACCATTACTTCCATTCTCTATCAGCTGAAAAGTATGTTCAGGCTTCCTCTTCGTGCTGCCTGTTTCACCTTTCTGCTGCACCTTGTTTCTGAATGAGGTGATGTTTTTTGTGATAAACTCAACCTCATTCTTCTCTACCAAGAACGAAGGATCAGCAGCTGCAGATTGAAGTTGAGAGAGTAGTTGAACTGGACTTGCAGTTAAGTGCATCGAGATATCAGTTTTGCTTTGATTTTGCAGAGCTGTTTTAGGACTCGAATTATCTGATTTAGCATTATTGTTTCCTGTTACCCTAGGGGGTTCAGTCTGGGAAGTCTCATTACTAGCACTCTGCAACCCAATTAGTTGACCAGCTACCCTAGCCATTCGCTCCCCAACTCGACTATTTATCACAGAATCGGTTTGGGAATCTCTTTTAAAGCTTGAAGTTTTCGTTATCTGGCTAGGATTTGTGAAAGGATACGATAGATACTTGCTCCTCTTCCTTTCCCTTAATCCGCTGCTCTTTGCTGTCTCTTCTTGGCCATCACTTTCACCACCAGAAAGTATTATATTCTGTAGTTCCCCGGATGAAGGGGGTTCCTCCGATTCGCAAGTTGCAGTTTTTTCTCCCACAGTCCTAGGAGATCGAGATGCTACAGCCTTCTGTCTTCTGCCTCTCTTCCCTGTCGATAATACATTAGAGACGGACTCATTCACAAAGCTCTCCTCCTTTCTCATTTCATCCTCTATAAGTTCTGCCACACTTTTTTGCTTCCTTCTCTGATACAGGATATCACTTGATGTTTCTTGGCATTTTTGCAACAAAGATTGGTTGGGTAGACCGAATACAGAGCCAACTGCTTTCACTGGGGCAGACAATAACTCTTCTCCACTAGGGCCTTGGACAGAAACATTCAATGGATTGCCACTCTTGTCTTCAAGACCTTCAATACCTCTAGGATAATGGTACAACGGCAATGGGTACCCTCCTTTTGCACGGCAATAGACAGTTAGCCAGCTCTTTATAACAGTAAGCTCGAGCATATTCTTCATAGATACTGTCTCCGCATAATTTCTCAAACTGTTGATTAGCTTTTCCGGTTCACACTGAGCAATAAAAGATTTCCCAACATCTACAGGAACAAGAACTCCTACCTTAAGTCCACTGTTAGAAGCCATACTTGGTTCAAGTTTACCATTTTTTTCAGCTAAACATGAGCAAGTCATCTGTAGCTCCACAACTCTACTAACCTCATCCAAAGCAGCCTCTACTGCATACGTAAAATTCTTAGAATTGGTTTGCTCAGACATAACCTTAAAATTCTCAACAAAAGGCTTCAACTGAGACAGGCTACACCAAGAAAAAGAACCATCCCCAAAATATGCAACAAGAAAGCGATCTTTCTGCTTCAGCTTGAGAGCATATTCTGATGCATCAGAAGCACTGTAAATCTGCCCAGGCCACCAAGGATAACTCCTAATCTTCCCCCAAACAAAATCACCCACCCGATACTCACAACTTTGATCCCCAATATCATCATCTTCATCACTCTCATCATCCTCAACAAAATACTCCTCTCCTTTCTTTTTTGTAACACCATTTTCATCTGTCTCTTTCAACGAACTCCTTTTTGGCCCCCTTCTTAACCCTTTACCTCCAGCATCTTCACTCCCACCACTATCATCTCCACTTCCCTTAGAACCAACATCTTCGCCAAGAACAGACACACTATGCAAAACTAGCAGACCACTATCATTTTCAGCCCCAACGTTTTCATCCCCAGATTTCATTTCCTTATCAACACCACCTACATCAATACCCCTTCCAACCCCATCATCTTTAACAGCTACTTCACCCTCAAGAATCACACCATTTTCACCACCGACCTCAGCAGAAGCAACTATATCAGAACCCCTTTTCACCCTGTCACCCATATCATCATTAACACCTATATCACCTTCCAGATTCACACCATTTTCACTACCCACCTCGGCAGAAGCACCAATATCAAAACCCCTTTGAACCCCATCACCCATATCACCCTCAACACCTATTTCACCTTCAAGAACCACACCATTTTCACTACGCACCTCACCAGAGGCAACGATATCAGAACCCCCTTCAACCCCCTCATCTTTATCACCTATCTTACCCTCAAGAACCACACCATTTTCACTACCCACCTCCGCAGAGGCAACGATATCAAAACCCCTTTCAACCCCATCATCTTTAGCACCTACTTCACCATTATCACTACCCACCTCAGCAGAACCAACAATATCAAAACCCCTTTTAACCCCATCACCTAAACCATCTTTAACACCTATTTCACCCTCAAGAACCACACCATTCTTACTACCCACCTCAGCAGAGGCAACTAGGGTTTCATTACTAGCTTCATCTACTTCCATTTCAAGAAACAAATCACCAAAATCTTAAACTGTCAAACATACAAAAACACAAACTTTTAAACAAAAAACAAGCATAAACAACAAAACCCCACTAGGGTTTTTCAATCTTTAACATCTACAACTCAAGAAATCATATAACTCTAAGAGCCCAAATCTTTAAATCAAGAAACCAAACTAAAATCAAAACAAGCACACAGTAAACAAAACAAAACACACACACATAAATAACTAAAGGAGTGTAGAGAATACCAGATGAACAGCAAGAGAGAGTGAGAGAGAGAGAGAGAGAGAGAGAGAGAGATGTATCTTGGCAGATAAAATACAGGTAATACAACAAACAGTTATTTGTAGAGAGGGCTTAATTTGTTAACTTTTACTACAAGCAGTTATAGATATAGTACCTTTGTATAAGGGCCGTCCAGCTTGAAGATTTGAATAAATAAAGGGCTGTGATCGCGAGTATACTGTAGAAAAAAACAAAGGTGCAAATATAAACTGCAGATTCAGTACTAGTTACAGACAGCTGTCCGTCTATACAGGATGTATAATTTTACGTTTTTAGTCCATTTTTTAATTTTTACACTTTTGAATTTGTTGTTCAATCAAGTTAAGCAGATATGAATGGATAAATTTTAGAGCTTTTTAATTTATTAAATAAAATAATAAATTCTGATTTATCAATTATTGCTTTTTTTCTCGGTGGGTGGACTTTCCCTATGGCCCTATGCATATAAACATCATCAAATAGAAAATGTCACGTTTTGTAAAGAAGAATTTTAAAATTAACTAGAATCCTTAACATTTGTCATCTTTATTTGTTATTAAATTTTTGAAAAACAATAAACAAAAAGCGAATGGATAAATGGGTCTCGGTCACTAACCATCGATAATTGTAACCATTTGTTCGTGGAAATTTTTCGCGAATGAATTTATCATGGAAAATTGATGAGGATGCAGGATCACGTCACTATATTCACGTTTAATATTTTGGTGTTATGATTATTCTTATTTGCATAAATTTTTCAATGATAAATGTTTTGATGACCACCGTCGATTCTCGACCAACCAGCGAATAAGTAAGCTTTATTTATTATATCTTAACTTTATTCAAATTCTTTTTGTAAATCTTTGTTAAATTATCATTCTAGAAAGAACCCTAACTTCAAGTTAGGGGTATTTGGTGTGGTAACCCGTAACTTGAAGTTATGGGTATTTGGTGTGTTGTCAACAAAGATGGCTGCAACAAAGATTCAAAATGGCTGCAACAAATTCAACAATAATGTCTAGTCAATTGTAGGCTAGTAAAATGATGTAAGTAGAGTCTGTAGAGGCTATAAATAAGTCTATCAAGTTGTATTATTAAGTATGTGTTAAAGTATGAAATAAGATTCATTCTTCCACTAATTTTAAGTTGGTATCAGAGCTTGGCCATCTTTGTCATGCTTCAAAAAAATTATTACCATTCAATACAATAAAATGTCTGACAAAAAAAGTGAAGCAACTGGTGAGAAATCCTGCAAAATAGGAATGGGATATGTCCCCATATACGTGCAATCTGAAAGTGCATTCAATGCAGGAATGATTCTTACAGAATCAAACTATGATGTGTGGTCTCAGATTATGGAGATGCACATCACCGAAAGAGAGAAGTTGTCATATATCAATGGAAAGAAAAAACCACCAAAGAAAGAAGATGGTGGTTACGACAAATGGCAATCTGAGAATCAAAGGTAAAAAGATGGCTTCTAATGTCAATGTCTCCGGACATAATGAAACGCTATCTACGTTTACCTACTGCTCGTGAAGTTTGGAGTGCCGTGGAAAAAGCTTTTTCGGATGACAAGGATGAATTGCAAGTTTTCACATTGAATCGACAAGCCTTCGCTGCAAAACAAAATGGAAGATCGCTATCCGTATACTATGGAGAGCTCACAGAAATTTTTCAAGAACTTGATCATCGTGACAAAACAAAGATGAAGGATCCTGATGATGTCCTCGAATATAAGAAGTCTGTTGATTGATTACGTGTACACATCTTTCTTGCCGGATTGGATGGAGACTTCGAACAAATCTGTAGAGAAATTCTATGAAAGGATAATATTGCGGACATGGAAGAATGTTATTCGATTGTACAGAGGGAGGTAGTGCGTCAGAGTACCTTCACTTCAACAATGCAAGATGTTACCGCTTTGGCCACCAAGCATCGACCTAACTACCCCAGGTCAGAAATATGGACAAGTCATCTCTGAAGTGCTATCACTGCCAGAAAATTGGTCATACGAAAAACCAATGCTTTGAACTAGTGGGCTATCCAGAATGGTGGGATCGTAGTCGCAAGACTCAACAAAGTGGAACAAAAAATTTTCAAGGGTCCTCTAATATAGCATCTGGTGGAACAAAAAAGGAAGACACAAGTACCAAACAATCTTCAGCATTTGTCATGTCTTCAAACAGTGATGGTAAGGTCTTTACTACGTCTACACCTATTGCATATAATACGTGGATAATTGATTCTGGAGCCACCGATCATATGACAGTTGAGTCTAGACATGTTTCACCTCTTAAATCTTCCAATCAAAAATGTGTGTCTACTGCTAATGGAAGTTCAGCCCCAGTCATCGGGGAAGGATCATTAACCTTAACTGATTCCATAAATCTGAATTCTGTTCTAGTTGTCCCATCTTTAGAAAATAATTTATTGTCCGTTTCTCAAATAACAACTAACCTATCTTGTGTTGTAATTTTTTGGCCTGATTTCTGTATTTTTAAGGACATTATTGGTTGTGGTATTAGAAGAGGGAAGCTATATTATTTAGATATGGAGTCACAGAGTATTGAAGATCTTCAACAAGCTTTGGCAGTAGGAGTTAAAAAAAGGGAAACAAGGGAAGCAAACATCTGGTTATGGCATCGTCGATTCGGGTATGCATCTTTTGGGTATCTAAAAAAATTATTTCCTAGTTTATTTCAGCAAATTGATGTCTCTTCTTTCCAATGTGATATTTGTGAACTTGCAAAGAGTCATTGGACTTCTTTCCCGTTACAATTAAATAAAAGTCGCATTCCTTTTATGATTATTCACTCTAATGTTTGGGGACCCTCTAAAGTTAATACTTTAGGTGGATCAAGATGGTTTGTAACTTTTATCGATGATTGTACGAGGATGACATGGGTATGTATGATAAAATCTAAAGGCGAGGTAAACTCATTATTTCAGAAATTTCATAAATTTGTTCAAATTCAGTACAAAACAAATATTCAAGTCCTTCGCAGTGATAATGGCAGAGAATATCTAAGTACTGATTTTCAAAAATATTTGGAAGATCAAGGAATGATTCAGCACACTACTTGTCCTAACACACCCCAACAAAACGGGGTAGCAGAACGAAAAAATCGGCACCTTCTTGAGGTTGTTCGAACTTTCTTAATTAGTGCTCACCTTCTCTTATCTTATTGGGGGGAAGCTCTAGCTTCTGCAGCATATCTGATCAACCTAGTTCCTTCAAGTACTCTTGATTTCAAAACCCCATTCCAGACTCTTACTGAGATTGATGTTGCTCCACCAGATTGAAATTTAACCCCGCGTATATTTGGATGTGTAGTATTTGTTCATCTTCATAAACACCAACGTACGAAATTAACACCTCGAGCTTTGCGGTATATTTTTGTCGGGTATGCTACTCATCAAAAAGGATACAGGTGCTATCATCCTCCAACTCATCGAGTATTTGTCACAATGGATGCTGTTTTCCATGAAAATATTATGTACTTCTCTGAGACTGAATTTCAGGGGGAGTATAGGAGAGAAATTCAAACTCTCATTTATGATGAAGACGACAATCACAATATAATTGTTTTGGATGAAAGTGGTGATAACAAACAAACTGATCAAAATCAGGAAACATATGAAAGTGATCAAAGTAGTGGTATACCACCTTTAGTTGAGGACCGTCGTGATGATACATCTCCAGATCGATTAAATTCTGATAATATAGCTTCAACCTCGGACGATATACCACAATAATCTCTTACTGAGGATGTTCCTGAGATACAAAGAAGGCAACTGCCCCCACGCCACAACAGAGGTATCCCTAAGTTCACATATGAACCTGAAATATCCTCCAAAGTCAAATATCCAATGAGCCACTATGTTTCCAACCATCGCTTATCAGAATCAAATGTGTCTTTCATGAATAAATTAACTGCTGTATCTATTCCTAAAAGTGTACAGGAAGCCTCTCTTGATCCCAGATGGAAAGAAGCCATGAACGAGGAGATGAAATCTCTGCAGAAAAATAAAACATGGGAACTTGTCGAGCTTCCACCTGGAAAGAAAACAATTGGTTGTCGATGGATTTACACAATCAAATACAAATCTGATGGTACAATCGAGCGATGTAAATCGAGAGTGGTGGCAAAGGGCTACACCCAGACCTATGGAATCGATTACACCGAGACTTTTGCCCCCGTGGCGAAAATTAACACAGTACGAGTTCTATTGTCTCTTGCTGCAAATCTAGATTGGCCATTACAACAATTTGACGTAAAAAACGCCTTTTTACATGGTGAATTACAAGAAGAAGTTTACATGGATCTGCCACCAGGATGCATGGTTCCAGAAAAGTATAAACAAATGGTGTGCAGGTTGAAGAAATCTATATATGGGTTGAAACAATCTCCAAGAGTTTGGTTTGGACGATTTACAAGGGTAATGAAAGCCTTTGGATATCAAAAAAGTAATTCTGATCATACTTTGTTCATAAAGAAAAAACAAGAAAAGGTCACAACACTTATCATTTATGTTGACGACATGATAGTCACAGGAGATGATCCAGAAGAAAGAAAAGCTTTACAAGAACATTTAGCCAAAGAAAGTATGTCCTAGACTTGCTAAAAGAAACGGGAATGTCAGCTTGTCAACCTATTGATACTCCTGTTGAAGAAGGATTAAAGCTATGTATCAAAAAGGATCAAGTTTCAGTTGACAAATATCAAAGACTTGTTGGCAGATTAATGTAATTGGCCCATACAAGACCAGACCTTGCATATGCATTAAGAGTTATCAGTCAATTTATGCATAACCCTGGACAACAACACATGAATGCAGTTATGCGCATTTTGAGATACTTGAAGTCAGCTCCAGGTAGAGGAATTTTATTTTCTAGAAATAAAGGGGAGCGGACCATTGATATATATACTGATGCAGATTGGGCAGGAGACAAGACATATAGAAGGTCTACTTCTGGATATTTTACATGTAACACCCCCAGATCCGGGGTCAGGGATCTGGTCATTACCGTCTCAATTCCCATCCACAATTCAACATAAATATTAAATTACAACCTTGTGACCCAAAACAATAACATAAAACACACCCGTTATAGTCCCAGAGATGAAATCAGAGTAACTACCAAATTTTATTAAGCACATTATAAGTTCATACAATCCAAAAAGAATTACAATGTGAATACATACTTTTTGCCATCCGTTATCATAAGTCATACCAGCCCATATATTTGGTACTGAAAGAATGAATCTATTCTACAAATAGCTTTCTCTTCGGCTCTGCTAGTCTTATCGTCCCCGCCAGCATCGAGTGCGCCTTGTGCGAGTCATCTGGTCTAGCTGTTGTTGTGATATAATAATAAAGCAAGGGTGAGCACTAGCCCACCAACAATAATGTTTAATAGAACGATATTATATAACAGTTCAAAAGTATCTTTCAAACCATATGCCATGCATTTACGGAAATGATGCCAGTATAATATGAACGATGAAGTTACAAGGTAACTTAAAGTATTTATTTTGTGGAAATATCTGCTAAGTCAAAATAAGCAAGATATTATCATTTATCATATAAAGAGGAACTTGCAAGGAAAATATTGCAATTCCAGTTATTAACATTTTTCGAAGTCCTACAACCTGAAAGAAGTCTCTTCGATACGTGTTGCGGAAGACACCGTCAACCTGAAAGAAGTCTCTTCGATACGTGTTGCAGGGAATTCCCAATTTGGGAGATGAACCAATACTGGAGTTATCACGCGCCAGCTGTCCCACTCCCTAATGATCAGTCGGGGATGGTACAGCCCAATATAGTTTACTACCGGTAGAAGGAAGAACTGACGGCTCCACTTGTCGATTGCCTTTAATAGTAACTCCCTGGCCAATGGTTAGGCCTTGTGATGGACCGCGCGACTCGGCCTCTTACACACGACTCCTAGTTCGAATAAATCCACAGCATTGAAACGTAGAGTTTGTCCTCCCTTCCCCAAGTGAAATACTTGTTGATAAGACTCCACAAAGTAATCGTATCTAGTTGGAAAGGAAAATTCACCAACATTTCCCAAGCTTTTGCTTGTTAAAGGATATCAACTTGTTCCAACAATCTTACCCCTCGAATGATGAGAAGGTACACACAGACTTAATGAGTCCATAGCAACCAAGTTGCGAGTGAAAAGGATAAATTATGACCGGGAAGTCAACAAGATAGATAACATTGCTCAAGTAGGTTCCCCTATAATATGGAAGTTTGAGCGAGCATTTAAATCCTTTTAAGATAGATTTAAATGAAAAATAAAGATTTGGGAACCTTTCCTTGATAAAATAGTCGTAAAAAGACTCCGAAATATTTTACATAATATCTGGAGGTGAAAGATAATCTCCGAATAATATAAATCATTTTAAAAAGAATTTAAAAGAATTAAATAAATATTCCAAGAATATTAATTTACTCAATAATAATTACGGAATATTATTAACTCATAATATTGCTTGTAAGTAATCCTCGAACGAATATATGGAATTATTTACTAAATAAATCCCTCCTTAAATGAATATTCGAAATAATATTCATTAAATAATTAAACTCCAATAAATATTTAAAATAATATTCAATAAATAAGTCAAACCTTAAATGAATATTTGAAAATGATATTTATTTAATAAATAATCTTCTAAAAGAATATCCAAATAATATTCATTTAGTAATCAAAACTTTAAAGGAATAATCGAAATAATATTCCTTAAGTAAATAGAACTTCCAATGAATATTTAAAATAATATTCATCAAGTACATAAAACCTTAAATGAATATTCGAAAGTAATATTCATTTGATAAATAACATTCTAATGAATATCAAAATAATATTTATTAAATAATCAACTCTAAATGAATATTCGAAACTAACATTCATTTAATATCTCTCGACTGAGATAATACTCGAATAACATTCCTCGAAATATTTCCAAGTAATTGATACTTTATGAGAATATAAATAACGTTTAATAATAACATTCCTCAGATAAATAATAATCTGTCGTTGGAATCCTTCCGGATTTCCACGACTATCTATATCTCAAAATACCGACTCCCGGTCTATATTTAAGAATGAATATCATATGCCCTTCGCTAAGGGTCTTATCCAAACAATCCGACTTATAACTGATAATTCGCATCTAGTCTATAAGCCAATATCAATTCAGGGAACGGGTATCATTATATAATTTGACAATAGACATGCATGCTATGACATATGTAAAATGGCAATCACATATATATATTATCACAACAGGTTCAGAGTTTTGAATACTTGACTGGTAATCAGGTGTGGGTGGAGATAGCGTGTCCTGGGTCTGCTCGATGATCTAAAAACAATCAGAACATTCGAGATTAACCACTTAACACGTTTTAAAAGTCTAGGTATAACTTCACTAAAATCGAAACACGTTTTCGAATTATCTCGTTATACACCTTTTAGTGTAACTCTTTTTATTACTGATACGATTTGTTCGTTATTACGACATGTCATCATACCCACGCTCGGTATATACCTAGGTCGTATAAGTTCTAAAGTCGATCGATTACGAATCGAGATTATACCTCGAGTTTTATCGTTCGTTTTCTAAGTGTTTTACCAAAGTTAAAACCAAGCGGGTTTTTAGGGGTTCGTTCGCGTTTAACTTCGATTCAAACATTTTTATAAAATCGGAAAACGATCCGTTTCACATGAGGTTTTTTCTCAAACCTTCCTTTTTACCTCTAGTATTTAATTACCAAGATTCTCCACTGACTTACATATTTTACGAGGGTTCAATTTCAGTTACGAATTCTCGTTTACGGTTTCGAACTACTTTTCGTAATTTGACCATAATTCCTAAACCGTAAGTCGGAATGTTTCGATTCTTGCGCCAAAACGATCTATGGCTCGAGATATACAAGGAAATGTCATAATATTGCCAAGGTCTGGAAATTATATTTACTTTCATGCTCGGTTTCTATGTGTTAACAAAAATTCGGCATTACGACGGCTATATATCGAACGTTCTAAAAATTATAACAATTCAACCAAGCCACACCGGGCATCCAAACAACTCATACACATATTTATCATCCTCAATCTATCCAAAATCATCTACTAATCATCATATCATAACCATGTTTAGATCCACTAACAAAATCCATAATCATGCTTATAATCATGCTAATACTATAACTAATCTTATATCATCAAGAACATGCTTAAATCTTCAAAACAAAGCTAGGATTTGGATGAGATATACCTTCCTCGGAGGATGTAGAGACCTTAATAAGCCTTTACTAGTCCTTAGAACACCTTAACCAAGCTTAACTAACAAGAATCATCAAGCACATAATTAATGATTTTTGGATCTGCCATAACGCAGTGGAAAGATCATAAAAAATGAGGTCCTTACCGATGTTTTCTGGATGAGGCTTCTAAAGGAGAGTTGTAGAGAATATAACCAGCTTTCCAACAAGATAAAGAACACCAAATTCCATTGAGTAATGAAGGAGATATGGCCGTTTGAAAATCGTCACAGAAACTGTCATGAATCTGGACAGTTTGCTTCTTCAACTTGGGGAGGTGATTTGCCTAGGCTATACTACTTGGATTGCTATGAAATTTGGAGCGAATATTTACCATGGAGTGGAGAGATTGTGGTTAAAATTTGGTGATTTTATCATGGATAGAAATGGAGATATTAATTTGTTTTTGGAGAGTGTTTCTGCTGGGCAGTTTTGAGAGAGTTTGTGTTTTGCTAGCTTCTCTTGCACTCATCTAGCATAAAGTGATGTGTTTGGATAATATCTTGCTAAAGTAGCTTTAATAAAGTGATGATGCAGTGGATGATGAGAATTGCATGGACAAGTGTTGATCTTTGGTGGTGTTAAGGCTAACTAAGTAGTTTCTTTTGCTAAGTACTAGTTTCATCTCTAAGTATGCTAGTTGCATGAGTCATCACTTGGTTTGCTAGATATTTTCCACCACCACATGCATGTATCTTGATTCCCTGCTTGTTTCTTTGTCCGGTTATTGCTCAATTCTTTGATCGTTCGGAGGAATAACTCATTCGTTTCTAGTTAGGGTTTTACCGGAATCCGTCTTAATATTTAAACTATCATTCTCCATTCTCTTTAATAAATCTTGAATCCATATTCCTTAAATCCTTTTAATAATTCCTTAAGTCTTTCAGTGTCCGGGGAAATCTCGGGGAAAATAAAAGTGCTATTTTTCAGAATCCGACAGCTTTTACATACACTCTTTTTCCCCTGGATCACTAATACGAACTCAGAATTTTGTTCCGGGTACTTCTATATAGTGTCGTCTAATAATATTCCTAAATCCACCAAAATCACTATTCATCCATTTTTCTTTACTCATCCTCTTAGGGTTGTACAATTGTCCCTGATCTCTTTCGATCGTTCCTTAACCTTTTTACGAACCTACTGGACCAATAATAGATATCGATTTGGATGACATAAGAATAATCTTCTCCTTTTGAATTATCAAATCTCAACTCCCTAGGAGATAGATAATTCTTATCTAAAGTGTCAACCAATAGTATTCTTCATGGCATATAAACATTTGAATCCAAATCTGTTCCTTTCATTCATTATCTCAATCGTTACATCGTAGTCGTAATCACTATTCACCATTACCTCAGTACATAATAAAAAGTTTTAATTATATCCAAAATTTGGAGGTTCTTAAATTACATTTGTAGGTGGCATTTTAGTCACAAGGAGGAGCAGAAAACAACATGTTGTTTCTCGATCTAGTGGAGAATCTGAACTCAGGGGGTTGGCTCTGGGAACATGTGAAGGTTTATGGTTGAAGTTCATATTACAAGATTTGGGATATGCAACAACGAAACCAATTCAGTTGTATTGTGATAATAAGTCTGCTCGTGACATGGTTTACAATCCTGTTAACCATGATCAGACTAAACATGTTGAGGTGGATAGATTCTTTATCAAAGAAAAAAATAGAAGACAATACTTTAGAACTTCCAGAAATAAGATCAGAAGATCAATTGGCGGACATCCTCACCAAAGCTGCATCAACCCGAGTGTTCTCAAATTTCTTGGACAAGTTGGGCTTATATGACATCTATGCACCAACTTGAGAGGGGGTGTTAAATTATCATTCTAGAAAGAACCCCTAACTTGAAGTTAGGGGTATTTGGTGTGGTAACCCGTAACTTGAAGTTATGGGTATTTGGTGTGTTGTCAACAAAGATGGCTGCAACAAATATCAAAGATGGCTGCAACAAATTCAACAATAATGTCTAGTCAATTGTAGGCTAGTAAAATAATGTAAGCCATGATGTAAGTAGAGTCTGTAGAGGCTATAAATAAGTCTATCAAGTTGTATTATTAAGTATGTGTTAAGTATGAAATAAGATTCATTCTTTCACTAATTTTAAGTATCTTTAATTTACAAGATGAAGATTAAATAAAAATCCTCAGTTACTTATTGAATTTATCATTTCACTAATATAATAAACTCAATTCATAAAATTACAAATACAGTAGAATTTTGCATCAGCCACAAGTCAAAATAATGCAAATAATATCCATACGAGTAAAATGGCTGCTAAATTAATCACAGTTCACCAAGTATAAAAATTCATGCACTACTAAAATTCGTTATCGCGGATATGGTTCGGTGAATGAAGCCTCATTGATAGAGTACTTCACAGAACTTTCTTTGTTATTGTCAGATCTGTCGCTCACCCTCGAATTTCTATTATGTGTAGCCGATGACAGTTCTTGACCAATGATACTCTGCATAAAGAAAGCAGGCTCTGAAGGTACAGCAAGAGTGTGAGAAAAGCTACTCAGCATAAGCACCACTGATGCCATGGTTGGTCTGTCCGCTACATTTTCCTGTACGCATAGTAATGCGATGTGAATACATCTTATCATTTCATGTATTGATCCTGAGTTTCTCAATATTGGATCTATGACATTAGATGGAGTCCCTTCTCGCCAATTCTTCCATGCCTACAAGAAATCAAAATGATCAACTTTGCTAACAGCATTCAATATTTATAAACTTTGCGTAGAACCGTAAATTTTAAGTACAAAACAACTTACAAAGCTCGCTAGGTCCTCCACATTTTCCCCATTTCGAAAACTATGGTTCTTCTGACCACTTAGTATTTCCAGAACTAGTACACCGAAGCTGAACACATCAGACTTTACTGAGAACTGGCCATACATTGCATACTCGGGTGCCATATATCCACTGCAATGTACAGATAGAAAATGTTGACATAAATACTTGAACATCATTCTAGAGCACTGTTGAATGTTGAAATTAATTTTGTTGGTGAAACATATTAATAGAATCCTTGTGCTCTGGCTATTAGTGGCATGGAACTGATTAGAAGACTTACTATGTTCCCACAATTCGACTAGTTATTCCTTGAGTTTCATCCAAGTTGAATAGCCTTGCCATGCCAAAGTCTGAAATTTTGGGATTCATCTCTGCATCTAGCAAAACATTGCTAGCTTTCAAATCACGGTGAATAATCCGTAGTCTGGAATCTTCATGAAGGTAAAGAATTCCCCTAGCAACTCCACCTATGATCTTGTATCGTCTTTCCCAGTCCAAATATGAACGCTTTATTAAATCTATACATAATACAGATATCATATTTAATTACTGTTCGGTAAGGTACAAAAACAAAATATAGAGATAAATTTCATACCGAATATGAAGTGGTCGAGACTTGCATTTGGCACAAACTCATAGATGAGAAGCTTTTCAGTTCCTTCAAAGCAGAAACCAAGGAGTCTTACTAAATTTCTGTGCTGTAATTTTGCCACTAATACGACCTCATTAATGAATTCTTGTTGGCCTTGATTTGAACCTCTTGAAAGCCTTTTCACAGCTATTTCTTGACCATTTTGAAGTATGCCCTGTAGTATTAATCATAAAAGTGGAATTATGAAAGTGTAAATCTACATAAAGTAATTAACTTTGACCAAATGTATTTCACTTGAACTTTGTTCTTAGAGCATCTCCAAGAGTCTCTTAGCTCACTCCTAAATATATTATAAACAATTAAGCTCTTAGCAAGTTATTACATTGATTTGTGTGTCAACTCCAACAAGGCTCTCTATTATGACTCTTTATTTTATATTTTATTCATATTTCAATTCCACTTGGACAAACAATCAATAGATGAGAGAGAAGAACCATTATTTTACTAATAAAATATTAAGTTAAGAGCTACTAGTTGCTCCTAAAATAGAGGAGAGAGAAGAAGCTCTTAACTTTTTAAAGAGCCTCTAAGAGTCTCTTGGAGCTTGATTTTTATTCTCTCTCCTCATTTTTTGAGTTAAGAGTTACAATAGAGAGTCTCTTGGAGATGCTCTTACCTTGTAAACAGCTCCAAAACCACCTTGTCCTAGTTTATTGCTATCTGAGAAGTAATTTGTAGCAACTTCAATCGTACCAAAGTCGTATTGCAGGGACTCAGCACTACTTATAGCTTCGACATTGTCATCTGAACAACAACGATACAAGAATATATCAACAAACATGACAGTGTGTAAATTGCTAAAAGATAAATTACAAATGCAATTTCAGCTTGTTTAGATTTATGTGTATATATATGTGCTAGGATTTCAGCTGAAAGAAACCTATTACCTAATAATAAATAATGAACAAAAAATGATATTTAATATTATACTTCGATCAACATAAATTCCAAGACCTTTAGAATGGGAAAAGATATAACTTGTACTAATAGCAACAAAAAGTCGTCATTTTAAAAAAAAACAAAACAAAATAAGTCACATTATGGACAAGCAAAACAGAACTTACTCAGCAATCTCCCGGTTGCAGTCCTCTGCTTTTGCTTTCTTTTAAAGACGCAGACAAGAACAAGCAGCATTGTAACAATACCAACAATGACAACAACAATGATAATTATCGTTCGTGTGTTATTATCATCTTTGCCAGAAGCTACAAAGAAAGGTAAGGATATACATGTTACTGATCCAAAGGTATGCTAAGGAAATTAGTAACACGTAAATTCCATATACACGTTAAGCCGTCTTTTACCACTTTAAAGTTTTAGAAGAGAGGTAACGTTACAATAACCATAGTATTTTAGCTTTTTTGGCACGTATTAGGACATAAGCATGATTTACTTATTTAGTTCATCTCGTGATGACTTAAAAGTTTAAAAAAGTTGTCAACTTAACAAAGGCTTGCCAATTTACCCGGAGGAGGCACTGATGGTGTTGGAGGCAGTTGCCGCTGTGGAGGTGGTGCTGGTGCATCAACAACTGTCTCATTATAAAAAAGATCATTAGTTGTAAATCTAAGCTGACAGCTTGGATTGATTATACGCCCTCCAATTTTCCCACTACAACATGATTCAATATTTCCCATAAGCCCGTCAAGGCATTGATAGCACTGTAATGAAGATAAATCAGGACTGCACTGCATGAGCCCATAGATAGTCGTGAAGTCCGGGCCTCTTGTATCCCCTGTAGCAAACTTATCTAGTCTAGCTTTTCCCTTCAACTTTTCCAACAAGTCTCTAAGGTTCTTATTAAACTGATCCATATCACTGGCATTCCTCTGAATCCATATCATTACAGTGGGCCAAGTTTCCACCTTGTTTAAAATGGAAGCATTCGAGTATCTAAGCACACACTCGTCGTACCAAACATCTGCCTCCTTTGTGGAAGGACATGACTCTCTTAACTTAATTATCGAGTCCTTCACACAGCTTCTACAGATATCAGGTTGCACGTCATCTCTACAATACACTAGGGCGTTAACTTGGTCCGGACCTTCGCCCACCGAGGCAGTATAAAAACCAGAGTTGTTGGTGTTTGCAGCCGAGATGAGGGTGGCTTGAGCGCTGTCAAGGTTTGTCTTATAAGGGCTGTTACTGGTGTAGTTGACGTTATTGTCACGGCCACAGGCATGGTTGTAAAAATCGGACCGGACAACGGAAACACTGCATATGAATATAAATAAAATGAATAGAAATGATATCCGAGAGGCTACTAGTATCATTTTTTTTTTTCAGAGTTTTTGTAGTGATCTGCACAAAATGTGTTACTGCGAATTGGATTAAGTACCTGTGTTTTATTATTGTTCTGCTTCTGCAAGTAAATGTGTTATTATATGTGGGACGAGTCAATGCATAAAAGTCAGATTGCGCGTTAGAACGTAGTCTGTTTCTACGATTCTACTTTTCCTCTTAAGGAGAAAAACCAAAATATCCTCAACTCGAGTGAAAGGGGCAGACCGGCAGACTAACGTAGCAAATAAAAAATAGTAGTCCGATTCACTTAGGATATAAGACAAATATAACCTATTTTTTAAACAAAACACACCAAAATAACTGGATTCAATTATGTGGTACGCATTTGTGAGTACTGTATTAAAACAGCTATAATTGGCCACATTATAAAAAATTGTCAATTTTGTTAAATTCTTTTAAAATTAAATTATCTTTGTCATTTTTTCAGATTTATGCTATTGCTAACCCGTGCTTTTCGGGTTCAGATTACACAGTGCACTCCAGATCGGCTATAAAAATCTGATTAAAGCTTGCTACTGCCAATTAAAATTTGAAAAGTTAGAATAAGTTTAATTTTTGGGTCTAGTTAGAAAATTGCTTAAAATGATGATTTGGTGTTTACATTCGTCTTTTTCCTCACAATGTCAATAATTTTAAGGAAAAACTATTTGATATCTGAAATCAATAAATCTAATGACATGTAAGCATGTTTTCTTTACCATAAATGTCTTTTTTTTTATTGTCAGATGTTTAGCATAATTATCGACTTTCATTTAAAATCAATTTCATATTTCATAACAAAATATATACAGGTAAAAAAGGGTAAAATACTACATGCAATTAAGAAATAGTACCTTTTTATATAGGCCATCAAGTTGACAATAGTTCTATTTGAATATAAATATATAAAATAATACTGCATGAATATGATAAAAAAATATAGAAAATTAATAATAATTTTCATTTATAAACCCTAATTTGGTATATTAGGATATTAAAATTTTAACTACGTTATATTAAACAAATAAAAACTTCATATTTACATATTTTAATTTGATATAGGTGAACAAAGTAGAATATAAAAGGATAATATTATGTGCATTTAATAAATATTTAATTAATATTTGATAAATCCAAGTTATATATGTGTCCTATCTAAAAAAATAGTTTGTATTTAATCTCGTTGCTTAGCTTGATCTATCCAAAACATTTCGGAAACTTCTTACCGTTATCATTTCCTTAAAAATTATGAACCCAAACCCAATTCGTAAAGACACAAATACAGTAGAATTTTGCAGATGATCAAACATAAGTCAAAATAATGACAAACAAAATCTATACGAGTCGATGACTCCTAAAACTGATAACAGATCACTAGTTCAGCAAGAATATACAAAATCTGAGCACTACAAAAAATCATTATCGCGGATAGGGATTGGAGAATCACTACGCCATAGATGGGCATATATAACGCCTCTCTGATGTTACAATAGGCCCGAAAAACGTTACATTAGATCTACTGTAACACCAGGAGGCGTTACGTTTACGAGCATTACAATAGATACCCTAATGTAACGCTTTTCTTCTCTATTGTAACAGTAGCAAAAGTATTACAATAGGCACCTATTGTAACACCAGGGGCCCAATTGTAACACATTTTGAGTGTTACAATAGCTCAGTTCAATTTTTTCAGACGTGGCACCATGTGCATACGTGGCATTACGTGGCACCACGTGGCACCACGTGGCCACGTGGCAACACATGTGGCGCCACGTGGCACACTGTGTACACGTCACCAGCCTCTATTGTAACACTATACTGGGCAATTGTAACACATATTAAGTGTTACATTTGACTTGGTAAATATTTTATAGGGGGCCCACATACCCTATTGTAACACCATTTTTATCTGTTGTAACATTATTTTCTATTTATTGTAACACTATATATTAACAAATGTAACACTACAATAAGCAAACGTAACGGTAAATTTTTGAAATTTTGAAATGTAGGCTCTGCATTAATAATATTCCCAGCCAACACAACAAGATCCACTACATTAATTCCAAACTACATAATAAACCAAAAGCCATCTCCATACTACTCCAACCAAACCTCCAAACTTCGCCAACAAACTCCAAAACAATTCAATCCCAAATTCGATAGTAAAAGTAGATAACATAACCAAATAACATAAGCGCATAAGCGCACAAAAGTAATAATGTATGATAAACCACAAATTTGATAACAGAACTAAGAAGTGGTGCCCCTGGAGTTTGTGTGATTGGAGTGCCAGTCTCGTCTTGATCACTTGAGAAGGTTGCACAAAAGTCTCCAATATCAAACTTGAGAGTAGGATTCGCCTCTCCTAATTTCTTCAAGTACCAAGTCATGTTCTCCTGGACCTTTCTGTTCACTTTGGCCTCCATTTGGCTCTCCAATTCTCGAGTTATCTTTGCAGTCAACTCATCAACGGAAGGTTGAGTAATAGCAGGAGCATTTTCTAAGGCAAGCACTGAGCCTTTCCTTCCCACCAACCAGTCTGGTCCATGTTTGCCACCGGGAAGCACCGCATCTGCATCACCTCCTTCTTTCAGCACCTTATCAATGGTTTCCTATAAGTGAAATTTACATAATTGAGTTAACATGTAATTGTATATCACTGATGAAAGATAACTTGAATATATAAGATAAAGTTGGCTAATTTGAACCACGCATCGTCTGAAGCAAAGATAACTTGAAACTAGAACGTAATCAGTAAAAACATTGAGATGTAGCAGATAATCAGAGATGCTGGGTCGTAATCAGAGGCACTAGTTATTAATTTCAGAAAAAAAAACATATGCAAACCATATTGACTAGCATACGGTCAAAAGGATTGCAGGCATCAAATCATACAAGAAATTTAGTTACTGAAAAAATCACAAAGTGATCCGATGCTTGTTATGTGCAAGCAGCAAATAACATTGCATTCAATAGTCTTTCAATAACATTGCACGTGTATCAATGCACAAGCATCATGAAAAAATTATGCTGAGCTAGGGACATTTACAACAACTCTAGCACATAGAAATTATATAATTACTTGAGCACAATCGGGCTAAATCAAACATGTGCATGTACAAGCGATTATTCGACATAAACTTAAGATAAGTATTACTTTTGTACCATCACATATTATATGCCATGCATAATTATTAGATGATATTTTGTGTGGTTTATGGTGACTACTTTAACTTTCTCATGAGTTGATAAGGTATTTGGAGGGAAAACATTTGATTCGACCTCGAGAAGTGAGTTGTCGCATCATCATCATCCATACAAATGCAACAATAACTACGGAGTGAGGATAATGCCAATGGACCCAAAAAATGCCTTTGTGCTATGATTGTTCATAAAGTCAGGGGACTAGAAACTGAAAGATAACAACTGGTACGCAAAGTCTTTTAACAAAATCTGTGGCTTATGGACGACTTCTCATCCATGCTCGATAAAATTTAGCTACTTTATATTTTTGGCTCGGAAACACGGGTTTTACTAGTCAAGCCATAAGACGGTTTAAGTCCAGCTTGAAAACATTTAGCCCAATAACATGGTACATGGGGATTGACTGATTCAACTTTACTCAAGTTTAAGATAATCCTTAAATTAGTACTTTTATTACCCGATCAACATAAAAAAAACCAATCACTCGAATATGGGATAAACCAAAGCCTTTTGCATAAAATAAATAATAACGCCTAAACTGATACAAACTAAGTAACAACAAAATAACGTAAAAAATAATTAGGAATAAGCAACAGATTCGGGTTTATTATTTATGACTAAAAGCACTTACAATTGTTTTGTTGATTGCAGCCCTATTAGTCTTGTACTTGCGCCATTTTTTGTGTTTACAACTTTTGAAGTAGACTCTAGCTCGTGACGGGGAGGCCAGATTGGGGTCCTTTTGTTTCTAGCAATACAAGATTGTCAAGAGAATCAACATGGTCTAGCACAACTAAAATGAAATTGAACAAATAATTATGCACAATTAAAATGATGTCATACCAGTTTCTCCTTAACTTCAGCAATAGTTTTACGACCAAGAGTGTGGGGGTCAACATATGAGTTCCGACGAGCTGCATTTTCCACGGCAAGTGACTATAATAAAAAGTATTCAACGGAAATTGTAATTTGGTACAAAATAAATATAGGCAAATAAATGCAAATACTCGGTCAGTAATATGCTAACCTGCACTCCTTCATCTGCCCAGTACTTCAACAAAACCTTAAAATCCTCAAGTGGAATATCACGTGGCCTGTTTTTAATCCTTTTCTCGTCACTGTCATACTCTGTATAATGATCCTTCTTGACACGGGACTTGTGCACTCTCCAAAGAGTATTAAGTGTCTTATTTATATATTTTTCCCCGTGTGCAGGAATATCATACCTATCCTATAATATGTCAAACATAAGAATGCATTATTTCAGTGCATCATGGATATATTTTTTTCCCATATATTAATATAAACTAAGATAAAGGGATTACCAAAGTATATTCCAACATTTTCTTCTTCAATTCTTGTGGAACAACATGCCAGTTAACATGAGTTAGAGACACGTGTTACTTAACTAGCGTCCCTAGAAAATTGCTTAGCTCAGCTCTGACCTTCCTGTCTCCAATCGGTTGACCCTTTTTACTCAATGTAATGACAGGCTTTTCAGTTGGACTCCTCCCATGAACTTTTAACATTTTTGTCCGTCCTCTAAGTTTTTTAGGACCTGGCCACATATGAAAAACATAATGGGTAAGTGAGTGTATTATTATACTAATTATTTCTAATAATCTATTACATTTTTCACCTTTTATCTATGCGTACATATTTATTACCTTTTTCAACTGTTTCAAGGGCATTGTGTAAACTCGACTCACCAACATCCTCTATCCTTGGATCAGCTTCTATATTTTGCTTCTGACGTTCCCGCAGTGCTATATAAGCCGCAGCTGAACCACTTGCAATATTACCACATTGTTTTAACAATTTACTACACGTCGGCTTTAAAATTTTTGGAGCAGATGCAGTCTCCGTGTTCATAGTAGTGGTAGCATTGGCTCGGGAACGAGTTCTGGGGCCAGCTGGTATCTTTTTCATTTCCTTGACATAATCAGACTATAATTAGATCATATTAGAATCAAGTCATTTTTTATGATCAGACTATAATTCTTACCAACAAGTCATTTTTATAATCAAACTAAAATTAGATCAGATTACAATCAACTAAAATGTCAAGTAAATAATCAGTTCTATATTACCTTCGATGAATCATCACTTTCGTGCTCACTTTCCAAGACATATTCATCATCAGAAACCACTTTGTCTTCTCCTTTCTGTTTCTGTACTATAGGTGGATTTGGATCAGTCCCATACTTTCCCAACCCAAGTTCATCAAACTTTGCCTTGTTTTCTTGCACACGTTTGATTCTATCCAGCTCATATTTATTCACTGCTTGCGACGAGTGCTTTGGTAACTACAAGACATTATACCATCATTTTGTTATCTGAATGGAGTAGTAAAAAAACAGAACAATTTTTATATAACTGTGAGAAATAATATGCTCATGTATGTGTGCGTACATAATTAGTTCCGATCAACACCAAAAAGATTGATTATAGAAATACAATTTTATCTCTATATGCAACTTGCATTTGTTAGGCGTGGAGATTTTATCAATATGATGCCATGTACTTTGAGGGGTGGTCCATGAAAATTAACACATAAGTAGCATTGCTTTTGATAAAGATACGTGTATAGAGCTAGAACTAATAATGCAGGTGTTAAGATGGTACCTCAGCAGCAATTTCATTCCCGACCTTATTACTTTTGCCATTTCTCTTGTCATCTGGTAAACTCAACTTCCTTCTCGCTGTTCCTTTTGAATTAACAACTGCTTGTTCAGGTTCTAGAGTCTCCACAGCTGGCATATTACACTTTCGTGGTGTTAAAATCCTCTTAGGCAGCTCAGGTAAATTCTGATTGACCATCTTCTTCTTTTTCTGTTTTTGTTGTTCCTGTTGGAGCTGATGTGCAGTCACAAATTTACGCTTCACTTGTTCTTTAGGTGAGCCTGTTAAGGAAGCGGTTGAAAATGGTTAGAATCATATGGGTAGTAAAACATATACCATATACATGTCTTTTCCAAAGCACTAGAATGCACTATTATATATAGCATTTATACCTTGAATTATGTTCTTCCTCGTTCGTATAATTACGTGCGGCTGCATATGATCTGCGGGCTCCACTTCAGGGTCAACAACAGTGTCAACATACAAATCAACATCATCTTGGTTTCCAAGTCCATTAATTATATCAAACAGTTCTTTATCCCTTGACAAAAGTTTCCATCCACCGACAACTTTGGTATACACTCCTCCAATTTCTGATAATTTAAGGTACTCCTCGACATATTCCATAACCACAGTGAAGGAGAGTTCTGCAGAATCCACTTTGTTCACTATGAACCTCTTTCCCCCATAATAGGTAGTCTTCTTGAAGATACCTCCATGGTGCAATTTGATATTAACCATTTTGTCAGCCATCCTACACAAAATGGAAAGAAGATTATCAGTCACAATTCATATTAAAGTTAACATGTACTCCCCTAAACACGTAACAGATTTGTAAACATCTAAAAAAACTAATGAAAGCAAGAATATAAAAAAAGTAAAGGCAAACTTAATACTTATTACACACCTAAAAATCGATTATTACAATTCATATAAAAGTTAACATGTACTCCCCTAAACACGTAACAGAGTTATAAATGTCTAAAAAGAGTAATGAAAGCAAGAATATAAAAAGAGTAAAGGTAGACTTAATACTTATTACACACTTAAAAACTGAATATTACAATTCATATTTAAGTTAATCGTACTTCCCTAAACACACTTAAAAACCTATTTCAACGCAGGAGATGTCATACAACAGATCAAAGACTTGAAAAGAAATTAAAAACACATAAATAAAAACCTATCTCGACGCAGGAGATGTCATACAACAGATGACACACCGGGCACGCTAATTTACCCTTTGTACTCCAACCCGACATCATGGCGTATCCTGGAAAATCATTTATAGTCCACAGCACCGCTGCCCGTAAATTAAAATTCTGATCAGTCATGGCATCATATGTCTCGACACCGGAATCCCATAGTTCTCTCAACTCGGCAATTAATGGCTGCATGTATACGTCTATACTGTTCAAAGGAGAATCTGGACCAGATATTAACGTTGAAAGAATCAAATTTTCTTGTTTCATGCTAAGCCAAGGTGGGAGATTATAGTTTACTAGTAGAATTGGCCATGTACTATGACTAACTTTTGTACGATATGGACAGAATCCATCAGCAGCTGCACCTAGTCTTATGTTTCGAATTTCCGACGAAAAATCAGGATAGTTAGCATCCATTGTCTTCCATGCTTCCGCGTCTCCTGGATGCCTTAATTTCCCATCTTTTATCCGTTCGGTTGCATGCCATGTCATGAGCTTCGAAAATTCTTTGCACATGAACATCCTTTGCAACCTTGGTATTAAAGGGAAGTATCTCATCACATTTGCTGGAACCTTGCTAATCAACTTCTCTGGATCATTAACAACAGCAGACCCTTTCTTTTCTTGTAAATTCCACCTTGAAACCCCACAATGATCACAGACTTGTTTATCTTTATTTGTGCCCCAATACAACATGCAACTATTAGGACATGCATGTATTTTCTGATAATCAAGACCTAATTTTTTGATGATGTTCTTTGCAGCATTGAAGGATAAAGGCACATTGGCTTCCGGAAATGCATCTTTTATAAGTACTAGTAAATCTCCAAAGGCCGACTCGGTAATTCCATGAATACACTTTAAATGATAAAGTCTAATCATAAAACTCAACCGAGAAAAATTTGTGCAGCCTAGATATAATGGTTGTTTTCCCTCTTCGACAAGGCGATAAAACTTTCTAGCAGATGGATTTGGTCCTTGTTCTACATTCTGAAACCTTCTACCCGTGCAGTCAAACATCGCTTGTAAATTATCTCCGAAAGCAGTCCTAGTGTCATAATCCTTGAAATCGGCACTATTTTTTTCTTGGACTTGTGAAACCTTACAAATCCAATGGACACATAACAAAGAAGGCCCTCTGCATATGAGATGATCATATATTACATCTCGAAGATGCCATTTGCGATCATTACAATCTTTGCAGGGGCACTTCATTTCATCCCCTACCGAATAAAGGGGAAATGCGTTTTCCATAAACGATTTTATCCCCTTTATATACTCTGTACTATATCTTGGAAGTCCTATCCAGTTACCATCATTATCTGGATAGTCGCTATCAGGTTCCATATCTAAAACCTAGGTCCTCCGAAGATTGCACCTATAAAGTATAAACCCCAAAGTAATTAAATCTACATATCGGTTCAATATACGTAGTAAAATATTAACTAGTTTGAGACCATACCATATTAATATTAACTATCAAACCAGATGGTAGCCGAACCAAATGGCCACGACACCCTATAAATTTATTATTCCTATAGGCTACAGATCAAATAAACTTAAGCAAGTAAGTGAGCCGAATATTATCGTATTCTAATATTTTTTAATCAAGCATAAAATCCTTCCTCTCATTATTATAATGCAAGCAGTTAACATTGTAAGAAACCTAAGGAGAGCCAGTCCTTGTAGAATCATGAAATCCTCGGTTTCCAGTATATCTTCACTTCACATTAAGATATAACCACGAACTTCAATCTCCTCAACCAAACTATTTAGGGTCTATACCGTCTGTTTAGCAGTTCAAGTGTTTAACTATGAAGGCGGTGACAGAAGCAGGATTAACTTGTGGAAAATGTAAAAGCACAGTACTTGGTAAATTTATATAGTTGTTGTCTACAACTTAACAAATTGAAAGTTGAAGGGTTCTTAAAAAACAAACCACATGCCTACATACACAAATTTGCCAAGTTTCTTTCTCTCCAATCAGACCAACAGAAAAGGTTTTGTTGTAATCCCAATTAACTTATATTGCTCTATCAATTTTCAAGTAAAAATAACAATAGAGCTCATTCACTTAAGTAGTAATTAAGTGTTAAGCACAAAAGAGATACACCTCAAAATACACTTAACAAACATGCAGACACAAAGCAAAAAAAAAGGTTAAAATCATACATAAACAACATCAAAATCTATAATTAAAAACATCAAAAAATAAAAAAATACCTAATTTAGTAATCTTATTCTTAAGAAAGTGTATACCATCTAGTACCTTACTAGCAGCTCCAAAGCCCAAATATAACTTTTTACAAGATTCCCCCAATTTCGAAACCCTAATTGCAAACAGCTCCACAGAATCCTGAGAGAGAGAGAAAGAGAGAGAGAGAGAGAGAGAGAGGGGGGGAGGGAGTGAGAGAGGGAGAGAGGGGGAAGAAAGAGCGAGAGAGAGAGAGAGTGATAGATAGAGAGAGACGAGAGACAAAAGAGAGAGACGACGGCGACACCGAGAGCACCCAGAGACGAAATAGAGATAGGGATGAGTGTTTGACTGTTTGGATAAGTGGGTAGTGAGTGTAACGAGCGGGGTTATCTATTTTCATTTTGGGGGGAAACGAATGTACTCCACGCTGGCAGTTCTAATATATTATTAGTTTTTAATTTATTTTTTAATCATTTTTCATAATTCTTAAAAAGTCATACAAAATATATGTTATATATTTATATATAAATTTTAGTGATAAAAATATTCTAAATTTTTTACTATATTAATTCTTATATTTTAGTGAGAGAAACCATCTAAATATATTATATTATTTTCATAACATATTTATTTTATTTAGTACTTATTATTATTATATGAATTTCTAAAATTAATATTTAATCCAAATAAGGAGTTCGTTAATTTAAAATCAAAGAGGGTTTTCATTTTCCGGAAATTGGGTTAAAGAGTAATAGATTTATTAATTAAAAGTTATTAAAAAAATAAATATTAGTATTAAAATTTTTAAAAAAATAGTAAAATTCAAAAACTAGTATTACCTATTGTAACACCACGGTGTGGTGTTACATTTCACGTAACACCGTAATTTCAGAGTAACACTAGATATATGGCTAATGTAACACCAATCGAGCGGTGTTACAATAGGTATGAACTTTACTAACTATTGTAACACTATTTGTGTAGCGCTTACAAAAAAGCATTACAGTAGCCCACTTATGGCGTAGTGAATGAAGCCTCATTGATAGAGTACTTAACAGAATTTTCTTTGCTGTCGCCAGATTTGTGCCTCACCCCGGAATTTATGTTGGTACGAACGAAGTGACAATCAAAGTCTATATGTTTCGTTCTCTCGTGAAACACTGGGTTTTCAGCAATGTAAATTACAGCCTAGTTTTCACATTTGATTGGAACAAGCAGAATGTCAGGAACTTCTAACTCAATAAGAAGACGAGAAAGCCAAGCAAGTTCAGCTGTGATGCGACACATTGACCTGTACTCAGCCTCAGCTGATGATAGAGATATTGTGTGTTGTTTCTTGGACTTCCAAGATATGAGAGTACCTCCAAGAAGAATAGCATAGCCACTTACAGATTTACGTGTGTGAGAGCAAGCTGCCCAGTCAGCATCACAGTAACCCTCGAGTGTAAAAGAGGATGATGAATTGAAGAAAAGTCCTTGAGAAGGACTAGATTTGAGATAACGAAGAACATGAATAGCAGCAATCCAATGAGGAATACGAGGGCAAGACATAAATTAACTTAAATGTTGGACTGCAAATGCTAAATCTGGACGAGTGTTTGTTAGAAAGTTTAATTTGCCCACAAGTTGTCTGTAAAGAGAAGGATCTGAATGTAAATCACCTGTATCATGTTGTAATTTGACTGTAAAGTCAAGAGGACAAGCGACTGGACTGAGATTATCACAACCAAACTCAGTAATGAGGTCTGTAGTGAACTTGTGTTGAGATAATACCACACCATTAGGAACATACTGAAATTCTAAGCCCAGAAAATAATGTGGATTACCTAGATCCTTGATTTTAAAAGTGGAATCAAGGAATTGCTTGACATGTGTGATTTCTGCATCATCATTTCCCACTATCAGAATATCACCAACATAGATGGCTAAGAAAACAACAGAAGATCCTGATTTGGAAGCCACATAACCTAAAGAAAACAAAGTTGTAGTGAGTTTTTCAAACCAATTTCTGGAAGCTTGTCGAAGCCCATATAGAGACTTTAGTAGTTTGCCGACAAGACTAGGGTCATCAACAGAGAGACCAGGTGGCAACTTCATATACACATCCTCATGCAAATCTCCGTGGAGAAATGTATTATTAACATCAAGTTGAAACATCTTCCAACCTTTCTTGACAGCCATTGCAATAAGACTTCGAATAGTAGTCACTTTGACCACTGGAGAAAAGGTTTCTGTGAAGTCAATACCAGCCTTCTGTGTGAATCCTTTAACAACTAAACGGGCTTTGTAACGTTCAATACTGCCATCTGAATGATGTTTGACTTTGAAAACCCACCTGCAACTAATTGCTTTCTTCTTTGGAGGAAGAGGAACTAATGCCCATGTTTTATTAGTTTCTAAAGCAGAAAACTCATTAGCAATATCTTGTTGCCATTCTGGGAATTGAGAAGCTTCTTCATAGCTAGAAGGTTCAACAGGTGGCATCATGATAGAAGTATTAACAGAACAACATACTGATTGGACTGTTGTTTTGAGAGAGTCTTGAATACAAAGAGAGGCGATGGTATGATCACAAATTGTTGAATTACAAGAAGTTGAATTGTAAGGATGAACATAATCTTGGAGATAGTGAGGTAAATTAGATTGTCTAGTTGAGTGTCTAGTTGGTATAGGGACTGGAGGATGACAATCTGAAACATACTTAGTGGTTGGTACAGTAGTTGAAGGTGAAGACATATGAATAATTGGTGAGTGAGATTGTGAGTGTGACTGTGGAGAAGATGAATCTGGAAAATCTGAATGATCAGTGGTACCAACAGCTGGATTAAGATTGCTGTATAATCCATCTGTTGTTTCTGAAACAGCTACTGGTAAAAAAGAAGATGATTGTTGTTGTAGAAAGGGAAATATATGTTCATGAAATTGAACGAACATGATCTGTTTGGTTTGAACATTCAAAACTTTATAAGCCTTTTTACCATATGGGTAACCAAGAAAAACACAAATAGAGGCTCTTGGTGAAAACGTATCCCTATGTGGTTTGGGGTAGAAACATAACACAAACAGCCTAAAGGTTTGAGATGTAGGTAAGAAGGTTTAACACCAAACAACAATTCATAAGGAGATTTGCCATTTAACAATTTGGATGGAAATCTTTAATGAGATAGGTAGCTGTTAAAACACAGTCACCCCAATAAGGTAAAGGTAAGTTGGATTAAAAAAGTAATGCTCTAGAGATTTCTAGCAATTGTTTGTGTTTTCTCTCTACCACCCCATTTTGTTGGGGTGTATAGACACAGGAGGTTTGATGAACAATACCTTGAGATAGAAAATAAGAAGTAGCAGAGACAGAAGAACCAAGTTCCAAAGCATTATCTGTTCTAATACTTTGAACATTACAATGGAATTGAGTTTTAACCATGATGACAAAGTATTTAATAAACTCAAAGGCATTACTTTTACTGCTAAGTAAATGAGTCCAGGTACACCTAGTAAAATCATCTACAATGGTGATAAAATATTTATATTTGTTGTATGTAGGAACAGAATATGATCCCCACAAGTCAATGTGCAAAAGCTGAAACTTAGAAATAGTATGAATAATACTGTGTGGAAAAGGTTTTCTATGCTGTCTAGCTTTAGCACATATATCACAAGAAGATAAAACGGAATCACAAGCATTGTTTATATCACATAAAGACAAAGATTTGAGTTTTGACAAAGGAAGATGTCCTAGTCTAGAATGCCAAAGTAAGACATCTTTATTACAAACAGAAGAATTGACATTACAACTGGAAGAATCAGCAGTAGATTTGTCAAGAGAAGCAACAGTGTGAAGAACGTAAAGATCCTTGTGGACTTTACCAAGAACCAGAGGCTTCTTCAGAGAAGAGCCCTGCAAATAACAAGCATTATCAGAAAAATTGACCCACATTGAAACTGTTTAGTCAATTTAGTGATAGAAAAAAGATTGTACTTGAAGGGAGGAACATAAAGAACATCACTTAGGACAATATCAGAAGAAATAGGTACTTGACCTATACTAGAAATTGTGAAATTATGGCCATTAGGTAAAGAGACAGTGAGTGGTGTAGATAAATGAATTAAAGAAGTGAAAAGTGACTTATCAAAACACATATGGTCACTTGTACCACTATCAAGAATCCAATCACTTTTACATGAGTCTGAGAAACACGCTATGTGAGAAGTAGCTGAAAAAGTACCTGCAAAATTTGCAGAGGAAGGTGTCTGTGAAGAATCAGATTGTTGAATTGTCTTTAGCATACTCATAAGCTGTGTGCAGACTTCAGGAGTTAACTGAGATGGAACAACAGAAGTATTTGTCTGAGCTTCTTGATGACTAACATCAGTTTGTGCTGCAAACTTTTTGTTCTTGGTAAATTTGAAGTCAGCTGGGTATCCATGCAATTTATAGCACTTGTCAATGGTATGTCCTGGCTTTTTACAATAATTAAAATGGAGAGCACTTTTCTTAGCATCTGTACTACCACCAAAAAATTTGGACTTAGAGAATTGTGGCTTTGAGGAAACATTCAGAGAAGCAGAGTCAGATATAAAATGACTGGAAGAATGTATTTACCTCTGAGCTTCCTCTTGTAAAAGCAGACTGTAAACATGTCCTAAAGTAGGAAAAGGAGACCTCATCAAGATAAAACCTCTTATTGCATTATAAGATTCATTAAGTCCCATGAGGAATTGTATTACTTTCTGATCCTGTTGAGACTGAGCAAGTTTTCCAGTAGCACCACAAGTACAATCACATGTGCAAACTTGAACCAGAGAAAGAGAATCAATGTCATCCCATAACATTTTTGTTTTAGTGAAATAACTAGAAATGCTGAGATTTCCTTGAGAAAGTTCAGAGAGTTCCTTGTGTAGACCAAATAATTGTGCACCATTTGATACACCATATCGTTCTTCAAGTTCATGCCACATTTGATGTGCAGAAATTGCATAAATGACACTTCTACCAATAGATTTAGATAAAGCTCCAAGAATCTAAGATATGACCATATCGTTACATCGACACCAACTCTTATACGAAGGCGAAGTTGAAATAGGTTTTGGTAAAGATCCATCCATAAAACATAATTTGTTACGAGCTGAGAGAGCAATTAGCATAGAACGTTTCCAATTACCAAAACCAGCACCATCAAACACTTCAGTAACTAACTTCATACCAGGACTATCAGACGATTGCAAGTGTAAAGGATTATCAAAGTTTATTGAAGCAGAATTATGAGAAAGAGATTGATAAAGATCAAAGAGTGAACGAGTACCATTATCAGAAGTCTCAGTGTGATTTGTGTTGTTATCAGAAGCCGTGATATACTATGATGATTGAATCAAGATACACAAACTATGAAAATCTCAAAGAAGAATTTTCACAAACACCTTGTGCGCGTAACAGAATAAGATCGAAAAAATATAATTTCGTGAGAGAACAAGCCAAGTACGCAACAAGAATCAATCGAATGAAATGTATAACAGATTATTGAATGATTTGTGATAGAAATCAACAAAGAAACAGAAGAATTGTAGAAAATTACAGTGACGAAGCAAGATGATGATATCTAAAATGAACAAAAAATTTGACGGAAAACAACAAGATTCAAAATACAAGATGAGATAATAGCAAGAAAAGTGATAATCAAACCAGAATCGAGAAAGCGGAAGCAAACTGTTCGGAAAACGCCATTGACGATAGCTTTAATCAAGTTATATGCTCTGATACCATGTTAATCTTGACGAAGCTATACACTGTATCTATTTGTGTGTGTATATTGAGAGAGAAAACTTAATAGTATGGAAAATGTGTTTGTATTACTTGATTACAGAATGTACACAGATGAAGTTTAAATACAAGCCACAAATAGAAACTGGCAGGAAAAACAGTTACAACTAATTAGCTAAGCTGTACAAAAAACTAATTAGAAAAACTAATAAGAAAATCCAGCTGTACAATCCATCTGTCAAGTGACATGTCCAACAACCAATGCTATTCTACATGAAGAAAGCAGGCTCGGAAGGTACAACCAGAGTGTGAGAAAAGCTACTCAGCATAAGCACCACTGATGCCATGGTAGGTGGGTGGACTTTCCCCGGTGCACATAAACATCATCAAATAACAAATGTCACGTTTTGTTAAAAAGGATTTTAAAATTAACTAGAATCCTTAACATTTGTCATCTTTATTTGTTATTAAATTTTTGAAAAACAATAAACAAAAAGAGAATGGATAAGTGGGTGTTGGTCACTAACCATTGATGATAGTAACCATTTGTCCGTGGAAATTTTCGTGCATAAATTTATCATGAAAAATTGATGAGAATGCAGGGATCACGTCACTCTATCCATATTTCATTTTTTGATGTTATGATTATTCCTATTCACATAAGTTTTTCACAGATAGATATTTTAATGCCTGGATACCAAGGAAGGAACGAATGATATCTTTAAACTAGCTAAAGCTAGGGAGAGAAGGCGGCGCGACTTGGGTGCTGTTAAGTTTGTAAAGGATGATTCAGACCGACTGTTACTAAATGAAGACGCTATTAAGGAGAGGTGGAGTTCGTACTACCATAACCTTTTCAATGAGAATAGGAGGAGTTGGGCCGGTGGGGAACTAGAGATCCCCCCTTCGTCTCCATGTGAGCGTATCAGCGAGGACGAGGTCAAGGGGGCCATTCGTAAGATGGCGAAAGGGAAGGCGGTGGGTCCGGATCAGATCCCAATCGAGGTGTGGATTTGTCTTGGCGAAGTTGGCGTTCATTGGCTAGTAAATCTGTTCAATGATCTCCTCTTGGGTGCTAAGATGCCAGCAGAATGGAGGCGTAGTGTTGTAGTTCCTTTTTTCAAGAACAAAGGAGATGCTCAGAGTTGTAGTAATTATCGGGGTATTAAATTACTCAGTCATACTATGAAACTCTGGGAGAGAGTGGTAGAAGGCCGGATTAGAAGAGAAGTTGATATCTCAGAGAATCAATTTGGTTTTATGCCGGGGAGATCGACGACCGAGGCCATCCATCTCGTCAGACGCCTTATGGAGAAGTTCAGGGAGCGCCGCAAGGACCTCCATATGGTGTTCATTGATCTCGAGAAGGCATATGATAGTATCCCCGTGAAGCGATTTGGAAGACCCTCGTAGAGCGGAGTGTTTCGTCGTCGTAAGTAAGAGTGATTCAAGACATGTACTCCCAAGCTAGTTCTTGCGTCCGGACCCCAGTGGGTGACTCACGTTTCTTCCCTGTTGAGATTGGGCTTCATCAGGGATCGACCCTTAGTCATCTTCTTTTCGCACTTATCCTTGTTGTCATGTCACACGGGATCCAAGACGCCGTCCCGTGGTGCATGCTCTTCGCTGACGATATTGTGCTAGTGGCGGAGTCAAGGGGGGAGGTCAACGAGAAGTTGGAACTATGGAGATCAACTTTGGAGTCACAAGGCTTGCGGGTGAGTAGAACTAAAACCGAGTATCTCTGGTGCAACTTCAGTGGCGAGGCCATCGATGAAGGGGTGGAGGTTAAGATCGAAGATCAGATCGTCCCGCGTACGGATAAGTTCAAGTATCTGGGGTCGATCATCCAGAAGGAAGGTGAGGTTGAAGACGATGTCAAGCATCGTATCAATGTTGGGTGGCTAAGGTGGAGGGCAGCGTCAGGGGTGATGTGCGACAAGAAGGTTCCTTTAAAGTTGAAAGGGAGATTCTATAGAGCGGCTATCCGGCCTGCGTTGTTATATGGTTCTGAGTGCTGGGCAGCGAAGAAGACCCTCGAAAGCAAGTTGGAAGCAGCTGAAATGAGGATGTTGCTGTGGTCGTGTGGCCGCACGATGCTAGATAGAATCCCTAATAGGGTGTTCAGGACCGAGCTCGAAGTGGCGCCACTTTCTGCGAAAGTTAGGGAAGGGAGGTTGAGATGGTTCGGCCACGTCCGTAGGAGGCGGCCGGAAGCCCCAGTGCGAAGGGTCGAGAGTCTTTCGGTTGTAGGGGTGAGGAGGAGAGGCAGACCAAGGAGGTCATGGGAAGAGCAGATCAGGTTGGCTTTGAAGACTATGAACCTAAGTGAGACCATGACCGCTGACAGGTGTTCGTGGAGGCGGCAGATCAGAGTGGTGGACTCTCTTCTAGGGGACGGCTCTGTAGTGGAGAACCTCAGAGTTGGGTTGTCTTGGATGGCCTTATCATAGGAGTTCGGCTTTTTCCGCTATCTTTTTCCATTTTCATTTTTCATTTGTATTATCATATGTTTCCCGGTTGTGCAGGTGCAGGGAGCTTCGCTTGGTGATATCTAGGGGCATGGTAGGTAAGTCCCGTGTGGAGAAAGCCATGGGCTCAGGTATTGCTGTGAACTTTGTCGCATATCTTTTAGATTCCTTTGTATATAGCACACACCATATATGTCGTGCACATAGCCGAGGGTCTTCACGGAAACAGCCTCCCTACCCTAAAAAGTGGGGGCATGGTCTGCGTACAGCCTACCCTCCCCAGACCCTGCCCTGAGCGGGATATACTGGGTATGTTTGGTTTGGTTTGGTTTGGTTTGGTTTACTATGGATTCTCGACCAACCAGCGATTTTTTCACGAATAGATATTTTAATGACCACTATGGATTCTCGACCAACCAGCGACGACCTTGATAAATAAGCTCTATTTATTATATCTTAACTCTATCCAAATTCTTTTTGTAAATCTTTAATTTACAAGATGAAGATTAAATCAAAATCCTCAGTCACTTATTCAATTTATCATTTCACTGATATAATAAACTATTCATAAAATTACAAATACAATAGAATTTTGCATCAGACACAAGTCAAAATAATGCAAATAATATCCATACGAGTAAAATGGCTGCTAAACTAATCACAGTTCACCAAGTATAAAAATTCATGCACAACTAAAATTAGTTATCGCGGATATGGATCGGTGAGTGAAGCCTCATTGATAGAGTACTTCACAGAACTTTCTTTGTTATTGTCAGATCTGTCGCTCACCCTCGAATTTCTATTATGTGTAGCCGATGACAGTTCTTGACCAATGATACTCTGCATAAAGAAAGCAGGCTCTGAAGGTACAGCAAGAGTGTGAGAAAAGCTACTCAACATAAGCACCACTGATGCCATGGTAGGTCTGTCCGCTACATTTTCTTGTACGCATAGTAATGCGATGTGAATACATCTTATCATTTCATGTTTTGATCCTGAGTTTCTCAATATTGGATCTATGACATTGGATGGAGTCCCTTCTCGCCAATTCTTCCAAGCCTGAAAGAAATGAACATGATCAGTATTTAAGAATGTTGCATGCAGTGATAAATATTATGAACTGAGTAACTTACAAAGCTCGCAAGATCTTCCACATTCTCCCCATTTCGAAAACTATGGTTCTTTTGACCGCTTAGTATTTCCAGAACTAGTACACCAAAGCTAAATACATCAGACTTAACTGAGAATTGGCCGTACATTGCATACTCGGGTGCCATATATCCGCTGCAATTTACAGATTAAAAATTGTTGACATGGTTAAATAAATAGGATTTTAGAGCACTGATGAAAATACAATTGTTCGTAGTATGACCCATGACCCTTGTGTTTTTGGCAATCTGAGGTATGGAGTGGCTAGAAGACTTACTATGTTCCCACAATTCTACTAGTGATTCCTTGAGTTTCATCCAAGTTGAATAGCCTAGCCATGCCAAAGTCTGCAATTTTAGGATTCATCTCTGCATCTAGCAATACATTGCTAGCTTTCAAATCACGGTGAATAATCCGAAGTCTAGAATCTTCATGAAGGTAAAGAATTCCCCTAGCAACTCCACCTATGATCTTGTACCGTCTTTCCCAGTCCAAATATGAACGTTTCACCAAATCTACAAATAAGCATACATCGTTTTCGTTATTGCTCAGTTGGGCATCATAAACTTTCTTCAGAAGGACAAACAAGAGCATCTAAACCTCATGATGAATAAAAAGGGTCGTCTACAAAAACGATAGAGGGACAAATTTCATACCAAATATGAAGTGGTCGAGACTTGCACTTGGCACAAACTCATAGATGAGAAGCTTTTCACTTCCTTCAAAGCAGAAACCAAGGAGTCTAACCAAATTTCTGTGCTGCAGTTTCGCTACTAATATGACCTCGTTAATAAATTCTTGTTGGCCTTGATTTGAACCTCTAGAAAGCCTTTTCACAGCTATTTCTTGACCATTCTGAAGTGTGCCCTACAGTATTACACATAAAAAGTGGAATACAAAGATTACAAAAGTGTAAATATTACAAGAAGTGACGATGACCAAAATATAATGTTTTCGTTCTTTTGATAATTAAATGTATAATTCACTTGAACTATGTTCTCACCTTGTAAACAACTCCAAAACCACCTTGTCCTAGTTTATTGCTATCTGAGAAATAATTTGTAGCAACTTCAATTGTGCCAAAGTTGTACTGCAAGGATTCGGCACTGCTTATATCTTCCACGTTGTCATCTAAAGAACAACGCATCCAAGAAAATTTTTACAAAAAACTCATCACAAAAAAAAAAAAAAAAGAATCATTGTATGGACTTACTCAGCAATCTCCCAGTAGTAGTCCTCTGTTTTCGCTTTCTTTTAAAGATGCAAACCAGAACAAGCAGAATTCCAAAAATCCCGACAATGACAACAACAATAATAATTACTGTTTTCGTGTTATTATCGTCTTTACCAGCAACTACAAAAAAGGGTTGAGTATATGTTATTAATCCAAATATATGTCAAGGGAATTATTATCATACAAAATTGACTTAACTACTGAGCTATGTCTCCTAACAACTTTGGGTTTTAGAAGGGTCAGTAACTTTAACATATAGCTTTTCTGACGAGTATTTCTTAACATATAAGCATGATTTACTTATTAAGCTAATCTCCTAACAACTCAAGAAGTTGCTAACTTAACAGTGATTCTTTAATTTACCAGGAGGAGGCACCGACGGTGGTGTTGGAGGCAGCTGAGGAGGTGGTGCATCAACATCTGTCTCGTTATAGAAAATGTAAGTTTCATATCTAAGCTGACAGCTTGGGTTAACTATACGTGCTCCAATTTTTCCACTACAACATGATCGAATACTTCCCATAAGCCCATCAAGACAATTACTGCACTGTATTGAAGATAAATCAGGACTGCACTTCAGGAGCCCATAGATAGTCAAGAAGTCCGGACCTCTTGTATCCCCTGAAGCAAACTTTTCTTGTGTAGCTTGTCCCTTCAACTTGTCCAGCAAATTTCTAAGATCCTTGCTAAATTGATCCGTATCACTAGCATTGCCCGGATTCGATAAATATACAGTTGGCAAAGTTTCAACGTTGTTAAAAATGGAAGCATTCGAGTACCTAAGCACGCATTCAGTGTACCATATATCAGCCTCCTTAGTCGAAGGACATAATTCTCTTGAGTTGTTTATCGTGTCTTTCACACAGCTTCTGCAGATATCAGGTTGCATGTCATCTCTACAATATACGAGAGCATTAACTTGGTCCGCACCTTTTCCCACGGAGGCAGTATAAAAACCAGAGTTGTTAGTGTTTGCAGCCGAGATGAGGGTGGCTTTAGCGGTGTCGAGGTTTGTCTTATAAAGGCTGTTACTGGTGTAGTTGATGTTATTGTCACAGGCATGGTAAAAATAATCGGACCCGATGACAGAAGCATAGCATAGGAACATACATTGAATGAATAGAGATGATCTTGAAGAGGCTAATACTTTCATATTTTCTTTTACTATACCTGATTTGCAGAATGTGACGATGCCAATTCGTTCAAGTACCTGTTGTTATTTTGTACTAGAATCGGTCAATGCATGAATGTCAACTTGCGTGTAAGAAGTTCAGTTTCTCCTAACCACTTCTAGGAAAAATCAAAGCCATGAAGTAAAAGGGACGCGGTACGAGCAATTAAATGCCGGAAACTGCTACTTCTGAAAATCAGATTGGTCAATTTGAACAAAAGATTTATTTTTGGATTCAGGCAATGTAACTGTACCCTCCTCGAAAAATTGACTATTGTTTGATCAATCGAATATAAGAAATTAACAAAAACACTATTACTTTTCATAATACATACAGTACAACCTCGACAAATGAATATTCGATAAACGAATATAATTTTTTTTAGTCCCAACATAATAATATAATAGAGACAGTGTATTTTTAATCTCGATTAATGAATAAAATTTTCCAGTCCCCAGCATATTCATTTATCGAAGTTTAACTGTATTTGATAATTCCTCCATGAACCCTTATATAAAATATCATCATAAAGTCTTACATGAAATTACATTTAAATTCTAATTTTTTAATCTAAAAAAATTGTTTTTGAAATAAAAATAGAATTTAACAAAATATTAGGATCATATATATATAATACGATTATACATAATTTCATTGAAAATTCTTTGTTGGAGGTAATATTTAATTTTTAAATTTAGATGAGATTAATTGATATAAAATTTTGTGATTCTAATCTTCACAATAAATTTTAATCAAAAATAAAGTATTATAATAATGCTACTTATTGTTTTTCATCAACTCATATATATTAGCTGCTTTAAGACTTTATGAAAATATTAAATAATCCAATACATCCTTATTTTTCAGTTGTTTAAAATTGATTTTAATTATTTTTGGTTGTATCTAACATTTATTTTTATTGCATTTAATTTTATTTAGTTATACTATGATTACATTGAATCAAATTGAAGTTACAGGACACCAAAATTAATGTGATTTATTAAATTCTTTTTAGTTAAATACAATTAGAACACAAAATAAAAAATATTGCTTATCTCCAAATTTTTTAAAGAATAAATAGCTAAATATAAACAGAATGTGTACATTACCAATAAGATTATAAATATTTAAATGTCTCTAAAAGATTTTTGGTGTTAAAAAACATATACAAAGTCTATAAAAAATTACTAGCTAGAAAATAATTTTACAAAATTCGTCAAAATTTCTCAAAATTGGTGACCATCACTTAAAAAAATAATCCTAAAACCAAAGAATATATTAGACCTGGCAATTCATTCATTTCGTGTACTTTCGTGTCATGTACTTTGTATACATGATGCCTAATCCAAAACAGATCCATTAAGAATTCGTTTCGTCTCATTTCGTGTTCGTGTACATTTCGTGCACATTTTGTGCGTGTTTCGTGTAATTTTTAAATAAAAATAAAAATATTTAAATATTAAATTTTTACTAGTCGAGTCTTAAGTCAATATGTCATAAGGAATCAAGTGTGCTCAAATCTTGTGAAACTAAAATTTGAAACTATTTTGTATTTATCTTATGTAAAAATTATATATAAAATATTATTTTAAAATATGTATTCATATAATTTTAATAAAATTATTTAAATATTTATTTATTCCGTATATTTTTGTTTCGTATCGTGTACCCAAAGGCAAACCCAAAACCGACACTAAATTCATCCGTGTAATTTCGTGTCCGTGTACTTTCCTGTTCGTGTACCGCAAAGGTCAACCCAAACCCGCGAAATTGCGGGCTCTAGAATATATCCCTTACAATACACAAACACTGACTTGTTAACAAGTAACGGTAGAAAAATTTGAATGACGGCAAAAGTGTGTGCAATTGACATAAAAAAACTCATCAACGTGGATATGGTTTGGTAATTGAAGCCCAGTTGATAGAATTACTGCTGCTATCATTATCTATAATCCTTGGCACTTGTGGATCAATGCTACTCCGCATGAAGAAAGCAGGCTCTGAGGGTGTTGCAAGAGTGAGATTGAGGCTATTCACCATAGACACCACTGAAGCCATGGTAGGTCTGTCCCTGACATTTTCTTGTACACATAGTAGTCCGATGTGAATACATCTTATCATTTCATCCACTGATCCTGAATTGTTTCGTAATATTGGATCTACGATATTCCATGGAGTCCCTTCTCTCCAATTCTTCCATGCCTGTAAGATTTTACCATCATATAATGCGATAACAACATTCGATATTTAAGAACGATGCATGAACGTAGCACTAAACTTAATGTACAATAAGACTTACAAAGCTGGCAAAGTTCTCTACATCCTCCCCCTTCCCATATCGGAGGTTCTTCTGGCCACTTAGTATTTCCAAAACCAATATTCCAAAGCTGAACACATCAGATTTGATTGAGAAGTGGCCATACATTGCATACTCCGGTGCCATATATCCACTGCAATGTGCCGATAGAGATTGTTTACACAGATTTAATAAAAATTTAGTTTCTCGTGAGATTATATGGTATTCATGCTTTTGGCCAGAAGTGGTATCCATTGGTTAGAACTTAGAAGGCTTACTATGTTCCCACGATTCTAGTTGTAGTTCCCTGAATTTCATTCAAGTTGAATAGCCTAGCCATGCCAAAATCTGCAATTTTAGGGTTCATCTCTGCATCTAGCAAAACATTGCTAGCTTTTAGATCACGGTGAATAATCCGTAGTCTAGAATCTTCATGAAGGTAAAGAATTCCCCTTGCAACTCCACCTATGATCTTGTACCGGCTTTCCCAGTCCAAGGATGAACGCTTTATTGAATCTAGCCAGCCATGTATAATTATTAATTATTAGGATTCGTACACAAGATGATAAACAAGTGCAACTAATGCTAGCATTGAGGGGATAAATCTCATACCAAATAAGAAGTGGTCAAGACTGGCATTCGGCACAAACTCATAGATGAGAAGTCTTTCACTTCCTTCAAAGCAGAAACCAAGCAGTCTAACTAGATTTCTGTGTTGCAGTTTTGCCACTAGTATGACCTCGTTAATGAATTGTTGTTCACCTTGATTTGAACCTCCAGAAAGTCTTTTCACAGCAATTTCTTGACCATTTGGAAGTGTACCCTATGATGTTAAAACATAGGAAGCAAAAGATGAAAATTTACTGAAAGTAACTACGAAAGACTTTATCATTTTGCTTCTTTAAATAATCAAAAACACACTACTATTCTTACCTTGTAAACAGATCCAAATCCACCTGGCAATTCATTCGTTTCGTATACTTTCGTCGTGTACTTCGTGTATGTAATGCCAAATCTAAAAATGACCCGTAAAGGATTCGTTTCGTTTCGTGTTCATGTACTTTCATTTCGTGTACATTTCGTGCACATTTCGTGCGTGTTTCGTATAATTTTTAAATAAAAATAAAAATATTTAAATATTAAATTTTTACTAGTCGAGTATTAAGTCAATATGTCATAAGGAATCAAGTGTGCTCAAATGTAAAACTAAATTTTGAAACTATTTTGTATTTATCTTATGTAAAAATTATATATAAAATATTATTTTAAAATATGTATTCATATAATTTTAATAAAATTATTTAAATATTTATTTATTTCGTGTATATTCGTTTTATGTCGTGTATCCATGTGTGTTCGTGTACTATCCTGTTCGTGTAACGCAATGATCAACCCAAACCCGTAATTTTCGTGTCGTGTAAGAATTGCGGGCTCTAGAATATATCCCTTACAATACACAAACACTGACTTGTTAACAAGTAACGGTAGAAAAATTTGAATGACGGCAAAAGTGAGTGCAATTGACATATAAAAAAACTCATCAACGTGGATATGGTTTGGTAATTGAAGCCCAGTTGATAGAATTACTGCTGCTATCATTATCTATAATCATTGGCACTTGTGGATCAATGCTACTCCGCATGAAGAAAGCAGGCTCTGAGGGTGTTGCAAGAGTGAGATTGAGGCTATTCAGCATAGACACCACTGAAGCCATGGTAGGTCTGTCCCTGACATTTTCTTGTACACATAGTAGTCCGATGTGAATACATCTTATCATCTCATCCACTAATCCTGAATTGTTTCGTAATATTGGATCTACGATATTCCATGGAGTCCCTTCTCTCCAATTCTTCCATGCCTGTAAGATTTTACCATCATATAATGCGATAACAACATTCGATATTTAAGAACGATGCATGAACGTAGCACTAAACTTAATGTACAATAAGACTTACAAAGCTGGCAAAGTTCTCTACATCCTCCCCCTTCCCATATCGGAGGTTCTTCTGGCCACTTAGTATTTCCAAAACCAATATTCCAAAGCTGAACACATCAGATTTGATTGAGAAGTGGCCATACATTGCATACTCCGGTGCCATATATCCACTGCAATGTGCCGATAGAGATTGTTTACACAGATTTAATAAAAATTTAGTTTCTCGTGAGATTATATGGTATTCATGCTTTTGGCCAGAAGTGGTATCCATTGGTTAGAACTTAGAAGGCTTACTATGTTCCCACGATTCTAGTTGTAGTTCCCTGAATTTCATTCAAGTTGAATAGCCTAGCCATGCCAAAATCTGCAATTTTAGGGTTCATCTCTGCATCTAGCAAAACATTGCTAGCTTTTAGATCACGGTGAATAATCCGTAGTCTAGAATCTTCATGAAGGTAAAGAATTCCCCTTGCAACTCCACCTATGATCTTGTACCGGCTTTCCCAGTCCAAGGATGAACGCTTTACTGAATCTAGCCAGCCATGTATAATTATTAATTACCTTTCCGCTAGGCATCATAATTAGGCTTCGTACACAAGATGATAAACAAGTGCAAATAAAGCTAGCAAAGAATAAAAACGCCCACACACAAAGTATTGAGGGGATAAATCTCATACCAAATAAGAAGTGGTCAAGACTGGCATTTGGTACAAACTCATAGATGAGAAGTCTTTCACTTCCTTCAAAGCAGAAACCAAGTAGTCTAACTAGATTTCTGTGTTGCAGTTTTGCCACTAATATGACCTCGTTAATGAATTCTTGTTCACCTTGATTTGAACCTCCAGAAAGTCTTTTCACAGCAATTTCTTGACCATTTGGAAGTGTACCCTATGATGTTAAAACATAGGAAGTGCAAAAGATCAAAATTTACTGAAAATAACTATGAAAGACTTTATCAGTTGCTTCTTTAAATAATAAAAAACACACTACTATTCTTACCTTGTAAACAGATCCAAATCCACCTTGTCCGAGTTTATTGCTCTGAGAGAAACAATTTGTAGCAACTTCAATAGTACCAAAGTCGTATTGCAAAGATTCAATGTTATCTATATCATCCACGCCTTCATCTGAAGAACAATGCATACAAGAATAATTGACAAACAAGATTACAAGACATTGTACTAGAACGGATCAAACAAATTAGAAGAGAAGAGAAGTCATTTTAGATGGACAAGTTAAACAAAACTTACTCAGAAATCTCCTAGGCCATGTTTGTTTCAAGGGATTATAATCCCCAAATTATTACCTTATAAATCCCAAATGTAAGGGATTATAATCCCATGAATTCACATTTTGATCATTGTTTTAGTTCACTCCCATGGGATTATAATACCTTGTGAAAGAAGGTATTATAATCCCATAGAAATGAATCAAAAAGATGATAGCAATATACCTCCATGGGATTATAATCCTTTAAATTTAAGAAAGATAGTGTAATTTTTCAAGGATTATAATCCCCTAAAACAAACATGGCCCTAGAGGTAGAAATCTGCTTTTGCTTTCTTTTAAAGATGTAAAACAGAGCAAGGAGTATAGCAAAACTAACAATGACAATGATAATAATAATTGTCGTTCGCGATTTATTGTCATCTTTGCCGGGAACTACAAAACAATATAGTGATAAATATTATTATTTATTATGACTATCATAAAAGAATCTTAGGATGTATTATAATCTGAAATACGCGGAGGAGAAAAATCACGTTACCAGGAGTAGACACTGGTGCATTAGCCACAGTCTCATTGTAAAACTGTGCAATCGAGTATATGATATTACAGCTGGGGTTAAATATATGCAATTCAAATATTCCAACGCAACATGATGCATAAGTTGAGAGAAGCCCATCAAGACATTCACCGCACTGTGTTGAAGACAAATCAGGACTGCACTGCATAAGCCCATAAACAGTCAAATAGAAGCCAGGACCCCTTCTTGACCCCGTGGCAAAGTTTCCTTGTGATATACGTCCCCTCAAATCACCTAACAACTTTCTAACGTCCTGATTAAACAAAGCCGATCCATTAACGCTAGTGTTTGTAGCTAAGTTCTCAGTTGGCCAAGTTTCCACCTTGTGTAAAATTGAAGCATTCGAGTATCTAAGCACGCACTCATCGTACCAGATATCTGCCTCCTTAGTGGAAGGACATAAGTCTCGTAACTTGTTGATCGAGTCCTTTACGCAGCTTCGGCAGATATCAGGTTGAACATCCCTTCTACAATACACGAGGGCGTTAACTTGGTCCTGACCTTCGCCCACCGAGGCAGTATAAAAACCAGAATTGTTGGTGTTTGCAGCAGAGATGAGGTTGTCTTGAGCTGTGTCGAGGTTTGTCCTATAAAGGCTGTTACTGGTGTAATTGACCTTATTGTCACGGCCACAGGTATGATAATTAAATTCGGACCGGATAACAGAAACACCGCATATGAACAGACAAAATATGAATAGAGATGATCCTGAAGAGGCTATTAGTCGCATTGTTTAATTAATACTATGCGGCTTTCCTGAGTTTCTTGTAGTGCTTGGAGAAAATGTGTTGCTGCTTATTTGATCAACTAGAATGAGTCTACGCAGACATGTCAACCTTGCGCGCTGACAACAGTTATCTACTAGTTTGTCTTTTATGTTCTTATTTTGCACACAGAATTTTCCACGAAATTCTATTTTTCCAGAAAGACTGCTGCATTTCATTTTATGTGAAACAAAATTGAAACAAGTAACTCACCCATGCACATGACCGATTCACTGTTATTGTCATTTGTCCAGGTGAGGTAAATGCACGTTATCATGATTCTAGAAAATTCATAACATGTCAGATTATAAATTTACAAACTAGATGATAATCCAAGCAGGGATCGAGAAAATTATTTTAAATTGATCATTAATTTTTTATTTTCAATGATCTTAAAAAATTATGTTATTTATACAACTAAATAGGTTATAATAAAGAAATAATTATATTTATAACAAAATTTCAACAATTCTGGAAGATACGAATTTACTGAAGTATCATAGAACGGGTTTTTTTACTTATTAATGAAATTTATTATATTAATATAAGATTATTTTAAGAAAATCAAGAAAATACGATATATATGGTTCTCATAGATTATTTTGTAACTTAATATAAAAAAAGAATTACAATTGTTTTAAGATTATAATAATTTTACAATTTTATTAAATATGACATATAGTCCTAGAAGAAATAGGAATAAAGGGCTAGAAAGAACTGCAATTGTTCTAGGATTACAACAATTTTATTATCTATACTATATTATTATAAGCAAACTAGAGATCTTTTGTAGTTTGTAGTTTGGTTAACCAAAATATTCACAACCGTTAGATTTTCAATTCAAATAGATCATGACCATTAGATACAAAATATTAAAAGTTGTTATATACAGAGGTCTAAAGTTTGATTCCCGTCAACAACATATTAATTTATATTAATACTAAAAATAAAAATTATTATTTACAAAAATCTAAGGTTCGAATTCTTCCATTAACATATTAAAATTAATATTTATAATATAATATTACACTATAAATAAATTATAAAAAAATTAAAGGTTCGATTCCTACCAACAACATATTAATATATATTTAATACTAAAAATTATTATATACAAAGATTTAATGTTCGAATTCTTCCAATAACATATTAAAATTAATATTTATAATATAATATTTGACTATAAATAAATTATAAAAATTAAAATTAATCCGTTACACGGGCTATAAGTTAGTTTTATTAAAGATAATATAGAATTTTAGAAGAAATAGGAATAAAGGGGTGAAACCAAAAAGGTGGAACCAAATTTGGTATAGTAATACAATTTAAAAGAGTATTTGGCTTATTAATATGAAAAAAAACTAATATGAGCATGATGAAAAGTTAATATGTTGCAAAGATTTGAATTTTCATAAAGGTTTATCTAAATATAATTAGGCTAATGATGAATTAATTGACCTTAACGACACATTAAAGAACATGCAAATGGGGACAGCTTGGCTGGCTAGAAAGCGATTATGTTGAAAAAAAATTAAGTTGTCATGAGATATAGAATCTTTTATTTTGTTTAGTATCATTTTTTTGTACTTCGTTGATGGAGGGTGATCACTTCATCTATAACAATGGTTTATATATTTGTTGGTATAAGTATAATTTGTAAATAGATTGTACCTGCCGGTGTTTTATCCCGTTGGTGGAGTTTTGCCCTGTTGGTGTTTGACCTCGAGTTAATTAAAACAATTGCAAAAAGAGAATTATAGTTATAATAGATTTTTAATTTTTTTAATTTAAAAAATAATATAAAAGTTTTGTTGAAATAGGAGTTTAGGTGTGAAGCAAAATGTGGTATAAACCAATTGGTATAAATTAGTACAATTAAAAGGGTGAGGATCCTCTGTCCCCTTCTTCATGCCCCCTTTTGTGTCCCCTATACAAAATGGGTGCCCCTGGCGGGGCCCATTGTAAGGAAAATGAAAATAAAATAATTTATTTCCATTTTCCTTATAATGGGCCCCGCCAGGGGCACCCATTTTTTATAGGGGACACAGAAGGGGGCATGAAGAAGGGGACAGAGAATCCGGGCTCCAATTAAAAGGGATTTTGTTTATTCATATAAGGTTATAAATTTAGAAGGTGAAATTTAATGGGGGAGCGGACGGATTAGAGGCAAGGTTATCCGTTTTCCCGACCCCAATGGCAATGAGAAGTGCAGCTAGTTTGCAGCCTTGCAGTGTCTGTGCATATGAGCTCCCCCTCCTTTCTCCTGGAACGGTAGTACTAAGATTTGTGTTTGGTAATTCGGTTAAAACTAAACAAGTTAATTTAAGCAAACAAACCACCATATCGTGCCCTGTTGAAAGATAATCAATAATGCAACACACAAACAAATTTTTTAGATATATACTGCAACTCAGTTATGACTTATGAGTGATCCACAATCTCAAGAGTGGATACTGCCAGTCACTTGTGCATCTTTATATATACATATTTAGAGTATCCTTCCATGGAGAATAAGTTATATAGAGAATATGGGAGAACAAATCTTGTCCACTCATTTCTTTTCGTCTTATAGCAGTTGAGATTCAATCTACAGTCATCTATGTGGATTAACGTTGTTCTGCGTATTAGAGGAACTAGCCTATGCTGTTTTAGTCCTATTATGAGGATAGGGCTCTAATTTCATAATTCTTTTCAGATTACGAATTTCATTTTCTATTATGGTGGAAAATCTACTGTAAAAGGCGGGTTGCTCGATCGTCTTTTATAGCTTCTAAATCCCAAATTAGGTATCTAGTTGTTGTTTGATTTCCAGGGGAAACAGTATTTCTAGAGGTCTCTAGAGATGATCTAGATATTCAAGGTTAGTCATGTCTATCATAGCATTACCTTTAATGTTAACAAACCAAGGTTTATCATTCATGATTATAACAATAAAATTGTTTAAATATAAATTTTTTCTAAGTAGGGTTGTGGGTATTACCAGGCATTTCCAAATGATTTCTATCTGAATGGGAATTATTGATCTGTAAAACTTCATTTTCTTCTTTACGCCTTCTGGTTATCATTTCTTGTCTTCAATTCTTTGAGCGGCGTTTCCCTACGACCTCCTGCCTAGCGGTACTCCCTGTGTGCTCCAAAGCGAACTCCAGAATAACTTGAAATATAACCAAGATTTATGAAGAAAAAGACTTTTATTGATTCATATAATTATACAGATATAGACTCATTATGAGCCTGTTTACACTCACAACCCCTAAGGGTTTTACTCACTCATTAAGAACTTCTTTGAATGCTTAGTATACAGTGTGTGTGCTCTGCTAAGTTCAAGATGCTCTATACTAAAAACTTAACTCGCCTTTTATAGCATAAGGTCGAGGATCTGTACACAATTATCAACGTTAGTGATTACGTTTTTTGCACTCCATTATTTCGCCTAGAGATAAGATTCCTCTTATCTTGATTTCTCCTGTGGATGAAAGTGGATTCTTTTTTCTTTAATCCTCCACCTTTGCTTTTCCAACTGCTTTAGACAGCTTGTCTTCTTCTGAAGTAGTGGCGGGGTCTATTTTGTCGATTTACATATATCGCAATCAAGAGAGATTCCTTTTTGAATCATTGCTCTCTTTACTTTGTCGCAAGTGGAAGGATAATGATATCCAAATACCTTTTTCTAGACCAGCCGTCTTCTGAATATTTGAACTTTTGTCCAGTCTTCTTCATCCATTCCTTTATGAGAATAGGAGGTGGCCAAACAGTTAGTGGATGCATGATTAACTTTAATCTTGTCATCTTTTTCTATGCTGAACAGCTTGTCTATGAGGACCATGAGCTTTTGTTCCGCAAGTTGGTGAAGGTCTTGTTTCTCCAGCTTTGATTCTTTTGGCTGAGATGGAGAATAAATCCTTTCCTTGACTGTCCTGATCTGCACATAAGAATATGTTAGAACTGGTTCATCATCTTTATCCCAGAACATGACCGTTCCTTGGAATTTGAGATAAATTTCTTTATCTGTATCTTTGAGACAGTTCTTCTTGTAGCTTTTGATTGCTTTTCTAAACTGAATCGAAAATTTGGAAATTTATAATAAATTATTAGATGGATATACCAACGGTAATAATCCATAAAGATAGGCCTCCCAAACGAATTCTGGATTGCTGTTAGGATAGAAGTTGAAGTAACAAATGTTTTTCTTATCCGTGGTGAAGTAGTGCTCTTTTACAAAGTTTGCTTCTGTAGAGCTTCTTCCCTTAGTAAACAGATAGTTGAAACCAGAAAAATATGATTTTACTAGTATCTTCTTCTGCTTCTATGTATTCCAACTTGGGCTTTTGATGGTTTGGAATTGTTCCCAAGCAGATTAAGTTAGTAGGACTAACTTCCTTTCTTAGAGCATCGCTGTAAGTTAGTCGTAAAGCTTCGGCTGAACTTATCAACTGTAGTGGTGCTTTGGATTCTGCACTGGAATACACTCGTCCTGCTGCTTGAGCTTCTGCGAAAGAGGTGTATTTTTTGTGCTTGATTCCTAAAACTCCCTTTACTGCGAGTTCTGCAATATTCCATGTGGTGTAGATGCCCGGGTTAGGACCTTTGAACACGACATAGTAGGCTTTAGGTGCCTTATATCCAGTGAGGACTGCTGAAGTTTGACCTTCAGTCTTTTTAGGGATTTGAATTCCCCCGTTAGGTCTCAAACTTAAGTCTGAGGGTTTTACTAACGTTATGGAGGTCTGTACCTCATTCTGAATTTTTGGCAAATTCACAGCCTTCAACGGATTTGTTGAATCTTTACCTGGAGCCGTTTGCCCAGGATTAGTCACTTCTTGACTCATTTCTGAGGAAGGTGAAGTAAATACCTTTTGAGACGAAGTTGAAACTTCGTGTTGGATTTTTGCCAAATCCACAGGTGTCAACGGAGTTGATATGCCTTTACCGGTAGCCGTTTGCTCCGGGCTAGTCTCAGATTCATTCTTTGAAGAAGAAGGTTCAGAGATAACCTTTTGTTGTTCAGGAAGAGAGTACTTCCTCACAAATGCTATTTTTTCTCGAAGGATTGAAATTCTGGTTTCCAATGATTCGTATTCTTTTAGCAAGATCTTTGGTGTAGAGAGGATGTTTGGTGTGGTTTCCAAATTCTGATTCCCTCTTCTATTTATAGGCCCGAAGCACCTTGGATACCTGCAAGGATGTGACATAAATCTATAGAGTTTTTGTGTCATACCTTTTCCTTTTGCTGATATTCCCTAGTTAAGAAGTCGGAAAGACAATTCTTAACTCCATCAAGGTGGTCAACCTCGAAGCTATATCTGGAAAACCATTGTTGCCATCGCACAAGTCTTCCTTGCTTATTATCTCCTTCAATCTTTATCTTAAGGAAATAAGTAAAATTCTTATTATCAGTCCTGACAATAAATTCAACAGGGGTTAGATAAATAGACAATTTTGTAATAGCTCTTTTGACCGCCAAGTATTCTTTCTCATTAGAATGATATCTTGTTTCTGCGTCTTTAAAGCTTCCTGATGCGTATCTGCATATTAATTCTTGTTCATCAGAATTAATGGCTTTGAGAACTCCACCCCAATGTTTATCGGATGCGTCTGTCTCTACAATAATCTTGTCTCCTGGCTCTGGATGATAAAGCTTAGGGAAGCTTACCAACTGCTTCTTTAATTTTCTTAATGTAAGAAGTGTCAGATTCTGTCCATTTCCATGGAATTCCCTTCTTGAGCTTAGCCTGCAACGGAGATCTTATAGCTGCAAGTTTAGGAATATAATCAGATGCATAATTTAATATACCTAAAAACCTTTGCAACTGTTTTCTATCTTCTATCTGATCTGGAAACTTATGAATATGTTCCAAAATATGACTTCGAGGATAGTGAGTTCCTTGATCAATTTCTAAACCTAAGAAATTAATCTTTGGTTTGAAGAGCTGCGCCTTTTTCTTGGATAGGATTATACTAAGACTCTCGCATTTCTTCAGTACTGCTGCCAAATGTATAAGATGTTCTTTTTCATTGTTAGAAAATATAAGAATATCATCTACATAAATACAACAGAATTTTTCAAAGGATCTAAATGCGTTCTGCATATGTCTTTGAAATATTGATGGAGCTTGTTTGAAACCAAATGGTAACACTCTCCATTGATAATGTCCTTGAGGACATGTAAATGCTATCAATAACTGTGATTCTTTATCTAACAGTACCTGCCAGAATCCTGATTTACAGTCTAATGAACTAAACATTTTCTTACCCCTTATAAGGGTTAGCAAACTATCCTTATTGGGTAAATTATGACCATCACCTATAGTAAGATCGTTCATCCTTTTATAGTAAACTTACCTCGTCGTCGCTCAGCTTCATTTTCTACTAGAAATGCTGGTGACATGTGGGCTGATTTACTGGGAATGATCACCTTCATCTCAAGTAATTCTTTAATTTGTACCGCAAATTCTTCAACATCATGAGGACTATACTTCATGGGTTTTACCCTGCAAATATCCTTAGGATTGTTGAGCTTTATTGATGCTTTCATCCAATGCTTGGTCTTCTTAGGATCCAACGAATTGTCCGAGCATACTTTGTCTAAGAGTTTTTCAATCTTAGATTTCCTGTCAGTATCTTGATATAAATTTGTTAGCGCAAAATTCATTTCTCGATATCTATTTAACTTATCTCTCTGTTAAGTCCGATAAGATTGTAGAAGGGGGGGTTGAATACAATCTTTACCTTTTTATCGAAATTTGTCCTTTAAATTAAATTTGATAAAGACAAATTTATCTGCGGAATTATTTAACACAATTTTTCAAGTTGAATATAACTGTATATTAACTTGATGTGGTGTTACAAAATCAGTATAACAACTTATCAAGATGTTAATAACTAATTAGAAAATTCGACATGAACTTTTCTAATTTAGTTAATAATAATCAAGATAAGAACTAGGAAACTTAATTCGCTAGTAGTACAAGAATCACAAATATGCAAGTTCTATCGGATAGAATATCACAAAGATGAAGAACTTGATTTTCTGGGAATTGTTTAAGCTTTGGTGTTCTTGGTGTTCTTGAGAGAGAGAATTCTGGTCTTGATGATATGTTTTCTGCTGTGTTTTCTCTGTTATTGACTTAATCTGGTCTGTTCTGATCTTTTATATCAACAACAGGTCTTGTTGGCTTTCTGTAGGATATTTAATTGCTCCAGCATGACTAAACAGCTTCCAAGACTTGATTTTCCTTCAATAAGACTTACACAAACCTCCATTATGACCTAAAATGTGTCGGTAAGACTTACCAGAATTTCGGTAAGACTTATAACAGCTGGCAGAGGTCGGTAGGACTTAAATCAGGTCGGTAAGACTTAATCCTGAAAAAGCTTCTGTCAGTAAGACTTAAATTAAGTCTTACCGAATTTTACCTCCTTCAAGACTTAATCAACTTGCTTTCTTTAAGTCTTATTGATCCATTTAATTAGTTAATGTTTTAACTAATTCATATTTAATTGATACAATAATTAATTTAATTAATAAATTAATTCTAACAGAATTAATTCATTTAATTAAATCAACTAAATTAATTTATATCAATTATAAATGAATTTAATTAAATCAATAAATAATTAATTTAATTCTTACAAACCACTAAAGGTAGTAAAGAATTACCACTGATTTGTGTTGACGTTCGATGTACTGTCTGGTTCATGAACGACTAACTTCAATGACGCTTCTTCACTTTTGACTTTAGGTTGTGGTTTATTTCTTCTCTCAATTCTCTTGTACTGTAACTGATCTTCAAACTATCACTCGAAAAATCTCTGTCACTGTTCAAATGAATCCATTAACTTCAATGCTGTACTGGGGCTTGATCAGATAACTGAATCGTCTTCCAGTGTATGACATCAAAACTATAGATTGACTTTTGTTCTTTCTTCTGACAGATAATACTTCTTGAGATTCCTGTGACAGTTCATATGTATATTTACTTATTACAATTTGGTTTAAGTTGATTAGGATCCTCTAACTACAAATAGGCTGAGTCATATGCCTTTCAATCTCCCCCTATTTGTTTGTTAGACAATAACAAGCAAATTCCTAGAGGATACCTCAACTAATCCAACTTAACCAAATGAAAGATAAAACTTTAAATACTAAGTAAATATATAAAAAAAGTTCTGGTTTAAATTTAACATTTGCCAGATTCAAACATGAAAGATAAATACAAGATAGATGATCCTCTAGACTGATCATATGATATAAATTCCTATCAAGATTTATCTAGGCTCTAAAGATATAACACGTAGAGCAAATCTTTATCTTCAATTGTCTTCCCTTCTGAATTCTCCTTCTTCTGGCTCATCTGTGACTTGAAGTTTCATATGTAGATCAGAATCAACAAGACGTTCTCTTCTAGACGACAATCCTTGAGGTAAGACTAAAGGAATTCCAAGCTTCTTTCTAAGTTCACCTTGAAATTTCTTGTAATCTTTTATGTTCGTTTGTGCATAGGAACGAATGTGATCTGCAGCTATTACCTTTTCTTCAGTCAAGTATCCATGATTTCTGAGAGCATATTCAGCATATACCAAGTGCTTTGCATGATGTTCGTATAGCTAATCTGTCTGAAGATTGATTGTGTGAAGTACCTCTCCCTTAAGAAATTTTACTTGTGGAGGTTCCTTAATCACTTCTGGTCCAGCTCTTTCAGCAAATTCTTTGAACTTTTCATGTAACAATACACCTAGCTCAGAAGATGTTCTTACCTTAGGCCTAAGTACCCATATCTCTGTCAGTGATCTGTCATAAAAGAACTGAATAGATACTCTAAATGTTCCAACTTTATGACAATCTACAAATATTACTAACTCATCAGATTTGGGTTCAAATGCAGTAGTTATCCTGATGACTTCTACCTGTAAGGCCTTTATATACATTTCATGAATTGGATTTGCCAGTTTGAATTCTTCGAGAATTTGTCCAAGACGACGATCTTCATAATCAGAACTCTGAGGTGAATCAATTGCTCTTTGAGCACGTTCCCATTTGTCACCGCTCTTTAGTCTGATATATGTTTTTCTCTTCTCAACATTTATAGCATGTAGTCATTGTAATGCTTGCTGTTCAGCTTTCTGAAGTTCTTCATTTCGTGCAATTTGCTCTAAAGATTTTTTAAGTTTTTCTTCTCTCAGTTGCAAATTAGCTTCCCTTTGAGCAAATAATTCTTCAGATTCTTTCTCAGCTTGTTGAGCTTCAAGTTCAGATATCACTGGTCCTTCATCTTCCCAGTGACTAAGATCAGGTTCAGGAAGTTCTTCACCTTGATCAGGGAATTCAAGATCTGCAAAAACATCAAAGTTATCCGGTTCACCCGTGTAATAATAACCTGTGTTCTTGTCTTGAGTATCTTCTTCAGTTTGTTCAACTACTTTCTTCCTCTTATCTTCACCTTGGTCAGATTTACCAGATTTTGATTCTCCTCCCTCTCTTTCTTTAGTAGTTTTATCTTGTGACCCCTTTGATTTCTCCCCCTTAGTTGAGGAATCCTCTACAGACTTATCAGTTGCCCCAGCTTCAGGATCATGTTCATCATCATCACCACCCTTACTTGTAAAGAATTCAATTTCTTCATTTGTAGGTTTGCGATTTTGACTTACAAGATTAAACAAATGTCTTAACCCTTTAGCCTGGTGTGCATTTTGCTTTTCGATCTAGTCCAGACGAGAATCAGTAGATTCTTGATTGTGCTGTACCTCTGACTGTAGATTATCAACTTTCAAGGAAACCTCAGAAATTAACATGTCTTGAGCAACAGTAATATCTCCAGAGTCATCAAGTGCCTTTTCATGAAAGAGTTCGAGAGATTCTATCTTCTTGGTGAATGATGTCTTTAAGTAGTTTATGTCCTTCTTCATTACAGCAAGCTGACTATTGACAGAGGTGGATGAAGAAGATCGCTCACCCACTTGTGCTCTAAGAATTTCTGTTTCAGCCTTGCTGACTGCAAGTTCTTTCTCTAAAGCGGCTATCTTTTCTAATAATGAGAGAGTGTATGTGTCAGTGTGTGCGCTCACCTGACGTTCACTTCGAGATCCACTCACCTGAAGTGCATGTGTTTCACTCAATTTTAAGGTATTCCTCACATCACTCCTCTCAGATTCCTTAGCTGCTTCGAGATTTGTACCTGCATGTAAAATCACCCTAGCCTCCTCTGGGAAGGTCAGTGGTGGTGCAATGGGAGTTCGCAAATCCCTGTCCTTAATCAAATCTACTTGAACATTTGAAAATGTTGACTGAATTGCTTCAGTAGTAGATTGATCAAGTTGCCTTCCACCTTCTCCAGTCGAAACTGCGAGTGGAAAATCCCTTGAGGGAGCCAGGAGTGTTTGTCCTGGGAGGGGAGATGATGGTTCTATTAAAGTTGGCTGAGAACCAAGATTTCCCTCTAAAGCCTGTGAAGACTCTTCTACCGTAACTATGGTAGGCACTGTCACTTTTTCTACGTGCTCTCCTTGCAGTGTGTCCTGAGACTCATTTAAAGGTATGTCTTCCCCCATTGTAAGTAATAGGGGTGTGCTTGACTCACTACAAGGTGCCACGGCCCTATGGCGAATTTCAATAAAATCATCCTGTTGAGAAGATGATTCTAGTAACTGTGTAACGGCCATATCAATTTCCATATCCTGTTGGGAGGATGCAGACGGGCTTACAGTTGCCTCAGGTTGAGTTCTACTTTTCTTTTCTAGAGGCAGAGCTGTGGGTTCACTCATACTGCCGCTACTAATTCGACTTCTTTTTACTTGCAATTTCTTTCTGGAGTGAAAAGATATGAGTTTTGGTGGTTGAGTGTTTGGCTCTACGACCTTGGTTAGAGGTTGTGGTACTACAACCCCTTGGTCAGACCTACCAACCACTTGGGTTCCAGAAATAGATTGAGAAGTAGTAGTTTGAGGAACAAAAGGCAATACCTGGTCAGCTGATTCCGCAACAGTCTCTGATAAGATAGGTTGATCCAATTCAGGTTCAGGGACAGATGCAGTTTCTTGCACTGGATGTTCAACAGCAAGAGCAGCTGGCTGAGGAACAATTTGCTGAGCAGGTTCAACTTGTTGATTGCCTTGATTTTCATTATCAACAAGTATGTTTTCCACTGGTGGTTCAGGATTTTGTTCTGGTTGTTCAGGTTCTGGTACAGGTTCAATAACAGGTAGTTGTATATAATTTGACATGTATTGGGTGACAACTACAGGTATGTTTGTGAATTTTGGCTTGTTGCTGTACTCAGTGAACAATCTGGTAGTAGGTTTACCTGACGCCAGTGACTCTCCATTTAGAAATTGGGCTTGGTTTTCTAGTTCCACAAGATGATTAAAAATCAATGATAAGAATCTTGGATAATAACATGAAACTTTATGTCCATTATCAAAATTCTTCTTTGCATTAATGATCCTTCTAACCATCGGAACACACAGTAGTCTGCCAATATTAATCCTTCGGTTGTGTGCAACTGCATATCCAATATGCTGCAAGAAAGATGGTAATACCCCGAAGTTCCCTTTTGTAGTGTTGGCAAAGACTCTACCTAGTGTGTCAAACAGATAATCCCATTCCTGAACGAAGTTCTTTTTATTCCAGACAGTTTGATCAGGACTGTCTTGATAGAATACACCATTTAAAAAGTTTATCATTTCTTGATCTGATGGTAATTCTTCGAAATTATCAGTTGGAAAATTTAAGACCGTATTTATTGTATTTTCATTCACTGTGTACTGATTATCTCCCACAGAGAAGACAAAAGATCTGTTATCATTAGAAATGACAGCAGTAGTACACATGATTCGCAAAGGTTCAATTTTCAGAGGAGCATCCAATCTCAAAGCATTGCGAACCAGTGAATTTTCATTTAAAAACCGAATCCACGGTCGAAAACGTTCAACTGAACATTTTTCTGGATCAAAATAACCGATTAAATTATGTTTAATAATTTCAAATCGATCAGCCATTTTAATCAAGATTTAATTTCCTTGAAAAATTCAGATTTAACAAATTTTTAATTTAAAATTTAATTTTTCGAATTAATAATTAATTAAAAATTCGAAATAATTAAAAGTTCTTCAAAAAATCTGAAAAATTCACACAATGATCTCCTTACACACACAAACACACATGTATTTTTAGTTTTTCAAGAATCAAGCCCAGATTTCCAGAAAAACAGATCTAAGAACCGATTTTTCGAAAATAAAATCCTTCAAAACTCGAACAAAATCGCAATTTTAAACCACCAAACTGAAGAGAATCGAACAGGGAATCGTTGATTGTGTTTGGTTAGTGATTTCAGTCGAAAATCAAGACAAAATTTGGGCATGAACGGTTTGTATATATGTGTGTGTATGTAAGTATCTTTGTTGTTCTATAAGACTTAACTTGATAGAAATGTTAATAAGACTTAAAAACAACTAACTCTCATATATATACAAGTAGGCTGAGTAAGACTTAAAACTAGCATTAAGACATAAACTAGCATTAAGACATAACTGTTATTTATATATATTCATATTTACTTAACTCGATTATGACTTAACTTAAAACTATTAAGACATAACTAATATGACTTAAATAAGACTCGAATAAGACTTAATATAAACAAGACAAAACTGACTGTTATGATTAAGACTTAAAAAATAACTCGAATAAGACTAAACTAACAACTCGCTAAGACTTATTTACAAATACATGAATATGACTTAACCTTACAAAACTCAGTAAGACTTAACCTAAGTCGAAATTCGAGATAGACCTAAGTCGAAATTCGAGATAGACTTAATCCTAAGTCGAAATTCGAGATAGACTTAACTAAATTTAACCTAAGTCGAAATTCGAGATAGACTTGACCTAAGTCGAAATTCGAGATAGACTTGACCTAAGTCGAAATTCGAGATAGACTTCATCTAAGTCGAAATTCGAGATAGACTTAATCTAAGTCGAAATTCGAGATAGACTTAATCCTAAGTTTAAGTCATACCGAATTTTTATAAGTCATATTGAGAGTTTTAACTAAATTTAAGTCATAATTACTTTAAACAAACATTAAAAACACTAAAAAAATATACAATTAACTTATAAAAATAATAAAAATATTATATAAAATTAAACAAATAATAAAAATAATTATACATACCATATGCTAACCTATTAACGAAAACAAAGCAATATTAACAGGACAAACATTACAAAACATATGATAATTTAATTACTAAAATAGAAATAAATATCTACACTTATTCTAAAAATACAGAAGTATGAAGTATTAAGTAATATGAATAAACAAAGTGAAAAATAATTAAACAAGCAAGAAAATCAGATGGTAAAATAATTATACAAGTGATTTCAAACAACAAATATTCACAGAATAATCACTTGTAAAATTATTAAAGATCAAATTTCAGATATTAACAGTATTAATTACTAGGACTGTTTAACATACCCAATTCACTAACAATTCTAGTGAATGAGGATTCATTAATCGACTTAGTAAAAATATCTGCAGTTTGATCTCCAGATCCTACAAATAGTAGTTCCACTGTACCATTCATTACATGCTCTCTTATAAAATGATACCTTATGTCAATGTGCTTTGTCCTTGAGTGCTGCACAGGATTGCTTGCGATTGCTATGGCACTTGTATTATCACATAAAATAGGAATATTTTCCAATACAATGCCATAGTCCATTAATTGATTCCTTATCCATAAGATCTGAGCACAACAGCTTCCAGCAGCTATATATTCAGCTTCGGCTGTAGAGTTGGAAACTGTTTGTTGTTTCTTACTGAACCATGATACCAACCTTCCACCTAGGTATTGACAACTCCCAGATGTACTTTTCCTGTCTACAACACTTCCTGCATAGTCAGAATCTGTATATCCAATTAAAGTAAAACCAGATTCATTAGGGTACCAGATGCCTAAATTAGGCGTACCCTTTAGATATCTTAAGATTCTTTTGACAGCAGTGAGATGGATTTCTTTAGGGTTCGCTTGGAACCTTGCACACAAGCATGTGGCAAACATTATATCTGGTCTACTAGCAGTTAGGTAAAGCAATGAACCAATCATACCTCTATAGCCTGTGATATCTACCTTGGCAGAACTTTCACATAAACCAATTTTGACAGCTATAGTTGATGGTGTCTTTGCTGATGAGCACTCCTCCATGTGATATTTCTTGAGGAGCTCCTTGATGTACTTAGATTGACAAATAAATATTCCATCTTGTCTCTGACTTATTGTAATCCAAGAAAGAATTTCAGTTCTCCCATCATACTCATTTCAAACCTACCCTGCATTAACTTAGAAAACTTCTTGCACAGAAGCTCATTAGTAGACCCAAATATAATATCATCCACATAGACTTGGACTAGTATTATATCATTCTTATGTCTTTTAGTGAAGAGCGTTTTGTCTATGACACCTCTTATAAAACCATTTTCTAATAGAAATTCAGAAAGAGTGTCATACCATTTTCTTGGGGCTTGCTTAAGACCATAGATAGCTTTGTAAAGAAAGTAGACATAGTCCAGATGATCTTGATCTTCAAAACCAGGAGGCTATTCTACATACACTTCTTCATCTAGCTTACCATTCAGAAAGGCACTCTTGACATCCATTTGATAAACTTTGAATCTTGAATAGGATGCATATGCCAAGAATATTCTGATGTCCTCAAGTCTTGCCACTGGAGAATAGGTCTCGTCATAATCAATGCCTTCAGCTTGAGAATAACCTTTAGCTACCAGTCTTGCTTTGTTTCTTATCACAGTGCCATCTTCATCTAGTTTGTTTCTGAATACCCATCTTGTGTCCACCACTTTTCTATCTTTAGGTCTGGGTACCAGCTTCCATACTTCTAGTTGCTTAAATTGATTGAGTTCATCTTGCATAGCAATCACCCAATCAGGATCAGATAGAGCTACTTCTACTTTCTTAGGTTCCATGACAGACAGAAACCCAGAATAGTTACATTGATTCTGATAAGCTCTTCTTGTTTTCACACCAACATCTGGATCACCAAGAATCAGCTCAAAAGGATGAGCTCTATTCCAAACAGTTTGTCTGGGAAGAATTGATCTTGACGATTCGCCTTGATCTTCAGTATGATGTTGAGTATGACTTGTTGACCCTTCCTTATCTCCCCCTGAGTTGTTGCCAGTTTGACTTATCGATGGTTCAAGAGTATCAGTGGTGTCTTGAAAATTATCATTGTTTTCACCAGCATCACCTTGATCATTACCACCAACATTTGGATTATTATTATCAGCAACAACGTCAGGTTGATTGTCATCATCTGAATCTGAGTCTGACATATCATCAAACTTAAGCTTTTCAGATGGATCTTCATTTTGGATATTTGGGAGTTTTGTGTCATCAAATGTAACATTGACACTTTCCAAAGTTTTCTGTTGATCAATAAGATACACCTTGTAGGCTCTTCTAGTATAACCAATAAATATTGCTTCATATGCTTTTTCTTCAAATTTACCACCTTGATCATCTCTTTCTTTCAGCTCAAAGCATTTTGTCCCAAATACATGGAAGTACTTGAGAGTTGGTTTCTTGTCATGTAGAGCTTCATATGGTGTCTTCATTAAGTCTTTATTGATAAGTGTTCGATTCTGGGTATAGCATGCAGTGTTGACAGCTTCAGCCCAAAAGCTCAATGGAAGCCTTGATTCACTTAGCATAGTACGTGCAGCTTCAATCAAGGTTCTATTCTTTCTTTCAACTACCCCATTTTGTTGAGGAGTTCTGGGAGCCGAGTACTGTCTAGTTATACCCTTTTCAATGCAAAAGTCATTCAGAACTGCATTTTTGAACTCAGTTCCGTTGTCTGACCTTATAGCTCTTACTGGACGATTAGAATCCAGCTCAATTAACTTAATGTGATCAACTACCAGTTGTGGAGTTTCATCTTTTGAGTTCAGAAATAGTACCCATGTGAATTTTGAGAAATCATCAACAATCACTAGAGCATATCTTTTCCTTGACATAGACATCACACTAACTGGACCAAACAAATCCATATGGAGAAGTTGTAATGGTTCAGTTATTGATGATATGTTGGTGCTCCTGTGAGTTGCTCTTTTTAACTTCCCTTTTTGACAAGCATCACATAGACCTTCCTGAGTAAATTCAATCGAAGGTAAACCTCTCACCAACTCTCTTTTCACTAGAGAATTCATTGTTTTGAAGTTTAGGTGAGAAAGTCTCTTGTGCCATAACCAACTTTCATCAGTGGATGCCTTTGAATAAAAACATCTAATTTCTTCTGTGCTTCCAGAGTTCATATTGGCTATGTACAAGTTTCCTTTTCTTACTCCAGTCAACTGCGGCCTTTCATTTCTCTTGTGTGATATTAGACCATTCTTCTTGTTGAAATGAACTTCATAACCTTTGTCACAGAATTGACTAATACTGAGCAAATTGTGCTCAAGGCCATTCACATAAGAGACATCTTCAACGATAACATTTCCAGCTTCTAATCTGCCATATCCATCAGTTTTACCTTTACTGTTATCTCCAAAGGTAACGACTGGGTCGGCCTTCTCCACCACATTTGTCAGCAGGGCTTTATCTCCGGTCATATGCCTTGAACATCCACTGTCCAGAATCCACATGACTCGATCAACCTGTTTCAAACCCTGCAATGACAAATTGGTTAGACTTTCTTCGGAACCCAAATTTGATTGGGTCCGGAGTACTTAAAGAATTGACCTTTATCAGGTAAAGCAACACTTTTTATCTTAACAACATTTTCTACAGGTACTGGACATTTAACCCTGTAAACAGCTTTAACTTGTTTTGGTTTTAGCTTGGGTAACCATGTCTTTACCAAATCCTGAGAAGGACTTTTTGGAGTCCTAATCTTAGAATTAGGTGGTGTTACAGTCCTGGATCTAACATGTTTATTTCTGCTCATATGCTGTCTAGGAGCATTCTTATCAACACATGCATGATTACCGTTAAAGTAAGCAGACGTTATATTAAAAGCACAAGACATGCAATTAACAGCATCACATTTCTTATGAGCAGTATTAATAACAGGAATAGCATGCATGGTAGATATGTTATTGCATTTATTCATGTTGTTACTTCTGCTACTAGTTTTCAATGAACTAGTAGACTCACCAACTCTTTCTACTTTTACAAACACAGTCTTTCTATCTTTATCATTTTTAACAACTTGATTACTTTCTAAGACTACGCCATTAGCTACATCCTCAATGCGCATCTCTTCCTTAATGATTAAAGATGTTGTATCCAAAGGTTCTGCTATGGATTTCTTAAAGAGTGGATTACTAACACTCTTAAGCACTAATTGGTATACCTCTTTCTACAGCACTGACACGATTAGGGGTAATAATGCTTTTTCGACCAACAGCCTCATTATAGTCAAACCCAATTCCTACGGTTTGATTTATAGTTTGTTGGTTAAACAACTCTTTAGCTACTTTACATGAATTAGAAGTAGCATTAGCCCTTATTTCTAGCTCGGCTATTGTATCACGTTGTTGAGCCACTATCACCGCTAAAGATCTCTCAATTTCTTTTAGAATTCTTATTTCTGATTTTTGTTTATCATGGCAATTTTGTACATCATGCAATTCTGATAATTGATTACTAAGATCTGTAATTACCAAATTTAGTCTTTCAATCTCTCTATTAGCATTACCTAGTGTATCACTAAGTTCATAGATATATTGACTATCAGTAATTGATACCTCAGATGAAGTACCACTGGAGTTATCAGATTTTGCCATCAGGGCAAGATTGCCATACTCTTCATCTTCAGAGTCTGTATCATCCCAACTCTTTCCAGCAGCCACATAGGCTCTACCTGTCTTCTTCTTCTCAGATCCAAAGTCTTTTCTTTGGTTTTGTTTTGGCTTCTGACATTCAGTAGCGAAATGTCCAAGTTCATTACAGTTGTAGCATCTAATTTTACTTCTTTCAACTGTTCCAGTTTTGTAACCTCCTCTATTACTTGAGGACGAAGAACCTCCTCTCTGGAACCTGTTATTGTTAGATTTGTACCTGAACTTGGGATTCTTCCTGAATCTGAAGTTGGTGAATTTCCTTACCAACAAAGCCATGGACTCATCTTCCAACTGATCTAGCTCTTCTAACGAATAGAAGTCACCTTCATCTGGACTAGCATTCGTTTGACCAACTTCAACTTCAAGCTTACCACTGTCAACTTTACAAGATTGGATAACCTTATCTTCCACTTCCTGTTTGTTCTCAACAATAAGAGCTGTAGAAGTATTAGCAACTCTTCCTTTTCCATAAATCTCCTTTTGTTGAGATTGTTCCAGTTCATAGGTTTTTAAAACACCAAAGAGTCTTTCTACAGTTATTTCACTTAGATTCCTTGACTCTCTGATAGCTGTAATTCTATGTTCTAGATGAACAGGCATTGACAGTAGAAATTTTCTGTTGATCTCTTTCTGAGTGTAGTACTTGCCATGCATCTGTAAATTGTTGACAAGTTTGTTATATCTTTCAAACACATCTTGAATACTTTCATTGTATGCTGATCGAAAGTGTTCATACTCAGATGTCAGAATTTCTAGTCGATTCTCCCTAACTTCCTCTGTTCCTTCATTCACAGTTTCAATGGTTTCCCACATTTGCTTTGCAGTTTTGCAGTTAATCACATGACTGTACATTACAGAGTCTAGAGAATCTATTAAGATCAGTCTCAAATTAATGTCAAGTGCAGCTTCCTCTCTTTCAGCAAGAGTGTAATCAGAAGAGTCTTTGTATACATACCTTGCAGGGGTAATAACTATTCCATCAGTAACAACTTCAGGAATTACTCCAAAAGGTAATATTGGTCCTTCTGATAAGACTTTCATGTATTTAGGATTTGCAACCTCGAGGAACATTAACATTTTGTTCTTCCACATATCATAACTATTTTTGTCATATATGGGTATTTTCACAGTTCCAACTTTAGAAGACATGATGAATTTTTTAAGAGAGTTAAAAAATTCGGGGATGATTTTTAATCGAGTAAAATGGGATCGTTGATTTGTGTATCAATCAATCTGCTCTAATACCAATTGTTAGGTCCGATAAGATTGTAGAAGGGGGGGTTGAATACAATCTTTACCTTTTTATCGAAATTTGTCCTTTAAATTAAATTTGATAAAGACAAATTTATCTGCGGAATTATTTAACACAATTTTTCAAGTTGAATATAACTGTATATTAACTTGGTGTGGTGTTACAAAATCAGTATAACAACTTATCAAGATGTTAATAACTAATTAGAAAATTCGACATGAACTTTTCTAATTTAGTTAATAATAATCAAGATAAGAACTAGGAAACTTAATTCGCTAGTAGTACAAGAATCACAAATAAGCAAGTTCTATCGGATAGAATATCACAAAGATGAACTTGATTTTCTGGGAATTGTTTAAGCTTTGGTGTTCTTGGTGTTCTTGAGAGAGAGAATTCTGGTCTTGATGATATGTTTTCTGCTGTGTTTTCTCCGTTATTGACTTAATCTGGTCTGTTCTGATCTTTTATATCAACAACAGGTCTTGCTGGCTTTCTGTAGGATATTTAATTGCTCCAGCATGACTTAAACAGCTTCCAAGACTTGATTTTCCTTCAATAAGACTTACACAAACCTCCATTATGACCTAAAATGTGTCGGTAAGACTTACCAGAATTTCGGTAAGACTTATAACAGCTGGCAGAGGTCGGTAGGGCTTAAATCAGGTCGGTAAGACTTAATCCTGAAAAAGCTTCTGTCAGTAAGACTTAAATTAAGTCTTACCGAATTTTACCTCCTTCAAGACTTAATCAACTTGCTTTCTTTAAGTCTTATTGATCCATTTAATTAGTTAATGTTTTAACTAATTCATATTTAATTGATACAATAATTAATTTAATTAATAAATTAATTCTAACAGAATTAATTCATTTAATTAAATCAACTAAATTAATTTATATCAATTATAAATGAATTTAATTAAATCAATAAATAATTAATTTAATTCTTACAAACCACTAAAGGTAGTAAAGAATTACCACTGATTTGTGTTGACGTTCGATGTACTGTCTGGTTCATGAATGACTAACTTCAATGACGCTTCTTCACTTTTGACTTTAGGTTGTGGTTTATTTCTTCTCTCAATTCTCTTGTACTGTAACTGATCTTCAAACTATCACTTGAAAAATCTCTGTCACTGTTCAAATGAATCCATTAACTTCAATGCTGTACTAGGGCTTGATCAGATAACTGAATCGTCTTCCAGTGTATGACATCAAAACTATAGATTGACTTTTGTTCTTTCTTCTGACAGATAATACTTCTTGAGATTCCTGTGACAGTTCATATGTATATTTACTTATTACAATTTGGTTTAAGTTGATTAGGATCCTCTAACTACAAATAGGCTGAGTCATATGCCTTTCACTCTCCCCCTCTCTAAAAGTTGGATTTTGTGTTGGGAAATGTTAACAGGTGTGACGGGTTTTGTTTTTGAATTCTTTTTTTTTTATTCCAAAAACTTAGGAAAACCTACTCGATTAGCTTGAAGAACTTTCTTAACCCATACTGGTTCACCTTTGAGTGTGAAAATAACGCTTTTATCATCAACCTGTATAAAAGGTTTGTAGGCTAGATCTTTTGCCAACACATAATGATCAATACTTTAGAGCCAATGGCTACATTTTTACAGGCTCTATACCAACATTTTAAATAAAGAAAGGCAACATGTAAAATTGAAAAATAAAGATTCTCATTCAAAATGTTGTCAAACATTCAAATACATAAAGGCTATCCAAAAGCCATTCCAATATATAAAATCCCATCCAAAATAACTACATCAAATCCACAAACCAACCATCTAAAACCTACCTAATTATGTTAAATACCGTGTAATAGCGAACTTGAGTAGTTTAAAAGTTAAGTACCAACTTATTAGCAACCTCAACACCTTCGGTTTGCAGGGCTTATTCTCGTACTCCTTTATAAGATTAGCACCATGACCAAAGCTTAGAATCCAACTCCCATGTAAAACTTTTGTAATCAAGCCCACGCCACTTCACAAGCCACTCGTAGTAACAACTTGAAGTACAAATGAAAACTGAAACCATGCCGTCCTTAACAGCCTGGAAAAGATTAGGAGATGTATAAAGAAAACTGAAACATTTCACAAATGAAAGGATGAGAAAAGACAACAAGAAACACAGCAAACTATTATCATGTCATAAATTTATCCCTCTTTAATATTTAGGATCATGGTAATAGTCACATATGAATCTCTAACATGTTTTCACAGACAACAGAATAAAGATGCTTCAACTTTGGCATTCCATATTCCAATTTAATGAAAGTTGTCCTGAACGTTGTCATTTTGTTCTGAGTCTTTTGACATATATAAACATCACCTTAATGATTTATTTTTGAACATTGCAGTCTAACCTAGCTCTTAAGCACATTCTCACGAGTCACGACACACATTAACCAACTATTATAATTAGCAATTTCTCCTGAAAACTAAAACATATCCCTGCACTAGCCACTGATAAACTATAGCTCGAAAGGAGCTTCAAATGCCAGCTTATAATGCAGCAGTTGTTGTAAATAGATCAGGAGTTCAATATTATCTATGTTGGCAAGAAGAGAATTATCATTTCAAATAGAGCATTTACATATCAGGTTCACCTACTTCAAGAAACACCTACTGTACAAAAAATATGTTTTAAGTTTTTATAGTACAAATTACAAAAGCCTCGTGCGAAAAGAGTATATCAATTGTGCATAAAGAAACCATGTGTTTTATAATAGAGTACCAGTCACGAGAACTGGTTCCTTTGTGACACTTTTCTTGACTAAAAGGTCCTGCATTATACCATCTTAATTTAAAACCTGCAATAGACATATGGTGCCTGATCCAGCATTCTAATAAACATTATAGCATACAGAGAAGACAACAGGCCAATTATATCTGATTGCTATACAGTGTTCCTTTTACAGGCAAAAGCTTTGATTTAAGGCACGTTGGGCTTGTAACACAAATACCTGACTGGTTCCATCATCATGAAACAAATCAAAAACGTATTTGTTCTTAATCTCGAGAAATTCATGTATAAAAAATCAACTACTTTGGAAGATAAACTTAATTTGAGTTGGATATTGATGATACGGGATGCTACACTAGAGAACGTATATGGAAAAATGTCATACTAAAACCTTGCCTTACCAGGTACCATGGAACCTCCTTATTTATAGTATGAGTATCTGCAAGTTCCACTTTCCAAGATCCAACTTCCTTAGTATTGCCTCTGCTGTCAACTTTGGTTTGAACTTTGCATTTTAAAATGCAACTCTTTGTCTGGATCATGTAATAGGGTTTAATAGAGAATCTTAGGACTTTAAAACAGAGAAAGTAAAAAGAGACCAGTGCACTAGTTTACCCTCTAATGAAGAATTACAAGCTGCAAATTGCTAGAATTGAACTTAATAATAGCATCCACAAATATAATTGGGAAATTGAGCATGAAAATGTCACATTTGTTACTCAATAAAATCATCAAGGGCCATACTTGCCTTCATCTGTTTTTCCCGCCTTGCTACAGTACTTTTTTGATTTTGGTTTCGGAACCAAGATCCATTACTCCGGATTGACAGATCTTTACCTGGTTCAACCATTGTTGTTTCCAAGAACTTGACATATGCTAATAACAGGAAGGCCGGGCTACTATAGTGTATAACATATCTTCATCACTAAAAAAACTGTAACCTTCTCAATATCTAAATACAATGGTGTAATGAAACAACTAACAACCAAGGGACTCATATTTATTCTTTAAACTCAACTCTTTCTCTTCTTAGTTTACTGACTTTTAAGTTTTAATCAAGTAACATAGTACTTGTTTAATAACCATATTAACAAAGCCCACAGTAATTTATTTATCTAACAGCACAATTACACAAGGTTGGAACTACATAAATGGGTGATTTTCGAATAGTCACATCGGACTGCAAATCAAAATAGTATAATCTTAAGAATTTAAAACCTACAATCTTTGATTCACAAATGTTACCAAAATTCCAAAATGCCCAGAAGACATGGATATGGACTAAAAAAAGTTCATCACTAAACCCTAAAAACTATCACGGTTTTCCAGAAAACAATCCTAATGCAGGAACAAACAATCAAGAAACTAACATTTTATAAATTTCATATTTTTATTACTCATAACAATGTAAAATCCATTTACCCAATAAGCAATTACACACAGAGAGAGAGAGAGAGAGAGAGAGAGAGAGAGAGAGAGAGAGAGAGAGAGAGAGAGAGAGAGAGAGAGAGAGAGAGAGAGAGAGATGGCCCAATTTGACAGTAACTTACTTCCTCATCTCGCATTCCTTTCTCAATATCAATAGTAACTTCATACCACTCTCTTACATATTTGACATTTGGGCATTTTACCTTCACGGTTCAGACCCCAGTTGACCCAATTTGGTTTATCGGCTTTCAACTGGTACATTGAACTAAATCCAGAAACTTACCAATTTCTTTGTACTTCTAAAATCACACAATCAATCGAGCAATCAGTCAAAATTCAGCAATTAACAATTCAATATAAACTAATAAAATTAATGAAACAGAGAAATAGAGAGAGAGATTATGAGATCTGAGAAGAAATGCTTTTGACCTAAATAAAAGCCCCAAATTAAAAGCCCCAAACTGAAAGCACCAAATTCACTTGCAAAATTAAAAAAAAAACAACGAGTGGAGAGTAAACAATAGGATCAAGAAAATATGTACTAAATTTACCAATTCGTAGTTATAGTTGTAGTTGTGAGAGAGAGGTATGAGCTGGGAGGGAAGTTTAGTTGGAGGGTTTGAGAAATAGGTTTGAGAAATAGGGTTTGAGGTAGGAAAATAGACTACAAAATTTTCATTTATGGGGGAAATTATCAGCCCTTTTTTTCACCTCCATGACATGTGCCATGATTTTATTGATTTGTTTATCTTTTTTTTGACTTAATTTGTTTATATTAAAAATTGATTAAGATTTCTATATTAAAATATGTTCTATTTCTCCTAAAATGTGATAAAGTTAATATCTCATATTATTTAAAATTAAAAATTTCTTAAAATTTAAAATCTATGATATATCAAAGTTTTGTATTTTTCTAATAATATTTGTGTTTTTTTATAATATTCAACAAATAACTATAAAAAACTTTTATATTTTTAATTAATTTATAAAATAAAAAATGTGATATTTATTTATATTAAATATACATAAAATAGGTATATAAAAAATTAAGATGCCGCCCAAATACAAGTTCTCCTAATTTTTTCCACTTTTGGTAACACTTTTTTTAAAGATCAATGGTAACACCGATTTCGGTGTTACCATTTTGGTGTTACCATAGATACCGATTTATGGCTATGGTAACACCGGTTACTATCAATTGTAACATCAAAAAAAAAGTGTTACCGTAAACCAATTTTAAGGTATTTATGCCAACACTTTTGCTTGTAACACTGAAAAAAGCATTGTTAAAACCCTTATATGGTGTAGTGAATACATTCAGGGAATTCAGATTTTATTAAAATCCTAACAACTCCTAAATGAACCATGGAGATTGTTGATCTAGTCTTTGAATCTATTTTCTATAATTGTCTATTAATCTCTTCTTTAGTGATTAAAGGCAAATACACTTTTCCTGTAGTATCTTTTATATCTACATGCATTTCTTTCGTAGATACGTAATAAAAGATATTGTTTTCCTTTTTAATCGATCCAACCAAGGAACATTAAAAATAGTTTCTTTCTTTAAATCAAGCTTAGTGCACCTGATTTTAGAAATTAAATCGTGTTTTATTAGAAAACTGGCTTGAAAGCCTTTTTCTAATTCTGAAAACTTGATTTCTAAATTATCAGATGTTTCCTCCTCAGGAATCTGATTTCTCTCTTTTAAAAGATTCATTTTAAAAGATTAATAACTAGGCTCTGATACCAAGATTTTCAAGGATATTCGTGGAATTTGAATTACAAGTCATAAAACAAGTCATGCAAGAAATAATTATATAGTGCAACTTGCACATAAAATGTGTGGTGTCTCTCTAATTCTCCATCTAAGCGAGTCCCTCTTTAGAAGAATTACCTACATATTTATATCCTGCAAATATTCTGCTTAGTCTTATCCTCATAAGATTTAGATCTTATATCCATTAACCATAAAGTTCAAACGAATGGTAATCGTATTTTAAATTAAATTCGATGATAACTTGTAGGAAGTACGGATCGAAAAAATTATTTAAATTAATTATTAATTTATTATTTTATATGAATTTCAGGTTGAAATCAAAATAAAAATGAAATAAAATTTTGTATCCAAATATCGTTAATATAGATTTGTATATTTACCAAAAATATCACTTTTCTAAGTTTTTTTACGATTTTATCATTTTCTCAAAATATTTGTAAAAATATATTTTCAAAAAAAAACATTTTGCAAAAATACCATTTTATTTATAAAAAATAGGGTCTGCGAACAGGCCGTATTTTTGCAAATAAGTTAGTATTTTCGCAACATTTTCTTAAAAATAAAGTATTTTTGTAAAAACATTTCTGGACTTTGGTATTTATGAAAAAAGCCTTGTGGATTTTTACTTCTTAGTAAAGATTATTTCATTTATTTATTTATTTATTTTATTAAAGGTCTTATTAATATAGATAATTTCATTTATTTATTTTATTTATTATTTATTAAAGGTTATTTTGAGATAATCAAGAAACTACTCCCTCCATCCCTAATTAGTTACTTTTCAGTGGTCAAATTAATCAAAATTTGACTGAAATTTACATATATTGTATATTTGCAAAAAATAAAAAAAGTTATTTCATTGTAAAGTATAGCTAATCTATTTTAATATGTACTTTTCCCTTTTTTAAAATAATAGAAGGATATCTTTTAATCATGGGTTTTGGTATTGACCACTTAAAAGTCAAACTGGACAACTAATTAAGGACGGAGGAAGTATAACACAATGGTTCTTACCGAGTAAGCTTGGTAGGATTATAAAATGCCATCAAAACTGCCATCAAAACGGGATTTCGCTTAGTGATGTTATTTAATTTATTATTTACTAGTTTATAACCCGTGAAATGCACGGTTCTTTTTTAATATTATAATAATATAAATTATATTATATAACAAAATTTTCTTAATATTTATATTTATAAAGATTTATTTATGTAGAATTTGATTTTTATCAGATAAATTTAATCTTTTAAAGGAAATAAATAACTCTTAAATTTGAAAGATTTATAGAAAAAATAATCAAATTTGAGCATGAATATATAAAAATTATTATTTATTTGACTTCACACAATCAATTTAACTCTATACTGAGTTCTAAGAATCAGATTTATACGATCATACAGGCAACGCAAAACTCAAGAAATTATCTTTAATTTAGAAATGGTTTAACAATTATTATCCAACTGAAACTACTTGAAAATTGAGGAGAAAAGAAAGTTAGGAATTTTTACATTGAGAATTTTATTAAATTTAGAAAACCTACTTATATTTGATTTAGAATATGTCAAAATGTTAGCACCGTCCATAGACTTTAATTCATAGTTAGGCACCGTCTATAGACTTTGGTGTCTTAGTTCTCTTATATATAGACTTCATTAGAGCTCTTGTAATAATACACATCAGAAATACACATCAGAAATATACATCACAAATATATACAATCTCTACTTCTTCTGTAAACTATCTATGTTGTTATATATTTCAACATGGTATCAGAGCGGGTAAGCATAATCTGAGCCCAAAGTTTGGTAAGCATAATCTGAGCCCAAAGTTTCAAGAAAACAAAGTTGCTGAACTCACTGCAAGAATTCGAATATTTCAAAAATCATCAAACAAAAAAACAAATATACCACGAAGTTTTACTCTGGAAGACGACCTACCAGAAATTTTCCGATCTGAAAAGCGACGTCACACGCGCCCGCACGCGCCACCCCACGCGCGGCAGACCGCGACCACGTGCGCCACGCGCCAGCGCGTGGGGCCTGTTCTGCTGTGTTTCTCAGAAAACTCCAGTTGGACTTCTTGATCGCCTTCCTATTCCGAATCTATGTGTGGTATTCTTTCTTGAATCTGAGAATTTTTCAGTTTCTGCTCTATTTCGTCGAACTGTTATATCTGCTCTTCACTTCTGTTTTACTAAAGCTGTAAGCTATTCTTTATTTGTTTGAGGGAGACAAGAAAAAAGGGGGAGTCAGCAGCTGATTATTATACATACACAATTGTGTGTATATATAATAGATATTGAATCATATTTGGTTATATAACTGGTGCTTCTCTAATTTTTGGGCTATTGTCTATTATTTGTTAATGGGCTTCTTTGTTATTGGGTATTATATACATTAACTGGGCCAAGAATTAAAATACAATTGGTGCTTCCAAATTTAGCATAAATTTGCTAAATTGATATTGATTTAGTTCAAGTTAAGACTTGACTATAATTGTTGGATAATTATCGTTTGAGTTTTTTTTTAGCATGATGAAAGAGGATTTTTCTGCAACTCACTCCGGTCTAACTGTTTCGGAACTCAAGTTTTTTCGACAGTTAGTTTCTGATATAAAGCTAAAGACTGAAGCCTTATTTGTACCAACAAATACTTTTCATTCGAGTATTTCTTGTCATTCTATCTCTCACAGTTCACCTGATTCATGGATCATTGACTCGGGAGCGTCAGAGCATATAACTAGAAATTCCAGTTTACTGCAGTCATATCACTACATTAATAAAATAGAGAGTGTTCGTGTTGCCAATGGAACTCATGTACCCGTTCACGGATGAGGCACTTCCAATTGTCTCCCTTCTCTACCTCTATCATCTTTCTTACATGTTCCGTCCTTATCAGTGAATTTATTATCGGTACATCAAATTACTGAAAATCTTAATTATTCAGTAACTTTTTTCCCTTCTCACTGTGTGTTTCAGGATCTGGCGACAGGCAAGGTCCTTGGAAGTGGTAAAGTGGTAGATGGCCTATATATTATGGAAGGGAATTCTGTTTCGCCATCGGCAAGTTATCAAGTTTCATCTAAATCTACTCCAAGTTTAGAGTCCTTGTATCAATGGCATAGATGCTTAAGTCATCCTTCATTTGGTGTTCTGTCGCATCTCTTTCCGAATTTAGCATCAAAATGTAAAAAGGATGAATTTTTTTGTGAACCATGTGAATTAGCAAAACATAAAAGGTCACCTTATCCATCTAGAAATAAGAGAAGTCCTACTTTATTTTCTACTATTCATACTGATGTTTGGGGTCCATTTAGTCATCCTACACATGATGGGTATAGGTGGTTTGTTGTCTTTGTTGATTGTCATTCTCGATTAACTTTTGTATACCTTCTTAAACACAAAAGTGAAGTATTCGGATGTTTTAAATCCTTTCACCACATGATTCAAACACAATTCAATGCCTCTGTTAAAATTCTGCGAAGTGATAATGGTACCGAGTATGCCGGAATGTTTAAATCTTATTTGGACATATGGGGTATTATTCATCAAACTACATGTGTTAAAACCTCTCAGCAAAATGGAATTTCTGAAAGGAAAATTGGTCACTTACAACAGGTAGCACGGTCCCTCATATTAACTATGGATGTCCCTAAATATCTTTGGGGTGAGGCAGTCATGACTGCTGCATATCTGATCAACCATCTCCCTTCAAGTGTACTACAATTCAGAACATCGTTGTCCTTTATTCCTGCACCTTCGTCTCATCCATTGCCTCTTCGGTTATTTGGGAGTGTATGCTTTGTTCATAATCATTCTCCCTCTCGGGATAAACTGGATTCTCGTGCTCTCCGCTGTGTTTTCAGTGGTTATACACCAACTCAAAAGGGGTATAAATGCTATCATCCTCCATCACATCGCACATATGTTAGTCATGATGCTACTTTCTGGGAGTCTATTTCTTACTTCTCTCCCGGATCCTCCTCCTTTCTTCAGGGGGAGATTAACCGACACAGTCTTGATAGTAAAGCGATAGAGGAGTCTCAATTCCTTCCATTCATCAATGTGCCAAACACTAGCCCAAACACATCATCCATCCCTCCACTTATGAGTAGAGAGTTGGATGATCTAAATAGATTAAATGGGCCAGATTTGATCACCTATTCTAGATGGAAAAATAATGATATAGCCACTTTACCACCTCCAGAGACTTCTGACCTCAAGGCAGATCCTACAGCTCCAACGATTGAACCTGATAACGGTAACACTCTTGATCCTACTCTTAATCTTCCTATTGCTCTTAGAAAAGGTGTACATTCTTGTACTAACCACCCGATCTCAAACTGTGTGTCCTATAATGCATTATCTCCTTCTTCACTTGCTTTTGTGTCATCCTTGTCTAGTGTCTCTGTCCCTCATACTTGGCAGGAAGCTTTATGTGATCCTAAATGGAAAGATGCTATGATTGAGGAAATGAATGCATTAAAACATAACAACATTTGGGAGTTGACTCATCTTCCTGCTGAAAGGAATGTAGTAGGATGCAAATGGGTGTTCACTGTGAAGCAAAAATCTAATGGGCTGGTTGATAGGTACAAAGCAAGACTTGTGGCAAAAGGGTATACTCAAACTTACGGGATTGATTATCAGGAAACTTTTGCTCCAGTAGCAAAGATGGCTTCTATTCGAATCGTGATATTATGTGCAATAAATCTTGGATGGCAACTTCAGCAATTGGATGTAAAAAATGCATTCTTGCATGGAGACCTGAAAGAAGAAGTCTACATGGATATTCCACCAGGTTTTTCTACAACTGCAATCATTGGGATAATATGCAAGCTAAAGAAGACTATTTATGGGTTGAAACAGTCTCCAAAGGATTGGTTTGGTAAATTTCAGAGAGCAATGATTAAATTTGACTACAAATAGAGCAACTCGGATAACACCATGTTCGTGAAAAGACGAGATGAAAAAATCACAGTACTGATTGTATATGTCGATGATATTGTGATCACCGGCAACGACACATGTGAGATTGATAATGTTAAACGCAATCTTGCCTCTGAATTCGAAATGAAGGACTTAGGAAAACTACGATATTTCCTTGGCATTGAAATTTCCAGAAGTCCGGGTGGTATCTTCCTTTCACAACGGAAGTATACACTTGATCTTTTAAAAGAAACAGGGATGTTAGGATGCAGACCTGCAGACTCTCATATAGAAGCAAATCATAAGCTTTGTGGAGATGCTGGTGAAATTGTTGATAGATCCCAATATCAAAGATTAGTTGGACGACTAATCTACCTCGCACACACAAGGCCAGATATATCATATGCAGTAGGAGTTGTGAGCAGGTACATGCATGATCCACGCCAACCTCATTTGGATGCAGTTTATATGATATTAAAGTATCTTAAAGCTGCTCCTGGAAAAGGAGTAATGTTTACTAAAAACAATCATCTTGGGGTTGAGAGCTATACAGATGCAGATTGGGCTGGATGTCTAGATGATAGACGTTCCACTTCAGGATACTTTACATTTGTGGGAGGTAACCTAGTTACTTCGCGAATTAAGAAACAACCAGTAGTTGCATTATCTAGTGCTAAAGCAGAATACAGAGTTATGGCTCGAGGAGTGCGGGAACTACTGTGGGTTAGATTGTTGCTTATAGAATTAGGACTTGCATTACCCACTCCGATGAAACTGCATTGTGATAACAATGCAGCAATTGCTATTGCACATGATCTAGTTCAACATGATCGAACCAAACATATCGAGATTGATCGGCACTTTATTAAAGAGAAGATCAATAATGATATCATTAGTATTCAATTTGTAAGAACAGAAGATCAAGTAGCTGATGTGTTAACCAAAGGATTTGGAAGAAAAATGCTACATCCACTTATTGGCAAGTTGGGCATGAGTGATATATATGCATCAACTTGAGGGGGAGTGTCAAAATGTCAGCACCGTCCATAGACTTTAATTCATAGTTAGGCACCGTCTATAGACTTTGGTGTCTTAGTTCTCTTATATATAGACTTCATTAGAGCTCTTGTAATACACATAAGAAATACACATCAGAAATATACATCACAAATATATACAATCTCTACTTCTTCTATAAACTATCTATGCTGTTATATATTTCAACAGAATAATAAATTTTATTTTTCATTATTTGAATATAATCTTACCATCAGTCAAATAGACTTACTTTCTAATATTAGATCTAACGGATCACATCTATCAATTTTAAATCAAGTGATCCATATTCTTTTGGTTGACGACCATACCATAAAAAACTGAATAAGATCCCTTACGCTTATTATATATAAAGATATAATTTAAAATTAATTTTTAATGAAATCAAGAAAACATAAATACATGATTAATTTTAGAGTAAAGTGCACTTTGTGTACTTCCACTTTGGCCGTGACACCACTTGCAATACCCAACTTCAAAAGTGAGCATATGAAATACTGAAGTTGTTATTTCGTTACATTTTGTGTACTTCCGTTAGTCTGGCGTTAACTCCGTTAAAAAGCCAGGGGTATCTTTGTCTTTTCACTGTCATATCTCTGTCTTCTTCCCAGCACTACCTCCCATCTCTTTCAACCTTCAACCTTCAACGTTTTCTCAAAAACATACTACAGATGCACAGAAGAGAGGCTCAAAAACCATTCCACAAAATTTACTTGGAACAATCAAGCTTCAGCACTGCCACCATCTAGAGCTCTCTCCAACCTTTTCTCAAAAGGGGTGGCACGCAATGTACCTTCTTATCCTGAAAATTGAGAACATACTTAATTACCACACATGCCTATATAAATAAATAGCTGTAAGCAGTCACTATATATACATACCTCTTTGTACTTGCTGGTTGTGTTTGGTATGCCTTTATAGGAAGAAGGAGAACAGGAATTCTTCTTTTTACAAGAAGTAGCAGAGCCGCAGTCCTCAGCTTCATTCCCATGTTTCCAATAGGTTCCGACAGTGCCTATAAGATTGGCCTCCTCATGCGTCCATGCACCTAGTATGTTCTTATCATCATAATTATCATTTACGTCACCTACAACACTATCCTCATCATCACACTCTATAGCCTCATCATCACTATCTCGGAAATTCTGATACCGATTGTTCTGAGTGTGAGGGTAAGAACCAGCATCAAAACTCGCAACAACCCACTCACACAACTCGCAACAACCGCACTAAAATGAATGAGATCTGCAACAAACCTTTAATGTCTGGTTCATTCAGAATTGCAATAGAGACACTCAAGAAAAATGTCCAAGCAAATGGACAACAATGTAGAAATACTTATAGAGGAGGAAGATCCAAAACTTTACAAAAATATTCTAGAACAGTCCCTCCATCTCTAACAACCAAGTGGTCAATTCTTGGTGGTCCCTAAATTCAAAAACGCAGCTTTCTCTTCAATATCTACACACACACACAGCCACACCCCTGTACTCACACACCCACATTAATTTCGAATTCAACTTACACACACACATAACCCAGCTGTGGCACACACACCCCCCACAACTGAGCACACACACACGCACTATGGCAGCCACAACAACACCACGGAGCAATAGCACGCGAAACCCCCAATTTCCGATAATAATCAATCGACCACAAACCCACGCACAATAACTACAGACTGCAGGGGATATAAAAGATAGGGAGAGGATTTATAGTCCGTAAGAATCATCAAGAAGCCCAGACTCGAGATTTACAAGTAATCAGAGAGCCGGAAATGTAGAGGGAGAGGAAGAACTCGCGAGAGAGGGCTGAGAGATATGCAGAGTTTGGAGAGATTTTGAGAGAGCTCGGGAAAGATCGACTAATTTAGGGATTGAAAAGAAATGGATGTGAAAAGACAGAGATACCCTTGTGTTTTTAACGCCGTTAAGGCCAAGCAAACGGAAGTACACAACTTGTAACAAATTAACAATTGCAGTATTGCATATGCTCGGTTTTAAAGTTGGGTATTGCAAGTGGTGTCAAGGCCTAAGTACAGGTACACAAAGTGCACTTTACTCTTAATTTTAATAAAATCAAAAAAAGAAAAATACATAATTGTTATAAAGTCAACTTATAGTATAATTATAACAAAGAATTATACTAATTACACTAGGATTCTAACAATTATATTAAAATAAAATTATCGCCCATGTGGATCTGTGAATGAAGCCTCATTAATAGAGTACTTATTAGAATTTTCTTTGGTGTTGCCAGATTTGTCGCCCACCCTGGAATTTGTATTATCTGTATCCAGTGGCACTTCTTGATCGATGCTACTCTGCATAAAGAAAGCAGGCTCTGAAGGTACGGCAAGAGTGTGAGAAAAGCTACCCAGCATAAGCACCACTGATGCCATGGTAGGTCTGTCCGCTACATTTTCTTGTACGCATAGTAATGCGATGTGAATACATCTTATCATTTCGTGTATCGAGCCTGAGTTTCTCAATATTGGATCTATGGCGTTAGATGGAGTCCCTTCTCGCCAAGTCTTCCAAACCTGCAAGAAGTCAACATGATCAAATATGCTAAAGGGCATTGAGCATATAAGAATGCTGCATCTAGTGATAAATTTTATGTACAGATTAACTTACAAAGCTTGCAAGGTCCTCCACATTCTCCCCATTTCGAAAACTATGGTTTCTCTGTCCACTTAGGATTTCCAACACTAATACACCGAAGCTGAAAACGTCAGACTTTACTGAGAACTGACCGTACATTGCATACTCGGGTGCCATATATCCACTGCAATGTAAAAATTAAAAAAATGTTGACAGTCACATAATTTTGATTTTAAAGCACAGATAAAATTTCAGTTGTTAGTACTATCTATTATCCTTGACCCTTGTACTTTTGGCTATTTGTCGCATGGAACGTTTAGAAGACTTACTATGTTCCCACAACCCTGTTGGTAATTCCTTGAGTTTCATCCATGTTGAATAGCCTAGCCATGCCAAAGTCTGCAATTTTAGGATTCATCTCTGCATCTAGCAAAACATTGCTGGCTTTTAGATCACGGTGAATAATCCGTAATCTTGAATCTTCATGAAGGTAAAGAATTCCCCTAGCAACTCCACCTATGATCTTGTATCGTCTTTCCCAGTCCAAATTTGAACGTTTCACTGGGTCTACGATATAGCCAACCATCCATCACCATTAGCTACAACTCACTTTACTATCATAAACTTTATGCAAAGAAGGACAAACATGAGTGCCTAAATTCTAATACTAATAAATTGGACCATTATTAGTAACATACCAAATATGAAGTGGTCGAGACTTGCATTAGGCATAAACTCATAGATGAGGAGTCTTTCAGTTCCTTCAAAACAGAAACCGATGAGTCTAACTAAATTTCTGTGCTGCAGTTTTGCCACTAATAGGACCTCGTTTATGAATTCTTGTTGACCTTGATTTGAACCTCTAGAAAGCCTTTTCACAGCTATCTCTTGACCATTTTGAAATGCACCCTATAGTATTAAACATTTAAAGTGAAAAATAATCATAGCCAATCTAAAGAATTTGCAGGAATTAGCTTTGACTGACAGTATCATTTTGCTTCTTCCAAATTTCAAAAACATATTTCATCAGAACTAAGTTCTTACCTTGTAAACAGATCCAAATCCACCTTCTCCAAGTTTATTACTATCTGAAAAACCATTTGTAGCTTCTTGAACAGTAGTAAAGTCATATTGCAAGGATTCAACGGTACTTATATCTTCAACATTGTCATTGTCATCTGAATAACATGCAACAACTAATCAACAAACATCAAATTGTTTTCAGGTCCGCTTCAACCAAAATTAAGGTTTGAAATGAATTTCAGTATCTGGTCCTCATGTATCTTGTTCATGAAAACACTACTGAATTTTATATAAAATAACAATGTTGAATAAGATATTACGGTCTTACTTGAACGTGTTTATGTGGTAAATCCCTATAAATTAATTATTTTTGTATTTTAAGTCCCTAAGAATGATTGCAGTTCTTCAAAGGTTCAGGATTGCAGGTACATAAAGATTCTTAATGCTCTGGTAGAGATGTTCCAATCTTTATTTTGATAATAAGGATTTAAGCCTAAGAATATTTTTTAGACTTTGGAGCATATAACTAAAGAGGCAAGGGAAAAGATAATGAAAGTAGATTTAAAAGGAAAACAATTTAAAAAAATTCTACTTCTTTGCAGTTGGTTAGCATTAAGTTCTTTAAAATGCATAGTGTGCTTAATCTCAATTGTTCAAAGACACTGAAGTCAATTTTAATAACAGAAACAACAAAGCAATTTAGATACAAAAAACAAGAATACTTAAATCTTTAGCTTTAGAATTAATATTAGAGGAACCAGAGTGTAGTTGTATGAACAAGCGACAGAAAACTTACTCCGTGATCTCCTAGTATATATCCCCTGCTTTCGTTTTCTTTTGATGATGCAAACCAGAACAAACAGGAGTATCACAAAACCAACAATGACCACAACAACAACAATAATTATTGTTCGCGAGTTTTTGTCATCTTTGCCTGCAACTACAAACAGATTAAAAAAGGCTTGGAGTAAGATTATTAATCCAAAATATGTAAAAGTGGTGGTATTCATCACTTTACCAGGAGGTGGTACTGATGATGATGTTGGAGGCAGCTGCCGCTGTGGAGGAGGTGCATCAACCAGAGTCTCATTATAAAAACGATAATTAGTTTCATATCTAATGTCACAGCTGGGGTTAAATATGTGCCCCTTTGTTTTTCCACTACAACATGATGAAAAATATTCCATAAGATTATCGAAACAATTAGTGCACTGTGTCGAAGACAAATCAGGAGTGCATTGCATAAGCCCGTAGATAGTCGAAAAGTCCAGACCAGTAACATTCCCTGTGGCAAATTTTTCTTGTATAGCTTGTCCCTTCAATTTATCCAACAAATCTCTAAGAACATTATTAAATTGACGTATATCACTAGCATTACTCTCACTTTTTATGTACACAGTTGGCCAAGTTTCAACGTTGTAAAAAATTGAAGCATTCGAGTATCTAAGCACGCACTCATCGTACCAGATATCTGCCTCCTTAGTGGAAGGACACAAGTCTCGTAACTTGTTGATCGAGTCCTTTACACAGCTTCGGCAGATATCAGGTTGCATATCATCTCTACAATACACGAGAGCATTAACTTGGTCAGGACCTTCACCCACGGAGGCATTATAAAAACCAGAGTTGCTAGTGTTTGCAGCGGCAATGAGGGTGGCTTGAGCGGTGTCCAGGTTTCGCTTATAAAGGCTGTTACTAGTGTAGTTGACGTTATTGTCACGGCCACAAGCATGGTTGTAAAAATCGGACCGAATAACAGAAACATTGCATATGATTATACATAAAATGAACAGAGATGATCCCGGAGAGGCTACTGATATCATATTGTTTTACCAAGTATTTCTGGTGATCTGCTCAAAAAATATGTTACTGCAAATTCGATTATTTACTTACCTGTTTTTTGTTATTGTTATACGAGTTAAATGTTCCATTATGTGGAATACGTCAATGCATAATAGTCAATTTGCGCGTTAGAAAGTAGTCTGTTTCAGTTTTCCTCTCTTAAGGGAAAAATCTAAAAGTCCTAACTGAAAGGGGCAGGAGTGCTACCATGTATTTGTTGTATCCCCGTGTTTTTTAGGTTTGATAGAGTACAAGTTTAGACACGATCAAAACTGGAGAGTTTTGTCCTTTTCCAGCCTTAACTGTGGTCAATAGCAGGGGTTATTAGGCTAGAACTAGAATTTAGATTCAGTCCATCTTCAAAAGTTGACTTGATAATCATTAACAAAAAAGAGTTCTAGTTAAATCCCAGAAATTAATGGATTAATTTTTTCTGTTTTTTTAAGAGTACACTAATGCAAACATTTTGTTACTCAACGGATTTATAATCATCTTTCTTCCATGAAGAAAATTATGTCAGATATAGTTAGTTCGAGATCGATATGATGTTAGTGAATATTTCGGAAATTACTAAGTGTTTTGCTTTTGGATTTGTTAAGATTTCGATTTCACCACTGCTATCGCATATCAACTTCTTCTTTTCTTTTGCTTTAGTGTCTGTTAGAACACTTCCATCGTGTTGATTGGCTATATTTTTTTCTAAAAAGAATGGTTCATTCAAATGTCCATTTTTTACCTATTATCTATATTAACTAGTAACTCGTGCTAAGCACGGACCGGCCACGTGCTAAGCACATGCCGATATTAAAATATTAATATGAATAAATTATCGATAATAAATATAATTAATTAATGAATATTAAATATATAGTATGTAATTTGTAGAAAACTGAATGATAAAAGTATATAATAAATAAACACTATTAAATTATATATTTCTAGGGAATCGAATACGGGTAATATTAAAAAAATAATAATAAATAAATATAATTAATAAGTATTATTTAAATATAAGTTTGTCGAGAATTGAATGATAAAAGTATATAACAAATAAATGCTATTTAATTATGTGGTTATAAGAAATCGAATGCGGGGGAAATTAAAGAAATTAAATTAAATAATTAAATCTTGTATAATAATGTAGTTGGAAGGAATCGAAAATGATAACTAAATTTGATATTTTGGTATGACATTAAAACAGACTTTTTATCCATCATGCCACCTGTACTTTTTGTTAAAGATTTTTTAAGCGCTGAAATGCTCTTAAACATAATAATATACATCCATGCAATACAGGAGGAAATTTACTATGTGGAGGTCACTTGATTCGAGTCAAGTATGGACATGAAAAACTTTGTTGAACTAGATTTCGAATCTAAAATTCTGTATTATCTTTCAAACTCAGTTCTTAATCACACAATCATAATTTCTTTTCCCAAAATTTTATGAATATTCAATCCCTGAATTTATAGCACTATAGTTCCATACGAAGACACATCTTCACCCATCATAAATTGTACTCCCTGTCCCTCCCTCCAGAACTTTACATGGAGTTTTAACACAAAGACCAAGGAAAATAAATAAAATAAATGAAGTAGTGGGTGTAATAGTATATTTTATTGTTAAAATAAGTGAAGTAGTGAGTGTAATAGTGTAAAGTGTTGAAATAGTGGAATGAAGTAGTGGATGTAATAATGTATTTTATTATTAAAAATTATAATTTTTAGTAATGTAAAGAATTGGTGGAACATTCTAGAAAATGTAAAAAAATGAAAGAACAGAAGTCGTAACTTTCATTTCATATCGGTAACGAAAACTGGCATCAACACCATCTTCGCAGCCCAATTCCAGTCTGATTATGAACCGGTTATCCACATATCCGTCTTTGCTTGTCCTTCAAGACTTCAAGTCATGTAAGCACACAAACGAACATATTGTGCGCCTTGTTGAAAGAGACAAAAGCAAGCACAAGACAATGTAGAATTACGCGGCTAGATTCCTTTGGTCCACCTAAAAGAAAATATAATTCAAGAATGCTGCGCACAAACAAAATATATATAGTTATATACTGCAACTCGGTTATGCATAAAGTGATCCAGAATCTGCAAAGTGGATACTGCCAGTCAGTTATGCATCTAAAATTTTATAATTGGACCCCGGTTCCTAGTAGACGTTTGTTAGGGCACATTTACCGTATAAAATTAAAGTTTTTTGTGTGAATGTAGGAGATTTTGTTTGTTACGATATGTTATAATTAGATTTGGCAATTCGTATCGTTTGTATATTTTCGTATCGTGTACTTTCGTGTTCTGTGTATATGAATACTAAATTCAAACATTTATTAATGATTTATGTCATTTCGTGTTTGTGTATATGTGTTTTGTGAATTTTTTGTGTCGTGTTTCGTATAATTTTAAATAAAAGTAAAAATACTTGAATATTAGATTTTGCAGTTAAATTTTTACTAATTGATTTTTAAGTTAATAATTCATAACGAGTCAAGTGTGGTGGATTCTTGTTAAACTTAAATTTGAAACTATTTTCTATTTTGTTTTAGTAAAAATGATGTATACAAATTTGTTTTATAATACGTATTTACATAAATCTAAAATATTTATTTAAGAATTTATGTATTTGGTGTATTTGCATTTCGTGTATTGTATTCTGAATTGGGTACACCCAAAACTGACACTGTATCAAAAAGACAAATACAAATCCCATATTATCATATGGTTTTCGTATCGTATTTTTATGTAGTGTTATTATGTACAAAATTGTTAGCTCTAACTATAATACATTATCGTCGATCATCACATCGCCCTTTATAATTATATCTTGCAATATTATTTTTATTCTTATCCTGATAAGATTTATTAATCATAAAGTTTGAACATTGGCAGAAGACTGTATCTTAAATGAATGAACATTAAATAATTAGTAGTTTTGAAAATCACAACTAGAAGAGGTATTGCTGAAATCTAAATGAGTGGTGCTTGTTGTAATAAAGTAATGCAGGCCTAATTTACCTAACAATATTGATGTTCATGAAGATTGGTACTGTCCTCAATGAGTATTTCGCACGATCATTCTTATAGTCTTATACTATTAGAGTAACAGCTAGCAATATTATAACATGAAGACGTAAAGCTATCCATAATATTTAACTACCAGTAGTGAGCAAGATTAGTGTTTTTTAATTGATTAGAGACAAAATAAGATGGATAATTATTGCTACACTGAAGCAATACATTCATTATAGGTTCCTGTCTTCTTGATAGGTGTCACTCTTGATTGGCATTTTAAACTGTGTCACCTTTTAGATAATTTTATCTAGAGGTACATGAAATTGCTCACCAGCAGTGGAAGTTTCGTATCTTGGCCTGATGTTCCTTTTTTTTTTTATCATGTCATATGTCAGCTAGTCACCCAATATTTTTTTTTTTTTGACGGAATACTAGTCACCCAATATAGTTGTGAGTTTAAACATTTATTAACAGATTATGTATTTAAATATGTCATATATGTCTGTCAAATTCGACTCGAAAAATTGGATATTCGATCCAATTCAAAAACCGTGACTCAGATATCTGAATTTTTGGCCCTCTACAAAATGCCTATGCGACAATATGCAATAATTTTAATTTTAAATTGATTTTCTAGTAAAATATGTGTATAATTCGTACAAAACATTCCGAATCTAAGGACCAACAACATGTACACATGCTGTATAGTGGAATGTGGATACATAGCTACTGATCTACAACTTGTCGATTTTGTTAGAAAATCTCGAAAAAAAATAATTGAAAATAAAAAAAGAGATAAATCTAGATAAACAAAACTACAGAATATATCCGTGATATATGATGACACTGCTAGCATAAGCTTTTACACTTTCTTTCTATTATCACAATTTGTTGAGTTCCACTTAAGTTCCATGCAGCACTACATTCCAGATGGTCCTATATAAGCACTAGCATTACTTTGAAAAAGTAGCAGCAACACATGCAAGCATGAGTCCCCAGAAGAAAACTTCCCCTTCCCTTCTCTGGATCATCTTCATTCTCATTTTAGTCTTCATTTTCAGCCATATTTCTCAAGCAAAACAAATACAACCCTTTCCAGAAAACCTCACTTCTGGCCAATTTTTCGACACGAGTTTCAACTGGATTCTTAATCTGCAACAATCACAAAATACCCAAATTATGTTCACATTTGCTTCAGTAATATCAGGAGTTTTGTGTTTTCTAGCTGCCTCGATATCTAGTGCAGGTGGAATTGGTGGTGGGGGACTATTCATACCAATACTAAGTATAGTTGCTGGTTTTGACCTTAAAACAACCTCGAGTTTATCGGCTTTTATGGTCACAGGAGGTTCATTGGCTAATGTTTTGTACAACACTATAATCAAAAGTTCGAAAGCTGAGGGAAATAAGGGATTGATTGACTATGATATAGCTCTATTATCAGAGCCATGCATGTTACTAGGGGTGAGTATTGGAGTTATTTTGAACCGTGTGATCCCGGAGTGGCTTATTACTATTTTGTTTGATGTTTTTCTTGCTTGGTCTAGCTTTAAGACATGTAATGCAGGGGTAATGTTTTGGAATTTGGAATCTGAAGATACAAGGAGAAAAGAGTGTGATGGTGAGAGTAATAATCGTGATGCGAGTGAAGGGAATACTGAGAGTGTTTTGGTGCCTCTCTTAAAAGTGAAGGAAAAGGGTAAAATGGCTGCTATTCCATTGGTGAAGATTGGAATCTTGATTATGATCTGGTTTTCTTTCTTTTTTGTGAATCTTCTTCGTGGAGATCGATATCGACAGGTATGTCTATCTTCTCGTTCTGGATTCTTTTTCCAAACCATACAATTAGCAGGTTCTGATATCTTCATAAGTTACTTTGCTGGCTAAGCTCCTTAAAACTTTGTGTATATGCAGAGTGTAATAGGTATAAAGCCTTGTGGCGCAGAATATTGGATTATATCATCAACTCAAATCCCCATAGCCATCATCTTTACTATTTGGATACTGCGCAGAAGAGAGAGCTGCAATCACAACGTCGACCACCAGGTACTTGGGTAGTTCGGGTCTTTCCTTTATACAGTAACATATAACCAATGTTGAAATTCAAACTTTTGACGAAGGAAATGGATGTTAAAACTACATGCGAGACTACAAACAAGCTTAAATTCCCAGTCATAGCTACGCTAGCAGGGGTTCTTGGGGGAACATATGGTATAGGAGGTGGAATGCTTATTAGCCCAATTCTTCTCCAAATTGGAATATCGCCTCAAGTAAGCTTGTTCTTCTTTTCTCAGCACAAAGCTAACCAACTTCCCTTCTCTTACGCCTCTTTTCCATCACTCATGGACAGGTAACAGCAGCTACTTGTTCTTTCATGGTGTTTTTCTCATCAATAATGTCAGCTGTTCAGTACTTGATGTTGGGCATGGAACACACATACAGCGCCCTCATCTACGCTATAATTTGCTTTGTCGCTTCACTTATCGGATTGATGGTAGTGCAGAAAATAATTAGGAAACATGGGAGAGCCTCTTTGATTGTGTTCTCAGTGGGTATTGTGATGATTTTAAGCACAGTGCTTATGACAAGCTTCGGAGCTATTAATGTTTGGAAGGATTACAAAAGTGGGAGATATATGGGGTTCAAACCACCCTGTTAAAGTAAAAGCTTTGCAAATATAATGTTTACTCATGTTTTTTATCATTTAGAATGATGGAGACAGGCAAATATCATTTTAGAAACTCAGATCAGTCGGCCTTCTGAAGCTAAGCTGCAATGATTTATATCTGGAAATGTAGTTCGTTAAAATATACTCAAGAGTAAAATCAATTGCAGTACAGGAATAAAATTAAATTTTTGCTAATCATCATTTCTATAAAACCAACTAGTTATCAGTACCTCTCACTGGTCTAATAAGAAGAAAGTAAACATGAAAAATAACAGAAAAAAAAAAAAATTGTCAACAAGATAGTTAACCGAAAACAAAAGAAATAACATCCTGTCTCTCATGTAAATTTAGGTTCACAGGAGTGATTGAAAACTTAGGCAACTGGAGAATGGAGTACATGATCCTGTGTTGTGTCAACTGCAGCAGGGGGTGTGAATTGCCACATGGGAACTCCAGGATAACCCATAAACGGCACCATCTTGCCTCCAAAAAACTGTCCAGGGCCTGGATATGGAGAAGGGACTGGAGAAGGTAAGAAGCCTGGCTGAGGGTTCAAGCCTTTCACTTGCTGTTCAAGTTTCTCTTTCTCTGCCTTCAGTTTCTGCTTCTCGTCTCTAAGTTCATTCTTCTCAGCCTACAAAAAGGATTTCAGCTAAAGTCTGGGTACAAATGTGATGTACTTGCAATTGTTTTCTCAGAAAAATCAACAAATCCAGATTATTTCTACATGAGGAAGGTGTTTATTTATCAAAAAGAGGTGAAACAGAATGTAAACTAGCACACCTTCAGTTCATTTATCTTATCCTGTAAATCTTCATGTGACTCCTTCAGTTTCTTAGCTTCATCCCTCAACTGATTTACCATTCGGACGGCATCATTCAATATAACGCACTTGTCCATTTTGGGCGGCCTTCCAGGCTCCAGAATGGAACTTAATTCTTGGAACCTAAACTAATACCAAAGGTTAAGTTGAAACGGTGATAAAATCAAAACAGAGGAAAGCATTGGTAAGAGAACACAGAAGTATACAGTATGGACAGAGTGCTTGCCTATCATTTAATCGGTCTCTCCTCATTTTCTCTCTGCATGCTTTAGAGTCTGATGCACTGCATGATCCTGACTTCACCCTATATAGAAGTTGTAAAATTATTCAAGGACAGTTAGTACAGAGATTACCAAAGGCACAAAATATGTCAAAAACATAAAACGTAGTAATAGTTTTGAAAAATAATCCTGAATGTATTATTTCTCTATCAAAAGCAAGGATGCGAGGAGGGTAGTGATTGGTGAATACGTAGAAGTAGATACATACCTCTTCCTGGAGCCAGGCTCCTTAATCCCATCCGAGTTTCCGAATGAATCAACAAATTCTGCACTGAGAATGATAAGTGAAGAGTATTTAGAGCACACATACACAAGATAGTCTTTTAGGCCCAAAACTATTCAAATTTTAAAAACATCTGTATGGCCTACTTATAAAAACCTATCTTAACGGGCCTAATTATTAAAAGCCTGTTCCGATTATGACACAAACATTCTAATTTAAACAAATCTCTACCCTACTTATTTTTAAAACCTATTTCAACGGGTCTAATTATTTTAAGAAACTACTCTAATTAAAACACACATAACTATTCTAATACATACACATCTCTAGAACAGAAGTAAATATTAATAGAATAAAATATTTAAATATACATAAATAAGATAACAAATATTAAAAGTAGTCCATGCATCGCACAAGATATAACCTAGTATACTTATAGATTGCTCCCCAGACTCTTAACTTTTCAAGACAGTGATTTAGAAAACAGGGAATATACATAGAGAACTTGAAAAAAAAAATAGCAAATTGTTCTTTGGGTCTGGCTGCAACTCTTCAGTCATCATTACCAGGTTCAGTGTTTTAAAAGGATGTCTTGGGTTCTGCCTGGGTGCCAACCTAATCAATGGCGTTCTCTCACACACATAATGTTACCTAACAGTAAATGCATACAAACTATCATGTCTATAATACATATGTTTGGTGATATTAATAAGGGATATTCCAAATGGTACCACTGTACAATTGGCTTTTCCATTTGGTATCATCCAACATTTTTGACTTCCAAGTGGTACCACTGTACTTTTGACTTCATCCATTTTATACCATTCTGTCAAGCAAGGAAACGTTAGTCGGACGTTAGATTATTCTTAATGGTACCACTATACAATTGACTTTTTCAATGTCATCCAATATTTTTGACTTCTACATGGTACCATTTTTCTCTCACTAAAATCAAATTTTTCTTTCACAACTTATCTATATGCTTTGTCTGTAATAAGTCATTGATTCTCTAACTATCACTATTTCTCATAAGCAATCAAGTCATTCATTAGACTCGGATCCAATTGTCCAATCATAATAAACTTTGATTAATAGTTCAAAATATTAAATTAATACATAATATATAAAATCAACCCGCATCAACATATAAATATATAATGAGTGCTCAGATCTGTCCAGGAGCTTCCGGAGGGTATACATTATATATATAATGTATGACTAATTAATGACTTGGAGGCTGATCAGAAAAAGTGAGAGAATCAATGACTTATTATAGGGTAAAATGTATAAATAAATTGTGAAATTCAGAGAAAAAATTGACCTAAGTGAGAGAGAAATGGCACCATATAGAAGTCAAAAATATTGGATGACACCGTATAAAAAAGTCAATTGTATAGTGGTACCATTAATAATAATCTAACGTCTGACCAACGTTTCCAACGTTTTCTTGACAGAATGATATAAAATGGATGAAGTCAAAAGTACAATGGTGCCACTTGGAAGTAAAAAATGTTGGATGGTACCAAATAGAAAAGCCAATTGTACAGTGGTACCAATCGGAATATCCCTATTAATAATTAAATAGAAATACTAGCACTGGGTAGCAATATTAATCAAGTAACAAATTCTTACAGCATGCTTTCTACTTGTTACTTGTAACAGTAAACCTGACATGCTTTGACTTTAGAATAAAAAATGCTCTAGTTAAATTAAAAATCAGAATCTTAGACATTCTATAGCGTCTGCCTAAGATCTGCTTAAAAAACTAGCTGACACTGCCAATAGACCCGAACACTGAAAAGTTTATCCACTGCCTGGAATTTTTCTAAACCTTTTGATCATGCCCTAGCGGCAATCAGTTATGCAATATGCATTATCCACAAACTCCACAGCATCTTGAACTTGCATCTCCATCACCGACTAACTATACACACACACACACACAAACATATATATATATATATATATATATATATATATATATATATATATATATATATATATATATTGTACAATCACTCTAATCGAGAAATGATGACAACACTTATTATTTGGTGATATGGTTTTCACCCCAAATGTCTGGCTGAAACCCACACCACTTGAATCTGCCTCATTCTACTCACTTGATTTCCCTCCCAACTAATTACAATATGAGGCATAGAATGGAGAACCTTTAAGAAGTTTCAGCTAAAAATTGCAAGCAATTTTGCTACATTAGCCCATGATAATTTCATTAGTGCGAACTCTTAATCACAAAAGCTGAAAATCACTAGGCAAAAAAAACTATAACGTGTAACAAATCATAACTCTGTCTTTCCTCAGAAATGAAGAAACACACTACTGGTGTTAATTAAAGCAATTCCTCTTTTTTGCATACTATCGTTCCATTAGGTTGGAAGGAATGGAATGGACTGGGATGGAATCAAAATCGTAAAATAACATTGAAGGGGACAGAAAGAAGAATAAAAAAACAGTACACTGCAAATTTTCAGTTTTATCCCTAGATGGGTGGGAATTGAGTTTTACTTCAAAATTCATATGAATAAAATGGAGTAAGTAGAATAATTATAACTAAATACCCTCAAAACAGTGCAAATTTGATTCCACTCTAACCATTTTAAACTCCATCCAACCAAGGCAGCATTTAGGACAAGCCCTTTTCGCTCAAACTCCGGCATCTCAAATCCGATAAAAAAGGAGCCAAACTATAGGCCCAAATCAGGGCAGTACTCACTTCCAAATTCAGCCAAATAAAATACATAATTATCAAATCAGAAATGACAGTGAAACCACTCTAAAGAAATGACTCATTCACTTAAATTACTAAACACACTTTTTCTCATATGTAATCAAAAGCCCTCCTATATTTTATCCCTTTTCTTCAATAAAATGCTTATGTAGTTCACCACATATGATCTACATCTGATAATCTTATGGGCCAGTTCCTTTATCTTCATTCTTGCATATTATACACATACATGACATTTAACATAAATTACACATACTTAAATCCATCAAACACCTAAATAAACAACAACCCATCAAAAAGATCCAATCTTTAACTCAAATGACAATAAAATTCACAAAAAATCAAATCTTTAAACTGCAAAATCAAATCTTGAAATTAAAAAAAAAAAAAAAAAACATAAAAATCAAAACTTTTTTTTTTTTTTTTTTATGCAAACATAAAAATCAAACCTTAATACATTAGAATGAGGAAATGAATTGGTGGGCCATTGAAAAGCAGGGTCAAGAGAAGGAAGATGACCACCAGGAACGGAAACATCATCGAGCAATCCACAATCAAACATCCAATTTGGGTTATTCTCCGGCGACACCATCCTTTTTCAATTTCACCGGAAAATAATTAAGGAAAATATTATAAAAAAAAGAGGAAAATTGAGAATAAAATAATAAGAAGGATATTGTTTGTTGGGGGGTTATTTGTTTGCGTGGGCAAAGTTGAAAAGGAGTTTTGTGGTGTAATGTTATGTTATGTAGCTGGTTGCATCTACTCCCAAGACTTGTTCTTCACTTTCTTGCAACTTACACTTACCGTATATTGTACACATATAATATGTACTCCCTCCGTCCAATTTTTATAGTCAATCCGTCAAAATCCACTTTTTATTCATTCATGTCAAATAAATTTAAGTTATCAAGTAATTGTATTATTTTTCAAAAAGTTAACATAATTAACATATAATTTACCTTATTAATTAAATATGGACAATAATTTTGGGACAAAGAAAATAGAAAATACTGGACAAACATAAAAAAATGGACCCTTTTCTTTTTTGGGTGAGTCATTTTATTTTGAGGGTGTACTTAATTTAGTATAGGATTTGAGGAATATTGACTATTTTATAAATTATAAGTTGACTTTCCTTACAAACATAAATCTATACTATTATATAAATTCCGAAACATTAAAAGTTTTGGTACCTATTTTTTGGTACTAAGTGAATTTACTTATTCACCCTTCATTATCAAGAAAAATAAACACACCTAAAATAAATAATAACATAATATAATTCATGGTAATTAGTCGAGATATTACCTTTTATAAACACCTAAAAACCTCAATTGTATCATATATTTCCATCATTAATATTTCCTTTCGAATTAAAACACGTTACCATTTTAATTTAAAACAAATCTTACCATCATTAATATATACATGAAAATATCACAACATAAATTTCAAGAAAAATATTACACCTAAAATAAATAATAACATAATATAATTAATAGTAATTAGTCGATTAACATAATAAAATTAATGGTATTAGTCGACTACCTTTTTCACATTAGTATAATAAAATTTATGGTAATTAGTCGATTGCCTTTTCACAGTTACTTTTAGTTGAAGATATTATCTTTTATAAACACCTAAAAATATTCATATCATATCTTTCGATCATTAATATTTCCTTTCGAATTAAAACACATTACCTTTTTAATTTAAAACAAATCTTACAATTATATATACCCGAAAATATCACACCATAATTTTCAAGAAAAATAGAACACCTAAAATAAATAATAACATAATATAATTAATTGTAATTACTCGATTGCCTTTTTCACATTTACTTTTAGCTGAAGATATTACTTTTTATAAACATCTAAAAAGATCAATCGTATCATATCTTTTAATCATTAATATTTCCTTTCTAATTAAAACACGTTACCTTTTTAATTTATAACAAATCTTACAATCATTAATATATACCCGAAAATATCACACCATATTTTTCAATTATTAATAAAATATACTAAAAATTTTATACGTTGTTTATAATAATAAAACATTAATATAATCCGTAAACATGAGTATATTAAATTACATCAATTTAAAATTAAAAAATTATTGAAAATAATGATATAAAAAATATAATCATAATATTAAATAAAATTTATAATATCTATACTATTATATTAAAGCCGAAACATTGAAAGTTTTGGTTTTCGGTTTGGTTATCCCATTTATTTTGGTTGTCACAGATAATTAAATTATAAAAATAACTTAAAAAGCTAATTACTAAGGTTAACGTAATTATATTCAGATTAAAATTCCTTTATCCATATTGAGCTTCTACTTGGACTCTTTTTTCAGCTCCAACAACTCAATTACCCATTTTTTCTAAAGATTTTACTTCTAATTGAAACACTTTACCATTTAATTTAAAATAATATTACAATAATTAATATATATCCAAAATATCACACCATATCTTTCCGTAATTATTTTAGTAGTAATTTTTGTAATTAAAACAAGTTACTTTTTAATTTAAAATTAATCTTGCGATAACTAATATACACCCAAAAATATCTCACCATATATTCAAATCATTATTTTTAGTAATAAATAAGAATCGTTAGATCTAATAATAAGATATATTATATGATTAATTTACTAAAAATTCAAAGTTAAAACCCGTCAACGACATTCTTAATTTAGAATTTTACAAAATAAATTTCAAACCATGCATATCATTATATAAATTTATATTAAATTAAAATTAAAAAATTATTAAAAATAAGGATTATATAAAAACATAATTATAATGTTAAATAAAATTTATAACCTATCAAAAGAAACCCGTGCTTCGCACGGGTTATAAGCTAGTTTAAATGAAAAAGTGAGACACATAATGATTTGATTTTTTAGTTAAAGTTTCCACTTAAGAAATATAGATGTAGGACTTTTGTATTTGGTGATCAATCTTAACAATTATGATATAAACCAAATTATATTAAGCACATCCAATATAATATTATTTATTTACAAAAAATACTAGGTTTAAAGTTTCTTTTTGCAAAAATATCATCTCCTTTAATTCTTTGCATATTTACTATCTTATACTTTCTTAATTGCAAAAATACTATCTTTTGTATTCAGTTGTATATGTGGTTGCATATGCAACTTTTTTAACCTGTGTTTTAAAAAAAAAAATTAAAAATAATTCAGATGAACAGTAACCTGCCACGTGGTAGGTTACTGTTCATCGATTTTTTTTAATTTTTTTATGGTGGGGTAATTTTCGTGGATTTGGGTTGCAAGGCCCCGCCAGGGGCCTTATTCAACTCATTGCAACCACATGAAACTGAATGCAACCACATGCAACTTTTTTTTTTTTAAGGTGTGGTGATTTTGGTGGATTTGGGTTGCAAGGCCCTGCCATGGGCCATATTCAACTCAATGCAACTGAAAAACGAAAGTTGCATTCAGTTGCATGTCGTTGCATTCAGTTGCATAAGAAAGTTTCATTTTTCAGTTATTATTTTCAACCGCTTTTTTGAAATATATATATATATATATATAGGCTTTTGCTCAAATACAAACCAATCCTTAAATACAAACTATAAACTAACATTAGATTAATTATATTTCATTTATTCTAAGGTTCCCACCAAGGGTACCTTCACAAAAAATACTTAAAATAATTGGCTCTATCCACCAAAAAAAAAAAACTTGACGTGGAAATGCGAAGCATTTAAGACAGTAAACGGATGAGTTAGGTAGTCATGAGGGCCGCAGGCCCTCGACACACCCGTCAATCGTCTATTGCCTTTACCATTGATTGCCGTTCCTTATAACTTTAGAATGATAAAGGCGCGAAGCGCCGTACAAGAAGGTGCGAAACACGGTTAACCAGTGAAATCCACTGCCACGTCATCACGTGAACAGTGATGTTTTTTTTTTGTTGAATGGAGCCAATTATTTTAAACACTTTTTGTATTGGGGTACCCCTAGTTTGATCATTAGATTAGCATGAAATATTGAATTAGTGTCTAGTTTGTAGTATATATATATATATATATATATATATATATATATATATATATATATATATATATATATATATAGAGAGAGAGAGAGAGAGAGAGAGAGAGAGAGAGAGAGAGAGACGGAGCTATAGAAGGGCTCCCCTGGGCTTAAGCCCAGGGTGATTTTGGGAAAAAAAAAATTACTAGTTATGTTTATATTGAATTTTTAGAGCCCAAGTATATATCAAGCCCAGCAGAAAATTTTAGTTGTTATGTATATATTGATTTTTGAGAGCCCTAAGTATGTATGGAACCCATTAGAAAATTTTATTATTTATGTATATATTGATTTTTTAGAGCCCAAGTATGTATCAAACCCATGAGAATACTTGTCAAGCCCACCCCATGTTCAAATCCTGGTTCCGTCCCTGTATATATACAATATATATATATATATATATATATATATATATATATATATATATGCAACCACATGCAACTAACCTTTTACGCATTGTTCCATTTGAATTTTCATATGCAGCTGCGCCGCCCTTATATACAACTGGAAGTTGGGTCAAAAAAAAAAATTCCACTTTCGTTTTTCAATTGCATTTAGTTTCATATGAGGTTGCATTCAGTTGCATGTGGTTGCATTCAGTTGCATAAGAAAGTTCCATTTTTCAGTTGTCATTTTTGACCTCTTTTTTGAAATATATATATATATATATATATATATATATATATATATATATATATATATATTAAAAAAGAGGTCGAAAATGACAACTGAAAACTGGAAGTGGCAACTTTCATTTTTCAGTTGCATTCAGTTGAATATGGCTCCTGGCGGGGCCTTACAACCCAAAATCCACCAAAATCATCTCACCTTATAAAAAATAAGTAAAAAAAGTTGCATATGCAACCACATATGCAACTGAATACAAAATATAGTATTTTTGCAAATAAGAAAGTATTTTTGCAAGTAAGATAGTATTCTTGCAAATAGCTATTCTTGTTAAGTATTGAACACACAAAAGAATACATTGGGGGTGAATGGATTCTTGAACTTTTCTTGTACTTGAATCTGTTTGGTGTACGTAGAAAGATATGTGTTATGTGTGTGCAGAAATATAAGTGTAGATAATGAACAACACAAGACACGATATCATTTTAATCTAATATTTTATTAGATAAAGATTTGCTACAACCTCTGAATACAAATGATAGTATTCTCAGCTTCGTTTTTCTCAGAGAAATGTAAGTTTTTGAATGTGTCTCTCTAAAACTTCTCTCTAACTAAAGAAGTGAGGTTGTATTCTTATAGAGCATGAATACAACCTACTTACTACAAATAAGGTTACAGGATAAATTACTTTCTAATATGTCTATCCTATTTGAGTAAGCATCCAAACGGTTACAGGTTTGACTTCTTGAAGTTCTGTTCAGATCCACTTCTTTAGCTCTTTGTCTCTTGTACATCTCTCTAAGCTTCTTTGTAGGCTTTCCAAAGTACCTTACAATTTGTGGTCCATAAAGTGCTTTGGCTTGTTGCAGGTTTCTGACTTGTACAATTTCTCCAGTATTTTGTCTCCAAGATTGTATTCGAGAAGTAACTTAGTAATTTATTCGAGAACTAGAATTGACTTGATAGATAACTCTGAGTTCTCGAATACTGCAAAGATGACATATCGAAACACTTCTCGAATAGCTCTTTTCTTCAGGAATCCTTGAGTTGTCGAATAGAGCATTTAATTTATCGAATCCCTGAGATATCGAATAGCTTTCTGAGTCTTTGAGATATCGAATACAACTTTGACTTGTTGACTCTCAGAGAACTCGAATGATGCTTTGACTTGTTGACTTCTTGAGTTCTCGAATAGAGTATTAGACATGTCGAATCTCTGAGTTGTCGAATGAGGATTTGACTAGTTGACTTCCAGAGATATCGAACAGTGTCCTTGTAGATATCGAATCCTTGACTTGTCGAATGCTAGACTTCTCGAATAGATCAAAACACTTCTCGAATTAGTACTTAGGCAAATCTTCATTCTCCAAATTCCAATTGTGTTTATTTTGACAGTCTTGGTCTTCAAGCTTGAGGCATGATCCTTGGAACTTCTTTCAAGCATTATTCTCTTACTTTAATTACAGTTACACATGTAGAAATTGATGCCTATTACAAGTACTAAAACAAGTAGAAACTCTACAACTAGAGGTTCCCTCAGTTACGAGGTCATGTAGGTAATGCATAGCATTACAAATAATTAGGCTTGTTATTAGATGTACTCAGGCATGCCTCTGTGACTAACAATCTCCCCCAAATTGTGAGTGAGACCCTTAGTCACAATTTCATGTCTGATAACAAGCCTAACATACATAAAGATAAAACTTGATAGTATATGTATGAAATTGACTAACAACATGGATAGAACTACAATGAGTGATCTTACAGATTATGATGAAATACTAGCCTTTGTCATTTGATTCCATCTCCATTGCCTTGGCTTTTAGATCATAATATGCCTTCTGTTTCCTTTCTTTCTCCTTTCTTGCATTCTCATCCATAGCTCTTATGATCTCTGCCATAGCATCTAATTCTTCAAGCAGAATAGAGTTCTTGAAATCTTCAAGTACTGGCTTCAGAATGTTGGCAGGATAGTGATTGAGTAGGTTCATTCTTATATTGATCTGATCTCCATTTCTTCTTCTATACTTCACCATATAGGGGTTGAACTGAACTCTACACAATCCTTTTGCCCTTAGCTTTTCTGCTTCAACTTCCAGCCTATCTAGCTCCTTCTCTCTTTCTAGCCAATTCTCAAGACACCCCTTTCTTATCTTCTCAGCATGATCCCTCTTCATCTTCACAAAATCAATCAACTCCATCTTCCACACCCTCTCCACTTTGTCTTCAGAATCCAATAATGCAATAATTCTTTCTATCTCATATAACTTGCCCCAATTTTGACAACCTCCTTGTTTGAATTTCTTCTGACTTCCATCAGTGTATTTGATCTCAAGGCAGTCATTCACAATTGCAGCATAGTAAATTCTTTGAGCTCTTAGAAATTGCAGTTGGTCTTCATCAAAATCTTCATCTAGTGGTTGGAGCTTTAATCCTGGAATGATTGTCAGGGCTCTTGATTTAGATGGCTTCACTCTTCTTAAAGCTTGTTTGAATTTGATCTTTTTCACTTGATTGCTTGGCAGAAACTTGTGACCTTTGCTTGTAGACCATTGTAGTATACCATTAGCAGTTCGCTTTTGGAAACATACAGATGGTTTCTGTATTCACCCTAGACTTAGAGTCTTGTGTTGTGGTGAGATTACTGTTAGTAATGCCTAGGGCTTGCTGTTTTCCACTTTTCCTCTCATAGATTTTGCCTTGGTCATCATCATCCTTCTTGTCCTTGCTGTCCTTTTTCTTCTTCTTGTCTTCATCGTCCTTGTCACTCATGTGATGTCTTCTCCTCCCATCACTCTTATCCTCATCTTTATCATCCTTCTTTCTCCTTGCTTTAGCCATCTCTGGGACAGAGCCAGTTGCTATGAAAGATCTGAGAATATGCAATGCTTCCAACTCTTCAGCAGTTCTCATCCCATTCTTCTTTTGTAGTTGATCAATGATGTCAATTATAAGTCTATGATTTCTGATAGTGAGATCCTTGGGAATGACAAGCTGATTGACATCTTCTATCTTTGTACCAGACTGACAGAGAATGGTTCTTGGATTAATGCACACTTCAGGCAGTCTAGCTTGTTGACCATTCCTAAGTTCAGATTATAGGCTCTTGTTGTTTTCTCCCTTATTTTCAATCAGCTCCAAGATAGCATCAATCTCTGTGAATTTTAGAACTTTCAAGGTGTCATAAGATATATGCCATATTTTGCCATTGGTCACCATCATAATTTCCTTGAGAAAGATTTGATTTAGCTTTCTTGGAATCACTGTTAGATATTTGATTTGATCTTTGAGGCTCCTTCTGTACAGCAGTGTATCTCCTTCAACCTTTGCCTTTGAGGTTTGCGGAAACTTCAAGAATGCAGCATCATGATAAATCTTTGAATTTGTTACTTTTATCAGTTTGGCCTCTATAACCACATTAACTTCAACTGGATCATCTTTATATCTGGAGGCTTGTGTTTGATCAATTGGCATTGAACCTGCCACCACTGTGGATGTAATTGATTGCTTTAAACCACTTGGGGTAGTGATATGCACAGTTGGTAGGGTGACAGATGGTAGAGAGGAGATACCACTTGAGGTGTAGATCTTGTTCTTGGATGACCACCCTCAGAAATGGTTATGCCTTTCTCCTCAGGTCTCTCCTCTTTAGGTTTCTCCCCCTTAGGTTTTGAGTTCCTTAAGGTCCTCTTCTCCCCCTTAGGCTTGTTGTCAGGCACAGAGGCTGTAGTAGTGGCCTTTGGGTTGGAAAAGGTGGGATTGGCAGATTCATCAGGAAGAGAGAGCCCCATGTGCTTCATCAGAGCAGACAGCATTTATTGTTGGTGAAGAAGAACATTAGCTGTGGTGGTTGCTTGAGTGTCCAACTGCTCAGAGAGGGTTGCAATTTTGTCTGTAAGATGAGTATTTGACTGTTTGAGGGAGGTCACTTCTTTCTCCAGAGCATCCACCTTGTTGAATAACTCAGTAGATTAAAAACCAGACAGTGATTGTTCCTTGAGCCTCAATACCTCAAATTTGGTCATATCATGAACAAGGACTTCAGTCACCAGCTTATTTCCATATTGATTTGCAAAAAGAGTCCTCAGCATGGCATTGGCATCAGTTGTCCGACCGGATAGATTTTGAAATTGAGTTGCTAGATTATTGACAGTTCCATGAAGCAAAGCCAATCCATTGTCCATCTTGGTGCAGGTAGATTTGCAGTCTTGTATAGTTTTGGGGACAGGATCTAGAGTGGGAAACTTGGCAGCAAATTCTCTCTTGATTGCACTCACTTTCTTGGCTGTGTCATCACACACTTTATTGACTTCTGTTTTAACTCCTTTGCCAAGGTAGCGAGCAGCCTTGAGAAATCCCTTGTAGGAATCATTTATAGGCTCATACACTTCACTAGGAGACAGAGATTTGGCATTTGAGCCCAGTGAAGTGATGTACTCCTCTCTTAGATATTGTAGAGCTTCATTGAGATTAATGTCATATTTTCCTTGTAGCCAGGCATCTACATTGCCATCTCTCTCAGCTTCATTTGCTATTTTCTCCATTTGATCCTCCGCATCTGCTTTATGACATAGGTGAATAGCCTCATAGTCTGGATCTGACATGTCTGTAGTGAGTAGTTGTTGAGCAGTCTTTGTGAACTCAGGAATCTGATCCACAATTAAGTTTTGAAGAGATTCAACCATCAATTGTTGTGGAACAGACCCTGATCTTGAAGCACTGTCATGTTGCACAAGCTTCAGCCATTGTGACATGAAGTTAGAGCTAGATCTAGGCAAGCTAGACTCCTTAATTACAGATGCAACTTCTACAACCGGGTGGATTGACTCTACTACTGTTGTCTCCACAAGAGTGGGATGAATTACAATAGTAGTTGACACAGGCACAGAGTCTCTAGTGAAAACTAGTGAATCCTTTGTGTTTGTGATGGTGTCATTAGGATATGCCCCAGCTTGCATTCCCTCACCATCTAAATGTGGTTCCTGGGTGATGAGCAAAGTGTCATGCACTAAGTCACTTGAATCCATTGGCTCACTAAGAGAAGAGAATTCTTGGTGATCAATGCATTGCTCCTCATTTGCTTGAGTTGCGGGCTCCAAAGAAATTTCAGTGTTAGATTCTGGAAGAGAAGTGTCTTTAAGAATGGATTTTGGCAACTCCCCCTGAGAAATAAAGGGTGTTTCAAGTGTGATGTGCTCTCCACTCAGTTTTGTGCCAGCCTTATCACTCCCAAGTGCTGACTCATTACAAGTAGGTGCATTGGGGAGGATGCTTGATTCTATAGATGCACCCTGTTGAGAGGATACATATAGTGAGCTATGTGCCCCTGATTTTACAACTTCAGCCATTTGTGTAACTGAAGAGGTGGCTTTAGATTTCTTCTTCTTTGGTCTCTGTAAGGGTGACTCGGGTTCCTCACTTTCTAGACCTAATTCTACAACCAATGCTGCTTCTGTCAAGATATTCAAGGGTTCAGATTTAATCTATTTTATTTTCTTCTTCTCCTTTTTACTAACACCACCTTGTTGAGAGGATGATGCAGGTGGCTCTGTGTTTGGTACAGTGTTTGGTTGAGGGGGTTAGTTAGCAGGCCCTGGGTTAGCATTTTGTTCTACTTGCTTAGGCCTAGCTAACTCAGATTTAGAGGCAAATATTGGCATATTGTGGGGGTAAGACTCAAATAACCTCTGCATATGAGGGGTTATTACAAGTCTAACATCCACATCATTCCTAGTGTCCAAATTACCAAAAATGAGTTTGGTCATGGACCTAGGGTAGCCTATTCTAGTTTTATCTTGTAAAGCATAATGTAATGTAATATGTAATAGAGGAAATATATAACTCACCTAGGATAAAAGATAAATAATATTAACTCTATACAGGGATCGTGAAAGTTGAAGAACAAGCATCAACAAGAATCAAGTTGGTGAAAGAAGTTCATTAACATGATCAAGCCTCAGTGACAAAATAAGATGTACAGATGATTCAGTTGAAGGGCCAAAAGATTCCAGAGATAAAGTTTTTATGATTGCATAATTCTTAGCAGTGTTCTTAAAGACATGATACGAAGACCACGAGTGAATGTTAGTCATCTGTGAACCAGACCAGTTGCACTAGGCGTCAATACTTCACAAAGGAATCAAAGTATCTAACTCAGAAAAACTGTTAAGAGAGAGCGGTGTTGATATCCTCTAGTTAGTTGGAAGCTGAATATTTAAGGATGTCAAAATAAGAAGAAAATGAATAGTATCAGAAATTACTATTCATATAAATAGTATCTGAAATTACTATTCATATGAATAGTAACTAAAATTACTATTCATATAAATAGTAACCGAAATTACTATTCAGATGAATAGTAACTAAAAATACTATTCACATGAATAGTAACCAAACGTACTATGCAGGCTGGGTCCCACCTGTTTAATATTATAACTTTTGAAAATAGTGCCCGGTTACTATTTGGGGTTGGTGAAATAGTGTCCGGTTACAATTTGGGGGTTGTTGGAATAGTGCTCGGTTGCTATTTGGGGGTTGTTGGAATAGTGTCAAATAGTGACTTTCTTTAATCTATAAATAGGCCTGTTGTATTTCATTTCAAAACACACCTCAACACACAACTTTATCTTCTCTCTCTTATATCTTCTCTGTGTAAGCTGCTAGACAGTCCATCTAGTAGGGAAGCCGGCTTAGCCCGCTTTCAGGAAGTGTCGGGTAGAAGGTCCTCGTGCCTAAACTATCCTAGGAGTGTTTGATTTTGTAGCTGATCCATAGGATTAGATTGTGTAGCAAACCTTTGGGTTTTACCTATTCAAAGATATTTCCCAAACAGTTGTGTTATTTCGATTCAGTATTTTTGATCTCATATCCACATCAAAAATCGAAATATTTCTTAAATAACGTATTCAACCCTTATTCTACGTTATTCCGGACCTAACAATTGGCATCAGAGCCACTCTGTTATTATACAACAGTTAAGATCCAAAAAGCTATACAATCATGATAGGGAAAACACAAACTCCAACAACAAGCAGATATGAATCAATCAGAGTTCTAATACTCAGGGCATCAGAATATCCCATATGGAAGGTGAAGATGGAAATGTTTCTGGAGGCTACAGATCCAGAGTACTTAGACAGAATCCATGATGGTCCACATAAGCCTACCAAACTTTCTGTTGTAGTTGTTGGGGAGGAACAGAAAACGATTCCATAGGAGAAGAAAGACTACACTCCTGAAGATATCTCCTCTATTAGCAAAGATGCCAAGGTAAGGCATTTATTACATAATGCCCTTGACAATGTTATGTCTAACAGGGTCATTGGATGCAAAACTGCTAAGGAGATTTGGGATGCTTTGGAAGTCAGATGTCAAGGAGCCAAAGCCATCAAAAAGAACAGGAGAACAATACTCATACAGGAGTACGAGCACTTTGACTCAAATACTGATAAGTCAATAACAGTTATATATATGACAGATTCCTGAAATTGCTGAATGATCTATCACTGGTAGATAAGGAGTATAATCTTGAAGACTCCAATCTGAAATTCTTGTTGGCTCTTCCTGAGAAATGGGACTTAAAGGCCACTACCATCAGAGACAATCATGATCTGGAAGACATATCTCTTAATGAAATCTATGGAATGCTCAAAACTCATGAGCTTGAGATAGAACAAAGAAGCAAAAGGCATGGAGGCAAGTCCAAGATAATTGCTCTTAAAGCTGAGGAAAAAGCTTCTAAAGAAGTTACCGTGAAAAAGAGTCAATCCAAGGGAAAGGCTCTTATTACAAAGTCTGATACCGAGTCATCAAACTCTGGTGATGACACAAACTCTGACAATCTCACAGACTCTGATAATGAGGGTAGTGATGCTGAGATGATACAACTTGCAGCCCTTATGGTAAAAAACTTCAAGAAGATGGCTTACAAGAACTTCAGGAAGGGAAAGAAGTTCACACGAAGAGATTCAAATTTTGAAAAGAAGAATTTCAGAAAAGCTAAGGGAAAGGAAAGCAGGTCTGGGAAAGTGGACAAGTCCAAGATCACATGCTATAATTGTGGTGAGAAAGGACATTTTGCACCCGAGTGCAAGAAATCCAAAACTGATAAAAGTCAAGCTTACATCACAAAGAAGAAGGACTGGGCTGACACTTCAGACTCTGAAGATGAGGTGAACTATGCCTTGATGGCAAATGTTGATAGTATCTCTGAAGCTACTGAGACCAAGGTACCTCATTCTATTCTAGCTTTTGTACTACTGATATATCTGAGTTAAGACTCTTTCTTAAAAACTTGCATGTTAGCTACAGAGATCGGACTTTAGAAAATGAAAGAATAAAATCTGAAAGTCTAGACCTTAGAAAGAGAAATGACTATCTAGAATTAGAATTGGTCCAGATGTTAAAAATTCAGAAAGAGAGAGATGATGCTATTATTGTTAAAACTGAATTATTGAAAAAGCATGCTTATCTTGAATCTGAACTTGCTAAAGAAAGAAACATTATTAAAACTTGGACTAACTTTGGTAAAACTACTCAGATTATCATAGAGAATGATTGTTGGAAAGAAGGTCTAGGTTACACTGATAAAAAGAAAACTACCAACCTAGAAGCTGAGACCTCTAAACCTGTATTTACTGAAAAGGCTGCAAAACCCAAACTTAATCATATGAGGTTTGTACCAAAATCTGACAAACTAAAACAGGATGAAGTCAAATCAGTAAATATTAGTTTAATGTCTCAGGAACAGCTTAAACACAAGCTGAAGGAGTTAAAAAGAGTGAACAAGGTAAAAGAACCTAAGAAAAACAGAAATGGAAAGGTAGGCATCAGTAAAAGCAATAACTATATGCCTATTCCCAATGCTCCTAGGAAGAAATGTCATAACTGTGGAAATCCTAACCATCTTGCTACTTTTTGCAGGAACAATATAAACTCTATACCTCCTAAGTCAGGAGTTAAGAGTGGTTCAGTTAGGTTTAAGCCACAGAATCCTTGTTTTCACTGTGGCTGTATTTGGCATTCTATTTATACATGCAAAGAGTATCATAATTTGTATTATGATTATTATGAACTTAAACCCTCTTTGAATAAATTCAAGATTGATTCTACATGTATAAATTCTGATAAAAAGAATGTTAGCACAAACTCTGATAAGACTTCTGCTGCAAAAGCTAACAAACTTAATAAGGTCAAAGGATCCAAGCAAGTCTGGCTCCTTAAAACTAATCATTAGTGGTCTTTTTAATTGCAGGATAACAGGAAAAATATCCTTGTTCTGGACAGCGGATGCTCAGGACACATGACTGGAAATAAAGCCCTGCTATCAGAATTTGTGGAGAAAGTTGGCCCAAGTGTTTCTTATGGATATGGCAACATAGGAAGGACTCTGGGATATGGCAATATCAATCTTGGGAATGTCATCATTGAAACTGTAGCTCTAGTCTCAGGACTCAAACATAATCTACTAAGTGTGAGTCAAATCTGTGACAGAGGTTATCATATGGATTTCTTTGAAGAAAACGGTGAAGTTGTAAGCAAATCTACAGGAAAAGTTGTTATGAAGGGATACAGGCATGGTATCATTTATGAAGCCAAGCTTTTAACAAACTCTGATGGCTCTGTAATCTGTCTACTGAGTAGAGCATCAATTGAAGAAAGCTGGGATTGGCACAAGAGACTTTCTCATCTGAATTTCAACAGCATTAATGAGCTAGTGAAGAAAGATCTTGTGAGAGGATTTCCCAACTCAGTTTTTACTCCAGATGGCCTATGTGACTCATGTCAAAAGGCAAAACAAAGGAAAACTTCATTCAAAAGTAAGACTGAATCCTCAATTCTTGAGCCATATCACTTATTGCATGTTGATTTATTTGGTCCAGTAAATATAATGTCTATTGGAAAGAAAAGATATGCTTTGGTTATTGTTGATGAATACACCAGATATACATGGGTATATTTCATGCACAAGAAAGAAGAAAATGCATCAATCTTAACAGAGCATGTCAGACAACTGGACAAAGGATCTAAGCATACAGTGAAAATCATAAGGAGTGATAATGGCACTGAGTTCAAGAATGCAGTCATGGAAGAGTTTTGTAAAGAAAATGGAATAAAGCAAGAATTCTCTACACCAGGAACTCCACAACAAAATGGAGTAGTAGAGAGAGAAAACATGACTCTCATAGAAGCTACAAGGACCATGCTCGATGAAGCAAAGCTGCCAACTTACTTCTGGGCTGAAGCTGTGCAAGCTGCTTGTTTCACACAGAATGCTACACTCATAAACAAGCATAGTAAAACACCATATGAGATGGTGAAAAATAAGAAGCCGAACCTGAAATACTTTCATGTGTTTGGATGTAAGTGTTTTGTTCTTAAGACTCATCCAGAATAGCTTTCCAAATTTGATTTAAAAGCTGATGAAGGAATCTTTGTTGGATACCCACTATCCACAAAAGCATTCAGAGTCTACAATTTAAGAACAAAAGTGGTCATGGAATCTATCCATGTGTCTTTTGATGATAAGAAGATAACAGGACTCGAAGATTTTGATGAACATGACCAGCTGAGATTTGAGAATGAAGAAATAAATGTTGATCTACAAAATTCTGATACTCTTTCAGACTCTATTGTTCAATCTAAACCAGTAGATCAGACAGCAGCACATGTTGAGGGGGAGCAAATGAACGATGAACCCCAATCAAGTGAAGAAACATCTGCTACTAATGATTCTTTAAACTCTGAAAGCAACAGCTCAGGGGGAGCAAACAATGATTTTGGATCTACTAGTCACCACACTCAACACAATTATGAACTTGGGGAATCATCAAGATCAAATCTTCCGAGACAAAGGGCATGGAGTAGCGCGCATCCCTTTGAACAGATCATTGGTGAACCGGACACGGGTGTACAGACTAGAAGAGCAACACAGAATGAATACAATTTCGCAGGATTTTTATCTCAAGTTGAACCTAAAAAGGTTGATGAAGCTCTAGATGATCCAGATTAGGTAACTGCAATGCAGGAAGAACTCAATCAGTGCAAGAGGCAGACAGTTTGGAAGCTAGTTCCAAGACCAAAAGATAAATCTATAATTGGTACTAGATATAACGCCTTAGAAATTTTCAGAATTTTTAATTACTGATATTATTTATTTAATATTAAATGTGAATAATGTGGCGTATATAATTGTTGTGGAGGTAAAGTATCTGTGGAATAATATTTGTGGGTTTAGTTGTGATTTATATTTGATGTGTAAGCCCGGACATTTTTTTTATTATATTTTTGGGAATTTATTTCCTATTTAATTGTGCTATAATTATCTTCTTTGAATTTTATAAAATCTTCGGGATTAGCAGAAATCCTGAAATCTTCTTCATTAATAACTTTATTAGTTTATATGACTTTTAAAAATATTTGGTGAATTATTTTGGGTTCCAAGGATTTTAAAATGATTTTATGAATTATTTTTCCATTTTATGGATTTAATCTTGTAAAATCCATATTTAATTCGTTTTCGATCCTAAAAATATTTTAAAAATATGTGGGTGATCGTATATTTACATTCTTCATTTTTAAATTTTTAAATTAAATATTCCATCCATTCGTATTTAATTGTGATTTTACAAATTGATTTTTAGTTTCATTTAAAAAGAATTCACAAAAATGTTTCTAGATTTTTCCCCCAAATTCTAACTACTTAAATCCCTAATTCCTTATTACACCACCGACTACAACATCAATCGCAGTCTACTCTCTCTCGAACTCTCTCTCAAATTCTCCCAGCTTCTCTATTTCTCCACCGCCCCGCCGTCTTCCTTCCGTTTTCCTGCCGGTAAAAACTCATGTCTCTCTCCCCCTGTTGTTCCTAGTTGCTCTGTTCCGTAGCAGGTATGAGTGGGTGTTCGACCGGTGGCGTTTTCCGGTGGAATTGTGGCCGTGTGTGTGTGTGAGTGGTTCGTGTGCGTGAGTTGAGCTGGGTGTGCTGTGTATGCGATTGTGTGTGTAAGTCTTGTCATGAAATGTTGGTATCTGAATTTGGAGCTTTCCAAATTACTATGGTTCGATTGCAAGTAATTGGAATGGTGGAGTTGCGGATTGGGAGCCCAGTTGGGGGTTACCGTCGCGACTTTGCTGTTCCTGTGAGCTTACTAAGTTTCATATCACTACTATGGTGATTGTGGTGGTGTACTGAACTTGAGACCTCCTCGTTACTTCGGTTCGAGTTTAACTGTGAATTCGGTTATTGTTGTTGCAAATTAATTCCGAATATTGATGTTTCCACTGACATTTTATCTATATTATTCTGAAGATAAATTATGTAATATCCGTGTAAATAATTCGTGTGGAATTTTGAGTTGGAGGCCCAAATTAGGGTACCCTCGAAATTTTGCCCCATCGACAATGATATTAAAATAAAAAATTTAGTCGATGGTAATTGGGGATGATGATTTTTCTGAGCCAAAATTTAAATTTTAAAAATTACGTTATAATTTTTAATTTCTTGTTTTTTAATTCTAAATTTATGTAATTGTTTAGTAAGATGAACTAGTTGGATTATTGGACTGTGGTTATATTACTGGTGATGATTGTGTTGGTTGTGTCGGCTGTATCCCGACTGGCAGTCCCCCGTATAAAGGGGATGCCGTCAAATTTTTTCTAAAAATCTTAATTTATTTCTCGAAAATGAGTATGTATAATTATATAACTTGCATAAATTATGTCGGGCTTCATATTTTAAAACTGAGTGATTATGTGGTAATGTACCATTTATGATTAAATATTTTGCCAGTGGCTTGTATAATGTTATTATATAATTAAATAAATGTAAATTAGGAGACTATTCGCGGGGGTAGATTAAGTTAAACTTTGATATTGATTAGCGAATATTGAATAGAATTCTAAAATAGTGTTATATTGTGTGTAGATCCCGTGGATAAAGGGAAAGCTAAAGTTGAGGACGTAAAGACTCTTCGAATCCTGTGATTTCCTGGTTAAGGCAAGTAAATTACTTCACTTATCATTCAAGTAAATTATGATTATTATAACTTGATTCTTATGTTCATTTGATATACCATTGATATAACTGTTCTGATAAATTCCATTAAATTCGAATATTCAATTGTTATACCCCAAATCAAAAATGTTGAGATCATTAATTCTTTTAGTGACGTATCTTAAATCAATACCCCTTTTTCTATATCGAACTTGTCGATATCTAGGTCAGAAATTACCCGACCTTATTTCATTTTGCGAGATTTGAGATGTTGATCTGGAACGAAAGTGTCCAGGGTGTTTGGCAGTTGAGGTGGTCGATTGTTCCGACACCTGAGGTCTAGTTATAGGATTCGACTGTTAGTTTTTTTAAAAATATGGACCGTAAGGGTCGGACCAGATTCGTGGTCAGGAATTATTAAGGCCAATGTGTGCCGTGGATCCATTAAGGACATTGCTGTGTGCGTTTGTCCGGGGTTAGTGCGTGACTGATCAGCAGCCTAACCTTTTGATTGTTTTTATCTATAAAATTCATGATAGTCCAATCCTCTTCTATTTTTCGATTCAGACAAAAGACGTACCTTTCAGTTGAGCTTATATATTGTTGATTTATGATTCTTGACAGACTTGCAAACATTTCAGTTTGTTTATACTTTTAACTATATACATACTTGCTGAGCATTTTAGCTCACTTGCTTGCTAATTCTGTTTCCTCAGCTAAGCACGAAGATGTCTAGAAGGAGTGGACCGTCTGGTTGGGGTAGCCATAGAGGCAGCCAGAAAGTCGAGGTGGTGGGATGGGTAGTGAGCTTGTAACCCTGTTTCATATCATTTCTGCATTAGTAGACAGATTATTTATCTTATGGAGTTGTATATTATTTTATTCAGCATGGGATTGTAATAGTTAATTAGTAGTTGTTTCATACTGTGGCCTGTGAGCGGTCTTAGTTGGTGTAGTTATATTTTTCTATGGTTTTATTATCATCACGCAAGTGAACTATTTTAGTATTAGTTGGTTGGTTTGGACAGGTGGTTAGTTCTATTTACGAACACATCATGTCGAATTTTCTGAAATTTCTTCTATACTAATGTTTAATTAATTATAGTAGCATATAATCTTAATATTGGTAAGTGAGGGTGTTACAAGTTGGTATCAGAGCTACAGGTCACAGTCACTGAAACAATTAGGTGGGAAAGTCGGGGTATAGTTATAAGAAAGGTTAGGATCGTTTGTGAGAGATAGGATGTCTAACTATAAGATATATATATACTACAGACACCTGTTTCTGGTTCCGATTCAGACCCGGATGAGGATCCGGAAGGAGGGGCTTCCGTACCGCAGCAGGTTTCCCCAGGGGCTATGCAGCCATACGTAGGATCGCAGGGCTCGGTGAATGGGCCAGCATATCAGTACACTCCTCAGCCTGTTCCATACCATGCGTATGAGCGACTGGCCAGAGAGAGAAACTACCTCTTAGGGCAGGTGACAGAGTTGAGGGCTATGAGGTCTGGGGAGGCGGATCTGGCTAGAGAGCGAGATAGAGCGGTAGCTGAGTTGGAGGATGTTCGGAGGCGTGTACGAGTTATTAGGCATGTTATCACTAGGCGGGGACGGATTAGGTCCCGAGATGAGCCGACGTTCGTGACACAGCAGGTGACTCTAGGTCTGGTGAAGGCGGAGCTGGAGAGCATTCTTGGATCAGCTTGGCGGGGAGAGTCTGATGATGATGACGACCAGTGATGGTTAGGGTAGTATGATGATGTATGTAGTATATAGAGGTATGTTATGGTAGTAGTAGTATATCAGGATTTGCAGTACGACCAGTTTTGTTGTAGATATCTGTTGTACTGTGACTAGATGCTAGCGGCCTCCTCTTTTAGTATTATGTTGTACCCCTATCGAAGCGTTGTTCTTACGCTTGTATCGGATCTATATATATATCATTATCACTTTTGCAGAATTGTTGTTAAATTTCCTTTATACGTTGTTGATTACTTTTGCGCACCATATTTACTTTTCCGCACTATATTTCTTCTCAGTACCCCATTTATTTTCGGCATCATATTTATCTTCCAGCATTGGATTTATTTTCAGCATTGCTTCTTTTTCTAGTACTGCCTTTACCTTCAGCATCATATTTAATTTCAGCATTTTGTTTATTGTTCTGTTAATGCATCTATCAGATATTTATAAATACCTTGCATAGCTTTGATTCTTGTACTCTATTACATCTTGTAAACCAATTGCTAACCCGAGTAATTACTGGGAACCTTGAATTATATTTCAAAAGTATATTCATTGTTGGCTTAAAATTATATTCTTTTGATTTATTGACTCTTGAATTTGAACCTAATGATTGTCCGTTGATTTCAGAAACATGCCTCCAAGAAAGAAGAAACAAAATACCCGAACCACCAATCAGGGTGAGCAAGCCAACCCACCCCCTGTAGGTCAAATGGACCCTGCTTTGGCTCAAATATTACAGACCCTTGTTCAGCAGACTGCTACTCTAGCACAACAACAGCAACAATTACAGCAGCAGTTGTTGGCTCAACAACAGCAACAACAACAGCAGCAGCAGCAACAACAACCACCTGTTCCTCCGGTGGTCACTTTTAAATCCTTCCAGGCAGTTAAACCTCCCGAATTTAAAGGAACAACGGACCCAGTAGAGGCGAGATCTTGGCTGAAAGAGATGGAAAAGGCTATTGAATTGGTGGGGGTCCCAGCAAATAAACAGACCGAATGTGTAAGTTATTTCCTGAAGAATGAAGCCACTTATTGGTGGGAGTCGGTAAGGATGCTGGAAGCTACAGAAGTGATTCCTTGGGAAAGGTTTACAGAATTGTTTTTAGAAAAGTATTTCCCAGACTACATGAAAGATCAGATGGAGATGAAGTTTTTGGAGTTGAAACAGGGAAGTATGTCAGTGACGGAGTATGAAACAAAGTTTACTGAACTAGCTAGGTTTGCTCCGGCTTATGTGGACACGGGGAGGAAGAAGGCAAAGAGGTTTCAACAAGGATTGAAACCATGGATTCGTAGTAAGCTAGTGAAAATGCACACCTAGAGGGGGGTGAATAGGTGTAAATGGCTAACTATATTCAACTAAGTCCGATTTTAAAAATTACCAGAAACAGCTTACTGATTTCGTTTTATGCAGAGACAAATGGTAAGCTGATTGTAAACAGTATGCTGAATGTAAAGATAACAAGTACAGTAAAGTGCATAAACAGTAAGCTAAATGCAAGCAGTAAGTAAAGAGCAGAAAATAAAGAACACAGAGACTTTTAGCCAGGTTCGACCCCTAACCCCTATGGTCTACGTCCTGGTCCCTTACCAACTTGGTAAGAGAATATATTATTGATCACTGAAATAAACCAATTACAAGATACAACAATATATCTCCCTCAATACCCAGCTGTTGACAAATGGCATGCTGAACTCCCGTTTCTGAACTTGCTCTCTAAGCTATACTTCCCAAGTATACTTCTCTAGCAACGATCACCAAACCCTAGTTCCCAAGCCAAATTGTCCAACAACTAAACCTTACAAATCGAACAATACAATCAATAATGGATACAACTAAAACTATGAACTCTTTAAGATATAGCACGTATGAATATACTAAGAGCTCGAGAGAATCAAAGGATATAGCAATGAAAACTGAGTTGTTTGAATTCTTGTGTGCTTGAATATTTTCTCTGAAGTGTTTTTTTCAATTCTTAGAAGCGAATGAACACAAGAATCAGTTTATAAAGCATCACACCAACGTTCAGAAAATCAATCACCAATTATTCGAACGATTAGAATCAATTTCCAACGTTCAATTGGTTAGAGATTTTACAAACGTTCTTGTGAACGTTAGACAGAAGGTTTGAAAGAAAGAGATCGATGAAAGCTTAACCCTTCTGATTTGTATAGATATAAAAACGCGTATAGGAGATTTTGAAAGAAAGAAATCTTTTAAATAAGGAAACTCCTATAAGTTTTATGATTTTGTTTTAAAGAAAGATATTTGAAAAGATTTGAGCTCTAGAATATATTATATACGTATTATATAATAAAGAGCCCTCACAATATATTTCCTGAAATAAATCCTTGAGAATCGAACTTGATCTTTATCTTCAGAAATTCTGGCAGTTGCAAATGGCTTGCTGTTTGTGACTGACTGTCAGAAATGGCTTGCTATTTGTGAACTGTCAGTGTGCAAATGGCTTGCCAGACTCTCTCTGTTGTAATACCAAATGGCTTGCTGTTTGTATATTCTGTGTAAACAATCAGTAGGCTAATATACCCTGCAAAACCACGTTAGTACAATACAAGCATAACACGATGTTTTATATCAAACTACAATCAAATAGCTTGCTGAATGTGATCATCAAAACCATAGGAGTATCAGCTAGCAGTTTTAGAACTGGATACTTATGCAGCTGTGGTGCAGAAGGCCATGATAGCCGAAGGAGAAAATGAATTGTACTTTAAGGAAAAAGTGGGAAAGAAAAGAAAAGCTGGGTCAATGGAAGGACGACAAGAGCAAGGCAGCTCTCAGAGTGTGCCCAATAAAAAGCCAGGGTTTCAGTCAGGAAAGAATGGGAATTCTAGGAAGCCGGGATCGGGGAATGGAGGGCAAGGAAATAGAATTCAAGATTCGATTCAGCAGAAACTGGTTAGGCCACCCTTGGCAGAGTGCAAGACTTGTGGAAAGAGGCATCCAGGAGTGTGTGTAAAGTTGGAGGTGACGTGCTACAGGTGTAATCAGAAAGGTCACTATGCTCGAGAGTGCAAGGTAAGGATTATATGTCACCGTTGCGGGAAACCAGGTCATGTAATGAGAGACTGTAAAGTACCTGTGGTGAAACCTCCGGTTCTGGCTAACCCAATTCTTCAAGCGATTGAGGCACCCCCAACAGCAAATGTCAGACCAGTGGCGAAGACCTTCAATATGAATCTGAATGAAGCTATTAAGAATTCTGATGTGGTAGCAGGTACGCTCCCTGTAAATTCTGTTCAAGCTAAAGTATTAATTGATTCTGGGGCTACGAAATCCTTTATATCTAAAGAATTTATTCAAAGGTTAAATTGTGAGGTATGCACGTTACATGAGGCTATATTTATAGAAATAGCTAATGCAGAACGAATTCCAGTCACTCAAGTATGTCCTTGTTGTAAGATCGATATCTCAGGGCATTGCTTTTACGTTAATTTGATACCCTTCCAGTTAGGTGAATTTGATGTCATCCTAGGAATGGATTGGTTAACAGAGAATAATGCACAGATTGACTGTAAGAACAAAAAGGTGATACTTAAGCCCTCCGATAATGTAGAAGTTACCTTTAGGGGTCAGAGACAGACTAGGCGCTTTTTAACGATCATGCAAACTAAGAGGCTGTTGAGGCAGGGATGCGAGGGCTATATGGCTTATTTCATGGATACAAAGCAAGAGGTACCTAAGATAGAGGAAATACCAGTGGTGAATGAGTTCCTCGATGTTTTTCCAGATGAACTTCCCAGGTTACCTCCGGACAGAGAAATAGAATTTACCATCGACTTAGCCAAGGAACCGAACCCGTGTCGAAAGCTCCATATCGTATGGCACCGGTAAAGATGAAAGAATTGGCTATTCAGTTACAAGATCTTTTGGAGAAAGGTATTATTAGGCCTAGTGTTTCGCCGTGGGGAGCTCCGGTATTATTTCTAAAGAAGAAGGATGGAAGTATGAGATTGTGTATCGATTATCGGGAACTAAATAAGTTGACCATTAAGAATAAGTACCCTTTGCCAAGATTTGACGATTTATTCGATCAGCTGAAAGGAGCAACTTGTTTCTCGAAAATTGATTTGCGATTAGGATATTTCCAATTAAAGATTAGACCGGAAGACGTTCCAAAAACAGCGTTTCGGACTAGGTATGGGCACTATGAGTTCTTAGTGATGGCCTTTGGGCTAACTAATGCACCAGCAGCGTTCATGGACCTAATGAATAGAGTCTTTAAGAAATATTTGGATAAGTTTGTGATTTTGTTATAGATGATATTTTGATATACTCAAAGACTGAAGAAGAACATGCCGGGCATTTGAGGATAGCTCTAGAAACATTGAGAAAAGAGAAATTGTATGCAAAGTTTTCTAAGTGTGAGTTTTGGTTGAAAGAGGTAGAGTTTTTAGGGCATGTCATCAGCAGTGAAGGGATTAAAGTGGATCCTGCTAAGATTGAAGCTGTGATGAGTTGGGATAGACCTAAAACACCTACAGAAGTTCGAAGTTTCCTAGGATTGGCAGGATATTATCGAAGATTTGTTCAAGACTTTGCGAAGATAGCCACCCCATTAACAAAGTTGACAAGGAAGAATGAAAAGTTTGTGTGGAATGAGAGGTGTGAAGAAAGTTTCCAAGAATTGAAGAAGAGATTGGTGACTGCACCTGTATTGACACTTCCAGACGAAAAAGGAAATTTTGTGATCTATAGTGATGCATCTCACAAAGGTTTGGGATGTGTACTAATGCAGCACGGTAAGGTAATTGCTTACGCTTCGAGACAATTAAAACCTCACGAGCAGAAATATCCTATACATGACTTAGAATTAGCCGCGATTGTTTTCGCCTTGAAGATTTGGAGACATTACTTGTATGGGGAAAATGTGAAATTTACACGGACCATAAGAGTTTGAAGTATATTTTCACCCAGAAGGAGCTAAATATGAGACAGAGAAGATGGTTAGAATTACTCAAGGATTATGACTGTACCATCAACTATCACCCTGGGAAGGCGAACGTGGTGGCGGATGCTTTAAGTAGGAAGGAGAAAATCAATATGTTGACAATGCCTGAGGAATTATACAAAGAGTTTGAAAGATTGGAGATAGAGGTGTGCATGCCTGCAAGTAATACAGATACGGTGTACACTATGACGTTTCAGCCAGAATTACTAGAAAAGATTCGCAGATGCCAGGAGGAAGTCATGAGCGGAGATGTGAACAAGTTAACAGGTGAGGAAATATGCACACAGGTGGATGACAGTGGGATATTGAGATTTTCTTCACGTATTTGGATACCCAATGTGACAGAGTTAAAGAATGAGATTCTACAGGAAGCCCACAGTTCGAAATATTCGATTCACCCTGGAAGTACGAAGATGTATCGAGACTTGAAAAGAAACTTCTGGTGGCCGGATATGAAGAGAGATATTGCCGAATGGGTAAGTAAGTGTTTAATCTGTCAGAAAGTAAAGGCTGAACATCAGAGACCAAGTGGGATGCTACAACCATTGGAAATTCCCGAGTGGAAATGGGAACATATTGCGATGGATTTTGTGGTAGGTTTTCCAAGGACGAGAGCTAATCATGATGCTATTTGGGTAATTGTTGATCGATTAACGAAATCTGCACATTTCCTTCCGATAAATGAGAGGTTTTCATTAGACAAATTAGTTCATCTATACATAAAAGAGATTTTGGTACGACATGGAGTTCCAGTATCCATAGTCTCAGATCGAGATCCAAGATTTAATTCGAGATTCTGGAGAAGTTTCAAGAATGTTTGGGCACTGAATTAAAAATGAGTACTGCTTACCATCCTCAGACTGACGGTCAGAGTGAAAGAACGATTCAAACAATTGAAGACATGCTCCGAGTTTGTGCACTGGATTTCGCAGGAATTTGGGATGAACATTTGCCACTAGTGGAATTTTCGTACAACAATAGTTTTCATGCTAGCATCGGTATGCCACCGTATGAAGCATTATATGGACGAAAGTGTCGATCTCCAGTATACTGGGAAGAAGTTGGCGAGCGAAAGATACTCGGACCAGAGTTAGTGCAGCAAACCAAGGAAGTAATTCAACTTATTCAGAAACGGTTGATGACAGCTCAGAACCGACAGAAGAAGTACGCTGATTTGGCCAGAAAGAATATGGAGTTCGAAGAAGGAGAACAAGTTTTGTTAAAAGTATCTCCGTGGAAGGGGTTGGTAAGATTTGGTAAGAAAGGAAAATTAAGTCCAAGATTCATCGGGCCTTTTGAGGTTTTGAAGAAGGTTGGAAAAGTTGCCTACGAGTTAGCCCTACCGCCTCACATGCAACATATTCATAACGTGTTTCATGTATCAATGCTTAAGAAGTACCATCTGGATTAAAAACATGTCATTGAATATGAGCCGATAGAGATTCAGCCAGATTTATCCTATATGGAACAGCCTATTAAGATATTAGATCGTAAAGAGAAAGTTCTACGAACTAAGACAATACCAATAGTAAAAGTTTTGTGGAGAAACCCCAGAGTGGAAGAATCAACCTGGGAGCTTGAAAGTGACATGCTTGAGAATTATCCTCACTTATTCACTTAGGTGAGATTTTGGGGACAGAATCCTTTTAAGGGGGGAAGGATATAACGCCTTAGAAATTTTTAGAATTTTTAATTACTGATATTATTTATTTAATATTAAATGTGAATAATGTGGCGTATATAATTGTTGTGGAGGTGAAGTATCTGTGGAATAATATTTGTGGGTTTAGTTGTGATTTATATGTGATGTGTAAGCCCGAACATTTTTTTTATTATATTTTTGGGAATTTATTTCCTATTTAATTGTGCTATAATTATCTTCTTTGAATTTTATAAAATCTTCGGGATTAGCAGAAATCCTGAAATCTTCTTCATTAATAACTTTATTAGTTTATATGACTTTTAAAAATATTTGGTGAATTATTTTGGGTTCCAAGGATTTTAAAATGATTTTATGAATTATTTTTCCATTTTATGGATTTAATCTTGTAAAATCCATATTTAATTCGTTTTCGATCCTAAAAATATTTTAAAAATATGTGGGTGATCGTAATTTTACATTCTTCATTTTTAAAATTTTAAATTAAGTATTCCATCCATTCGTATTTAATTGTGATTTTACAAATTGATTTTTAGTTTCATTTAAAAAGAATTCACAAAAATGTTTCTAGATTTTTCCCCCAAATTCTAACTACTTAAATCCCTAATTCCTTATTACACCACCGACTACAACATCAATCGCAGTCTACTCTATCTCGAACTCTCTCTCAAATTCTCCCAGCTTCTCTATTCTCCACCGCCCCGCCGTCTTCCTTCCGTTTTCCTGCCGGTAAAAACTCATGTCTCTCTCCCCTTGTTGTTCCTTGTTGCTCTGTTCCGTAGCAGGTGTGGGTGGGTGTTCGACCGGTGGCGTTTTCCGGTGGAATTGTGGCCGTGTGTGTGTGTGTGAGTGGTTCATGTACGTGAGTTGAGCAGGGTGTGCTGTGTATGCGATTGTGTGTGTAAGTCTTGTCATGAAATGTTGGTATCTGAATTTGGAGCTTTCCAAATTACTATGGTTCGATTGCAAGTAATTGGAATGGTGGAGTTGCGGATTGGGAGCCCAGTTGGGGGTTACCGTCGCGACTTTGCTGTTCCTGTGAGCTTACTGAGTTTCATATCACTACTATGGTGATTGTGGTGGTGTACTGAACTTGAGACCTCCTTGTTACTTCGGTTCGAGTTTAACTTTGAATTCGGTTATTGTTGTTGCAAATTAATTCCGAATATTGATGTTTCCACTGACATTTTATCTATATTATTCTGAAGATAAATTGTGTAATATCCGTGTAAATAATTCGTGTGGAATTTCGAGTTGGAGGCCGAAATTAGGGTACCCTCGAAATTTTGCCCCATCGACAATGATATTAAAATAAATAAATTGAGTCGATGGTAATTGGCGATGATGATTTTTCTGAGCCAAAATTTAAATTTTAAAAATTACGTTATAATTTTTAATTTCTTGTTTTGAATTCTAAATTTATGTAATTGTTTAGTAAGATGAACTAGTTGGATTATTGGACTGTGGTTATATTACTGGTGATGATTGTGTTGGTTGTGTCGGCTGTATCCCGACTGGCAGTCCCCCGTATAAAGGGGATGCCGTCAAATTTTTTCTAAAAATCTTAATTTATTTCTCGAAAATGTGTATGTATAATTATATAACTTGCATAAATTATGAGTCGGGCTTCATATTTTAAAACTGAGTGATTATGTGGTAATGTACCATTTATGATTAAATATTTTGCCAGTGGCTTGTATAATGTTATTATATAATTAAATAAATGTAAATTAGGAGACTATTCGCGGGGGTAGATTAAGTTAAACTTTGATATTGATTAGCGAATATTGAATAGAATTCTAAAATAGTGTTATATTGTGTGTAGATCCCGTGGATAAAGGGAAAGCTAAAGTTGAGGACGTAAGACTCTTCGAATCTTGTGATTTCCTGGTTAAGGCAAGTAAATTACTTCACTTATCATTCAAGTAAATTATGATTATTATAACTTGATTCTTATGTTCATTTGATATACCATTGATATAACTGTTCTGATAAATTCCATTAAATTCGAATATTCAATTGTTATACCCCAGATCAATAATGTTGAGATCATTAATTCTTTTAGTGACGTATCTTAAATCAATACCCCTTTTTCTATATCGAACTTGTCGATATCTAGGTCAGAAATTACCCAACCTTATTTCATTTTGCGAGATTTGAGATGTTGATCTGGAACGAAAGTGTCCAGGGTGTTTGGCAGTTGAGGTGGTCGATTGTTCCGACACCTGAGGTCTAGTTATAGGATTGGACTGTTAGTTTTTTTTAAAAATGTGGACCGTAAGGGTCGGACTAGATTCGTGGTCAGGAATTATTAAGGCCAATGTGTGCCGTGGATCCATTAAGGACATTGCTGTGTGCGTTTGTCCGGGGTTAGTGCGTGACTGATCAGCAGCCTAACCTTTTGATTGTTTTTATCTATAAAATTCATGATAGTCCAATCCTCTTCTATTTTTCGATTCAGACAAAAGACGTACCTTTCAGTTGAGCTTATATATTGTTGATTTATGATTCTTGACAGACTTGCAAACATTTCAGTTTGTTTATACTTTTAACTATATATATACTTGCTGAGCATTTTAGCTCACTTGCTTGCTAATTCTGTTTCCTCAGCTAAGCACGAAGATGTCTAGAAGGAGTGGACCGTCTGGTTGGGGTAGCCATAGAGGCAGCCAGAGAGTCGAGGTGGTGGGATGGGTAGTGAGCTTGTAACCCTGTTTCATATCATTTCTGCATTAGTAGACAGATTATTTATCTTATGGAGTTGTATATTATTTTATTCAGCATGGGATTGTAATAGTTAATTAGTAGTTGTTTCATACTGTGGCCTGTGAGCGGTCTTGGTTGGTGTAGTTATATTTTTCTATGGTTTTATTATCATCACGCAAGTGAACTATTTTAGTATTAGTTGGTTGCACTACGCCATAGATGACTTTATACAACACTTAAGGGGGGGTGTTACCTTCTCGGGTGTTACCATAGCTATGAAATTTTGGACCTACCACAACACTCTAGTTTTGATGTTACCATAGACTTAAAGGTATGTTACCATAGCTGTGGAAGGTGTTAAACTTAGTAACACCAAGGGTTGTGTTACCTTAGAGTATAATTAACATATTTTTAAATTTTATTTATAGTTAATGATTTAATAATTATTAAATTTTATCTAATTAAATTATTTTCATCAAGTCATTGAATTTATTATTATAAAAATAATACTTGAATTATTTATATTTTTACAATATCAAAATTTTTTTAATAATTTTATTTAAAAATCTTAAAATAAAGTAATATTCAAAAAATTTTAAAATTTTATTGAATTCATCAATAAAATTATTGGAGAAAATAATTGGGTATAATCAATTTAAATTATTAATCAGTAATTAAAATAATAAAATTTATTGTCATACATTTTTATAAGAAAATTAATAAATTTGTAATATTAGAAAATGAAAAAAAGGAAAAGTAATGATGAAAAATTGAAAAAAAAATGAAAAGCGGGAGTTGTAATGAAAGCGGGCAAACGAAAATTTACAAATAGGAGGCGAGGGAAATTGGGGAAAAATATACCTAGTCTCTTATTCTCTCACTTCTCAATTCTCATCTCTCAGTGCACGCCGGCACGCCCTTTCACTCTCAATCAGGGGTTCCACTTCTCATCACTTTCGTACTTACAGATTCAATGGGGGATTGTTAGGGGTTCAAGTACTCAGATTTCAAATCACAGCTCAATTGCTCGAGGCTTTGGTTTTCAGTCCACGCTTCCGCTCTTCAAATCAGACCGAGTATCAACGTGCCTTGCTGTTGCAGATATCGACTTCTCGCTGCTTGATTCAGTTAGAGAAAAGATGCCAATTTCCAAGGTAGTTTTTTCTTAACAACAATCACTAAACAGATTTATCTGATAAGGTTTTTTGTGGTCTTTAAAATGCCCGTTTCCTGTGTATGGTTATCAATATTTCCGTGGTTGCTAACGTTCGCAAACTTGCAGACCAGTTATCTTTTTAAACATGTTTGTATAGGGTTAATGTACGAAATGCTGAGATCATGTAGAATAGGGGACTCAAAATCTTGGAAGGTATGTGTTGCCTAATCATTTATTTTTCTTGTGTTAGTACCTTTACTCCTACTGTAAAGAAATCAAATTGATAAACAAATTCAGCTGCTTCTTTCAGTTGGTGTCTAGTTTTGGGAGTTACCAGACACTGAATTAGGCCTTCTTATGTTTGACGCAATGGTCAAGAGTCTACTAGATTGACATCATCACATTATTCAAAACTTTTTCTTGTTAAAGTTCAGGTGTTATCTCTATATATGAAGAAAATTACAAAGATATAGGTTATGAAATATTAAGTGGCAGTTGAAGGAGACTTTTTACTAATGGTTGATAAATGCTAGCTATTTGAAAGAGTTTTGTGGTACAGTTGAAGAAGAATTTGTAAACGGGGAGGCACGTAAAGCTTGGGTACCTGGAGAAATGGTGAGTTCCCTTATGACCAAGGGCATATGCTAGTGTTTTAGATTGCGTGCATTTAAATTTATTAGTGACAGTTTGCACTTGCTTTAAATCTTCTTGTATTGCAAGGAAGTACTCACCATTAACAATAAAACCAATAGTCGAAATCCCCCTCATCAATCATATAAAGCAGAATAAAGAGTCATATCCATATTACTTAATAATACGGAAAGTATTATATTGCAGGAAATATCCGTGAAAGTTCCAGCATGGGTCGAAGTTTTGTGCACAGAGTTGTTTTTCAAGTTACTGTAGGCTGTTAAGCCAACAGTCCTCATTGGAACATCAGGACAGGGGAAGACATTCACTAAAGAAGTCATAATTGCCCTTTGCTTATTGCAAACATTGTTCTGTAGTTAGTCAAAAGAAATAGAATTGCAAAACTAATTTAACAATTATTCTGGAGCAGAGCTTACGAGTAATGATCTTAAATTGTAAACTGTAATATGCTGTGGTTGGTCATCATTAGGGTAGCAGGGATTTGATCATGCACTCTGTGAGAGTGCGTCTTAATCTTGTAAACTCCACTAATAAGAACTTGTTTGCATTTTAATACAGGTGCAGGATAATCAGAGCACACATCTGCAAAGGATTCTGGAAGAGACAAAGGAAGCAGATGGAGAGGCTGAAATATAAGAAACGATGCAAATGTTAATTTCTCAAGTCATTGACTCCATTTCTAACTTGCACGAGGTCTTTACCAGTCCAATTTTCATTGTAACCTGTGGTGGATTTTGGGACAGGATGGGACAGGAACGCGGTAAATATAATTTGTTAGCACTTACATCCTGTCAAATGTATGTTTATACAAAGTTCTGATGCTATTTTATTGCCACTGGAATAGATTGTACGCGGTCTGGAAAGCTATGCAGATATTTTCCAGGTATGGAAAGCTATGCAGATATTGCCTCTTCTATTTTCTTTTAATATGCAACAGGTTTTATGGATAGGAATTATCTCTGTAATATTTCGATATAATTATGACTGCTCCTTGTTTGGTTTTCTTAATATAATCTTTTGCCTACTTATAAAGCTTCTGTAATAATCACTCATAATCACTCCAGGTTAATGCATGTGCACATGTATTTTGTAAATCTTGTTTGATCGACTTCTCTGCTACCGCTGGACAAGTCTCATGTCCTACATGTCAGGAGCCACTTACTGCAGATTTTAGTACAAAGAAAGACCAAGGAGATGAGGATACAAAGACGAACATTCTCAACAGATTACGACTTGATGACTTCCAGACTAGTACAAAAATAGATTACGGCTTGAAAGACCAAGGGATAGATTAGTTTTTGTTGAGATGTTTAAGTAAATGTAATCGGTTGTACGATTTGTAAAATTTTATTTAAATTAATGATATTTATAGTTTGTAGTTTTATTTTAGATTTGACATTTGGCTATTTTTTATTTTTTTTGTTGTATCTATGCATTTTTTTATGAATATTAGAGGAAGGAAATGGTAGAAAAATAATTAAATCTGAATTATTAATTTTAAAACAGGCAATGTTTGTGGGGCCCACGTGTGGGACCCACATAATTGATTAATAATTTTGCAAAATTATAACATCTAAGGTAACATAGATTTGGTGTTGCTATAGAATGCTTAGTGTGTTACTGTATAGGTCTATGGTAACTAATTTCGCTATGTTAGCTTAGGTGTGTCGAAGTGTTGCCTTAGACGCCAAAGGTTACATAGAACAAAACTATCCCAGCTAAGGTGTTACCTTAGCCTTTTTTTGGCCTTTGGTAACAGACTTTAGGGTCTAAGGTAACACAGTTTTAGTGTTACCGTAGGCTGTTTATGGCGTAGTGTTGGTTTGGACAGGTGGTTAGTTCTATTTACGAACACATCATGTCGAATTTTCTGAAATTTCTTCTATATTAATGTTTAATTAATTATAGTAGCATATAATCTTAATATTGGTAAGTGAGGGTGTTACACTAGATGGGTGTTTAGGAATAAACTGGATGAAAATGGTATTGTTACGAGGAACAAGGCTCGATTGGTAGCAAAGGGTTACTCTCAAGAAGAGGGAATTGATTATGATGAAACCTATGCTCCAGTTGCAAGGCTTGAAGCAATCAGGATGTTCTTAGCATTTGCTGCACACTCCAACTTTAAGGTTTTTCAGATGGATGTGAAGAGTGCATTTTTGGACGGAGATCTAGAAGAAGAAGTCTATGTTGAACAAACCCCTGGGTTCGAAGACAAGGAATTGGAAGGTTTTGTGTACTTTCTCTTCAAAGCTCTCTATGATCTCAAGCAAGCCCCTCGAACATGGTATGATACTCTCTCCAAGTTCTTACTTGAAAATGGTTTTACAAGAGGTATCATCGACAAAACTCTCTTTCATAAAAAGCATAAAAATGATATAATTCTAGTGCAAGTATATGTGGATGATATAATATTTGGTTCTACTAATGATTTGCTATGCAAGATATTTTCTAAGCTAATGCAGAGTAAGTACGAGATGAGCATGATGGGTGAATTGTCCTTCTTCCTTGGACTTCAAGTTGTTCAGAAGCCTGATGGTATTTTCATCTGCCAATCAAAATACATAAAGGATCTTCTGAAGAAGTATGGGATGGAAGAAGCAGCTACTGCCAAGACCCCGATGCCAACTGTTGTCAAGCTTGATCAAGACAAATCTGGTAAGTCAGTTGACATCACGAAGTATCGAGGAATGATCATTTCTCTCTTATACTTAACTGCTAGTAGACCAGATATTATGTTCGCAACTTGTTTATGTGCTAGATTCCAGGCTAATCCTAAAGAATCACATCTGATAGCCGTGAAGCGTATCTTGAGATATCTTAAGGGTACTCCGAATCTTAGAATTTGGTATCCTAAGTGTAACACCCCCAGATCCGGGGTCCGGGATCCGATCGTTACGGTCTCCATTTCTGTCCACAATACTTGAACTTACTTCAACATAAAATAAATTACATCTTTATAACCCAACACAACAATATAAAACACACCCGTTATAGTCCCAGAGATGAAATCAGAGTAACAATCGAATTTTATTAATCACATTATGAGTTCTTACAACCCAAAAGAATTACAATATAAATACATACTCTTTGCCATCCATTTGCATAAGTCATACTAGCTCATATACTTGGTACTGAAAGAATGAATCTATCCTACCAATAGTTTTCTCTTCGGCTCTGGTAGTCTCATCGTCCTCGCCAGCGTCGAGTGCGTCTTGTGCGAGTCATCTGGTCTAGCTGTTGTTGTGATATAATAATAAAACAAGGGTGAGCAATAGCCCACCAACAATAATGTATAACTGAACGATAATATATAACAGTTCAAAAGTATATTTCAAACCATATGCCATGCCTTTACGGAAATGATGCCAGTATCACATAAACGATGAAGTTATAAGGTAACTCAAAATGTATATATAGGTGGAAATATCTGCTATGTCAAAGATAAGCAAGATATTATCTTTTATCATAAAAGAGGAACTTGCAGGAAAAATATTGCAATTCCAATTATGAACACTTTTCCAATACTGCCAACAATGATAATGTTGCAGAAAATACATGAATTTGAATGATGAACTAATGCTGGATTATTCACCGCGCCCGCTGTTCCAATCCTTACGATGATCAGTCGCAGATTGTACAACTCAATTTAGATTTACTACCGGTAGAAGGAAGAACTAACGGATTTACTTGTCTACCGGCCTGTTAGATCTCCCCGGCCAACGGTTAGGCCAATTGGATGGACCGGCGCTACTCAGCCTCTTACACGACTCCAAGTTCGAAAAGAAGTTCACGACTCTGAACGTAAAGTTCGTCCCCCTTTCCCCAGGTATGATACTTGTTGATAAGACTCCACAAAGTAGTCGTATCTAGTTGGAAAGGAAAATTCAACATCATATCTCCCAAGCTGCTGCTTGTTAGAGGATACCATCTTGTTCCAATAATCTCACCCCTCGAATGATGAAAAGGTTACTCAAGATTCAATTGATAAACAGCAACCAAGTTGCGAGTGAAAAGAATAGTTTTACAAGATTTACGACCGGGAAGTCAACAAGATAAATAACATTGCTCAAGTAGGTTCCCCTATAATATGGAAGTTTGAGTGAGCATTTAAATCCTTTTTAGATAGATTTAAATGAAAAATAAAGAGTTGGGAACCTTTCCTTGATAAAATAGTCGTAAAAAGACTCCAAAATATTTTACATAATATCTGGAGGTGAAAGATAATCTCCGAATAATATAAATCATTTTAAAAAGAATTTAAAAGAATTAAATAAATATTTCAAGAATATTTATTAACTCCATAATAATTACGGAATATCATTAAATCATAATATTGCTCATAAGTAATCACTACACCATATATGGTCTTTACCAACACTCGGAAACGATGTTGCCACGAGAAATGTTGCCTTAGATGTCTAAAAATCAATTAAAACGGATGTATGCCAACATCATAGCCGAATGTTGCCGTTCATGTTGCCTTAGATACAATTTTTCACTTAATGCCAACACTTATATGGGTGTTGCCTTAGACACCCGAAAAAGTGTTAAAAAAGTGGGGGAAAAAAGCCCGCTCTTAATGAAAAATAAAAGCCCGCTCTTAATGAAAAATAAAGCCCGCTCAAAAATGAAATACACTCTCGCTCCCTCAAAAATATTGTCTCTTTGCATTTTTCATTTTTCCAACACCTTCGCCTCTTTTCTCTCTCGCTAACCCTAATCGGCGATTTCATTTTTCGGTCACACAATTCATCGTTCACAAAAATGAACACCAGATTCGTGTTCCTCTCATCAAATAACATCGAATTCATTCCTCAGTTTTTGACTTATATTTCTAAATTTCTCAAACTCGACACCCTAGAAATCGCTTCTCGACGTTCTTACTTAATTCGACGTTTTTCAAATCAATCTGTGTTCGATTCTCACTCGTAATGATGTTTTAAACATCATATTCAAAAAGCCCTTTGGTTTCATTAAAGTTTTTTCAAACCATAGGTTTTGAGTTCATTCGATTTTCGATTTTTATGAACAAATCGATGAGTTTGTTCTTGATTTCAGGAAATACTTGTTTCAATGAGTCCATTTTTGGTGTTTTGACGCTCAACTCGGTGGTGACTCGTTACTAACTCGGTGAGTCTGAGTGACTCGGTGCGATTCTTCAATTGGTAACTCTGTCTCTAGCCTTTTTTTTTGCTTTATTGTATGGTTTCTCTCACAACTGTTGTATTTACACCGTTCGATTGCATTCTATTATGGAGATGATTGAATTTAAGTAATATGTGATGAATGGTGGTTTTGAGATAACTTGTTTGACATTTTTTATACTAAGTTTGGACTGCTCTCAATATCCTTGTCTTACTGTCAATACTTAGCTTGACTAATATTTGCTATCATGAAACATTGTTGATTTAATTGTCTCTTTGCCTTGGATTAATGCTTTAAATGATATTGTCTTGGATATTTAATTTTGGCTCTGCCTTGTTTCAAATTAATATGGTATCATTTTATTATTGGTTGATTGCTCCATTGAGTTTCTGTCTCATGTATGTGCTCAGTGTCCAGAAAAGACACCTCTTCATACTTTCTTTTGCAATTACGACCTGAGTGACATGCCTTCTGGTATAAAGGTGTGTTTAACAGTAGTGCACTACCCTTTTCAGAATTACTTGCCATTGTTAAATTATGGTGAGAGACCAACCAAAATCTTTGATTTGATCAGTTTCATATACTTATTCTTAGTGGATCTGCTAAAAGATATTTAAATACTCCTAACAACAGCATGGTAGAGGAGTCGAGTTATCTTGATGTCGCATACCAAGAGGCTGTTGCTTTGAAAAGGCAAGAAGAGCTCATACGTGAAGAAGAGGCAGCCTGGATTGCTGAAAGTGAACAGAAAATAAAGCGGGGTGCAGCTTATAAAGGAAAAAACAAAGAAGAAGCAGGTTTGACAATGCCTTCTCATAATTTTTGTTTAAGGGTGTCTGCAGGATCACCTTTGGCTCTTAAGATGAAAATTATTTGGTCCATACATGATTGTGTTTTGCCTTATGTGAGCTATTCTTAGTAGCTCATAGATTGTCTGAATAGGTGGAGTGTTGGTGGGTGGACTGTAAATCTCGTTGTCATTGTGAAAGTGTATTTAATGTTTTGATGTATCTTATATGTTCTTTTTCCACACTTCAGGGAAAACATAAGAACAGTCGGAAAGGCAAGGACAAATGGAAAGATGAAAAGCATGGTGTTGTGATTAACAGACTCGCTGCCGTTAGTTACTACTGTGAATGAAAAGTACAAAGTAAATTTTGTTAAAAAATAGAAAATCCAAAGTTCACCTAGCCGGTAGTGACCTTAACCTTCTGGTCTTTCTTTAATGTTGTTTAAAATGGCACTTCTTAAAATTAGATGCTTTTATTTCTTTTAGAGGTGAATACCAACAAGGTAGAGTGACTCACAAAGCAATAAGATGGGCTGTTAATAATAATTTGTTGGCTTTATCTGATAGGAGGCAGGTAGATGATGTATCTGAGAGTTGCGAGGCTGCTGAATCTGAGGGTGCAGCTGTGCACTCGTCACAGCACCATGTGAAGTGGACTGAAAAGCATGTCGCAAAGAAGGTGATGTGCTTGTGTTAAATTTGTTAAGCTATTCTTGCCTTGTAGTTTTGTTTATCTTTATTGAATTGATAATTGCGATAATTGTTGCTTTTGCCTTAGTTAATGCTTAAGAGCATTCAGTTTGCTTTAGGATCATTTGCATGTAGGGTCCATCTTTTTACCCCCTCGTCCTTTTGTGTTTAAAGTAATCGGTATTGGACTTTATTAATGTTTTGCAAAGATGGGAAATCTTAGAAAAGGTATTAAAAACTATATTTATTCTTTTATCCTTTTTTTTCCTGTGTGAGTATTTATTCAGCATGTTGATTCTTTACTTCATCAATGCCATATCTTCTTTGAAGGGTTCACCACTCCCAACCTAGGTTATAGTTCTTTTTATGTCAATGTCACTCCATTTAAGTCATAGCTTCCCTCAAATGTTCATTTCCAATTTGGTGCATAGCATATGTCATATATATGAAGATTTAGCTTGTTGAATTATGTTGGATTATAGGCTCAACATGATGTATTTTGCTGTATTATAAAAACTTTGTACACTAAGTTATTTGAAATTTATAAAATTAAATATAAATTTAATTAATATAAAAATCCAATGGGTCTATATTGGAAATTGGAAATTACTGTACTTTTGTTCTGTTTTAAGATATTGAAAAATAAACAGAGGACCAATCTATATTATATAGTATCAGCTATGCTGAAAAATAAACAGGACAAGGTTGATCATCATTCATTTATTTAGGTTAAAACTTATCATTCAGCCCTGATTAAATCTTACAAGAATAGAGCTCTTTCTGGCTGATATGTTATGGTTATTGCTGCTAATCTTTTTTAGGATTAGTAATGATTATTTTAAAGAATTATTTGATTAAACTTGCAGATACAAGGGTGGTATAATAAACTACAAAGGAGAGTATCCGTCGCTTAGTGGAATTTTCAAGTGCTGCTGTTGAATCACTAGACAGGATAAAGGCTGAAAGAAGAAAGCCACTTTACAGCTAGTTGAAATGGAGTGTAGATTTAATTGTATAATGATTTGACTTGTGTAATTAGTAATTTTTTGTAACGAAATTAGTGATATATTTTAGTTTTATAAAAGTTCATAAATGTGATTTATTCAAATTATATTTTAGTTTACCTTGACTTGCGTTAATTTTTTATTGTATTTTTGAAAATTTTAAAAATATCACAAGTAAAAGAAAATCCAAAAAAATAATTAAAATATAAATTTTCAGAAAATATATATCAACTGGTGTTGCTGTAGAAGGATAAAGATGTTGGAATAGGCTATATGGAAACATCGCAAGGGTGTTGGTGTTGAGTAGATAGTGTTGCCATAGATTTTGTGCCAACACCGAAAATAGTGTTGCTATTTTGCACGAAATGTTGGCATAAGTGCCTAAGGCAACATGATGTTGATGTTTCCATAGTTTTGACAAAGTGTTGGCTTAACCTCTGAGCCCACATGCAAATTTCCAACACCTTCAAAATTGACCAAAGTGTTGCCTTAAATCTTATGGTAACATTTTTCAGCATTTTAACACTTATTTTTGGGTCTTGGCAAAGACCATATATGCTGTAGTGAATCCTCGAATGAATATATAGAATTATTTACTAAATAAATCCCTCATTAAATGAATATTCAAAATAATATTCATTAAATAATTAAACTCCAAAAAATATTTAAAATAATATTAGATAAATAAGTCAAACCTTAAATGAATATTTGAAAATAATATTCATTTAGTAAATAATCTTCTAAATGAATATCCAAATAATATTCATTTAGTAATCAAAACTTTAAAGGAATATTCGAAATAATATTCCTTAAGTAAATATAAATTCCAATGAATATTTTAAAATAATATTCATCAAGTACATAAAACCTTAAATGAATATTCGAAAGTAATATTCATTTAATAAATAAAATTCCAATGAACATCAAAATAATATTCATTAAATAATCAACTCTAAATGAATATTCGAACTAACATTCATTTAATATCTCTCGACTGAGATAATACTCGAGTAACATTCCTCGAAAGATTTCCAAGTAATTGATACTTTATGGAAATATAAATAATGTTTAATAATAACATTCCTCAAAATAAATAATAATCTGCCATTGGAATCCCTCCGGGTTTTCCAAGACTCTTTATATATCTCAAAATACCGACTCTCGGTCTATATTTAAGAATGAATATCATGTGCCCTTCGCTAAGGGTCTTACCAAAACAATCCAGCTTATAATTGATAATTCGTATCTAGTCTATAAGCCAATATCAATTCAGGGAACAAGTATCATAATATAATTTGACAATAGGCATGCATGCTATGGCATATGTATCATAAACAACAAATATACATATTATCACAACAACAGTTCCAAGGTATTGGAAACTTGCCTGGTAATCGGGTGTGGGTAGAGATAGCGTGTCCTGGGTCTGCTCGATGATCTATAAACAATCAGAACATTCGAGATTAACCACTTAACACCTTTTAAAAGTCTAAGTATAAACTTCACTTAAGTCGAAACACGTTTTTGAATTATCTCGTTATGCACCCTTTTTCGTGTACTCTTATTAACCTCGTTTTGACCCGACATTTGTTCGTCATTACGGCTCGTCATTACACTTACACTTGGTATATACTTAAGCCATGTAAGTGCTAAAGTAGGTCGTTTACGAACCAAGATTATACCTCGAGTTTTTATCGTCCATTTTCTAAGTGTTTTACCAAAGTTATAACCAAGCGGGTTTTTAGGGGTTCGTTTGCGTTTAACCTTGATTCAAACATTTTTAGAAAATCGGAAAATGATCCGTTTGACATGTGGTTTTCTCTCACACCTTCCTTATGACCCCTAGTATTTATTTACCAAGATTAGCCACTGAGTAACATGCTTTACGAGGGTTCAATTGAAGTTACGAACTTTTACTTACGGTTCGAACCAATTTTAGTAATTTGACCATAACTCCTAAACCGTAAGTCGGAATGTTTCGATTCTTGCGCCAAAACGATCTATGGCTCGAGATCTACAAGGACCAGTCATAATATTACCAAGGACAGGAAATTATATTAACTGCCATGCTTGGTTTCTAAGTGTTAACAAAAATTTGGCATTACGATGGCTGTAAACTAACGATTTCCAAAATTAATATCATGATCTAAACATCAATCAACAACCAATATACCAAGATCTCATGATCATCATCTAAACTAAGCCATAATCTTCCAAGGACAAGTCATATCCATCAAAGTTTGATTATGGCCAAAACAACAACAACAATCAACTCCAAATACATGGATCTATACATACTAACATCTCCTCATCTTATAATCATCAAAACATCCATTAAAACTCAAAACAAAAACTAGGGTTATTGAAGTTTATACCTTCCTTGGAGTGTGTATGCACTTAGTAAGCCTTTTCTAGTCCTTAGATTACCTTAACAAAGCTTGGATCATCCAAACAAAACAAGAAATCAAAGTTAGTCTCTTGAAATCACTATTCACCCTAGGCTTGGATGATTTATTTGAAAATGGAAAACATGGAGTTTGAAGCCAATATTTCTAGGGTATCACTTTTATGAATTATAGGACTTACCATAAAAATTTGGAGATCAAACAATGGTGGGAGCTTGGACTTTGATCTTGGAATTAAGAGCAAGGCCAAAGGGAATGAAAATGGGGGAGAATGGTATGTTTGCTTGCTTTGTTCTTGTTTGGTCTCATCCAATGCATTATTGTGATGTGTCTTGATAATATCTTGAATAAAGTAGATTTTAATAAAGTGATCATGTCATTGTATGCATCATCTTGGACAAGTGTTGATCTTTGGTGGGGTTAAGGCTAACTAAGTAGTTTGCTTTGCTAAGTACTAGTTTCATCTCTAAGTATGCTAGTTGCATGAGTCATCACTTGGTTTGCTAGATATTTTCCACCACTACATGCATGTATCTTGATCTCTGCTTGCTCTTTTGTCCGGTTATTGCTCAATTCATTGATCGTTCGAAAGAATATCTCAAGGATTTCTAGTTAGGATTTTACCGGAAACCTTCTTAATACTTATACTATCATCCTCTATTCTCTTTAATAATTCTTGAAACTATATTCCTTAAATCCCTTCAATAATTCTTTAAGTCTTTCAGTGTCCAGGGAAATCTCGGGGAAAATAAAAGTGCTATTTTTCAGAATCCGACAGCTTTTACATACACTCTTTTTCCCCCTGGATCAATAATATGAACTCGGAATTTCGTTCCGGGTACTTCTATATAGCGTCGTCTAATAATATTCCTACGTCCACCAAAAGCACTATTCACCACTTATTCTTTTAGGGTTATATAGATGTCCCGGTTCTCTTCCGATCGTTCCTTAACCCTTTTACGGAACCACTGGACTGATAACAGATATCGATTTGGTTGACATAAGAATAACCTTCCCCCTTGGAATTATCAAATCTTAATTTCCTAGGAGATAGATAATTCTTATCTAGATTGTCAACCAATAGCATTCTTCATGACATATAAGTATTTGAATTAATATCCATTCCATTCATTAGAGCTGGTGACCTTGTTGTCGGAATCATTGTTCCTCGTTTTATCAATACTTAATAAAAAGTTTTAATTCTACCGAAAATTTGGGTTCTTACACTAAGGATACGGGTTTTGACCTGGTTGGCTATACAGACTCTGATTATGCTGGTTGCAAGATTGATCGTAAGAGTACTTCTGGAAGCTGTCAGTTTCTTGGAAGGAGATTGGTATCTTGGTACAGCAAGAAGCAACACTCAGTATCTACCTCGACAGCCGAGGCAGAATACATTGCGGCAGGTAGTTGTGCTCAGATCCTGTGGATGAGGAATCAACTTCAGGACTATGGACTCATGTTGGACAAAATTTCAATTCTATGCGACAACACGAGTGCCATTGTCATTGCTAACAATCCAGTTCAACATACCAGGACTAAGCACATTGATATCAGGTATCATTTCTTAGGAGAGCATGTCATGAATGGAACTGTGGTATTATATTTTGTTCCCACAGATCAACAAATTGCAGACATATTTACTAAACCACCGGATGAATCCACTTTCTCCAGGTTAGTTGGTGAACTTGGGATGTTAAATCTGTCTAATTAATTTTGGATAATCAATAACTGCAATTTGTTATAAATTTAACAGGTATTTTAAATGTCCATATTTTTAGGACTTGTGAATTTACTTTGCATCCAGTCCTCATCTTACAGTTATCTCTATATTAATTGCCATGCTTATAAATGCTATCAATTATGTTAATTGTAGCATAATTAAATAAATATTTTATTGACATATATCAATTAATGATATTTTATTAATTTTATATCTATTTAATTGTGAGTTTGTCTGATTATTGTGGAATAATTCTTGAATTATTGATTGATTAATTTAAATCCACAATAATTAGAAATAATAAGTGTGTATGTGTGTGTGTACATAGGCTGATACGTTTCGATGATAAGATGTTTTTTTTCGGTTGACAGGTTTCGGTGAAAAGATGTTTTTCGGCTAAGTAGGTTGTTAGGTGAGAAATTATTGAGCGGTGTAATTTTTTCAAACATAACCTGTCACGCTCTCACCTAACCCACGAGTCCTTGAAACCTTATAAATAATGAGTTTTTGTTTGTGTTTAACATCATCATTTTTCAGATATACTGAGCATATACACACAATTGCTGAAAATTTCAAGCTTTGACCGGAAAGATCTCACAATCTAGCTGGTTGTTTTTTGAGAGGATCTCATATTCGTGTTATACGCATCATCCTTTATAAAAACTAACCATTGTTGTTGAATTTCCTCAAAAGTTGTGAAAATGGCATTGCTGGGAAGCTTTTTAATTGCTAAAGTTAATCCTATTTCCATTCAGTAAATCGAAACCATTCTTGATGAGCAATTTCGGGCTTGGACACAATTTCTGAATGAACATTCATTAATTCGCTATGCTTAGTTACACTAGTGCAGCTTAACCATGATGCATTGCATGAACTATATTGCAGTGAGGTTAACACTTCTGGACAGGACGGGTGTGCAATCACATATCGACTATTTGGTAGGTCGATTAGGGTCACTGAACGAGATGTTAATCGAATTCTTCATTTTCCTATGGAAAATCTTGTTTCTGATCCTACACCTGAACAGATTGAAATGTTCTTTCGTTTTATAAGGTACCAAGATGGCAATTTCAATACTGGTAATCTTTTTAGAACATTTCTAACCCAATACTGGAATTTCTTCTTTCACACTCTTAACCATGTTTTTTCCTCAGATAGAACAAATCAAGATCGAATACCTGAATTTATTCAAAAAATAGGGTATGCGGTCGCCAATAATTTAAGGATTAATTTTGGAAAAATAGTGTTTGGTCAAATCATTTTAAAGATGAAACACTTGGGAACAAGAGATGTTCAGACTCAAAATGTCAAATGTCTATATCCAAGGTTTCTACAGCTAATATTAAATGATATTTTTGAATGATGAAGACAGGGCACGCTTGGAAAATGGTCAAAAGGTGGAATGCTCTTCCATGAAGACGAATGTAATTAATTACATAAGCAAAAAGAAATATACGGATGTGCCTACAGTCCTAACTGAATATCTAAATACTGTCTCATTTTCGTTGTTACCAAGACCAGTGAGAGCAGGTATACGAGAAGGTAATATTTCAATCTCTGCTATTCCAACCTCTGTATTCCCTGCTGTGTCACACGAAATACAGTTTCTACAGCCCTTAGTGGCCATCTTACCCTACCAAGAGCAAGAAATCCCACCGACTCTAACACAGGTCGAAGAGCCCATTCTACAAATGCAAACACAAACACAACAAACTCCTACACCTCAATTTTCACTTAAACGACCATCCATCAACACTTTTGAGGGAGATAGTGCCTCAGCAGCACCACATAAGGAGTTAGTTACATCAGCCGCTCTACCTCATTCTAAACGGAGTAAACCTAATGAACCTGAGGTAACGGCAACTATTAGTAAAACAATTCTTCCTTATCCAATGAGTGAAAATGTAAATGAGGTTGAATTGACGGGAGCAACTATCTTGAGTTCCATTTCATGGAACATAAGAGTGGTTGATGATCTTTCTAAAGATCAAATGCCTTCACAGGCATCCGAGGTAGAATTACCTACCTCAATAACTGCTGGTGAATCTTCCATTTTACGGAAAGATCCATCGGTAGGTGGTTCTTTTGTGAACCAAGTGTCTTCACAGATATACGAGGGAAACTTGGGTTTTGTGCCATTTAATCGATTCAAGTTTAACCTCCCAAAGGGAAAATCTCTGGATCTCTTTCGAGATTCCACTCTTTACCAGTGGTCGGCAACTCGCTTCATGCGAGGATGAAAGCTCACGAACTTTCATTGCACCATCTTTGACCTCTGAAAAAGGGGCTAGGATGATTTCATTTGCATGTACACATATCGGTGGAAGCTCTGGAGGAGAGTTGAAGCAAACACGAACGGAACATGTAAGTGTAACCCAAACCACTAAACCGAGTGAATATAGAGTGTTGAGTGAAACACCTGCAGAACGTATGAGTGAGCAACCTACTCAACCACATGCACCTGTAACCAGAAATGAATACAGCAGACTCCTTACACGGGTCCAAACAATGGAGAAAGAGTTGTCAAATATCTGTAAGTCCATTGCAGAAATAAAAAAATTTCAACTTATTCAAAATGATGCATTCCAGGTTCAATTACGTTCCATGGCAGCCCAGTTTAGTCATGCAATCAACACCTTGGTAAAGCCATCTTCGTCTAATTTACCAACTCCACATCCTACAACTCTAGACGATAACCCAACTGAGGGGGAGAAGGTGGATGATCAAGAAAAGTCTACTAGGCGTAAGGGCAAGGAAAAGGTTGTTGACACGGAATTAACTTTATTTTGGGAAAAGAAAAGCTAATGGGAGTATTAGTGCTATGTGGAAAGAAAGCAAGGCAAACTTGAAGATATATTCCGTCTAGAGGAACAATTGACTTGCACTTGTTCAAATTTTAGAAATCTGGAAAATGTATATATATGATCCAGAATACGCTTTAATATTGTTTATCTTTGTATTTTATTTGTATCAGTTGAGTTATCCTCTAGGTATTTGCTTGTCAAACCCTAACAATCAAATAGAGGGAGATTGTAAAGCATAATGTAATGTAATATGTAATAGAGGAAATATATAACTCAACTAGGATAAAAGATAAATAATATTAACTCTATACAGGGATCGTGAAAGTTGAAGAACATGCATCAACAAGGATCAAGTTGCTGAAAGAAGTTCATTAACATGATCAAGCCTCATTGACAAAATAAGATGTACATATGATTCAGTTGAAGGGCCAAAAGATTCCAGAGATAAAGTTTTTATGATTGCACAATTCTTAGTAGTGTTCTTAAAGACATGATACCAAGACCACGAGTGAATGTTAGTCGTCTGTGAACCAGACCAGTTGCACTAGGCGTCAATACTTCACAAAGGAATCAAAGTATCTAACTCAGAAAAACTGTTAAGAGAGAGCGGTGTTGATATCCTCTAGTTAGTTGGAAGCTGAATATTTAAGGATGTCAAAATAAGAGGAAAATGAATAGTATCAGAAATTACTATTCATATGAATAGTATCTGAAATTACTATTCATATGAATAGTAACTGAAATTACTATTCATATGAATAGTAACCGAAATTACTATTCACATGAATAGTAACGAAAATTACTATTCACATGAATTGTAACCAAAAGTACTATGCAAGCTGGGTCCCACATGTTTGATTTTATAACTGTTGAAAATCAAAAGTTCATGTTTGAAATTTCGGCAGCAACTGGCAGGTTTGAAAATTTGGCAGCAACTGACATCATCAGTTACGTATATTAGCTGCATGGTGATTTTCTAGAATTGATAAATAGGTCTGTTGTATTTCATTTCAAAATACACCTCAACACACAACTTTCTATTCTCTCTCTTATATCTTCTCTGTGTAAAGCCGGCTTAGCCCGCTTTCAGGAAGTGTCGGGTAGAAGGTCCGTGTGCCTAAAATATCCTAGGAGTGTTTGATTTTGTAGCTGATCCATAAGATTAGATTGTGTAGCAAACCTCCAGGTTTTATCTATTCAAAGATATTTCCCAAAACTACTGTGTTATTTCGATTCAGTATTTTTGATTTCATATTCACATCAAAAATCGAAATATTGCTAAATAACGTATTCAACCCCCCTTCTACGTTATTCCGGACCTAACATATCTAAACCAGGTAAATCAGCCAAATTCTTATCTAAATAAGTAAGTACAGACTGAATGAATCTAGGAAAGAAGATATCATTACCTCTCTTGGTTGTGTTCTTACAAAGTTTTCCATAGAGCTCCTGCATTATGAGCTTTCCAACATCTATCTTTCTGTCATAGGCAAGTGAGTAGCCTATCTGTTGAACAGGTGCACTTAATTAATCATAGCTGGATTTCCTTCCGCTGAATACTTGCAGGAGTGTGGCAAACACATAGCTCCACTCGTTTCTCAGATGCTTCCTATTTAGGTTCCCAACCTTGATAGTATCTGAGTACCTTATGAGTTCAAAGAATTCCATTAGTTGATCATCTGTTACTAGATTGTTGTATTAATTCTGGTGAAGACCCAAGGCTTTACTCATGTCCTCAGAGGTGATGTTAAACTCTTTACCCAGAACTTTGTAGTTTATGACATAGCCCAAACTGCCATCTTCAAGAGCAACAGTTTCAGTAATTGCAGTGCTCCAGAACTGTTCTAGAATGTCTAGATACAGAGTTGGGTTGGTCGTAAGTGCTCCTTTGATATATGATTCAGACATCCATTTCACAAAGCACTTGTAGTTAGCATTTGGGGCTTCAACATCACTTGAGAGAGCGATGAAGTTGGTGTTGAATTTCACGGTTGTCATTGATACAGAGAAAAGAGAGAAGAGAATGTAGCTTGAAGAAGAGATTTAGCTTTTGAAGTTAGGGTTTTCAGGGGTTTTGAAACTTTAGATGCTTGAGAAATCGAATGAAATGAATCGAATAGATGTAGAATTGTATAAGTATGAAGTATTTGAATTGTCGATTAGATATATGTTTTGTATCGACAACTCAGGAATTTGAGAAGTAGAAATCAATTATTCGATAAGTCAAGAAAGGCTTAATCGATATCTCAAGCAGTTTGTAACTCACAGTTGGCAGTTATCTAACTTAGAAATAATTCTAAATTAAATAAAATATGTTTTTATGAGTGATTTAAAATTCTGAATAAAAATCCAAAAACGATTAAGATTCAGCGAGAATTCAGTCCTTTCAAATGATTCGAGAACTCAAATATAGTATTTGAGAACTCAGTCACTAGAGAACTCAGTTACCATATTCGAGAAGTCAATCATACCTCTATTCGATATCTCTAAAAGGCTCTATTCGAGAACTCGAGAGTGTTCCAAAGAGACTTGTTAGAGAACTCGAGTAGTGAATCATTAGAGAAGTCTGACTTATCGAAATGTTCTTTTCACTCATAAAAATTTAATTTTCACTATCTTTTAAAATTTACCAGACATATTCAATGAAGAATATTCTAACAAATTAAATAGTGATTATCTTAAAATTTCATAGAAATTTCAAGCTAACTGAATATGATTTTCAACATATGCAACAAATCTGAGATATTTATAAATCATATTCCAGCCAACACTTACTTCAAAAATATTGAGCATTTAGATAAAGTAAGTGTTTACTGCTGCAACAATCTAGTTGATATTTTCACTTAGCCAGATTCTGAAGAATTCAGCATTCCAATCTCACTAACCAACCTTGTGAAGATGGCTTCATCCAATGGCTTACTGAATATATCAGCTAATTGTTTATCTGTTGAGACATAATGCTTCCATTAATTGCATGCTCCCTAATAAAATGATATCAGATGTCAATGTGCTTTGTCCTAGAATGATTGACATGATTGGCAACTATAGAGATTGCACTTGTGTTGTCACACATGATTGGAATTCTTTCCAACACAAGTCCATAATCTCTAAGTTGATTTCTAATCCAAAGCACTTGAGCACATCAACTTCCAGCAGCTATGTATTCAGCCTCAGTTGTGGAAGTTGACACAGATTGTTGTTTCTTGCTGTACCAAGAGACTAACCTTTGTCCAAGGAACTGGCAGCTACCTGAGGTGCTTTTCCTATCCACTCTGCATCCAGCATAATCAGCATCAGAATAACCAACCAGATTGAACCCTGTGTCCTTAGGATACCATAAACCCAAGTTTGGAGTGCCCTTCAGATATCTAAAAATCCTTTTTATAAAAATCAAATGTGACTCTTTTGGATTTGATTGAAACCTTGCACACAGACATGTAGCAAACATGATGTCTGGCCTACTTGCAATGAGATGGAGTAGAGAACCAACCATGCCTCTGTAGACTGAGATATCTACCTTCTTGCCCTTAGCATCTTCATCCAGTTTAGTGGCAGTGGCCATGGGTGTCTTTGCAGGTGAGCAGTCTTCTAAGTCAAACTTCTTCAATAAATCCTTGATGTACTTGGTTTGACTGATGAAGATACCATCATTCCTCTGACTAACTTGCAATCCAAGAAATAATGTTAACTCTCCCATCATACTCATCTCATATCCGCTTTGCATGAGCTTAGAGAATTTCTCACACAGCTTCTCGTTTGTAGAGCCAAATAAGATATCATCCACATAGATCTGAACTAGGATAATATCATTACCATGCTTCTTGTAAAACAATGTCTTGTCCAATGTGCCTCTAGTGAATTGATTTTCAAGAAGAAATTGTGATAAAGTATCTTAGCATGCCCTTGGAGCCTGCTTAAGTCTATACAATGCCTTAAGCAATCTGTAGACAAATTCTGGGAAATGTGGATCCTCAAAGCCAGGTGGTTGTTGCACATAAACTTCTTCTTCCAACTCCCCATTCAGAAATGCACTCTTGACATCCATTTGATAAACTTTAAAGTTTGAATGAGTAGCAAATGCCAAGAAGATTCTGATGGCTACCAATCTAGCAACAGGGGAAAATGTCTCATCATAGTCAGTGCCTTCCTGTTGAGAGTATCCTTTTGCAACCAACCTTGCTTTGTTTCTTACTATTACACCATCTTCATCCATCTTATTCTTCAGAACCCATTTTGTTCCTACAATGGTTCTGTTCTTTGGTGCAGGGATAAGTTCCCATACTTTGTTTCTTTCAAATTCATTCAGCTCCTCTTGCATAGAAATAATCCAATCTGGATCCAACAGTGCATCATAAAGTTTCTTAGGCTCAATCTGAGATAGAAAGCAACCATAGAGACACTCATTTTGAGTTGCTCTCCTAGTTCTCACTCCTGCATTTGGATCTCCAATAATTTGCTCTGCAGTGTGTGATCTATCCAATTTCCTTGAATGCTCAGTTTGATTTCTCAACCTTGATGTTGCTTCATCATCCAAGTCATGATCATTTTCATTTCCACCCCTTGTAAAGTTGCCACTATTCACATGTGTGTCTTGGATGCTAGTCTCTTCACTGTTGATTGGCACAAATTCTTCTCTTGCTTCATCATTCACTGGAGTTTGCTGAATTGTAGTCTCAACTTCAGTTCCAATCTCTTCATCAGAATCATCTAGATTTTCAAACTTTAATGGATCTCTATCTTCATCATTGGATTCTTCTAATCCAGGTAGTTTATTGTCATCAAATGTCACATCTGTGCTTTCTATAACTTTCTTTTGATTGATGACATAAACTTTGTATGCAATTCTCTCCATAGAATAGCCAAGAAAAATTCCTTCAAATGCCTTTGCATCAAACTTTCCAACATATTCTGAATTATCCTTTAACACAAAGCATTTGCTTCCAAAAGTATGAATATACTTTAGAGTAGGCTTCTTTCCAGTCATCAAATTGTAAGGTGTCTTTCTAGTGCTTTTGTTGATGAGAGTTCTGTTCTGGATATGGCATGCAGTACTCACAACCTTAGCCCAAAAACATGTAGGCATCTTTGCATCAAGCAACATTGTTCTAGCAGCCTCAATTAGAGTTCTATTCTTTCTCTCAACTACTCCATTTTGTTGTGCAGTCCTTGGAGCTGAAAATTTTTGTGAAATTCCATTCTCTTTGCAAAATGCTTCAAGTAAGGCATTTCTGAACTCTGTTCCATTATCACTTCTCATTGCAATCACACTTGCATTGTTGGCCTTTGCTTCCTTATCAACTTTCTTTATGTGCTCAATGATCACTTATGGAGCCTCATCCTTTGATGCTAGAAATTCCACCCATGTATACCTTGTGTAGTCATCAACCATCACCAGGGCATACTTCTTTCTTGAGAGTGACATAATATTGACAGACCCAAACAAGTCCATGTGAATTAGTTGCAGGGGCTTGGTTATTGATGTCACTGTCTTTGACTTGTGGCTTAACCTTTTCATCTTTCCTTTTTGACAAGCCTCACACACTCCTTCTTGATAGAACTCTAGTGTGGGCATGCCTCTTACTAACTCTCTTTTGACCAGAGAATTAATGGCCTTGAAGTTCAAGTGTGATAACTTCTTGTGCCACATCCAACAATCTTCATTTGATGCTTTTGAGTATAAGCAACAAACTTAATCCTTGCTTGCAGAATCCATATTGGCTACAAACAAGCTTCCTTTCCTTACTCCAGATAGAGCAAAGTAACCAGTCTTCTTGTGGGTGATCAAACATTCATCTTTGTCAAAATTTACCTTGAATCCTCTATCAGTAAACTGACCAACACTTAGCAGATTATGCTTGAGTCCCTTGACTAATGCTACATCTTCAATGATGACATTTCCAACTTTCAACTTGCCATATCCCAATGTGTTACCCATGCTGTCATCTCCGAAGGCAACCATTGGGCCAGCCTTCTCCTCATAATGTGATAGCAGGGCCATATCACCAGTCATATGGTTTGAGCATCCACTGTCCAAAATCCACATGACTTTCTTTTCTTGTTCTTTGCCTTGCAAACACAAAGATATTACTTCTCCTTTGGTACCCAAACAAGTTTGGGTCCACTTGGCTTAGAAACAGATTTATCAAAAACAGCATGCTTATTAGTTTTCTTAGGACTAGTCTTCTTGTCACTGTTAGAAGTCTTAGCAACTGAGTTCTCAGACTTAGGTGACAGAGGAACCTTCCTAGCTCTAGGAGGACTTGAAGACTCTGGCCTTGTGTAGTATGTGTGAATGTTGTGACTGATGCAACCATTCATGAATTGTCTTCTCAAATTAAAACAGCTAGTCATAACATTCATATTGCTGGCATACAGTCAAGTTTATCACAAAAAGGTGAATCTCTATGTCTTAAAGGCACAGAGCAATCATAGAATGGTTTAGCTACACTACCAGTTGGTTTCTTGCATGCATGTGTTAAGTGATTAGTACTAAAACAGTTTTGACAAGTTTTCCTAGGGGCATTAGGCACATACGCATAATTATTATCCTTGTTTATACCTAGCTTGCCATTCCTGTTATGTTTCTTATTATCCACTTTCTTCTCAGATTCATTTTTCCCAGCTGAAACAAACTTCACAAACTTCTCAGGTCTACCTCCTACTGGCTTCTTGGCTTTTGCCTTGACACTCTCACTCTTGGAGGATGCTGGTTGTTCACTAGATTGTGCCTCATCCTCATCATTCAACATTTGATTAATGAGTAAGGCATCCTCATCAACTTCAAATGTTGGTTCTTTAAAAATTGGAGACTCAGTCTTTTTCAAAATGTGAGGCACTTCCTCCTGAACAACTATGTCATCTTCAATGATAGCATAGCCTTTCCACTGTTTAAGAGTGTCATAGTCAAGTCCAATGGCAGCCTTGGGTTTAGCTTGATTTGTTTCATGGTAGGACTGCCATAGACTAGAGGAGTTCTTAAAAGTTTTCAGTTTGAATTCATTTTCAGCTAGATCATCCCTAAGAGCCTTCTCAACCTGACTAGCACAAAGAACCTTATTCTGCAGATATTCAACTTCTTTCTTAAGGTTATCTACTTGCATAGCAGTTAGCTCAAGTTCCTCATTTTTCTTGTTTAACAGTTCATTTCTAGTAGACAGTTTAGCAATCTCTTCATTAGCAGCAGTCATACTAGTATGAATATTAAACATTTCAATAGACAGTTGTTCAACCATACATTTATATTCAGAAATAGACATATCTATGGTAGTGAGAGATGGTACCTGAGAGTCAGATGGAGATTGTTCATCCTTGGAATCAGCTATCAAGGCATAGTTGCAAAATTCTTGCTCTTCTCCATCACTATCAGAGTCATCCCAACACTTCCCTTCAGCTATGCAGGCCTTGCCTTGTGTTTGCTTCTTCAGAAGGGCCTCATACTTAGCTTCAAGCTCTAGAAACTTCTTATCCTTCTTTTTAGGCTTCTTGCATTCACTGGAAAAATGCCCTAGGTCATTGCATATATAACACCTTACAGATGACCTATCCATATGGCTGGTTTTGAATTTATTCTTGTTTGCTTTCACAGGTGTCTTGCTCTTGTTGAATGAATGGTTTTGGGGTCTAGGTTTGAAGGGTTGGTTTCTCTTGAATCTGATGTTTGGAAATTTTCTGGCCATGAAAGCATTTGAAGTGTTTTCCATGCCATCTAGCTCTTCAAGAGGATAGATTTAACATCCCTAACAAATACGCTTAATTATAAAATCCACTAAAAATCGAATGAAACGATACAACTTCTCAAAACCCAAAATCTTACAATTCATAAATTAAAAGTACAGCTAGATTCTCCAAATATTAGAACTCGCACTCTTCCCAATAAGTAGCTCACCTAAATAAGATCACCTGCCGGGACAAATAAGAGAAACAAAGGACCGGCAGTGAGCGAAAGGCTCATATACAGATATCAAAATAATGAATAAAAGCTGGATGAAAACTACATACGAAGACAATATAACTGAACAAAGTTACAGAAAATGAGTTTACGAACAAAATTGAATATCCAAATAAAGAACAATGCAAAGCTGCACAAAGACTAAGATGATGAAATGACGAATCAAAATCGAATATCTTAATTAAGAACAAGTACAAATAGAATGAGACAATTAGAAAAAGGACACTCAACTCATAATTTTTAAAAATATAAATGATTTCAAATTAAAACATAATCTTACTCTTACAAATATGTGTACAATTTACACATAATAATCACAGCTATTAAATCAAAAATTTAATTAATAAAATATAATGAAACACATACTCTTACAATTACAAATAATATTCAAAGTAACTTACTTATAACATGGGAGACGATCTCACATGGGCTTGCAAAGCACAAAGCAAATGCTACCCAAAATCTTACAGGGGCTTGCTTAATGCTACCAAAATTCTTACAGGGGCTTGCTTAACGCTACCCAAATTCTTACAGGGGCTTGCACGGCAATAAGCACAATGCTACCCAAATATCTAACATCTCCCACATCATTTGTATATCAAAATATAACCGAAAACACATTACTCAAACTTCACAAATATCTCACATATCACTTACTCGATAATAAACTCAAAGATCAAATATTATATATTACACAAATACTTTGTAGGATAGATCAACCCATAAAATCAAATATTTACTCCACTAATATGAGCTCAAACGAAAAAATATAAAACACGAAAGTCGTAGAGGATTCTGAGACCTTTCCAGAATGGTAAGGCTCATTAAAAACGGAGAAGTAACGAATTCAGAAACAATGAAAATGCGGACTGCAATAACAGAATCAGGCACTGATCACAGTAATTCGATATTTAAGACATTGAAATCACATAATTCGTTAGCGGGATACGAATACAAAACACAGAGGTTGAAACGAGCTTTGTAGAATGGTATTGCTCATAATAATCGGATAAAAACTCAATTTACTACGAATTTCCTAAGTTATGATATGCCAACAGAAATTAATGCACCAGATTATACAAACGGCAGATTTTGACCAACATGCAAGAAGAATTTCACAAAACACAAAGAATGAAAGTTGTAGATAATTCAATTATCTTTCCAGAAGATCAAGAATCAACACAATTCGATGAACAATGAATTTTGCACGAATTTAACAAGAAATCAGATGTACAAAATTGGTATAACAAGACATACAAAGAGAGACAAGATTACCCGTACCTTAGACCTTAATGATTATCACTAATTCTCAACAAATTCAGCCCTTCCAAGCCAATCCAAGAACCCTAATTTGTATAACAAAGTCATGGATATTATAAAACTCAATCTCTTATACATGTATATATAAATCGAAGAGTCTCTAATCTTTTACCTTAATCCGAAGAACCATAGTATTTACGTTAGTAATCTCCTCTTCTCTTTCTTCTCTTTCTTCTTCTCTCTTTTTTCCTTCTTCCTTCTGACCCAAAATTAACGTAAGTCTCAAACCCTCTATTTTTTCTTTAACGCTTTTTTTTAAACCCTCACTTCCTTTCTTTTTAACTATTAATCCTAAAACAATATTCTAATTATAAAAGAAATATATACTTACTCATAAATAATATTAATAACTCATTAATATTATTATTATTACTAATCGAATAAATTCCTAAAAAATACGGGATGTTACAATAGATCTCTTCTTCTTCCTTCTCCTCAACAGATTCAGTTACTTCACCTTCATTTTCTTCATCATCTACTATCTCCTCTATCCTCAGCTGACTTGTAGATGCTTCGAGGTATTGAACAGATTTGCTGACAGTCAAGGCACATGATGTGTATATGATTCTACCTTGGTTGGCTTGGATAGCCCTCTTCTGAAGCAACTCAAGCTCATGAGTCTTTAAACCCCATAGAGCATATCATATGTGACTTTGTTCAAATCTCTTTCTCTTAGAGAAATGACCCTTTGCTCTAGATGCTTTGGTGAAGATAATAGAAACTTCATGTTCAACTCCTTGGTGCTGTAAACCTTCCCATTCATCTGTAGCTCAGTCACCATCTTATGAAACCTTTCAAACATGTCAGTAATGCTTTCCTTGGTCTGAGCCATGAAAGCTTCATATTGTGTGACCAGTATCTGTTTCTTGTTTTCTCTAACGCTCTCTGTTCCTTCACATAACACCTCAATATGATCCCACGTCTCCTTTTCTATTTTGCACGAGGCTATGTTAGCAAACATTGACAGTTCCATAGAATCTATGATTAATAACATGAGATGACTGTCAAGAGCAACCATGTAACACCCCCAAATTCCCTACCGGAATCTAGGTTGTCACACCTCTTGCGGAATATACAATCACCTGCTCATAATATAATCTACAACAATATTCTTAATAGACTCCACAATTACTCCACGGGTTATAGTCTTAGAACAAGCATTCCATAAATCAAAGGTTAATACAACACGAGTTCATCTACTAGAATTTCTGAATGTTATTACAATTCCAAAATACTAGATAACAAAATACTAAACCACTACTCTTCAGCTTCCACCTTACTTAGATACTACAAGGCCACCGCGCTGAATCAGTAGTTCGTCGCTTTCCCCTTGCCTCGATTGGCCATACTTGAGTTAGCCCTGGATGCCGCTGCTTAACAATATATAAAATAACAAGAATGAGCCAAAGAATGCCCAGCAAGGTTATAACTATCCCCTATTCCCAACAATTCACACAAAATATTACTAAACCGCTCTACAAGAACTTTTCCCCTCATACGGATATATATTTATTTTGAAAAGAGATTTATCTCGAAATTTTAATACCCAAATGATGGAATAAATACATCTCAATAACTTCTCCATATTACTCAACGGTAACATGATAATTGCTCAAACTCCTCAATATAATAATATAATATAATAATTTCTCAGATCGATACCCTAGTTAATCCGAACCACAAAGGCATCGGTTAATAGCTAGAGAATCAATGATTGGACTTTTCCTCGAACGCTGCATCAAGTAATGGATGATCAATCCATTGTCACATCTCAATTTTTCTATCGATAGAAAGGACAGTCGACGTCTCGAACCATCCAATAATATTCCTCATAAGGATGAGTCGACAGACTCGGACCCTCACCCTTAGTTGGGCCGGTGCGTTACTCCGGTCACTTTCATCAATTTATGTGCCGAGCCGGCCCTGTCCCGGTCTCGTACGCACTTTCATCGATTTATGTGCTGAGCCGGCCCTGTCCCGGTCTCTTACGCACTTTCAGTCCAGGATATTAGGTGTCGGAATCTTCGATCACCTTTAACAACAAATAGCTTAGGCGTCACGGTGAAATAACACGTGCACCTTTATTTATTTTGAAACGAATTAATACTCCAATATCGTTCAGAAACAATGAACGATATACACCTCCAATAATTTGGTTCTCCTTCCGAATGAGTGGAGGAAAATATTTATGAAAGATTGTTCTGACTATGAATCCAGAATGAAGGACCCATGTCAGTATATATAAATATATACATAACTCCACCCTTAAATAACAGTAAATATATAGTATGAAGATATTATTAATACGCCTTTATTATCTCCTCTTCGAGTACGAATGAAGTAACTCGATAAATGTCCCACAATACGGACCATCTCATGAACTAAAATAGAACATCTAGCATAATAATATTATTCAAGTAACAGCTCAAAAATAATATATATATATATATATATATATATATATATATATATATATATATATATATATATATTGCAAGAAGAAAACATCTCTAAAAGTAATCACCTCGATAGAATAATTTGTAAATCAACATTGATATTTCTCCGGACAAAGTTGTTTTAAGAAAACATTTTTTTGAAAATAATATTCTTCTAATTAAATAAATCTAATTAGACGAATAAGGTTCATTTAATCAGTAAATGCTACCCAAGTATCTACTTGATTAATAAACGCTAGATTATTGGTGATGTTTCCTTTAGGTTCATTATTGCGAAATTCTTTAAAATCTTTGTCCGGGTTTTTGAAGAAAATCCAACTCCTCACTACTTCGTATTCACTATTTACTCCTCATGTTACATCATCTAAAGGGAAACGTAAGTTACTCCTAACCATACTTCCCTTATCTCCTCAATATAATAATTCACATATAACTACCATTACGAACATTTTATAACACAAAACATCTCTACTCTGAATGATAGAGTAAGAGTTAGTATACTTGCCTGGTACTCCTGATGCAGTAACGGCTGGTAGCGGGGTCCGACAATCTAAATAAAGTCAAGAAAACATGCTATTAATCCCCTATACAATCCAATAATAGTCCAACACTTAGACACTTAAGTCAATCAAAACAAAGCACTAAGGGGTCCCTCTAGACTCGTCTAAGTCCATGTTATACTTAACCATTTTTAACCTCGTTCTTTACACCAATATGTTGCCTTGATAATTCTTAACAAGTTTCATGTTTTAGTCGACTCGAAATTCCTCTTTTAACTCAGCCAAAGCGGATGGTCAAGTAGCACCTCTAGAGTTGACTTTCCTGAGATTCACTATTCCGTGACTCGCACTCCAACACTTTTAATAAATCACCGGGAATGTATTTAAATACGAAACCACCTCTAAAATCACCTTTGGTATTTGTAATATTTATCATAAAAGTTTCGATTCAAATCTACGGGTCTAGGCAGGGGAATTGTATTTTTGAAGTTCAGTCAACTACGGGTTTTACTATTTGCACCTCTTTCACTAAAATGTTCATAACTCGATAACCGTTAACCCAAATGACGCACCGTTTTCGCGTACACGATCTAGGGAATGTCTAGAAGGTAACTAACTCAAAACTTGGCTCTGGTCAGAAGGCTCATTTTTCGGAATTTTCAAAACAGGGCAGTGGCTATGCAGTGAGTCTTATGGTCTTTCTAAGGGGTTTTCCACTTGCGCAATCTCGGCTTACGCCCTTTTTATAAAATCGAAAAATAATCTTTTTAACTCGAAACCTTCGTACAAACCTTTCTAACTGACCTTAGTATTTATCCTCAAAATATCATACTCTAATTCAATTTTTTAAGGGTCTCAAACTTAACCTCAAAGTTGATACATTTCTGCGACATGGTTTCTCGAATCGCTTTCACTAAAACGGTCATTACTCACAAACCGTAAACTCTTTTGACACGATTCTTGCGGCCACATAAACTAGAATCCAAAACCTACCCAATATGGTCAGTGGTTGCAATTTAAACATGTTTAAGGACTCGGGTAGCTACTGTCAACATTGTTCAAGAAATTTGGGCATTATAACGGCTCTAAATCGAACATTACCATTTTTGTAACTCCTCAATCAAGCCATACAAGGCAACCCAAACTCTAATATTACACACCAACACTCATACTAGGCCTCTAAGGGCAGTGGTAAGGTCCAATGACCACCACTCAACATATACACCTCAAGACAAAGCTAAACAATCATATAAATTCTTAACATGAACTAATCTTTACACTAGCATCAAAACTTCACCAAAACTCATATATATAAAAGGTAAAGTTGAGGTTTATACCTTTCTTGATACTCTCACAACACTAACAAAGCTCTGTACACCTTATAATAGCCTTGGGTAGTCTTAAGCTTGCTAAATCAACCAAAGAAATCAAAGAAATCAAGATTAGTTTATGAAGGTTACTATTCACCCTCCACTTTGAGGATTTATTTGAAAATGGAAACAAAGGAGTTTGAAGCTAAAACTCTTAGGAGATCATTTATATGAAATATAGGACTTACCATAAAAGTTTCAAGATCAAATGATGGTTGGAAGTTGGATTTTGAAATCTCAAAACTTCAAAAATTCGAAGTGGGTTCTTCAAGGGGAAAAACAGAGCGATTTTCTCGAATTTATTTGACCACTCAAACGATCTTCAAAAATTATGAAATTAAATCCACAACTTCATCTTGATGTGCAGAAGCTTCGTGAATTTTTTCATAATTTTTAAATGAGTAGAACTGGGTGAAAAAAAATCGGAAAGATCCCTGCTCTGAAAAATCTGATCTGCTGGAAAATGGGGAAGGAAAGAGAGAAAAGTGTTTGGCTTGCTTGGTTGATATTTTTGGTGTTAGAAATGAATTATTAGGCTTGTAAGTAATGTATATCAGCTGTGCTACTCTTCATATTCTCCTTCCACACAAGTGTCAAGTAATGGGAGAGTTTAGGTGTTTTATTTGCATGGTTTTAACAAGAACACCTCACCTTGTACTATTCTTAATCCACTTGCATCTTGTTTGGTTTCACACTACTTCTATTGATTTGGTGCACTTAATAATCTTGCATGGTATTTAATCTTGTCATGTGTTCAATCTATAATCCAATATTAAATCCAACATTCCTTGTTTATTCTCTCTTTATCTCTGGAAACGTCCTCCCGATTTTCTCAAGTATTCTCTATTCCTCACCTCTAGGGTTTCATCCTCAATCCCATTTTCCTCTCATAATATATATCCCTCCTTGGACTTCTCATATCCAATATCCTCAATTAATAATCCAATTATTGTATCCCTGACTCCTCTGTCAAAATTGGAATAAAATAAAGTTTGGATTCTCTGAATTCCGATCGTCTTTACATACACTTATTTACTCCATGGGTCACTAGTACGACTTCGGAATATCCATTCTACGTCTCGTACATAGGTGACATGAAAACTTTTCCTAATCCTCAAAATTATTATTCATCCACCAAATTACTATTCACGTATGACAACACTATTCACGTATATACCTATTCTTAATAATAAAAGTTTTAATTCTACCGAAAATTTGGGTTCTTACAAACCATCTCCTTTTCTGTCTCTGTCCATTTTGATGGTTCTTTAGCCACATAGGATCTTGGAGTGGTTACAATTCCAACAGTCTTTTCAGAAATCTCCTGTTGTGGAACAAAGGGACCATTCTTGAGTATCTCAGGATACAGAGGGTTAGCAACTTTGATGAACAACATCATTTTAATCTTCCCGACGTTGTAATTCTCTTTGTCGAACTTAGGGACCTTCACTGTTCCTGTAGTCTTTGGTGTATTCATGATCTTTTTCTGTTTTTAAATAAACAGCCTGCTCTGATACCACATGTTAAGTATTGAACACACAAAAGAATATAGAGGGGGTGAATGGATTCTTGAACTTTTCTTGTTCTTGAATCTGTTTGGTGTATATAGCCAGATATGTGTTATGTGTGTGCAGAAATATAAGAGTAAATATTGAACAACACAAGACACGATATCACTTTAATCTAATATTTTATTAAATAAAGATTTGCTGCAACCTGTGAATACAAATGATAGTATTCTCATCTTCGTTTTTCTCAGAGAAATGTAAGTTCTTGAATGTGTCTCTCTAAAACTTCTCTCTAACTAAAGAAGTGAGGTTGTATTCTTATAGAGCATAAATACAACCTACTTACTACAAATAAGGTTACAGGATAAATTACTTTCTAGTATGTCTATCCTATTTGAGTAAGCATCCAAACGACTACAGGTTTGACTTCTTGAAGTTCTGTTCAGATCCACTTATTTAGCTCTTTGTCTCTTGTACATCTCGCTAAGCTTCTTTGTAGGCTTTCCAAAGTACCTTACAGTTTGTGGTCCATAAAGTGCTTTGGCTTGTTGCAGGTTTCTGACTTGTACAATTTCTCCAGTATTTTGTCTCCAAGATTGTATTCGAGAAGTAACTTAGTGATTGATTCGAGAACTAGAATTGACTTGATAGATAACTCTGAGTTCTCGAATACTGCAAAGCTGACATATCAAAACACTTCTCGAATAGCTCTTTTCTTCAGGAATCCTTGAGTTGTCGAATAAAGCATTTAACTTATCAAATCCCTGAGATATCGAATAGCTTTCTGAGTCTTTGAGATATCGAATACAACTTTGACTTGTTGACTCTCAGAGAACTCGAATGATGCTTTGACTTGTTGATTTCTTGAGTTCTCGAATAGAGTATTAGACATGTCGAATCTTTGAATTGTCGAATGAGGCTTTGACTAGTTGACTTCCAGAGATATCGAACGGTGTCCTTGTAGATATTGAATCCTTGACTTGTCGAATGCTAGACTTCTCGAATAGATCAAAACACTTCTCGAATTGGTACTTAGGCAAATCTTTATTCTCCAAATTCCAACTGTGTTTATTTTAACAGTCTTGGTCTTCAAGCTTGAGGCATGATCCTTGGAACTTCTTTCAAGCATTATTCTCTGACTTTAATTACAGTTACATAGGTAGAAATTGATGCCTATTACAAGTACTACAACAAGTAGAAACTCTACAACTAGAGGTTCCCTCAGTTAAGAGGTCATGTAGGTAATGCATAGCATTACAAACAATTAGGCTTGTTATTAGATGTACTCTGGCACGCCTCTGTGACTAACAATTCTTAACAAAAGTAAATGTGCAAAAGTTTACTTTTATCAATTTATTTTTCAAAAAAGCCCAATAATATTTTGCTTAGAATAAGATTTGAATAAAGTAAAATGTATAATTATGATATATATTTATTAATTGGATACAATTTATAGAATTTATAACCATCATTAATTTATAACCTTCATTAATAAGTAAAAAAATTTTTTTGTCAAAAAAAATTTCTATTTAATGGTATAATGTGTATCAAATTTGATTTGCACCATATTTTGATTTCACCTCTAAAAACCTATTTTTCCCAAAATTTTATACTTATTTTAAAGTAAAAAATAGAAATAGAAATCTTATCACCATTATAATTCTTTTATTTCCAAATTTTTTAATAAAAAAGACTAAGATAAAAAAAACACCAACAAATATATTGGTAAAACACCAACCTACCATCTACGATTACATATACTATAATCTATTATCTATTATATATACCACAACATGTCACATTTTAATCCATTTAATTCTTTTTCTAAAAGTTGTTGCTGGTGAGAATCGAACCTAGGTCTTTCCATTCATTTGGATACCACCTTACCACTAGGCTGACCAATCACATGTTGTAAGTTATAAATATGCTATGTATATCGGCTGATGAATGAAGAATATTTGGTATTTTAATTTCTAAGATATTTTAATCATTTTTTTTCATTTTACATTTACATATTTATATTTTATTATGTTATAGTTTAGTATAAATTAGTGATATATGATATTTATTGAACTTAGATATTTCGAAATCATTCGATTTGATAAAATAATATTAATAGTTAGTATGTGCAATACTTAGAATATTATAATAAATTTATTAAATTTAAATGCATATTTTTTTTAAAAAAATGGTTAATGGACACGTAATAATCTAAACACTTAAATGAATACCAAAACATGTCATATTTTAATCCATTTAATTTTACAAAAATGCCCCTAAATGTCAAGTCAAGTAAAAAAACATTATGATATAGATGACGATCGAACCTTTGACATAAGGAATCTACTAATCATGAATTTAAATTCACCATTATGACCATTCAGCTATATGTATATTTGATTAAATTTTAGTGTGAGGGTGTCCTATATTATGTCATATATTATTTACCTATCAATCATGTGTTTTTTTATCAATATTTGTTTTATAATTTTACATATTATTATTTATATATATACAAAAATCTCTATGTCTACTTCATTTTAATAAAATTTATATTATTTTATTTCATGCGAAAGTTGAAAAATGTGAGTGGATCTTACATAAAATATTTGAAGGATATTTTGCGGAAAAAAAAATTATCATTATTCTAATTGTTTATGAAATCACCAATAGAAATGTAAAAAATATTAAAGTTATTGTATAATTATACAATTTATAATATCCGGATTAGAAATGTGATAATAAAATCTTATTACTCATTTAAATTTTGAATGATCTTATTTTTTGTTATTGCTTGTCATCTTAGAAAATATATTTTTTACAATATTTTCAAACTACCGTCGTAACTGACCGACGCATCGCTTTCTCCCGAATCTTTTTGGAAGATTCGAATACTTAATCGATGCATGTGATGTGAATTGCAATTTGGGAGAGTTGATTACTAAACCGATGCATATTAATTATGACCTAACACGTTTATAACTCGTGTATGGTCGAAATTTTTATATCAAATTCTAGGCATGTATCCTAGACAATTAATCGGACATGTAGTAATTATAATATATGAGGCTCGAGGTAACTAGTGGATATGAAATGATAAATTATGATAGGGCAACATGCCACATTTTAATCTATCAAATTTTACCATTATGTTTCTCAATTTGTCATGATTTACCATAGCGTCCTCTGTAAAATCTACAATATATTAAAATTGCGTCATATAAGTGAGAACTTAACCTTTAACATGCATCTATAACAATAACCTTATTTTTATGAATTCATATTTTATAAATCCATAAACGAATTATTGAAGCTTCAATAATACTTAGTAATATCAAAAGTCACATTCATATAATCCCATAATATATAATTGTATGCAAATATAACAGTTAAATAGATTAAGAGATGATCATCCTAATAAACTTATGAAAAACGTTGAAAGTACATTCGTTAATTATTTTTCTAACTCTAATCGCAAGAAAGGTATCAACACTCTAAAAACAACAATAAAAAGATAGAGACACAAAATATCGGCCTCTTTAGATACATATTTCAAAAATTTATGCATACCTAAAAAGATTTTATTGAACATTAACATTAACACACACTGAGGAAAATAAAAACTTTTATCGTAAACTATAGTAATCTCGTGCCTTGCACGGGTATTGAAGCTAGTTTTTTTAATAAAACATCAACTAATACATATGTTGATTGTATAAATTTTTATAGAACACCAACAAATTTACAACATTTATTAATAAGTGAAAGTCTCTTTTAATTATATTTTTGTACCAAACTTGATTTCACCTTTATTTTGGTTCCCCCACCAACTTTTTACTTCCCCTAAAATTTTACATTATTTTATAAAAATTATTGGAATTCTATTATAATTATAATTATGTAGCTATTCTTTATTATAAACTACTGAGTTGCATAAATAACATTATTTTCTTTTGTAAATTTGTAATTTATAAAATACTTTTTTGGATAAGTGCATATTTTTATTACCTATTTATTGCTTGAACTCGTATTTTAATAATTTATTTTGTTGCATTTCAGGAAATTCGTGAATAAATAAAGAAATGGCAAAATAAAGAAATAAAGAGCAAGGAAGGGAAAAAAAAGGAAGAAAAAGGACTTAAATGAAAAAAAAGGAAAAAGAATTAGGAGCTTGGAGGAAAAGGAATCTTTCAAGACACATGGAAGGTGGAGATCATCCCAACACACTAAATAAGTGTATGGCCAAGATCCGCTCAACAAAGCTTAAGGAGGAAGGAAACAATTGGATGGCTAGGATTTTTCCACCACATTAAAAGGTGTATGGTGGAGATTCACCCAACACACCCATCAACTCTAATTCTTATCCTATAAATACCTCCTTACCCCCCTTGTATTTATCAACCTAGTTTTAGGGTAGTTTTAGGGTAGATTTCATTTCTTGTTTTGTAGTTCTAAATTTTGTAAACACTCCTCTTTTAATTAATGCAAATTTTCATTTTTTAATTTCTTGTCTTGCTCTCCCTTTTATGTTGCCTTGTTTTCGTTATTTTCGTAAGTCCGATTAGTGGACAAAGTAGCGAAATTCTAACCACTTAGGGTTGAAAGTAACGATTTTAATTTCTTGTTTTTAGTTTAAAAATTGTAGTTGAGCCCCTTCAAATTTCCATTTTATTGTGGGTTTTATTATTGTTAATTGTAGATCTACTTTTCATGTTTTATGTGTTAGAATAATAAATATTAGTTTTAATAATTGCTTTACCTGTTTTAATTCTCTAAATTCGAAGCCTTATTTTCAAACTCCCCTGTTTTTTTTAATACCCAGCTCTGTTTCCTATCTTCTCCTTAACCTTTTCTTTTCATTCACCGTAAAACAACAGCCTCCCCTTCCCTTTTCTTTCCTCTTCATTTAACACACACACACACACCCCATCACCTCTCTCTCTCTCTCTCTACCCCCCTCTCTCTCAATTTATACGCGCGAAACCCCCTTCCCCTGTTTTGTGTTTTGTTTTTCTGGGTTGTTCGAAGTAATTGTCATGGTGTTGGTTTGCAGTCTACGTCTCTTTTTCGTCATTGTTGTCATTCGTGTCTGAGTTCGTTTCTTGTTTTTTTTAGTGGTCGTTTTCTGTTCATTGTTGCTTGAATGTTTTGTGTTTTGAGTTCATAGTTTTACTTCAGGTTTGAGTAGCTGTTTTGAGTCAATTAGAGTTGCTGAGTCTCGAGTTGTATAGCCAAGTTTCTCTGTTTTCATTAAGTTTGTAATCGCTGAGTCATAATGCCGAGTCAATCGCTGTTTGTTACTGTTTGGACGGAGTTGTTCTGAGTTTGCTTTGCTGTGTTCTGTTGTGTTTGAGAATTTTTGCGTTTTGCTTCCTTTTTAGCTGAGTTTAAGTTTATGTGTAGCACTAAAATTGCTGTTCTTCACTTTGTTTCTGAATTCGCGTGTCCCCTGTTTGTTCGAGTTCCTTGGTTAAGTTTCATTTTCTGCATTTTTGTTTTTTTTTCCGAGTTGTTTGTAGCTGAGTTGTGGCTAAGTCCAGTTGCTGTTGATTCTTCTTCCCATTCGATTCCTTGCAGTTTTATTAGATTGCCCAGTAAATAGTCGAGTTTTGCAGTTCTGAGTATTTGAGTCTGTTTAGTAGAAATACTGTGTCGAATGGGTGGTGTTTCAATTAGTAGTTGTCGATTAACTAAGTTTGAATTCCATTTACTGAATTTTGTTGTAGTGTTTTATAAATTGGGTTCATTTTGCTGATTTTATAAATTGAAATTCCAATAGATTTTCTGTTTTCTTGTTGTGTTTCGTAAATAAATTTAGTTGCTAAATTTCTATATTGGGTATAAATGGCTAGCTCGATTTACAAACGTAACATGTCCAATTTTTCTAAAATCTCGTTTTAATTCGAATTTAGAATTTTTAGAATGATTTAGTTTAAAAATAATTTAGAATAATTTAGAATTAGGAATTAGATTGTATAAAATCGAATTTTCCAAAACCCAAGTGCTCTAGTCCGATTAAATTAAATATTAAGGATCGCGAATTATTTTAATCTCTATGGACGAACCATAAATACTAAAACGATGAAATTGTGCACTTGCAATTTAAATGTCATATTTTTTAGCACATCAGTAACAAATAAAATAACCTTTATAAAAAAATAATTAATTATTTAATTTAAATAAATTATCTTACGAATTATCATCTAATTTAATAAAAGTGTGATTTATACCGAATCAATTTCAACTCAACCCGAACTCGATTCAATGAGATAAACTCGGTTCGTATTCAATTTTGGTCTCGTTTGATTGCACGAAAACTAACTCAACAACTTTGACCATTTGTAAATCTGAACCAAAATCTGAATGATTTAAATTTCTGGATGGTTATGATTTTTGAATCGTTAATGTTTGTATATGGTTGATATATTTTTTTTATAAAAATAGTGGTTTGAACAACCAAATAAGTTTGATTAAGATTTTTCTTTTTACTGCTAACACATGAGTACATCAAAGAAAATAACATAAATATCATTGTCAAAAAAAATTAAAGCTTTAAATTTTATATTTTATTTTATCAATTTATGCAAATATCAAATTAAAGTCTATTTAATATTTACTTTTTATTCTTTAAACTTATTTCTATTTATAGAATATAATTATACAATATATGTATGACAAATAACAAAATTCATAAAGTATAAACTTCAAAATAAAAATAAAAAGGTGAGTAATGCAATTACTATAACTTGGTGAATAATAACAATACTAGCGTAAAAGCCCGTGCGAGGCACGGGCCCGTTTAATTACTAAAATATTTTTTCGCATTAAACTGTATAAATATTGTAATAATTGTAATTTTTCGACAAAAAATAGTAATGAAAATACGATAAAATATAATTTTTTTTTATTTCATCTTATTTTTGGATAACAATTTTATAATATTGCACTGTCATGAACCAAATATTTTAAAATTTTATTAGATTTCATTAAAATTGTATAAGTATCCATACAATAATAATAACATTATTATTGCTAATTGGTATATATTAATTTAGAGTTCGATGACGTGATTTGAACTTTATCAATTTGAACAACTGAATATAATATAAATAATCATTTTAGCATTATTGTTCGCGTTTAACATGGACGTATGTAAACTCATTTCATGCTAACATCATAAAAATATATTTGTTAAAAATAGTGATGTATGTAAACATTATGAGTCGAGTCATTAATAAAATTTCTTAAATTTACCTAAAAGTTATTCGTGTGATTGTCTCGTTCTTCTTTTTCATACATATATATTTAAACATATTTATACACCCTTTTAAACTCAACTCTCTATTCTTGACCTACTATTTGATGCCCAATATCTATGTTTTTTAAAATTAGGTTCAACTTAAAATCCAAAAGTTTTAACCGTACGACTACATGAATATCAATGACTTATTCATCTATGTGATTATTATCATATGAATATTTATATAAATTTTATGAAATGTAATGAAATTATAAAATATTTGGTTCAAAAAATTTGTATACAATATTACAAAATAACTATAAAAATATTCACTAGATCGAAATCTTATCGTTTATCATATTTTTTTATTACAATATTAATATTTTAATATATACAATTTCGGACGAGAAATTAATTCATGCCCGTTATATCTAAGATCATACTTTTTAATTCATCTTACATTATTTTTAATATGTGTATAACTCAATCCTGATATATATTTTGAAATCCTAAATTTTAAAAAGATCATTTTTAACTCAAATTCAATTATATATTAAAATTGCTTAAATTCTAAATGATTGTTCGAAAAAAAATATCTAATTTACTCACGTATTTACATTTTTATAAAACTAAAGAATATATATGATGCAATTATAATATTTTCCAAAATATAACCACATTTATTATTTCAGTGAAATGTAATTCTATTTATGATTTCGGTAATCTAATATCTTATGTCTACAAGGAGACAGATGTTAACAAAATCAATTTTTTTATCTAATCTGAGCTACATTTATGTATAATTTATAGTTTTGTTTTCTATAAATAATAAATTCAACAATTTACTTACTCAGATAAAAATAGAAAAAGGAAAATAAGATAATAAAAAATTGTGTTAACATGTGACTTATCTAATACTATTTTTAAAATAAACATAAGAATTCATAGTAGCACAATGGTTATGTTATGAAATTTGTATTTGGAAGGCAAGGGTTCAATTTCTAGAAGCAACATAAATTAAACAATTTTTTACATTAATTGTAGGGGAATGGCAATTTTGTAGTTTTTTAAAAAATAGGGACAAAATGGTAATTTCACAAGCATTTTCTTGGTACTTTTTGTCCTTGTTTTGGCCCGTGCGAGGCACGGGCCCGTTTAATTACTAAAATATTATTTCACATTAAACTGTATAAATATTGTAATAATTTTGTAATTTTTTGACAAAAATTTGTTATTAGAAATACGATAAAAGATAATATTTTTATTTCGTCTTATTTTTGGATAACAATTTTATAATATTGTAATGTCATGAAGCAAATATTTTAAAATTTGATTAGATTCCCTAAAATTTAGATAAATATCTATACAATAATAATAACATAATTATTGTTAATTGGTATATATTAATTTAGATTTCGATAAAGTGATTGAACTTTATCAATTTTCGCGTATAGCGTGGACATAGGTAAACTCATGTGATGCTAACATCATAAAAATATATTTGTAAAAAATAGTCATGTATGTAAACATTATGAGTCGAGTCATTAATAAAATTTCTTAAATTTACGTAAAAGTTATTCGTGTGATTGTCTCATTCTTCTTTTTCATATATATATATATATATATATATATATATATATATATAAACATATTTATACACCCTTTTAAACTCAACAATCTATTATTGACCTACTATTTGAAACCCATTATCTAACTTTTTTAAAATTAGGTTCAACTTAAAATCCAAAAGTTTTAACTGTACGACTACATGAATATCAATGACTTATTCATCTATGTTATTATTATCATATGAATATTTATCCAAATTTTATGAAATCTAATCAAATTTAAAATATTTGGTACAAAAAATTGGTATACAATATTACAAAATAACTACAAAAATATTCGATAGATCGAAATCTTATCGTTTATCATATTTTTAATTACAATATGATTTTAATATATACAATTTCGGACGAGAAATTAATTCATGCCCGTGGTATCTAATATTATACTTTTTAATTCATCTTACATTATTTTTAGTATGTGCTATAACTCAATCATGATATATATTTTGAAATACTAAATTTTGAAGAGAAAACTGGGCCTCAGGACAATCTTAGAAATCTCTTTTAAGGTTATAACAAATATGTACCTAAGTAAGGTGCCCCACAGGGGCATTTTTGTACATATTAAACTTTTTTCAGTGATTTACATTGACATCGTTAAATTTGTATTGAAATTGTTCTAAACTCAGGTAGAATCCTGAGGTCACCCTAGGCACATGAAACCCAATTTTAAGAAGGTCATTTTTAACTCAAATTCAATTATATATTAAAATTGCTTAAAGTCTAAATGATTGTTCGAACAAAAATATCTAATTTACTCACATATTTACATTTTTATAAAACTAAAGAATATATATGATGCAATTATAATATTTTCCAAAATATAACCACATTTATTATTTCAGTGAAATTTAATTCTATTTATGATTTCGGTAATCTAATATCTTATGCCTACAAGGAGACAGATGTTAACAAAATCAATTTTTTTTATCTAATCTGAGCTACATTTATGTAAAATTTATAGTTTTGTTTTCTATAAATAATAAATTCAACAATTTACTTACTCAGATAAAAATAGATAAAGGAAAATAAGATAATAAAAAAAAATGTGTTAACATGTGACTTATCTAATAGTATTTTTAAAATAAACATAAGAATTCATAGTAGCACAATGGTTATGTTATGAAATTTGTATTTGGAAGGCAAGGGTTCAATTTCTAGAAGCAACATAAATTAAACTATTTTTTACATTAATTATAGGGGAATGGCAATTTTGTAGTTTTTTCAAAATAGGGACAAAATGGTAATTTCACAAGCATTTTCTTGGTACTTTTTGTCCTTGTTTTGGCACGTGCGAGGCACGCGCCCGTTTAATTACTAAAATATTATTTCACATTAAACTGTATAAATATTGTAATAATTTTGTAATTTTTTGACAAAAATTTGTTATTAGAAATACGGTAAAATATAATATTTTTATTTCATCTTATTCTTGGATAACAATTTTATAATATTGTATTGTCATGAAGCAAATATTTTAAAATTTGATTAGATTCCCTAAAATTTGGATAAATATCTATACAATAATAATAACATAATTATTGTTAATTGGTATATATTAATTTAGATTTCGATAACGTGATTGAACTTTATCAATTTTCGCGTATAGCGTGGACATAGGTAAACTCATGTGATGCTAACATCATAAAAATATATTTGTAAAAAATAGTCATGTATGTAGACATTATGAGTCGAGTCATTAATAAAATTTCTTAAATTTACGTAAAAGTTATTTGTGTGATTGTCTCATTCTTCTTTTTCATATATATATATATATATTTAAACATATTTATACATTCTTTTAAACTCAACAATCTATTATTGACCTACTATTTGAAACCCATTATTTAACTTTTTTAAAATTAGGTTCAACTTAAAATCCAAAAGTTTTAACTGTACGACTACATGAATATCAATGACTTATTCATCTATGTTATTATTATCATATGAATATTTATCCAAATTTTATGAAATCTAATCAAATTTTAAAATATTTAGTTCAAAAAATTGGTATACAATATTACAAAATAACTACAAAAATATTCCATAGATCGAAATCTTATCTTTTATCATATTTTTAATTACAATATGATTTTAATATATACAATTTCGGACGAGAAATTAATTCATGCCCGTGGTATCTAATATCATACTTTTTAATTCATCTTACATTATTTTTAGTATGTGCTATAACTCAATCATGATATATATTTTGAAATCCTAAATTTTGAAGAGAAAACTGGGCCTGAGGACAATCTTAGGAATCTCTTTTAAGGTTATAACAAATATGTACCTATAAATAAGGTGCCCCACAGGGGCATTTTTGTACATTAATATCCTTAAATTTGTATTGAAATTGTTCTAAACTCAGGTAGAATCCTGAGGTCACCCTTAGGCACATGAAACCCAATTTTAAAAAGGTCATTTTTAACTCAAATTCAATTATATATTAAAATTGCTTAAAGTCTAAATGATTGTTCGAACAAAAATATCTAATTTACTCACATATTTACATTTTTATAAAACTAAAGAATATATATGATGCAATTATAATAATTTCCAAAATATAACCACATTTATTATTTCAGTGAAATGTAATTCTATTTATGATTTCGGTAATCTAATATCTTATGTCTACAAGGAGACAGATGTTAACAAAATCAATTTTTTTTTTTATCTAATCTGAGCTACATTTATGTATAATTTATAGTTTTGTTTTCTATATTAATAAATTCAACAATTTACTTACTCAAAAGATAAAAATAGAAAAAGGAAAATAAGATAATAAAAGAATATGTGACTTATCTAATAGTATTTTTAAAATAAACATAGAAATCATAGTAGCATTATGTTATGAAATTTGTAATGGAAGGTAAGGGTTCAATTTCTAGAAGTAACATAATTCCTAGAAGAATATATATGATGCAATTATAATATTTTCCAAAATCTAACCACATTTATTATTTTAGTGAAATATAGTTCTATTTATGATTTCAGTAATCTAATATCTTATGTCTACAAGGAGATGGATGTTAACAAAATCAAATTTTTTATCTAATCTGAGTTACAATTGTGTATAATTTATAGTTTTATTTTTTTAAATAATAAATTCAACAATTTACTTACTCCAAAGATAAAAATAGAAAAAGAAAATAAGATAATAAAAGAACACGTGACTCATCTAATAGTATTTTTAAAATTAACATAGAAATCATAGTAGCACAATGGTTATGTTATGAAATTTGTACTTGGAAGGCAAGGGTTCAATTCCTAGAAGCAACATAATTTAAACTATTTTTTGCATTAATTATAGGGTAATGGCAATTTTTGTAATTTTTAAAAAATTGGGGACAAAATGATAATTTCACAAGCATTTTCTTGGTAATTTTTGCCCTTGTGTTGGCTTTTAATATATAGTAAGTAAAGTAAAGTAATAGATAGATTGGATGGTTCAGCAAAAGTTTTAATTAGGAATCATCCTCATAATTTTTGGTTGTCATCCAGGAACTTTACTAATTAATCAAACAAGTTGAACATGTCCATTAGTCTCGTCCAAGAGTTTTGGTGTGGTTCTTGGGTTATCAAATGAGAAATATAAATCAATTACCGCGTTTGGTTCCTTAAATTTTAATGTGGATAAAGTAAAACTTTTTTTTTTTTTTTTTGAAACCATGGATAAAGTAAAACTTATTTACACAGATTCTGGGCACTTAAAATTACATAATTATAAAATTATTTTTTTTTTATTTCTTTTTTATGGTTAATTGAGAAATGTCATGATTTTTTTTAAAATGTATCTTAATTCATATACCATTTGTAAACGAGAAAATGCCCAAAATATCTTTTTTTTCAGCATTCAATTGCCCAAAATGCCGTTTAGCGCGAACAGCCGCCCTAAATGTCCATGGTATGCGCATTACAGTAATGCACATAATTTTTTTTTTTTTTTTTTATCTCCACTGTCTACGCATTAAGCTAATGCGTATAGTTTTTTTTTCTTCTTTTTTTACTATGGTGTACGCATGATACTAATGCGTATAGCTTTTTATTTTTTAAAAAAATGCTGAGTACTTGATGGTTATTAATTAAACTAAGTATCGGATGGTTACTAAGCATCCGATGGTTACTAAGTATCAGATGTCATTTAATTTTTTTTTTAAATTTTAAAATTAAAATTTTAATTAAACTTACGGTTTCAATAATTAACTTTGGGATTCAAAGTTTCCATTTTGGGTTTAGAAATATTTGGAACAACGAATAAACCGTATACGAACATAGGGTTTAGGGTCCCTAAACCTTAGACCTTAAACCCTAACTTATCCTGATTTTTAAACGCGTTAGCGTTTAAAAAACAGGCCGCCGGATTCAATTTTTTTATTAAATTTTTATAATTAAAATTTTAATTAAACGTACGGTTTCAATAATTAACTTTGGGGTTCAACGTTTCCATTTTGGGTTTAGAAATATTTGAAACAACGAATAAATCGTATACGAACTTAGGGTTTAGGGCCCTAGACCCTAAACCCTAACTTATCCTGATTTTTAAACGCGTTAGCGTTTAAAAAATAGGTCACTGGATTCATTTTTTTTATTAAAATTTTAAATTTTATCTGTATTCCCTCAGGGTTTCAACGGTTAACCTTTGTGGTTCAACAGTTCCATTTTTTTAAAAATTTTAAAATTTTATTTTTTTTGTAAATAAAAAGATAAGTAAAATTCACAATTTTGCTAAAAAAAAAGTGAAATTCAAAATTATTGAACCATACGCATGCTACCAATGCGTTGTCCATTTGACAAAGAAAATTACCAATGAGCTATACGCATTGGTACAATGCGTGTGCTTATTTTATATAAAAAAAAATACACGCATGTTGTACATGCGTGGCCTACTTCAAAAAAAAAACAAAGAACACGCATGTGAGACATGCATGTACGGTGTACGCATGTGACACATGCGTGTTCCGTGGGTAAAAAGGGCAGAGATTTTCCCCGGTAGATATTTTGGGCAACTGAAATTAAATGGTGGGTATTTTGGTTTTTCACCCATCGTAAACTATATCTTAATTCATATTATATTTATTTGATTATTTTTGTCGCTAATATTTGTAATTAAATTTATAATGGTTTATACTAAGTTTTTCTTTTTTTATTATAATAACTGATAACATATATAAATTTTTTAAAGTTACAATTTTTCAATATTTTTATTTTCCTATTTAATATATGTATAATACTTTATAATTATTTTTCTAAATATCTTAATCAATATGATTATTATAATTAAAAATGAATTTTTATAAATAATTTAAACGAAAATAACAATGTAATTAGTAAATAATTTGAACAAAAAAATCCTTGATATTTCAAATATGTAACCTAGTTTCAAGGATCTAAGTTTCTGTTTTTTTTTTGACGAAAGGAGAAAACTTCATTAAAAACAATTGAACCCAGCGAGGACAATTCCCCGAATTGTCAACTACAACCTGATTGTGAAACAAAAAACGAACTATACAAATAGCCGCTTTGTTTTCAGATCATTTACAAGATGAATATTTAACATATTCTTGACATAAAAAATGATTACAATAGATTCTCGAACAATCCAAACGACTACATCTCTGAAAGTAGTAATATCACAATTGACCTTCGCACGATAAAAACCATTGTTAGACCAGTGTTCATTACTCTCAGTACCCCAGTTATCTACATGCCGGATACCAGCTATAGACATGCCGAAAGTGGAAGCCCACATAGGATGAACAATCTTTGGTTGTGAAAGACGAGGTTTTGAAATAATAATCTTCACTACTCCAACCCCGATGTGAGCTTTCTGGATCCCCAAAAACATACTGTAAATCATTTTCAAAAGAAACAACAAAGAGATAAATCGCACAAAGCAAAACGACAAAACGGCTAGCAATTGCACACATAGCGATACCACGCCAAAAAGGCGAGACGAAAAAACCCAAAAATTCAAAAACCTCAGAATGACTCCAAATTTTGGTATGATGATAAGCCGGAAATTTAGAGTCTAAAGATGATTTTTATTTGAAGATTCGAGTTACAGACCTATGCAGATCTGAGAAAACTAAAATGATTTTATTGAATGAAAATGAATAAAAAACAAGAAAGAGGGGGTTAGATGCGAAGATGGAGGACCGAAAGTGGATGATGGAAGGATGGAGGATTTAAGTTCTATTTAAGTGTAAAACCTGGTAAACAAACAAGTCCTTTGAGCTCAAATTTGATCGACATTTGAGTTTGATAAGTGATTCGAGTATGCGTTGTTTGCTTTGTTTTGTTAAAATTTAACACCCACCTCGAAATTGTAGAGTGGGTGTCAACCCAAGTCCCACAATAATTCTTATAATCTTTCCTTATTATTATTATTATTATTATTATTATTATTATTATTATTATTATTATTATTATTATTATTATTATTATCATTATTATTATTATTATAATAAATTTGGAAAAAGATTGACAAAAAGTGTAATGAAGAGAGAGAAAATAAGTTAAAAAAAGAGAGAAAAATGAATTTTAAATTGATAAAAATTATATAAGGGAAGACTAATGATTCCCTAAAGATAAGGTTTAAGATGGATGTCCCAGTGATTTAAGGGATCACTAGGACATTGTTGAAGTTTCAATTTGTACCATATTCATTATATTTAAACTTAGGATATCATATAAGGGAGCTGTTGGACTTGCTCTTAGAACACCTCCGGTACATAGTCCCATTTCCCCCCTTGACTGGTCCCATATCCTGCCACGTAATGTTGAAGTGGGTTTATGCAAAAAATGGCCTACCACCTAGAATGTTGAGCCCAATTGCTGAAAAAATGTAGGACTCAATATATTCTTATTATATTATATATGTACTCCTATGTTTCATAATACTTTTCCTGTTTACTTTGAACACGTTTGTCAATACACAATTTTGATCGTTAATATTTTGAATTTCGTATTAGTATTAAATATAAAAATTTCACTGTATTAAAGTACTCATAAATACGAATCCAACAAGAGCACTCATGACTATATTTGATCTTATAAATTATGCGTAAATTAGTAGTCAATCACTTATAATGAACAGTGTCCAAAGTCAAAACGAGAAAAGTATTTCGGAACGGAGGGAGTAGTAAATTAGAGTACAATGATGAAGACATTTCCTGCCATTTCACGTTATTAAAATAATTAAAAAAAAGGGCAGGCAAGTGGGACGGTCCCGGGAGGAAGGGACTGCCCACTTTTTACTTCTTCCATCCAATGCACAAATTAGCCCAGTCCGCAGCACAGTGACAATTCCCGAATCCCTATGCAACAGATGGGCCTAGGGCTGGCAATTTTGAACCCGCGACACGAACCCGACACGAACCCAACCCGCATGGGTCGGGTTCGGGTTCGAATTTTTCGGGTTCGGATCGGTTTCGGGTTGACCCAAACTTGACCCGAAAAAATCGGGTTGGGTTCGGGTAACCCGAAACTGACCCTAATATATATATATATATATATATATATATATATATATATATATATTTATATATAATTATTTTTAATATATCTATTTATTTTTAATATATATATATATATATATATATATATATTAATATATATAATTATTTTTAATATAAATATATTTATTTAATATATATAAATATATTTTTTTAATATATATATAATTATTTTTGGATCGGGTCACCCGAAACCCTTTCGTGTTGGGTTCGGGTTGAGCACCTGTACCCATTAAATTTTCAGGTCGGGTTCGGGTTGAGCACCTGTACCTGAAACCCACTGTTGACCCGACACGAAACCCGAAATTGCCAACCCTAGATGGGACTACATTGTAGTTGTAGTTGATTTTAGTGACTTAAAAATACTAAAAGCCACTTCTCTCTTCTCATTTTTAAGAGTCACCGGTAGCTCTTAATTTATATTTTAATAATAAAATATACAAGTTTACCAATTTTTGCACAACTCTTGATTGTAGTTGGGTTAATTTATGAATAAATTATAAATAAAAAATTAATATAAAAAGTATTATTGGAATTTGACACATTAATCAATGTAATAACTTATTAAAAATCATTTCTTTAATATTAATTTTAAGAATTAACTAGGAGTTATTGAAGATGTTCTCAATGAACATATTGTCTTTAAAAAACCATTTTACAGGAATTTTACTATACCTATCACTCAAGTATTAAATTAGTGACAACAACTATTGTATAAGATGCAATGAAATATTCGAAAACCGACCAAAGGTATACTCTCTTCTAGTTGATACTACTTGGTGAAGCATTTTTATATTTTCCCCCGTTAATTATTTTTAAAGATTCCGGATCCGAATCCAGACCAAGCAATAAAAGTATGATATTCTTGTATACAGTTTTCAACAAGTCTACTTGTTAATAGTTTTTTCCGAACGATCATTTTTGAGGACTCCGTTTATAATTCGATTCCAATCTCCTTTATAATTTGTACCCGTAAAACTCATTTGCATAACCTCGTATAGTTTGATCTTAATACCAACTAAAAATGTACATCTATAAATTAAGAATATGAATGTATCAGCCACCAAAAAGTACTCATTAAACATTTAAATTTGTTATTTTCACACGATCACAAAAACTTGTTATTATAATCAGCCCTTTCAGCCTAACAACATTGAGAAACTTAAATATCAACTATCAAGTTGCTAACACACTAAGTTATATGAATTAATAATAAGTCAATTCTCTCTCATGAGAGTCGAGTAACCTCCCCCTCTTCCTTGCCCCTGCTTTCCCCCTTCCCCCCTTCCTTGCCCCTGCTATCCATTCTTCCACCATCGTCCCATTTTCCCTCTTTTTTCCAATTTTCACAGTTTTTTTTAATTCAATAAAGCTCCGAAAATTCCTTCTAATTTTCTCAGATCTATTCCGATCTTGAGCTAGTTTGTGAATCCGGCAGAGCTTAAATCATCAGAGCTTCCGTTGTCCTTCCTTCTCAGGTTCAAGCGGGTGGATATTCGGATCCGGATCTAAGGATTGATTGTTTTAGTTGATCTAAGTTTAATTCGAATTTAAGGTTTCTAAACCTTTTCCGATTGTAAGATCGATTTGTTTTGTTGTCTCACCTGTGTGTGAGTTTGATATTGTCTCACCGCTTGTTTGTGTGAATTTGCTTTTGTCTCACTGTTTGTGTGAGTTTTGGTGTTGGATTATATTATCTTGGAGGCTTGTACGGATAATATGGATAAACACTTTGATGAAGTGTTAGTGTATTACACACATAGATCTGCGAATATTGTAGCTCATTGCTTAGCAAGGGCGACATATTCTATGTCAAGTCTTTCGGAGTGGAATGTTTCTGCTCGCAATTGTATCATCTGTAACCTTGAGATATTTTAATGCAAGTACGATTTTATCAAAAAAAAAAGTATAAATAATAAGTACATTACAAAATTCATATGCACCAAACAAACCGCATTCTCTGACTATATGTGTAAACGAATAGAGTTAGACGCACACACTTACCGACATACAAAATGCACACAACGAAACAAATACACAAAAGACGAATATGGGGCAAGTAAATGGTGGGTGATAAACTAAAGAAGAGCTTCAATCCCTTTCTTGATCTCATCCGGATTGGCACCTACCATCTTGCTTTCCACCCCTCCTTTTATCATCATAAACGTTGGCATCGCCTTTATTTCATACTTCTTTGCTACCTCCTGTACACAAAATTTTTAATTCATCATTTTCCTTGAGTATAAGTCTCTAATTATTCCTACAAAAGCATTTTTCAAGTTGAGAATTATAAAAGTACCCAGTCTCGAGAACTTTTTTTTTTTTTTGGCGAAATGGAATAAGTTTATTAGCACAATCACAAATTCTCGCAAAATACTTTTTCTCACACCTACAGATTCTCATAAAAGTATTTTTCTTCGCATCCACAAACTTTGATATGATTTTTCTTTTACACCAATTGATATCATATTAAATTACAAACTTTTAAAAAAATTTAGGAATTAGAAGTTGGACTAACCAAAATCTTAACATAATAACTTCAATTAAAAGTTTCATATAAAAAGTTTCAAAACTGCATCATAAATAAAAGTCTAAAATCCTTAATGATTAGTACTATTATTCAAGACACTTGCAAGTTGCAATTTCCATTCAGAATACCTCCACATATCTTCTAAGTTCCAAAGTTGGAAAAGTTAAATCTTTTTCGGGCAGATTTGAGTATCAAACATATATAAAGCGACTAAACAAACCAAATCAGAATCATTTTGAAGATATTACCTTGACATCATCCACATCAACTCTAAGAAACAATATATCCGGGTAAGTTGAAGCATATTCTTCAAGAAATGGGTTCATCAACACTGATACCATGCACCATGCAGCTGTAAAGTGTGCCACAACCTAAACCCAAAAAAAAAAAAATTTAAAAAAAAAATGAAACCAATGATATAAATTTACTTGGTTAAGTGAAAAAAGTACTGTGAATGTGTCACTGTGTGTGTGTATCATGCTTACAGGGGAGCCTTGAGTAGTAGCCTGAGAAACATACAAATCCCAAGTCTCTTTTGAGTTAACTTCAATAACTGTAGATCTACGTTCTTGATCCTGTCCTTCCATGTCTTTCTTCTAGCTAGTTCTACTTGTCCAAAATATCAATTGCAGTTTCTGATATTTATGGAGTATTAGATAGTTTAAATATAGTGAGTATGATTTTAAGTGTTTTGTCTTTGTCTTTTTGTGTTTTAAGATAAGTATCTTGCTCTTTTTTTTTTGGTCAAGAAGTATCTTGCTTTGTTTAGTTGTGCTGTAATATGCTAGTAGACTAGTAGTCTTGTCTAGTATTATAGATTATCAGTAAATAATGGGCGCCCCAGGTTTGTTTCAGTCTGGGGCCTCTAGGCCACCTACTTTTGGATACATGTTTACAAAGCCTCTAGTTTCTTGAACAACTCAAAATGCTGTCACTTCAGTTTTTGATTCGGAGTCTATCCATTTCCAAATCTCATCGTTTTCAATATCATTTGATTCACTAATTAACTAATCCGATCGTATTATTAAGTGTTGTGGAGTTCGTACTTCCATAATCTTTTCAATGAGAATAGGAGGAGTTGGGCAGGTGGTGAACTAGAGATCCCACCTTCGTCTCCTTGTAAGCGTATTAACGAGGACGAGGTCAAGGGGGCCATTCGTAAGATGGCGGGAGGGAAGGCGGTTGGTCCGGATCAGATCCCAATCGAGGTGTGGACTTGTCTTGGCGATGTTGACGTTCAATGGCTAGTTAATCTGTTCAATGATCTCCTCTTGGGTGATAAGATGCCAGCAGAATGGAGGCGTAGTGTTGTAGTTCCTTTTTTTAAAAACAAAGGCGATGCTCAGAGTTGTAGTAACTATCGAGGTATTAAATTACTCAGCCATACTATGAAACTCTGGGAAAGAGTGGTAGAAGGCCGGATTAGAAGAGAAGTCGTAATCTCTGAGAATCAATTTGGTTTTATGCCGGGGAGATCGACGACCGAGGCCATCCATCTCGTCAGACGCCTTATGGAGAAGTTCAGGGAGCGCCGCAAAGACCTCCATATAGTGTTCATTGATCTCGAGAAGGCATATGATAGTATCCCCCGTGAAGCGATTTGGAAGACCCTCTTAGAGCGGAGTGTATCATCGTCTTACGTTAGAGTGATTCAAGACATGTACTCCCAAGCTAGTTCTTGCGTCCGGACCCCAGTGGTTGACTCTCGTTTCTTCCCTGTTGAGATTGGGCTTCATCAGGGATCGGCCCTTAGTCCTCTCCTTTTCGCTCTTATCCTTGACGGCATGTCACGCGGGATCCTAGACGCCGTCCCGTGGTGCATGCTCTTCGCTGACGATATAGTGCTAGTGGCGGAGTCTAGGGGGGAGGTCAACGAGAAGTTGGAACTTTGGAGATCTACTTTGGAGTCACAAGGCTTGCGGGTGAGTAGAACTAAAACCGAGTATCTCTGGTGCAACTTCAGTGGCGAGGCCATCGATGAAGGGGTGGAGGTTAAGATCGAAGATCAGACCGTCCCTTGTACGGATAAGTTCAAGTATCTGGGGTCGATCATCCAGAAGGAAGGTGAGGTTTCGTATCAATGCTGGGTGGCTAAGGTGGAGGGCAACGTCAGGGGTGATGTGCGACAAGAAGGTTCCTTTAAAGTTGAAAGGGAGATTCTACAGAGCAGCAATCCGACCCGCGTTGTTATATGGTTCTGAGTGCTGGGCAGCGAAGAAGACCCACGAAAGCAAGTTGGAAGCAGCTGAAATGAGGATGTTGCGGTGGTCGTGTGGCCGCACGATGCTAGACAGAATTCATAATAGGGTGTTTAGGACCGAGCTTGAAGTGGCGCCACTTTCTGCGAAAGTTAGGGAAGGGAGGTTGAGATGGTTCGGCCACGTCCGTAGGAGGCGGCCGGAAGCCCCAGTGAGAAGGGTCGAGAGTCTTTCAGTTGTTGGGGTGAGGAGGAGAGGCAGACCGAGGAGGTCATGGGAAGAGCAGCTTAGGTTGGATTTGAAGGCTTTGAACCTAAGTGAGACCATGACCGCGGATAGGTGTTCGTGGAGGCGGCAGATCAGAGTGGTGGACTCTCTACTAGGGGACGGCTCTGTAGTGGAGAACCTCAGAGTTGGGTTATCTCGGATGGCCTTATCTTAGGAGTTCAGCTTTTTGCGATATCTTTTCCTTTTTCATTGTGTATTTTTATTATCATATGTTGCGCGACTGTGCAGGTGCAGGGAGCTTCGCTTGATGGTTTCTAGAGGCATGGTAGGTAAGTCCCGTGTGGAGAAAGCCATGGGCTCAGGTATTGCTGTGATCTTTGTCGCGTATCTTTTAGATTTCTTTGTCTATATCACACACCGTTTATGTCGTGCACATAGCCGAGGGTCTTCACGGAAACAGCCTCCCCACCCTAAAAAGTGAGGGCATGGTCTGCGTACAACCTACCCTCCCCAGACCCTGCTCTGAGCGGGACATACTGGGTATGTTTGGTTTGGTTTGGTTTTCTAACACCATCTTCAATAGAAGTTGCCAACTTTTACCACATCATTATATATATTATTATTTTTATTTCTTCTCTCCTTCATGCAATTTTTGTTACAAATCTACTCCAATAGTTGACAACTTTAAAAGTTGCCAATGTGATCCCATACATTAATTTTATATTATCTTATAAACACATATTATATATTCTAAATAAATTTGAAAATTTGGATATTTAAATTACTTAATTCCCTCCAGTAATGGTTTTTTTCTTTTTTTTTTTTGACATTACATTAAAATATAAAATATCAAATGATTTAAATTTTAAATATAAAATAATATTATCTTTACATCAATACAAGATATTTTCATTTGATTAAATGAAAATAGTGCAAAAAAATGATATTTTTTACTTTTCTTCTCATGTGCATTAATGATATTAGATATGTGAGATATTTAAAAAAAAGCAAAAAAACATTTAAAGATATGATAAAATAAGGGAGATATAAAAAAGGGTAAAGTTAATACAATTTTGAGGAGTTGCCAACTAAATGGGGAAGTTGCCAACTTTTGGCAATTTTGGTTGGCAACTTGATGGCAACATTGATACTCTAATAGGTGGGCAACCAAAGGTGCCGTGCTACATAGGACTTGGCAACCCCTATTGGAGATGCTCTAATGCCTACAATATTTATGGAGAAAAATGGTCCCGATTGAGAAATAGTACATATCCACAAATTATTTTAAAATGTTTTTAAATAATATAAAATATATTTTTATTTATAAAATTCATGTACATATATCATGGGTTTATATTATTTACGAAATATATACCAATAATAATACTGAGAATTCAACAGTTTGTAATGGTTTTGAAAATTATAATATTTTTACCCCACATGATTACTAAATAACAAAGTTATAAAAAATGAAATTTGGAACAAAACTTTTAAGGTACGAAACAGGATTAATTGGATAATCGGGGATTAACTAGAACAATTAATCGGAATCAATTTAATATTATTTTTTTATATTAATTTTTTTTAATACATATAATATAAATTTTAAATAAATATTTCTAAAAATTTAAATTTAATACATTTTTTTAAACTTTTAACCAAATTTGACTATTTTTTGATCGAATTATCCGCTTATTGACCGCTTTTTACAGAAAAGGATTTTTGTCCAGATTTTGCTAAAATCCGCTCGAAGAATCACTAAACAGCGATTAATCAGTGATTCCCAATTAATCGCCGCTTCTTAGAACACTGCACAGTGTTATAAAAAGCGGAAATTGGAACAAAGCAATGAAAGTATGGAATAGGGATTAATCGGATAATCGGGAATTAATCAGAACGATTAGTTGGAATCAATTTAATATTATTTTTTATATATTTAATACATATAATATAAACTTTAAATAAACATTTCTAAATATTTCTAAAAATGTATATTTCATAAATTTGTTTAAATTTTTGACGAACTTGATCGCTTTTTGAACGAATTTACCGCTTATTGATCAAATTATTCGTTTATTGATCATTTTTATTGAAAATGGATTTTATCCCGATTTTACTAAAATTCGCTCAGAAAGTATTGAACAACAATTAATCGATAATTAATCTCGATTAATCATCGCTTTTTAAAACATTGCCAAATAATAGTGCCAACAAAGTATGAAACCGAACGAATGTTAATGTTTAAAAAACTTCATCCAAACATTTACGCAAGAGATTCTATTCTGAAGCCCAATATCTGAAAATGGTGATGGTGTCTTTTCCGAGAAAGGCCGAACCGGCTTAAGTTTTAAACCATAATAAGCCCACCACAAGTTGTCATGTTTTCTTTAAATCACAAAACTGGTCCACTTTCAAATGAAATATTTTTATTAAATTTGACTCTGATTTAATACAATATCTCCAGTACACCATTCCTTCTTGCCCATTGCCCATGTAGAATGGATATATCACTTGGCACATCTGCTAATGTTTCTAATAAATTCTAACACAAACCTGGGCTCACATTTTATTTTAAATTATCTACACATATCTGAATTCGACATATGTTCTTAAGATGGTTTAATAAGTGCCACAGAAATATAAATGCTGAAGCAAAACTTGACCCTACTTATCAAGATCCCAAATTACAATTGGCCAATTGCAATTTCCAAACTATCCAAGAAAATTAAGCATAGATAAGAAGCACAAATATCATACTAATAGTGCCAAAACATAGTCAAAAATAGGCCATTATATCCCACATCTTGCCTACCATCAAATTACATTTGCTACAAACTTTACTCAACAAGAAAGACTACACATGGCTCAAGCAATGGCTTCTATGACTGGCTTACATGGTTCTTCTCAGGCTGTCTTGGAAGGTAGCATGCAGATCAGCGGCTCAAACCGCTTGAGCATCACTGGCAACAAAAGGATTGCGATGGCTCGACCAGGGTTTGTAATTCGAGCCCAACAGGTTTCGACAGACAACACGGAGACAAGTCGTCGTGCAATGCTTGGTCTTGTTGCTGCTGGTTTGGCCTCTGCCTCTTATGCAAAAGATGTGCTTGCAGCAGCTACTTCGATCAAGGTTGGACCCCCTCCAGCACCATCTGGTGGATTGCGTAAGTCTACTGTTTGTCAAGATGCCCCTGCTTTTTCTTTTTCTACTTACCCTATATTTTATCTTGAGTAATTATTATGATCAGCTGATGTATCAAGAACTTCATTATATGTAAAAGTTCCGCTACATTAAATGACATGCACAATTTTAGTTGATCTACTTATTTTCTGAACAAATTATTTGTCAGTTATGTAAAAATGTAATGTGGCATGTCCTAACATGAAATCTTAAAAGAAGAATCATAAAAGAATAAAAAATTATGTGGTTTCGCAGCTGGAACTCTGAACTCCGATGAGGCCAGAGACCTTGACTTGCCACTAAAAGATCGATTTTTCCTGCAACCACTGACACCTGTTGAGGCAGCAGCGAGGGCAAAGGAATCAGCAAAGGAGATTATTAATGTGAAGGAGTTTATTGACAAGAAGGCATGGCCATATGTCCAAATGGATCTCCGTCTTAGGGCATCATATCTTCGTTACGACCTGAACACTATCATTGCATCAAAGCCGAAGGACGAAAAGAAATCACTCCAGGCACTCACTGGAAAGCTTTACAATGTGATTGACGATGTAAGTTAAAATCCTCGGTTTCTAGCTTAAATGCAGCCGTTAAGAGACACATTGTTCTTTTCCTTTTTGGTTATTGGCCAATTATATAAATTCGAATACTCGCACACTCATGCCTCCCCTGACTTCAATTGGACACTTGTTGTACTAATAATGTTCTCTTTTTTTCCCAGTTGGACTATGCAGCAAAAACCAAGAGCTCCACCAAAGCAGAAAAGTCCTACGCGGAAACTGTATCTACACTGAATGATGTTATTGCTAAGCTTGGTTAGAAAAAATTGTATAGATTATGTACAATGGTGTAAATCATCGCTTCTGTGTTAATGTAGAAGCTCCTTTCAGTATGATTTTGTTATTACAGAAGTTCTGGTATATGTGTGGTGCTCTTATTTCATAAGAAAAATGAACAAACTTGATAGTCATGCGGCAACTACCTTTTGGGAGAATTGGTAACTTGAAATTATGGAACTAAAGTTTTAAGGCCAATTACAAATTAGCTAAAATGGCAAGTAAATTTAAAGTTTACATTTGGATCACAGTTAAGATTCATTTTCATTTTTTGTTAGGGGCATATAGCTAGGTAGAACCAACCATTACAAGCCTCGACTCAAGTCGGAATTCATTAGTTCCAAACCAACAAATTATATTATTTCTGTTATAGTTGCCGGTAAAAATTATATTCCTACGGAATACAAAACTCATCGATATTATTAGGCTTCAGGAAATTTCTGATTTACACTTATTTTTTTTCTAGAAATATTGTTTTCAGAAGTTTGAATCTGCAACGGATCCAATTAGTAGTAGTAACTAGTAGATATTTGATATAGAGATTCATTTATGCAATGGAGTATCATTCCTTTTTTTTTTTTTTTTGTCTAAGAGAAACTTCACTTTCATAAATTGCACTATGATACAATGTTCGGAGAAAAAGAGTTTCTTTCATTCAAGAAAGTTCATCATCTTACCGAAGGTTGTCCCCGGACATTTAGACAATAACACCTTCAAGTCTGAAAGGGAGAACCCCACAAAGAAGGGTCTCGTCAAAACCCCACAAGTGCAAACCCTATGAGAAAAAAACTAAAGAGAGAAAAAGAGTGCCCTCAAGTACAAGAATATATCGTAATACAAAGTAGGGATGTGCACGGATCGGTTCGATTTTTATCGGAAACCGTTACCAAACCGTACATGTCGGTTCGGTTTTGAGCTATTAACCGTAATCGAACCGTTCAGAACGGTTTTTTTCGGTTTGGTTAACCGTTGGTCGGTTTCGGTTTTTTTCGGTTTTTTATTTTAAATACTTAATACCTTAATATTATGCTAATAAAAATTTATAAATGTCATCCTAACCATTGCCATTAAACAATCATACATTTACATGTGTACACAGATTAAAAAGAAAAAGTAATAATCTGATTATAATAGGAGCTTAGTTTTTTGACATTACAATTTTAGTTTGTAACCATGACACTCAACTGCAAAACTCTAGCAAAGTCATCTATTTTGGTTGCTGTAAGTGGGGTTTTCAGTAGTAGGACACTTACAACACTCTGTTAATTGGAATGAATGGGGTGAGACAATGAAAAAAACATAGAGAAAAGAGGACCACAAAGCAACTGATATTACAAAATTCAACACATATGTACACCTATGGTCGGACTTTATACCCGTAACACTTTTATATTTGGAAATATCGAAGGATCAATTTAACAGTTTGGTGTTTAAGGATCAATATTTAGAAATATCAACCCAATAGATTAGGGCTGGGAATTGTTAGTATAAATGTATTGTTGTGCTAGAAATATAAACATTCGAATCGCAAGCGCACAATTCGTTTCGTTGTAAAATTTATGATTCGATCCACAGGGACTATTTTATTTTCGCAATCCTTAATTTTTAATTTAATCAAATTAAGACAGTTTGATTTTTTGAGAATAAGTTTGATTTTTCCCCTAATTAATTACTAAATGAAATTCTATTTTAAACTAATTAAAACTAAATTATTCTAAGTAAATTAATCTAAAAATCTCTAAATTCGAAAAAAAAAGAAAGATTTTATTCTAAGCTTTGTTAATCTAAGAATTTTTTTTCTTTTCAATTAAAAATTTAATTTAAAATTTAAACACGCTTTATTAAAACCTTGACAGACTTGTACAATAATTCTCATGAAACAAACTTCAAAAACAAACTCAACATTCACATTAACTACACAAAATTTGACTGGACAGACTCGGCTCGGTAGCAAACTCAGTACAAATGACTAACTCAACGGGGCAAACAAATTCGACTCACCCATAGTACAGCCAAGGCGCAACAAGAAAAACTCGAATAAAAAATGACTCAGAACCCAAAACAGAAATGCAAACATACAGAATTCTAAACAAAAATGCAAACTCGGAACTCAGTTTTACAATCGACAAACTCAGAATCCTGGAAAACTCCACCATCGGAATAACAAGAACTCAAAACAAACAAACACAGCTTCCTGGAAAATAAATCGAAACCAAGCAATTCATCAGCAAAACTCAGCTACGTAACAACGACTTGCAGAAAACAAAAACCAACGAATTAAAACTCAGTGAACTAAGCCGAGTCTACTCAGCGATTACAAGAACTTCAACACAAAACTCATTGATGCAAACACCGCAAAACTCGGTGAAGAACAACAACATAAACGGAAACAGAAACGAACACTGAACAGAAAACGAACACCGAACCGAAATTCGAACGGTAAATCACCGATCAGCAAAAACATAAAAATAGACAAGCTCACAGGAATCAAGGGAAATGGGTTTGTGTTTAAGGTTTGCAGCGAATGAAAAAGGGAATAAGGATGTTATGGTGTTCGTGTTGAAGGAAAGATAGAGATAGATAGATAGATAGATAGATAGAGAGAGAGAGAGAGAGAGAGAGAGAGAGAGAGAGAGACCGATTCATGTTTGAGTAATAATCGGAGAAGGGAAATAACAAGGGAGGCGAATAAGAGGAAATGTTGGGTTTGATGTTGATTGAATAGAGAAGAGGGAAAGGAGTTTGTGAAATGTTTGTGTACAATAAAAAGAAACGGATAAAAACAGGGGAATAAGAACTGGCTTCGAATTAAGGTTTAAAACAAGTAAAGTAAATTGCTGAAAAACAACTAATAAAAATAAAATAAACTAATATTTTTGTAAATTTTTTTTATTTGAAAATTAAATACGAAATTAAGGAAATTAACTACAAAGTTTAAAATTGCTAGAACGATAAAACGATGATTTGAAATTAAATGGCCCACAATAAAATGGAGATTTAAAGGGGCAAATTAAAATTAGCAACTAAGAACACGAAGTTAAATTTCGTTACTTTCAACCCCAAGTGGTTAGCAACGGAATTTACGAAAATAACGAAACAAGGCAACAATAACGAAAGAGCAAGACAAGAAATTAAAGGAAATGAAACTGCATTAAAATTAAAAAGAGTGTTTACAAGATTTGAAATTAAAGAAAATACAAGAAAATAAAACTACCCTAAAATCTAAGTTACTAAATACAAGGGGGGTGAGGGGGTATTAATAGGATATGAATTAGGGTTAAGGGGGGTGTTGGGTAAATCCCCACCATGCATTTGTGGTGTGTGGTAGTGAAATCCTAGCCATCTATTTGTTTCCTTCCCCCTTAAGCTTTTAAGAGTTGATCTTGGCCATACACTTATGTAGTGTGTTGCGATGATCTCCACCTTCCATTTGTCTTGAAATATTCCTTTTGCTCCAAGCTCCTAATTCTTTTTCTTCTTTCATTTTTGGTCTTTTTTCTTCCTCTTTTTCCCTTCCTTGCTCTTTATTTATTTATTTATTTTGTCATTTCTTTATTTATTTACGAATTTCCTGAAATGCAACAAAATAAATTATTAAAATATGAGTTCAAGCAATAAATAGGTAATAAAAATATGCAAAAATATGCACTTATCAAATGCCCCCATACCTATCTTTTGCTCGTCCTCGAGTAAAAACAAAAACAAAAAGAAAATCTAGATAAAAAAGTCCTATACTCCTTTTCGTAGGTGTGACGGTTGCATTTGGCATATGCAACAAGCCCTTTAAATCCCTAGGCAGCCCTAGTGGACGAGTGAGGTCTCGTGAGGGCCTATAGTGAATGTACCCACAAAATCCATCTAGTTTGTATAAAAGATCACATGGCAATGCACACCACACATAGATGTCCTCTCATGACACATCAACTTAAGAATCAAAATGAATTTGCAAAGTCTTGGTGTGGAAAGTGCAAGGATTCACATAGTCTACTTAAAGAACCATGCAAGAGTGATTACAAGTTCATGTCAAGTGCAAAAATTATTGGAAACCATGCTAAGTCTACAAGGGCACACCTTAGAGTCAAAACTTGAGATCTCTTATGCAAAAAACAAATAAGCAATACCTCACCTTTCACTCACAAAAGAATATTCACTCAAGAACAAGGGTAAGTGTATCACTCAATTCCAACAAAATCAAATGCATGCTTGACACTTGGTATCATTCCAACTTAAATCACAACATACATTAATAATGACAATCAAAAGGTCTTTATTAGGGTTGTAATGGCGCTAGGGACAAGGTATGTCAAGAAAGGCCAAAGTAAGGTGAAGTGTCAAAAGCTAGTAGTCACCATGAATATCATGCACAACACCAAACTTCCTCCCCACACAATTTATTTTCATTTTCAACAAAAGGCCTTGAATAGTCGCAATGAAGGAGGATTACAAAAAAACATAAGTATGCTCTCATGTATATATATTCTTTTTTTTTTTCATTTTTTTTTCTTTATTATTATTATTATTATTATTTTTTATTTTTTTTATTTTTATGAGAGCTAAGATAAATGTAACAATAATCGTCACTTAGATTTAACTTGAACATCGACTAGCAAGGTAACAACAAATATTTCCTCGAAAGTTATGAACAATAGTAAACCCTATTTCATACACCTTATTGCTCCCTCAAGTTCCTACTAGCCTTTGACAAAATGGGATCAAGAATACGTAAGGCTAAACAAGAAAAAGGTCTTAGGCGAGTAATGTGGTGTGTCACCGAAAGAATATGAGTAAGCTCAAAGGGTTAACTAATTGATCACATAAGCATGGTGTGGATATTTTTGGAAATATAGGTTATTCCTAAATGCCTTTATCATTTTATCATCAATCAATGTCATGCGTTCCAAGAGAGAATTCAAACAAGTGCTGTTAACTCGAATAACTTGTAGAAGGGGGGGGGGGTTGAATACAAGTTATATAATCGTGTCTGATTTTTGCTTGATTATATGAACAAGAATAAACGAATGAATCAAACTTTGTTTGTATTAAAATAATCAAATACAAACTCTACCAAAGGTGTACAATACCTTTAGCAGCTGCTGACAATATAAATCTCTCTCTTTCTGTTTGTTTCGAACTCTCGAATACAAATCTTACGAACTCACTCGCTTACACACTCCTCTTTTTTACAATGATATAGAGAGAGTATTTATAATGCTACCTATCAACTAATGACACAATTATAATCTTTCTGTGACAATGTTCTGCCGTCCAGTTGATAGTTTCCATCAATAGAGAATTCGTTTCGTTCATGATATCTTCTTGCTTGTTTTCCAAAACAAAGATCCTGTTTTATAGCACTTGCCAGTTTTTGTAGCATCCATAATGACATCATCAGTAACATGACTGATACAGGATTTCCCATTGCATCAGGATCTAATTATCCCATCAGTATTTGATCAGGATCTGACTTAATGTATCAGGATCTGCTCCTCTGTTCCTGACATGTAGTCCCGGATACACTGTTCCTGACATGTATTCTCTGACGCACTGTTCCTGACTAAATTCTACAGATTACTGTTTAACACATATATCCTAAACAAAGTGCTAAATCCTTTATAAGATCAGGATATACAAGAAGTATTAGCAAACTTCTATTCTTAACATCACAACTTATGAATTATTCCTAACAATCTCCCCCTATTTATGCTTTAGAATCTGAAACATAAATCTAAGTTGTAGATGTCAAAACATATAACAATACAACCAGAATAGAATTTATGAATTCAAGATCATGAAGTTAAGTACCTCCTTCTTCAGATGTAGACATGTATCTAGTACTTAGAAGAAAGAATTCAACTATTTGATGCTTCTTTTCCTTTGCCAATCCCACGATGAAATTTACCAACTCTGTCACCCTTAGTTCTGCTCCCAGTCTGTTTATCTCCCCCAGTCTGTTGTTGTTGTTGTCTCTGAATTGTCTTTATCTCCCCCTTTTTGACATCAGCAACATTAATTCCAAGAGATTCAGTAACAGAACAAATGAGATTCATCAGAACTGCTTGATTTTCCATAATAGTGACTTGGTTATTTTCAAGAATTAGAAGCCTCGATTGAATATCACTTTGAGATTTCTGAATGTCCTTAAGAATTTCAGAATTGACTTCAATGTTGGAAGTGCTTGTTGTATCTTCAGATTCAGATTCAGAAAGAAAATTATCTTCAAGTCTTGTAGAAGAAGTTGCCTGTTGAGAATGATATTCAAGTAATAATACTTGAGTAGAAGTACAAACATCTTCATCTTTCTGATCTGGAGCTGAAGTATGATCATCCTGTCCTTCACCAGTATTCTGTGTACTAACATCTACAAATCCTGACTCCTCCTTAGATTGATCAGATATTGTTGATGTTTCAATTCTAGCTGAAATTGGAAGTACAAACAAAGGAATACTAGGATCATTAGGAATATCTTCTGGTACTGGTTGAGTAGAAGTTTGTCTTAGCCTTTCACCTCTTCTGTTAATGATCTCTGCAAGCCTTTCTTTCTGTTTCTGAGCTTTAACTTCTGGCTTTGCATTGTGATGTGGTAAGTCATGCTTCTCATACATCTTGATAAAAGAATAAGTACCAGCATCCATACCAAGATTTTCAGACCAAGATTCAGGAAAAACCTGATCCCAGAAATCAAACGATGGTGGTTTCCTAATTTTCTCTCCCTCACTATGGAGTTGATCATCCATACCCTCATTCTCACTTTGACTATCTAAAGTCAACACTCTTTCTACCTCTCCTTTTGCCTGGTCAGGAGCCAGCCTCTCTGTGTGGATCTATGTCCATCTTTTCAAGTGTATCACTCAAATTTGGATAAGTGCTCTCATGACCTACAGAAAAATATGGGTTAGAAGAAGTTTTTATACATGAACTCACATGGAGAGAGGGTTCCTCATATGGCATGGAGCTTGAGGTTTTCTCCAAGGAGTGAGCAGCTATAGTCTCTGAATCCTTACAAACATCTACTTTCTTTCCAGAGACTACAGGCTCCAGTATACCACTTTCAGGTTTTACACTAGACTCTGATGTCTTCAATAATACTGCATTAGACACCATAGCTAATATGCCACCGTCTTTAAGTGTTGGTTGCTGAGACACACCATCAAGGTGGATAGACTCTGAAAGAACAATATTGGTTTGATCTTAAGAAAAATCAATCAAAGTCATTCCTCCCATATCATAGGGTTTCTCACTTGCAATTTCAGTCATCACAGAAGACCTTTCAGCATCATCAATCACAGTTCCTGAGTCATCCAACCTCTGACTAGTTGGTTTTTGTGTTGCAGTGACTGTGATATGATCTATTCCACTATTCACCACTGGTGTAATAGTATCTTCTGTTGACTGCTTCCCTTTATCAACTACCTCCTCTTGTTCACCTTGAGCTGAAGCATCTTCAACAATGATATCCTCATCAAATAAATATGCATGAAGTGATTGAAGTGCAACATGCTTAGGAAGTCCAAATTTCTTGTGTAACTCCTTTCTGACTGTAAGAACCCCAAATTTTGGATATAATTAAAACTTTTTATTATATACTGAGGTAATGGTGAATAGTGATTACGACTACGATGTAACGATTGAGATAATGAATGAAAAGAATAGATTTGGATTCAAATGTTCATAGGCCATGAAGAATACTATTGGTTGACACTTTAGATAAGAATTATCTATCTCCTAGGGAATTGAGATTTGATAATTCTAAAAGGAGAAGATTATTCTTATGTCATCCAAATCGATATCTGTTATTGGTCCAGTGGGTCCGTAAAAAGGTTAAGGAACGATCGAAAGAGATCAGGGACAATTGTACAACCCTAAGAGAATAAGTAAAGAATAAAGAATGAATAGTGATTTTGGTGGATTTAGGATATTATTACACGACACTATATAGAAGTACCCAAAACGAAATTCTGAGTTCGTATTAGTGATCCAGGGGAAAAAGAGTGTATGTAAAGCTGTCGAATTCTGAAAAACAGCACTTTTATTTTCCCCGAGATTTCCCTGGACACTGAAAGACTTAAAGAATTATTGAAAGGATTTAAGGAATATATGTTTAAGAATTATTAAAGAGAATTGAAAATGATGGTGTAAATATTATTACGGTTTTCAGTAAAACCCTAACTAGAAACGATTGAGTTATTCGTTCGAACGATTAATGAATTAAGCAATAATCGGACAAAGAATCAAGCAGGGGAGCAAGATGCATGCATGTTCAAGAGGATAAGACCAAGTGACCAAGCTAGTTACAATGCTAACTAGTAACATTAGAGATCAAACTACTTAGTAAGCATTAATACCTCATCAACACCCCAAGATCTTAACACATGGCTCAAGTGATGCATGCAATGACATAGTCACTTTATTAAAGCCACTTTATACAAGATATTTTCTAAACCAAGCAATAATTCACACAAAATAGATGAGAGCAAAGTGAAGCAAGCCAAACAACTCCATTCTCCCATTTTTCATACCATTCGACTTTCTTGTAATTCAAAAACAAAAATCCACCTTCCACTCCTTGTTTGATCTTGTAATTATCAAGTTGAGTCCTATATTTCAAGAAAGTTATATCCTCAAAAGTTTAGCTTCAAAATCCTTTGTTTCCATTTTCAAAAAAATCAAGAAAGAGGAGGGTGAATAGTGTTGTCATGAAAACTAATCTTTGATTTTCTTGTTTTCATGGTTGATTTAGCAAGCTTAAGGCAATCCAAGGTCCATACCAAGCTTAGTAAGGCTAGAATATACTTCGAGGAAGTCCTAAACTATAGCTTTTACTTTGAGTTTATATGAGTAATAAGAAGGATTGGTTGATTAGTGGTTGATATGTTAGTTATATGTTTAGATCCATGGATTTGTGGTTGATTATGGTTGATGATCCATGAGATTGTTATAAGGAGATGTTATTGATCTTGTCATGATGTTTATCATGTGTTTAAGTGGTTGATTTGATCACGGTGTGATCGTGATAAAGTGTAAAAACTTTGGAAAACGCGTAAACGTAGCCGTTATAATGTCCGATTTTACAATACCATGTTTTGTATGCCATTTTTAATATCAAAACCCTATTGTCCAGAATCCTTTTCTGCCATTTTTAGATAGTACATGTTTTAAGGTTCGTTTTGACGCGAGAATGGTAACATACCGACTTACGGTTTAGGAGTTATGGTCAAATTACTTAAATTGGTTCGGAACCGTAAATAAAGTTCGTAACTTCAATTAAACCCTCGTAAAGCATGTTACTCAGTGGCGAATTTTGATAAATAAATACTAATGGTCATAAGGAAGGTATGATAGAAAACCACACATCAAACGGATCGTTTTCCGATTTTATAAAAATGTTGGAATCAAAGTTAAACGCGAACGAACCCCTAAAAACCCGCTTGGTTATAACTTTGGTAAAACACTTAGAAAATGAATGATAAAACTCGAGGTATAATCTCGGTTCGTAATCGATCGACTTTAGAACGTATACGACTTAAGTATATACCGAGTGGGGGTACGAGGACATGTCGTAATAACGAACAAATGTCGGATCGTATCAGTAATAAAAAGAGTTACACTAAAAGGTGTATAACGAGATAATTCGAAAACGTGTTTCGATTTAAGTGAAGTTATACTTAGACTTTTAAAACGTGTTAAGTGGTTAATCTCGAATGTTCTGATTGTTTATAGATCATCGAGCAGACCCAGGACACGCTATCTCCACCCACACCCGATTACCAGGCAAGTGTTCAAAACTTTGAATCTGTTGTTGTGATAATATATATATGTGATTGCCATTTTACATATGCCATAGCATGCATGCCTATTGTCAAATTAGTTTATGATACTTGTTCCCTGAGTTGTTATTGGCTTATAAACTAGATACGAATTATCAGTTATAAGCCGAATATTTTGGTAAGACCCTTAGCGAAGGGCAAATGATATTCATTCTTAAATATAGACCGGGAGTCAGTATTTTGAGATATAAATAGTCGTGGAAACCCGGAGGGATTCCAACGACAGATTATTATTTATCCGAGGAATGTTATTATTAAACGTTATTTATATTTCCATAAAATATCAATTACTTGGAAATCTTTCGAGAAATGTTATTCGAGTATTATCTCAGTCGAGAGATATTAAATGAATGTTAGTTTCGAATATTCATTTAGAGTTGATTATTTAATGAATATTATCTTGATATTCATTAGAATGTTATTTATTAAATGAATATTACTTTCGAATATTCATTTAAGGTTTATATACTTAATGATTATTATTTTAAAATATTCATTGGAAGTTCTAATTACTTAAGGGATATTATTTCGAATATTCCTTTAAAGTTTTGACTACTAAATGAATATTATTTGGATATTCATTTAGAAGATTATTTATTAAATGAATGTTATTTGGATATTCATTTAGAAGATTAAATATTAAATGAATATTATTTTTAAATATTCATTTAAGGTTTGACTTATTTATTGAATATTATTTTAAATATTTATTGGAGTTCAATTATTAATGAATATTATTTTGAATATTCATTTAAGGAGTGATTTATTTAGTAAATAGTTCTATATATTCATTCGAGGATCACTTGTGAGCAATATTATGATTTAATAAATATTCTGTAATTATTATTGAGTTAATAAATATTCTTGGAATATTTATTTAATTCTTTTAAATTCTTTTTAAAATGATTTATATTATTTGGAGATTATCTTTCACCTCCAAATATTATGTAAAATATTCCGGAGTCTTTGTACGACTATTTTATCAAGGAAAGGTTCCCAACTCTTTATTTTTCATTTAAATTTATCTTAAAGGATTTAAATGCTCGATCAAACTTCCATGTTATAGGGGAACCTACTTGAGCAATGTTATTTATCTTGTAGACTTGCCGGTCATAAATCTCGTAATTTATCCTTTTCACTCGCAACTTGGTTGCTATGGACTCATTAAGTCTGTGTGTACCTTCTCATCATTCGAGGGGTAAGCTTGTTGGAACAAGTTGATATCCATTAACAAGCAAAAGCTTGGGAAATGTTGGTGAATTTTCCTTTCCAACTAGATACGACTACTTTGTGGAGTCTTATCAACAAGTATTTCACTTGGGGAAGGGAGGACAAACTCTACGTTTCAATGCTGTGGATTTATTCGAACTAGGAGTCGTGTGTAAGAGGCCGAGTCGCGCGGTCCATCACAAGGCCTAACCATTGGCCAGGGAGTTACTATTAAAGGCAATCTACAAGTGGAGCCGTCAGTTCTTCCTTCTACCGGTAATAAACTATATTGGGCTTTACCATCCCCGACTGATCATCAGGGAGTGGGACAGCTGGCGCGTAATAACTCCAGTATTGGTTCATCTCCCAAATTGGGAATTCTCTGCAACACGTATCGAAGAGACTTCTTTCAGGTTGACGGTGTCTTCCGCAACACGTATCGAAGAGACTTCTTTCAGGTTGTAGGACTTCGAAAAATGTTAATAACTGGAATTGCAATATTTTCCATGCAAGTTCCTCTTTATATGATAAATGATAATATCTGGCTTATCTTTGACATAGCAGATATTCCCACCTATATATGCGTTTTGAGTTACCTCGTAACTTCATCGTTCATGTTATTCTGGCATCATTTCCGTAAATGCATGGCATATGGTTTGAAAGATACTTTTGAACTGTTATATATTATCGTTCAGTTAAATATTATTGTTGGTGGGCTATTGCTCACCCTTGCTTTATTATTATATCACAACAACAGCTAGACCAGATGATTCGCACAAGGCGCACTCGATGCTGGCGAGGACGATGGGACTACCAGAGCCGAAGAGAAAGCTATTGGTAGGATAGATTCATTCTTTCGGTACCAAATATATGGACTAGTATGACTTATGTAAATGGATGGCAAAGAGTATGTATTCATATTGTAACTCTTTTGGGTTGTAAGGACTCATAATGTGTTTAATAAAATCTGATTGTTACTCTGATTTCATCTCTGGGACTATAACGGGTGTGTTTTATATTGTTGTGTTGGGTCATAAAGATGTAAATTATTTTATGTTGAGGTAAGTTCAAGTATTGTGGACAGAATTGGAGACCGTAACGACCGGATCCCGGACCCCGGATCTGGGGGTGTTACACTGACTGATACATACAAGTATGTCTTCATTAAGTCAAGCCTTTGATGTAACAATCCATATTCTTCAGGAAATGAAAGTTTGGGAACTCTTTCAAACAGAAAATCTAGAACAGGCCTGGAAAGCTTCACTTTCAGAGAAATAAGTTCCATAGCCAGTCTGTATGTCAATGTAGTTTCCCATGAAGAATCAAGATACAGATCTCTCTTGCCAGATATTGACATGGATATAGCATTATTTGTAAAGACCTGCATAATGTTAGTTGGACTTGACACTGTGTGTGTAGGTGACAAATGAATCTTTCTCCTTGTTCTCCTAGTATAGTGAGCAACAGATTTGTCTTGATAAGACTCAAGAGGTGTAGACACAGAAGTGATCTTGGGATGAGATCCTTTTTCAATAGACACAGTCTTTTGAGAGACAGTATCCAGTATCTGTTTTCCCTTTTTAAGAACTACAGCCTTTTGAGAGACTGCAGCCTGGCTGTGACTAGGTGTTCCATCTCTTTGTCCTAGCTTAGAAAGTTGAATTGCAGCCTTCAATTTTGCTCTCTCAGCAAGAGATATATTATCATCATCTTCACTAGAACTACTACTTGAAATGACAAATCTTCTCTTCCTTACAACTGATGTCTTTTGAGAAACAACAGAGGTTGGCTTCTTTGAAACAATAGGCTGTGGATCAAAATTTGGATCTATTCAAAGACTGTAATGTTTTTGGCTACTTGGGTAGACACAGGGGGGTTCTCCTCCAATTGAGATTCCTGAGTCATTTCACCACCAAAGAAAGAAGAATTATAGATAGTAGGAAGATGAGTTCTTAGAAGTACCTGAACATGATTTGGATAGTGTAACGCAGGTATTTCATCTAGATTCTTTTCACTGTCCTTCTTTGTAATGTCAAAGAAAATTCTCTTTTTCTGTACATAAGAAGAAACACAATACTCTCTACCAAATCTTGCTTCAACATCAGGAATGAAATGTTTAACAAACAGTTGCATGAATCTATGATAATAAACCATATTCTTGTCATGATCTCTTGACCCAAGTTTAATACACATCTGATTTAAGATAATGTGACCAAAATTAATTACTCTGTCATACAGCAAAGCATATGAAATATGTGATGTAACAGCTGTAATTTGTTGAAAAGAACTACATTTACCAGTAAAGCATTTAGCAATTTGATCAAAATAGAAAGACCATTCTTTCCTAAGAAAAGATCTATTTAACTGGCTCATGTTATCTAGAGGTCCATCATAACCTAATTTAGATAACATAGTTCTCACATCATCATCAGATGGTACATTCTCAAAATTTGTACTAACAGGTAAGCGAAGTACTGAATTAATAACAGATTCAGTAAGATCAAATGAGTCTTGTCCTAAGTGTAGAACAATCTTACCTGATTGACTCTGAGTAGAATCAATTACCTCAGCATTCTCCCAAGCTTGTGAAACAGCTACTTGATTAATTTGTGGAGATGCTGTCAAGCCATAGCTTAATGGTCCTTTCGCCATAAAGTCCATTATGGGTGAAAATCAGTTGACACCCCTTCCTTGTTGGTGATAGCTGCAACATGATTGTTCATCATAAATTCAAAGTCACCAAACTTGAAAGTTACTGATTTAGGTAGTCTTCTTTGAGTTGCCATTTTGATCTGAAAAGAACTTAAGAAATCTTTGAAATTGATTAGTGATTTTGAGAACTCGAGAGTGTTTTTGCTTTAGAGAATGAAGTTAGAGAAAGCAATTACACGATTAGAGTGTCAAAATAATTATATTTCAAAAATCCTGATTCCAGAGACTAAATAGAGTTTCCACATGGCATTTTCTTTTACCTGAAAAAGAAATAACAAGATCAATTGGTTAAATTCATTCAATATTTCTTGAAAATACAAGAAATCAGTCACACATAATTATGACCGAATGCATTGATATCTCCCAAATGACTGTTCAGCTTCCCACGTCTTTCTATAAAAGAAACCGATGTCTTATGCCATTCTCCAAAACCTTTTCATTCTTTTCTCTTTCCATCATGGCTTTCAACCCAAAACTTCATATGAACCCTAGCTTTTGGTTCATTACTACTGAGAAGTTCTTTAATCTTGATGATCAGGAGCAAGTGAACTATCTCTTAGAAGAGATAACTTTTCTCATCAAGTCAAATATGGTTAATCTTAACCCAGATGATTTCCACAAATCTCCTCTAAAACATCTACCAGTTGGATACAATCCTCCTCTAATCTCTTAACTCCTTGAGGATGAAGAATTTGGTGAAGAGTCTAAGGTTGATCTTGATGGAGATGCTATTCATCTTCTTCAATAAGCATGAAGATAGTTGCTCTCATTCAAGTCGCCCAGACAAGGAATTCATTCTTGAGATGCTCCTTGTCCTGAAGTCGATCATTGAGGATTGAAGCAGCAACAACTTTAGACAAGAATAGAATTATCAGTAGTAGTTAGACAAAAAGAATAATTGTATTTCATTTTCATGTATGTAATGCTTTTGATTAATGAAAATACAAGTTTTCTTAATATCTACTTGTCTATTGTTGTTTATTGACTGTCATGAATAATGATATAAATTATCAGTATGTATGTAATAAAACTTGCTAACATAGACTTAACAAAACTCAGAATTGAACCACCAAATAACATGAACTTCAGAATTTGGAACAGTAAGACACACAAATTTCACAATCCTGATGTAAATACTGATGACGTCAGCATACTGATAGAAATCCTGATGTTTATTAACAAGTCTATCATACTGTAATTGTGATGCCCCCGAAACCCGGTGCCACTTAAAATAATAGAATAATAAATAAATACTAACACGACCCCACAAGGTAGGACCGTCAACAGTTCATGGCATCAAAACAATACTACTTAAACAAAAGTTATTACAATATCTTACGCTATCAGTACATCTTCGAGAAGAAGATTCCTGATAACCAAATGTCTAGATGATATTACAACGTGAATTCGGATTTAAATTCTTCAACTAGTTATTACATAACTTAACAACTAAAAGTACGACACACCTGGATGGGAAACACAGGGTATCTGTACCGGCCTGAAGTCTGCTTACGGGTGGTTTGGTAAGTACGAGCCATCTGAAAAGTAAAATAGTTTTTGCAAGAGTGAGCGAAGACGCTCAGCAAGTATATGAAAATATTTAACACTATATATATACACCAATCCCTGTAGAAGAAATGATATATCTATAGCAACAGAGTTAAATTTTTCTAACAGTATCTTTTATTTAAAGCAACAATATTTTCTGTCAAAACTTAAATTTTTCTTTTTTTTTTTCCCTTAAGTAATATGTGGAATATCAACAGTTGCAAGAGTTAAGCTGATGATCAGTCCCGCTTAACCCAAAAACCATGCACACATGATGTACAGGCTATAAAAATATGGATCCTGATGGCACTTATTGCTATTGGCCTTAAGATGACACTGATTGGCATTGGTACATCTCAAATAAAAGCTGGACCTGCAACCGGCCTCTTACGCTAAACATATTCACATATTAAAATAAAACATTTTGTCTAGAGATCAAGGGATAAGCATCTCTATAATTTCATTCCTAACATATATCGTAGGAACAACATTTCAAAATAATTGGGTAGTAATACCACCAAATCAATATAATCTTTTAAACAGGTTATACACATGCTCAATAATAAATTTCACATGCTTTAACAGAAATTGGAAGTAGTAAAATCGATTGAATTACTTAACAGGTTTTCGTAAAATTACGAGTTTTTAAATAAAACATTCCGCTTAAAATTTAAGGTAAAGACATATTCTGAATAAAGGAGTATGGATAGGGAAACTTGCCTTAAGAGTAGAATCTAGACGTGTAACTCAGGGAGATCCAAATCTAGCTACCCTTCGCGTCTACTAGATCCTATCAGTAAAGAATATAACGTTTAGGTCACTAAAGTTGACATATTTAAAAAATTAAATTATCCTAACACATAGCATATAATGTTATACAATTTAATTGACTCTATTTAATCATAATAACACATAGCAGGTATCAGTTAAAACAATTTAACTCAACTATAAACAGTTATTTGACTCGTAAAATAATAATTGGTTCGACATACAACAAATCAACTTTAACTCTAAATACCCTGATCCATGTCAGCTTCATAACAGCATCCTGCTTCTTCTTTCCACCTTCTGAACTGCACAAGCTAAGCCTCACCAACTAGTTTACTGAAACTAAATACCCTGATCAAATACTGATGGGATAATCAGATTATAAGAAAGTAGATGACAACGTAAAGATAAAAAAAGTGCAGATGTGGCTCGTACTTACCAAACCACCCGTAAGCAGACTTCAGGCCGGTATAGATACCCTGTGTTTCCCATCCAGGTGTGTCGTACTTTAGTTGTTAAGTTGTGTATAACCTACTAGTTTGATTAGTAGCTGTTGTTTCCCATCCAGGTGTGTCGTACTTTTAGTTGTTAAGTTGTGCCAACTAGTTTACTGAAACCTACAAAAACCATAAATTATATTGGCTGCCCTGTTATCCCTAAATCGAGATTTAAGGCAAGATATCTGAACAGCAAAATACTATCAGTTCACATACCAACATATGTAAATCTGACAACCATGCGAAGTTGTGTACATGGTCTAAATTTCAAATGCTTTACCAAGAAAGTCTCAACCATGTCAAACACAGGCATTGAAAAAATCTGCATGCAGTTTCAGGCAGATTTAACAATAAGAATAGCAATTACAGTAGTTAATAAACGAATTTCAGGAACAATAAGTATACCTGGTAGCCTCCAATTACATGGATAACAACAAACAGATTGGCCGTTGCAATGAGCCAATTTGGTTTCTCTAGCGTAATTAGGATGTTGTCATCTACTGAATTGCCAAAAATGTAGTACCCAACCAGGGCAACAGGGAAGTAGCAGACGGCAACAACAACATATGCAACGACAACACCTTTCCACATTGGCTTCTTAGAAGGTACTTGTGGAGTCGAAGGGATTGTGGCCTGGATTTCTAGTACTACGTTGTGACCAGCATAAGCAAAAGCTACATCACCCAAGGCACTGAAAAAGTTCAACACATTTCCACCTGTGGTTTTATCCCTATAGCTGTAATCAACGTCCTGATGAATCCCTTTCATAAGGGATGCTATCCAAGCAATCAACGAGTAACTACAAAATAAAAAAAAAAATCACTTTCCCAAACCAAAATATAATAATTTCCAATATGACACCGATATAGCATTTTGAAAATTCAATAGTTGAAATTAAAAGGGTAGATAAATATTTTGCATAATCTATATGTACATTATGCTTCACAATACAACATCTTCCAAAATATTTGTAGCATTAGGGTACCTTAGAGCAAAGAGTTTTACCTTAAAGACATGACAGCAGCAGCCAGGGAAACGCCTGAGATGGAGTTAAAGTTGGGGAGAAGACAGAGCACAAAGTGAACAGAGCCAAATATAAGTATGAAGTAAGAAGTCTTGATAGGTTTGCAGGTTGGGCAGACTGATTGTTGGAATTTTTGCAAAGATTTGCCTCCAGTGACCATGTAAACAATACAAGTACCAACCTCCACGATAAGTTGTTGGGGTACAACAATCCAGAGGCCAAGCTTCTCGCCAAAAGCCGCTTGGCCTAACTCATGATACCTATCCAATCGTTTTCCTGGGATAATTTCGTGCATCTCCACCATCTGCCATAGAGTGTACAAAGTAATTATCCATGAAAGAGTAAGTACTACAACTCCAGGTCCCCTGAAACATTATATATCATATATTAGATAGCTCATAGCTGATGATATATCTGGCTTGCAAGAAGAAAAATTTGGAGGAAAACATAGAACATCTACATCTTTGCACCCTGTTCTAACTAACTACTTATGTACCATGGATAATTATAATGAGAAGATAATAACAAGTTAAAGTCTGAAGGGAAAGGATTTAGTCAATGCATAATATACGCTCAACCACAGTAAAGAACTTCGCTCTATACTTAGTAACATAAACACACATGACTCCCACGATGTTATTCGAGAACAAAGCAAGCCAGATATCTATGAAAAAACTTCAAACTTGAAAATTTGTGTATACGTCAATTAAAAAAATTCATAAGTTGGTTACGACAATACACTGTGATTTCCAGATTAGCAGTAAGAAATAATTTGTAAGAAATAATATGGACAAGGAAAATTGTTTAATGATAAAACCAGAAAATTTGACATGTAACCTTAAAAAAAATTACTAACCATCCAAGTTCAGACATTGCATAAGGAAGGCTAAGAACACCAGCTCCGACCATGGCTGTGACATTGTGAAATGCCGAATAATACCATTTGGCATTTCTCGCAGAAGTGACGGGTAGCCAGTCATCTATGGCCTTCTCCTCTGCGGTTCTTTCATCCTTAACGGAATCGTCATTCTCCATTTTTTCTTAAAAATTTCTTATGGGGAAGATAAAAAATATTGAAAAAATTCAGAATGTGTAATGTAGATAAGAAGACTCAACAAGGTATTCTGTTGAGCCTTCTATATGAAAGGATGAAAACACATTTAATTTATCACATGAATAAGATTATATATACACAGGGAGATAGGAGATTCATTTCTTCTTCCTGCTAAATATAGTAAACTGATCTTGGAACGTACAAACCACTAAAGTGTTGGTGACTTATTCAGCCTACGTGATACAAACCCAAGAACAAACAGATTAAAGCTAAGAAAATAAACTGATATAAGATAATAACCCCAAGCCAATGTTTATCAAAACACGAACCAAAGGTATAAAATGAACCCCAACCCAATGATTAGATATAATCACGAACTGACAATTAACCCAATGATTAAAATATCTTAGAAAGTTTGAAATGTAGGTGTCAATTAACTGACAGATCAATTTCATTAATAAGAAAGATCAGCACAATAAATAAAAGAGATATGGGCTAATTCTGGAACAAACAATCCAAGCTTGGGTGCAACTGTAGAGGGAAGAATAATAAATATCATACAAGCTGTTGACGAGGCTGATCTTTCTCAATACAACAAAACTAGCATGCAACTACAGCCATTGCATACTTTGTCATAGATCTACATGCATTGTCTTTTGTCCAAGTGATTTTCTTTTCATTGCTCATTACTTGGCCACTCTCTACGTTTTCAGGACGTGTAGGTTTGAAGTTTATCAGGGTTAACTTCCCATTCTTATTCTTTTTCTTCTTGCCCGTCAAAATTACTACTGTTTTTCAGAATATCCGGAGCCTTGTTGGTTACAGAAAATTTTACGTCCCAGCTGTAGAAGATTGTTTGAGTTCTTGGACCAATGTTTGTTTGAGATTTAAGGCATGTGAAAGCTTTGAGTTCTTACCTACGTTGTTACCCTTTAGCATTCTTCAAGACATAGAAATAAGAAAGTCGAATTCCATTCATTCTTTCCAAATATCAATTATTACATTGTAGCCATAACCACTCCTCAGTGGTTTCCTACCTTCATTCTTAAATCAAATATAATAACATCCCAAAATATCAAATCCTCAAAGTTAATATCTCAATTCTTGGATTATAATAATATTTAATCCACTGTCCGGTCAAATATTATACCGAAAAGAATTTGGAATTTCTGAATTCCGATCGTCTCTGCATTCACTTATTTCCTCCGCGTATTACTAATATAACTTCGAAACATCCATATCACGTCCCATACATAGGGTGGAGTGAAAAATTTTCCAACTTACAAAATCACTATTCATCCACCAAATTACTATGCACGTACAGGAAACACTATGCACGTACGGGAAATACTATGCACGTACTCATTTCCCTTCAAGGATCCATTAGCTCCTTCCTGGATGGTAGATTATTCTTATCTGGGTCCTCAACCATCGAATTACTCTATTCTGACAATATACCAATGCATCAGGATCATTGTCCAAAGCAATATCCATTCATTACAATCATTGTTCTTTGAAACCACCATTCATTAGAGATGGTGACCTTGTTGTCGGAATCATTGTTCCTCGTTTTATCCTTATTTAATAAAAAGTTTTAATTATATCCAAAATTTGGGGTTCTTACAACAAGTGCTCCGAAATAAGGTCATTCAGCTAGTCAGAGTTTTGTGGCAAAACCACAATGTAGAAGAATCAACCTGGGATCTTTAAAGCACAATGCAAGAGAAGTACCCCCATTTGTTTTCAAACTGATTCCGGGACGGAATCCTTTTATGGAGGGGAGACTGTAAGAACCCAGATTTTGGGTAGAATTAAAACTTTTTATTATTTAATAATGTAAGAATGAATAGTGGCTACGGCTACGAAGTAATAGTTGATCTTCTGAATGAATGAATGGAATTTGATTTAAATATTTATATGTCTTGAAGAATGCTAATGGTTGACCACTTAGGTAAGAATAATCTATCTTCTAGGGGAATAAGATATGGCAATTCCAAGCAGGAAAATATTCTCATGTCATCCAGATCGATAACGATTAATCCAGTGGTTCCGTAAAAAGGTTAAGGAACAATCAAAAGAGAACAAGGACAACTGTACAACCCTAAGAGAATAAGTATAGAATAAAGAATGAATAGTGTTTTTGGTTGAAAAGAGAATATTATGAGACGACACTATATAGAAGTATTCGGAACGGATTTCCGAGTTCGTAAAAGCTGTCGGATTCTGAAAAACCGCACTTTTATTTTCTCCGAGAGTATGAATAGTACGACATTAAACCTACTACTTTATCTTTACGTTGTCATCTACTTTCTGTTAAAGTTGATAAGGAAGCAAAGGCCAACAATGCAAGTGTGATTGCAATGAGAAGTGATAATGGAACAGAGTTCAGAAATGCCTTACTTGAAGCATTTTGCAAAGAGAATGGAATTTCACAAAAATTCTCAGCTCCAAGGACTGCACAACAAAATGGAGTAGTTGAGAGAAAGAATAGAACTCTAATTGAGGCTGCTAGAACAATGTTGCTCTCGGAGTATGTTTAGGGTTTAGGGTTTAGGGTAAAGACATATTCTGAATAAAGGAGTATGGATAGGGAAACTTGCCTTAAGAGTAGAATCTAGACGTGTAACTCAGGGAGATCCAAAGCTAGCTACCCTTCGCGTCTACTAGATCCTATCAGTAAAGAATATAACGTTTAGGTCACTAAAGTTCACATATTTAAAAAATTAAATTATCCTAACACATAGCATATAATGTTATACAATTTAATTGACTCTATTTAATCATAATAACACATAGCAGGTATCAGTTAAAACAATTTAACTCAACTATAAACAGTTATTTGACTCGAAAAATAATAATTGGTTCGACATTTATAAATGTCTTTAATAAAAAAATAATTAACAAATATTATCAACGTACTATAATACGTGTTTAATTGATAGAATAACTTTTAAGAAAATTTTGAATTTTATTAGGGCCGTAAATAAATTTTTATCCCATTTTTAACTAAAATTTAGAATTTTTTTTAGGATTAATCTCATAATTTAAAATAATATAAATAATTATTCGTAAATTATGAAATTTTAATTTAAGTTAAAGTAAATTTTTTATCTAATTATAAATAAATTTTAAATATTACTTAAGATAAATAAAATGATTAAAATCTGAATTTTAATTCAAATTCTAATTAATTTCATTTAAATTAATCAATAAATAAAATCAATTCCTATTTAAACAAAACTTAACTAACTTAAAATAAAATAAATAATTTTCGTAAATTTTATTTAAAGTAAAGTAAAATATTTACTTTAAATAAATAAATAATTAACAATTATTTTTGAAATTAAGTTTAAATAAATTATTATTTAAATAAATATTTTTCGAATTAAATAATAAATAATAACTAAATAAATAAATAAATAAATAATAAAATAAATTTTTGAATAACTAAATAATAATATTAATTATTTAAATAATTAAATAATTCGAATTATAATTAAATAATTAAATAAATTATTTTTCTGATTTTTAGAAAAATAAATTAAATAAAAGAAAAAAAAATAAAAAAAAATCTAAAAAAACTATTCATCTTCTTCCCCACCTGGGGAAGAAGATCAAACTGACTACTGTTCATCGTCTTCCTCCCAAGAACACGAAGAATGCTTCTCGACGGCAATGGCGGTTTCCGGCGCCGGCCGCCGTCCGCCGCCGGCGGCGGCCAGTTTTCCGGCAACACTTACGTAGCCCAGAAAAATCCCAGAAAATCTATTTCGACTCTAATTCACGATTTAAACACAATGGCAAGCTCAGTTTCTGTCAAAAACGTTCCAAACAAGTTTTCCGGCGAAAACAAATTTTACGACGAAAATTAAAACTCCACAGAAAAATCTGGAAAAATTATATAACAAACTATAACTTACAATCAACCTAACCAGCAATTCAGAATCATAAAATACCCAAGAACTCGCCGGAAATAAAATTTACAAAATCCGACCGAAATTTTCCGGCGATCCATTTTGCGATTGTTTCTAACATTTAAAAACACATATCGACTCTAAATCATCTCCTGAGCATGAATCTAACATTCAAATCAATCAAAAACCTTTAAATCAGAAAACCGATCAAATTTTCAAAAAAAGGGTTTTTGGGAAAAACAGTGATTCGATCTCTGATTTTGCTATTTAATAGCTTAAAATGATCACAGAATCATAACAAACATAATCCTATCATTGCATGCAAGTTTGGTTGATGTTTGAAAAATCAAAAATTCAAAAAATTATACAGTGTATGTATGTGTGTACCGTGTGTGTGTGTGCTTGTGTTAGTGTGTGTGTGTTTAGAGAGAATTAAGAAATAATTGCTAAAAAAAAATGTACCTTGGTTACTAATTAACGAATCAACTTTAGCTATTTATACTTTTTAAAATTAATACCCGTAATTTATATTTTTGTTTCGTAAAATTTATTTATACGATAGAAAAATATATCTATAACGAATCTTTCGTGTCGTTTAAAAGAATTTCAAAATTCGATACTTTGTAACTCAAAAATTTAAGAAACGAATAAAACATACTAGCACGTATCGTTTATTTATTTGAAATAATAATCTTGTATTAAAATAGTAATCAAATCATACCTTTTTGAAAAGAAATCGTATCTACAATAATTTTAATAATACGTACAATTTAAACAATTAAACACATAACATTTAATATTACACATAATTTCTAATTTAACGATGGAAATGCATTAAACTGGAACCTATTATTATTATAACTTCTTATTTTACTTATATATCCGCTTCTAAATATTACGAATGTTACATCCTCCCCCCCTTAAAAGAATTCTGTCCTCAGAATTTACCTTAAGAAAATAGATGAGGATACTTTTCCAGCATTTCGCTTTCAAGCTCCCAAGTTGACTCTTCGACCTTGGGATTCCTCCACAAAATCCTCACTAACGCCACTGTCTTATTTCTTAGAACCTTCTCTCGGCGATCTAATATACGCACTGGCATCTCGATATAGGATAAGTCTTGTTGAATTTCTACTGGCTCATGTTCTATAACATGCCTAGAATCAGGTGTATATCTCTTAAGCAAAGATACATGGAAAATGTTGTGGATATGGCGCATGGATGGGGGTAATGCCAACTCATAAGCAACTATTCCCACGCGTCCTAAAATCTCAAATGGTCCAACAAATCTGGGGCTATGTTTTCCCTTCTTCCCGAATCTGGTTAAACCTTTCCAAGGTGATACTTTCAACAGCACTGGCTCTCCTATCTGAAATTCCATATCCTTCCTTTTTAAATTTGCATATTTTCGTTGTCTGTTCTGAGCAGCTTGGATCCTTTTTCGAATAAGCTCTATTGATTCTTTAGTTTGCTGAATTATCTCCGGACCCAAAATTTTTCGTTCGCCAACTTCATCCAAATATACTGGAGATCGACAACGTCTTCCATACAAAGCTTCATAGGGAGGCATGCCAATACTTGCGTGATAACTATTATTGTACGAGAATTCTACCAAAGGTAAATGGTCATCCTAATTTCCTTCAAAATCCACTGCACACACCCGAAGCATATCTTCAATTGTTTGAATGGTTCTTTCGCTCTGTCCATCTGTCTGAGGATGATATGCAGTGCTCATGTTTAACTTGGTTCCTAAACTTTCTTGAAATTTTCTCCAAAATCTTGAGTTAAACCTTGGGTCTCGATCTGACACGATTGATACTGGAACTCCATGACGCATTACAATTTCTTTGAGATAAAGTTTGACCAATTTATCCATTGAAAACCTCTCATTGATTGGAAGAAAATGTGCTGATTTTGTTAATCGATCTATGACAACCCAAATTGCATCGTGGTTCGCTCTTGTCTTTGGTAGACCTACTACAAAGTCCATGGCAATCTGTTCCCATTTCCATTTGGGAATTTCCAATGGTTGTAACAAACCACTGGGTCTCTGATGTTCCGCTTTCACTCTTTGACACGTATAGCACTTACTGACCCATTCTGCTACTTCCCTTTTCATATCCGGCCACCAATAATTTTCTTTTAAATCTCGATACATCTTCGTACTTCCGGGGTGAATTGAAAACTTTGAATTATGTGCTTCATGTAAAATCTCATCTTTCAATTCCTGTACGTTCGGCACCCAAATTCTCGAGGAAAAACGTAAGATTCCTTTATCATCCTTTTGGCTACTCAATTCCTCGCCTGTTAGACTTTCAGTATTCTGGTTCATCACTTCTTCTTGACATTTCCTAATCTTTTCCAACAACTCTGGTTGAAACGTCATCGTATATAACATCTCATTGGCTGAATCAAGCATTCGTATATCAATTTCCATTTTCTCAAATTCCACTTGTAACTTTTCTTGTATCGTTAGCAAATTCAGTTTTTCTTTCCGGCTCAATGCATCCGCTACAACATTAGCCTTTCCTGGATGATAGTTTATACTGTAATCGTAGTCCTTGATCAATTCTAACCATCTTCGTTGTCTCATGTTTAACTCTTTCTGAGTGAATATATACTTTAAGCTCTTGTGGTCTGTGAAAATCTCGCACTTCTCTCCATACAAATAATGTCTCCAAATCTTGAGTGCAAAAACTATCGCAGCTAACTCCAAATCATGTGTTGGGTATTTTTGCTCGTGTTCTTTCAATTGCCTTGAAGCATACGCAATCACCTTCCCATGTTGCATTAATACACACCCCAATCCTCGTTGAGATGCGTCACTGTAGATCACAAAATTCCCTTGTTCATCTGGTAATGCTAAAACTGGAGCAGTTACCAATTTCTTTTTCAGTTCCTGAAAACTTTCTTCGCACTTCTCATTCCATTCAAACTTCTGATTCTTTCGAGTAAGTTTAGTCAAAGGAGTGGCTATCTTGGCAAAATCTTTTACAAATCTTCTATAATAACCTGCCAATCCCATGAAACTTCTTACCTCAGTTGGTGTCCTTGGTCGCTCCCAATTCATTACTGCGTCAATCTTAGTTGGATCTACTTTAATTCCATTTTTTACCAACTACATGTCCAAGAAACTGTACTTCTCTTAACCAAAATTCGCACTTCGAGAACTTTGCATATAATCTTTCTTTCCTTAGAATCTCTAGTGCAATCTTTAAATGTTGTGCGTGATCTTCTGCTGTCCGTGAATAGATCAAGATGTCATCAATAAATACTCTCACACATTTGTCCAAATACTTCTTGAACACTCTATTCATCAAATCCATAAAAGCTGCGGGCGCATTTGTTAATCCAAAAGCCATTACTAGAAACTCATAATGCCCACATCTGGTTCTAAATGCCGTCTTGGGAATATCCTCCGTCTTCACTTTTAATTGGTGGTAACCTGTACGTAAATCAATCTTTGAAAAATACTCGGCACCCTTCAATTGATCAAAAAATCATCAATCCTTGGTAAAGGATATCTATTCTTGATAGTTAACTTGTTCAATTCCCTATAATCAATGCATAGCCTCATGCTACCATCCTTCTTCTTTACGAACAACACTGGTGCACCCCACGGGGATGTACTGGGTCTGATTACTCCTTTTTCCAACAGATCTAACAGTTGTATGGCCAACTCTTTAAGTTCTACTGGTGCCATCCGATACGGAGCCTTCGAAACTGGTTCTGTGCCAGGAACTAACTCAATGTTGAACTCTATTTCTCTGTCTGGAGGCAATCCTGGAAGTTCATCTGGAAACACATCTTGGAATTCGTTCACCACTTGAATTTCTTCTATCTTAGGAGCTTCCTTCTCCAGGTCTCTTATGTGATCCAAATAAGCCTCACATCCTTTACGCATCAGTTTCTTAGCTTGCATTATAGTTAAAAATTTCTTGTGTTGCAATTGTCCTTGGAAAATAACTTCTACGCCTTCTGGGGTTTGCAACGTTACTCTCTTCTTCTTACAATCTATCTGGGCGTTATAAGATGCTAGCCAATCCATTCCTAGGATTACGTCAAATTCTCCTAACTCAAAAGGTATTAAATCGGCATAAAATGAATGTCCTAGTATATCTATGGCGCATCGAGGACAAACTTGATTTACTAACACTTTATGTTGATCGGCTGTTTCTATCGTTAAAATCTCATCCAAAAATTCAACTTTCCACTTCGTTTTAAACAAAAATTCCTTAGACACAAAAGATTTACTTGCACCAGAATCAAATAAAACTTTAGCATCCACTGTATTGACAGGAAATGTACCTGTGACTACATCCTTGCTTTTACCGGCATCTTTCCTTGACATGTTGTATGTCCTTGCAGTCCGCTGTTGGTTTGCTTTCATCATATTGTTTGCTGCCACAGGAACCTTGCAATCCTTTGTAATATGTCCAGTCTTTCCACACTTAAAGCACTTATTTCCCAGCTTCTGACCACTGCACTCATTTGCAAAATGTCCCTTATCTCCACACTTATAACATGTAATGTTGATCTTACACTTTCCTGGAACATGATTCTGATTACAATCCCTGCATCTTGATAATGGTGGTCTCTGCTGATTATTATTCTAGAAACGACTTCCTTGAGTATTTTGGGGAACATTCCTTGTTTCTGGCTTCTTATAATTCATATTCCTTCCTTGCTGAAATCCTGGTGTCCTATTAGGAGCTGTCTGATGATTTCTTGCATAATGACTTGTAGTCTAAGTAACCTCAAACTTCCTCTTAAGCCCATCCTTCTCTCTCTGTTGTGCATTACTTTCTCCTTCGGCGATCATGGCCTTCTGTACTACTCCTGCATAAGTAGTCAGTTCCAATATTGCCAATTTTCCTCTTATCCAAGCTTTCAGTCCTTGCTGGAATCTCATTGCCCTCTTTTCATCCGTATTCACATACTCTGGCACAAATCTGGATAATTCTGTGAATCTGGTCTCATACTCTGCTACACTCTTATCACCTTGCTTCAATTCTAAGAACTCCAACTCCATCCTACTTTTCATATAACGAGGATAGTATTTCTCCAAAAACAACTCTGTAAATCTTTCCCACGTAATATTCTCCTCTTCTTCCAAAGCCTTAACTGAATTCCACCAGTAATTTGCTTCATTCTTCAAAAAGTAACTGGCAAAAACTGTCTTCTGATTTTCTTCTACCTTTACTAGCTCAAATGCTTTCTCTATCTCTTTCAGCCAAGTCATGGCCTCAATCGGATCATCTGAACCCTTGAACTCTGGCGGCTTAACAGATTGAAATGATTTGAAGGTAACAGCGGGATTTACATGATGTTGTTGTTGCTGAAGTTGTAATTGCATTTGCTGCTGCTGAGCAATTGTATCGTTCTGCTGCTGCATCATATCCATCATCCGAGCTAAAACTGGATCCATCTGATTATTTCTATTTCCAGCAGTACTAGTATTTTTCTTTGGAGGCATTGTTCTGATAATAAACAAAAAATTTCTTTTTAGAAGAACACCTTTAATAACAGATTCTTTATAAAAACTTATTATTATTATTTTTTTATTTTTTTTATTTTTTTATTTTTGTTTTACAAGGTAGATCTTCATCTGTCATTAAATTTTTTAAATTTGTTTGTTATTATAAGATTTTGCAAACAAGGAAATCTAGATACTGAAACTAGAAATAAAACTAATCCATAACTGAGAAAGTATATCCACTAAACCAAAAGCTTATATAACACAAGAACATTCTCAGTAATCCATGGTTTCCACAAAACAACATCTAAGTCAAACAAGATGGCCCAACCAATGGTAGATACAAACATCTGATATACAATCCAAAAGACTGACCCGTAAGGTCTGACTACATAACCTGGCATCAACTACATCAAAATACAACATACTGCCTATACAAATACTAGAGAACATCTAAGTCCAAAAGATCAGGATCTAAGTAATCACTCCTGGGGAGCACGGGAACTGGCCTCAGTAGGGTCCAACATCTGCAACAACTCTCTATTCAGACCAAGCAGGAAATCTCTTTCCTTAGCCATGTCAGCAAAAACATGATATGGAACAAGAGCGGTTCCTCTCATCTCAGGAGGTGACACAGAACAATCAGAGGGGGCTGAAGCAACTGGGGATACAAAAGATGCGGGAATCGCCCTCAAGGGTACTGGCATAGGAACAAGAGCTGGTATGATAGCTAAAGGTCCATAAGCGGTATCTATCTCAGGAGAAACTGGAACTGGGTACTCTGGCTCAACTGGAGCTGACACTGGGTGCTCAGACTCATCACTAATCTCCATGGAAGGATCATCCTCCTCTCCAGGGGTCTCCATCTCGGACTCAGTATCACTCTCAACATCAATGATCTTAATCTCTCCATCAGAGTCACTCGATATCTCAATAATCTCAACACTAGATAGAGACTCTGCCGATCCACCAGAACTCGAACTGCCACTAGGTGTCTCAGGAAACTGCAATTACGTAATATCCATAAGTTCTAATTAGTAGATTATCATAATAATATTAATTAGTTAAGATTGACTCCAGCGATCTCAACTCAAACCCGTTGTGAGTTTGATTAATCGTGACTACACTATCTATATATGTCTATCCTTATCTTATATTCAATTTTCCTATTATTGTTTTTATTTGCCAAAACTGTTGCTCTGATACCAACTTGTGACGCCCCGGAAACCCGGTGCCACTTAAAATAATAGAATAATAAATAAAGACTAACACGACCCCACAAGGTAGGACCGTCAACAGTTCATGGCATCAAAACAATACTACTTAAACAAAAGTTATTACAATATCTAACGCTATCAGTACATCTTCGAGAAGAAGATTCCTGATAACCAAATGTCTAGATGATATTACAACGTTAATTCGGATTTAAATTCTTCAACTAGTTATTACATAACTTAACAACTAAAAGTACGGCACACCTGGATGGGAAACACAGGGTATCTATACCGGCCTGAAGTCTGCTTACGGGTGGTTTGGTAAGTACGAGTCATCTGAAAAGTAAAATAGTTTTTGCAAGAGTGAGCGAAGACGCTCAGCAAGTATATGAAAATATTTAACACTATATATATACACCAATCCCTGTAGAAGAAATGATATATCTATAGCAACAGAGTTAAATTTTTGTAACAGTATCTTTTATTTAAAGCAACAATATTTTCTGTCAAAACTTAAATTTTTCTTTTTTTTTTCCCTTAAGTAATATGTGGAATATCAACTGTTGCAAGAGTTAAGCTGATGATCAGTCCCGCTTAACCCAAAAACCATGCACACATGATGTACAGGCTATAAAAATATGGATCCTGATGGCACTTATTGCTATTGGCCATAAGATGACACTGATTGGCATTGGTACATCTCAAATAAAAGCTGGACCTGCAACCGGCCTCTTACGCTAAACATATTCACATATTAAAACAAAACATTTTGTCTAGAGATCAAGGGATAAGCATCTCTATAATTTCATTCCTAACATATATCGTAGGAACAACATTTCAAAATAATTGGGTAGTAATACCACCAAATCAATATAATCTTTTAAACAGGTTATACACATGCTCAATAATAAATTTCACATGCTTTAACAGAAATTGGAAGTAGTAAAATCGATTGAATTACTTAACAGGTTTTCGTAAAATTACGAGTTTTTAAATAAAACATTCCGCTTAAAATTTAAAGTAAAGACATATTCTGAATAAAGGAGTATGGATAGGGAAACTTGCCTTAAGAGTAGAATCTAGACGTGTAACTCAGGGAGATCCAAAGCTAGCTACCCTTCGCGTCTACTAGATCCTATCAGTAAAGAATATAACGTTTAGGTCACTAAAGTTGACATATTTAAAAAATTAAATTATCCTAACACATAGCATATAATGTTATACAATTTAATTGACTCGATTTAATCATAATAACACATAGCAGGTATCAGTTAAAACAATTTAACTCAACTATAAACAGTTATTTGACTCGAAAAATAATAATTGGTTCGACATTTATAAATGTCTTTAATAAAAAATAATTAACAAATATTATCAACGTACTATAATACGTGTCTAATTGATAGAATAACTTTTAAGAAAATTTTTGAATTTTATTAGGGCCGTAAATAAATTTTTATCCCATTTTAACTAAAATTTAGATTTTTTTTTAGGATTAATCTCCTAATTTAAAATAATATAAATAATTATTCATAAATTATGAAATTTTAATTTAAGTTAAAGTAAATTTTTTATCTAATTATAAATAAATTTTAAATATTACTTAAGATAAATAAAATGATTAAAATCTGAATTTTAATTCAAATTCTAATTAATTTCATTTAAATTAATCAATAAATAAAATCAATTCCTATTTAAACAAAACTTAACTAACTTAAAATAAAATAAATAATTTTCGTAAATTTTATTTAAAGTAAAGTAAAATATTTACTTTAAATAAATAAATAATTAACAATTATTTTTGAAATTAAGTTTAAATAAATTATTATTTAAATAAATATTTTTCGAATTAAATAATAAATAATAAATAAATAATAAAATAATAAAATAATTTTTTGAATAACTAAATAATAATATTAATTATTTAAATAATTAAATAATTCGAATTATAATTAAATAATTAAATAAATTATTTTTCTGATTTTTAGAAAAATAAATTAAATAAAAGAAAAAAAATAAAAAAAAATCTAAAAGCACTATTCATCTTCCCCGATCAAACTGACTACTGTTCATCGTCTTCCTCCCAAGAACACGAAGAATGCTTCTCGACGGCAATGGCGGTTTCCGGTGCCGGCCGCCGTCCGCCGCCGCCGGCTAGTTTTCCGGCAACACTTACGTAGCCCAGAAAAATCCCAGAAAATCTATTTCGACTCTAATTCACGATTTAAACACAATGGCAAGCTCAGTTTCTGTCAAAAACGTTCCAAACAAGTTTTCCGGCGAAAACAAATTTTACGACGAAAATTAAAACTCCACAGAAAAAACTGGAAAAATTATATAACAAACTATAACTTACAATCAACCTAACCAACAATTCAGAATCATAAAATACCCAAGAACTCGCCGGAAATAAAATTTACAAAATCCGACCGAAATTTTTCGGCGATCCATTTTGCGATTGTTTCTAACATTTAAAAACACATATCGACTCTAAATCATCTCCTGAGCATGAATCTAACATTCAAATCAATCAAAAACCTTTAAATCAGAAAATCGATCAAATTTTCAAAAAAAGGGTTTTTGGGAAAAACAGTGATTCGATCTCTGATTTTGCTGTTTAATAGCTTAAAATGATCACAGAATCATAACAAACATAATCCTATCATTGCATGCAAGTTTGGTTGATGTTTGAAAAATCAAAAATTCAAAAAATTATACAGTGTATGTATGTGTGTACCGTGTGTGTGTTAGTGTGTGTGTGTTTAGAGAGAATTAAGAAATAATTGCTAAAAAAAACGTACCTTGGTTACTAATTAACGAATCAACTTTAGCTATTTATACTTTTTAAAATTAATACCCGTAATTTATATTTTTGTTTCGTAAAATTTATTTATACGATAGAAAAATATATCTATAACGAATCTTTCGTGTCGTTTAAAAGAATTTCAAAATTCGATACTTTGTAACTCAAAAATTTAAGAAACGAATAAAACATACTAGCACGTATCGTTTATTTATTTGAAATAATAATCTTGTATTAAAATAGTAATCAAATCATACCTTTTTGAAAATAAATCGTATCTACAATAATTTTAATAATACGTACAATTTAAACAACTAAACACATAACATTTAATATTACACATAATTTCTAATTTAACGATGGAAATGCATCAAACTGGAACCTATTATTATTATAACTTCTTATTTTACTTATATATCCGCTTCTAAATATTACGAATGTTACAGTAATTTATCAAAGTAAAATGTTACAGCTTAAGCATTTATCAATCAAGTATAGATCCTGACAAAATATCAAGTCTATAAGCTGAAACAACATACCTTGCTACTTGTGCAGATGTTAAAGATTTAAAAATTTAACATTCCTAACTCACTAACCAATCTAATGAATGTGGCCTCATCAAGTGGTTTAGTTAGAATATCTACAAGCTGTTTGTCAGTAGGAACAAAATGAAGTTCCACAGTACCATTTTCAATATGTTCTCTAATAAAATGATACCTGACATCAATGTGCTTAGTCCTTAGCACTAGTATTATCACAAAACATAGGAATATTACTAAGTGTCATACCATAATCCTTCAACTGATTTATTATCCAAAGGAGTTGAGCACAACAACTGCCTGCTGCAATGTATTCAGCTTCTGCAGTTGAGGTTGAAATTGATTGCTGCTTCTTGCTTGCCCAAGAAATCAATCTGTTTCCCAAGAATTGACATGTACCTGTAGTGCTTTTCCTATCTATTTTACACCCTGCATAATCAGAGTCTGAATAGCCAATTAGGGAGAAATCAGATTCTCTTGGATACCACAAACCAAGATTTGGAGTTCCCTTGAGATATCTAAAAATTCTCTTCAAAGCAATTAAATGAGATTCCTTAGGATCACTTTGGAATCTAGCACATAAACAGGTAGAGAACATTATATTTGGTCTACTTGTAGTTAAATATAACAGTGAACCTATCATGCCTCTATAGATAGTGTTATCAACACTCTTTCCTTTAGGATCAGAGTCTAGCTTAGTGGTTGTAGCCATGGGTGTCTTTGCAATTGCACAATTTTGAAAGTCAAACCTTTTTAAAAGATCTTTGTTATACTTTGACTGATTAATGAAAATACCAGTCTCAGTCTGTTTGACCTGCAAGCCTAAAAAGTAATTTAGTTCACCCATCATGCTCATCTAATATTTAGACTGCATAAGTTTGCTAAACTTAGCACATAACTTTTCATTAGTAGAACCAAATATAATATCATCAACATAAACTTGAACTAAAAGCAAATCACCTTTTATCTTTCTAAAGAATAGAGTTTTGTCAATTGTACCTCTTGTGAAGCCATTTTCAAGAAGAAATTTAGACAAAGTCTCATACCATGCTCTTGGTGCCTGCTTCAGTCAATAGAGTGCCTTGTCAAGTTTGTAGACATGATTTGGAAACTTTGGATCAACAAAACCAGGTGGTTGTTCCACATACACTTCCTTATCAAGCTTGCCATTTAGAAAAGCACTCTTTACATCCATCTGGTATACCTTGAATTTTGAATGAGCTGCAAATGCAAGAAACATTCTGATTGCTTCCAATCTTGCTACAGGTGCAAAGGTTTCATCATAGTCAATTCCTTCTTCCTAAGAATAACCCTTGGCTACCAGTCTTGCTTTTTTTCTTACAATCATACCAGATTCATCTAGCTTGTTTCTGAAAACCCATTTAGCACCAACAATAGATCTATCTTTAGGTCTTGGTACCAGTTTCCAAACTTTGTTCCTCTCAAATTCATTCAATTCTTCCTAAATTGCTATTACCCAATCAGGATCCTGTAAGGCCTCTTCAACCTTCTTAGGTTCATTCTTTGAGAGAAAACAACTGTACAAGCATTCATTTTGAATTGATCTTCTAGTTCGAACACCACTATTTGAATCACCAATTATCAAATCCTTAGTATGATCCCTTGTCCATTTTCTAACATGTGGTAGATTACTCCTGCTAGACCCTCCCCCTAAATTAGTGGTATTTCTTGTAGAAGAACTTTCTCTGCCTTCTAAAGCTCCCCCTTGATCAGTACAATCAGTGGATTCAGTACTGCTGCTAGTTCCTGATCTTCCTTCATTAGACTCTGAAGGATCAGTTCCTGATGAAGTAGACTCTGAATGACCAGTCTTATCCTGATCAGTCCTATGTTCTCCTTGATTGAATTGCTCCCCCTCAGCAGAAGCATTCCTTTGAGAAGCAATAGAGATTTCCTCTGGAGAACCTTCATCATCGCTGGAGGGAATCTCAGAATACTTAATATTTTCAAATTCCAGATTGTCATGACTTTCATCAGTTTGCAAAATTCCAAACTTCTTATCATCAAATGCAACGTGAATTGATTCCATAACAATGTGAGTTCTGAGATTGTATACTTTGAAGGCTTTTGATGTTGAATATCCTAGAAAGATTGCTTCATCCAATTTGGCTTCAAATTTCCCAAGTTGTTCTGGATGAACTTTCAGGACATAGCATTTGCATCCAAAGATGTGAAAGTATTTCACACTTGGTTTCTTTCCTTTGATCTTCTCATAGGGAGTCTTACCATGACCATTTACCAAGGTACAGTTTTGAGTGAAACATGCAGTGTTGATAGCTTCTTCCCAGAAATAGGTTGGAAGCTTTGCATCTGCAAGCATGGTTCTTGCTGCCTCTATGAGAGTTCTGTTCTTTCTTTCTACTACACCATTTTTCTGAGGTGTTCCAGGTGCAGAAAATTGTTGAGTAATTCCACTGTCTGCACAATACTCCTCCATTGTAGAATTCTTGAATTCTGTACCATTGTCACTTCTGAGCACTTTGACCTTGTACTCAAAGCTATTTTGAATATTCTTGACAAGTTCAATGATTTGCTGAGGAGCTTCATCCTTGTTGTGTAGAAAGAATACCCATGTGAACCTTGTGTAGTCATCCACTATAACTAGAGCATATCTTTTCTTATTGATAGACATAATGTTTACTGGACCAAATAAATCAAGATGCAGCATGTGAAATGGTTCAGTAATTGAATTTTCTTTCTTGCTCTTGAAAGTGGTTCTTCTTTGTTTTCAAACCTGACAAGCATCACAAAGTCCATCTTGCACATAGGTTGCCTGAGGTAGGCCTCTCACCAGATGATGCTTAACAAGTTGATTAAGCTTCTCGAAATTGAGATGTGAGAGCTTCTTGTGCCAATTCCAGCTTTCATCATTTGATGCCATGCTGTAAAGACATCTAACAGTTCCTTTAGATGTGTCACTCAAGCTGGCTTCATATATGTTACCATGTCTCTGACCAGTCAGAACAATGTCTCCATTCTTCATATTCAAGATTTTGCATCCCTTACTGTCAAAGATTGATTGGTAACCCTTATCACCCAGTTGACTTATGCTTAAAATTGTGTGTTTCAAGACTTCAACCAGTGCTACATTTTCTATGATGACATTCCCCAAAATAATTGAGCCATATCCCAGAGTTTCTCCTTTGTTGCCATCTCCAAAGAATATTACTGGGCCAGCTTTCCTCTCAAACTTTGTAAGCAGGGACTTCTTTCCAGTCATATGTCTAGAGCATCCACTGTCCAAGATAATTGAATGCTTCTTTCCAATGTCCTGCAAACAAAAAGTAGCTAGTTAGAATTTTTTAGGACCCAACTTTGATTGGATCCTTTCTTACTAACTTTTGAACCAACAGGCTTTGAAGATTTTGCTTTTGATTTACCTGTTGCAGAGTCAACCTTAGACTTAGATTTCACAAACTGTTTGTGACTAGGAGTTTCAGATTTCAGAGAATAATAGTCATAATACAGTTCATGATATTCCTTACACATATAAATGGAATGAAGTAAACTACCACAATGATAACAGGGTGCTTGTGGTTGGTATTGAATTCTCTGAGTCTTGGGGAATCTGGACTCAGTTTTCCAAGAAGGTTTTTGATTGCAGTCTAGGGCCAAATGATTATGATTTTCACATTTATAGCATTTCTTCCTAGGTGCATCAGGTACATTCTTGTAATTATTCTCTTTGTTAATACCTTCTTTTCCATTCATATTTGTTCTGATCTTGCTAGACTCTGAAATACTTTCTAGTCTCTGTTTCAACTGAGACTTAGACAGAAAACCTATGTTGACATTCTTAGGTTTTTCTAACACTCTCTCATCTGAATTAATATTGTTAATTCTTTTGTGCACAACTGGGGTACCTTTAGAATCAACAAATTTAACATGTTTAGGTTCAGAAACTATCTTCTTACCTTCAGACTTGGATGTGCTAGCTTCAGTTTTACTATCATCATTGACAATAGCTTCAGTATTTTCTTGCCTAGCCTTATCAAAACCTAAACCATTAACTTTACCCAAAATTTGATTCTCAATGATTTCTTGAGTCTTTTTACCAGAATTGTTAATGGTTTTAATCACATCTCTCTCTTCCTCTAGTTCTTTTCTGACATAGTCATAAGCCTCAAGAATAACACCATAATCATGCTTAGCTTTATCAGAACTTAACTTATATTCTTCCATTTGAATTAACTCAGATTCAAGAAAATTATTTCTACTAACTAATTCATCATTCTTAGCCTTGAGTTCTTCTTTTTCACTAGCAAGAATTTTGAAATTATTCATAAGATTCTTAAACTCAACATGAATAGATCTAATATCATCAGAATCTAAGCTATCAAATGAATCAAGAGAGTGAAGTGATACCTTAACAGAAGATGAAGAAGTTTTCTTTGGAGATCCAGGCTTGTCTGAAGCACTTGCCATCAATGCAATGTTGTCATAATCCAATTCATCTTCAGAATCACTGGAGTCTGCCCAATCCTTCTGTGTGACCATGAGTGCATTACCCTTTCCTGAATTCCTAGGCTTCTTGCACTCACTAGCAAAGTGTCCAAGCTCACTGCAGTTAAAGCACTTGATCTTGGCTTTATCAATCTTAATAATTGTACTCTTGCCTTTGTCATTCTTCTTCTCCTCTTTCTTCTGAAAAGTGCCTTTGATAAATCTTCTCCTGTTGAATCTTCCTTTCTTGAAAGATTTAGCAAACATAGCAAAGAGTTCTTGCATCTCTGATTCAGAATCATTATCTACAGAGTCTATATCTGTAGTCTCTGACTCAGAACTTTCTTTGCTCTTCTTCTTCTCAAGTCTCTTTCAGTAGATTCAGACTTTTCTTCTGGAAGCTTCTTTGATTCAGATTGAGCAGTGAGTGCAACAGTTTTCATCTTTCCTTCACCCCTGCTCTTTTTCTGCTGCCTGTCAAGTTCATAAGCTCTAAATTTTCCATAAACTGCTTCTAATGATATCTCAGCAAGATCATTAGCTTCCTCAATTGCAGATATCTTCTCATTGTAGAAATCAGGAAGAGCTTTCATGAACTTCGTATTCATATCCTCCAAGTCATAATATTTACCATGCATGGCCATTTCATTGATGAGTTTAGTAAACCTATCAAAGGTGTCAGTAAGTGACTCACCAGACTTGGATTCAAAATACTCATACTGTTGTATGAGAAGTGTCCTCAAATTCTTCCTGACAGGTTTCGTTCCTTCACAGTGAACCTTTAGATTGTCCCATATCTCCTTAGCAGTTTTACAAGAGAGAACATAGTTAGTGAGAACAGAATCAAGACTGTTGAATAGTATGTTTCTCACTTTAGCATCCTTAAGAACGTTCTCCTTTTCCTTATTTGTCCATTCTAGAACAGAATCAAGCCTTGTTGGAACAAAAGGCCCATCTCTGATTCTGTCAAGATAATCAGGATCTGTTGCTTCCAAATGATGCAACATCTTCACTTCCCATAGAGTATATTCGTTTCTCTTGAGCATAGGGATCTTAGTATTACCATCCTTGTAACCAGACATGATTGCAGATCTTTATGATTATTCGAAATCAACCTGCTCTGATACCAATTGTTAACTCGAATAACTTGTAGAAGGGGGGTTGAATACAAGTTATATAATCGTGTCTGATTTTTGCTTGATTATATGAACAAGAATAAACGAATGAATCAAACTTTGTTTGTATTAAAATAATCAAATACAAACTCTACCAAAGGTGTACAATACCTTTAGCAACTGCTGACAAAATAAATCTCTCTCTCTGTTTGTTTCGAACTCTCGAATACAAATCTTATGAACTCACTCGCTTACACACTCCCCTTTTTTACAATGATATAGAGAGTATTTATAATGCTACCTATCAACTAATAACAGAATTATAATCTTTCTGTGACAATGTTCTGCTGTCCAGTTGATAGTTTCCATCAATAGAGAATTCGTTTCCTTCATGATATCTTCTTGCTTGTTTTCCAAAACAAAGGTCCTGTTTTATAGCACTTGCCAGTTTCTATAGCATCCATAATGACATCATCAGTAACACGACTGATATCAGGATTTCCCATTGCATCAGGATCTGATTATCCCATCAGTATTTATCAAGATCTGACTTAATGTATCAGGATCTGCTCCTCTGTTCCTGACATGTAGTCCTCGATACACTGTTCCTGACATGTAGTCTTTGACGCACTATTCCTGACTAAATTCTACACATTACTGTTTAACACATATATCCTAAACAAAGTGCTAAATCCTTTATAAGATCAGGATATACAAGAAGTATTAGCAAAATTCTATTTTTAACATCACAACTTATGAATTATTCCTAACAAGTGCTAGCAATGCAAATGACAAGTGGACACTCAAGCAAAAGAATATAAATGCAAAAGATGTGAATTTAAGCTCAAAATCTCACTTGGTGTGGTAGAACATAATCAATCTCAAGTAAAGGTATCTTCAATGCACCTACTTGTACTCAAAGCATGAAGACCAAATCATCTTACACCTAATCATGCCCTTCTAATTTCAAGCAAAATTCAAATAAGTCTACTAGTTTCCTTGCTACTGTAAGTGTGTGAACAAGAACTTTAGCAAATCACTTCTCAAACAAAAACTAATGGATCATAAGATTATCATAGCATGCAAGGGTGCATCAAGCAACTAGCAATCAATTAACAAGACTAGAATACGAAAAGAACTCTTTTTGATTTTTTTTGATTTTTTAATTTTTTTGGATTTTTCAATTATATGTATTTACACTAAAAACCTTCCCCCATACCTAAATCATGCATTGTCCTCAATGTATGTAAATGCAAGAGAAATGAGAAAGAAGAAAGGTGAGGAAATACCTGAAAAGGGATGACGGAGACTGAAAACTACTAGAAATTATGAAAGAAAACAACTCACACACACAACTCCTCCCCCATACCTACATTCTACTATGGGAGGTACAAAACAAATATTTACTAACCAATACCTGCTCGCGGAAAAACTATTTTTGTTATACAACCAACATATTTCAGAAACTCACCCACGAAAATAGCATAGACCACTCGAACGATCCGATTAGGCGCAAGAATAAAACTCATATTCCTAACTTCATCCATAGACCACGAGGATGCTTCTTTTTATTGTTTAAGAAAATTAATTACGATAAGATGTTGGTCATGAATATCATGAGTTTCGATGAAAGATGGAGCACGAGTGGAAAATGAAGAAATAGAAACGGGTGGGGGTGGCTCTTCGAAAAATGTTTTACCAACAGAATTAGGATCACACGAACTATCCTTATGTTGGGTTTCCCATTTGGAACAAATATTCTTCATCTCTCCAAACATCTCTTCCGAGGTCAAATCCTTAAAAGATTCGTGAAGCTCTCGATTGGTCTCGTAATGCAATTGAAAATCTTGTTTAAGAAGAGACTCAATCTCATGATCGTCCAAATTTGACCTTGAAACAACCTCCTTAACTAGATTAGCTCCTATTGGTTGAGTATGAAGTTCTTTGGGTTTTTCAGGAAGAGGTTTGGAAGATGAAAGGAAAATTTCACTAGAAGAAGATGATGGTTGTCTAGGTGAAGCCACAAACTCAGAATCATCGGGATTCTTCGTTTGACCTAGAGAAAGAATGATGTCAGCATTAGAATCTTCTTCGTGTGAATCACCACCGAAAGGAGTGTCAACTTGAACATTAGAGCTAGGAGAAATGATATAATCGAAAGTATCGATAGGTCTTTGAGTGATAAGAAATTTAGGGTTGACCTCGGGTGGATTCGGGGTGGTTATCGTCTCACGCTCGCACATGGTGGCTAATTGATTCACTTGAAATTCTAACTTAGATAAGGCTTGAACATTAGAGTTCAAAATTTGCCTATCAGAAGTTATGGTTCGCATGAAGTTTGCTTGAGAAATCAATAAAGCCTCGATACTCTTTTCTAAGGTGTCAAGTTTCCTACTCGAATCATGAAATCCGGGCGGGTGGGCGGGTGTTTGAATTGAACTCGAATAAGGAACTTGACTCGGAATTGGATAAGAGTTCGGTTCTTGAAAATGTGGAGGCAGAGTTTGATAGCTATGACCTTGGTTCCATGAGAGATCGGGATAATCTCTCCAACCGGAATTAGAAGACGATGTAAAGTGGTCATTTCGAGAGGTTGGTTGAAACATGGCGTTGACTTGTTGAGAGTCGGGGCCATGTTGAAAATCGAGACTCGGAGAGTTGAAATTTGGGTCCCAAGACGTGTGTGAAGGGCCACTAAGGGTTTCTAAGGTTTCGAGTCGTCTAGTAAGAGCATCTAATTCAGAGTTGATTGCAATATCATTTTCACTATAATGCAAATCACTAAAAGTACTAGACGACTCGTTATATACACTAGGTTCCCTAGTTGACTCACACCACATCGTATTATCCACTAACTCCTCGTCAAAATCCCAACCTTGGTAATAACGCTCCCTAAATGTTACGGACATGGTAAAGATTGATTAAGGATAAAACCACGTAGCACGTAAGTGCGAAAATGAAACACACAAAATAAATGGTGAAAAATCAAAAGAAAAATCTAACCTAGGTTCCCTAAATAAAATAACTAAACATTGCTCATAACGTTAAGACACACAAAAAATTCCGTAAATTAAGAATTATTCATACCGATTCGGCCAGATTAGAGGCCAAACTCGTCACTTAGACACCGAATCTTAACAGCCAGGCGAACCTTAGACACTGAAGGTCGTGAATAAGTCTTAATTACGTTTATTTTTAGACACCTTTCTAATTGAGCGCGAAATCCTAGGGGCAAATGTCTAATTAATTTTATTAAAAGGCTAGGGGATGCAAAATGTTGAAAATTAATTGTTGTGGGCCAAGGAAAAAGTGATTAAATCCCTTCCCCCATGTTGCAAGAGGATTTGCCCTTAAGATTTATTTACAAATGAATGCAACAAACAACGAGATATAAAAAACTATAAACATTTATGGATGCTTTAAACTACGTGTTTTAAACTAAAGAAAAGAAGAATTTAACGTACCTTGGTCCGACAGCGATCACCACAATTTAAGGTACGAAAAATTAAAAAACAAGAAAATAAAAATCTAGATGATGTGCCCTAAGTGATTAAATGCATGATGCAACATTTATGTATTTACAACTAATTTTTTTGGATTTTTGATTTTTCAATTTTTTATGAATTTTGAATAAAAATAAAAAGGGCGAAAAGAGTGAGATACGGTTATCGAAGCAAGCTTTCCATAAATTCCAATTTTCCACGCTTCTTGAGAAGAGTTCCGAAATCTCACAATTTCCTAAAAAGAATGAAATAAAAATAAGATAAGAAATAAAACTAACTCGAAAAATTAAAAATTAAGGCGCGAAAAATAATTAGTCCCCGGCAGCGGCGCCAAAAAACTTGTTGTGCTAGAAATATAAACATTCGAATCGCAAGCGCACAATTCGTTTCGTTGTAAAATTTATGATTCGATCCACAGGGACTATTTTATTTTCGCAATCCTTAATTTTTAATTTAATTGAATTAGGACAGTTTTATTTTTTGATAATGATTTTGATTTTTCCCCTAATTAATTACTAAATGAAATTCTATTTTAAACTAATTAAAACTAAATTATTCTAAGTAAAAATCTCTAAATTCGAATAAAAAAAAGAAAGATTTTATTCTAAGCTTCGTTAATCTAAGATTTTTTTTTTCTTTTCAATTTAAAATTTTAATTTATAATTTAAACACGCTTTATTAAAAACTTGACAGACTTGTACAATAATTCTCATGAAACAAACTTCAAAAACAAACTCAACATTCACATTGACTACACAAAATTTGGCTGGACAGACTCGGCTCGGTAGCAAACTCAGTACAAATGACTAACTCAACGGGGCAAACAAATTCGACTCACCAACAGTACAGCCAAGGCGCAACAAGCAAAACTCGAATAAAAAATGACTCAGAACCCAAAACAGAAATGCAAACATACAGAATTCTAAACAAAAATGCAAACTCGGAACTCAGTTTTACAATCGACAAACTCAGAATCCTGGAAAACTCCACCATTGGAATAACAAGAACTCAAAACAAACACAGCTTCCCGGAAAATAAATCGAAACCAAGCAATTCATCAGCAAAACTCAGCTACGTAACAACGACTTGCAGAAAACAAAAACCAACGAATTAAAACTCAGTGAACTAAGCCGAGTCTACTCAGCGATTACAAGAACTTCAACACAAAACTCAGTGACGCAAACACCGCAAAAATCGGTGAAGAACAACAACAATAAACGGAAACAGAAACGAACACCGAACCGAAAACAAACACCGAACCGAAATTCGAACAGTAAATCACCGATCAGCAAAAACATAAAAATAGACAAGCTCACAGGAATCAAGGGAAATGGGTTTGTGTTTAAGGTTTGCAGCGAATGAAAAGGGGAATAAGGCTGTTATGGTGTTCGTGTTGAAGGATAGAGAGAGAGAGAGAGAGAGAGTGAGAGAGAGAGACTGATTCATGTTTGAGTAAGAATCGGAGAAGGGAAATAACAAGGGAGGCGAATAAGAGGAAATGCTGGGTTTGATGTTGATTGAATAGAGAAGAGGGAAAGGAGTTTGTGAAATGTTTGTGTACAATAAAAAGAAACGGATAAAAACAGGGGAATAAGAACTGGCTTCGAATTAAGGTTTAAAACAAGTAAAGTAAATTGCTGAAAAACAACTAATAAAAATAAAATAAACTAATATTTTTGTAAATTTTTTTATTTGAAAATTAAATACTAAATTAAGGAAATTAACTACAAAGTTTAAAATTGCTAGAACGATAAAACGATGATTTGAAATTAAATGGCCCACAATAAAATGGAGATTTAAAGGGGCAAATTAAAATTAGCAACTAAGAACACGAAGTTAAATTTCGTTACTTTCAACCCCAAGTGGTTAGCAACGGAATTTACGAAAATAACGAAGCAAGGCAACAATAACGAAAGAGCAAGACAAGAAATTAAAGGAAATGAAATTGCATTAAAATTAAAAAGAGTGTTTACAAGATTTGAAACTAAAGAAAATACAAGAAAATACAACTACCCTAAAATCTAAGTTACTAAATACAAGTGGGGTGAGGGGTATTTATAGGATAGGAATTAAGGTTAAGGGGGGTGTTGGGTAAATCCCCACCATACATTTGTGGTGTGTGGTGGTGAAATCCTAGCCATTTATTTGTTTCCTTCCCCCTTAAGAGCATCTCTAATGGGTTCTTCAAATTGATTGGCTATATTTTGAAATTTGCAAATTACGGTCAAGTATATTATTGTAAATCAATTCCAGAAAGCAAAATAAAATATAATATGTTTTTTAGGAATGCAAAATAAAATATAATATGTTTTTCAGGATTCTAGCTGTGAGAAATCACAATATATTTCTCAGGATCCTAGCTTTGAAGGCATCATAATATTTTGCTTGATCCGGAGCCATTGTACTAGTATCCATTGCCATGATGGAGGCTTCGTAAACCTGCCTTTCACGCTCCTCCTTTGCTAAGCAAAGCTGCAACTTTTCTTTTTGCATTTGCATAATTCCCTTCTGCCTTTCCTGCTCATCCTTCTGCATTTGCATCATTTCCTTCTGCAACTCCAAGCTCCTGTTAAATAATTCACTTCTTGAAGAAGCAATAGCTAACGCATCTTTCTGCATTGCTTTAATAATTTCCAGACTTTCCGCATTTGTTGCTTCATATGCAGATTTTTTCATCTTCTTAGCAGTTTTTGTTCCAATCGGACGTTCTATTCCTGATTCAGAGTCCATACCATGGTTGGTAGAAAGTGGACTATCATTAGACGGTGAAGACAACTGATTGTCCATAGGACTTGTCTTGGTTTTTTTGGCCAAACTAGCTGCGTATTTTGGTGAATGTCGCAACTCATGCCAATGCCGTATGTAAGGGAATTTTTCTTTCATTATCTTCTCGTACAAGCTCATTTCTTGTCCTATCTGCCAAAGAAATTACAGAAAACTAGTTAGAGATTAGGAACAATATGTATTATACTGTCTGGTCACAGGTAGTACAAAGACGCCAACATTGGCAGAGACTAGAATTCAGTGTAGCAAATTAAACAATTTAATTACAAACTGACTTGCATAGAATTTACACTCGGCATTTTCTTCTCGGCTTAAAAGATTGGAGACCACACGAAATGCATATTTATATAATCACTTGCTTGCCACTATCAACTAAAAAACATATTAAGATTCACAAATGACATCAAGAATTTACTATGAAAACATATTAAGATTCACAAATGCATATTTATTGTTTTCTGGCCACCTAAATCACAAGGTAGTGATATACTATGATTCTAGCTAAATTGGCAAATTGCAACCTATAATTTATTCGTACTTAATATTGCAAAAGAAATGTGCAGTAATATTAGCTCAAAAAAGCTATCCAGAAAACAATGAGATCAAAGACATATACATTGTTCAACAATATACATTGGTTCATAAAAGGGAGCAAAAGAGATCAAAGCTGTTAGTTGTGGGGCAGAAAAATCACTAAAAACTCGAAAGACATGGTGTAGAAATATGGTAAATCAACTATATATTATAATTATAATAATATACCATCTGAACAATTATATTCCACATGCCAAGCAAAAATAAACTGGGACAAGTCATACAGCATAGGCGGCATAACCAGTGTCATTTTACAATTAGGTAAATCAACTAAAAATCAACCATCTGAACAATTATATTCCACAGGCCAAGCAAAAAATGAACCGGGACTTCGTAGCGCTTCCTTTTAGAATAATTATTTGCCTCTTTGCCCGGGATTGGTCGGAATTAAAGTGGAGTATAAGCATTCTATAGGATGAATTACTCAACGAACATGTAGATCATACAGCAATCTTATAATGATCTCACATGGAAAGCAAAATATAATCACTGAAAATGACATATAAACCATGAAAAATACTAATTCATATCAACTGTGGCTCTATATAAGAGCAGAGAGCTGGAACAGTGTTTTACTGTTTCCACCAATTTTAACTTCTGCTTTATTTTACTGTGTACATAACTTTAGAAATTCATATATATTAGTTCTAAATGATTTCTGGAATGTCTATAATTCATTGAAGGAGAATGCTTATAGATTCGTATCTCAAAACATAATGGAATTTCCTAAAGTATTTTTTGTATAGCAGATATTATCAAATGTTTCTGAGTTATTATTCTCTCCAAGTTTCCTTTTCATAACGTGACTGTTTGATGTATCAATCTCATTTCTCATACATGATTTTATCCAGTTCCAATATACCAAAATACGCTTATCAATTTTCTTGACTCAATGATTTTACTGGATCACAGTTAACAGGTAAAAACTAGAGTGCCTGAGAAAATGTGTTTATCAGATTGAATATATTCCATATTGTTATGTACCATATTGTTATGGCCTTTCTTTGATTCAAATAACACCACTACCACATATATATGCCTGCATAGCTACATGTTATATTTTAATTGAACAAGGATAGAAATCTAGCAAAGCCCATCAACTAACATGAACAGAGCATGAAGATGTTAAGCTACAGGAGGTTAAGGGGTCTGATTTAGCAACAACCAAGCTTCTAATTTGGATTTTTCTACTGGAAAATAATTATAGAGTGATCACAGTCCATATAAAACTTAAAGTCCATATAATTACTGGAAAAGAACAATCTTACAGTCCATATAAAACTTAAAAGAGGTATTAACATAAGAGACACAAAATAATGTAAGCTATGAAGTACCTTATCTTGCTCGGTAGTGCCGCTTTGATTTCTTCCAGTGATTTGATTATAGAAACCAACAAACTTGCTTACCGAGGTGTTAATTGCGGACCATCGATTACACAACGAAGTAGGCGTCCGGTCACTCTCAAAATTTTTATGTTCATGGTAATAGTTCCAGATCCTATTCCAATAGGTGTTTTGTGTCTGATTGTTGCCTTGAACAGGATCCGTGCTAACATTAAGCCAAGCAGATAAAAGTAACATATCCTCTTCGATTAAAAAGTTTTTTGACCGGCCTTTTTTTGGTTTGCTTGGTTCTTGCTGATTGCGCTCCTGGGATGAAGGGGGTGCTTGTGAGTAAAAAATGTCTTCGGATTTACTATATGCACCATCGTTGAGTAAAGAAGTAAAAGTGTGTGCCATTTTAAATAATCCTGTAAAGATAGGCTGCAATAATTTAGTAATATACAAATAGTAAAGTTAAACAAACCGTTTCAAAATTTAGAATTGCTTGTAGAGATATGCATGTAGGGGTAAAAGCGATTCTAGCCTTCTCTCACACCACCCTTTCCTAACAACTACTTCCATTCATAAATCATCAAATTATTTTCACAGAATTTAATTATGTAGTTTGATATGGTCTAATTACTACTGACACGTTAATGTTTTTGGCTAGTGCTATCATAAATTTACCCCTGATATCAGCAACTAAAATTTAACCAGTGATAGATTACGTTGCTACAATCATATCAGTACTTTTCCACATTGACTCATACATGCTTATTGCAGGAATGGACTTTTACGCATCAAAATTCCCAAGCTTTGAGATTTAGCAGGGATGCTGCAAGTTGATGGTATTACAGATATGGTACAAGTACATGAGCGTGTCTCTTAGAATGATGGAAAACCCCTCTTGGTTTAGGGAGTTTTTCTTTTGGTATTTTCTGTTCAATTCGCATATAAATTTATATACTCAGCTGAGTTTGTTTGGTATGCTTTTTTATATGTACAATCAGCACCTCTTAATTATTCAAGGTTTGTGAAAATAACAATCCACCAAATTTCAGATGCAGTTAATCAAGAAACTGGATATACACTACACAGTCGGGATTCTACTTTTTGTATGTTACTGTCATAAGTACTTATAGTTTTTGTCTTGATGTATCTAATTGTTAGAAAGCAATACGAATGGGGAAAAAGGATCAGCATGTTAGAATTTACACTTGGAGCAACTTCTGGGGTTTCTTTTTCAAACTTCTGGGAAGTTATGAATCAAGAAGCTTGATGCATATGTTGTGCTAAAATGGCCACTCTTCATATTAATATAGTTTTGTAGCAATTTTATATGATTATTGGTTTTTTCAACATTACGAGTAGAATTGGTTCTTCAATTTGTTGGGTATTTAAAAGAAAACATCAAAATCCTTAACAAGATGGCATTTTCCCCCCATCAAACCGTACAACTAAGATATTCAAGAAAACTCATAACTCTAAAATATTTGTAGAAATGACATAACAATGAGTCCTAGCTAATAACAAGTGGAGTATCTATGTAATATATTTGCATCTGGACAATAGAAATTGCTAAACAATCACACTAGTCATCTACACATCTTTACAAACACTTTAGTAATAGAATCATATATGTCTTATATGTACAAAGCAACATAGTGACTTCTTACTATTCACATATATACAAAGATATACATATAAGCACAATTTGAGCAGAAGAAATTGCAGACCTAATTTTGTGAATCTTCGAATTGATTTTGAATGGACCCTCCGATCTCTCAATTTGTAAAATAATCATGAACAAAACCCTACTTTGATACAAATTGGATAAAAGGGGAGGGAAGATATGTACATGTGTAAAAAGTTTAAGCGGTGGGAGTGGAAAAACAAGCGACGGGAGTGGAAGAAAAATCAGCGGGAGAGGGAAAGAAATGAGCGGGAGATGATGTGGACTTTGCTACAGATCTGTAGCAATTGTACAAATATAGCCAATGTTGGGGGCTTGGCTAAAATTATACATAAGGGGAATGCTCCATTGGAGTAGTAAAATTTAAACAAATTTTGTATAATTTCTAATTTTGGTAAGTAATTTAAATTTTTTGCTAAGGGCTTTGATGCATTGGAGATGCTCTAAGCTTTGAAGAGTTGATCTTGGCCATACACTTATGTAGTGTGTTGGGATGATCTCCACCTTCCACTTGTCTTGAAATATTCCTTTTGCTCCAAGCTCCTAATTCTTTTCCTTCTTTCATTTTTGGTCCTTTTTCTTCCTCTTTTTCCCTTCCTTGCTCTTTATTTATTTATTTTGTCATTTCTTTATTTATTTACGAATTTCGTGAAATGCAACAAAATAAATTATTAAAATACGAGTTTAAGCAATAAATAGGTAATAAAAGTATGCAAAAATATGGACTTATAAAATGTATAATATATTTTTTATTTATAATATAAGTCTGACTATAAAATTCTATTTTTTATATAAGTATATAATATAAAATTAAAAATTATTAAAATAATTTATTTTCGGTTCGGTTATTGGGATAAAACTGTAACCGTTACCAAACCGTTCCGTTGGTTCGGTTCGATTACGGTTTTTGTCGATTTTAGTCGGTTACGATTTTTTTCGGTTTTTCGACTCGGTTTCAGTTTTATTTTGCTCACCCCTAATACAAAGTGTCTACTAAATAAAAGACTAGAACTTCTTATTGCTTTTGTGAGTCCACACTGGACTCACACTGTCATTAGTTGTTGTCGCAATCTTGCTTTCCCTTTTAATCTGCACCCTTAACTGCACCATTACTTCCCTTTGAACGTCAAAACTGAGTCTTTTTTAGACTAATTTTGTAACTATTAAAACTGTATCTCACCAAAATAAACCTGACAAGAAAAGAATAAGTTAATGAATCACTTAAGGGATATAAAAATAAATATTTAAAAATTATTTGAATTTTGATAAAATAGATGCTCACTTCTAACCAAAGGGGATCCCTTTGGTTAGACATCTAAAACAATAATCAAAGAAGACAACTAAGGAAGAAATACCAAATATAAAGAAATAAAAGAAAAATAATTAGCTCATTTAAAGGCAATCTATCTATTATTCTATTATATATCTAATACAACAACAAAGGGGTTAGTGAGCAATTTAATTCATGTGCTATTTTATCCTTAACCTTACTATATGTTTTTATGGTTATTTTGGTATTTTAACATTAACATATTTAGTACATACTAATTTCTAATATTCTTTAATGTATAATTATTAATTATACATACATACATACATATATACATACATACATACATACATACATACATACATACATACATACATACATACATACATGCATGCATGCATAGATACATACATACATACATACATGCATACATACATAAATTTATGTTGTATAATCTATTAATTTTTTAATAATTTTAATCTAGTAATTATTTTATAATTAATTCGCATATTTATACATATATATATATACATATATGTATACATATATACATTTATGTGGATATATAATAATATATAATAATATTCACTAGCATGTACCATATCTCATTATACTATTATTTAGATATACTGTAAGTATTTATGAATTAAAAATTATAAAAAATATCACATGAAAAAAAATCTATATAGGAGTATCAAACATGCATGTGCATTATAATCATCCATACCTTCAATACATCAATGTATTTTTAAATTCTGTGATACTTTAAGTATTATGTTTACATGACACAAATAAATTCATATCAATATAAAAAAGGAACCTTCATATGTATTTAAGTATATTACAAACTTGTATTAACATTAACAAATCGTAAAACTCATCATTCACATCTTTAATACGCAAACACATAAAATACTATAACAAATATCGAATTTTAGTATATATAAGAATTACACTTAAATTAGCCAGTATTGGATCATTAGTCTAACAACTGAAAATCATATAACTCATTTATCACACATACATATACATCATATATTTTAGGAAAAAGTAACAATTTATTAATATTTCGAACATGCCCATGCTTTGCACGAGCTAAAGAGCTAGTTAAAATTAACAATTAAAGCACATTAACACTATCAATCATCAATCACTTCTATATAACTATAACTGAAAAATAATTATCAAACAATTATAAAAATACAAATTATAATTGCCAACTTTAAATTGGGTCATAAATCACTTCTAAGATTTATATAGTAAACTTGTAATCATAATCTTGATAAAAGTCAAGCCTGAAACAAAATCATTCCCTAATTTTAGCTATTTTAAAATTTATAACATAAATTTTGGTATACACCGATCACAATATATTTGGTATGCTCCGCCTACCATAAATGATACCTAATACCTCATTAAGGCACAATAAAGTCATCTTCCATGACCCCCCGAATTATATTATTCAGAAACAAAGAAGGAGTATTTAAAGCATCTCCAATGGGGTTGGCTAAAATGATTGGCTAAAATAATAAAAAATACTGATTGTGTAAAATTTACTGAACGTGTAAGGCATTGTGCTTCAATGGTATTGGCTATATTGATTGGCTATATTTTAAAACAGCATGTTATTATTATAAATAGAATATATCATTTGAATATGGAAAGAGATGATGTGGAATCTTCTTACAGGTCTTTAGAGATTTGACAAATATAGGCAATATTAGAGTATCTCCAATGGTGAAATTTAAAATGGTTGGCTAAAAAATGATAAAACAATGATAATGTAAAATTTTAGCTAAGGGGAGTGATGAGTACTCCAATGATGTTATGTATAATTATGATAATATAAATTATACCTAAGGATTTTATTGGTTCGACAAATATAGCCAACTAAACATGGTTATCTATATTTATTGCTAAGGGGTTACAAGGTTGGAGTGCTACATTTATTACATATCCTTCAAATAGTGACACGTAGATGCCATGTAGATTGATTTAGCTAAGGGTTTGGTGCCATTGGAGATACTCTTAGGAGGTTGGCTAAAACTATAGACAATGAAAATGATCCATTGGAATTAATTATTTTTTACATAATCTCTAAAATTTTTATTTATAGTATGTTTTAATTACTTTTAGATAAGGGTTCTACATGGTTGGAGATGCTCTTAAGACTTTAAACTAAATATTAAATTAGTGGTATCCTTATTCCACAAAATTAAAAGGCACTAAAATAGATATTTAAATGAAAACCACTTAAATCATGCAAAAACAATAAGAAATTAAAATCATTTCAAATAAGGACTTTAAAAACTTCAATTAAGAAGTCAATCACCAAAGTTAAAACACCTTATTAAATAGGACATGTTTAATAACACGAATGTTGAATGCAAAATTTGACTATTTTTAAAAATTATAGCCTCCAACAAAAGTGCATAATAAACAGATTTAAAAACATAACTCATTAAAAACCAATAAAAACTTTTATTGAGCAATAAATGTATATATAACCTCCTCTCATTAAATAGAAGCATTCAATATATAATATTTTAATGAAAAATAAAATCTGAAAAAATTAGAATGAATTGGTTACCATTATTACCACAACATTATAAAAACATAATTAAAAATTCAAAAAAGCAATATATGGTACTAGCAATATACATGGTACCAAATTACCTCCGAAAGGCACAACACAAGCCATAACTTGTGTCCCAAATTATCTTCAAAAGGCACAAAACAAGCCATAACTCATGGCCCCCAATGAATCAAAAAATCCATGGTACAAACAATCTAGATTTCGAATACAAATTATAAAACAAAAAAACTAAAAAATAACTCAAGTCAAAAACAATTCCAATTAAAGCTAATTAGCAAAAAAGGTGTTTGACAATTTAATTTGCGTAAACTGTAACACCAACCAAAATTACAACACCCCAGAGGACTTGAACGAGTAAACTCAGCAAATACCAAGTCACCAAACACTGTAAACTCAACAAGAACAAAACATGAATTCGAAAAATCGGAGACAAGAAATTAAACTAACGACTAATCGATTATGCAAATACTAGGAATTGCTTTTAAAATAGACCTCTGAAGAAACTGATCCGTATTGAAAGGAAAAAAGGTAAAAACGAAGGAAACTTGGGATCCATTCTTTTCACCACGCAACAACTAAATTGACTAGGGAGAACAAATCATCATTTAAAAAATAAAAAGAACAAAACCAGACAGAATACATACATAGATTAAAAGACCAACGTTGCATATACATCTATCTGCAAAGATGAATAATCAACATTCTACAATTCTATACAACAGGAAAAAAGAGCACCAAACTGGATTCATTTTATTACATATGTAAAGCATAATGTAACGTAATATGTAATAGAGGATATATATATAACTCAACTAGGATAAAAGATAAATAATATTAAATCTATATAGGGATCGTGAAATTTGAAGAACAGACACCAACAAGGATCAAGTCGCTGAAAGAAGTTCATTAACATGTTCAAGCCTCAGTGACAGAATAAGATGTACAGATGATTCAGTTGAAGAGCCAAAAAGATTCCATGTATTTACATAATTTGAAGATACTGTTACAGGCTAATCAATTGGAATGTAACGAAGGTGTGAAGATCAAGATCAATGCTAGTCACTTGTGAACCAGACCAGCGCACTAAGTGTCAGCACATACGAGAAGGATCAACACATTAATTTACAGAAAGAATTGTCAAAGCCTATTGACGATCAAGGACAGACATAATATTTCAAGGTATTGTCAAAAATTAATTTACTCTATGAAAATTAAATAAGTAACAGATTAATTAATTATTTATAACAAATATTTAAATTAATCTAGTACTTGAATTATTTTCAGAGATGAATTAAAATAGCAGAATAAAACAGAAGAAAGAAGCCCAAGAGATACAAAAATAGTATTACTATGCGCAGTTACTATGCACGGTTACTATTTGGGGTTGGTGTAATAGTTCCCGGTTACTATTTGGGGTTGGTGAAATAGTGTCCGGTTACTATTTGGGGGTTGTTGGAATAGTGCTCGGTTACTATTTGGGGGTTGTTGGAATAGTGTCAAATAGTGAATTTCTATAATCTATAAATAGGCCTGTAGTATTTCATTTCAAAACACACCTCAACACACAACTTTCTCTTCTCTCTCTTATATCTTCTTTGTGTAAGCTGCTAGATAGTCCATCTAGTAGGGAAGTCGGCTTAGCCCGCTTTCAGGAAGTGTCGGGTAGAAGGTCCTCATGCCTAAACTATCCTAGGAGTGTTTGATTTTGTAGCTGATCCATAGGATTAGATTGTGTAGCAAACCTCCGGGTTTTACCTATTCAAAGATATTTCCCAAATAGTTGTGTTATTTCGATTCAGTATTTTTGATCTAATATCCACATCAAAAATCGAAATATTTCTTAAATAACGTATTCAACCCCCCTTCTAAGTTATTCCGGACCTAACAATTGGCATCAGAGCCACTCTATCATTAGACAACAGTTAAGATCCAAAAAGTTATACAATCATGACAGGGAAAACACAAACTCAAACAACAAGCAGATATGAATCAATCAGAGTTCCAATACTCAGGGCATTAGAATATCCCATATGGAAGGTGAAGATGGAAATGTTTCTGGAGGCTACAGATCCAGAGTACTTAGACAGAAGCCATGATGGTCCACATAAGCTGAATAAAATTGTCTATTGTAGTTGATAAAGAGGAACAGAAAACGATTCCAAAGGAGAAGAAATACTACACTCCTGAAGATATCTCCTCTATTAGCAAGGATGCCAAGGTAAGGCATTTATTACATAGCGCTCTTGACAATGTTATGTCTAACAGGGTCATTGGATGCAAAACTGCTAAGAAGATTTGGGATGCTTTGGAAGTCATATGTCAAGGAACCAAAGCCATCAAGAAGAACAGGAGAACAATACTCACACAGGAGTACGAGCACTTTGACTCGAAGTCTGACTAGTCATTAACAGATCTATATGACAGATTCCTGAAATTACTGAATGATTTGTCACTGGTAGATAATGAGTATGATCTTGAAGACTCCAATCTAAAATTCCTGTTGGTTCTACCTGAGAAGTGGGATTTAAAGGCCACTACCATCAGACACAATTCTGATCTGGAAGACATGTCTCTTGATGAAATTTATGGAATGCTCAAGACTTTTGAGCTTGAGATGGAACAAAGAAGCAAGAGGCATGGAGGCAAGCCCAAGTCAATTGCTCTTAAAGCTGAGGAGAAAGCTTCTAAAGAAGTTACTGTGAAAAAGAGTCAATCCAATGGAAAGGCTCTTATTACAAAGTCTGATACTGAGTCATCAAACTCTGATGATGACTCAAACTTTAACAATCACACAGACTCTGATGATGATGGCAGTGATGCTGAGATGATACAACTTGTAGCCTTGATGGTAAAAAGCTTCAAGAAGATGGCTTACAAGAACTTCCGGAAAGGAAAGAAGTTCACACGAAGAGATTCAAATTCCGAAAAGAAGAATTTCAGAAAAGCTGAGGGAAAGGAAGGCAGGTCTGAGAAAGTGGACAAGTCCAAGATCAAATGCTATAATTGTGGTGAGAAAGGACATTTTGCACATGAGTGCAAGAAAGCCAAAGTTGATAAAGGTCAAGCTTACATCACAAAGAAGAAGGACTGGGCTGACACTTCAGACTCTGAAGATGAGGTGAACTATGCTTTGATGGCAAATGCTGATAGTATCTCTGAAGCTACTGAGACCAAGGTACCTCACTCTACTCTAGCTTTTGATACTACTGATAAATCTGAGTTAAGACTCTTTCTTAAAAACTTGCATTTTAATTACAGAGATCAGACTTTAGAAAATGAAAGAATAATATCTGAAAGTCTAGACCTTAGAAAGAGAAATGACTATCTAGAATTAGAATTAGTCCAGATGTTAAAAATTCAGAAAGAGAGAGATGATGCTATTATTGTTAAAACTGAATTATTGAAAAAGCATGCTTATCTTAAATCTGAACTTGCTAAAGAAAGAAACATTATTAAAACTTGGACTAACTTTGGTAAAACTACTCAGAGTATCTTAGAGAATGGTTGTTGGAAACAAGGTCTAGGTTATACTGATATAAAGAAAACTGCCAACCTAGAAGCTGAGACCTCTAAACCTGTATTTACTGAAAGGGCTGCAAAGCCCAAAATTAATCCTGTGAGGTTTGTACCAAAATCTGACAAACCAAAACAGGATGAAGTCAAATCAGTAAATATTGACTTAATGTCTCAGAAATAGCTTAAACACAAGTTGAAGGAGATAAATGGAGTGAACAATGTAAAAGAACCTAAGAAAAATAGAAATGGAAAGGTAGGCATCAATAAAAGCAATAACTATATGCCTATTCCCAATGCTCCTAGGAAGAAATGTCATAACTGTGGAAATCCTAACCATCTTACTACTTTTTGCAGGAAGAATAAAAATATAAACTCTATACCTCCTAAGTCAGGAGTTAAGAGTGGTTCAGTTAGGTTTAAGCCACATAATCCTTGTTTTCACTGTGGCAGTATTTGGCATTTTGTTTATACATGCAAAGAGTATCATAATTTGTATTATGATTATTATATACTTAAACTCTCTTTGAATAAATTTAAGATTGATTCTACATGTATAAATTCTGGTAAAAAGTATATTAGAACAAACTCTGGTAAGACTTCTGCTGCAAAAACTAACAGACTTAATAAGGCCAAAGGATCCAAGCAAGTCTGGGTCCTTAAAACTAATCATTAGTGGTTTTTGTGATTGCAGGGTAACAGGAAAAATATCCTTGGACAGTGGATGCTCAGGACACATGACTGGAAATAAAGCCCTGCTATCAGAATTTGTGTAGAAAGCTAGCCCAAGTGTTTCTTATGGAGATGGCAACATAGGAAGGACTCTGGGATATGGAAATATCAATCTTGGGAATGTCATCATTGAAACTGTAGCTCTAGTCTCAGGACTCAAACATAATATGCTAAATGTGAGTCAAATCTGTGATAGAGGTTATCATGTGGATTTCTTTGAAGAACACTGTGAAGTTATAAGCAAATCTACAGGCAAAGTTGTTCTGAAGGGATACAGGCGTGGTAACATTTATGAAGCCAAGCTTTCAACAAACTCTGATGGCTCTGCAATCTGTCTACTGAGTAGAGCATCAATTGAAGAAAGTTGGGATTGGCACAAGAGACTTTCTCATCTGAATTTCAACAGCATAATGAGAGTGAAGAAAGATCTTGTGAGAGGATTGCCCAAATCAGTTTTTACTCCAGATGGCCTATGTGACTCATGTCAGAACGTAAAACAAAGGAAAACTTCATTGAAAAGTAAGATTGAATTCTAAATTCTTGAGCCATATCACTTATTGTATGTTGATTTATTTGGTCCAGTAAATATAATGTCTATTGGAAAGAAAAAATATGCTTTGGTTATTGTTGATGAATACACCAGATATACATGGGTGTATTTCATGCACAAGAAAGAAGAAACTGCATTAATCTTAACAGAGCATGTCAGACAACTGGACAAAGGATCTAAGCATAAAGTGAAAATCATAAGGAGTGATAATGGCACTGAGTTCAAGAATGTTGCCATGGAAGAGTTTTGTAAAGAAAATGGAATAAAGCAAGAATTTTCTGCACCTGGAACTCCACAACAAAATGGAGTAGTAGAGAGAAAGAACATGACTCTCATAGAAGCTGCAAGGACCATACTTGATGAAGCAAAGCTGCCAACTTACTTCTGGGTTGAAGCTGTGCAAGCAGCTTGTTTCACACAGAATGCTACACTCATAAACAAGCATGGTAAAACACCATATGAGATGGTGAAAAATAAGAAGCCGAACCTGAAGTACTTTCATGTGTTTGGATGTAAGTGTTTTGTTCTTAAGACTCATCCAGAACAGCTTTCCAAATTTGATTTAAAAGCTGATGAAGGAATCTTTGTTGGATACCCACTATCCACAAAAGCATTCAGAGTCTACAATCTGAGAACAAAAGTGGTCATGGAATCTATCCATATGTCTTTTGATGATAAGAAGATAACATGACTTGAAGATTTTGATGAACATGACCAGCTGAGATTTGAGAATGAAGAAATAAATGTTGATCTACAAAATTCTGAATCTCTTTCAGACAATATTGTTCAATCTATACAAGTATATCAGACTGCAGCACATGTTGAGGGGGAGCAAGTGAACGATGAAAATGAACCCCAATTAAGTGAAGAAACATCAAAGAATGCATCTACTGCTAATGATTCATTAAACTCCGATTCATCAAACTCTAAAAGCAACAGCTCAGGGGGAGCAAACAATGAGTTTGGATCTACTAGTCACCACACTCAACACAATTATGAACTTGGGAAATCATCAAGATCAAATCTCCCGAGACAAAGGGTATGGAGTAGAGCACATCCCTTTGAACAGATCATTGGTGAACCAGACACGGGTGTACAGACTAGAAGAGCAACACATAATGAATGCAATTTCGTAGGATTTTTATCTCCATTTGAACCTAAAAAGGTTGATGAAGCTCTAGATGATCCAGATTGGGTAACTGCAATGCAGGAAGAACTCAATCAGTTCGAAAGGCAGAAAGTATGGAAGCTAGTGCCAAGAACAAAAGATAAATCTATAATTGGTACTAGATGGGTGTTTAGGAATAAACTGGATGAAAATGGTATTGTTACGAGGAACAAGGCTCGATTGGTAGCAAAGGGTTACTCTTAAGAAGAGGGAATTGATTATGATGAAACCTATGCTCCAGTTGCAAGGCTTGAAGCAATCAGGATATTCTTAGCATTTGCTGCACACTCCAACTTCAAGGTTTTTCAGATGGATATTAAGAGTGCATTTTTGAATGGAGATCTAGAAGAAGATGTCTATGTTGAACAACCCTTTAGGTTCAAAGACAAGGAATTGGAAGGTTTTGTGTACTTTCTCTTCAAAGCTCTCTATGGTCTCAAGCAAGCCCCTCGAACATGGTATGATACTCTCTCCAAGTTTTTACTTGAAAATGGTTTTACAAGAGGTATCATCGACAAAACTCTCTTTCATAAAAAGCATAAAAATGATATAATTCTAGTACAAGTATATGTGGATGATATAATATTCGGTTCTACTAATGATTTGTTATGCAAGAGATTTGCTAAGCTAATGCAGAGTAAGTACGAGATGAGCATGATGGGTGAATTGTCCTTCTTCCTTGGACTTCACGTTGTTCAGAAGCCTGATTGTATTTTCATCTGCCAATCAAAATACATAAAGGATCTTCTGAAGAAGTATGGGATGGAAGAAGCAGCTAATGCCAAGACCTCGATGCCAACTGCTATCAAGCTTGATCAAGACAAATCTGGTAAGTCAGTTGATATCACGAAGTATCGAGGTATGATCGGCTCTCTCTTATACTTAACTGCTAGTAGACCAGATATTATGTTCGCTACTTGTTTATATGCTAGATTCCAGGCTGACCCTAAAGAGTCACATCTTATAGCTATTAAACGTATTTTCAGATACCTTAAGGGAACCCCCAATCTTGGGATTTGGTGCCCTAAAGGAACAGGTTTTGACCTAGTTGGCTATACAGATTCTGATTTCGCAAGTTGTAAGATTGATCGGAAAAGTACTTCTGGAAGCTGTCAGTTTCTAGGAAAAAGGTTGGTATCTTGGTATAGCAAGAAGCAACACTCAGTATCTACCTCGACAGTCAAAGCAGAATACATTGCGACAGGTAGTTGTTGTGCTCAGATCCTGTGGATGAGGAATCAACTTCAGGACTATGGACTCATGTTGGACAAAATTCAAATTCTATACGACAACACGAGTGCCATTGCCATTGCCAACAATCCAGTTCAAAATACCAGGACTAAGTACATTGATATCAGGTATCATTTCTTACGAGAGCATGTCATGAATGGAACTGTGGTATTATATTTTGTTTCCACAGATCAACAAATTGCAGACATCTTTACTAAACCACTGGATGAATCCACTTTCTCCAGGTTAGTTGGTGAACTTGGGATGTTAAATCTGTCTAATTAATTTTGGATAATCAATAACTGCAATTTGTTATAAGTTCGCATGTATTTTAAATGTCCATATGTTTAGGATTTGTGAATTTATTTGCATCCAGTCCTCATATTACAGTTATCTCTATATTAATTACCATGCTTATAAATGCTATATTTTATGGTAATTAGTTGGTAAATAATTGTGTCAATTGTAGCATAATTAAATAAATATTTTATTGACATATATCAATTAATGATTCTTTGTTAATTTTATGTTTATTTAATTATGAGTTTGTCTGATTATTGTGGAATAATTCTTGAATTATTGATTGGTTATTTTAAATCCACAATAATTAGAAATAATAAGTGTGTATGTGTGTCTGTACATAGGCTGATAGGTTTCGGTGATAAGATGTTTTTTCTTGGCTGACAGGTTTCGGTGATAAGATATTTTTCGGCTAAGTAGGTTGTTAGGTGAGAAATTATTGAGCGGTGTAATTTTTTAAACATAACCTGTCACGCTCTCACCTAACCCACTAGTCCTTGAAACCTTATAAATGATTAGTTTTTGTTTGTGTTTAACATCATCATTTTTCAGATATACTGAGCATATACACACAATTGCTGAATATTTCGAGCTTTGATCGGAAAGATCTCTCAATCTAGCTGGTGGTTTTAGATCGGATTTCATATTCTTGCTTTATACATCATCCTTTATAAAAACTAACCCTTGTTTTTGAATTTCCTCAAAGTTTTGAAAATGGCATTGCATGGAAGCTTTTTAATTGCTAAAGTTAATCCGATTTCCATTCAGAAAATCGAAACTATTCTTGATGAGCAATTTCGGGCTTGGACAAAATTTCTGAATGAACATTCATTAATTCGCTATGCTTTAGTTATACTAGTGCAGCTTAACCATGATGCATTGCGTGAACTATATTGCAGTGCGGTTAACACTTCTGGACAGGACGGGTGTGCAATCACATATCGACTGTTTGGTAGGTCGATTAGGGTCACTGAACGAGATGTTAGTCGAATTCTTCATTTTTCTATGGAAAATTTTTTTTTTCGATCCTACACCTTAACAGATTGAAATGTTCTTTCATTTTATAAGGTACCAAGATGGCAATTTCAATACTGGTAAAATTTCTAGAACGTTTCTAACCCAGTATTGGAATTTCTTCTTTCAGACTCTTAACCATGTTCTTTCCTCAGATAGAACAAATCAAGATCGAATACCTGAATTTATTCAAAAAATAGGGTATGCGGTCGCCAATAATTTGAGGATTAATTTTGGAAAAATACTGCTTGGTCAAATCATTTTAAAGATGAAACACTTGGGAAGAAGAGATGTTCGGACTCAAAATGTCAAATGTCTATTTCCAAGGTTTCTACAGCTAATATTAAATGATTTTTTGAATGATGAAGACAGGGTACGCTTGGAAAATGGTCGAAAGGTGGAATGTTCTTACATGAAGACGAATGTATTTAATTACATAAGCAAAAAGAACTATATGAATGTGCCTACAGTCCTAACTGAATATCTAAAGACTGTCCCACTTCTGTTGTTACCAAGACTAGTGAGAGCAGGTATACGTCAAGGTAATATTTCAATCCCTGCTATTCCAACCTCTATATTCCCTGTCGTGTCACAGGAAATACAGTTTTTACAGCCCTTAGTGGCCATCTTACCCGACCAAGAGTAGGAAATCCCACCGACTCTAACACAGGACGAAGAGCCCATTCTACAAATGCAAACACAAACACAACAAACTCCTACACCTCAATTTTCACTTAAATGACCAGCCATCCACATTATTGAGGGAGATAGTGCCTTAGCAGCACCACATAAGGAGTTAGTTACATCAGTCGCTCTACCTTATTCTAAACGGAGTAAACCCAATCAACCTGAGGTAACGGCAACTGTTAGTGAAACAATTCTTTCTTATCCAATGAGTACAAATGTAAATGAGGTTGAATTGACGGGAGCAACTATCTTGAGTTCCATTTCACGGAACATAAGAGTGGTTGATGATCTTTCTAAAGATCAAATGCCTTCACAGGCATCCGAGGTGGAATTACCTACCTCAATAACTGCTAGTGAATCTTCCATTATATGGAAAGATCCATCGGTAGGTGGTTCTTTTATGAACCAAGTGTCTTCACAGACGTACGAGGGAAACATGGGTTTTGTGCCACTTAATCGATTCAAGTTTAACCTCCCAGAGGGAAAATTTCTGGATCTCTTTCGAGATTTACCACTTTTTACCAGTGGTCGGCAACTCGCTTCACGCGAGGACGGAAGCTCGCGAACTTCCATTGCACCATCCGTGACCTTTGAAAAAGGGGCTAGGATGATTTCATTTGCAGGTACACATATCGGTGGAAGCTCTGGAGGAGAGTTGAGGGAAACACGAACAGAACATGTAAGTGTAACCCAAACCACTAAACCGAGTAAATAAAGAGTGTTGAGTGAAACACCTGCAGAACGTACGAGTGAGCAACCTACTCAACCACATGCACCTGTAACCAGAAAGGAATACAACAGACTCCTTACACGGGTCCAAACAATGGAGAAAGAGTTGCCAAATATCTGTTACTCCATTGCGGAAATCAAAAATTTTCAACTTATTCAACATGATGTATTCTAGGTTCAATTGAATACCATGGCAACCCAGTTTAATGATGCAATCAACTCCTTGGTAAAGTCATCTTCGTCTAATTTACCAACTTCACATCCTACTACTCTGGAGGATAACCCAATTGAGGGGGAGAAGGTGGATGACCAAAAAGCTACTAGGCGTAATAAGGGCAAGGAAAAGGTTGTTGACACGGAATTAACTTTATTTTGGGAAAGGAAAAGCTAATGGGAGTATTAGTGCTATGTGGAAAGAAAGCAAAGGCAAACTTGAAGATATGTTCCGTCTAAAGGAACAATTGTCTTAAACTCGGTTAATTTTAGAAATCTGGAAAATGTATATATATGATCCAGAATGCGCTTTAATATTATTTATCTTTGTATTTTATTTTTGTTGTATTAGTTGAGTTATCCTCTAGGGATTTGCTTGTCAAACCCTAACAATCAAATAGGGGGAGATTGTAAAGCATAATGTAATGTAATATGTAATAGAGGATATATATAACTCAACTAGGATAAAAGATAAATAATATTAAATCTATACAAGGATCGTGAAATTTGAAGAACAAGCACCAACAAGGATCAAGTCGTTGAAAGAAGTTTATTAACATGTTCAAGCCTCAGTGACAGAATAAGATGTACAGATGATTCAGTTGAAGAGCCAAAAAAATTCCATGTATTTACATAATTTGAAGATACTGCTACAGGTTAATCAATTGGAATGTAATGAAGGTGTGAAGATCAAGATCAGTGCTAGTCACTTGTGAACCAGACCAGCGCACTAAGTGTCAGCACATACGAGAAGGATCAACACATTAATTTACAGAAAGAATTGCCAAAGCCTATTGATGATCAAGGACAGACATAATATTTCAAGGTATTGTCAAACATTAATTTACTCTCTGAAAATTAAATAAGTAACAGATTAATTAATTATTTATAACAAATAGTTAAATTAATCTAGTACGTGAATTATTTTCAGAGATGAATTAAAACAGCAGAATAAAATAGAAGAAAGAAGCCGAAGAGATACAAAAATAGTATTACTATGCGTAGTTACTATGCATGGTTACTATTTGGGGTTGGTGTAATAGTGCCCGGTTACTATTTGGGGTTGGTGAAATAGTGTCCGGTTACTATTTGGGGGTTGTTGGAATAGTGCTCGGTTACTATTTGGGGATTGTTGGAGTAGTGTCAAATAGTGACTTTCTATAATCTATAAATAGGCCTATTGTATTTCATTTTAAACACACCTCAACACATAACTTTCTCTTCTCTCTCTTATATCTTCTCTGTGTAAGCTGCTAGACAGTCCATCTAGTAGGGAAGCCGGCTTTGCCCGCTTTCAGGAAGTGTCAGGTAGAAGGTCCTCGTGCCTAAACTATCCTAGGAGTGTTTGATTTTGTAGCTGATCCATAGGATTAGATTGTGTAGCAAACCTCCGGGTTTTATCTATTCAAAGATATTTCCTAAACAGTTGTGTTATTTCGATTCAGTATTTTTGATCTTATATCCACATCTAAATATTTCTTAAATAACGTATTCAACCCCCCTTCTACATTATTCCGGACCTAACAACATACGTCTTAAAACTCTCTCTTCAATAAAACATAATGAGTATGACATATATTACAAGTTTATACATATAATTTATAACTGAATATAATATAATATAAGATATGAGAGATTATGAAGAAAAAGAAAGTACGAGAGATAAAGTAAAATGTATCACCTGCTGTAATGTAACACCCCCAGATCCGGGGTCAGGGATCGGGTCGTTACGGTCTCATAATTCATACATAATACTTGACTTGAGTCCAAAATCAATAAGTAGCATGCTGTGACCCTACAATAATATCCACTCACACACACAAAATTATAGTCCCAGAGATTAAATTGAAATAAGTCTTACATAAAGGGGTTTACGAATAAAAGTTATTACAAGCCAAAAGGATAACATCATAAGTTTAGAAGTTTTGCCGTTGATTACATTAATTATACATATAGTTAAACAGGAAACATAAGCTATCTATTTATGCTACCTCAGCAATGGCGGCTAGCATCTCAGCGGGGAGTCCGGTGGGTCGGGTAACCCGCTTGCGCCGAGTGCGCCTGACGCGAGCTGTCTGTCCTAGCTGTTGTTGTGACATAATAAATAAGCAATGGTGAGCAATAGCCCACCAACAACAATATAACTGAACAGTGATGATATATATATATATATATATATATATATATATATATACATATATACAGCAGTTCAAACAACTTTGAAACCATATGCCATGCCTTAGCGAAGATAAGTCACAGATTGTACATCTCAATTTAGATTTACTACCGGTAGAAGGAAGAGCTGACGGATTTACTTGTCTACCGCCCTATTAGATCTCCCTGGCCAACGGTTGGGCCAACGGGATGGACCGGCGCTACTCGGCCTCTTACACGACTCCAAGTTCGAAAAGAAGATCATGATTCTGAACGCAAAGTTCGTCCCCCTTTCCCCAAGTATAATACTTGTTGATAAGACTCCACAAAGTAGTCGTATCTAGTTGGAAAGGAAAATTCTACATTTTATCTCTCAAGCTGTTGCTTGTTAGAGGATACCATCTTGTTTCGATAATCTTACCCCTCGAATGATGAGAGGGTACACAAATACAATAGATAACACTTCTAGTTGCGAGTGAAAAGAATATTTTTCGAAAGATTTATGATCGGGAAGTCATCAAGATAAATAACATTTTTCAAGTAAGGTTCTCTTATTATTTGGAAGATAGATTCGAAGGAAGAACGACATTTTGAGAACCTTTCTTGATATAATATTAATAATAATCCGACTTCGAAGAAATTTTATAATTATCGAAGGTCAACGATAATATATGAAGTCATTTCAGAGTATTAGATAAATATTCGGAGAATATTTATTGTATCAGAAATAATTACAGAAGGCTTATGACTACGAGCGAATATTTAAATCGAAGTAGTTCTTAGAATACTTCTCGAATAAATAAGGAGGAAATATTTATTGAATAATTAAATATTTAAATGAATATTCAAAATAATATTCGTTCAAGTAATAATGCTTGAAAAGAACCTTGAAATAATATTCGATAAATAAATAGATCATCAGATGAATATTTAAAATAATATTCGTCAAGTAATTAAGAACTTAAATGAATATTCACAAAGTAATATTCATTTAATGAATGATGTTCTAAATGAATATCAATATAATATTCATTGAGTAATCCAAGCTTTAAAAGAATATTCGAAATAATATTCGATAGATGAATCGACTTTGAATGAATATTGAAAAATAATATTCATTGAATAGATAGCGTTCAAATAATTATTTGAAGCAATAATCGTTAATTAAATAATCTCGGACGAATATTCAAATAATATTCGTCAACCAAATAATGGAAAATATTTACTTAAATATTTTCCTCGAATGTAATTACGATATATCAAGAAGTACTGACTCCCGGTCTACATTCAATGAATACGATATATATATATATATATATATATATATATAAGCCGACAACAATTCAAGGAACAGGTATCACAATATATTTTGAAAGTAGGCATGCATGCTATGGCATATGTAACACAAAATCAAATTATATATATATATATATATATATATATATATATATATATATATATATATATATATATATTCACAACAACAGCCTTTAAAAAGGATTTAGAACTTGCCTGGTAATCGAGTACGAGTAGGGGTAGTGATAGGGCGTCCCGGGTCAGCTCGACGATCTATAAATAGTCAAGAAATTCGAGATTAATCACTTAAATTTTTTTTTTAAAAGGTTAAGTATCCACTTAAGTCGAAACATGTTTTCGAATTATCTCATTATACCCCTTTTTAGTGTAACCCTTTTTATTACCGATACGATCCGACATTTGTTCGTCATTAAGACATGTCATCATACTCACACTTAGTGTATACTTAAGTCGTATAAGTTTTAAATTCGATCGATTACGAACCAAGATTATATCTCGAGTTTTATCGCTCGTTTTCTAAGTTATAACCAAAGTTATACTTTTAAGGGGTTCGTTCGCGTTTAACCTTGATTCAAACATTTTTATAAAATCGAAAAACGATCCGATTCAAATGAGGTTTTCTCTTACACCTTCCTTTTTACCTCTATTATTTAATTACCAAGATTCGCCACTGACTTACATATTTTACGAGGGTTCAATTTCAACGAATTCTCGTTTACGGTTTCGAACTACTTTTAGTATACCGGCCATAAATCCTAAACCGTAAGTCCGTTTCACACGTTCTTTATATCAAAACAAAGCTTGGAACAATTTCTATCTTATCATGGCAGATTTTTAAGCTAGATAGTGAGTTATATATACTATCCAATTCGTTTTTCTTAAAGTTAACGAAATTTCGGCATTACGACGGCTATAAATCGAATATTTACCAATTCCAAACCTTCCCATAATCATAGTATCCACTCCAAACAACATATACATGATTCATAACCATGAACTGAGGCCAAGCAATGCCTTTCCATTTATCTAACTATTTTTAACATTTATCAAGATCCAATCATAATCATACTTATAACCTATTAACAACATAACTAACTTAGATCACTCAAGAACATGCATAAAACTCAAAGTAGATCTAGGGTTTCAAGGGCATTATTCCTTCTTGAGAATGTGTACTAGCCTAAAAAAGCCTTGTATGTTCCTTAGGAGTGCTTAAGCTTGCTAGATCAAACAAAAGATTCAAAGAAAACAAGGTTAATACATGAAGAACACTATTCATCATCATCTTTCTTGATTTTTTTGAAAATGGAAAAAGAGGAGTTTGAAGCTAAGATTTTGAGAAGATCATTTTTATGAAATGTAAGACTCACCTTAAAAATTACAAGATCAATCAATGGTTGGAAGTTGGATTTTTGTTTTTGAATTAGCCAAAAGGCCGAATGGAAGGAGAATGGAGAGAGCTTGGTGTTTCTTTGCTTGGTTGCTTGCAAATAATGCATAAAGTGAAGTCTTGAATAATATCTCATCTTATGTTTACTTTATTAAAGTGATGATGCATGCAATGATGTGTTTTGGCAAGACAAGTGTTGTGTTATGGATGGTTATAAGCTAACTAAGTGATTGCTTTTGCTAAGTACTAGTTTCCTTACTAAGTATCGTAGTTACTTGAGTCCACTTGGTTGATAGATCTTTTCTAGTGGATTATGCATGGCTCTTGCTTCCTTTGCTTGTTTCTTTTGTCCAGTTATTGCTCATTTCGATTGATCGTTCGTAGGAATATTTCACGGATTTCTAATTAGGGTTTACAGGGAATCTTCTTAATATTAATACTATCATTCTCCATCTTTCTTACTAACTTTCGAATTTATATTCCTTAAATCCTTTCATTAAATTCTTAATTCTATCGGTGTCCAGGGAACTCTCGGAGAAAATAAAAGTGCGGTTTTTCAGAATCCGACAGCTTTTACGAACTCGGAAATCCGTTCCGAATACTTCTATATAGTGTCGTCTCATAATATTCTCTTTTCAACCAAAAACACTATTCATTCTTTATTCTATACTTATTCTCTTAGGGTTGTACAATTGTCCTTGTTCTCTTTTGATTGTTCCTTAACCTTTTTACGGAACCACTGGATTAATCGTTATCGATCTGGATGACATGAGAATATTTTCCTGCTTGGAATTGCCATATCTTATTCCCCTAGAAGATAGATTATTCTTACCTAAGTGGTCAACCATTAGCATTCTTCAAGACATATAAATATTTAAATCAAATTCCATTCATTCATTCAGAAGATCAACTATTACTTCGTAGCCGTAGCCACTATTCATTCTTACATTATTAAATAATAAAAAGTTTTAATTCTACCCAAAATCTGGGTTCTTACAGTCTCCCCTCCATAAAAGGATTCCGTCCCGGAATCAGTTTGAAAACAAATGGGGGTACTTCTCTTGCATTGTGCTTTAAAGATCCCAGGTTGATTCTTCTACATTGTGGTTTTGCCACAAAACTCTGACTAGCTGAATGACCTTATTTCGGAGCACTTGTTGTAAGAACCCCAAATTTTGGATATAATTAAAACTTTTTATTAAGTAAGGATAAAACGAGGAACAATGATTCCGACAACAAGGTCACCATCTCTAATGAATGGTGGTTTCAAAGAACAATGATTGTAATGAATGGATATTGCTTTGGACAATGATCCTGATGCATTGGTATATTGTCAGAATAGAGTAATTCGATGGTTAAGGACCTAGATAAGAATAATCTACCATCCAGGAAGGAGCTAATGGATCCTTGAAGGGAAATGAGTACGTGCATAGTATTTCCCGTACGTGCATAGTGTTTCCTGTACGTGCATAGTAATTTGGTGGATGAATAGTGATTTTGTAAGTTGGAAAACTTTTCACTCCACCCTATGTACGGGACGTGATATGGATGTTTTGAAGTTATATTAGTAATACTCGGAGGAAATAAGTGAATGCAGAGACGATCGGAATTCAGAAATTCCAAATTCTTTTCGGTATAATATTTGACCGGACAATGGATTAAATATTATTATAATCCAAGAATTGAGATATTAACTTTGAGGATTTGATATTTTGGGATGTTATTATATTTGATTTAAGAATGAAGGTAGGAAACCACTGAGGAGTGGTTATGGCTACAATGTAATAATTGATATTTGGAAAGAATGAATGGAATTCGACTTTCTTATTTCTATGTCTTGAAGAATGCTAAAGGGTAACAACGTAGGTAAGAATAATCTATCTTCTAAGGGAATAAGATATGGCAATTTCAAGCAGGAGAATATTCTCATGTCATCCAGATCGGTAACGATTAATCCAGTAGTTCCGTAAAAAGGATAAGGAACGATCGAAAGAGAATACGGACAATTGCACCACCCTAAGAGAACAAGTAAAGAATACAGAATGAATAGTGTTTTGGTGGGAGTATATAATAATATGAGACGACACTATATAGAAGCATTCGGAACGGATTTCCGAGTTCTTATTAGTGATCCAGGGGGAAAATAAGTGTATGTAAAAGCTGTCGGATTCTGAAAAACCGTACTTTTATTTTCTCCGAGAGTTCCCTGGACACTGATAGCCTTAAGTATTTAACGAATGGATTTAAGGAATATAAATTGGAAAGTTAGAATGAAAGATGGAGAATGAAAGTATTAATATTAAAAAGGATTCCCCGTAAACCCTAATTAGAAATCCGTGAAATATTCCTACGAACAATCGATCGAAACGGGCAATAACCGGACAAGGAATCAAGCAGGGGAGCAAGATGCATGCATGTGCAAGAGGATAAGACCAAGTGACCAAGCTAGTTACAATGCTAACTAGTAACATTAGAGATCAAACTACTTAGTAAGCCTTAATACCTCATCAAGACCACAAGATCTTAACACATGGCTCAAGTGATGCATGCAATGACATAGCCACTTTATTAAAGCCACTTTATACAAGATATTTTCTAAACCAAGCAATAATTCACACAAAATAGATGAGAGCAAAGTGAAGCAAGCCAAACAACTCCATTCTCCCATTTTTTTTTCTTCCATTCGGCTTTAAGGAAATTCAAAAACAAAAGTCCACTTTCCACTCCTTGTTTGATCTTGTAATTTTTAAGGTGAGTTCTATATTTCAAGAAACTAATCTCCTAGAAATTTCAAGTCCAAAATCCTTTGTTTCCATTTTCAAATAAATCATTTACAAGGAGGGTGAATAGTGTTCTTCAAGAACTAATGTTGGTTTTCTTTGATTTTTATGGTTGATTTAGCTAGCTTAAGGCCACCCAAGGATCATACAAAGCTTAGTGAGGCTAGAACACACTCCAAGGAAGGTATAAAGCTCTTGAAACCCTAACCCTTGTTTGAGATTTAAGCATGTTTATGATAGTTATAACTTAGTTATGGTTATGTTAAGATTATAAGCATGATTATGTATGGACTTTGGATTAATGATGTAAATAGCTAGATGAACGGAAAGGCATTGCTTGGCCTCAGTTCATGTATATAAGTCATGTATATGTTGTTTGGGTTGGATACTATGTTCATGGGAAGATTCGAAATTGGTAGATATTCGATTTACAGCCGTTATAATGCCCGATTTTGCAATACCATGTTTTGTATGCCATTTTCCATGTCGAACCCCTACTGTCCAGAGACCTTATCTGCCATGATAGGATAGTTAATGTTCTAAGCTTCGTTTTGATATAAAGATCACGTGAAACGGACTTACGGTTTAGGATTTATTACCAAATTACTAAAAGTAGTTCGAATCCGTAAACGAAAGTTCGTAACTGTAATTGAACCGTCGTAAACTATGTAACGTCATGGCGAATCTTGGTAAATAAATACTAGAGGTAAAAAGGAAGGTGTGGAAGAAAACCGTATGTCAAAAGGATCATTTTTCGATTTATTAAAAATGTTCGAGTCGAGGTTAAACGCGAACGAACCCCTAAAAGACGACTCTTTTATAACTTCGGTAAAACACTTAGAGAACGGGCGATAAAACTCGGAGTATAGTATTGGTTCGTAACGATAGACCTTAGAACTCATATGACTTAAGTATGTCCTAAGTATAAGTACAATGACATGTCGTATTAACGAACGAATGTCGGGTCGGATCAGTGATAAAAGTAATCCACAAAAAGGGGTATAACGAGATAACTCGAGAACGTGTTTCGAATTAAGTATAACTTAACTTTTAATATGTTAAGTGATTAATCCCGAATGCCTTGGCTATTTATAGATCACCAAGCTGAACCGGGACCCGCTACCACTACCCCTTACCGTACTCGACTACCAGGCAAGTTTCAATTCCCTTCTTTTAGGCTGTTGTTGTGATTGAATAAATATATATATATATGATTGCTGATATACATATGCCATTGCATGCATGCCTACCTTCAAGTTGAATTGATATACTTGTTCCCTGAATGTTAGTGTTGGCTTATAAGCTAGATAGTTATATATCAGTTATAAGCCGGTTGTTGTAAGACCCTCATAGAAGGGCGTATACATCTTATTAATCAAAAATAGACCGGGAGTCAATATTCCTTGATATATCGAGATTACCTCGGAGGAAAATATTTAAGTAAATATTTTCTATTATTTGGGCGACGAATATTATTTGAATATTCGTTCGAGACTAATTATTTTAACGATCCTTACTTCAAATAATTATTTGAACGTAACTATTCAACGAATAATATTTCTCAATATTCATTCAGAGTCGAATTGATTATCGATTATTATTTCGAATATTCTTCTAAAGATGAGACTACTAAATGAATATTATTTGGATATTCTTTTAGACTATTATTTTATTAAATAAATATTACTTTTGAATATTCATTTAAGATATTAAATACTTGATGAATATTATTTTAATATTCATCTGAAGCTTGATTTAATTATCGAATATTATCTCGAATATTCCTTAAGGCTTGGATTACTAAATGAATATTACTTGATATTCATTTAGGATATTATTCATTAAATGAATATTACTTTTGAATATTCATTTAAATTCCTAATTAATTATGAATATTACCTTAAATATTCTTTTTAGTTCTTATTAATTAATGAATATTGTTTTGAATATTCATTTAAATATTTATTTATTCAATAAATATTCTCCTTATATTTCTTCAGGGATTATTTTGAGAAATACTCTGATTAAAGATATTCTTTCATATTCCTAAATATTCTGTAAAATATTTTAATTCAATAAATATTCTCTGAATATTTATTCCATACTTAGAATAACCTCGATAAGGTTTATCTTCTTCGATTATTACAGAAAATATTTCGGAGTCATATTATTATTAATCATATATCAAGAAAGGTTCTCAGACATCATTCTTCTTTGAGTCTATCTCCCTAATAATAAGGGAACCTTACTTGGAAAATGTTAATTATCTTGTCGACTTCCCGGTCATAAAGTATTCTCTTCACTCTCAACTCGGGTGCTATTGACTTATTAAGTCGTTGTTTACCTTCTCATCTTTCGAGGGGTAAAATTGTTGGAACAAGTTGAGATTCGTTACCAAGCAGTAGCTTGGAAGTTATTGGTGAATTTTCCTTTCCAACTAGATACGACTACTTTGTGGAGTCTTATCAACAAGTATTATACTTGGGGAAAGGGGGATGAACGTTACATTCAGAATCATGAATTCTATTTGAACTAGGAGTCGTGTAAGAGGCCGAGTAGCGCCGGTCCATCCCCTTTGGCCCAACCGTTGGCCGGGGAGAGCTAGCAAGTCGGTAGACAAGTACAGCCGTCAGTTCTTCCTTCTACCGGTAGTAAATCTAAATTGAGCTGTACGATCTCGACTGATCATAAAGATTGGAACAGCGGGCGCGGTGAATACTCCATCATTGGTTCATCATCCAAATTTATTTATTTCCTGCAACATGATTACTGTTGGCAGAGTTGGAAAAGGGTCATAACTGGAATTGCAACCTTTTCTTGCAAGTTCCTCTTCTTAATAACAATAAGAATATCTCGCTTACTTTGATGTAGCAGATATTTCTACTAACAAATACTTTAAGTTACCTTGTAAATTCATCGTTCATATTATACTGGCATCATTTCCGTAAATGCATGGCATAGGGTTTGAAAGATACTTTTGAACTGTTATACATTATCGTTCAGTTATATGTTATTGTTGGTGGGCTATTGCTCACCCTTGCTTTATTATTATATCACAACAACAGCTAGACCAGATGACTCGCACAAGGCGCACTCGACGCGGGCGAGGACGATGAGACTACCAGAGCTGAAGAAGAAGCTATTGGTAGGGTATATTTATTCTTTCAGTACCAAGAACATGGTCTAATATGACTTATGTAAATGGATGGCAAAGAGTATGTATTTATATTGAAATTCTTTTGGATTGTAAGAACTCATAACGCGATTAATAAAAATTTGATTGTTACTCTGATTTCATCTCTGGGACTATAACGGGTGTGTTTTATATTGTTGTGTTGGGTTATTGAGACGTAATTTATTTTATGTTAAGGAAAGTTCAATTGTTGTGGACAAAATTGGAAACCGTAACCACCGGATCCCGGACCCCGGATCTGGGGGTGTTACAGAAGTGGTATCAGAGCGTACGTTATAAACCCCAGAGATGAGGTGACGTTAAAACAATAAATTCAATAAGATAATAAGAACTCTTGCCAAGTTCATAGTCGGACTACTTAATGTAGTGATGACATATAAAACCCTTATGGGAACTCGTAAGTATAATGATAGTAACTTAGCTTGATATCGTATCGACGAGTAAGGCGACTGACCTTGAGGCATACGAGCAACAGCGCGATGATGCTTTATATGCTGAAGATCAGCGGGTAATTCGATGGAGTACCCTACTGGAGACCCGGAAGAGGTTCTAGCAGATAAGGAAAATCCTGTTAGGATAAGGAGCTTACCCATGGGTAATGAGGGTCGCAGCCAGAATGACTGTGATGATTAAGATATGGAGCTCAGAAAAGTGAGTATAAAGAACCGAGATATAATTAAGAGATCTGAAGATGCATGTTGAATTCATAGCCGGACTACCAGATGTGGTACCAGCAAGAAAGAAGGATTGGAAGAATTACTTGAGATCTTGTAACACCCCTAGATCCGGGGTCAGGGATCTGGTCGTTACCGTCTCAATTCCCATCCACAGTTCAACATAAATATTAAATTACAACCTTGTGACCCAAAACAATAACATAAAACACACCCGTTATAGTCCCAGAGATGAAATCAGAGTAACAACCAAATTTTATTAAACACATTATGAGTTCTTACAACCCAAAAGAATTTTAATATAAATACATACTCTTTGCCATCCATTTACATGAGTCATACTAGACCATATACTTGGTACTGAAAGAATAAATCTATCCTACCAATAGCTTTCTCTTCGGCTCTGGTAGTCTCATCGTCCTCGCCAGCATCGAGTGCGCCTTGTGCGAGTCATCTGGTCTAGCTGTTGTTGTGATATAATAATAAAGCAAGGGTGAGCAATAGCCCACCAACAATAATATTTAACTGAACGATAATATATAACAGTTCAAAAGTATCTTTCAAACCATATGCCATGCATTTACGGAAATGATGCCAGTATAATATGAACGATGAAGTTACAAGGTAACTCAAAATGTAAATATATGAGGGAATATCTGTTATGTCGAAAATAAGCAAGATATTATAAAGAGGAACTTGCAAGGAAAATATTGCAATTCCAGTTACGAACACTTTTCTAGCTCTGCCAACAGTAATCATGTTGCAGGAAATAAATAAGTTTGGATGATGAACCAATGATGGAGTATTCACCGCGCCCGCTGTTCCAATCTTGATGATCAGTCAAGATCGTACAGCTCAAATTAGATTTACTACCGGTAGAAGGAAGAACTGACGGCTTTACTTGTCTACCGCCTTACTAGCTCTCCCAGGCCAACGGTTGGGCCAAAGGGGATGGACCGGCGCTACTCGGCCTCTTACACGACTCCTAGTTCCAATAGAATTCATGATTCTGAATGTAACGTTCGTCCCCCTTTCCCCAAGTATAATACTTGTTGATAAGACTCTACAAAGTAGTCGTATCTAGTTGGAAAGGAAAATTCACCAATAACTTCCAAGCTATTGCTTGGTAACGAACATCAACTTGTTCCAACAATCTTACCCCTCGAAAGATGAGAAGGTAAACACAGACTTAATGAGTCCATAGCAACCAAGTTGCGAGTGAAGAGGATAAATTATGACCGGGAAGTCAACAAGATAAATAACGTTGCTCAAGTAGGTTCCCTTATAATATGGAAGTTTGAGCGAGCATTTAAATCCTTTTAAGATAGATTTAAATGAAAAAGAAAGAGTTGGGAACCTTTCCTTGATAAAATAGTCGTAAAAAGACTCCGAAATATTTTACATAATATCTGGAGGTGGAAGGTAATCTCCGAATAATATAAATTATTTTAAAAAGAATTTTAAAAGGATTAAATAAATATTCCAAGAATATTTATTTACTCAATAATAATTATGGAATATTATTAACTCATAATATTGCTCGTAAGTAATCCTCGAATGAATATATGGAATTATTTAATAAATAAATCCCTCCTTAAATGAATATTCGAAATAATATTCATTAAATAATTAAACTCCAATAAATATTTAAAATAGTATTCAATAAATAAGTCGAACCTTAAATGAATATTTGAAAATAATGTTCATTTAATATTTACTCTTTTAATTGAAAATCCAAATAGCATTCATTTAATAAATAATCTTCTAAATGAATATCCAAATAATATTCATTTAGTAATTAAAACTTTAAAGGAATAATCGAAATAATATTCCTTAAGTAAATAGAACTTCCAATGAATATTTTAAAATAATATTCATTAAGTACATAAAACCTTAAATGAATATTCGAAAGTAATATTCATTTAATAAATAACATTTTAAAGAATATCAAAATAATATTAATTAAATATCAACTCTAAATGAATATTCAAAATTAACATTCATTTATTATCTCTCGACTAAGATAATACTCGAATAACATTCCTCGAAATATTTCTAAGTAATTGATACTTTATGTAATATAATAACGTTTAACAATAACCTTCCTCGGATAAATAATAATCTGTCGTTGAAATCCCTCCGGGTTTCCACGACTATCTATAACTCAAAATACCGACTCCCGGTCTATATTTAGAATGAATATCATATGCCCTTCGCTAAGGGTCTTACCAAAACAATCCGGCTTATTACTGATAAATCGTATCTAGTCTATAAGCCAATATCAATTCAGGGAACAAGTATCACAAAAAAACCAGAGTCACAATATAATTGGAAACAGGCATGCATGCGATGGCATATGTAAAACAGAAATCATATACATATATTATCACAACATCAGGTTCAAAGGTTTGAACACTTGCCTGGTAGTCGGGTGTGGGTAGAGGTAGCGTGTCCCGGTTCAGCTCGGTGATCTATAAACAATCAGAATATTCGAGATTAATCACCTAACACTTCTTTAGAAGGTTACGTATAACTTTACTTAAGTCGAAACACGCTTTCAAGTTATCTCGTTATGCACCCTTTTGTATAACTCTTTTTATTACCGATACGATCCGACTTTTGTTCGTTATTAAGACATGTCATTGTACTTACACTTGACATATACTTAAGCCGGGTAAGTCCTAAGGTCGGTCGTTTATGAACCAAGATTATACCTCGAGTTTTATCGCCCATTTTCTAAGTGTTTTACCAAAGTTATAACCAAGTATCCATTTTAGGGGTTCGTTTATATTTAACCTCGACTTGAACATTTTTATAAAATCGAAAAACGATCCAAATGACATGTGGTTTTCTTTCAAATCTTCCTCATGACCTTTAATATTTAATTACCATGATTCGTCACAAAATTTCATATTTTACCGAGGTTCAATTTTAATAACGAACTTGTAGTTACGGTTTCGAACAACTTTTACTAAGTCGGCCATAACTCCTAAACCGTAAGTCGGAATGCTTCGATTCTTTCGCCAAAGCGATCTATGACTCGAGATCTACAAGGTTAGGTCATGTATCCATTAAGGTCAGAAATTTAACCTAACTGTTATGCACGAATTACTAAGGTCTAATGAAAATCGGGCATTACGACGGCTATAAATCGAACGTTTCAAAATTGTTTTCAACACAACCAAGCCACACCGGGCATCCATACATCTTATACACATGTTATACATCTCAACAAGTCCAGGAATATTACTCTTCACCATCATAATCATCATATGGTCAAACCAACTAGAAGATCATGCTCATGATAACACTAATGTCATAACTATGCTAAAATCCACCAAAAACATACATAATCTTAAAATAAGATCTAGGGTTCTTAAGGATTATACCTTCCTTGGAGAGTGTCCTAGCCTTACTAAGCTTGTTATAGTCCTTGTATAGCCTCAACAAAGCTTAGATCATCCAAACAAAACAAGAAATCAAAGTTAGTTTCTAAGGGTTACTATTCATCATCACTTTTGTAAAAATCATAGAAAATCGAAAAATAAGAGTTTGGCTCTCAAATTTTTACCACATCTTGGCCTCTTCATAAGCTTTGTTTTGAGTCATATATCATCTAATTTGAAGCTTCGTAGCTATGGTTTTGAACCCGTTTTTCCTACTGGACAGAAACTGGTCAGATTTGTTGCCCCAACTTTGAGCATGGATTTGACTAGGCTATACTACTTTGTTGGCCATGAAATTTTGAACGAACCTTACACATGGTGTGGAGAGGCTATGGTCAAAATTTGGTGATTTTAGAAGCTCTAGATTTTGAGATATGAATTTTTCTTTCATGGCTATTCTTGCTGGGCAGTTTTGAAGAAATGGAGAGAATGGAGTTTGCTTGGCTTGTCTTTGATCTCATCTAGTCTAAATGAATTATTGTTGATAATATCTTGCATAAAGCCACTTTAATAAAGTGCTTTGGTCATGGATGAGCTAATCAAGTGGACAAGTGTTGCATTCTTGTGGCAAGGTGTGTGTTGTAAGCTAAGTGCTTGGTTGGTTTTCTAATGATGCTAGTTAACTTGTAACTAGCTTGGTTACTTGATGTTATCCACTAGCACATGCATGTATTTTGATTCCTTGCTTGTTTCCTTGTCCGTTTATTACTCAATTCATTGATCGTTCGGAGGAATAACTCATTCGTTTCTAGTTAGGGTTTTACTGACAACCTTCTTAACATTTATAATACCATTCTCCATCTTTCTTGGTAACTCTCGAATTTAAATTCCTTAAATCCTCTCATTAAATCCTTAAGTCTATCAGTGTCCAGGGAATTCTCGGAGAAAATAAAAATGCTGTTTTTCAGAATCCGACAGCTTTTACATACACTTATTTTCCCCTCGAATCACTAATACGAATTCAAAAATCCATTCCGGGTACTTCTATATACTGTCGTCTCATAATATTCTCATTCCCACCAAAAACACTATTCATCCATTTTTCTTTACTTACTCTCTCGGTTTATACAAATGTCCCGGTTCTCTTTCGAACATTCCTTAACCCTTTTACGGAACCACCGGACTAATAACAGATATCGATTTGGATGACATAAGAATAATCTTCTTCATTGGAATTGCCACCTCTTAATTTCCTAGGAGATAGATAATTCTTATATAAGTTGTCAACCAATACCATTCTTCATGGCATATCATAATTGAATCCGAATCCATTCAATATCCTATTAACCCATTGATACATTCATACTCCAATACATAATAAAAAGTTTTAATTAGTACCAAAAATCTGGGTTCTTACAAATTATATCCAAAATTTGGGGTTCTTACAGTCTCCCCTCATTAAAAGGATTCCGTCCCGGAATCAGGTAGGAAACAATCGGGTTCTTGTTTATCATCTAGCTTTCCAGTCCTCGGTTGATCCTTAATCATTTCAACCCGTTTACAGCACATCTCCGTAGTGCTACAGTACTCTCTTTTTCCTTTTTATCAACTTTTCTACTTTTGCACATCACACTATCCTGGTTCTGCTCTTACTCATTCATATAATATCACCCTTATTGGTATCTACAGTGACATCGGTATCACTATCGCATTGCGAATTCGGAGATAACCTCACTCGCACTATGCATTTCCTGATCGCCTTAATCTTCATAATCTCGATCAATATAGAGAAGTGGAAAGATTTATTGAGAGATCACTATGATCAATTGAACATTTGTTATATTGCATAGTTAGTACAGAAGGGGGCCAGCCTTTAGTACTTGACAAGCAATTAAACAAGTTATGGTATTCCACTTAGACTTCTATCACATAGACAGATAGTCACGTAGCAGTACCTCCCCTCCTTAAAGGGTTGTTCTTCTCAATTCATAAAGAAGATGAATAAGAGAAAAGAAAAGAAAAGAATTCTAAAGGATTATAGATTTTTTTTTTTGTAAAATATCATACTCAGAATTTACCTCTGAACTATAGAGGTTCATCAAAGAAGAAAATAATCATGATTATATCCAATACCATTTGATCGCAATTTCACGTGTCAACATATCTTGCTGTTTTGTCCATTATTCTATGGACCTATACTCTGGTTCAATCTTAGCAACACTTTTGGAAAAATCTTTCAACCTCTCAGGTTAAATCTTAGGTTTCTCGCTGGACATCATTGTTACTGACATTCCATGTCATGCTACTAGCTTTTCATATCTATTATATTAACACTATCAGGTTGTCATCCCGATAATTCATCAGAAACCCATTTATTAATCCATTCATAACATTCCTTACTTCACATTCCATAGATGCTTTCCCAGTCTTTTCTTTATCAATCACATCCTTCTTATTATCTGATATTTATTTGCCTCTGTTATTTACTTCCACCTTCATCTCTTTATTGAGGCATCTTTTGCAGTTGGCACCTCCTTATTGGTATCCCGTCACATTTACTCTATAATCATCACATTATTTCAAATTTAAAACCTCCGAAATGAATCTGGCCGATTTCTTTAGCTAGATCCAATATAATCTACTTCTGTCAACTTGTTTCTCATCACTTATTCTTTTCTACCCGCGGTTTTTCACAGGTTGTCTTTCGTAAGTCAGACCAGGTCGTACACCTACCTGCTCGCACTCTTATCATCTGTTGAGCATCTGCATTTTACTGGTGTAGCTTTGCCACAAGAAACACGTTACTACCATGCTATAAGCTTTGGGGGTAAAACTGGCTCGAATGCCACCTTCCGAACACTTTAAACCCTCAGGTGGCCTAATAAGTCTCGGGCTCAACTGCCCTTCTCTCTAAGTCTCATTAATTTTTTCCACGGGAATACATTTAGCATCATGAATCATTAACCTCATATTCTCTATCTTGTTTACGCAGAAGTACACTAACACAAACTTGCTTGTCATTCATCAACATGCCATTTAGCTTATCAATAGCAGCACTTTCTTTATCTTTACGTTGTCATCTACTTTCTTAGAAGAATCACCATCGCTTGTTGCTTACGTAGTGCCTTAATAGCTAACCGTACGAGTTTCAATCCTTTAGGGAGATAAAGTAATCACTATTCCTTATCCATAAGGAACACTTCCTGAACTTGATGTAGATATTACATGAAGTAGATAAAATTGCAGAAGAGTTTCAAGCATCGCAGCTAAGTCAGGTTGATGAAACTATCACTCATGCATCTTCCATAAAAGACTGGAAACTTAATGGTTTACTTCATCAATTTTTTTTTGTATCATGGTCCTGGTTTGCCTCAAAACGGGACCTTCTAAGGTATGTAATATGCTTAAGACCCATCAGGAATCGAATCTTTACTTAAACTACTATTACCGCCGATTCTTGCACAATCATCAGAAGGAATGTAAATTCCTCCATTCCGATATGACCTTCAAGGTCCTTCCTAATATTATTCTGTTTCTTCGGTATGAACATTTGTAATTATTCCTTTATATTTAGACTGTCGGCCACCTCATTGGCCTTTCCTAATAATAGTAATTTCTGGTAATCCTTGTTCTCCGGATACATTTCAATTCAATTTTTTTTTTACCTCATTCTCATCACTGTTGGGTGAAAGCATTCTCCCTTAAGCTCTGCTGAAGGAGAAAAATATATCTATCAGTCTTTTTCCATAAGTCATTCCTTCCAACTACCCGTGGAAACTTTATCACGTTTATTCCCAATCCTACTTAGGATACTTCTTTTCTTAGTTCTTTCCTTATCTTAGGATAATCTCAACCTTTATAGGTTCAATCCATACTCCCTCAGGGTTTCATACATGCATCATCTGGTATATTGTTATTGTGTCTTACATTCTCTTCCAAACTTCTAGTTGGAAACTCAGAATATTAGCTTTTCCTTGTAAGGTATCTTAGGTCGTCCTCATCATTCCTCCTATATTTTCTAGGTACAGGGTACATCAAAACGTCTTTGATCAATACCCTAATAATTCTATCTCTGTTCTTTCTAGAACTCTTTTTAATAATCTGTACAGGTCATTGTTGCCTTAGCAAATCCAACTCATATCATCTGAATTCAAAATGTCTTTATTAGGGTTAGTGCCATCCCTTGTACATTCCCCAGGGTTTGCCTTACTTTATGGATATCTTATCCTTAATTCAACTGCCAAGGAATTCCTGCATCCTATAATTGGCAATCAAATCATGTATCCTTAATAAGGATCTTTTTTCAATCATTCTTATTTGATAATCGATCGGTAGCTTACTGCTAATTTCTTCTTTCAGATAGTGGTCAACCTATTTGACCTTCCAAAAGACAACGTAGGTCTATCTGCTCTTTTACAGAACTTGTTAATGGTAGCAAGGATGTTCTGAAAGATATTGGTCGAATTCAACGTGAATTTCCTAGTGCTTATCGTTCTTCGCAAAGGTACTTGCCTCAGAGAAAGTTCCTACAGCATACTGTTCAATTTCTGACCATTTCTATACTCTCTTCATATACCTTCATTGTTTACTTTCCTCCGTCATAATATATTCATGGTATTCACGATACCCTAACATCATACATCTCAAGTCACTATACTTCCATTTTACTCGTAATCTTGGACAACCTTATACACACGAGTCACTTTAGTACGGGTGACCTCATCCCAAAAAGGTCTAGTGAATTCCCAATAAAAACATGGGCTGTTCAGCAGAAGATTCCTACGATCTCATTAATGTTTCCTTTATATCAGAAGGCCTTGCAGTCGGTGCTTTCTTAGAAGCAACCCTGCTTTGTTCTTTCATTGCTGGTCTAGTCACTTGATAATCCTTTGTGACTTGCCCTCAACTGGCCACACTAAAATTATATATGATTTTAGGGGTTGGCTAATTTAGCATTACTTTTCTAGCAATTGATGGCATAGTGCCTTCTACTTTGATACCTTTCTACCTTTCCAAAACTTTACTTCATATAAGTCTTAATCGACTTCTCGGCACCGTCTCTGGTCACCTTTCCTCTATTTTTATCTTTTCAACTATTCTTATCACTACCACGTGCCACGCAAGCTTACCATTCCTGGCATAACAGCCTTTTCACTTAAGTCAATCTCGGAGTTTCTCAGTCCGACTGGTTTCTTACTTACATTTCCTGTTTTCGTCAAATCTCACTTCATCATTGTATTTCTACAATCAATCGCGATAACCGGGGTCTGTCCACCAACCCATGTAGCGGCTACCTTACCCAATTCACGGGGTTTTCCCCAGTTTCTACTCTCTTCCATGATGTTCTCTGATAATCAGAAAGACAAGGTTTGCCAAAATTCGTTGAAGTTCTTCCCAGAATTAGGGAAATTTTGGTCAATCTATCCATCGACTGGTAACACTAAGGAGACCAGTTTCGAAACCTGAAGAATAGTTCTATGAACCTCCTAGTAGGTAGAACCGTAAGCAGTCATAATTAACGAAATAATCGTCATCGGGTTGGAAATTTAACCCCTGGAGAGGAACCAATTATATACATCCCTTAGAAGGGAATTAACAGTTTTAAACTGAAACTTGTCACAACGTCCTGATACCTATACCTCCTGATATTCAATATTACCAAATGTCAGTCTACCTGACTACCAGTCTCAGAAGGAACATTACCGTCGGAGTTGGTTGTTCCACAAAAATTGGCACTACTAAGGCCATCCGAACCTGATGAACCATGCTGTCCGAATGCATCCGTAAGTACTTTGTCGTGCTGCGCAAGCACACATCCTAATCTTTTATGCGAAGCGTCGTTGGAAGCACAAAGTCTCCCTTTTTCCATTAAATAATGCCAACTCTTGGTCATTACCAATTTCATCTTTTAGCTCCAGGAAGATTTTCTCACATTTTTCTCTTTAACTGCTGATCGTATTACTTGATCCGTTATAATTCCGCGTCGGAGTAAACTTAAGGTAACTACTATAATCCATTCAAAGAAAAGAAAGAATTTAATATTCCTCTGAGTCATATGCATCTAACGTTTCTGGTTCATCATTTCACTGAGTTAAATTAACCCTATACTTAGTCTCTGACAATAGTCTCATTACGAGTTCGTCTTGACTCACTGGTCTTATCTTCCGGTAGGTTCTGAGATCATTGTCTTGCTTACTACTTCCTTATATAACTTTATCCAATCATGCTGTCACTTCCCAATGTTTTCACTCTCTAACTGATTCATTCATAAAATGGACATTTTCTTGAATAAAACAACTTCATCAACCTCAATTTGGTTCCATAAATTACAACCTATGACATCTGCCTTCTCATGGCGAATTATTACTGACAATATTCATACTTATTCATTTATCAAATGATATGGCACTTACTGCCTCTTCTCAACTATTCCTAAGGACTCTGCTCCTCGCCTTATATCGATGCCTTTGATAATCATACATCCTTCTAGCACTCTTTTCGTTAATATGAAAGTCTCTAATGATTCTCATCTATTCCCGTATAAGATCTCAAGTAATTCTTCCAATCCGTCTTACTTGCTGGTACTACCTCCAGTAGTCCAGTCACGAATCCCACATGAATCTTCAGTTCTCTTGCTAATAGCTTAGTTCTTTATGCCCACTTTTCTGAGCACTATACCTTAATCATCTCAGTCTTTCTGGCTACAGCCCTCATTCTTCGAGGGTAAGCTCCTTATCCTAACAAGATTTTCCTTATCTGCTGGAACCTCTTCCGGGTCTCCAGTAGGGTACTCTATTGAATTTACCCGCTGATCTTCAACATATAATAAACCATCATCGCGCTGCTGCTCGTATGCCTCAAGGTCTGTTGCCTTACTTGTCGATGGGATATCGAGCTAAGTTACTATCATGATACTTAATAGTTCCCATAAGAGTTTTATAGGTCATCACTACATTAAGTAGTTCGACTATGAACTTGGCAAGAGTTCTTGTTATCTTAGTGAATTTATTGTTTTAACGTCGCCTCATCTCTGGGGTTTATAACGTACGCTCTGATACCACTTCTGTAACACCCCTAGATCCGGGGTCAGGGATCTGGTCGTTACCGTCTCAATTCCCATCCACAGTTCAACATAAATATTAAATTACAACCTTGTGACCCAAAACAATAACATAAAACACACCCGTTATAGTCCCAGAGATGAAATCAGAGTAACAACCCAATTTTATTAAACACATTATGAGTTCTTACAACCCAAAAGAATTTTAATATAAATACATACTCTTTGCCATCCATTTACATGAGTCATACTAGACCATATACTTGGTACTGAAAGAATAAATCTATCCTACCAATAGCTTTCTCTTCGGCTCTGGTAGTCTCATCGTCCTCGCCAGCATTGAGTGCGCCTTGTGCGAGTCATCTGGTCTAGCTGTTGTTGTGATATAATAATAAAGCAAGGGTGAGCAATAGCCCACCAACAATAATATTTAACTGAACGATAATATATAACAGTTCAAAAGTATCTTTCAAACCATATGCCATGCATTTACGGAAATGATGCCAGTATGATATGAACGATGAAGTTACAAGGTAACTCAAAATGTAAATATATGAGGGAATATCTGCTATGTCGAAAATAAGCAAGATATTATAAAGAGGAACTTGCAAGGAAAATATTGCAATTCCAGTTACGAACACTTTTCTAGCTCTGCCAACAGTAATCATGTTGTAGGAAATAAATAAGTTTGGATGATGAACCAATGATGGAGTATTCACCGCGCCTGCTGTTCCAATCTTGATGATCAGTCAAGATCGTACAGCTCAAATTAGATTTACTACCGGTAGAAGGAAGAACTGACGGCTTTACTTGTCTACCGCCTTACTAGCTCTCCCAGGCCAACGGTTGGGCCAAAGGGGATGGACCGGCGCTACTCGGCCTCTTACACGACTCCTAGTTCCAATAGAATTCATGATTCTGAATGTAACGTTCGTCCCCCTTTCCTCAAGTAAAATTCACCAATAACTTCCAAGCTATTGCTTGGTAACGAACATCAACTTGTTCCAACAATCTTACCCCTCGAAAGATGAGAAGGTAAACACAGACTTAATGAGTCCATAGCAACCAAGTTACGAGTGAAGAGGATAAATTATGACCGGGAAGTCAACAAGATAAATAACGTTGCTCAAGTAGGTTCCCTTATAATATGGAAGTTTGAGCGAGCATTTAAATCCTTTTAAGATAGATTTAAATGAAAAAGAAAGAGTTGGGAACCTTTCCTTGATAAAATAGTCGTAAAAAGACTCCGAAATATTTTACATAATATCTGGAGGTGGAAGGTAATCTCCGAATAATATAAATTATTTTAAAAAGAATTTTAAAAGGTATTTATTTACTCAATAATAATTATGGAATATTATTAACTCATAATATTGCTCGTAAGTAATCCTCGAATGAATATATGGAATTATTTAATAAATAAATCCCTCCTTAAATGAATATTCGAAATAATATTCATTAAATAATTAAACTCCAATAAATATTTAAAATAGTATTCAATAAATAAGTCGAACCTTAAATGAATATTTGAAAATAATGTTCATTTAATATTTACTCTTTTAATTGAAAATCCAAATAGCATTCATTTAATAAATAATCTTCTAAATGAATATCCAAATAATATTCATTTAGTAATCAAAACTTTAAAGGAATAATCGAAATAATATTCCTTAAGTAAATAGAACTTCCAATGAATATTTTAAAATAATATTCATTAAGTACATAAAACCTTAAATGAATATTCGAAAATAATATTCATTTAATAAATAACATTTTAAAGAATATCAAAATAATATTCATTAAATATCAACTCTAAATGAATATTCAAAATTAACATTCATTTATTATCTCTCGACTAAGATAATACTCGAATAACATTCCTCGAAATATTTCTAAGTAATTGATACTTTATGGAATATAATAACGTTTAACAATAACCTTCCTCAGATAAATAATAATCTGTCGTTGAAATCCCTCCGGGTTTCCACGACTATCTATAACTCAAAATACCGACTCCCGGTCTATATTTAGAATGAATATCATATGCCCTTCGCTAAGGGTCTTACCAAAACAATCCGGCTTATTACTGATAAATCGTATCTAGTCTATAAGCCAATATCAATTCAGGGAACAAGTATCACAAAAAAACCCAGAGTCACAATATAATTGGAAACAGGCATGCATGCGATGGCATATGTAAAACAGAAATCATATACATATATTATCATAACAACAGGTTCAAAGGTTTGAACACTTGCCTGGTAGTCGGGTGTGGGTAGAGGTAGCGTGTCCCGGTTCAGCTCGGTGATCTATAAACAATCAGAATATTCGAGATTAATCACCTAACACTTCTTTAGAAGGTTACGTATAACTTTACTTAAGTCGAAACACGCTTTCAAGTTATCTTGTTATGCACCCTTTTGTATAACTCTTTTTATTACCGATACGATCCGACTTTTGTTCGTTATTAAGACATGTCATTGTACTTACACTTGATAACCTCGACTTGAACATTTTTATAAAATCGAAAAACGATCCAAATGACATGTGGTTTTCTTTCAAATCTTCCTCATGACCTTTAATATTTAATTACCATGATTCGTCACAAACTTTCATATTTTACCGAGGTTCAATTTTAATAACGAACTTGTAGTTACGGTTTCGAACAACTTTTACTAAGTCGGCCATAACTCCTAAACCGTAAGTCGGAATGCTTCGATTCTTTCGCCAAAGCGATCTATGACTCGAGATCTACAAGGTTAGGTCATGTATCCATTAAGGTCAGAAATTTAACCTAACTGTTATGCACGAATTACTAAGGTCTAATGAAAATCGGGCATTACGACGGCTATAAATCGAACGTTTCAAAATTGTTTTCAACACAACCAAGCCACACCGGGCATCCATACATCTTATACACATGTTATACATCTCAACAAGTCCAGGAATATTACTCTTCACCATCATAATCATCATATGGTCAAACCAACTAGAAGATCATGCTCATGATAACACTAATGTCATAACTATGCTAAAATCCACCAAAAACATACATAATCTTAAAATAAGATCTAGGGTTCTTAAGGATTATACCTTCCTTGGAGAGTGTCCTAGCCTTACTAAGCTTGTTATAGTCCTTGTATAGCCTCAACAAAGCTTAGATCATCCAAACAAAACAAGAAATCAAAGTTAGTTTCTAAGGGTTACTATTCATCATCACTTTTGTAAAAATCATAGAAAATCGAAAAATAAGAGTTTGGCTCTCAAATTTTTACCACATCTTGGCCTCTTCATAAGCTTTGTTTTGAGTCATATATCATCTAATTTGAAGCTTCGTAGCTATGGTTTTGAACCCGTTTTTCCCACTGGACAGAAACTGGTCAGATTTGTTGCCCCAACTTTGAGCATGGATTTGACTAGGCTATACTACTTTGTTGGCCATGAAATTTTGAACGAACCTTACACATGGTGTGGAGAGGCTATGGTCAAAATTTGGTGATTTTAGAAGCTCTAGATTTTGAGATATGAATTTTTCTTTCATGGCTATTCTTGCTGGGCAGTTTTGAAGAAATGGAGAGAATGGAGTTTGCTTGGCTTGTCTTTGATCTCATCTAGTCTAAATGAATTATTGTTGATAATATCTTGCATCAAGCCACTTTAATAAAGTGCTTTGGTCATGGATGAGCTAATCAAGTGGACAAGTGTTGCATTCTTGTGGCAAGGTGTGTGTTGTAAGCTAAGTGCTTGGTTGGTTTTCTAATGATGCTAGTTAACTTGTAACTAGCTTGGTTACTTGATGTTATCCACTAGCACATGCATGTATTTTGATTCCTTGCTTGTTTCCTTGTCCGTTTATTACTCAATTCATTGATCGTTCGGAGGAATAACTCATTCGTTTCTAGTTAGGGTTTTACTGACAACCTTCTTAACATTTATAATACCATTCTCCATCTTTCTTGGTAACTCTCGAATTTAAATTCCTTAAATCCTCTCATTAAATCCTTAAGTCTATCAGTGTCCAGGGAATTCTCGGAGAAAATAAAAATGCTGTTTTTCAGAATCCGACAGCTTTTACATACACTTATTTTCCCCTCGAATCACTAATACGAATTCAAAAATCCATTCCGGGTACTTCTATATAGTGTCGTCTCATAATATTCTCATTCCCACCAAAAACACTATTCATCCATTTTTCTTTACTTACTCTCTCGGTTTATACAAATGTCCCGGTTCTCTTTCGAACATTCCTTAACCCTTTTACGGAACCACCGGACTAATAACAGATATCGATTTGGATGACATAAGAATAATCTTCTTCATTGGAATTGCCACCTCTTAATTTCCTAGGAGATAGATAATTCTTATATAAGTTGTCAACCAATACCATTCTTCATGGCATATCATAATTGAATCCGAATCCATTCAATATCCATCTATTAACCCATTGATACATTCATACTCCAATACATAATAAAAAGTTTTAATTAGTACCAAAAATCTGGGTTCTTACAAATTATATCCAAAATTTGGGGTTCTTACAGATCTTATACGGAAATAGATGAGAATCCTTAGAGATTTTCATCTTAACAAAGAAAGAGTTAGAGGGATGTATGATTATCAATGACATCGATTTAGGGCGAGGAGCAGAGTCCCTAGGAATAGTTGAGAAGGAGGCAGTAAGTGCCCTATCATTTGATAAATGAATAAGTATGAATATGGTCAGTAATAATTCGCCATGAGAAGGCAGATGTCATAGGTTGTAATTTATGGAACCAAATTGAGGTTGATGAAATTGTTTTATTCAGGAAAATGTCCATTTTATGAATGAATCAGTTAGAAAGTGAAAACATTGGGAAGTGACAGCATGATTGGATAAAGTTATATAAGGAAGTAGTAAGCGAGACAATGATCTCAGAACCTACCGGAAGATAAGACCAGTGAGTCAAGATGAACTCGTAATAAGACAACTGCCAGAGACTGAGTATAGAGTTAATTCAACTCAGTTAAATGATGAACCAGAAACGCTAGATGCATGTGATTCAGAGGAATATTAAATTCCTTCTTCTCTTTGAATGGATTATAGTAGTACATTAAGTTTATTCCGATGCGGAATTGTAATAGATCAAGTAATACGATCAGCAGTTAAAGAGAAAAATGTGAGAAAATCTTCCTGGAGCTAAAAGGTGAAATTGGTAATGACCAAGAGCTGGCATTGCTTAATGGAAAAAGGAGATTTTGTGCTTCCAACGACGCCTTGCATAAAGGGTTAGGTAGACCGACATTTGGTAGTATTGACTATCAGGACGTACAGGTATCAGGATATTGTGACAGGTTTCAGTTTGAAACGGTTGATTCCCTTCTAAGGGATGGATATAATTGATTCCTCTCCAGTGGGTAAACTTCCAATCTGATGATGATTATTTCGTTAACTATGACTGCTTATGATTCCACCTGCTTGGAGGTTCATAGAACTATTCTTCAACTTTCGAAACTGGTCTCCTTAATGTTACCAGTAAGTGGGTAGATTGATCAAAATTTCCCTGAGTCTGGAAAGGAATTCGGTGAATTTTGGCAAACCTTGTCTTTCTGATTATCAGAGAATGTCATGGAAGAGAGTAGAAACTGGAGCAAACCCTATGATTTGGGTAAGGATGCTGTAAAATGGGTTAGTAAACGGACCCTGAGCATTACAATCGACGGTAGTGATAAAATGATGAAGTGAGATTGGACGAAAATAGGAAATGTAAGTAAGAAACTAGCCGGACGGAGAAACTCCGGGATTGACTTAAGTGAAAAGGCTGTTATGCCAGGAATGGTAAGCTTGCATGGCACGTGGGATTGATAAGAATAGTTGAAAAGATAAAAGTGGAGGAAAGGTGACCGGAGACGGTGCCGAGTAGTCGATTAAGACTTATATGGAGTAAAGTTTTGGAAAGGTAGAAAGGTATCAAAGAAGAAGGCACTATGCCGGCAATTGCTAGAAAAGTAATGCTATTAGCCAACCCCTAAAATCATATATTTTTATTTTAGTGTGGCCAGTTGAGGCCAAGTCACAAAGGATTATCGAGTGACTAGACCAGCAATGAAAGGACAAAGCAGGGTTGCTTCTAAGAAAGCACAGACTGCAAGGGCTTCTGATATAAAGGAAACATTAATGAGATCGTAGGAATCTTCTGCTGAACAACCCATGTTTTGATTGGGAATTCACTAGACCTTTTTGGGATGGGGTCACCCGTGCTGATGTGATTCATGTATATATGATTATCCAAGACTACGAGTAAAAATAGAAGTATAATGACTTGAGACGTTTGATGTTGGGGTATTATAACTACCCTGAATATATTATGACTAAGGAAAATAAACAACGAAGGTTTATGAAGAGAATATGGAAATGGTCAGAGATGGATCAGTATGCTGTAGAAATTTTGTCTAAGGCAAGTACATTTGAGAAGAACGATAAGTACTAAGAGATTCACGTTGAACTCGACCAATATCTTTCAAAACATCCTTGCCACCATTACCAAGTTCTGTAAGAGAGCAGATAGGCATACGTTGCCTTTTGGAAGGCCAAATAGGCTGACAACTATCTGAAAGAAGAGGGTGGCATTAAACCACCGGTCGATTATCAAATGAGAATGATTGAAAAGAGACCTTTATTAAGGATACATGATCTGATTGCCAATTATAAGATGCAAGAATCCCTTGGCAGTTGAATTAAGGATAGGATATCCATAAATTAAGACAAACCCTGGGGAATGCACAAGGGGTGGCATTAACCCTTCAGATGATATGAGTTGGACTTGCTAAGGCAACAATGACCGGTAAGGATTATTAAAAAGAGTTCTGGAAAGAACATAGATAGAATTATTAGAGTATTGATCAATGACATTTTGATATATCCGGTACCCAGAAAATACCGGAGGAATGATAAGGATGGCCTACGAAACCTTACAAGGAAAGGGTAATATTCCGAACTTCAAAAATGGAAGTTTGGTAAGGAATGTATGACATCGTAACAATAATGCCAGATGAGGCATGTATGAAACCGTGAGGAAGTATGGGTTGAACCTATAAAGGTTGAGATTATCCTAAGATAAAGAAAGAACTAAGAAAAAGAAGTATCCTAAGTAGGATTGGTAATAAACGTGATAAAGTTCCCACGGGTAAGTGGAAGCAATGACTTATGGAAATGACTGATAGTTATATTTTCTCCTTCAGCAGAGCTTAAGGGAGGATACTTTAACCCAACAGTGATGGGAATGAGGTAGAAAAACTTGAGCTGGAATGTACCTAGAAAACATGGGTTACAAGAAATCATTATCATCAAGAAAGGCCAATGAGGTGGCCGACAATCTAAGTATAAAGGAGTAATTACAAATGTTCATACCGAAGAAACAGGATGATATTTGGAAGGACCTTGAAGGTCATATCGGAATGGAGGAATTTACATTCCTTCTGATGACTGTGCAAGAATTAACAGTAATAATAGTTTAAGTAAAGATTCGATTCCTGATGGAGTCTTAAGCATATTACGTACCTTAGAAGGTCCCGTTTTGAGGCAAACCAGGACCATGGTACAAAATTGATGAAGTAAACCGTTAAGTTTCCAGTCTTTTATGGAAGATGCATAAGTGATAGTTTCATCAACCGGACCTAGCTGCGATGCTTGAAACTCTTCTGCAATTCTATCTTCTTCACGTTATATCTACATAAAGTTCAGGAAGTGTTCCTTATGGATAAGGAATAATGATTACTTTGTCTCCCTAAGGGATTTAAAACCCGTAGGGTTAGCTATTAACGCACTACGTAAACAACAAGCGATGGTGATTCTTCTAAGAAAGGAGATGACAACGTAAAGATAAAGAAAGTGCTGCTATTGATATGCTAAATGGCATGTTGATGAATGACAAGCAAGTTTATGTTAGTGTACTTCTGCACAAACAAGATAGAGAATATGAGGTTGATAATTCGTGATGCTAAACGTATTCCCGTAGAAAGAATTAATGAGACTTGGAGGGAAGGGCGGTTGAGCCCAAGACTTATTGGGCCACTTGAGAGTTTAAAGTGTTCGGACGGCGGTATTCGAGCCAGCCTTACCCCCAAAATTATAGCACGGTCATAACGGGTTTTCATGTGGCCAGGCTACGCCAGTAAAATGCAGATGTTCAACAGATGATAGGAGTACGAGCATGTAGATATACGACCTGGTCTGACTTATGAAAGACAACCTGTGGAAAACCACGGATAGAAAAGAACAAGTAATGAGAAACAAAGTTGGCAGAAGTAGATTATATGAATCTAAGTTAAAGGAATCGGGCCAGATTCATTTCGGAAAGTTAAATTGAAATAACGTGATGATTATAGAATAAATGAGACGAAATACCGATAAGGAGGTACCAAGTGCAAAAAGGTGTCTCAATAAAGAGGTGAAGGTGAAAGTAAATAATAGAAATGAGTAAGAATCAGCTAATAAGAAGGATGTGATTGATAAAGAAAAGGCTGGGGAAGAAACTATGGAATGAGAAGCAAGGAATGTTATGAATGGGTTTTCTAATGAATTCTCAGGATGACAACCTGATAGTGTCAATATTATAGTTATGAAAAAGCTAGTAACATGATATGGGATGTCAGTAATAATGATGTCAAGTGAGAAATCTAAGATTTAACCTGAAAGGTTGAAGGATTTCCCGAATGTGAGTATCGCTAAGATTGAACAAGAGTATTTGTCCACAGAATAATGGACAAAGCAGCAAGATATGTTGACACGTGAGATTGCGATAAAATAGTATTGGATATAATTATGATTAATTTCTTCTTTGATAAACCTCTATAGTTCAGAGGAAAATTCTGAGTATGATATTCTACAATCATCAAAGCTTTTTATAATCCTTTAGAACTCTTTTCTCTTCCTCTCTCTTATTCATCTTCTTTATGAATTGAGAAGAACAACCCTTTTAGGAGGGGAGGTACTGCTACGTGACTATCTGTCTATGTGATAGAAGTCTAAGTGGAATGCCATGACTTGTTTAATTGCTTGTCAAGTACTAAAGGCTGGCCCCCTTCTGTACTAACTATGCAATATAGCAAATGTTCAATTGATCATAGTGATCTCTCAATAAATCTTTCCACTTCTCTATGTTGATCGAGATTGCGAAGATTAAAGCGATCAGGAAATGCACAGTACGAGCGAGGTTACCTCCGAATCGTAGGGTGATAGTGATACCAATGTTACTGCATGTATCAATAAGGATAAGACTGAGTAAGAGTATAACCCGGATAGTGAGTTGTACAAAAAGTAGCAACGTTGATGGAAAAAAAAAGGATAAAGCATGAATTGTAGCACTAGAAGATGTGCTGAGGAAGGGTAGAACGACTAAGAATTGACTGGGAAGCTAAAGAGTGAACGGCAGGCAAACGACTCTTTGCTTCCTACCTGATTCCGGGACGGAATCCTTTTAAGGAGGGGAGACTGTAAGAACCCCAAATTTTGGATATACTTAAAACTTTTTATTAAGTAAGGATAAAACGAGGAACAATGATTCCGACAACAAGGTCACCAGCTCTAATGAATGGTGGTTTCAAAGAACAATGATTGTAATGAATGGATATTGCTTTGGACAATGATCCTGATGCATTGGTATATTGTCAGAATAGAGTAATTCGATGGTTGAGGACCCAGATAAGAATAATCTACCATCCAGGAAGGAGCTAATGGATCCTTGAAGGGAAATGAGTACGTGCATAGTATTTCCCGTACGTGCATAGTGTTTCCTGTACGTGCATAGTAATTTGGTGGATGAATAGTGATTTTGTAAGTTGGAAAACTTTTCACTCCACCCTATGTACGGGACGTGATATGGATGTTTCGAAGTTATATTAGTAATACGCGGAGGAAATAATTGAATGCAGAGACGATCGGAATTCAGAAATTCCAAATTCTTTTCGGTATAATATTTGACCGGACAGTGGATTAAATATTATTATAATCCAAGAATTGAGATATTAACTTTGAGGATTTGATATTTTGGGATGTTATTATATTTGATTTAAGAATGAAGGTAGGAAACCACTGAGGAGTGGTTATGGCTACAATGTAATAATTGATATTTGGAAAGAATGAATGGAATTAGACTTTATTATTTCTATGTCTTGAAGAATGCTAAAGGGTACCAACGTAGGTAAGAATAATCTATCTTCTAAGGGAATAAGATATGGCAATTTCAAGCAGGAGAATATTCTCATGTCATCTAGATCGGTAACGATTAATCCAGTAGTTCCGTAAAAAGGATAAGGAACGATCGAAAGAGAATACGGACAATTGCACCACCCTAAGAGAACAAGTAAAGAATACAAAATGAATAGTGTTTTGGTGGGAGTATATAATAATATGAGACGACACTATATAGAAGCATTCGGAACGGATTTCCGAGTTCGTATTAGTGATCCAGGGGGAAAATAAATGTATGTAAAAGCTGTCGGATTCTGAAAAACCGCACTTTTATTTTCTCCGAGAGTTCCCTGGACACTGATAACCTTAAGTATTTAACGAATGGATTTAAGGAATATAAATTGGAAAGTTAGAATGAAAGATGGAGAATGAAAGTATTAATATTAAAAAGGATTCCCGGTAAACCCTAATTAGAAATCCGTGAAATATTCCTACGAACAATCGATCGAAACGGGCAATAACCGGACAAGTAATCAAGCAGGGGAGCAAGATGCATGCATGTGCAAGAGGATAAGACCAAGTGACCAAGCTAGTTACAATGCTAACTAGTAACACTAGAGATCAAACTACTTAGTAAGCCTTAATACCTCATCAAGACCACAAGATCTTAACACATGGCTCAAGTGATGCATGCAATGACATAGCCACTTTATTAAAGCCACTTTATACAAGATATTTTCTAAACCAAGCAATAATTCACACAAAATAGATGAGAGCAAAGTGAAGCAAGCCAAACAACTCCATTCTCCCATTTTTTTTCTTCCATTCGGCTTTAAGGAAATTCAAAAACAAAAGTCCACCTTCCACTCCTTGTCTGATCTTGTAGTTTTTAAGGTGAGTTCTATATTTCAAGAAACTAATCTCCTAGAAATTTCAAGTCCAAAATCCTTTGTTTCCATTTTCAAATAAATCATTTACAAGGAGGGTGAATAGTGTTCTTCAAGAACTAATGTTGGTTTTCTTTGATTTTTATGGTTGATTTAGCTAGCTTAAGGCCACCCAAGGATCATACAAAGCTTAGTGAGGCTAGAACACACTCCAAGGAAGGTATAAAGCTCTTGAAACCCTAACCCTTGTTTGAGATTTAAGCATGTTTATGATAGTTATAACTTAGTTATGGTTATGTTAAGATTATAAGCATGATTATGTATGGATTTTGGATTAATGATGTAAATAGCTAGATGAACGGAAAGGCATTGCTTGGCCTCAGTTCATGTATATAAGTCATGTATATGTTGTTTGGGTTGGATACTATGTTCATGGGAAGATTCGAAATTGGTAGATATTCGATTTACAGCCGTTATAATGCCCGATTTTGCAATACCATGTTTTGTATGCCATTTTCCATGTCGAACCCCTACTGTCCAGAGACCTTATCTGCCATGATAGGATAGGTAATGTTCTAAGCTTCGTTTTGATATAAAGATCACGTGAAACGGACTTACGGTTTAGGATTTATGACCAAATTACTAAAAGTAGTTCGAATCCGTAAACGAAAGTTCGTAACTGTAATTGAACCCTCGTAAACTATGTAACGTCATGGCGAATCTTGGTAAATAAATACTAGAGGTAAAAAGGAAGGTGTGGAAGAAAACCGTATGTCAAAAGGATCAGTTTTCGATTTATTAAAAATGTTCGAGTCGAGGTTAAACGCGAACGAACCCCTAAAAGACGACTCTTTTATAACTTCGGTAAAACACTTAGAAAACGGGCGATAAAACTCGGAGTATAGTATTGGTTCGTAACGATAGACCTTAGAACTCATATGACTTAAGTATGTCCTAAGTATAAGTACAATGACATGTCGTATTAACGAACGAATGTCGGGTCGGATCAGTGATAAAAGTAATCCACAAAAAGGGGTATAACGAGATAACTCGAGAACGTGTTTCGAATTAAGTATAACTTAACTTTTAATATGTTAAGTGATTAATCCCGAATGCCTTGGCTATTTATAGATTACCAAGCTGAACCGGGACCTGCTACCACTACCCCTTACCGTACTCGACTACCAGGCAAGTTTCAATTCCCTTCTTTTAGGCTGTTGTTGTGATTGAATAAATATATATATATGATTGCTGATATACATATGCCATTGCATGCATGCCTACCTTCAAGTTGAATTGATATACTTGTTCCCTGAATGTTAGTGTTGGCTTATAAGCTAGATAGTTATATATCAGTTATAAGCCGGTTGTTGTAAGACCCTCATAGAAGGGCGTATACATCTTATTAATCAAAAATAGACCGGGAGTCAATATTCCTTGATATATCGAGATTACCTCGGAGGAAAATATTTAAGTAAATATTTTCTATTATTTGGGCGACGAATATTATTTGAATATTCGTTCGAGACTAATTATTTTAACGATCCTTACTTCAAATAATTATTTGAACGTAACTATTCAACGAATAATATTTCTCAATATTCATTCAAAGTCGAATTGATTATCGATTATTATTTCGAATATTCTTCTAAAGATGAGACTACTAAATGAATATTATTTGGATATTCTTTTAGACTATTATTTTATTAAATAAATATTACTTTTGAATATTCATTTAAGATATTAAATACTTGATGAATATTATTTTAATATTCATCTGAAGCTTGATTTAATTATCGAATATTATCTCGAATATTCCTTAAGGCTTGGATTACTAAATGAATATTACTTGATATTCATTTAGGATATTATTCATTAAATGAATATTACTTTTGAATATTCATTTAAATTCCTAATTAATTATGAATATTACCTTAAATATTCTTTTCAGGTCTTATTAATTAATGAATATTGTTTTGAATATTCATTTAAATATTTATTTATTCAATAAATATTCTCCTTATATTTCTTCAGGGATTATTTTGAGAAATACTCTGATTAAAGATATTCTTTCATATTCCTAAATATTCTGTAAAATATTTTAATTCAATAAATATTCTCTGAATATTTATTCCATACTTAGAATAACCTCGATAAGGTTTATCTTCTTCGATTATTACAGAAAATATTTCGGAGTCATATTATTATTAATCATATATCAAGAAAGGTTCTCAGACATCATTCTTCTTTGAGTCTATCTCCCTAATAATAAGGGAACCTTACTTGGAAAATGTTAATTATCTTGTCGACTTCCCGGTCATAAAGTATTCTCTTCACTCTCAACTCGGGTGCTATTGACTTATTAAGTCGTTTACCTTCTCATCTTTCAAGGGGTAAGATTGTTGGAACAAGTTGAGATTCGTTACCAAGCAGTAGCTTGGAAGTTATTGGTGAATTTTCCTTTCCAACTAGATACGACTACTTTGTGGAGTCTTATCAACAAGTATTATACTTGGGGAAAGGGGGATGAACGTTACATTCAGAATCATGAATTCTATTTGAACTAGGAGTCGTGTAAGAGGCCGAGTAGCGCCGGTCCATCCCCTTTGGCCCAACCGTTGGCCGGGGAGAGCTAGCAAGGCGGTAGACAAGTAAAGCCGTCAGTTCTTCCTTCTACCGGTAGTAAATCTAAATTGAGCTGTACGATCTCGACTGATCATCAAGATTGGAACAGCGGGCGTGGTGAATACTCCATCATTGGTTCATCATCCAAATTTATTTATTTCCTGCAACATGATTACTGTTGGCAGAGTTGGAAAAGGGTCATAACTGGAATTGCAACCTTTTCTTGCAAGTTCCTCTTCTTAATAACAATAAGAATATCTCGCTTACTTTGATGTAGCAGATATTTCTACTAACAAATACTTTAAGTTACCTTGTAACTTCATCGTTCATATTATACTGGCATCATTTCCGTAAATGCATGGCATAGGGTTTGAAAGATACTTTTGAACTGTTATACATTATCGTTCAGTTATATGTTATTGTTGGTGGGCTATTGCTCACCCTTGCTTTATTATTATATCACAACAACAGCTAGACCAGATGACTCGCACAAGGCGCACTCGACGCGGGCGAGGACGATGAGACTACCAGAGCTGAAGAAGAAGCTATTGGTAGGGTATATTTATTCTTTCAGTACCAAGAACATGGTCTAATATGACTTATGTAAATGGATGGCAAAGAGTATGTATTTATATTGAAATTCTTTTGGATTGTAAGAACTCATAACGCGATTAATAAAAATTTGATTGTTACTCTGATTTCATCTCTGGGACTATAACGGGTGTGTTTTATATTGTTGTGTTGGGTTATTGAGACGTAATTTATTTTATGTTAAGGAAAGTTCAATTGTTGTGGACAGAATTGGAAACCGTAACCACCGGATCCCGGACCCCGGATCTGGGGGTGTTACACTTGTTCTTTCCGGTCTATGATTTCCACAGGTTGCTCTACATAGGTCAAGGCTGGTTGCATGTCCACTTGCTCATACTTTACAATGTGCTTGGCATCCGGATTATACTTCCTCAGCATCGAAACATGGAACACATTATGCACCTGCTGTAGATTCGGGGGAAATGCTAGTTCATAAGCTAGTTCTCCAATCCGTCTTAAGATCTCAAATGGTCCAATGTATCTAGGACTCAGCCTTCCTTTCTTTCCAAATCTCATTAAACCTTTCCAAGGTGACACCTTCAAGAACACTAGGTCTCTTACTTCGTATTCTTTGCCTTTCCGAGCTAAGTCGGTATATTTCTTTTGTCGATCCTGGGCTGCTACCAGCCGTCCTCTGATTAGATCTACTGCATCTTTAGTTCGTTGGACCACTTCGAGCCCGAGCATCTTTCGCTCCCCGACTTCATCCCAATACAAGGGAGATCGACATTTCCTTCCATAAAGGGCCTCATAAGGTGGCATTCCTATACTTGAATGGAAACTATTATTGTAGGAAAACTCAATCAATGGCAAGTGATTATCCCAATTTCCTTTGAAGTCTATAGCGCAGACTCTTAACATATCCTCTAGCGTTTGGATGGTCTTTTCACTTTGCCCATCTGTCTGGGGGTGGTAGGCTGTGCTCATGTTCAGCCGGGTCCCTACACATTCTTGAAAACTTCTCCAAAACCTGGAGTTAAATCTAGGATCTCGATCGAATACTATTGCGACTGGGACTCCATGTCGCGCCACTATCTCTTTTAAGTAGATATCCACTAGTCTGTCGACCAGGTACCTTTCATTGATCGGGAGAAAGTGAGCTGACTTCGTCAGTCGATCTACAATTACCCATATGGCGTCATGTTTAGCCTTGGTCCTTGGTAAACCTACTACGAAATCCATGGCTATTTGTTCCCATTTCCATTCTGTAATCTCTAAGGGGTGTAGAAGTCTGCTGGGCTTCTGGTGCTCTGCTTTCACTCGATGGCAGGTCAAGCATCTGCTTACCGACTCTGCTACGTCCTTTTTCATATTGGGCCACCAGTAATACTCCTTCAAATCCCTATACATCTTGGTGCTACCGGGGTGTACCGAGTATCTTGAGTTGTGTACCTCATATAAAATCTCATCCTTGAGTTCCTGAACATTTGGGATCCATATCCTGTACGTGTACCTCATGATCCCTTCCTTGTCTCTTTCAAACTTAATTTCTTCCCCGGTCATTATCTCTTCCGTGGAGTTCTCTTCTTCCTCCATTATCCGTTCTTGACACAGTCTAATCTTTTCTAACAATGGAGGTTGGATTCTAATTTCCATCAACTTTTCTTGGCCCTCTTTGGGTAATTTAATCTCAATTTCCAACTTCTCAAAATCTTTCACTAACTCTTCCTCTGAAGTTATCATCTTGAGGTTCTCTTTCCTACTAAGGGCATCAGCCACCACATTGGCTTTGCCCGGGTGATAACGAATCTCACTATCGTAGTCTTTGATTAACTCCAGCCATCTCCTCTGGCGCATGTTAAGCTCTTTCTGAGTGAAAATGTACTTGAGGCTCTTATGGTCAGTGTAAATCTTGCACTTTTCCCCATAAAAGTAGTGTCTCCAAATCTTTAAAGCGAAGACTATGGCTGCTAGTTCTAGATCATGCGTGGGATATCTGACCTCATAATCCTTTAATTGCCTAGACGCTATGCAATTACCTTGCTGTGCTGCATAAGCACGCATCCCAATCCTTTATGCGAAGCATCACTATAAATCACGAAATCTCCTATTCCATCAGGTAACGCCAACACTCCAACCTCTTCTTTAGTTCTTGGAAACTCTTCTCGCATTTTTCAGTCCATTCAAATTTCTCAGTTTTACGGGTAAGCTGAGTTAACGAAGCTACGATCTTCGCAAAATCTTGGACAAATCTTCTGTAATATTCGGCTAGTCCAATGAAACTCCTTACTTCGGTTGGAGTAGTTGGTCGTTCCCAATTTGAAACTGCTTCTATCTTGGAGGGGTCAACCAACACTCCTTCTCTATTGATCACGTGCACTAAGAATTGCACTTCATTTTTCCAGAACTCACCCTTGGAGAACTTGGCATATAACTGCTCCTTCCTGAGTATTTCTAAAGTTGTCCTCAAATGTTCAGCGTGTTCTGCCTCTGTCTTTGAGTAGATGAGAATATCATCAATGAAGACTATCACGAATTTGTCCAAATATTCTTTGAACACTCTATTCATTAAGTCCATGAAAGCTGTTGGGGCATTGGTCAATCCAAACGACATCACCAAGAACTCATAATGTCCATATCTAGTACGGAATGCAGTCTTCGGGATATCTTTAGGTTTAATCTTCAGTTGGTGATATCCCGTTCTCAGGTCAATCTTAGTGAAGTATTCAGCGCCTCTTAGCTGGTCAAACAAATCATCTATCCTGGGTAGTGGATACTTATTCTTTATGGTTAGCTTGTTCAACTCTCGGTAGTCGATGCATAACCTCATGCTCCCGTCCTTTTTCTTAACGAACAACACTGGTGCGCCCCAAGGCGACATACTGGGCCTTATCATACCTTTATCCAACAATTCCTGTAACTGTTTAGCTAGCTCTTTCATTTCTACTATGGCTAATTGGTACGGGGCCTTCGAAACCAGTGCTGTCCCCGGGGCTAACTCGATGGCAAACTTAATTACCTTATCAGGTGGTAGTCCAGGAAGATCTTGTGGGAATGCGTCCTTGAACTCATTAACTACCGGAATGTCTTACAATCTTGGCGCTTCCTTCTGAGTGTCTATAACGTAAGCTAAATAAGCCTCGTTCCCTTGTTGTAGCAATCTCTTGGTTTGCGCCATGGTCAGAATTTTCTGGGTCTGTCGCATCTCCTTAAACACTATTTCTTTCTTCCCTGGGGTTTTCAACTTAACCTTTTTCCCTTTACAATCTATCTGCGCATTATTGTGAGACAACCAATCCATTCCCAAAATGACATCAAATTCCCCTAGCTTAAAAGGAATTAAATCGACATAGAAGGACCGTCCTCCTATTTCTAGTTTACAATCGGGGTGAATTTGATTAACCGGTACGACTTCCTAAATATATATATATATATATATATTCACAACAACAACCTTTAAAAAGGATTTAGAACTTGCCTGGTAATCGAGTACGAGTAGGGGTAGTGGTAGGGAATCCCGGGTCAGCTTGGTGATCTATAAATAGTCAAAAGATTCGAGATTAATCACTTAACATTTTTTTTAAAAGGTTAAGTATCCACTTAAGTCGAAACATGTTTTCGAATTAGCTCGTTATACCCCTTTTTAGTGTAACTCTTTTTATTACCGATATGATCTGACATTTGTTCGTCATTAAGACATGTCATCATACTCACACTTAGTGTATACTTAAGTCGTATAAGTTCTAAATTCGATCGATTACGAACCAAGATTATATCTCGAGTTTTATCGCTCGTTTTCTAAGTTATAACCAAAGTTATACTTTTAAGGGGTTCGTTCGCGTTTAACCTTGATTCAAACATTTTTATAAAATCGAAAAACGATCCGATTCACATGAGGTTTTCTCTCACACCTTCCTTTTTACCTCTATTATTTAATTACAAAGATTCACCATTGACTTACATATTTTACGAGGGTTCAATTTCAGTTACGAATTCTCGTTTACTGTTTCGAACTACTTTTAGTATACCGGCCATAACTCCTAAACCGTAAGTCCGTTTCACACGTTCTTTATATAATAACGAAGCTTGGAACATTATATATCTTATCATGGCAGATTTCAAAGCTAGGCAGTGAGTTACATCTACTGTCCAATTCATTTTTCTTAAGGTTAACGAAATTTTGGCATTATGACGGCTATAAATCGAATATTTACCAATTCCAAACCTTCCCATAATCATAGTATCCACTCCAAACAACATATACATGATTCATAGCCATGAACTGAGGCCAAGCAATGCCTTTCCATTCATCTAACTATTTTTAACATTTATCAAGATCCAATTATAATCATGCTTATAATCATGCTTATAACCTATTAACAACATAACTAACTTAGATCACTCAAGAACATGCATAAAACTCAAAGTAGATCTAGGGTTTCAAGGGCATTATACCTTCTTAAGAATGTGTACTAGCCTCACAAAGCCTTGTATGTTCCTTAGGAGTGCTTAAGCTTGCTAGATCAAACAAAAGATTCAAAGAAAACAAGGTTAATACATGAAGAACACTATTCATCATCATCTTTCTTGATTTTTTTGAAAATGGAAAAAGAGGAGTTTGAAGCTAAGATTTTGAGAAGATCATTTTTATGAAATGTAAGACTCACCTTAAAAATTACAAGATCAATCAATGGTTGGAAGTTGGATTTTTGTTTTTGAATTAGCCAAAAGGCCGAATGGAAGGAGAATGGAGAGAGCTTGGTGTTTCTTTGCTTGGTTGCTTGCAAATAATGCATAAAGTGAAGTCTTGAATAATATCTCATCTTATGTTTACTTTATTAAAGTGATGATGCATGCAATGATGTGTTTTGGCAAGACAAGTGTTGTGTTATGGATGGTTATAAGCTAACTAAGTGATTGCTTTTGCTAAGTACTAGTTTCCTTACTAAGTATCGTAGTTACTTGAGTCCACTTGGTTGCTAGATCTTTTATAGTGGATTATGCATGACTCTTGCTTCCTCTGCTTGTTTCTTTTGTCCAGTTATTGCTCATTTCAATTGATCGTTCGTAGGAATATTTCACGGATTTCTAATTAGGGTTTACCGGGAATCTTCTTAATATTAATACTATCATTCTCCATCTTTCTTACTAACTTTCGAATTTATATTCCTTAAATCCTTTCGTTAAATTCTTAAGTCTATCAGTGTCCAGGGAACTCTCGGAGAAAATAAAAGTGCGGTTTTTCAGAATCCGACAGCTTTCACATACACTTATTTTCCCCCTAGATCACTAATACGAACTCGGAAATACGTTCCGAATACTTCTATATAGTGTCGTCTCATAATATTCTCTTTTCCACCAAAAACACTATTCATTCTTTATTCTTTACTTATTCTCTTAGGGTTGTACAATTGTCCTTGTTCTCTTTCGATCGTTCCTTAACCTATTTACGGAACCACTGGATTAATCTTTATCGATCTGAATGACATGAGAATATTTTCCTGCTTGGAATTGCCATATCTTATTCCCCTAGAAGATAGATTATTCTTACCTAAGTTGTCAACCATTAGCATTCTTCAAGACATATAAATATTTAAATCGAATTCCATTCATTCATTCAGAAGATCAACTATTACATCGTAGCCATAACCACTATTCAATCTTACATCATTAAATAATAAAAAGGTTTAATTCTACCCAAAATCTGGGTTCTTACATGTTAGAATAACGAAATATGCTCAAATCTTTACGTCTACTGGAATGCATTGGACTAGGAAGTGTGATGAAAATTCTTTCTTCGGTCGGCGTTAGTTTTGCACCCCAATTACAACTTTAATTCTTTTCTAAATAACTTTTTCTACGGTGGCGGACCACATACCATCTTGACAAGAAACCAATTTGTTTTCTGTCAAAGAGGGTCGTTGTTAGATATTAATTCAAGTGATGTCAGGATCTGGACTACTGATCAGATACTGATGCTGACATCATCAGTAATGCAACGTCAGCATTAGGGTGTTATCAGGATTATGAGCTGATCAGGATTACATGAAGATTTTCATCAGTCTAGAGATCAAGGAAGATTGATATGTCGGTTCCTAAATTATAGGAAGACAGCTATCATGCAAGATATGCATTCAGAGTTGTATGTAATTGATTTAGAATATCTTGTAATTGATAGTGTAGCTATGTACATTATATAAACACAGTTTAGGTTTTACATGATTGTAATCACTTACACGAGTTATCTTGTAACCTAGCAGCTCTCAAGAACATAAGGATTTCTTGAGAGAGTTTGTAACAGTTTTATATCAGAGTTAATAAAGCTATTATTTATTCATACTTGTGTTATCATTTCTGTTTAAGTCGAAAATCTTATACAATTGTATTCAACCCCCCTTCTATAATTGTTAATTACTGGGCAACAATTGGTATCAGAGCAAACTGATTAATTATAATCAGAAATGATCTTAAGATGTTGACAAGCAAGTATGAAAGCATTAAGATTCCAATTCTAAGGAAAACTGAGTATCCAACATGGAAAGTGAAAATGTTGATGTATCTGGAAGCAACTGATCCAGATTATCTCGATAAGATTAATGATGGACCATTTCTTCCAGCGAGATTAGTTGGAAGAATAGAGACTGTTCATGAACACTATGTCGTCAAGGCAAAAAGTGAATGGACTCCAGAGGAAAAGGCTCAAGTACTCAAAGTTGCAAAGGTAAAGAATATTTTACATAACAGTCTTGATGTTGTCATGTCAAACAGGGTAATAGCATGCAAAACTGCTAAAGAAATCTGGGATACCTTGGAAACTCAATGCCAAGGCACTGAATCTATCAAAAGAAACAGAAGGGCTCTATTGATTCAGGAGTATGAACAGTTTGATGCTAAATCTGATGAAAGCCTTACTGATATGTATGATAGATTTCTAACACTGCTGAACAAATTATCTCTTGTTGGCAAAGAGTATGATCCAGAGGATTCAAATACCAAGTTTCTAAGAGCCATGCCTGAGGAGTGGGATACTCAAGCCTCAATCATTAGGCATCAGTATGATTTGAAAATGTTGTCTTTTGATGAAGTCTATAGAATGCTGAGAACCTATGATCTTGAGGTTCAACAAAGAAAGAACAAGAAGAATGTCAAGGCAAAGTCTGTTGCTTTGAATGTGGAATCAAAATCAAAGGGAAAAGCTGAGGAGGTTTCTAGTAGGAAGAGTAGAGCTGTAGAGTCAATTCTTGATGACTCTACTGATTCTATGAGTTGCTATGATACTCAAGGGCTTCAAGAAGATGAATTTTAGAAAGGCTAGGAAGCAAGGAAAGTTTCGAAAGAAAACCTTCAATGCTGACAAGGACAGGTACAAGAAGAAAGAAGACAAAAGCGGCAAATTTGACAAGTCAAAAGTCAGATGCTACAATTGTGATGGAATGGGTCACTTTGCAACTGAGTGCAAGAAGGCCAAAGCTAGAGCTCTCATTTCATCAAGCAAGGATTTGATGGACTCTTCCTCTGAATCTGAAGAAGAGAAGGTGAATTATGCATTGATGGCTAATACTGATGAAACTACTGTTGCTGATAATAATGTATCTGAAACTTTGTTTGATTTTGATACTAATAATGTCTCTGAGTTAAGATCATTTCTAAAATCTCTGCATATTAGCTTTAGAAGTCAATCTTTTGTGAAATGCTAGAATAAAATCGGAAATGGCAGAGGTGGCTAAGAGAAATGATCATCTAGAAGTTGAGTTACTTTTCTTGCAAGAGGTACAAACAGAATGTGATAATGCTAAGCACATGAAACTAGAAATAGAGTTCAGATGTACTGAACTTGAAAAAGAACTTGAGGATGCTAAAGAGAAACTCAGAACCTGGACACACTCTGAAAAGAAAACTCATGGAATTATCACTGACAAAAATTGGAAAGAGTGTCTAGGTTATAAGCCAGAGAATGAGAAAAAGAATAAAGGTAAAGTTGTTACTGCTGAAACAACAGAACCAGTAAGAGTTGTTATGAATGAGTCAACAAATCCAAAAACCTACAGATATGTTACAGACAGAACAAAAACTGAATTAAAACCTGTTAATTATGTGTATCCAGAAAATCCCAAATCTACTTCAGAAAAGGGATCTACTTCTACACAAAATTCTGAGTCTAGAACTGTCAAAAAGAAAAATGTAGGTCTTTTGTCTAAGAAACAACTGAGAGACAGAATTTGTGAAGTAACAGATAAAAAGAAAGTTTCTACTGCTAAAAGGAACAGGAATGGTACAGTTCGAATAAACAAAGAGAATAATTATAAGTATATTCCAAATGCACCAAGGAAAGTATGTTTTAACTGTGGTAACTCTAATCATCTTGCTATTGATTGCAGGAAGAGTAAAAAGAAGGCTACTATAATTCTTAAGTCTGACATTAGGAATAGATCAGTATTTTATAAACCACAGAATCCCTGTTTTCATTTTGTTAGTAAATGGCATTCTATTTATACATGTGAAGAATACCATAGTTTGTACTACAATTTTTATGATCCATTGCCAAAGTTTAATAAAAGTGCAAATTCTGGTAAAACAAAGAATGTGAATTTTAAGCATGCATCTGTTAAATCCGATAATTATAAGGCAAATTTTGATGGAGTCAATCCTAAAGAAAATGCTTTTGTTAAGAAGTCTTCTGCTGCTAAAAATGTTAAATTGCATGCAAAAAGAACCCAACAAGTGTGGGTTCTTAAAAATTCTAACTGAGTTCTTTGTGGTTCTGATTGCAGGGTAAAAAGAAAAATGTGTTAGTCATGGATAGTGGATGCTCTGTACACATGACAGGAAACAAAACCTTGCCGTCAGGATTTGACCAGAAGGCTAGCCCAACTGTGTCTTATGGAGATGGCAACATTGGACAAACTTTGGGATATGGCAATATAATCATTTGAAATGTCATCATTGAAAAAGTAGCTGTTGACTATTGAATACAGTAAAAGAATACAGAGGGGTGGGTGAATGGATTCTTGAACTTTTCTTTGTTCTTGAATCTTTGCAGCAAGATATGTGTTGAGTGTGTGAGATATGTAAGTGCAGATAACAAATACAAAACACCACACAATATCACTTTAATCTAATATTTTATTAGATAAAGATTTTGCTACAATATGTGAATACAAATGATAGTATTCTCAACTTCATTTTTCTCAGAGAGATATTTCTTCTAATGTATATGAAAATCTTATCTCTAAAAACTTTTCTGCTAAGGAAGTGAGGTTGTATCCTTATAGACATGGATACACCTACTTACTACAAATAAGGTAGGTAAAACAAACTTCTTTCCAGTATGTCTATCTCATTTGAGTAAGAGTCCAAACGGCTATAGATTTGACTTTGCAAAGCCTGTTCAGATCCACTTCTTTAGCCCCTTGTCCCTTTGTCTTATCTCTCCAAGCTTCTTTGTAGGCTTTCCAATGTGCTTTATAGTACATAGTCAAATAAAGCGTCTTGGCTTTGCAGGTTTCTGACTTGTACAATTCTTCAGTATTTTGTCTCCAAGAATGTATTCGAGAAGTGGCTAAGTGATTGATTCGAGAACTCGAATTGACTTAATCAATAACTCTGAGTTCTCGAATAGCGTTATATTGACATATCGAATCACTTCTCGAATAGCTCTTTTCTCTGGGACTCCTTGAGATATCGAATAGAGCATTTTGACATATCGAATCCCTGAGATGTCGAATAGCTTCTTTAGTCCTTGAGATATCGAATAGAGCATTGACTTGTTGACTCTTAGAGAACTCGAATGATGCTTTGACTTGTTGACTCCATTAGTTCTCGAATAGAGTAATAGACATATCGAATCTCTGAGATATCGAATGAGATATCGAACAGTGTATTCAGAGATATAGAATAGTGTCTTCTGAGATATCGAATCTCTGACTTCTCGAATGCTAGACTTCTCGAATAGACAAATGTACTTCTCGAATTGGTACTTAGGCAAATTCTTCATTGCTTCAAATCCCAACTGTGATTATTTGGCAGTCTTTATCTCCTTGCTTGAGGCATGAACCTTGGAACTTCTTTCAAGCATTATTCTTGACTTTATAAGTACAGTTACACAACTAGGATTTGATGCCTATTACAAGTACAGAATAAATAGAAACTCTATAACTAGAGGTTCCCTCAGTTAAGAGGTCATGTAGGTAATGCATAGCATTACACATACTTAGGCTTGTTATTAGATGTGTTCAGGCATGCCTCTGTGACTAACAATCTCCCCCAAATTGTGAGTAAGACCCTTAGTCACAATTTCATGTCTGATAACAAGCCTAACATACATAAAGATAAAACTTGACAGTACATGTATGAATTTTGATTAGCAATGTGGATAGAACTACAGGGTGAGTAATCTTACAGCCTATGATGAAGTACTAGCCATTGTCATTTGTTTACCTTTCCATAGCTTTTGCTTGCAAATTATCATATGCTTTCTGTCTTCTTTCTTTCTCCTTGTATTCTCATCCATAGCTTTTATTATTTCTGCCATAGCATCCAATTCTTCAAGCAAAATTGAGTCTTTGAAATCTTCAAGTACTGGTTTCAGAATGTTTGCAGGATAGTGGTTGAGTAGATTCATTCTGATGTGGACCTGATCCCCATTTCTCCTCCTATACTTCACCACATAGGGGTTAAACTGAACTCTACACAATCCCTTTGCCCTTAGCTTTTCTGCTTCAATCTCCAGTCTCTCAATTTCTTTCTCCCTTGCTAGCCATTTCTCAAGACACTCTTTTCTGATTCTCTCCTCATGATCTCTCTTCCTCTTCACAAAATCAATTAGCTCCAGCTTCCATACTCTTTCCACTTTATCTTCTGAGCTCAACAATGCAATGATTCTTTCTATGTCATGTAGCTTGCCCCAGTGTTGACATCCTCCTTGTTTGAATTTCTCCTCCCTTCCATCAGTATATTTGATCTCAAGGTAGTTATCAACAATGGCAACATGGTAGATTCTTTGAGCTTGTAAGAATTGCAGTTGGTCTTCATCAAAGTCTTCATCTAGTGGTTGGAGTTTTAAGCCTGGATAGATTGTCAGAGTCCTTGATTTGGATAGCTTTGGTTTCCTTGCAGCTTGTTTGAATTTGATCCTTTTTACATGGTTGCCTGGCAGTAGCATGTGACCTTTGTTTGTGGACCATTGTAGTATTCCATTAGCAGTTTGCTTTTTGAAATATACAGATGGTTTCTTGACTTAAATCTTCTTCTCTTCTTGAGGTGGCAAGACAGTTGCAGAAGCCATAGATGTAGATTTTGGTAGGTCACTACTAACAGTATTCACCCTAGACTTAGAGTCTTGTGATGTGGTGAGGTTACTGTCAGCAATGCCTAAGGCTTGCTGTCTTCCACTCTTCCTCTCAGAGACTTTACCTTGGTCATCATCATTCTTCTTCTCCTTACCATCCTTCTTCTTCTTTTTATCTTCATCACCCTTATCACTCCTGTGATGCCTTCTCCTTCCATCACTTTAGTCTCCATCCTTGTCTTGATCACCATCCTTGCTAGGGTTGACCTGAGATAAGATATAGCTTCCAATTCTTCTGCTGTTCTTAAACCCTTATTCTTGTTCAGCTGCTCAATCATGGCAATAATGAGAGATTTGTTCTGAGGAATTAGATGCTTAGGGATGACCAGCTGCTTGATATCATCAATTCTTGTTGCAGCCTGATAGATGATGGTTCTAGGATTTGTGAATACTTCAGGTAGCCTTGCTGGTTGACCATCCCTTAACTCTTCAAAGAGACTCTTGCAGTTTTCATCCTTCTTTTCAATCATTCCAAGGAACATATCCACTTCTGAGTGCTTTAGACCCTGTAGAGTGTTGATGGTTAAGTGCCATATCTTATTCTTTCCTACCATCATTATCTCTTTGAGCCATAGGCCGTCAACTCTCCTTGGTACTACAGTGAGAAAGTCAATCTGACTCTTCAAACTCCTATGATATGATAAAGCATCACCAGCCTGTTCTCTTGAGACTTTCAGAAACTCCAAGAATGCATTATCATGATAGACATTTGAGTTTGCAATTTCTTGTAGCTTGGCCTCAGTGACTACCTTCACTTCTACTGGCTTGGCACTCTTAGATATGGAGATTTGAGGTCTGTCAGATAGCATACTCCCTGCAACCACTGTGGTTGTAATAGATTGCTTTTGACCACTGGAAGTAGTGATGTGCACAGTTGGTAGAGTGACAACTGGCAGAGAAATAGGAGGCTCATCAACTTTGTCTTTTCCTTTGCCAGGCACATGAGTTAGAGATTTTGAAGTTCTTTGATGACCACCTTCAATGATTTTGATGCCCTTTACTGGTGGTTTCTCCCCCTTTGTATTTGAGCTTCTTGATGTCCTCTTCTCCCCCTTAGGCTTGTTGTCAGGCACAGAGGTTGTAGGAGTGACCTTTGAGGTTGAAGATTCGTCAGGTAGAGGGAGACCCATGTGCTTCATCATTGCAGACAACAATGATTGTTGATGCAGAAGAACATCAGCTGTGGTGGTGGCTTGAGTGTTCAACTGCTCAGTAAGGGTTTGTACCTTGTCTGTAAGATGAGCATTAGATTGAGTGAGAGTAGCTACCTCCTGTTCAAGTGCATCTACCTTGCTGAACAATGCAGTGGATTTGAAGCCAGACAGGGATTGTTCTTTGAGTCTCTGCACTTCAAACCTAGACATCTCATGCACAGGGACCTCAGTGACCAGCTTGTCTCCATATTGATTTGCAAAGAGGGTCCTGAGCATGGCATTGGCTTCAGTTGTCTGATCAGTGAGATTTTGGAATTTGTGCCCTAGGCCTGTGACAGCATCCTTGAGAATAGCCAAACCATTGTCCATCTTGGTGTAGGTAGACTTACAGGCTAGAATGTCCTTGACTACAGTCTCCAATTGAGGGAATTTGGAATCAAAAGTCCTCTTTATCTCATGCACCTCCTTGGTTGTGGCTGAACACAATTCATTAACTTCTGTCTTTAGACCTTTGCCAAGGTAGTGTGTAGCCTTCAGAATGCCCTTGTAGCTGTCATTCACTGCTTCATACACATCAGTAGGGGTGAGAGATTTGGCATTTGACCCTAGTGAAGTTATGTATTCTTCTCTGAGGTACTGGAGACCTTCTGAGAGAGAGATGTCATTCTTTCCTTGTAGCCAAGCATCTACGTTTCCATCCCTCTCAGTTTCATCTATGATCTTAGCCTTCTGTATTTCTACATCATCTCTGTGGCATAAGAGGATAGCTTCATAGTCTGGATTGGGCATGTCTGCAGTGAGAAGGTGCTGAGCAATCTTTGTGAACTCAGGGATCTGATCCACAATTAAGCTTTGGAGTGCTTCAACCGTCAATTGTGGTGGAACAGACCCTGATCCTGAAGCACTGTCATGTTGCACAGGCTTCAGCCATTGAGACATATAGTTAGAGCTAGAGCTAGGAAAGCGAGACTCCTCAGTTACAGATGCAACTTCTGTAACCGGATGGAAAGACTCTGCTACTGTTGTCTCCACAGGAGTGGGATGAGTTACAACAGTAGTTGACACAGGCACAGAGTCTCTAGTTAAAACTAGTGAATCCTCTTTGTTTGTGATGGTGTTATTAGGAGATGCCCCAGCATGCATTCCCTGACCATCTAAATTTGGTACCTGGGTGGTGAGCAAGGTGTCATGCACCAAGTCACTTGAATCCATTGGCTCATCAAGAGAAAAGAATTCTTGATGATCAATGCCTTGCTCCTCAATTGCTTGAGTTGCAGGCTCCAAAGAAATATGAGTGGTAGATTCTGGAAGAGAAGTGTGTTGTAGATTAGATTTTGGCAACTCCCCCTGAGAGATAGAGGGAGTTTCAATTGTGATGTGCTCTCCACTCAGTGTTGTGCCAGCCTTATCACTCCCTTATACTGACTCTTTACAGATAGGTGCATTGGGGATGATGCTTGATTCTATAGATGCACCCTGTTGAGAGGATATATCTAGTGAGCTGTGTGCCCCTGATTTTACAACTTCAGCCATTTGGGTGACTGAAGAGGTGGTTTTAGATTTCTTCTTCTTCTTTAGGCTAATGATAGGTGACTCAGGTTCCTCACCTCCTAAACCTAGTTCTACAGCCAGGGCTGCTTCAGTTAAGATGGTTAAAGGTTCAGAAGCAACCTGTTTTTTCTTCTTTTTACTAACATCACCCTTTTGAGAGGATGATGCAGTTGGCTCTGTGTTTGGTAGAGTGTTTGTTTGAGAGGGTTGGTTAGCAAGTCCTGGGTTAGCATTATGTTCTTCTTACTTAGGCTGTGTTAACTGAGACTTAGACTCAAATATTGGCATGTTGTGGGGGTAAGACCTAAACAAACCCTCCATGTGGGGAGTTATATTAAGCCTTACATCCACATCATTCCTAGTCTCCAAGTTTCCAAAAATAAGTTTGGTCATGGACCTAGGATAGCCTATTTTACTTTTATCTAATCCAGGCAATTCAATCAATGAAGCATTTTTGAAATTAAGTACTGATTGAATAAAGCGGGGAAAGAAAATTTCAGTACCTCTCTTGGCTGTGTTCTTACCAAGTCTCCCATATAGCACTTGTATGATGAGATGTCCATCATCTATCTTTCTCCCATGAGCCAAGGCATAGGCAAGCTACTGCACAGGTGTACTAATCTGATCAAAGCTCGATTTCCTGGCAGTGAATACATGAAGGAGTGTAGCAAAAACATAGCTCCATTCCTTTCTCAAGTACTTCTTATTCAGCTTTCCAAGTTTAATAGCCTCTGAGTAGTTGATAAATTCAAAGAATTCTTCCAACTCAGCATCTGTGGCCAGGGAGTTATATGCCTCTTGCTGCAAATCCAAGGCTTGATTCATGTCTGCGGTATTGATAGTAATATCCTCGCCTTGAATCTTGCAGTAGACAACATATGAGGTAATAGCATTCTCAAGGGCGATGACCTCCACTGTAGCTGTCCTCCAGAATTGTTCTAATAAGTCTATGTACAGGGTTGGGTTGGCTGATAGTGCACCCTTGATGTAAGATTCAGACAACCATCGAACAAAGCACTTGAAATTAGCATTTGGTGCTTCCACATCACTGGTAATTGCGATGAAATTAGTTTGGGATGGTATGGTGAGTTGAGTGTTTGCCATTTGGGTAGAGAAGAAAAGAGAATTAAGGTTGAAGAAGAAATTCGCAGTTAGGGTTTTCAGAGGTTTTAAGAGTTTAGATGCTTGAGAAATCGAACGAAATGAGTTGAACAGTTGTGAAATTGTATATATATGAATAACTTGAGTTGTCGATTAGATATAAGTTTTGTATCGACAAGACAGTCATTCGAGAAGTATAAAACAACTATTCGATAAGTCAAGAAAGGCTTATTCGATATCTCAAGCAGTTTGTAACTCACAGCTGGCAGTTATTTAACTCAAAAAATAATTCTAAGCTAAATAAAATGTGTTTTTATGAGCAAAATGAAATTTTGAATATAAATCCAAAAAGCGATTAAGTGTCAGCGAAAAATCAGCCTTTTCAAATGATTCGATAACTCAAATACAGTATTCGAGAACTCCATCACTAGAGAACTAAAATACTCTATTCGAGAACTCTGAGTGTGCTGTTCGATTTCTCCAAAAGACACTATTCGAGAACTCAAGAGGGTTCTAGATAGGCCTATTCGAGAACTCGAGCCATGACAAAACAATGAACCATTCGAGAAGTCTGACTTATCGAACTATACTTTTCACTCATAAAATTCAATTTTCACTATCTTTTAAAATTTACCAGAAATATTCACTGAAGAATATTCTACCAAATTAAATAATGATTCTATCAAAATTTCACAGAAATTTCAAGCTAAAGATGTATGATTTTCAACATATGCAGCATTGTGGAATATTTATAAATCATACTCCAGCCAATACTTACTTCAAAAAAATTGAGCATTTGATAAAGTAAGTATTTACTGCTGCAACAATCTAGTTGATATATTCACTTAGCCAGAATTTGAAGAATTCAACATTCCAATCTCAGTAACCAACATTGTGAAGGTGGCTTCATCTAATGGCTTAGTGAATATGTCAGCTAGTTGTTTCTCTGTGGGAACATAATGTAACTCAATGGTTCCATTAGTTGCATGCTCCCTTATGAAGTGATATCTGATGTCAATGTGCTTTGTCCTAGAATGATTGACAGGATTGGAAACTATAGAGATTGCACTTGTGTTGTCACACATGATTGGAATTCTTTCCAACATAAGTCCATAATCTCTAAGTTGGTTTCTGATCCAAAGCACTTGAGCACAGCAACTTCCAGCAGCTATGTACTCAGCTTCAGCTGTGGAAGTTGACACAGATTGTTGTTTCTTGCTGTACCAAGAGACTAACCTTTGTCCAAGAAACTGCAGCTACCCGAGGTGCTTTTCCTATCCACTCTGCATCCTGCATAATCAGCATTAGAATAACCAACCAGATTGAACCCTGTGTCCTTAGGATACCATAACCCCAAGTTTGGTGTGCCCTTCAGATATATGAAAATCCTCTTTATTGCTATCATATGTGATTCCTTTGGATTTGATTGAAAACTTGCACACAAGCATGTTGCAAACATGATGTCTGGCCTACTAGCAGTGAGGTAGAGTAGAGAACCAACCATGCCTCTGTAGATTGAGATATCTACCTTCTTGCCCTTAACATCTTCATCTAACTTGGTGGCAGTGGCCATGGGTGTCTTTGCAGGTGAGCATTCTTCTAAGTCAAATTTCTTCAATAGATCCTTGATGTATTTGGTTTGACTTATAAAAATGCCGTCCTTCCTTTGACTTACTTGCAGCTCGAGAAAGAATGTTAATTCTCCCATCATACTCATCTCATATCTGCTGTGCATGAGCTTAGAGAATTTCTCACACAGCTTCTCATTTGTAGAGCCAAATATGATATCATCCACATAGATTTGAACTAAGATAATATCATCACCATGTTTCTTGTAAAACAGTGTCTTGTCCAGTGTGCCTCTAGTGAATTGATTCTCCAGTAGAAATTGTGACAATGTGTCATACCATGCCCTAGGAGCTTGCTTAAGTCCATACAATGCTTTAAGCAATCTGTAGACAAAGTGAGGGAATTGTGGATCCTCAAAGCCAGGTGGCTGTTGCACATATACTTCGTCTTCCAACTCCCCATTCAGAAATGCACTCTTGACATCCATTTGATAAACCTTGAAATTAGAATGTGCAGCAAATGCCAAGAAAATTCTGATGGCCTCTAGTCTAGCAACAGGGGCAAAAGTCTCATCATAGTCAATGCCTTCCTGTTGAGAGTATCCTTTTGCAACAAACCTTGCTTTGTTCTTTATGACTACACCATTTTCATCCATCTTATTCCTTAGCACCCATTTTCTTCCAACAATGGTTCTATCCTTTGGTGCAGGCACAAGTTCCCATACTTTGCTTCTTTCAAATTGGTTTAGCTCCTCTTGCATAGCAATTATCCAATCAGGATCCAACAATGCATCATCAAGTTTCTTAGGCTCAACTTGGGATAGAAAGCAACCATAGAGACATTCATTTAGAGTTGCTCTCCTTGTCCTCACTCCTGTATTTGGATCTCCAATTATCTTATCTGCAATATGTGTTCTATCCAATTTCCTTGTATGTTCAGATTGATTTCTCAGCCTTGATGTTGCTTCATCATCTAGATCATGATCATTTACATTTCCTCCCCCTGTGAAGTTGCCACTAATCACAGGTGTGTCTTGGATGCTTGTTTCTTCATTGTTGGTTGACACAGGTTCTTCATTCACTTGAGTTTGTTGGATTGTGGGCTCAAATTCAGTTTCAATCTCCTCATCAGAATCATCTAGATTGTCAAACTTCAAAGGATCTTTATCTTCATCATTGGCTTCTTCTAATCCAGGAAGTTTGCTGTCATCAAATGTCACATCTGTGCTTTCCATAACTTTCTTTTGAGTGATGACATAAACTTTGTATGCAATTCTTTCCACAGAGTAGCCAAGAAAAATTCCTTCAAATGCTTTTGCATCAAACTTTCCAACATATTCTGAATTGTCTTTTACCACAAAGCATTTGCTTCCAAAAGTATGAACATACTTTAGAGTGGGCTTCTTTCCAGTCATCAAGTTGTAAGGTGTCTTTCCAGTGTTTTTGTTGATGAGGGTTATGTTTTGGATATAGCATGCAGTGCTCACAGCCTCAGCCCAGAAACATGTAGGCATCTTTGCATCAAGTAACATTGTTCTAGCAGCCTCAATCAGAGTTCTATTCTTTCTCTCAACAACTCCATTTTGTTGTGGAGTCCTTGGAGCTGAGAATTGTTGAGAAATACCATTCTCTTTGCAGAATGCTTCAAGCATGGCATTTCTGAACTCTATTCCATTATCACTTCTTAATGCAATCACAATTGCATTGTTGGCCTTTGCTTCCTTGTCAATTTTCTTTATATGCTCAATGATTACTTGTGGAGCCTCATCCTTTGATGCCAGAAATTCTACCCATGTATACCTTGTGAAATCATCAACCATCACCAGAGCATACTTTTTCCTTCCTAGTGACATAATATTGACAAGCCCAAACAAGTCCATATGAATTAGTTGCAGGGGCTTGGTTATTTATGTCACTGTCTTTGACTTGTGGCTTGATCTTTTCATTTTTCCCTTTTGACAAGCCTCACACACTCCTTCTTGACAGAATTCAAGTGTGGGTATGCCTCTCACTAACTCCCTTTTGACTAGAGAATTAATGCCTTTGAAGTTCAAGTGTGATAGCTTCTTATGCCACAACCAACTATCTTCATTTGATGCTTTTGAGTAAAAGCAACAAATTTTGTCCTTGTTTGCAGAGTTCATATTGGCTACAAACAGGCTTCCTTTCCTTACTCCAGATAGAGCAAAGTCACCAGTCTTCTTGTGGGTGATCAAACATTCATCTTTGTCAAAATTCACTTTGAAGCCTCTGTCAGTAAATTGACCAACACTCAGTAGATTGTGCTTGAGCCCCTTGACCAGTGCTACATTTCAATGATGACATTTCCAATTTCCAACTTGCCATATCCCAGTGTGTTGCCAATGCTGTCATCTCCAAAAGCAACCATTGGGCCAGCCTTCTCCTCATACTGTGATAGCAGGGCCATATCACCAGTCATATGGTTTGAGCATCCATTGTCCAAAATCCACATGACCTTCCTTTCACTTTCTTTGCCCTGAGAGTCTGATTCAGATGGTTCTTCCTTGGAGTTGGCCATCAAGACATAGTTGCAAAATTCTTGTTCTTCTCCATCACTATCAGAATCATCCCAACACTTCCCTTCAGCTATGTAGGCCTAACCTGGTGTATGCTTCTTTAGCAGAGCCTCATACTTAGCTTCAAGCTCAAGAAACTCCTTATCCTTCTTTTTAGGCTTCTTGCATTCACTGGCAAAATGACCTAGGTCATTGCATCTATAACATCTCACAGATGACCTATCCACATAACTGGTTTTGAATTTGTTTTTGTTTGCTTTCACAGGTGCCTTGCTCTTGTTGAATGAATGATTTTGAGATCTAGACTTGAAGGGCTGATTCCTCTTAAATCTGATGTTTGGGAATTTTCTAGCCATAAAAGCATATGAAGTGTTTTCCATGGCATCTAACTCTTCAAGAGTATAGAACTCATCTTCTTCCTTTTCATCAACAGGTTCAGTCACTTCATCTTCAGTTTCTTCATCATCTACTATCTCTTCTATTCTCAGTTGACTTGTAGATGCTTCCAGGTCTTGAACGGATTTGTTGACAATCAAGGCACAAGATGTGTTTATCATTCTGCCTTGGTTGGCTTGGATAGCCCTCTTCTGAAGCAACTCAAGCTCATGAGTCTTTAAAACCCCATAGAGCACATCATATGTGACTTTGTTCAAATCTCTTTCTCTTAGAGATATGACCCTTTGCTCTAGATGGTTCGGTGCAGATAGTAGAAACTTCATGTTTAATTCCTTAGTGCTGTAAACCTTCCCATTCATTTGAAGCTCAGTCACCAGCTTGTGAAATCTCTCAAACATATCAGTAATACTTTCTTTGGATTGTGCCATGAAAGCCTCATACTGTGTGACCAGTATCTGTTTCCTATTCTCTCTTACCTCCTCTATCTCTTCACATAACACCTCGATGTGGTTCCACATGTCCTTGGCTGATGTGCATGATGCTATGTTGGCAAACATCGACATATCCATGGAGTCTATGATCAGCAACATGAGATGACTGTCTAGGGCAACCTTTTCCTTTTTTGAGTCCATCCATTTGGATGGCTCTTTTGCAACATATGATCTAGGAATGACTATTGTGCCCACTGTAGATTCAACAATTTCTTGTTGTGGTACAAATGGACCATTCTTGAGGATGTCAGGGTAGAGAGGATTGGCAGCTTTGATGAACAACATCATTTTTTTTTCCAGAGGTTGTAATTCTCTTTGTCGAACTTACGGACCTTCACCGTACCTGTGGTCTTTGGTGTATTCGAACTCATGATCGTTTTCTGTTTAGATTAAACAGCCTGCTCTGATACCACTTGTTGAGTATTGAATACAGTAAAAGAATACAGAGGGGGGTGAATGGATTCTTGAACTTTTCTTTGTTCTTGAATCTTTGCAGCAAGATATGTGTTGAGTGTGTGAGATATGTAAGTGCAGATAACAAATACAAAACACCACACAATATCACTTTAATCTAATATTTTATTAGATAAAGATTTTGCTACAATCTGTGAATACAAATGATAGTATTCTCATCTTCGTTTTTCTCAGAGAGATATTTCTTTTGATGTATATGAAAATCTTATCTCTAAAAACTTTTCTGCTAAGGAAGTGAGGCTGTATCCTTATAGACATGGATACACCTACTTACTACAAATAAGGTAGGTAAAACAAACTTCTTTTCAGTATGTCTATCTCATTTGAGTAAGAGTCCAAACGGCTACAGATTTGACTTTGCAAAGCCTGTTCAGATCCACTTCTTTAGCTCCTTGTCCCTTTGTCTTATCTCTCCAAGCTTCTTTGTAGGCTTTCCAATGTGCTTTATAGTACATAGTCAAATAAAGTGTCTTGGCTTGTTGCAGGTTTCTGACTTGTACAATTCTTTAGTATTTTGTCTCCAAGAATGTATTCGAGAAGTGGCTAAGTGATTGATTCGAGAACTCGAATTGACTTAATCGATAACTCTGAGTTCTCGAATAGCGTTATATTGACATATCGAATCACTTCTCGAATAGCTCTTTTCTCTGGGACTCCTTGAGATATCGAATAGAGCATTTTGATATATCGAATCCCCGAGATGTCGAATAGCTTCTTTAGTCCTTGAGATATCGAATAGAGCATTGACTTGTTGACTCTTAGAGAACTCGAATGATGCTTTGACTTGTTGACTCCATGAGTTCTCGAATAGAGTAATAGACATATCGAATCTCTGAGATATCGAATGAGATATCGAACAGTGTATTCAGAGATATCGAATAGTGTCTTCTGAGATATCGAATCTCTGACTTCTCGAATGCTAGACTTCTCGAATAGACAAATGTACTTCTCGAATTGGTACTTAGGCAAATTCTTCAATGCTTCAAATCCCAACTGTGATTATTTGGCAGTCTTTATCTCCTTGCTTGAGGCATGAACGTTGGAACTTCTTTCAAGCATTATTCTTGACTTTATAAGTACAGTTACACAACTAGGATTTGATGCCTATTACAAGTACAGAACAAATAGAAACTCTACAACTAGACGTTCCCTCAGTTAAGAGGTCATGTAGGTAATGCATAGCATTACACATACTTAGGCTTGTTATTAGATGTGTTCAGGCATGCCTCTGTGACTAACAGTAGCTCTGGTGAAGGGACTCAAACACAATCTGCTAAGTGTTAGTCAAATCACAGACAGAGGTTATCATGTCAACTTCTATGATACTTATTTTGAAGTGATCAGTAAGGCATCAGGGAAGGTTGCATTAACTGGTCAAAGGCATGGTAACATATATGAAGCTAACATCTACACCAATACTAATGGTTCATCTACTTGTCTCATCAGTGAAGCTTTTGTAGATGATAGTTGGAATTGGCACAAGAAGCTTTCTCATCTCAACTTCAACAACATCAATGAGTTGGTGAAGAAAGATTTGGTGAGAGGATTACCAAAGGCATTGTATACTCCTGATGGACTCTGTGATGCTTGTTAGAAGGCTAAACAAAGAAGGACATCATTCAAGAGTAAAACAGAATTCTCAATTGGTGAACCATATCACATGGTTCATCTTGACTTGTTTGGACCAGTCAACATAATGTCCATCAGTAAGAAAAGGTATACTCTAGTCATTGTTGATGAATATACTAGATTTACCTGGGTGTATTTTCTGCACAGAAAAGATGAAATAGTTGAGATACTTTTGGATCATGTGAGACTCATTGAAACGGGCACAAATTACAAAGTCAAGATTCTAAGAAGTGATAATGAAACTGAATTCAAGAATTCAGCAATTGAAGAATTCTGCAAGTACAAAGGAATAGTTCAACAATTCTCTGCTCCTGGCACACCCCAGCAAAATGGAGTGGTTGAAAGAAAGAACAAAACTCTTATTGAAGCTGGCAGAACTATGTTGGAGGAAGCTAAACTACCTACATATTTCTGGGCAGAAGCAGTCAACACAGCATGTTAACACTTAGAACATTACACTGATCAACAGACATGGTGTAACCCCTTATCAAATGATTAAGGAAAAGAAGCCAAGTCTGAAGCATTTACATGTATTTGGCTGCAAGTGCTTTGTTCTAAGACCTCATCCTGAACAGCTAGGAAAGTTTGAGACTAAAGCTGATGAAGGCATCTTTATCGGCTATCCAATAACAAAAGCCTTTAAAGTCTACAATCTAAGAACAAAAATAGTCATGGAGTCTATCAATGTATCTTTTGATGATAAGAAGATAACAGGAATAGCTGAAGACTCACATGACAGTTTAGTTTTTGCAAATGAAGCTACCAAGAATTCTGATGAAATTATGTCAGATACTGAAACACTATCAGATCTTGACAATTCTCTCATTCCTGATGAAACACAAATTATTGATAGTGATGCAAATGTTGAGGGGGAGCAACAGCAAGAGACCATCAACTCAGAAACATCTCAAACATCAGGAGGAGATTCATCAGAAACAGATTCAAGTGATAATTCTGACAGCAGATCAGAAAGAAATAGCACTATCTCAGGGGGAGCTTCAAGCAATTCTAGTTCTTTTGAAGATAACACCAATCCAGAGGGACCATCCAGCTCAAGAAATGACTTACCACCAGCAAGGAAATGGACTAAAAGCCATACTCCTAATTTAATTATTGGGAATCCAGATGCAGGTGTTAAAACCAGAAGTGCCACTCAGAATGAGTGTCTTTATCACAACTTTCTATCAAAGGAGGAGCCTAAGAAAGTTGAAAATGCACTTAAGGTTGCTGATTGGGTTACAACTATGCAAGAAGAACTAAATGAATTTGAAAGAAATAAAGTCTGGAAACTAGTACCAAGGCCAAAGGGTAGATCAATTGTGGGCACAAGATGGGTGTTCAGAAACAAGACAGATTCAGATGGCACAATTGTAAGGAATAAATCAAAACTAGTTGCAAAGGGGTATTCTCAACATGAAGGAATAGACTATAATGAGACTTTTGCTCCAGTTGCAAGGCTAGAAGCCATCAGAATTTTTCTGGCATATGCAGCCCACAAGAAATTCAAGGTTTTCCAGATGGATGTGAAAAGTGCTTTTCTAAATGGAGAATCGGAAGAGGTGGTATATGTTGAACAACCTCCTGGCTTCATTGATCCTAAATATCCAGATTATGTCTATAGACTGGATAAAGCACTTTATGGACTAAAGCAAGCTCCAAGAGCCTGGTATGAAACATTAGCTCAATTCTTACTAGAAAGTGGATTCAAAAGAGGTACAATTGATAAAACCTTGTTTTACTTGAATCATGGTAAGGATTTGCTGTTAGTTCAAATTTATGTTGATGATAACATTTTTGGGTCAACTAACTCCAAATTGTGTGAGAAGTTTTCAAAGCTAATGCAGTCTAGATATCAAATGAGCATGATGGGGGAAATGAGCTATTTCTTAGGTCTGCAAGTTAAACAGACTGATGATGGGATTTTTATCAATCAGTCAAAGTACACAAAGAATCTATTGAAAAAGTTTAACATGCAAGACAGTGCTACTACTTTAACTCCCATAGCTATAGCTACTAAGCTTGATCCTGATCAAGGTATTGAGGTAGATGTAACTAACTACAGAGGTATGATTGGCTTACTTTTGTATCTAACCGCTAGTAGACCAGATATCATGTATGCAACCTGTCTATGTGCAATATTTCAGGCAAATCCTAGGGAACCACATCTCATTGCAGTCAAAAGGATTTTCAGATACTTGAAAGGCACTCCGTCTCTTGGCCTTTGGTATGCTAGAGAGTCTGATCTTACTTTATGTAGATACTCAGATGCTAATTTTGCAGGCTGCAAAATAGACAAGAAAAGTACTTCAGGCAGTTGTCAATTTCTTGGAGGAAGGCTAGTTTCTTGGTTCAGTAAAAAGCAAAAGTCAATCTCTACATCAACTGCAGAAGCTCTGTACATTGCTGCTGGAAGCTGTTGTGCTCAGATAATGTGGTTGAGAAATCAGCTAATGGATTATGGTTTATCATATTCAAAAATACCTATCTATTGTGATAACCAAAGTGCTATTGCTATGAAAGGAAATCCAGTACAGCATTCTCTTACTAAGCATATCAGTATCAGATATCATTTTATAAGAGAGGAAGTAATGGAAGGGACAATTGAGTTACACTTTGTTCCTACTGGTCAACAGCTAGCTGATATATTCACCAATCTACTTCCTGAAGCTACTTTTACAAAATTGGTGAATGAATTAGGAATGGTGAACTATGAGAGTTTCTGAGAACAAAGGGAGACCAAATACTAATGAACATCGAATTATGATGCATAGCGAATCCTGACTCTAGTCAAACATCGAATCCTGATGCGATGGTTTTATTATCAATACAACTTTCAGAATCTAAGTACTCTTTATTGTTCTTTTTCATGATTTATTTGTGGTTATTTGTTAATGAAATTGTTAATAATGTGATTACTTTAATTAGTTCTCATGTTCACTTCTTTGTTTTAATTCTTGGAAGAGCGGTTCACTAACATAAAAGATGCAGAACATATTGAATGAGATTAGAGAAACAAAGATTTTCATTAATAATAAGAAAGAGATTACATGGAAATATTACATATTTTGCTTTCCTTATTTACTAATCTATTCAACAGCAAAAGAAAAAGTGAAGTCCAAACCACACCATTGAGAGCAGCTATCCCAGATCATATCTTTGCCACTTTGTTTGGGTGGAAGTCGAAAGGGATAAGGTTATTTTTGATGAAATATTCATTAACAGTGGTTGGTGGAGTTGGATGAGGATGCCTTGGAGGAAAGCCATACAAATGTTACTTGGAGAGCAGCATTGATGTCGATCACTTTTTCAGGTCTCTCCATCTCGATCTCTTCAAGACTGGCATCCATCTGCAGCCACAAAGTTTCAAGTTGCCTTTCCCAGTCAAAGGCATCAAACTCTTCACGAGTATAACTGACGATATCTCTCTTCTCTACAAGATGGAGATTCTTTTCTTTGATGGTAAGGTTAGACATCTTTTTATTAAGGTGTTTTCTGTGAAGGGTTTTTGATTTTCAGGAGAGAATGAAGGGTTAAAGAGTTAGTGGACATTTCTCGTTGTGTTAAATAGAGGTGGGAGACGAACGAGGACATGAAACGATTCATATTCTGGTTTTATTGGTACCAGGTATTTTTAGATTGTGATATTTGATTTCTTTAATTAAAATCATTGCCATATTTCTCATCATTATCACAATTGTATTTCATAATTAAAAACATTGGCACGTGTTTTTCACTCACAGAAACATATAGATACACATTGTAAAACGTGTCGCGTGCAGTTATCACCACTCTCTCATGTCAATTAGTCCACTACTCATGTTTGCGCAAATCATACACTGATACCTGTATTTGAGAAATCGTTTTCCATGTCTAAAATCAATTTAGTTTTCTAAATTGTACGCTATTCTCAAAACTATCAGTATTGCCTTTTCTCTCCATCTCTGTGCGAACATAAACCCTAACTGTTAAAAAATCTCAATTTTTCTTACAGTCTCAACTATAATGGACACTTCTTCATTCGTAAACAATAAGGTTGTTATCAATGGTTTCACTTTTGCTCCTAACAATTATGTTGCTGTTCTTGATCATCAGGAACTGTCGAATGATTTTCATATCATTCAAGATTTCTTGACAACAAGTCCAATTAATTATGCTTTAACCCAACCTGAAAAAGTCTCTTTCAAGTGTGTTATGCAGGTTTGGAATACTGCTATCTTTGGCAACTCTGAACCTTCAGGAAAACCAAACTTGACCTTTAAATACAATGGTGTTACACATCATGTAACTACTGAAGTTGTAGTTGAAGCGCTCAAATTACCATCTCTAAATGGTAAGTCTCCAACAAGTATTTCTGATACTGATCTTCTGGAATTTGCTACAAGTTTGGGCTACAATGGACAACCAAAGAAGTTTGAAGATCTGTTCGGAACCAAGCTAAAGAAGGAATGGAATTTCTTATTTGACACCATCAGTAGATGCTTCTTGAACAAAGTTTCTAACTTTGATGCACTACCTTCTACTTCAGTTCACATTGGGTATTCTCTAATCCATGAAACTTTATTTGATTATTGGTCATTCATTCTAAAAGCATTAATTGCTAGAAGAATAGATAAATGTGGTTATGTCTATTTTATTAGATTCTTTCAATTGATATTCTCTCACTTATTCAATGTTGAGTTTGAAAATGATACAGTGTTGCCTATATTTAAAATTTCTGAGAATAACATCAAAAATTTGGAAAAATGTGATAAGGTAAACAATCTTGAAGGCAATGCTATTATTCCTAATGAGGTCATGCTTCTTTTGAAAAAGAGAAAGCCTACTCATTATGGATCAATTACTGATGGTCTTGGACCTATTTCTGGTGCTATGAGACAGGACAACACACATTCTGTTTCTGACCAAAGCACATAACCCAAACACTCATCCAAACAGTCAACCACCTCTGGTTTCTCACAAAAGGCATCAGTTGCAAAATCTAAGAAATCAGTTAGATCTGATGTGTCTGGAAGGCAATCAGGATCAAAGGATTTCTCCACTCCAACCCTCACTCAAAAGAAGTCACAAGGGGGTGAACAAGGGGTCCTGGTTTAGAAGAAACCTATTTCTAAGGTTGATGAATCTTTAATTGAAATAGGAGTGTATAAAGAAACAGGAGAGAAGAGGAAATTTTGTCAGAAGGGGGATTCTTATTCTGATTCTGGTGATGATACAGTATCATTATCAGTTATGTTGAAGAAAAAAGAAATTGATGTTGTTGTTCCTGAAGAATTGGCTGTCTCTGAAAAGCCAAAGAAAAGAAGGAGGATAATCAACAAGAGCAAATTTTTCCTTCTTATGGAAAAACATAATCTTGATGATGATATAGAGACCATTCCTGAAGTCTCTACCAATCCTGACAATTCATCAGTTCCTGACACAACTGTCAATCTTGACACCTCTACTCCTGATAATTCACCTGTGAAGACTGTTGAAATTTCTGATTCTCCAGCACCAGCTTCTCCAAAAAGAAGAATCATTGATATGTTTGTGGAAGAAGAAAATGCTATTGCTGCTCAGATTGGTCTTGCACCATCACCACTTCTAGTGAAGAGACAGGCTGAAGCAAGGGTCTTTCAAAGACAAAGGAAACAGAGAATTACTTCACCTCTAAAAGGATCTAGCCCACAAGAACCCGAACTTCAAAGGAGTTCAGCAGCTACTGAAGATCCAGTCACACAAGAACCACTCACTCAAAGTGTGGGTGCCGATATTTCTGAAGGAATAGTCCCACAAGAACCACTCTCTCAAAGGGAAGGTGAAGATAAGAACATTCCTGCCCCACAAGAACCATCTTCTCAAAGTAAATATGCAGGCAAAATCATATCAGCATAGAAGTTTCCAGACAATGCTCAAGGGATTTCTGAAATTGAATTTGACTTAGCTCAAAGTCTGGCAGATAAAGATGCTCATGATTTGCACATTGCTGAATGTGATAAACTTCTCAAGGACACTGCATTTGAGGGAAGCAAACAAGAACCTTTGACTCAAAGTGTTGAAGCAGCTTCACAACCTCAGACAACACAAGAATCATTGGTAGCAGATACTGATACAAGTCATTCTACAGTTGCAGATGTCAATTGTAACACCCTCAGATCCGGGGTCAGGGATCTGGTCGTTACGGTCTCAATTTCCATCCACAAACTCAACATAAATATTAAATTACAACCTTCTGACCCAAAACAACATAAAACACACCCGTTATAGTCCCAGAGATGAAATCAGAGTAACTACCAAATTTTATTAAGAACATTATGAAGTTCTTACAATCCAAAAAGAATTACAATGTGAATACATACTCTTTGCCATCCATTATCATAAGTCATACCAGCCCATATATTTGGTACTGAAAGAATGAATCTATCCTACCAATAGCTTTTTCTTCGGCTCCGGTAGTCTCATCGTCCTTGCTAGCATCGAGTGCGCCTTGTGCGAGTCATCTGGTTTAGCTGTTGTTGTGATATAATAATAAAGCAAGGGTGAGCAATAGCCCACCAATAATAATGTTTAATTGAACTATAATATATAACAGTTCAAAAGTATCTTTCAAACCATATGCCATGCATTTACGGAAATGATGCCAGTATAATAGGAACGATAATATCTGCTTGCAAGGAAAATATTGCAATTCCACTTATTAACATTTTTCGGAGTCCTACAACCTGAAAGAAGTCTCTTCGATATGTGTTGCGGAAGACACCGTCAACCTGAAAAAATTCTCTTCGATACGTGTTGCAGGGAATTCCCAATTTGGGAGATGAACCAATACTGGTGTTATTACGCGCTAGCTGTCCCACTCCCTGATGATCAGTCGGGGATGGTACAACCCAATATAGTTTACTACCGGTAGAAGGAAGAACTGATGGCTCCACTTGTCGATTGCCTTCAATAGTAACTCCCTGGCCAATGGTTAGGCCTTGTGATGGATCGCGCGACTCGGCCTCTTACACACGACTCCTAGTTCGAATAAATCCACAGCATTGAAACGTAGAGTTTGTCCTCCCTTCCCCAAGTGAAATACTTGTTGATAAGACTCCACAAAGTAGTCGTATCTAGTTGGAAAGGAAAATTCACCAACATTTCCCAAGCTTTTGCTTGTTAATGGATATCAACTTGTTCCAACAATCTTACCCCTCGAATGATGAGAAGGTACACACAGACTTAATGAGTCCCTAGCAACCAAGTTGCGAGTGAAAAGGATAAATTATGACCGGGAAGTCAACAAGATAAATAACCTTTCTCAAGTAAGGTTCCCTTATAATATGGAAGTTTGAGCGAGCATTTAAATCCTTTTAAGATAGATTTAAATAAAAAAAATAAAGAGTTGGGAACCTTTCCTTGATAAAATAGTCGTAAAAAGACTCCGAAATATTTTACATAATATTTGGAGGTGAAAGATAATCCCCAAAAAAGATAATCCCCAAATAATATAAATCATTTTAAAAAGAATTTAAAAGATTTAAATAAATATTCCAAGAATATTTATTAACTCAATAATAATTACGGAATATTATTAAATCATAATATTGCTCGTAAGTAATTCTCGAATGAATATATAGAATTATTTACTAAATAAATCACTCCTTAAATGAATATTCAAAATAATATTCATTAATAATTAGACTCCAATAAGTATTTAAAATAATATTCAATAAATGAGTCAAACTTTAAATGAATATTTGAAAATAATATTCATTTAATAAATAATCTTCTAAATGAATATCCAAATAATATTCATTTAGTAATCAAAACTTTAAAGGAATATTCGAAATAATATCCCTTAAGTAATTAGAACTTCCAATGAATATTTTAAAATAATATTCCTTAAGTACATAAACCTTAAATGAATATTCGAAAGTAATATTCATTTAATAAATAACATTCTAATGAATATCAAAATAATATTCCTTAAATAATCAACTCTAAATGAATATTCGAAACTAACATTCATTTTATATCTCTCTACTGAGATAATACTCGAATAACATTCCTCGAAATGTTTCTAAGTAATTGATACTTTATGGAAATATAAATAACTTTAATAATAACATTCCTCAATATCAATAATAATCTGCCGTTGGAATCCCTCCGGGTTTCCACGACTATCTGTATCTCAAAATACCGACTCCCGGTCTATATTTAAGAATGAATATCATATGCCCTTCGCTAAGGGTCTTATCAAAACAATCCGGCTTATAACTGATAATTCGTATCTAGTCTATAAGCCAATAGCAATTCAGGGAACATATATCATAGTATAAGTTGACAATAGGCATGCATGCTATGGCATATGTAAGATGGCAATCACATATATATATTATCACAACAACAGGTTCAAAGTTTTGAACACTTGCCTGGTAATTGGGTGTGGGTGGAGATAGCTTGTCCTGGGTCTGCTCGATGATCTATAAATAATCAGAACATTTGAGATTAACCACTTAACACCTTTTAAAATTCTAGGTAAAAACTTCACTTAAATCGAAACACGTTTTCGAATTATCTCGTTATACACCTTTTAGTGTAACTCTTTTTATTACCACTACGATCCGACATTTGTTCGCTATTACGACATGTCATCGTACCCACACTCGGTATATACTTAAGTCGTATAAGTTCTAAAGTTGATCGATTACGAACCGAGATTACACCTCGAGTTATATCGATCGTTTTCTAAGTGTTTTACCAAAGTTATAACCAAGCGGGTTTTTAAGGGTTCGTTCGCGTTTAACCTCGATTCAAACATTTTTATAAAATCGGAAAACGATCCGTTTGATATGTGGTTTTCTTTCATACCTTGCTTATGACCCCTAGTATTTATTTACCAAGATTCTCCACTGAGTAACATGCTTTACGAGGGTTCAATTGAAGTTACGAACTTTTACTTACGGTTCCGAACCAATTTTAGTAATTTGATCATAACTCCTAAACCGTAAGTCGGAATGTTTCGATTCTCGTGCCAAAACGATCTGTGGCTCGAGATCTACAAGGACCAGTCATAATATTATCAAGGTCAGGAAATTATATTTACTATCATGCTCGGTTTCTAAGTGTTAACAAAAATTCGGCATTACGACGGCTATAAATCGGACGTTCCAAAATCATAACAACACAACCAAGCCACACCGGGAAAACCAAATATCTTACATTCATTATATACACCTCATAAGTCCAGGAACATCTCAACTCATCCTCTTAATCATTATATGGCTAAATCAACTAAATCAACTACAAAATCATGCTTATATGCTTAAAACCACATCATCATCAAAACTAATCCAATAATCACAAAAACTCAAAATAAGTTCTAGGGTTTTTTAAGAGTTATACCTTCCCTGGAATATCCTAATACATGACTAAGCCTTGGTTTGTCCTTGTATAGCCTTAGGATTGCTTAGATCATCTAAACAAAACAAGAAATCAAAGTTAGTTCATGAAGGTTATTATTCATCAGTTCAAAGATCTGCAAAAATGAGGCCCTTACCATGATTTTATGGACAAGGCTTCTAAAGGATAGTTGTAGAGCATCTAACCAGCTTTCCAACAAGCTAAAGAACACCAAATTCCATTGAGTAATGAAGGAGATATGACTGTTTGAAAATCGTTACAGAAAACTGTCAAGAACAGGCAGTTTGGTTTCTTCAATTTGGGAAAGATATTTGACTAGGCTACACTCATTAGATTGCCATGAAATTTTGAACGAATGTTGCCCATGGAGTGCAGAAGCTATGGTTAAAATTTGGTGATTTTATCATGGATATAAATGGAGATATGAATTTTATTCTTGGAGGAGGTTCTGCTGGGCAGTTTGTTCAAAATGGAGAGAAATGGAGTTGCTTGGTCTTGCTTGCATCTATTGCATTATTAGGGAAATATCTACCATAAAGTTACTTTATTAAAGGTACTAGGTCATGGCATACATCATCTTGGTGGACAAGTGTTGATTTGGTGTGGTAGGATGAGACAGAATGCTAAGTACTTGGTTTGATTGCTAAGATTACTAGTTAGCTTTGTAACTAGCTTGGTTTCTTTGATCTTATCTTGCATAAAGTGATTATGTCACCTTCCACTTGCTCATCATACCTCTTGGATCTCTACTTGTTTCTTTGTCCGTTTATTACTCAATTCATTGATCGTTCGGAGGAATAACTCAATCATTTCTAGTTAGGGTTTTACCGGAATCCGTCTTAATATTTATACTATCATCCTCCATCCTCTTTAATAATTCTTGAACCTATTTTCGTTAAATCCCTTAAATAATTCCTTAAGTCTTTCAGTGTCCAGGGAAATCTCGGGGAAAATAAAAATGCTATTTTTCAGAATCCGACAGCTTTTACATACACTCTTTTTCCTCCTGGATCACTAATACGAACTCAGAATTTCGTTCCGGGTAGTTCTATATAGCGTCGTCTAATAATATTCCTATGTCCACCAAAATCACTATTCATCCATTTTTCTTTACTCCTCCTCTTATGGTTGTACAATTGTCCCTGATCTCTTTCGATCGTTCCTTAACCTTTTTACGGACCCACTGGACCAATAACAGATATCGATTTGGATGGCATAAGAATAATCTTCTCCTTTAGAATTATCAAATCTCAATTCCCTAGGAGATAGATAATTCTTATCTAAATTGTCAACCAATAGTATTCTTCATGGCATATAAACATTTGAATCCAAATCTATTCCTTTCATTCATTATCTCAATCGTTACATCGTAGTCGTAATCACTATTCACCATTACCTCAGTATATAATAAAAAGTTTTAATTATATCCAAAATTTGGGGTTCTTACATTAATCCTGATGTAAATATTTCTGATCCAAAAATTCTACTGCTCATTGAACAAATTTTTTCAAGACCAATGGAATCTCTTACTACTTCATCAGGTAACACTTCTATCTCTACTTCTTTTACTACTGATAGCATGATTACAGATAGACCTGAGACAAGGGATACCTCCATTTGTATGACTTCAGTCCACTCCTTTCAGCCACCTCTTATTTCTTTGAATTTGTTGAGCCAGAACCTTTCTTGTGAGAAAGAGGGTGAACAATTAGAGAAAAAGAAGAGTGAATAGAGGCAGTCTCCTGAACTGGAAAAAGGAGAGGTAGAACAGAGTGAGAAGTTTCAAACTTCTAGTGAGGTAGCAGTTACTATTGAAAGTAACTTAGGTGATGTTGTGAGAAGTGATGAGATCACTTTAGAAAAATAGAGAGATATAGGAATTGTTTCTAATCTGAATGCAGGATTTCAAGATACAACAGTACCATCTGCTGCTGATTTAAAATTGAAAGGAGTTATGAATCCTGAAGATAATGTGGATGATAGAATTCATGAGGCTAATGATAGCTCAGATGATGATGATGTTGATAATGATCCTGAGGCAGCTCAGCTGAATGCTGTCATGAAAGCAAGTCTAAGATCTACTTATGGATCATCCAGCAAGTCTATGGAGTCTATGGGTAAATCTACAGCTGCTCAAGTTGAGATCAGAGGAGATTATAGCCATCTTATTCCTGAACATATTCAAGCCCTAAGGAGATCTGTGACGCCCCCAGATCCGGGGTCGGAGATCTAGGCGCTCACGGTCCATTTTCCATTAATAACATACCTGTTCTTGCACATAATATATAAAACAGCCATCGACCCCACAATAAAACTCACACCACACACACACACACAGGTTAGAGTCTCAGAAACGTCATACACTTGATTGAGCAAAAGTAAAAGTTTCAGGGTTATTACAGACCGAATTAAATAGCATTTATGCTACCAGCAACACTTCGATATGAAGCGGTGTTGGCGGCTTGAATATTTGTTACGGTACACTGCTTTGCACAGGTCATACTTATAAATAAAACGTACTAACAAAAGTTGCCAACCAATCCGGCTAATGGGGCCTACCGGTGGAATCTCAACTGTTGCCTCGAGCCTAGTCACCTGCTTTCGGGCAGTGTGTCTGGGTCTGGCCATTTCTCTTAACTGTTGTGTTTGTAAATTTGAAAACAAGCAAGAGTGAGCAACTATAGCTCAGCAAGAAATATATGTATAAGATAAGCAATATATCATTACATGTGTTTAGCAGTTATTAAACTCGTTTATATCATTCAGTTATAAAATCATTTGTCCTCGTTGATAAATTTCAAAGGTGCACCAATATGTGCCCTTGTTTTCAAAGTAAACTTGCAGTTCTAGATACCGCATGAAGTCAACATCTTTCTCATCAAAATAGAACACTATCGGCAACTTGGCACATAGGCCTAAGAAGCAGTATCAGAGCATTTTTCCAAAGTGGAGGAATGGGACTTAAAGAAAACATAAAACCTGACAGGGATTGACGATGATAAGTCGCCACATCCAAGTCCAATAATCCGCGGGTCTTCTCTACCGGTAGAAGGATAGAAACTACATCCGTAACTATCCCCGGGTGAAAACTACATCCGTAATCACCCTCGATGAAAACTACATCCGTAATCATCCTTCGGCAACACCAGGGCCGGAATAATAATTGATGGACCGCCTGGCTCACGGCCGCTTACACATCCCGGGAATCGTTCGTCAACGATTTCCACACATGCCAGAGTCCCTTTTTCTTTTTCTTGTAAAACTTTATTTTGATTGAAAACTGAGTAGTTGAGGTCCGACATCAGTCGATCGATAATTCTTAAAATCGAACAAGAAGCAAAACCTGACCGGGGTTTTCGAAAATGTTTTGAGTTCGAAAGAGTTCGAGTTTGAAAGTGCTAAAGGTATCTTGGATTAGCTGTGTCTTTAAAATAATGAACAATAATTAATAAATGATATTTTAAGATTTAATATTAATAATTAATAAAATAATTATTTAATTAAATAAGCTTTTAATCCAAGATAGGTATTTTTGAGTATTTATGATAATATAAAAATAACTACTTAAGTATACGATACATCCCGAATGACCCTTCGGGTTTTCGCAATTTAATCACGATATAACAATACACCGCTCCCCGGTCAATGGTATATTTGGACCGCTACGACCTCTATTGCTAGAGTCGTTGTCCGAAGAAAACATTTCATTCTAAGTTCAAGGGGTACAAGCATATATGTACATATATCTCAAATTTCATCATTACCTCAATAAGCATAAACATATAATACGATTGAAAACTACAAACAAAACAGTGAAAGTCCTTATATATGTGAGTTTTGAAAAGTAAACTTGCCTTGGTGAGGTTGGGGTGGTCGAGCTTGCGGAGTGGAATGATCTATACATAATCAATAGCCGTTCGTTAGTACCTTAACAATACCCTTTTAATTACGAGGTTTTAGGGGGTACAAAATTAATTTAATGACTTCATCTTATGACTCTCTAGCCCCACTATAGGTTCATGTCATCACTCGATTACGCTCGTCACTTATTCGACTTAATTTGGTTACCATATTCGAAGCGTATTAATCCCCCCTTAAATCATACTCCACTTACGACTTTTTCACTTGCGCGAATTTTACTCTAACATTTTTATAAAATTGAAAAATACATATTTAATACAATTCTTTTTGGGTAGCCTTCATCACTGCAATTACTAGCTCCCTTAATTTTTCCATGATCCTACATAAATGTTTAGGGGTTTAAACAGGGTTCACAAGTGGACCATTTAATGCAGTTCGGATTCCAGAACCACTCTTCACTTCTCAGGCCATAACTCAAAATCTATACATCACCTAGTCATGAACCTTATATTTCTGGAAACTAAATTCAAATACCTTTCCAGCTATATGCATTAGGACCTCAGGGGACAAGATTTAGGGGTTCAAAACCCTCATACAAGACAGTACAAGTTTCCAGAAAATTTACACAGCATACTTTTTCACTTAACCATTCAAGAATCTTATGTACACATCACAACCATCATCTAAACCACCAAGATCATACTCTATAGCACACATGGAGTTACATACACTAACCACAAGCTTAAAAATCACAACAACAACATTTAAACTCAAGATCTACATCATCCATAACTCATATGTCCATGATTCACACTAACATCCATGGATCTAACATTAAACACCATAAATAATTCATGGCCAAGAGGGGTTAGAGTTTTATACCTTCTTGAGTATCCAGGAGCCTTGGGTAAGCCTTACAAGTCTCAAGAACACCTTGGATGAGCCCCTACAATCCTTACAACTCCAGATCTAAAAGAAAACTAAACATAGTTACTATTCATCTAAACTTCAACAATTTATAACTCAAAAACTAGTGGATGAAAGGGGTTGAAATTCATATCATACCTTTCTTATATAGTGTAGAGGACCTAGGATTTTTTTCTTGACTTATGAGTGATGAGAAGTTGAAGAAAAGAAATTTTCTTCTCCTTTCTTTGTGCTTGGCCGAGAGCTAGGTGAACAAGAGGGAGAGAGAGAGTGTTTTGTTTTGTGTTGGGTGAATAAAGTGAAGTGTATGTGATATGTATTGGTTATATGTGTAATTGTATCACATGTTGCAAGTCTAGTACTAGCTACCTAGGCCAACCATGCCTCCTTGTCTCCTTGGACAATGCACCATAACTAGTTACTATTCCTCTAGTTACTTTTGCATTTCTTGTTTCCTTTCCTAACAACCTAGTTGCATGGGACTTGCATGTAATATCTTTCCTTGTATCATTATTCTTCCACCAATGCTTGTCACTTAATCTTTAATTCATATCGTATCTTAATTAACTCCTCATAATAATATTTTGTCGCGTAGAGATTTCCCTTGTAATTCCTTAAGTACTTAATTGTGTAAATTCCTCGAATATCCATAACTCCTTGCCAAAATCCCTTAAATATCTTTTAATACTCCAATAACTCTCAAATCCCAAGTTTTATAAATCTTACTAACAATAAGACTCTTGCCTTCAATAACCTTCCCTTTATCTTACATAGTGAATGTAACAACATAATTTCTCAGATAATCAATTCCATTAATCAACGTGGATGACTCAAAAGGTTCCACATTCACAATGTCATATGATATAAAAAAAATATTACAAAATTTAGGGTTCTTACAGCCTCCCCTCCTTAAAAGGATTCCGTCCCGGAATCAGGTTGAAAACAGTTGGGGGTACTTTTCACGCATCGTGCTCTCTAGTTCCCATGTTGATTCTTCGACATTCTGGTTCCTCCACAAAACTCTCACTAGTTTGACAACCTTGTTCCTCAGCACCAGTTCTTTTCTATCCATGATTTCTACGGGTTGCTCCACATAGGTCAAGTCTGGTTGCAAATCCACTTGGTCATATTCTATCACGTGCCCAAAAGTCGGTATGGTAGGGTCGTAGCATGGACACATGGAACACATTATGTACTTGCTGCAAGCTTGGGGGTAAAGCCAATTCATAGGCTAACTTTCCAACTCGTCTCAAAATCTCAAAAGGTCCAATAAATCTCGGGCTTAGCTTCCCCTTCTTACCAAATCTCATCAATCCCTTCCACGGAGATACCTTTAACATCACAAACTCTCCTACCTCATATTCTTTGTCCTTGCGGGTCTGGTCCGCATACTTCTTCTGTCTGTCTTGGGCCGCTACCAGCCGTCCTCTTATGAGTTCGATAGTTTCTCTTGTCTGTTGGACTAGTTCAGGCCCTAAAATCTTCCGCTCTCCAACTTCTTCCCAACACAAGGGTGATCGACATCTTCGTCCGTATAAAGCATCATATGGGGGCATTCCTATACTCGCATGGTAACTGTTGTTGTAGGAAAATTCGATCAACGGCAAGTGGTCATCCCAACTACCCTTAAAATCGATGGCACATACTCTCAACATGTCCTCTATGGTCTGGATGGTTCTCTCGCTCTGTCCGTCTGATTGGGGGTGGTATGCAGTACTCATGTTTAACTTGGTCCCCACACAATCCTGAAAACTCCTCCAAAACTTGGAGTTGAACCTTGGGTCTCGATCAGATACAATGCTCACAGGAACCCCATGCCTTACCACGATCTCCTTTAAGTAAATATCCACCAGCCTGTCGACAATGTATCTCTCATTGATTGGAAGAAAATGTGCTGACTTGGTCAATCTATCGATAATTACCCAAATGGCATCATGATTAGTCTTGGTCCTTTGTGACGCCCCAAGATCCGGGGTCGGAGATCTAGGCGCTCACGGTCCATTTTCCATTAATAACATACCTGTTCTTGCACATAATATATAAAACAGCCATCGACCCCACAATAAACTCACACCGCACACACACACACAGGTTAGAGTCTCAGAAACGTCACACAATTAATTAAGCAGATGTAAAAGTTTCAGAGTTATTACAGACCGAATTAAATAGCATTTATGCTACCAGCAACACTTCGATAAGAAGCGGAGTTGGCGGCTTGAAAGTTTGTTACGGCACACTGCCTTGCACAGGTCATACTTATAAATAAAACGTACTAACAAAAGTTTCCAACCATTCCGGCTAACGGGGCCTACCGGTGGAATCTCAACTGCTGCCTCGGGTCTAGTCACCTGCTTTCGGGCAGTCTGTCTGGGTCTTGCCATTTCTCTTAGCTGTTGTGTTTGTAAATTTGAAAACAAGCAAGAGTGAGCAACTATAGCTCAGCAAGAAATATATGTATAAGGTAAGCAATATAACATTACATATGTTGTTAGGCCGAATACACAATTAATAATCAAATTCGTATGAGAGTTTAACAAGTAAGACGTTTATGCACTTAAAAACTTCTGGTATTAAGAACCCTCTTCGTGATATAAACTATCACAAAGAGATGCTAGGTTACAATAAAGATAATTCGTTGCACGATACCCTTCTAGGGTTAACCTAACTGTATTTAAAAAATATACAGCTTCGATACAATCTCTAATTGATATTCCTAACAATCAGCTATACAATGATATCAATTACAGATTGTTACACGTCTCCTAAGTCAACTCGATCTCTTTAATAGCTATCCAATCTTCAAAGATATCGCTTCCATAATAAATCTTCTGTTGACTCTGTACGCGCTACTTCTAGACAGACTTTACTAAACTCTGTCCATCTTCCGTCTGTCAGAGTTTACAATAAACTCTGACTGCTTCCAGCTAAACTCTGATAATTCACTGTAACACTTAAACACTGATTAAAACACATCAATTATATTTAACAATCTCCCCCAACTTGTTCATTAGCAAAAATGCACAAGTTAATAACAGTAATTGATGATGTCAAAACAAATAGACAAATACAGTGTTTATACAAATTCAGAGTTTAAGCTTCTACTTAACAAAATCTACAGAGAATAAGAAAATCCTTACAGACTTTAATCTCTAATCTCTTCAAGATCTGGTGTAGCTCTGAGATAATCTATGAGCAATCTTCTTTCTGCATTTTCAAGCTCAATCTCCATAGCTTCTTTAATCTCTCTGAGCTGAGGATCACTCTCATCTGTCTGATAGATAGCAGCCCTAAGATCATAGATTTTGTTTCTTCTCATCTCATTTCCCAGTCTGATAAATTTGACTTCTTCTGACTGTGAATTGAAGTCAAGTACTGTGATTCCCAAATCAGTCTTTAAATTTGCAGTACCTTTCTTCATTTCAATAAGATTTCCATTGTAATCCCTGTACTTAGGAACATATCTGCTATTATACTTCTCTCCTCTGATTGCCAAATTCTGAAACATTCTCTTTCTAAGCACATTTGCAACTGATTGAGTCCTTTGAATATTCACCTTGAAAAGATATAGAACGTATTCTAATTCTTCCCAATATTTTAAGCCAATATCATTCTTACCAACTCTAAATACTGTCCCATCAGCCATGAAGTACAATAGAAAGTCCTTCTTTAAACTCTTCTGATAAACTAACTGTACTGATTCCAATCTGTCCAAACTCTCTTGAGTGACACCACGACCTGGAACAGCCAGTGAAGAAGGATCTCTAGGACCAGTATATTGCCTTTTGTCCTTGTGTGAACCTAGTCCACCCTTATTGTTTCCAACCTTGCCAGTCAAAGCTCTTGCATCAGAAAAATTCATAGAAACTCCAGATAATAGATTTGGATCATGAAGTGTTCCATTCCCAAAAACTGATTGCAACTGAGAAGATAAAGGTTTAGACACAACTTTTGTAGCAACAGAAGTTGTAACTTTCTTCTGTGAACTTTCTCCTTCAATGCCTTTTAGCTTGAGTTGACCTTTTGCTGCCATTGTTTCCTTTGATAATTGAGATTTTTGACTAGCATCAGCACTTTCCTTGATCACAATGCCTTTACGAACAGGCCTAAGAGCTTTTTCTTTCTTTAACTTACCAGACTTTAAAGCCTTGAGATGTTCTTCTTGTAAACTCTTTTCTTCAGCTTCAATGTCCTCAATTGTAACTCCTTCCTCATTCTCTTCAATAAACAGCTTAGCAGCCAATTCTTCATCAGTCTGTGGATTAGAAAATAATAACAAACTCTTGGTCTTTGAAGTACCTTGAGTATCAGTGTTTATCCCAACAAACTGTGATTTAGAAGACTTGCTAGTTTTCAGAGTTTGAAATTCTTCAGTTTTGCTCTTTCCTTTACTACTTACTCCTCCATCTCCAGCTTTATCCTTTCTGATCAGAGTTTGAGATTGCTTGCATTTGTCTTTAACAACTCTCTCCCCCTTTTTGACATCATCAGGCATAAGAATAGATGTGATTAACTCCAAGGAAGCAGCAATAAAATCAATCTTTAAGGACATATCATTCTGATTTTGTTCAACTTTGCTCAGCCTGTGAGACAAAGTGTCTTGATTCTGAGTAAGATATTGAAATTTATTCTTGTTGTCAAGTTTAATCATTTCAGCTCCTCTAACAACATCACCTCGAACATCAGAGATTGCCTTTTGACACAGATCAAACCTCGAGTTGAGAGTCTTCACTTGTACAACTGTAGCCTTAAGACAAGATAGAATCTCTAGATTTGTAATTGTTCTGGAGGTTCTCTTGACAAATTCAGCTGCTCTTGCAGGAGGAAAGATACAAGTGTCCTTGTACCAATCATTTGAAAATTGTTCAAGGTGTTCTTCTTCAGCATCTGCTTGATTTGAAGGACCAGCAAAATCCTTAACCTTAGCATCAGTCTGAGCTGGTAAACTCTGAGAAGGGCTTGACTCAGTATTCCCTTCAGTTTCATCTCCAACCTCAGCTTCAACATGATGAGGGGATGGAGGAATAGGAATAGATTCATCAACAGTTCCAATAACATCCTCTGCAACAGGTTTAGTAGTAGAGTAAACAATAGGCTGTACAACATCCTTTGCAGATTGCACAATAGTCTCAGAGTTTATCTCCTTAGGTTGTTGATCAATCTCATCTCCTCCTTCAACAGTTTGGTGAGCATCTGAGAGTAATTCTGTATGTGATGCTACAGCTTCAGAAAGGACAACTGTAGGTTGATCAGCTGCACCAGTTGCTTTAGATTGAGCAAAAATTTATGAGATAGGATCAGAGAATGGCATGAATGAATCAAGAATGTCATTCATTGGAGAAAAGCCATCTCGAGTATCCTCTTCTGCAGGCATTTTGTCCTCTGCAGGCATTTCAACCTCTGCAGGCATTTTAACTTCTTCAGGCATTGAATCTTTTTCAGCCTCAACAGTAGGTGGTTGCTGTGAAACTACCTCTGGAGCTTCAATATTTTCATCAACAGAATCAGAGATTACCAGTTTTCTTCTCTTCGCTAGAGGAACTTCATCTGAATCATCTTTACTAGATTCTGCTACCACTGAGGGTGACTTAGGTCTGTTTGCCGTTTGTTTCATTCTTCTAGTATAAACATCTCCAGGAGATGTCTGTTTTGCTTTCATTTGTGTCTCTATTGTCTTCTTAACTCTTGCATGTCGTTCAGTGATTGCTGCTGACTTTACTCTGCCTCTTTTTTGCTTTAGGCTGTGGTTGTGGTGGAGATTGTGATGGTTCAGAGTTTGTTTGTGGAGTGTGTGCAGGTTGTTTTGTAGGTGCAGTGTGGATAGGTGATGTAGGTGGTTCAGTGTTTAGTGTTTGAGTACGATCAATGTTTAGTGGTTCAGGTTGTAGTTCTGGTTGTGGTTCTGGTTGTGGTTGGTCCTGAGGTTGGTTGATAAAATTCTGCAAAGCAAGTGGCAGAACAAAGGCAGGTAGGTTTTCTTTACCAACATCCTTATTAGTCATATCAGAGAATATTCTCTTATTGACTCTAAAAGGCTGAATTTCATCAGTATCAGCAATCTCTAGACCAGGTACACAAGCATTGAACAGCATTTGACAAAATCGAGCAAAATAAACTGTAGTAGACTCTGATAGTTTATCACCTAAATTCATCAGAACATATCTACCAAAATCAAAATTACTACCATAAATTAGAGAATACCCGATTTGTAGACTGTCTATTGGAATAGCATCCCAGTTAGTGACCTTCTTATGGAATGTCCTTGTAATGCAATCGAAGAAAAAGTTCCATTCCTTCCTGAGATTAGGCCTCTTTACACTACCAAGCTTGTCAAGAGATTCCATGTAACCTATCTCCTATAGCATCTGTCTCAATTGAGGTTCAGCAACATAAGTATAAGATGTATGTGTATCAAACCCCATCGTATCTTTGACAGTTTGTGGAGTAATCACAAACTCTTGTTCTTCATAAGTGAAGATCATGTTTGGAGTCCCATTCTCTCCTCCATCCACATAGACTGAGTTTCGCCAAAAAGTGGCAATTTGAGATGCAGAGAGAGTACCAGGTTCAACCAGAGCTTGTCCAATCTCTGAGTCTCTCAAGAAATTCTGCATTAGATGAAACGCTTCTGGAACACGTTCATGATAGAGTGGAGCTTCATAGTTGTTAGGGACAAAACGTAGACCAAGAACAGTGAATGGTTTAGAAGCCATTGAATCAAGAAATTTGCAAGAAATCCCAAAGAGAAGTATATGTAGGAAAGGTGTTTGCGAAAATGCCCAAGTGAAAAGTGAGAGAACTGTGAGATGTAAAAAAAATAAAACACAACCATTTGGACACAAAAGTAATTAGAGTAATTAAAAACTCAATCTTTTATGTAATCAAACACTCAACAGTTCCTAGATTAATGTGTGAGTGGGACATGATAATGGGTGAGTGGGACACAGTAATGGGTGAGTGGGTCACGTGCTCGTATTTTTAAGAAGTGTATTTTGCAAATATAACAATAAAATATTTGATTTTAAAAAAATCAAATAACACTCTCTTAAAATACCTGGACACATTTAAAACCAGAATATGAAGCGTTTACCTGTAACCATTAATAACCAGAATATGAAGCGTTTTAGTACTTCGTTGCTTACCCATCTCAATTTAAAGCCTAGAGACTTGTTCAGAATTGTTCACTATCCCTTTAACTGTAAGAACCCCAAATTTTGGATATAATTAAAACTTTTTATTAAGTAATGATAAAATGAGGAACAATGATTCCGACAACAAGGTCACCAGCTCTAATGAATGGTGGTTTCAAAGAACAATGATTGTAATGAATGGATATTGCTTTGGACAATGATCCTGATGCATTGGTATATTGTCAGAATAGAGTAATTCGATGGTTGAGGACCTAGATAAGAATAATCTACCATCCAGGAAGGAGCTAATGGATCCTTGAAGGGAAATGAGTACGTGCATAGTGTTTCCCGTACGTGCATAGTGTTTCCCGTACGTGCATAGTGTTTCCCGTACGTGCATAGTGTTTCCTATACGTGCATAGTAATTTGGTGGATGAATAGTGATTTTGTAAGTTGGAAAACTTTTGACGCCACCCTATGTACGGGACGTGATATGGATGTTTCGAAGTCATATTAGTAATACGCGGAGGAAATAATTGAATGCAGAGACGATCGGAATTCAGAAATTCCAAATTCTTTTTCAGTATAATATTTGACCGGACAGTGGATTAAATATTATTATAATCCAAGAATTGAGATATTAACTTTGAGAATTTGATATTTTGGGATGTTATTATATTTGATTTAAGTATGAAGGTAGGAAACCACTGAGGCAGTGAAACAAGCGTTCTAGAAACCGCTAAAACGTTATAACGAGATTAATCAATAAAGCTAACGAATCCTAGATTACGGATTAAGTTCGTATCGAGATTAAATATCCTACATGGTCATCACGAGGATTATATTAAGGATTGGGGAAGGTATTATGAATATCGAGAAATTTCCCGGTAAACCCTAGAGGTGAAACTACTTAGTTATTCGTCCGAACGATCAATGAATTGAGCAATAAACGGACAAAGAAACAAGCAGGGAATCAAGATACATGCATGTGCAAGTGATAAATATCTAGTAACTAGCAAGGAACTAGATCAATTAGAATGCAACCAAGTACTTAGCGCACAAACCACTTGGTTAGCCTTAAACCACCAAAATATCAACACTTGTCCAAGCAAATTACATCATCCATTACCTCACCACTTTATTAAAGCAGCCAAGGAGGAGATATTATCCAAAAACACTTCACTTTATGCATTATTATCCAAGAGACAAGCCAAGCAATACAAACTCTCTCCAAGAACATTACATTCGGCTTTTAGCTTAATTCAAAAACAAAAATCCACCTTCCACTCCTTGTTTGATCTTGTAATTTTTAAGGTGAGTCCTATATTTCAAGAAAGTAGTCTTCTCAAAATTTTAGCTTCAAACTCCTTTGTTTCCATTTTCAAAAAAATCAAGAAAGAGGAGGGTGAATAGTGCTTTCATGAAACTAACTTTGATTTTCTTGATTCTTTTGAATGATCCAAGCTTTGTTAAGGTGTTCTAAAGATTGATCAAGGTTTATCAAGGTCTTAAATACTCCAAGGAAGGTATAAACTTCAAGAACCCTAGTCTTTGATTTGAGTTTTAATGGAGTTTTGGATGAGTTTTAGTGTTGTATGCATATTTAGAGTACTAGATCTATGTGTGGGTTTTATGAGATGATAGTATAGCTTATATGAACGGAAAGACATTGCTTGGTCTTAGTTCAAGGGTAAATAGCATGTATGTGTGATTTGGAGTGGATGGTATAATAATTGGAGGGTTTTGATTTTGGAATTATCCGAGTTATAGCCGTCGTAATGCCCGATTTTCGATAATCTTTAAAAACCGTGCATCACAGTAGCTTGAACTCACTGTCCAGGGTTGTATTTTCCCATGATAAGATAGATAATGTTCCAAGCTTCGTTTTGATATAAAGAACGTGTTAAACGGACTTACGATTTAGGAGTTATGGCCGATATACTAAAAGTAGTTCGAAACCGTAAACGAGAATTCGTAACTGAAATTGAACCCTCGTAAAGTACGTAAGTCAGTGGCAAATCTTGGTAATTAAATACTGGAGGTAAAAAGGAAGGTGTGAGAGAAAACCGTATGTCAAAAGGATCATTTTTCGATTTATTAAAAATATTCGAATCGAGATTAAACGCGAACGAACCCCTAAAAGACGACTCGTTTATAACTTCGTTAAAACCCTTAGAAAACGAGCGATAAAACTCGGAGTATAATATTGGTTCGTAACAATCGACTTTCGGACTTATATGACTTAAGTATATGCCAAGTATAAGTACAGTGACATGTCGTATTAACGAACGAATGTCGGGTCGGATCGATGATAAAAGAAATCCACAAAAAGGGGTATAACGAGATAACTCGAGAACGTGTTTCGATTTAAGTATAACTTACCTTTAAAGTTTTAAGTGATTAATCCCGAATACCTTGGCTATTTATAGATCACCGAGCTGAACCGGGACCCGCTACCACTACCCCTTACCGTACTCGACTACCAGGCAAGTTTCAATTCCCTTCTTTTAGGTTGTTGTTGTGATTGAATACATATATATGTTTTCTGTTATACATATGCCATAGCATGCATGCCTACTTTCAAGTTATATCGTTATGCTTGTTCCCTGATCGTTTATTGGCTTATAAATTAGATAGCTAACGTATTAATTATAAGCCGGTTATTGTAAGACGCTCATAGAAGGGCGTATCCATCTTATTCATCAAATATAGACCGGGAGTCAATATTTCTTGACATATCGAGATTACCTCGAAAGAAAATATCTAAGTAAATATTTTCCATTATTCGGGCGACGAATATTATTTGAATATTCGTTCGAGATTATTTATTTAACGATCCCTACTTCAAATAATTATTTGAACGTAACTATTCGACGAATAATATTTTTTTTAATATTCATTCAGAGTCGAATTATTTATCGATTATTATTTCGAATATTCTTCTAAAGGTTGGACTACTAAATGAATATTATTTGGATATTCATTTAGAATATTATTCATTAAATGAATATTACTTTTGAATATTCATTTAAGATAGTAATTACCTGATGAATATTATTTTAATGTTCATCTGAAGCTTGATTTATTTATCGAGTTTTATCTCGAATATTCCTTTAAAGCTTGAATTACTAAATGAATATTACTTGATATTCATTTAGAATATTATTCATTAAATGAATATTACTTTTTCAATAAACATTTAAATTCCTAATTAATTATGAATATTATTTTGAATATTCATCCAGGGTTCTATATAATCATCGAATATTATTTTAAATATTTTAAATATTCCTTTCAGGTCTTATTAATTAATGAATATTATTTTGAATATTCATTTGAATATTTAATTATGCAATAAATATTCTTTCGATATTTCTTCAAGGATTATTTGAGAAATACTCTGATTAAAGATATTCTTTCATATTCCTAAATATTCTGTAAAATATTTTAATAAATATTCTCTGAATATTTATTCCATACTTAGAATAACCTCGATAAGGTTTATCTTCTTCGATTATTACGGAAAATATTTCGGAGTCATATTATTATTAATCATATATCAAGAAAGGTTCTCAGACATCATTCTTCTTTGAGTCTATCTCCCTAATAATAAGGGAACCTTACTTGGAAAATGTTAATTATCTTGTCGACTTCCCGGTCATAAAGTATTCTCTTCACTCGTAACTCGGGTGCAATTGACTTATTAAGTCGTTGTTTACCTTCTCATCTTTCGAGGGGTAAGATTGTTGGAACAAGTTGATATTCGTTACTAAGCAATAGCTTGGAAGTGATTGGTGAATTTTTCTTTCCAACTAGATACGACTACTTTGTAGAGTCTTATCAACAAGTATTATACTTGGGGAAAGGGGGACGAACGTTACATTCAGAATCATGTATTCTATTTGAACTAGGAGTCGTGTAAGAGGCCGAGTAGCGCCGGTCCATCCCCTTTGGCCCAACCGTTGGCCGGGGAGAGCTAGTAAGGCGGTAGACAAGTAAAGCCGTCAGTTCTTCCTTCTACCGGTAGTAAATCTAAATTGAGCTGTACGATCTCGACTGATCATCAAGATCGGAACAGCGGGCGCGGTGAATACTTCATCATTGGTTCATCATCCAAACTTATTTATTTACTGCAACATGATTACTGTTGGCAGAGCGGGAAAAGTGTTCATAACTGGAATTGCAATCTTTTCATGCAAGTTCCTCCTTTTTAATAACAATGAGAATATCTCGCTTACTTTTGATGTAGCAGATATTTCTACAAACAAATACTTTTAGTTACCTTGTAACTTCATCGTTCATATTATACTGGCATCATTCCCATAAATGCATGGCATATGGTTTGAAAGATACTTTTGAACTGTTATATATTATCGTTCAGTTATATATTATTGTTGGTGGGCTATTGCTCACCCTTGCTTTATTATTATATCACAACAACAGCTAGACCAGATGACTCACACAAGGCGCACTCGACGCGGGCGAGGACGATGAGACTACCAGAGCTGAAGAAGAAGCTACTGGTAGGATATATTTATTCTTTTAGTACCAAGTATATGGTCTAGTATGACTTATGTAAATGGATGGCAAAGAGTATGTATTTATATTGAAATTCTTTTGGATTGTAAGAACTCATAATGTGATTAATAAAAATTTGATTGTTACTCTGATTTCATCTCTGGGACTATAACGGGTGTGTTTTATATTGTTGTGTTGGGTCATAGAGACGTAATTTATTTTATGGAAAGTTCAATTGTTGTGGACAGAATTGGAAACCGTAACCACCGGATCCCGGACCCCGGATCTGGGGGTGTTACAGAAGTGGTATCAGAGCGTACGTTATAAACCCCAGAGATGAGGCGACGTTAAAACAATAAATTCACTAATATAATAAGAACTCTTGCAAAGTTCATAGTCGGACTACTTAATGTAGTGATGACATATAAAACCCTTATGGGAACTCTTAAGTATCGTGATAGTAACTTAGCTCGATATCGTATTGACGAGTAATGCGACAGACCTTGAGGCATACGAGCAGCAGCGCGATGATGCTTTATTATATGCTGAAGATCAGCGGGTAAATTCAATAGAGTACCCTACTAGAGACCCGGAAGAGGTTCCAGCAGATAAGGAAAATCTTGTTAGGATAAGGAGCTTACCCTCGAGGAATGAGGGCTGTAGTCAGAAAGACTGAGATGATTAAGGTATAGTGCTCAGAAAAGTGGGCATAAAGAACTAAGCTATTAGCAAGAGAACTGAAGATTCATGTGGGATTCGTGGCTGGACTACTGGAGGTAGTACCAGCAAGTAAGACGGATTGGAAGAATTACTTGAGATCTTATACGGGAGTAGATGAGAATCATAAGAGACTTTCATATTAACGAAAAGAGTGCTAGAAGGATGTATGATTATCAAAGGCATCGATATAAGGAGAGGAACAGAGTCCCTAGGAATAGTTGAGAAGAGGCAGTAAGTGCCATATCATTTGATAAATGAATAAGTATGAATATTGTCAGTAATAATTCGCCATGAGAAGGCAGATGTCATAGGTTGTAATTTATGGAACCAAATTGAGGTTGATGAAGTTGTTTTATTCAGGAAAATGTCCATTTTAGGAATGAATCAGTTAGAAAGTGAAAACATTGGGAAGTGACAGCATGATTGGATAAAGTTATATAAGGAAGTAGTAAGCAAGACAATGATCTCAGAACCTACCGGAAGATAAGACCAGTGAGTCAAGATGAACTCGTAATGAGACTATTGTCACAGACTAAGTATAGGGTTAATTTAACTCAGTGAAATGATGAACCAGAAACGTTAGATGCATGTGATTCAGAGGAATATTAAATTCTTTCTTTTCTTTGAATGGATTATAATAGTTACCTTAAGTTTACTCCGACGGTAATGTTCCTTCTGAGACTGGTAGTCAGGTAGACTGACATTTGGTAATATTGAATATCAGGACGCATAAGTATCAGGACGTTGTGACAAGTTTCAGTTCAAAACTGTTAATTCCCTTCTAAGGGATGTATATAATTGGTTCATCTCCAGGGGTTAAATTTCCAACCCGATGACGATTATTTCGTTAATTATGACTGCTTACGGTTCTACCTACTAGGAGGTTTATAGAACTATTCCTCAGGTTTCGAAACTGGTCTCCTTAGTGTTACCGGTCGATGGATAGATTGACTAAAATTTCCCTAATTCTGGGAAGAACTTCAACGAATTTTGGCAAACCTTGTCTTTCTGATTATCAGAAAACATCATGGAAGAGAGTAGAAACTGGGGCAAAACCCCGTGAATTGGGTAAGGTAGCCGCTACATGGGTTGGTGGACAGACCCCGGTTATCGCGATTGATTGTAGAAATACAATGATGAAGTGAGATTGGACGAAAACAGGAAATGTAAGTAAGAAACCAGCCGGACTGAGAAACTCCGAGATTGACTTAAGTGAAAAGGCTGTTATGCCAGGAATGGTAAGCTTGCGTGGCACGTGGTAGTGATAAGAATAGTTGAAAAGATAAAAATAGAGGAAAGGTGACCAGAGACGGTGCCGAATAGTCGATTAAGACTTATATGAAGTAAAGTTTTGGAAAGGTAGAAAGGTATCAAAGAAGAAGACACTATGCCGGCAATTGCTAGAAAAGTAATGCTAATTAGCCAACCCTTAAAATCATATATTTTTTTTATTTTAGTGTGGCCAGTTGAGGCCAAGTCACAACGGACTATAAAGTGACTAGACCAGCAATGAAAAGACAAAGCAGGGTTGCTTCTAAGTAAGCACCGACTGCAAGGGCTTCTGATATAAAGGAAATATTAATGAGATCGTAGGAATCTTCTACTAAACCCTTTGCAACCCATGTTTTGATGGGGAATTTACTAGACCTTTTTGGGGATGGGGTAACCCGTACTAAAGTGACTCATGTGTATATGGTTGTCCAAGATTACGAGTAAAATGGAAGTATAGTGACTTGAGATGTATGATGTTAGGGTATCATGAATACCATGAACATACTACGACTAAGGGAAGTAAACAACGAAGGTTCATGAAGAGAGTATGGAAATGGTCAGAGATGGATCAGTATGCTGTAGAAATTTTGTCTAAGGCAAGTACATTTGAGAAGAACGAAAAGTACTAAGAGATTCACGTTGAACTCGACCAACATCTTCCAAAACATCCTTGCTACCATTACCAAGTTCTGTAAGAGAGCAGATAGGCATACGTTGCCTTTTGGAAGTCCAAATAGGCTTACAACTATCTGAAAGAAGAGGGTGGCATTAAGTTACCAATCGATTATCAAATGAGAATAGTTAAAAAGAGACCCTTATTAAGGATACATGATTTGATTGCCAATTATAGGATGCAGGAATTCCTTGGCAGTTGAATTAAGGATAAGATATCCATAAAGTAAGGCAAACTCTGGGGAATGCACAAGGGATGGCACTAACCCTAATAAAGACATTGTGAATTCGGATGATATGAGTTGGATTTGCTAAAGCAACAATGACCTGTACAGATTATTAAAAAGAGTTCTGGAAAGAACAGAAATAGAATTATTAGAGTATTGATCAAAGACGTTTTGATATACCCTGTACCTAGAAAATACAGGAGGAATGATGAGGACGACCTAACAAACCTTACAAGGAAAAGCTAATATTCTGAGTTTCCAACTAGAAGTTTGGAAGAGAATGTAAGACACAATAACAATATACCAGATGATGCATGTATAAAATCCTGAGGGAGTATGGATTGAACCTATAAAGGTTGAGATTATCCTAAGATAAGGAAAGAACTAAGAAAAGAAGTATCCTAAGTAGGAGTGGGAATAAACGTGATAAAGTTCCCACGGGTAGATGGAAGCAATGACTTATGGATGATAGATATATTTTCTCCTTCAGCAGAGCTTAAGGTAGAATGCTTTCACCCAACAGTGATGGGAATGAGGAAGAAAAAAATTTAAGTTGGAATGTATCCAGAAAACATGGATTACAAGGAATTATTATTATTATCAGGAAAGGCCAATGAGGTGGCCGACAGTCTAAGTATAAAGGAATAATTACAAATGTTCATACCGAAGAAACAGAATGATATTTGGAAGGACCTTGAAGGTCATATCGGAGTGGAGGAATTTACATTCCCTCTGATGACTGTGCAAGAATCGACGGTAATAATAGTTTAAGTAAAGATTCGATTCCTGATGGAGTCTTAAGCATATTATATACCTTAGAAGGTCCCGTTTTGAGGTAAACCAGGACCTTGATACAAAATTTACGAAGTAAACCATTAAATTTCCAGTCTTTTATGGAAGATGCATAAGTGATAGTTTCATCAACCGGACCTAGCTGCGATGCATGAAACTCTTATGCAATTCTATCTACTTCATGTAATACCTACATCAAGTTCAGGAAGTGTTCCTTATGGATAAGGAATAGTGATTACTTGTCTCCCTGAAGAATTTGAAACCCGTAGGGTTAGCTATTAACGCACTACGTAAACAACAAGCGATGGTGATTCTTCTAAGAAAGTAGATGACAACGTAAAGATAAAGAACGTGCTACTATTGATCAGCTAAATAACATGTTGATGAATAAGAAGCAAGTTTATGTTAGTGTATTTCTGCGCAAACAAGATAGAGAATATGAGGTTGATGATTCATGATGCTAAATGTATTCCCGTAGAAAGAATTAATGAGATTTGGAGGGTAGGGCAGTTGAGCCCGAGACTTATTGGGCCATATGTAAGAACCCCAAATTTTGGATGTAATTAAAACTTTTTATTAAGTAATGATAAAATGAGGAACAATGATTCCGACAACAAGGTCACCAGCTCTAATGAGTGGTGGTTTCAAAGAACAATGATTGTAATGAATGGATATTGCTTTGGACAATGATCCTGATGCATTGGTATATTGCCAGAATAGAGTAATTCGATGGTTGAGGACCTAGATAAGAATAATCTACCATCCAGGAAGGAGCTAATGGATCCTTGAAGGGAAATGAGTACGTGCATAGTATTTCCCGTACGTGCATAGTGTTTCCTGTACGTGCATAGTAATTTGGTGGATGAATAGTGATTTTGTAAGTTGGAAAACTTTTCACTCCACCCTATGTACGGGACGTGATATGGATGTTTCGAAGTCATATTAGTAATACGCGGAGGAAATAAGTGAATGCAGAGACGATCGGAATTCAGAAATTCCAAATTCTTTTCGGTATAATATTTGACCGGACAGTGGATTAAATATTATTATAATCCAAGAATTGAGATATTAACTTTGAGGATTTGATATTTTGGGATGTTATTATATTTGATTTAAGAATGAAGGTAGGAAACCACTGAGGAGTGGTTATGGCTACAATGTAATAATTGATATTTGGAAAGAATGAATGGAAGTCGACTTTATTACTTCTATGTCTTGAAGAATGCTAAAGGGTAACAACATAGGTAAGAATAATCTATCTTCTAAGGGAATAAGATATGGCAATTTCAAGCAGGAGAATATTCTCATGTCATCCAGATCGGTAACGATTAATCCAGTAGTTCCGTAAAAAAAGGATAAGGAACGATCGAAAGAGAATACGGACAATTGTACCACCCTAAGAGAACAAGTAAAGAATACAGAATGAATATTGTTTTGGGGGGAGTATATAATAATATGAGACGACACTATATAGAAATATTCGGAACGGATTTCCGAGTTCGTATTAGTGATCCAGGGGGAAAATAAGTGTATGTAAAAGCTGTCGGATTCTGAAAAACCGCACTTTTATTTTCTCCGAGAGTTCCCTGGACACTGATAGCCTTAAGTATTTAACGAATGGATTTAAGGAATATAAATTGGAAAGTTAGAATGAAAGATGGTGAATGAAAGTATTAATAATAAAGAGAATTCCCGGTAAACCCTAATTAGAAATCCGTGGAATATTCCTACGAACGATCAATCGAAACGGGCAATGACCGGACACAGAAACAAGCAGAGGAAGCAAGAGTCTTGTGCAAGCTACTAGTATAAAATATCTAGTAACCAAACTAGAATCAAGGAACTAGCACCCTAGAGAATGCAACTAAGTACTTAGCAAGGCAACCATGTAGTTAGGCTAAAACCACCACATTTTCAACACTTGTCATGGTAATTCCTCATCCAACACCTCATCACTTTAATAAAGTGAATTTATACAAGATATTATCTTGATAATAGATGAGAATGGATGAGATTAAAACAAAACAAACCAAGCAACTCCCCCCCTTGAAAATTCCATTCGGCCTCCCTCCTAAATTCCAAAATCAAAACCCCTCTTCCCACCATCTCTTGATCTTGTAAAAATTATGGTGAGTCTTACATTTCCTAAAAGTGATCCCCTAAAAATTTCAAAGCCAAACTCTCTTGTTTCCATTTTCAAAGAAATCACCAAAGACTAGGGTGAATAGTGATTTTCAAGAACAACTCTTGATTTTCTTGATTTCTAGGATGATCTAAGCTTGGTTATGGGTATACAAGGACTATGAAAAGCTTAGCAAGGTCTTTACACACTCCAAGGAAGGTATAAAGCTCTTGAAACCCTAACCCTTGTTTGAGATTTAAGCATGTTTATGATAGTTATAACTTAGTTATGGTTATGTTAAGATTATAAGCATGATTATGTATGGATTTTGGATTAATGATGTAAATAGCTAGATGAAAGGAAAGGCATTGCTTGGCCTCAGTTCATGTATATAAGTCATGTATATGTTGTTTGGGTTGGATACTATGCTTATGGGAAGATTCGAAATTGGTAGATATTCGATTTACAGCCGTTATAATGCCCGATTTTGCAATACCATGTTTTGTATGCCATTTTCCATGTCGAACCCCTACTGTCCAGAGACATTATCTGCCATGATAGGATAGGTAATGTTCTAAGCTTTGTTTGGATATAAAGATCACGTGAAACGGACTTACGGTTTAGGATTTATGACCAAATTACTAAAAGTAGTTCGAATCCGTAAACGAAAGTTCGTAACTGTAATTGAACCCTCGTAAACTATGTAACGTCTTGGCGAATCTTGGTAAATAAATACTAGAGGTAAAAAGGAAGGTGTGAAAGAAAACCGTATGTCAAAAAGAGCATTTTTCGATTTATTAAAAATGTTCGAGTCAAGGTTAAACGCGAACGAACCCCTAAAAGACGACTCTTTTATAACTTCGGTAAAACACTTAGAAAACGGGCGATAAAACTCGGAGTATAATATTGGTTCGTAACGATCAACCTTAGAAATCATATGACTTAAGTATGTCCCAAGTATAAGTGCAGTGACATGTCGTATTAACGAACGAATGTCGAGTCGGATCAGTGAGAATAAGTAATCCACTAAAAGGGGTATAACGAGATAACTTGAGAACGTGTTTCGATTTAAGAATAACTTAACTTTTAATATGTTAAGTGATTAATCCCGAATGCCTTGGCTATTTATAGATCACCAAGCTGAACCGGGACCCGCTACCACTACCCCTTACCGTACTCGACTACCAGGCAAGTTTCAATTCCCTTCTTTTAGGCTGTTGTTGTGATTGAATAAATATATATATATATGATTGCTGATATACATATGCCATTGCATGCATGCCTACTTTCAAGTTGAATTGATATACTTGTTCCCTGAATGTTATTGTTGGCTTATAAGCTAGATAGTTATATATCAGTTATAAGCCGGTTATTGTAAGACCCTCATAGAAGGGCGTATACATCTTATTAATCAAATATAGACCGGGAGTCAATATTCCTTGATATATCGAGATTACCTCGGAGGAAAATATTTAAGTAAATATTTTCTATTATTTGGGCGACGAATATTATTTGAATATTCGTTCGAGCTTATTTATTTAATGATCCTTACTTCAAATAATTATTTGAACGTAATCATTCGATGAATAATATTTGTCAATATTCATTCAGAGTCGAATTGATTATCGATTATTATTTCGAATATTCTTCTAAAGATGAGACTACTAAATGAATATCATTTGGATATTCTTTTAGAATATTATTATATTAAATAAATATTACTGAATATTCATTTAAGATATTAAATACTTGATGAATATTATTTTAATATTCATCTGAAGCTTGATTTAATTATCGAATATTATCTCGAATATTCCTTAAGGCTTGGATTACTAAATGAATATTACTTGATATTCATTTAGGATATTATTCATTTAATGAATATTACTTTTGAATATTCATTTAAATTCCTAATTAATTATGAATATTACCTTAAATATTCTTTTCAGGTCTTATTAATTAATGAATATTGTTTTGAATATTCATTTGAATATTTATTTATTCAATAAATATTCTCCTGATATTTCTTCAGGGATTATTTTGAGAAATACTCTGATATAAGATATTCTTTCTTATTCCCAAATGATCTGTAAAATATTTAATTCAATAAATATTCTCTGAATATTTATTCCATACTTAGAATAACCTCGATAAGGTTTATCTTCTTCGATTATTACAGAAAATATTTCGGAGTCATATTTTTATTAATCTTATATCAAGAAAGGTTCTCAGACATCATTCTTCTTTGAGTCTATCTCCTTAATAATAAGGGAACCTTACTTGGAAAATATTATTTATCTTGTCGACTTCCCGGTCATAAAATATTCCCTTCACTCGCAACTCGAGTACTGTTGACTTATTAAGTCGTTGCTTACCTTCTCATCTTTCGGGGGGTAAGATTACTGGAACAAGTTGATATCCGTTACCAAGTAATAGCTTGGGAGCTATTGGTAAATTTTCCTTTCCAACTAGATACGACTACTTTGTGGAGTCTTATCAACAAGTATTATACTTGGGGAAAGGGGGACGAACGTTACATTCAGAATCATGATTTTTATTTGAACTAGGAGTCGTGTAAGAGGCCGAGTAGCGCCGGTCCATCCCCTTTGGCCCAACCGTTGGCCGGGGAGAGCTAGTAAGGCGGTATACAAGTAAAGCCGTCAGTTCTTCCTTCTACCGGTAGTAAATCTAAATTGAGCTGTACGATCTCGACTGATCATCAAGATTGGAACAGCGGGCGCGGTGAATACTCCATCATTGGTTCATCATCCAAATTTATTTATTTCCTGCAACATGATTACTGTTGGCAGAGTTGGAAAAGGGTCATAACTGGAATTGCAACCTTTTCTTGCAAGTTCCTCTTCTTAATAACAATAAGAATATCTCGCTTACTTTGATGTAGCAGATATTTCTACAAACAAATACTTTAAGTTACCTTGTAACTTCATCGTTCATATTATACTGGCATCATTTCCGTAAATGCATGGCATATGGTTTGAAAGATACTTTTGAACTGTTATACATTATCGTTCAGTTATATATTATTGTTGGTGGGCTATTGCTCACCCTTGCTTTATTATTATATCACAACAACAGCTAGACCAGATGACTCGCACAAGGCGCACTCGACGCGGGCGAGGACGATGAGACTACCAGAGCTGAAGAAGAAGCTATTGGTAGGGTATATTTATTCTTTCAGTACCAAGAATATGGTCTAGTATGACTTATGTAAATGGATGGCAAAGAGTATGTATTATATTGAAATTCTTTTGGATTGTAAGAACTCATAATGTGATTAATAAAATTTGATTGTTACTCTGATTTCATCTCTGGGACTATAACGGGTGTGTTTTATATTGTTGTGTTGGGTTATAGAGACGTAATTTATTTTATGTTAAGGAAAGTTCAATTGTTGTGGATAGAATTGGAAACCGTAACCACCGGATCCCGGACCCCGGATCTGGGGGTGTTACACCATATGAGAGTTTAAAGGTGTTCGGAAGGTAGCATTCGAGCCAGTTTTACCCCCCAAAACTTATAGCATGATCGTAACATGTTTCATGTGGCAAGGCTACGCCAGTAAAATGCAGATGCTCGATAGATGATAAGAGTACGAGCAGGTAGATATACGACCTGGTCTGACTTACGAAGAACAACCTGTGGAAAATCACGGATAGAAAATAGCAAGTGATGAGAAGTAAGGTTGGCAGAAGTAGATTATATTGAATCTAAGTTAAAGGGATCGGCCAGATTCAATTCGGAGAATTTAAATTGGAATAATGTGATGATTATAGAGTAAATGTAACGGGATACCAATAAGGAGGTACCAAGTGCAAAAGATGTCTCAATAAAGAGATGAAGAGGAAGTAAATAACAGAAGTAAATAAGAATCAGATAATAAGAAGGATGTGATTGATAAAGAAAAGACTGGGAAAGCAACTATGGAATATGAAGCAAGGAATGTTATGAATGGATTAATAAAAAAGGTTTTCTAATGAATTCTCGGGATGACAACCTGATAGTGTTAATATTCTAGATATGAAAAAGCTAGTAGCGTGACATGGAATGTCAGTAACAATGATGTCAAGTGAGAAATCTAAGATTTAACCGGAAAGGTTGAAGGATTTCCCGAATGTGAGTATCGCTAAGATTGAACAAGAGTATTTGTCCATGGAATAATGGACAAAGCAGCAAGATATGTTGACACGTGAGATTGCGATCAAATAGTATTGGATATAATTATGATTAATTTCTTCTTTGATAAACCTCTATAGTTCAGAGGTAAATTCTGAGTATGATATTTTACAATCATGAAAGCTTTCTATAATCCTTTAGAACTCTTTTCTCTTCTTCTCTCTTATTCATCTTCTTTATGAATTGAGAAGAACAACCCTTTTAGGAGGGGAGGTACTGCTACGTGACTATCTGTCTATGTGATAGAAGTCTAAGTGGAATACCATGACTTGTTTAATTGCGTGTCAAGTACTAAAGGCTGGCCCCCTTCTGTACTAACTATGCAATATAACAAATGTTCAGTTGATCATAGTGATCTCTCAATAAATCTTTCCACTTCTCTATATTGATCGAGATTGCGAAGATTAAAGCGATTAGGAAATGCACAGTACGAGCGAGGTTACCTCCGAATTCGTAGGGTGATAGTGATACCAATGTTACTGCAGGTATCAATAAGGATAAGACTGAGTAAGAGTATAACCCGGATAGTGACTTGTACGAAAAGTAGCAACGTTGATGGAAAAAGGATACAGTATGGATTGTAGCACTAGAAGATGTGCTGAGGAAGGGTAGAACGCCTAAGAATTGACCGGGAAGCTAAAAAGTGAATGACAGGCAAACGACTCTTTGCTTCCTACCTGATTCCGGGACGGAATCCTTTTAAGGAGGGGAGATTGTAAGAACCCCAAATTTTGGATATAATTAAAACTTTTTATTAAGTAATGATAAAATGAGGAACAATGATTCCGACAACAAGGTCACCAGCTCTAATGAATGGTCGTTTCAAAGAACAATGATTGTAATGAATGGATATTGCTTTGGACAATGATCCTGATGCATTGGTATATTGTCAGAATAGAGTAATTCGATGGTTGAGGACCTAGATAAGAATAATCTACCATCCAGGAAGGAGCTAATGGATCCTTGAAGGGAAATGAGTACGTGCATAGTGTTTCCCTTACGTGCATAGTGTTTCCCGTACGTGCATAGTGTTTCCTGTACGTGCATAGTAATTTGGTGGATGAATAGTGATTTTGTAAGTTGGAAAACTTTTCACGCCACCCTATGTACGGGACGTGATATGGATGTTTCGAAGTCATATTAGTAATACGCGGAGGAAATAAGTGAATGCAGAGACGATCAGAATTCAGAAATTCCAAATTCTTTTTCGGTATAATATTTGACCGGACAGTGGATTAAATATTATTATAATCCAAGAATTGAGATATTAACTTTGAGAATTTGATATTTTGGGATGTTATTATATTTGATATAAGAATGAAGGTAGGAAACCACTGAGGCAGTGAAACAAGCGTTCTAGAAATCGCTAAAACGTTATAACGAGATTAATCAATAAAGCTAACGAATCCTAGATTACGGATTAAGTTCGTATCGAGATTAAATATCCTACATGGTCATCACGAGGATTATATTAAGGATTGGGGAAGGTATTATGAATATCGAGAAATTTCCCGGTAAACCCTAGAGGTGAAACTACTTAGTTATTCGTCCGAACGATCAATGAATTGAGCAATAAACGGACAAAGAAACAAGCAGGGAATCAAGATACATGCATGTGCAAGTGATAAATATCTAGTAACTAGCAAGGAACTAGATCAATTAGAATGCAACCAAGTACTTAGCACACAAACCACTTGGTTAGCCTTAAACCACCAAAATATCAACACTTGTCCAAGCAAATTACATCATCCATTACCTCACCACTTTATTAAAGCAGCCAAGGAGGAGATGTTATCCAAAAACACTTCACTTTATGCATTATTATCCAAGAGACAAGCCAAGCAATACAAACTCTCTCCAAGAACATTACATTCGACTTTTAGCTTAATTCAAAAACAAAAATCCACCTTCCACTCCTTGTTTGATCTTGTAATTTTTAAGGTGAGTCCTATATTTCAAGAAAGTAATCTCCTCAAAATTTTAGCTTCAAACTCCTTTGTTTCCATTTTCAAAAAAATCAAGAAAGAGGAGGGTGAATAGTGCTTTCATGAAACTAACTTTGATTTTCTTGATTCTTTTGAATGATCCAAGCTTTGTTAAGGTGTTCTAAGGATTGATCAAGGTTTATCAAGGTCTTCAATACTCCAAGGAAGGTATAAACTTCAAGAACCCTAGTCTTTGATTTAGGTTTTAATGGAGTTTTGGATGAGTTTTAGTGTTGTATGCATATTTAGAGTACTAGATCTATGTGTGGGTTTTATGAGATGATAGTATAGCTTATATGAACGGAAAGACATTGCTTGGTCTTAGTTCAAGGGTAAATAGCATGTATGTGTGATTTGGAGTGGATGGTATAATAATTGGAGGGTTTTGATTTTGGAATTATCCAAGTTATAGCCGTCGTAATGCCCGATTTTCGATAATCTTTAAAAACCGTGCATCACAGTAGCTTGAACTCACTTTCCAGGGTTGTATTTTCCCATGATAAGATAGATAATGTTCCAACCTTCGTTTTGATATAAAGAACGTGTTAAACGGACTTACGGTTTAGGAGTTATGGCCGATATACTAAAAGTAGTTCGAAACCGTAAACGAGAATTCGTAACTGAAATTGAACCCTCGTAAAGTACGTAAGTCAGTGGCGAATCTTGGTAATTAAATACTGGAGGTAAAAAGGAAGGTGTGAGAGAAAACTGTATGTCAAAAGGATCGTTTTTCGATTTATTAAAAATATTCGAATCGAGATTAAACGCGAACGAACCCCTAAAAGACGACTCGTTTATAACTTCGTTAAAACCCTTTGAAAACGAGCGATAAAACTCGGAGTATAATATTGGTTCGTAACAATCGACTTTCGGACTTAGATGACTTAAGTATATGCCAAGTATAAGTACAGTGACATGTCGTATTAACGAACGAATGTCGGGTCGGATCGATGATAAAAGAAATCCACAAAAAGGGGTATAACGAGATAACTCGAGAACGTGTTTCGATTTAAGTATAACTTACCCTTAAAGTTTTAAGTGATCAATCCCGAATGCCTTGGCTATTTATAGATCACCGAGCTGAACCGGGACCCGCTACCACTACCCCTTACCGTACTCGACTACTAGGCAAGTTTCAATTCCCTTCTTTTAGGTTGTTGTTGTGATTGAATACATATATATGTTTTCTGTTATACATATGCCATAGCATGCATGCCTACTTTCAAGTTATATCGTTATGCTTGTTCCCTGATCGTTTATTGGCTTATAAATTAGATAGCTAACGTATTAATTATAAGCCGGTTATTGTAAGACGCTCATAGAAGGGCGTATCCATCTTATTCATCAAATATAGACCGGGAGTCAATATTTCTTGACATATCGAGATTACCTCGAAAGAAAATATCTAAGTAAATATTTTCCATTATTCGGGCGACGAATATTATTTGAATATTCGTTCGAGATTATTTATTTAACGATCCCTACTTCAAATAATTATTTGAACGTAACTATTCGACGAATAATATTTTTTTTAATATTCATTCAGAGTCGAATTATTTATCGATTATTATTTCGAATATTCTTCTAAAGGTTGGACTACTAAATGAATATTATTTGGATATTCATTTAGAATATTATTCATTAAATGAATATTACTTTTGAATATTCATTTAAGATAGTAATTACCTGATGAATATTATTTTAATGTTCATCTGAAGCTTGATTTATTTATCGAGTCTTATCTCGAATATTCCTTTAAAGCTTGAATTACTAAATGAATATTACTTGATATTCATTTAGAATATTATTCATTAAATGAATATTACTTTTTCAATAAACATTTAAATTCCTAATTAATTATGAATATTATTTTGAATATTCATCCAGGGTTCTATTTAATCATCGAATATTATTTTAAATATTTTAAATATTCCTTTCAGGTCTTATTAATTAATGAATATTATTTTGAATATTCATTTGAATATTTAATTATGCAATAAATATTCTTTCGATATTTCTTCAAGGATTATTTGAGAAATACTCTGATTAAAGATATTCTTTCATATTCCTAAATATTCTGTAAAATATTTTAATAAATATTCTCTGAATATTTATTCAATACTTAGAATAACCTCGATAAGGTTTATCTTCTTCGATTATTACGGAAAATATTTTGGAGTCATATTATTATTAATCATATATCAAGAAAGGTTCTCAGACATCATTCTTCTTTGAGTCTATCTCCATAATAATAAGGGAACCTTACTTGGAAAATGTTAATTATCTTGTCGACTTCCCGGTCATAAAGTATTCTCTTCACTCGTAACTCGGGTGCTATTGACTTATTAAGTCGTTGTTTACCTTCTCATCTTTCGAGGGGTAAGATTGTTGGAACAAGTTGATATTCGTTACCAAGCAATAGCTTGGAAGTGATTGGTGAATTTTCCTTTCCAACTAGATACGACTACTTTGTAGAGTCTTATCAACAAGTATTATACTTGGGGAAAGGGGGACGAACGTTACATTCAGAATCATGAATTCTATTTGAACTAGGAGTCGTGTAAGAGGCCGAGTAGCGCGGGTCCATCCCCTTTGGCCCAACCGTTGGCCGGGGAGAGCTAGTAAGGCGGTAGACAAGTAAAGCCGTCAGTTCTTCCTTCTACCGGTAGTAAATCTAAATTGAGCTATACGATCTCGACTGATCATCAAGATCGGAACAGCGGGCGCGGTGAATACTCCATCATTGGTTCATCATCCAAACTTATTTAATTCCTGCAACATGATTACTGTTGGCAGAGCTGGAAAAGTGTTCATAACTGGAATTGCAATCTTTTCATGCAAGTTCCTCCTTTTTAATAACAATGAGAATATCTCGCTTACTTTTGATGTAGCAGATATTTCTACAAACAAATACTTTTAGTTACCTTGTAACTTCATCGTTCATATTATACTGACATCATTCCCATAACTGCATGGCATATGGTTTGAAAGATACTTTTGAACTGTTATATATTATCGTTCAGTTATATATTATTGTTGGTGGGCTATTGCTCACCCTTGCTTTATTATTATATCACAACAACAGCTAGACCAGATGACTCGCACAAGGCGCACTCGACGCGGGCGAGGACGATGAGACTACCAGAGCTGAAGAAGAAGCTACTGGTAGGATACATTTATTCTTTCAGTACCAAGAATATGGTCTAGTATGACTTATGTAAATGGATGGCAAAGAGTATGTATTTATATTGAAATTCTTTTGGATTGTAAGAACTCATAATGTGATTAATAAAAATTTGATTGTTACTCTGATTTCATCTCTGGGACTATAACGGGTGTGTTTTATATTGTTGTGTTGGGTCATAGAGACGTAATTTATTTTATGGAAAGTTCAATTGTTGTGGATAGAATTGGAAACCGTAACCACCGGATCCCGGACCCCGGATCTGGGGGTGATACATTAACCTTTCATTCTCTCCTGAAAAATCAAAAACCCTTCAAACAACACACCATTAAACAATGTCAAACTTTACCATCAAAGAAAAGAATCTCCATCTTGTAGAGAACAAAGATATCTTTAATTATACTCGTGAAGAGTTTGATGCGTTTGACTGGGAAAGGCAGCTTGAAACTCTTTGGCTGCAGATGGATGCCGGTCTTGAAGAAATCGAGAGAGAAAAACCTGCAAGAGTGATTGACATCGATGCTGCTCTCCAAGCAACATTAGCATGGCTTTCCTCGAAGGCATCCTCATCCAACACCACCAACCATTGTTAATGAATATGTCAGCAAAAATAACCTTATCCCTTCAACTTCCACCCAAATAAAGTGGCAAAGATGGGATCTGGGATGTTTGCTAACAATGGAGTGGTTTGGACTTGACCTTTTATTTTCTTGTTGAATAGATTAGCACATAGAGAGAACAAACAGATGTAATACTTGCTTGTAATCTCTTTCTTATTATCAATGAAAAATCCTGTTTCTCCAATCTTATTCATTGTGTTCTGCAAATTTTATGTTTATGAATTGTTCTTCAAAGAATTAAATCAGAGAAAATGAAAACTAATTAAAGTAATCATATAAGAAACAAATTCATCAACAATAACCACAATTAAATCAGGAACAGAACAAAGTACCAATTCGAGAAGTGTTTTGTTCTATTCGAGAAGTCAAGAACTCAGAGTACGAACCACAAATCAACAATACACTTATTAACAGTTGTCAAAAGCCCTATTTACTCCAAAATTTTCAAATTATCCAAATGAAAATTTACCTTAGAGTACGAACCACAAATCAACAGCGTTTGTCAATTCTCCAACTTTATCACCGAAACCCTTTCAAAAATTGCACAGTTGTGAAAATATGTGTGTGTGAAGCAGAGTTTACTAAATCAATTTTTAGAGCATCTAATTTTTTATAAAATCCATAAAGTAAATCAATAAACACTGGATGCACAAACTGTCAAGGTAAACACTGACTGTATGATGAAAGCTAAACTCTGTAGTAATCAATCTATATACAGTAATATTTAATTTATTTTATACCCCCTCTATATATACATATATAATTTTTTTAAATTCTATTCATTCCAGTAATTAGAGGTTGAAACTAGTCACCAAAAATTCAAAAATTTTAGCCCTTATCATTTTGATAAGTTCCTAGGTCATCGTAGTATTTAACTAGTCACCAAAAATCAGAGAATTTTAGCACATATTATATACCAATAAGTTCCTGGGTCATCCTAGTATCCAACATAATATCAAAGGAGTATAACAACCTATATACATTTTCTTTGGGGTATTGCAGTAAGCATTTTAATCTACCAGAGTATAACTAACAGAGTTTAGAGTTCATCAACATCAGTAGTTATTCATGAAAGGCATTGCACACAGTATTTATAGACTCAGAGTTTAGGACAAAATAAACTAAGAGATGCTATAAATATGAACCAGTATCATGCTGTTTTAATTTTCTGTACAATCTAAGATTAGATCACAATAACTCAGAAAGATTCATGATTAATTGCTGAGAATCATGCTTCATACATATTTCTTCATTGGTGTTTTCATTCAGACAAAAATCAACTTAGAGTTCACAGAGTTTATCAACTTATTACCAGTGTATGAAATACAGGCATGCTGACAGAGTTTAACAGAGATTGACAGAAAAACATGTTAACAGAGTATGCATAACAGAGTTTAATCAACAGAGTTCACTTAGCACTTAACAAATCAGGAAATATGAGTAATACATTACATAAGTAAAATTTGAATCTAACCAACATTCCTAGTCAGAACCAGAGACCATTCCTAGTTCATTGACCAGTCTTGTAAATGTAGCTTCACTCAATGGTTTAGTGAAGATATCTGCAAGCTGTTGTTCTGTAGACACAAAATGTAGTTCAATATTCCCTTCTTCCACATGTTCTCTGATGAAGTGGTACCTTATGCTGATGTGCTTGGTCATTGAATGCTGTACTGGATTACCTGTCATAGCAATAGCACTTTGATTATCACAGTAAATAGGAATTTTACTGTACCTCAATCCATAATCCAGCAGTTGATTCTTCATCCACAAGATCTGTGCACAACAGCTACCAGCTGCAATATACTCTGCTTCAGTTGTAGATGTGGAAATTGATTTCTGTTTCTTGCTGTACCAAGAGACAAGTCTGTCACCAAGAAATTGACAACTTCCACTAGTGCTTTTTCTGTCTATCTTGCAGCCTGCAAAGTCTGCATCAGAATACCCAAGTAGCTTGAAATGTGATTCTCTGGGGTACCACAGACCTAATGATATGGTGCCCTTGAGATACTTGAAGATTCTTTTCACAGCTGTCAGATGTGGCTCTCTAGGATCTGCCTGAAACCTTGCACAAAGACAGGTTGCATACATGATGTCAGGCCTACTAGCTGTCAAGTAAAGAAGAGATCCTATCATGCCCCTGTAGTTTGTCATATCCACTGAAACTCCTGTGTCTTTGTCCAATTTTGTTGCTGTTGCCATGGGAGTTGATGCAGATGAACAGTCAAGCATACGAAATTTCTTGAGAAGATTTCTGGTATATTTTGCTTGATTAATGAATATACCATCATCTGTTTGTTTCACCTGTAGGCCTAGAAAATAACCAAGCTCTCCCATCATGCTCATTTCATAACTGGACTGCATGAGCTTGGCAAATTTCTTATAGAGTTTATCATTAGTTGACCCAAAGATAATGTCATCAACATATATCTGAACTAAAAGGAGGTCACTTCCTTGATTGAAATAAAACAGAGTTTTGTCAATTGTACCTCTGTTGAATCCACTTTCTAGAAGAAATTGAGCAAGTGTCTCATACCATGCTCTTGGTGTCTGCTTATGTCCATATAGTGCCTTATTTAGCCTGTAGACATAATCTGGATATTTGGGGTCCACAAATCCTGGTGGTTGTTCAACAAACACTTCCTCTTCAATCTTTCCATTCAGAAAAGCACTTTTCACATCCATCTGGAACACTTTGAATTTCTTGTGCGACGCATATGCTAGAAAAATTCTGATTGCCTCCAATCTTGCAACTGGAGCAAATGTTTCATCATAGTCTATTCCTTCCTGCTGTGAATAGCCTTTTGCTACCAGTCTACCCTTGTTCCTTGTGATAACACCTTCACTGTCAGTCTTGTTTCTGAAAACCCATTTAGTACCAACAATAGATCTGTTCTTTGGCCTTGGTACAAGGGTCCAAACTTCATTCCTTTCAAATTCATTCAACTCTTCCTGCATTGCTGTTATCCAGTCAGCATCTTGAAGAGCTTCTTCCACTTTCTTTGGTTCATTTTTAGATAAGAATGCATGAAACAGACATTCACTTGCAGTAGCACTTCTTGTTTTCACTTTTGCATCTGGATCACCAATTATCAAATCAGGTGTATGTGATTTAGTCCATTTCCTAGCAGAAGGCAAATGACTTCTATCAGCATGTGATCCTCTCCCTTGATCCATGCTCTCCTGATTTTGTTGTGATCTTTCTTCATTTTCTGAGACTCCCCCTGAACTTGACTGCCCAGAGTCAGAATTTGAATTTTCAGAGTTTGAATCATCAGAGTTTGATCCAGATTTTTCAGTTGACTCAGTATCAGTGTTTGAGTCTTCATCTTGATCATGCTCCCCCTCAACTGGTTCTTCCCTTTGTTGTGGCTGAGAAGTTTCTCCAGTGTTTACCAGTAGAGGTTCAGAGTTTGTTTCAACAGAGTCTGTCAGAATTGTTTGATCAGAGTTTACTTCAACAGAGTTTAAATCTTCATTTTCAAAGTTCAGTTGATCATATTCATCTTTGTCTTCTAGTCCAGTTATCTTATTGTCATCAAAAGACACATGTATAGATTCCATGATCACTTTAGTTCTCAGATTGTAAACTCTGAATGCCTTTGTTGACAGTGGATAGCCAACAAAAATTTCTTCATCTGCCTTTAGCTCAAATTTGGTCAACTGTTCAAGATGAGTCTTCAAAACAAAGCATTTGCACCCAAAAAATATGAAAGTATTTCAGGTTAGGCTTCTTTTTCTTCACCATCTCATATGGTGTCTTTCCAAGCTTATTGATCAGTGTAGCATTTTGAGTAAAACAAGCAGTTTGAACAGCTTCTTCCCAGAAATAAGTTGGCAATTTTGCTTCATCAAGCATAGTTCTGGCAGCTTCAATCAAGGTTCTATTTTTCCATTCAACTACACCATTTTGTTGTGGTGTGCCAGGTGCTGAAAATTCTTGCTTCACTCCATTTTCCTTGCAGAATTCTTCCATTGTTGCATTTCTGAACTCAGTTCCATTATCACTTTTGATGATTCTGACTTTGTTACTTGATCCTTTGTCCAGAAGCTTCACATGCTCCATCAGAGTTAATGTAGTTTCATCCTTCTTTGCTAGAAAATACACCCAAGTGAATCTAGTGTATTCATCAACAATGACTAAAGCTTATTTCTTCCTTGCTATAGACATAACATTTACTGGACCAAAGAGATCAACATGTAGAAGATGATAAAGAATCAGTGATTGAAAATTCTGTCTTGCTCTTGAAAGATGACTTCCTTTTTTTGGCCTTTTGACATGAATCACATAGGCCATCAACATTTAACAGAGCCTTTGGGAGTCCTCTTACAAGATCCTTTCTGATCAATTCATTGATGTTGTTCAAGTTCAAATGTGTGAGTTTCTTGTGCCACTTCCAACTCTCTTCACTAGACATTCTTGTAGACAGGCAAACAGCTTTTCCAACAGAGTCTATTAGGAGCTTGATTTCATAAATGTTGTTTTGCCTATGACCAACTAGAACAACCTTTCCTGTAGATTTGCTGATAACTTCACAATATTCAGGTTGAAAATCTACATGGTATCCCTTGTCACAGATTTGACTCACAGATAACAAATCATGCTTGAGTCCTGGGACATGAGCTACATTGTTGATGATGACATTTCCAAGATTAATATTGCCATATCCCAATGTTCTTCCTACATTGCCATCACCATAGGAAAATTTTGGGCCAGCCTTCTCCTCATAGTCTGATAGCAGGGCTTTATTTCTAGTCATGTGTCCTGAACATCCACTGTCCATGACTAGGGTTGCCTCCTTGTTGCCCTGCAATCATAAGCAATTATTGAGAATTAGATTTAAGGATCCAGACTTGCTTGGATCCTTTGACATTCTTAACTTTGTTAGCTTTTGCAGCGGAATTAACATTATCAGAGTTTGAGCTAACATTATCAGTGTTTACACTTGCAGTATCAACTTTAACCCATTTCAGATTGGGTTTCAGTTCATAGTAATTATGATAGATAGCATTATATTCTCTGCAAGTATAAATGGAATTCCAAGTGCTTCCACAGTGTGTGCATAAAGTCTGTGTCTTAGTTCTAGCAAAATCCTTCTTTACCTCAGACTTGGAAGGTAAAGAATTTATATTTTTGTTTTTCTTGTAGAAATTTGCAAGATGCTTAGTACTACCACAGTTATGACATGTCTTTCTTGGAGCATAACTAGCAAGCATTGGTTTATTTCCTGAAGTTATGCCTACTTTTCCATTTCTGTTCTTATTTGACACTCTCTGTTTCTTAACAGATTTTAACTCCTTCAGTTTATGTTTGAGTTGTTTATCTGTCATTGAACCAATATTAACATGTTTAACACTAGTTTTTACTGGTTTACTTTTAACAGCTTCTTTTTCATTTTCAGACAAAAATTTACTGGTTCCATGTACAAAATGAGGTCTGATTTTAACTTGATTTTGAAATCTAAGTTCATCTTCCTCATTATAACCTAGACCAACAGCGTCTGTTTGAAAAATCTGTTGAGTGTCCTTTCCAGAATTAGTCCAAGTCCTAATTTTCTTATTTGCTTCCTCCTACTCAGATTCTAGTTGTTTATATTTCTTAAGCAAATCCGGTTCTATAGAAACAACATCATCTCTCTCTTTATGAACTTGTTGCATGTTTTCAAGTTTTTCTTCAACAAGTTTATTTCTAACCTTAAGTTCAGAATTTTCAGATTTTATCCTCTCATTCTCTAAAGTCTGATCCCTATAACTTATATGCAATGACTTAAGATAAATTCTTAATTGAGCAATGTCATCAATATTATAAGCATAGGTAGTTAGAGGTACCTGATTTTCAGAAGTTTCTGATTCAGTAGTAGCCTTGAGAGCATAGTTCACTTCTTCATCAGAATCTGAAGTGTCTGCCCAATCTCTGCCTTTAGTGTAGAGTACCTTTCCAGTTTTACCCTTCTTGCACTCAGGAGCATAGTGACCCATCTCCTTACACTTGTTGCATTGAATTTCAGACTTATTCTTCTTCCCCATAGAATCTCTCTTATCAAACTTCCTGAAGCTTTTCCTGTCTTCATTTGAATCTCTAGAAAACCTTTTCCCTTTCTTGAAATTCTTGAAGCCCATTTTCTTGAAGGTCTCACCATCAACACAGCCATTTTCCTCATTTCTTCTTCATCATCCTCAGAGTCAGATGATTCAGAAGAGTTTGAATCACAATCAGAGTTTGATGATTCACTTTCTGAGTGTATGACCAAAGCTTTTCCTTTCATTTTCCTTCTTGATGCGTCTTTCTTCTGAGGTTTCTCTTCAACCTTAAGAGCAACGGACTTTGCCTTCCTGCTTGATCTCCTGTATTTCTGCTCCATTTCCAATTCATGAGTTTTGAGTAGCCCATAGATTTCATCAATCTCTGTTTCAGCAAGATCATAGTTGTCTCTTGTTAGCACAAAATCACGCAAGCGTACGTGGTCACAAGTAATATATAAGGTTAAGTCCAAATTCGTTCCCACAGGGATCAGGTTATGGTTCTTTTCAGTAAATGCACCTATTCAACAATGTATGATCTTAATTCACTGCTAAGACAAGTAATTAACTGAGATTTTAATTAACTAAATTTAACTAATATGCAATTTTAGAATTAACTAGCTAATGAGATCTAAAATCAAATTACTTATATGAGAATAACATGGAATTCTAACTTCATTATCTACTTCACTTAGAGTCGCAGCCTTTAATCAATACATGTGATGGTTTTGATATCTGATCGGACAACACGAAATAAGTAAAAGCTACCTCTCGGTTTACTAATACCAAACTACGCATGCATCCACAAAAGAGATAGAAGATGGGTAGACACCAATTATGTTTAGACCCTATATCTCTATAGAATTTGAAAACATAAAGGTTTAAGCACAAGTTATCCACTTAGATCACATAGGGCAGCATAATATCTCTATTTACGCCACAAATCATGATGTTAAAACATCAACCTATCCTATGCTAGCATGGCAAGTTCTAAATCTCAAGATCCACTCTCGTTTAGCAAGAGATTAACAAATTAGATGTTCGCGACGCATCTAAATACATGAAACACAACCATACAAGGATATCAAGAATTCACCACACATAAATCTTTAAAGCATATAAACTACTAAGCTACATAGATAACTCCGTTAGAATCCCATGACAACGATTAGCTCATAATTGAACCGTTCATCGTCATGGGATTTGATGAAAACATGATATAAAACAAGATATGAATAAAAGAAGTAATTATATTAATAAACAAAGAGTTAAGAAAACAAATCTATAATCCAGAATAACACAAAGGCTGAAGTAGATCTAGATCCGTTGCTTGTCACTAGCGTTGAATCCTTCTCTCCTTTTCTCCCTTGCAGATCTAAGCTATGTTACAAAAATAATAACTAATAATATGTCTATCTCTGTTACAATGGTATGATGTGCTTAAATAGGCACTACAAGTCTTGCCCAGCAAGAAAATACAAAACAGAATTATAATAGAATTTCTGCAAGATACGTTTCCTAATTTGATTATGTTTTGTAAGGAAAATTCGTGGCTGACTTTTCTTCAGATTTACTGGAACGTTCCCCACGTAATTGGACCTCTGGACTATCTTAGAATGATAGGAAATCTCGTTATCTTCGCGTGGACTGCTTACGGGCCTAAAACGGACTTCTAGAACTCAAGATATGGCCAAAACAGTGTAAACTGTGCAACCCTTCTCGAAAATCCGAATTTTAATCAATTAATTCCCAAAAAATTATAAAAGCATCCACCTTAGTCAACATTCTCGTAATCCTGCACAACTAAGCAAAACACATCAAATCTACAACAACTTGAGCCCAAGACAATCAATTTAAGCCGAAATTAAGCGATCCAAGTGGATATAAAATCCACTTATCACACCCCCAAACTTAAACCGATGCTTGTCCTCAAGCATAAACAATTACAACTAACTAACTAGCTAGTACCACTTCCGTAGGTGATCACGGTTGCATTTGGCATATGCAACAAGCCCTTTAAACCCCTAGGCAGCCCTAGTGGACGAGTAAGGTCTCGTGAGGGCCTATAGCGAATGTACCCACAAAATCCATTTAACCTAATGCAATGCAATGCATGAATGCAACTAGAATGAAAAATGCAACGATCCCCTTCAAACTAACCAAAACCAACGAGCAAGCAAATATCTCAAAGAATGCAACTAAATCCAAATAGAGTTCGACCAAGTTCCCGTATACTAACAATACATGAACAGAAACGTGCGTGTGTGCAATGCTCATCAGAAATACTCCCAAAACTAGGTCAAAAATCATACATGCTTTTCGTCAAGACAATCACAGGTTTATAAATAGAATAGACCGTAGACACTTCATAACCTAAGAACACCTCCATCCTTATCCAAGGTAGACAGAAATTCATGCTTTATTACTAAACAACTACGACACATAATATACAAACATGCTTATTTAACCGTGCAATGGATGAGACCCCGAAAGGCTTATACAATAATACCCATGTAGCGAGCGTTGGGTTAGTGGATCCCAGACTATAAAAGCCTTAGGTCACAAGGCACAAAGTCCCCGCGAACTTAATTGCTCGAGTATTAAAGAGCTCACCCTGGTTAATTTTGCATATAAACAATTGACATCATTTTTTTTTCTCTTTTTTTTTCTTTCTTCTTTCTGCTTTTTTTTTTTATGCAATCTGGAATGAGAATTCTCAATTCCAACCCTAGACTACTCATATAAATATGAGCCGGCTACTAGCCATTTGACGCCTAGCCATTATTGACAATTATTTACAATTTAAGCATGAAATCCCTGTTTTCCCCCAAACTTAGACTTAATTGTTCTAGGCCATCAAGGGAATAATGAAAATTCTAAATATAATCAAGTGATTAAATCTCAAAACATCCAAACAAGCATGATCTCAACCTAGCTCAACAGCACCCAATGAGACTATGAAAAGATTTTGTTTCTGAAGCATGCAAGTCAATTTCATAGAAACTATAAATCAACCCTCTACTCATCATTATCACACTCAATTAGACACCTACCTACCAATCAGAATTAGCTCGTTCTAAGGGATCATGAAACATGCATGCCATGACAATGCAACTAATATGAACTCACATGATATACATAAATAAAAATAGGATGTCCTACATGAAACAAACGTAGATAATACGAACATAACATGAATGAATTACTACTAAGCATGCAAAACATGATATCCTACATGAACATATATATACAACAACAACTACTAATCCCTCAAACCACCCCCAAACTTAAAATATTCAATGTCCGCATTGAATGGAAGTAAATACGAGGGAAAGTAGAAAACATACCTAACCAGCTGAATCATAACCCTCCTCGGATGAATCTGGTGGAGGATAATGGCGTACGTGCTCCATAGACTAGCCACCTCCCAAATAACAAGAATCCTACAAAACCCCCAATTACAAGAACACAAATTCGTAATAAAAATAATATTAGAGAAGATTTAACCCAAGTACGAATCAAAGAGGTGAACTTGTAATTAATTCCTCTTTAGAATTGAATTTAAATAAATAGAAGAGGAATTGGATTTGTATGTATGGGTGTGTATATATAATGGAGGGATTGGATGAATAAAATTAATGTGAAAAGGAAAAATTTTGGGTGGGTATGAAATTTGATGTAGGATAGAAATAGGATTTGATGAATTAAAGAAAAAGAATTAGAATAGGTTTAGAATTTTAGAAGAGAGATGGGGGTTTTGGAATTGAAATAGGATTAGGATAAAATTTGGGGTTTGAATTTTTGTTTTGTTTTGTTTTGGTTTTTTTTTTTTTTTTTTTTTTTACAAAGGGAAGAAAAGAAAGGAAAAAAACAAAAAAAAAACTAAAAAAAACTAAAAAAAAAAGTGGACCTGCGCAGCCTGCATAAAGCAGGCGCAGCTTGCCTAAAGATCAGTCACGCAGGCGCAGCCTGCGTAACGCAGGCGCAGCCTGCGCGACATCCAGTAACGCAGGCGCAACCTGCGTAACGCAGGCGCAACCTGCGTTACACGCCCGAAATAATTTTTTTTTTTTTTTTTTTTTTTTTTTCACACAACACTCACAACACTCATTTTTTTCACACAAATTTTTTTTTTTTTTTTTCACGAAGGCGTGGGTTGCCTCCCACGAAGCGCTTCTTTAACGTCAATAGCTTGACGTTACTTCCTCAACTCATGGCGGTTTCAAAAGAATAACTGAACCGTCTTCAACAGATAGACCATTCATACGAACGTTGACCTCTTGATTGCTTGCTTTCCACAAATCACTTCCATCAGATTTCAACCTAATTTTACTACCAAATGGCCAAATCTTCTTCTTTTTCTTCTTCACACCTCTCAGGTGCTTCTCTGACTCAACCGGTTGAACAAAAATTTCCTCATCCTTATCATCTGCTTTCCACCTTCACAACACGTTATCATGCCCCTCTTCAAAAATCACTAGCTCATTATTCAAAAGGACATACCTCAAATGTGGTGGAAGTTTTCCAAGCTTTACTTTCGAAAGATCACGAACCGAAGAACTGTCCGATTTCTCGCTCAGCAACTGATCAAACTTCTTTTTCTGACCCGTATCAACTATTTCCACACTGCAACACTCTTCATCCTCTGTTGGAAATTTCATGGCCTTGAACACATTAAAGGTGACACTCTGATCTTGCACCCTCATTGTAAGCTCTCCTTTTTGCACATCAATCAAAGTATGGCCTGTAGCTAGAAAAGGCTTTCCCAAGATTATGGGAATCTTCTTGTCTTCTTCAAAATCCAAGATAACGAAGTCAGCAGGAAATATGAGCTTATCAACTTTCACCAAAACGTCCTCCACTATGCCCCTAGGATAAGTGATTGACCTATCAGCCAACTGCAAAGAGATGTTGGTTGGCTTTGGCTCCGGTAGACCAAGTTGCTTGAAAACAGACAAGGGCATGAGATTAATGCTAGCACCCAAATCACATAAGCACTTGCTGAAAGAAAGATTGCCAATAGTACACGGGATGGTAAAACTTCCTGGATCTTTAAGTTTAGGAGGCAACTTCTGCTGCAGCACTGCACTACACTCCTCCGTTAATGGCACTGTTTCAAATTCTTCCAACCTTCTCTTTCGTGACAAAATATCCTTCATGAACTTTGCATACCTCGGCATCTGCTCCAATGCTTCAACAAAAGGAATGTTAATGGACAATTTCTTGAAGACATCCATAAACTTCTGGAACTGAATTTCTTGACTTTTCTGCACACGTCGAGGAAACGGAGGAGGAGGATAGATTTGATTATTCTTTGAAGATTGCTCCGGAGTAGACTTTTCAACAGGTTTCTTGCTCTTCTCACCATCAAGCTGATCAGCCACTAAATCAGATTTCTCAATTTCTGGCACTGCAGATTTTTCAACCTGCTGATTCTGAACATCTTCATCTTCTTCAGCTGCTGATTGAGGGCCTGCTGTAACCTTTCCCGATCTCAAAGTCACTGCATTAACCTGTTCTTTGTTCCCCCTTCTGCCAGGATTTGTTTCCGTATCACTAGGAAGAGTCCCCTGTTGCATGTTCAACAAAGCACTTGTAATCTGTCCCATCTGGTTTTCCAAGATCTTTTGAGAAGCTTGAAGGTTCTTCAACATCATCCTCATATCATCCATTTCTGATTTTTCATTAGATGATTGCCCCGCATGAGCCTGGGGTTGTTGCTGCTGAAATCCAGGAGGTTGATATGGTGCCCTTGGAGCATACTGCTGTTGATAGCCTTGATTGAATGGCCTGGCTTCCTGACTTTGAAACTGCTGATAAGACTGCTGAGGTTGTTGAGCACTTTGGTTGTTGCTCCAGCTGAAGTTAGGATGATTCCTGTTGTTCGGATGATAAGTGGCTGGGACTGGTGCAGCAGGTCTTTGGAAATTACTAACGAACTGTGCTGATTCAGAAGAGATAGCACATTGACTTGTCTCATGTGCGCCCGCACATAGCTCACAAATACTAGCCACCTGCTGAATCCCATAATTAGCAAGAGAATCCACCTTCATCGTAAGAGCCTTCAACTGAGCTGCAATAGCTGAAGCTGTGTCAACTTCAAGAACACCTGCTACCTTACCTTGAGAAAGCCTCTGGGTTGGATTTTGATATTCATTAGCAGCCATCATCTCAATAAGATCATATGCTTCCTCATAGCTCTTCGCCCACAGAGCTCCACCTGATGCTGCATCTAACAAAGGCCTAGACTGTGCTCCCAACCCATTGTAAAAACCATTAATAACCATCCAATCAGGCATGCCATGATGTGGACACCTACGAAGCATCTCCTTGTAACGTTCCCAAGCCTCACACAAAGACTCGCCAGATTGCTGCTGAAATTGAGTTAACTGGTTCCGTATTGCTGCAGTTTTCGCCATAGGGAAGAATTTAGTAAGAAACTTCTGAGCAAGATCATCCCATGTAGTAATGGAACCAGCTGGTAGAGAATGTAACCAGCCTTTAGCCTTATCCCTCAAAGAAAATGGGAAAAGTCTCAACTTGATAGCATCCTCTGACACACCATTAAATTTGAAAGTGTCGCAGATCTCGATAAAGTCCCGAATATGCATGTTAGGATCCTCCGTAGAAGCACCCCCAAACTGAACCGAATTCTGCACCATCTGAATTATGCTCGGCTTGATCTCAAAGTTGTTCGCTGCAATAGCTGGCCTGACAATACTAGATTGTATGTCATTGATCTTTGGCTGCGAATAGTCCTTCAAAGCCTTGACTGCTGCTGGTAATTCTGCCATCTCTACAGTAGTTTCAAGTTCCTCTTTCTGATTATCTACTACAAGACCGTCTTCTGCCAGTTTTTCCTTACGAGCCTGCAAACGTGTTCGCATAAACGTTCAAGTACCTGAAAACACCACGAAACAAACAACTAAGTAAGAAATCCGAGTCAGTGAACGCTAACGACCACTGATGACAAGCACATAAACTAAACAAAACACCGATGATCCCCGGCAGCGGCGCCAAAAACTTGTTAGCACAAAATCACGCAAGCGTACGTGGTCACAAGTAATATATAAGGTTAAGTCCAAATTCGTTCCCACAGGGATCAGGTTATGGTTCTTTTCAGTAAATGCACCTATTCAACAATGTATGATCTTAATTCACTGCTAAGACAAGTAATTAACTGAGATTTTAATTAACTAAATTTAACTAATATGCAATTTTAGAATTAACTAGCTAATGAGATCTAAAATCAAATTACTTATATGAGAATAACATGGAATTCTAACTTCATTATCTACTTCACTTAGAGTCGCAGCCTTTAATCAATACATGTGATGGTTTTGATATCTGATCGGACAACACGAAATAAGTAAAAGCTACCTCTCGGTTTACTAATACCAAACTACGCATGCATCCACAAAAGAGATAGAAGATGGGTAGACACCAATTATGTTTAGACCCTATATCTCTATAGAATTTGAAAACATAAAGGTTTAAGCACAAGTTATCCACTTAGATCACATAGGGCAGCATAATATCTCTATTTACGCCACAAATCATGATGTTAAAACATCAACCTATCCTATGCTAGCATGGCAAGTTCTAAATCTCAAGATCCACTCTCGTTTAGCAAGAGATTAACAAATTAGATGTTCGCGACGCATCTAAATACATGAAACACAACCATACAAGGATATCAAGAATTCACCACACATAAATCTTTAAAGCATATAAACTACTAAGCTACATAGATAACTCCGTTAGAATCCCATGACAACGATTAGCTCATAATTGAACCGTTCATCGTCATGGGATTTGATGAAAACATGATATAAAACAAGATATGAATAAAAGAAGTAATTATATTAATAAACAAAGAGTTAAGAAAACAAATCTATAATCCAGAATAACACAAAGGCTGAAGTAGATCTAGATCCGTTGCTTGTCACTAGCGTTGAATCCTTCTCTCCTTTTCTCCCTTGCAGATCTAAGCTATGTTACAAAAATAATAACTAATAATATGTCTATCTCTGTTACAATGGTATGATGTGCTTAAATAGGCACTACAAGTCTTGCCCAGCAAGAAAATACAAAACAGAATTATAATAGAATTTCTGCAAGATACGTTTCCTAATTTGATTATGTTTTGTAAGGAAAATTCGTGGCTGACTTTTCTTCAGATTTACTGGAACGTTCCCCACGTAATTGGACCTCTGGACTATCTTAAAATGATAGGAAATCTCGTTATCTTCGCGTGGACTGCTTACGGGCCTAAAACGGACTTCTAGAACTCAAGATATGGCCAAAACAGTGTAAACTGTGCAACCCTTCTCGAAAATCCGAATTTTAATCAATTAATTCCCAAAAAATTATAAAAGCATCCACCTTAGTCAACATTCTCGTAATCCTGCACAACTAAGCAAAACACATCAAATCTACAACAACTTGAGCCCAAGACAATCAATTTAAGCCGAAATTAAGCGATCCAAGTGGATATAAAATCCACTTATCATCTCTAATAGTGGTTCTTTTCACATCCCACTTTTCAGGTAGAGAAAGAAGAAACTTGAGATTTGAGTCTTCTAGATCATACTCTTTGTTGACCAATGACAGATCATTAATCAATTTACAGAATCTATTAAATGTTTCTGTCATGGTCTCTTCAGGTTTAGCCTCAAAATGCTCATACTCTTGTATGAGTATGTTTCTCATATTCTTCTTAATAGCAGCAGTTCCTTGACATCTGACTTCAAGAGCATCCCATATCTCTTTTGCAGTGGTGCAGTTAATCACTTTGTTAGACATAACATTGTCTAAAGCACTATGCAGTAAATGCCTAACCTTTGCATCCTTAGCAATTGATGATAGATCTTCAGGAGTCATGTCCTTCTTTTCCTTTGGAACTATTTTAGCTTCTTCACCAGCAGTTGCAACAGATAGCTTTGTAGGATTGTGAGGGCCTTCATAAATCCTATCAAGATATTCTGGATCTGTAGCCTCCAGAAACATAGTCATCTTGACCTTCCACATGGCATACTCTAATGGCCTTAGAATAGGAACCCTGATTGGTTCATAACGACTCACAGTAGTAGGAGCCTTTTCAGAAATAGTAGGTGTTGGTGGAGGAATTGCTGACATGATTATTGTTGTGTTTGGCTCTTAACCTGTAATAAAGTAACAGATTGGCTCTGATACCACTTGTTAGGCCGAATACACAATTAATAATCAAATTCGTATGAGAGTTTAACAAGTAAGACGTTTATGCACTTAAAAACTTCTGGTATTAAGAACCATCTTCGTGATATAAACTATCACAAAGAGCTGCTAGGTTACAATAAAGATAATTCGTTGCACGATACCCTTCTAGGGTTAACCTAACTGTATTTATAAAATATACAACTTCGATACAATCTCTAATTGATATTCCTAACAATCAGCTATACAATGATATCAATTACAGATTGTTACACGTCTCCTAAGTCAACTCGATCTCTTTAATAGCTATCCAATCTTCAAAGATATCGCTTCCATAATAAATCTTCTATTGACTCTGTACGCGCTACTTCCAGACAGACTTTACTAAACTCTGTCCATCTTCCGTCTGTCAGAGTTTACCCTAAACTCTAACTGCTTCCAGCTAAACTCTGATAATTCACTGTAACACTTAAACACTGATTAAAACACATCAATTATATTTAACATATGTTTAACAGTTATTAAACTCGTTTGTATCAATCAGTTATAAAGTCACTTGCCATTGTTGATAAATTTCGAAGGTGCACCAATACGTGCCCTTGTTTTTAAAATAAACTTGCAGTTCTAGATACTGCATAGAGTCAACATCTTTCTCATCAAAATAGAACACTATCAGCAACTTGGCACATAAGCCTAAGAAGCAGTGTCAGAGCATTTTTCCAAAATGGAGGAATGGGACTTAAAGAAAACATAAAACCTGACAGGGATTGACGATGATCAGTCGCCACATCCAAGTCCAATAATCCGCGGGTATTCTCTACCGGTAGAAGGATAGAAACTACACCCGTAACTATCCCCCGGTGAAAACTACATCCGTAATCACCCTCGATGAAAACTACATCCGTAATCATCCTTCGGCAACACCTGGGCCGGAATAATAATTGATGGACCACCTGGCTTACGGCCGCTTACACATCCCGGGAATCGTTCGTCAACGGTTCCCACACCTGCCAGAGTCCCTTTTTCTTTTTCTTTTAAAACTTGATTTTGAATGAAAACTGAGTAGTTGAGGTCCGACATCAGTCGACCGATGATTCTTGAAATCGTACAAGAAGCAAAACCTGACCGGGGGTTTTAAAAAATGTTTTGAGTTCGAAAGTGTTCGAGTTTGAAAGTGCTAAAGGTATCTTGGATTAGCTTTGTCTTTAAAATAATGAACAATAAGTAATAAATGATATTTTAAGATTTAATATTAATAATTAATAAAATAATTATTTAATTAAGTGAGCTTTTAATCCAAGATAGGTATTTTTGAGTATTTATGAAGATATAAAAATAATTACTTAAGTGTACGATACTTCCCGAATGACCCTTCGGGTTTTCGCAATTTAATTACGATATAATAATATACCGCTCCTCGGTCAATGGTATATATGGACCGCTACGAACTCTATTGCTAGAGTCGTTGCCCGAAGAAAACATTTCATTCTAAGTTCAAGGGGTACAAGCATATATATACATATATCTCAAATTTCATCATTTCTTCAATAAGCATAAACATACGATACGATTGAAAACTACAACACAACAGTGAAAGTCCTTATATATGTGAGTTTTGAAAAGTAAAATTGCCTTGGTGAGGTTGGGGTGGTCGAGCTTGCGGAGTGGAACGATCTATACATAATCAATAACCGATCGTTAGTACCTTAACAATATCTCTTTTAATTGCGGGGTTTTAGGGGGTACAAAATTAACTTAATGACTTCGTCTTATGACTCTCTAGCCCCACTATAGGTTCATGTCATCACTCAATTACGCTCGTCACTTATTCGACTTAATTTGGTTACCATATCCGAATCATATTCATTAACCCTTAAATCACACTCCGTTTACGACTTTTTCCCTTGCACGAATTTTACTCTAGCATTTTTATAAAATCGAAAAATACATATTTTAATCCAATTCTTTTTGGGTAGCCTTCCCCACTGCATTTACTAGCTTGTCTAATTTTTCCATGATCCTACATAAATTTTTAGGGGTTTAAATTAGGTTCACAAGGGGACCATTTAGTGCAGTCCGGAATCCAGAAACACATTTCACTTCTCAGGCCATAACTCAAAATCTATACTTCACCTAGTCATGAACCTTATATTTCTGGCAACTACATTCAAATACCTTTCCAAAAATATATATTAGGACCTCAGGGGACAAGATTTGGGGGTTCAAAACCCTCTTACAAGACAGTTCAAGTTCCTGGAAAAATCTCAGCAGGCTTATATCACTTATCCATTCAAGAATCTTACATACACATCACATCCATCATCTAAACCACCAAGATCATACTTTAAAACATACATGGAGTTACATACACTAACCACAAGCTTAAAAATCACATGCACAACACTTAAACTCAAGATCTACATCATCCATCACTTATATGTCCAAGATTTACACTAATAATCATGGATCTAACATTAAACATCACAAATACTACATGGCCAAGAGGGGTTAGGGTTTTTATACCTTCTTGAGTATCTAGGCGCCTTGGGTATGCCTTACAAGTCTCAAGAACACCTTGGATGAGCTCCTACAATCCTTATAATCCAAGATCTAAAAGAAAACTCAACTTTGTTACTATTCATCAAAACTTTAACAATTTATATCTAGAAAACTAATGGATGAAAAGGGTTGGAATTCTTAGTATACCTTCCTTATATGATGTAGAGTGCCTAGGAAGTTTGCCTTGAATTAAGAGTGAAGAGAAGTGGAAGAAAATAATTTTTCTTCTCCTCCAATGGTGCTTGGCTGAGAGCAAGGTTGGATAAGGGGGGAAGAGAGAGTTTTTGTGTTTGCTTTTTCGTTGTTGGTTGAATAATGTGTAAAGTGTTGGGTGATATGTATTGGTGTATATGTATCACATGGTACAAGCCTAGTGTATAGGCCACCATACCCTCTTGTCTCCTTGGAAAAAGGTACCAACTAGTTACTATTCCTCTTGTCCACTTTGTATTACTAGTTTGCTTTCCTAACTACTTAGTTGCTTGGGACTTGCATGCAATATCATTCCTTGTATCATTATTCTTCCACCAATGCTTGTCACTTAATCTTTAATTCGTATCTTATCTTAATTAATTTCTCGTAATAATATTTTGTCGCGTAGAGATTTCCCTTGTAATTCCTTAAGTACTTAATTGTGTGAATTCCTCGAATATCCATAATTCCTCGTCATAATTCCTAATAAACCTTTTAATACTCCAATAACTCTCAAGTCCCAAGTTTTATAAATCTTACTTACAATAAGACTCTTGCCTTCAACAACCTTCCCTTTATCTTACATGGTGAATGTAACAACATAGTTTCTCAGACAATCAATTCCATCAAACAACAGGGATGACTAGAAAGGTTCCAAATTGACAATGTCACATGATATTATATAAAAGAAAATATTACAAAAATTAGGGTTCTTACAGCCTCCTCTCCTTAAAAGGATTCCGTCCCGGAATCAGGTTGAAAACAGTTGGGGGTGCTTTTCACGCATCGTGCTCTCTAGTTCTCATGTTGATTCTTCGACATTCTGGTTCCTCCACAAAATTCTCACTAGTTTGACAACCTTGTTCCTCAGCACCTGTTCTTTTCTATCCATGATTTCTACGGGTTGCTCCGCATAGGTTAAGTCTGGCATGGACACGTGGAACACATTATGTAATTGCTACAAGCTTGGGGGTAAATCCAATTCATAGGCTAACTTTCCAACTCCTCTCAAGATCTCAAAAGGTCCAATAAATCTCGGGCTTAGTTTCCCTTTCTTACCAAATCTCATCAATCCCTTCCACGGTGATACCTTCAACATCACAAACTGTCCTACCTCATATTCTTTGTCCTTGCGGGTCTGGTCTGCATACTTCTTCTATCTGTCTTGGGCCGCTACCAGCCGTCCTCTTATGAGCTCGATAGTTTCTCTTGTCTGTTGGACCAGTTCGGGCCCTAATATCTTCCGCTCTCCAACCTCTTCCCAACACAAGGGAGACCGACATCTTCGTCCGTATAAAGCTTCATATGGGGGCATTCCTATACTCGCATGGTAACTGTTGTTGTAGGAAAATTCGATCAACGGCAAGTGGTCATCCCAACTTCCCTTAAAATCGATGGCACATACTCTCAACATGTCCTCTATGGTCTGGATGGTTCTCTCGCTTTGTCCGTCTGATTGGGGGTGGTATGCAGTAATCATGTTTAACTTGGTCCCCACACAATCCTGAAAACTCCTCCAGAACCTGGAGTTGAACCTTGGGTCTCTATCAGATACAATACTCACAGGAACCCCGTGCCTTACCACGATCTCCTTCAAGTAAATATCCACCAGCTTGTCGACAGTGTATCTCTCGTTGATTGGAAGAAAATGTGCTGACTTGGTCAATCTATCGATAATTACCCAAATGGCGTCATGATTAGTCTTGGTCCTTGGTAGTCCGACCACAAAGTCCATCGCAATATGCTCCCACTTCCACTCGGGTATCTCTAAGGGTTGCAACAATCTACTGGGCCTTTGGTGTTCGGCCTTTACTCTTTGACATGTCAAGCATTTACTTACCCACTCTACCACGTCCTTCTTCATATTTGGCCACCAATAGTATTCTCTCAGATCTCTATACATCTTAGTGCCTCCAGGGTGAATTGAGTACCTTGAACTATGAGCCTCTTGCAAAATCTCGTCTTTTAATTCTTGAACGTTCGGGATCCATATCCTAGATGCGTACCTCATAATTCCATTCCCGTCCTTTTCACACTTAATTTCCTCGCCAGTCAAAATTTTCTCCATCGAATTCTTTTTTTCTTCTATCTTCTTTTCCTGGCATAACTTAATCTTTTCCAATAGTGGTGGTTGGACTCTTATTTCCATTAGACTCTCTTGTCCAATTCCTGGTAACCTCACTTCAATCTCCAGTTTCTCAAGGTCCTTGATCAATTCGTCCACTGACGTTATCATCTTGAGTTTCTCCTTTCGGCTAAGTGCATCGGCCACCACGTTGGCCTTCCCTGGGTGATAATGAATCTCACAATCATAATCTTTGATTAGCTCTAGCCATCTCCTCTGCCTCATGTTTAACTCTTTCTGAGTGAATATGTACTTTAAGCTCTTGTGATCCGTGTAGATTTCACACTTTTCTCCGTAAAGATAATGTCTCCAGATCTTCAAAGCGAAAACTATCTTGCTCTTGTCTGGATGCATAAGCAATCACTTTACCGTGCTGCATAAGCACACACCCTAAACCTTTGTGGGATGCGTCGCTATAAATCACAAAATCTCCCTTATCGTCAGGTAGGGCTAGTACTGGCGCTGTCACCAACCTATTTTTCAACTCTTGGAAGCTCTCTTCGCATTTTTCAGTCCACACAAACTTCTCGGTCTTGCCAGTTAGTCGGGTCAAAGGGGCTGCTATCTTGGCAAAGTCTTGGACAAATCTCCTATAGTAGCCAGCCAACCCTATAAAACTTCTCACCTCTGTCGGAGTGGTTGGTCTCTCCCAATTTGACACAGCCTTTCTTTTGGCTGGGTCCACTAGAATGCCTTGTTCGCTAATCACATGCACCAAAAACTGAACTTCCTTCAACCAAAATTCACACTTCGAGAACTTAGCGTACAAATTTTCTTCTCTCAATGCTCCCAATACAATCCTCAAGTGCTCCGCATGTTCTTCTTTCGTCTTGGAATAAATCAAGATGTCATCGATGAAGACTATAACACACTTGTCCAAGTACTTCTTGAAGACTCGATTCATTAAGTCCATGAAAGCTGCAGGGGCATTCGTTAACCCAAATGACATCACTAGGAACTCATAGTGTCCGTACCGGGTGCGAAAGGCCGTCTTTGGTATATCTTCTGGCTTAATCCTTAACTGGTGGTACCCGGTCCTCAAATCGATTTTAGAAAAATAAACTGCGTCCTTTAATTGATCAAACAGGTCATCTATCCTGGGCAAGGGATATTTATTCTTTATAGTCACCTTGTTCAACTCCCTGTAGTCTATACATAATCTCATACTACCATCCTTCTTTTTCACGAATAACACCGGGGCTCCCCACGGTGACACACTAGGTCTTATCATCCCCTTATCCAACAACTCTTGTAACTGAGTGGCCAGCTCTTTCATCTCCACTGGGGCTAGCCGATATGGGGCTTTCGAAATTGGGGCCGTACCCAGAACTAAGTCTATAGCGAACTCGATGTCTCTATCAGGTGGTAGTCCTGGAAGATCATCCGAAAATACGTCCGTGAACTCATTAACGACAGGGATTTCCTGTAGGTTTGGTGCCTCCTTCTTGGTATCCTTCACATAGGCTAAATAGGCTTCGCATCCTTTACGTAACAGCTTCTTAGCGTGAATCATAGTCAGGAACTTTTGGTTTTGCCGTTTTCCACTAAACACTACTTCCTCGTCCCCTGGCAGTTTCAAACTTACCTTCTTCTTTACACAATCAATCTGGGCTCCGTGGGTTGTTAACTAATCCATACCTACTATTACGTCAAACTCTCCTAGTTTAAAAGGTATTAAATCTACCCGAAAGCGTCGCCCTCCTATTTCTAGGTCACAACCTGGACATACTTGGCTAACAGGGATAATTTCATGATTAGCTATCTCTACTTGCAGTCTGTCTTTCAATGGTTCAGTCTTAAGGCCTAACTGACATACAAAATCTAGAGATATGAAAGACTTGGTAGCTCCTGAATCAAATAAAACATTTGCCTTAACTGAGTTGAGTAGTAGGGTACCTGCAATCACATCCGTGTTCCTCACGGCATCTTGCACCGTCATGTTAAAAGTTCTTGCCATAGGGGCCTTGTTAGAAGCAGTTACACTCACTCTTGATGCAGTTGGCCCAGAGGACATACATTCCCTTATTCGGTGCCTTGGTTTCCCACACTTGAAGCAATTACCTCCGGCACTGGGGTTGTTACTAGTTCCTCGACAGGCGTTAGCATAATGTCCTATCAGCCCACACTTGAAGCACTTTACATCATGTAGGTTACACACGCCCGCATGTTTCCTTCCACATTTATTGAAATTTGGGGGTAGGGCTCGGGATGGGGTAGAGTAAGACGATCCCTGAGGTCGGACGCTGTGGCCCACACTCCAACTTTCAGCTCTCTTGGTTCCAAAGTTTTCGCTGGGTTGGGACGTCGTCCCTCGCTTAAATTTGCTCGGAAAGCTCCCACCCACAGAATTTCCCTTCCGACTATCAAACTTCCTCTTCTTTCCTTCCCTCTCCTTCTGCATCTGTTCACTCCCAGCCTCAACAATTGATGCTTTCTGTACCAAGGTGGCATAGTCTGTCAGCTCAAGAACCGCCACACGATTCTGAATCCATTGCTTTAGCCCCAATTGAAACCTTCGGGCCCTCTTTGCCTCAGAGTTCACATATTCCGGCACAAACCTCGACAACTCAGTAAATTTGGCCTCATACTCGGCCACCGTCATGTTACCTTGCTTTAGTTCCAAAAACTTCAGCTCCATTTGTGTCTCCATGAACCTAGGAAAGTACTTTTCCAAGAACAGCTCGCTAAACCTCTCCCAGGTCACCACACATCTTCCTTCCAAATTCCTCTTAGCTTCCCACCGATAGTTTGCCTCACCCTTCCGGAGGTAGGTGGCGAAAACAGTATTCTGCTCCTCAGCGACACCTAGTATCTCGAAAGATTTTTCCATTTCCTTCAGAAAGCCTCTTGCCTCAACCGGATCTGCAGTTCCTTTAAATTCTGGGGGTTTCAGGGATTTGAAGTTCCGGAAAGAATTTGCATTAGCATTGTGGGGTGGTTGCTGGACCGGGGGACGGCCCAAGTTCTGCCTAAGTAGTTCCATGAACTGTTCCATAGGGCCTCCCCTTGGATGTTCCACCTCTCGGGTGTCATCACCAGCTTCTTCTTCGTCATACTCAGAGTCATCAAACAAGTTATTATCGTTGCCCTCATCCTCACTCAGGTTCACATTCTCCCCTTCATGGTTCTGGTGGCCTCCGGTCCCATGGTGGCTACCCTGGCCTTCAGAACTGACCGGGTGAGCTCGAGTGTTCATTCTTCTAGGTGGCATGATTCTGATAATGAAACAAGAAATGGGTTAGGGTTTTCTAATTACCTGACAGCGTTTACACGGGTTAGGAACGTATCATTCCTCCTCATAAGGGTGGAAGTTGCAAAAGTTTTAATAACCCGATGCTGGAGATAGAACGACAAAACATTTTTGGGGAAAAATCTCTTATGGATGCGAAAACATTTGCAAGAGTTTTCAAGATTTCAAAACCTCAAAATTTTTTTGTTTTTTGTTTTTTTTTCTTCGAATTTTTTTTTATTCGAAATTTTTTTTTTTCGAAAAAACTTATTTTAAAAATTGTAGGAGCATTTTGGGAATTGGTAGAGAACAATTTGAAATCTCATGTCGAAAATTTGAAACAGCATGGTTGCATTTACGGCTTGTAGCTATTGTATATTCACAGTTGTATATCAAAACAGTAAAGCATGGCATCGGAAAGTAAGGCAGTTGAGACAACATCAAGGAAACAGAAACTAAATAAGTACGATACAAGAGTTATCACAAAGTTTGGATGTTAGAGCCTAATACATAGTTCCGATGTCATAGTCTAGCAAAAGTGGAACAATAACAAGTACATCATTTGAATAGTCAGGGCTACACAAAAGTAGGGCTACATCCGTATATACTATCCGAAGTCACATCTACATATCTGTAGGTCAGTCTACTCATCCACTTGTCAGAAAGGATACCACTGCACAAGTCAACTATCCCGCAAAATCGACACACTAATGTCATCTGAACCTAGAGGACTGAGCTATCAGTAACACATCATGGGGCCGCACCGCGACGGAGCAAGGTGCTCACTCGGGAAAATGCACGACGCACAACACGCCTAGCATCCCTAGCCTGGATCACTCCGCCCCCGCGGATCCCTAAACCAAGAATTCTCTCGCGACTCCTCCTCTCAATCCTATGGAGTCGAGCCCTAGTCCTCCTAGCAACAGCAGTCCTCATCTCAGCCTGGATCCTCAATCGCGCCTCGCACTCCTCCACTGGTGCCCGCCTCGCCTCATTAAGTCTGGCCTCTGCAGAAAGTAAGTCTCGGGTTAGGAACTGCACCACGTAGGCGTGCTCAGTACCCGACACTGGGGGTAGGTCCATTGGCGGGGGTGGTATGACAGGAACAGGAGCAGGTGCGGTAGCAGTAGCAGTAGTAGGAGCAGTAGCAGGAGCAGGAGCAGGGGTAGGGTCAAGCTCCTCCTCGCCAGAAGTATCATCCTCGGAGTCACCGTCCGATGAAACAGGGCTGGATGACTGCGGAGAAGGTGGGGGTGACACAACACGACCCTCACCGGATCTCACACTCTCCTCGTTAGTAGCTATAGGAGATGGGGTAACAGGCTCAGGCTCAAAGGGCTCCTCAACGGGATCCTCATCATCGGTATCTCCTATCAGCGTAATCCAGGGGCCAAGCTCAGAGTCAGCACCCATATCCTCCTCAAGATCCTTGATATCTCGCATTAGTGCCTCATCATGCTCTCTCTCAAAGGCCTCAGGGTCTGGTATCTCCTCCATCTACAAAAGGAAAATAAGGTGGGTCACTAACCATAAAGAAAGGTTTAAGGAGTAGTTCCCTCACGGGCCTTAAAGTCAGGGCTATATCTGATAACCCGACTGCAAACTCGATGAGAGTTCTAAGTATTATTAAGGTTGTTATTAGGGTTATTATTATTGTTATTATTATTAGGGTTGCTTTCTTAAATTACTATCTTTTCTGAGAACTGTAACCTCGCTCTGATACCATTTCTGTGACGCCCCCAGATCCGGGGTCGGAGATCTAGGTGCTCACGGTCCATTTTCCATTAATAACATACCTGTTCTTGCACATAATATATAAAACAGCCATCGACCCCACAATAGACTCACACCACACACACACACACAGGTTAGAGTCTCAGAAACGTCACACAATTGATTAAGCAGAAGTAAAAGTTTCAGAGTTATTACAGACCGAATTAAATAGCATTTATGCTACCAGCAACACTTCGATAAGAAGCGGAGTTGGCGGCTTGAAAGTTTGTTACGGCACACTGCCTTGCACAGGTCATACTTATAAATAAAACGTACTAAGAAAAGTTGCCAACCAATCCGGCTAACGGGGCCTACCGGTGGAATCTGAACTGCTGCCTCGGGTCTAGTCACCTGCTTTCGGGCAGTCTGTCTGGGTCTTGCCATTTCTCTTAGCTGTTGTGTTTGTAAATTTGAAAACAAGCAAGAGTGAGCAACTATAGCTCAGCAAGAAATATATGTATAAGGTAAGCAATATAACATTACATATGTTTAACAGTTATTAAACTCGTTTGTATCAATCAGTTATAAAGTCACTTGCCATTGTTGATAAATTTCGAAGGTGCACCAATACGTGCCCTTGTTTTCAAAATAAACTTGCAGTTCTACATACTGCATAGAGTCAACATCTTTCTCATCAAAATAGAACACTATCAGCAACTTGGCACATAAGCCTAAGAAGCAGTGTCAGAGCATTTTTCCAAAATGGAGGAATGGGACTTAAAGAAAACATAAAACCTGACAGGGATTGACGATGATCAGTCGCCACATCCAAGTCCAATAATCCGCGGGTCTTCTCTACCGGTAGAAGGATAGAAACTACATCCGTAACTATCCCCGGGTGAAAACTACATCGGTAATCACCCTCGATGAAAACTACCTCCGTAATCATCCTTCGGCAACACCTGGGCCGGAATAATAATTGATGGACCGCCTGGCTTACGGCCGCTTACACATCCCGGGAATCGTTTGTCAACGGTTCCCACACCTGCCAGAGTCCCTTTTTCTTTTTCTTTTAAAACTTGATTTTGAATGAAAACTGAGTAGTTGAAGTCCGACATCAGTCGATCGATGATTCTTGAAATCGTACAAGAAGCAAAACCTGACCGGGGGTTTTCGAAAATGTTTTGAGTTCGAAAGTGTTCAAGTTTGAAAGTGCTAAAGGTATCTTGGATTAGCTTTGTCTTTAAAATAATGAACAATAAGTAATAAATGATATTTTAAGATTTAATATTAATAATTAATAAAATAATTATTTAATCAAGTGAGCTTTTAATCCAAGATAGGTATTTTTTAGTATTTATGAAGATATAAAAATAATTACTTAAGTGTACGATACTTCCCGAATGACCTTTCGGGTTTTCGCAATTTAATTACGATATAATAATATACCGCTCCCCGGTCAATGGTATATATGGACCGCAATGACCTCTATTGCTAGAGTCGTTGCCCGAAGAAAACATTTCATTCTAAGTTCAAGGGGTACAAGCATATATATACATATATCTCAAATTTCATCATTTCTTCAATAAGCATAAACATACTATACGATTGAAAACTACAACACAACAGTGAAAGTCCTTATATATGTGAGTTTTGAAAAGTGAACTTGCCTTGGTGAGGTTGGGGTGGTCGAGCTTGCGGAGTGGAACGAACTATACATAATCAATAAACGATCGTTAGTACCTTAACAATATCTCTTTTAATTGCGGGGTTTTATGGGGTACAAAATTAACTTAATGACTTCGTCTTATGACTCTCTAGCCCCACTATAGGTTCATGTCATCACTCGATTACGCTCGTCACTTATTCGACTTAATTTGGTTACCATATCCGAATCATATTCATTACCCCTTAAATCACACTCCCTTTACGACTTTTTCCCTTGCGCGAATTTTACTCTAGCATTTTTATAAAATCGAAAAATACATATTTTAACCCAATTCTTTTTGGGTAGCCTTCCCCACTGTATTTACTAGCTTCTCTAATTTTTCCATGATCCTACATAAATTTTTAGGGGTTTAAACAAGGTTCACAAGGGGAACATTTAGTGCAGTCCGGAATCCAGAAACAAATTTCAGTTCTCAGGCCATAACTCAAAATATATACATCACCTAGTCATGAACCTTATATTTCTGGCAACTACATTCAAATACCTTTCCAACAATATATATTAGGACCTCAGGGGACAATATTTGGGGGTTCAAAAGCCTCTTACAAGACAGTTCAAGTTCCTGGAAAAATCTCAGCATGCTTATATCACTTATCCATTCAAGAATCTTACATACACATCACATCCATCATCTAAACCACCAAGATCATACTTTAAAACATACATGGAGTTACATACACTAACCACAAGCTTAAAAATCACAACCACAACACTTAAACTCAAGATCTACATCATCCATCACTTATATGTCCAAGATTTACACTAATAATCATGGATCTAACATTAAACATCACAAATACTACATGGCCAAGAGGGGTTAGGGTTTTTTTACCTTCTTGAGTATCTAGGAGCCTTGGGTATGCCTTACAAGTCTCAAGAACACCTTGGATGAGCTCCTACAATCCTTATAATCCAAGATCTAAAAGAAAACTCAACTTTGTTACTATTCACCAAAACTTTAACAATTTATATCTTGAAAACTAATGGATGAAAAGGGTTGGAATTCTTAGTATACCTTCCTTATATGATGTAGAGTGCCTAGGAATTTTTCCTTGAATTAAGAGTGAAGAGAAGTGGAAGAAAATAATTTTTCTTCTCCTCCAATGGTGCTTGCCCGAGAGCAAGGTTGGATAAGGGGGGAAGAGAGAGTTTTTGTGTTTGCTTTTTGGTTGTTGGTTGAATAATGTGTAAAGTGTTGGGTGATATGTATTGGTGTATATGTATCACATGGTACAAGCCTAGTGTATAGTCCACCATACCCTCTTGTCTCCTTGGAAAAAGTACCAACTAGTTACTATTCCTCTTGTCCACTTTGTATTACTAGTTTGCTTTCCTAACTACTTAGTTGCATGGGACTTGCATGCAATATCATTCCTTGTATCATTATTCTTCCACCAATGCTTGTCACTTAATCTTTAATTCGTATCGTATCTTAATTAATTTCTCGTAATAATATTTTGTCGCGTAGAGATTTCCCTTGTAATTCCTTAAGTACTTAATTGTGTAAATTCCTCGAATATCCATAATTCCTCGTCATAATTCCTAATAAACCTTTTAATACTCCAATAACTCTCAAGTCCCAAGTTTTATAAATCTTACTTACAATAAGACTCTTGCCTTCAACAACCTTCCCTTTATCTTACATGGTGAATGTAACAACATAGTTTCTCAGACAATCAATTCCATTAAACAACAGGGATGACTAGAAAGGTTCCAAATTGACGATGTCACATGATATTATATAAAAGAAAATATTACAAAAATTAGGGTTCTTACATCCTTGGTAGTCCGACCACAAAGTCCATCGCAATATGCTCCCACTTCCACTCGGATATCTCTAAGGGTTGCAACAATCCACTGGGCCTTTGGTGTTCGGCCTTTACTCTTTGACATGTCAAGCATTTACTTACCCACTCTGCCACGTCCTTCTTCATATTTGGCCACCAATAGTGTTCTCTCAGATCTCTATACATCTTAGTGCCTCCAGGTGAATTGAGTACCTTGAACTATGAGCCTCTTGCAAAATCTCGTCTTTTAATTCCTGAACGTTCGGGATCCATATCCTAGATGCGTACCTCATAACTCCATTCCCGTCCTTTTCACACTTAATTTCCTCACCAGTCATAATTTTCTCCATCGAATTCTTTTCTTCTTCTATCTTCTTTTCCAGGCATAACTTAATCTTTTCCAATAGCGGTGGTTGGACTCTTATTTCCCTTAGACTCTCTTGTCCGAATCCTGGTAACCTCACTTCAATCTCCAGTTTCTCAAAGTCCTTGATCAACTCGTCCGCTGACGTTATCAACTTGAGTTTCTCCTTTCGGCTAAGTGCATCGGCCACCATGTTGGCCTTCCCTGGGTGATAATGAATCTCACAATCATAATCCTTGATTAGCTCTAGCCATCTCCTCTACGTCATGTTTAACTCTTTCTGAGTGAATATGTACTTTAAGCTCTTGTGATCCGTGTAGATTTCACACTTTTCTCCGTAAAGATAATGTCTCCAGATCTTCAAAGCGAAAACTATCGCCGCTAATTCCAAATCTTGGGTGGGGTATCTTATCTCGTACTCCTTAAGTTGTCTGGACGTATACGCAATCACTTTACCGTGCTGCATAAGCACACACCCTAAACCTTTATGGGATGCATCGCTATAAATCACAAAATCTCCCTTATCATCAGGTAGAGCTAGTACTGGTGTTGTCACCAGCCTCTTTTTCAACTCTTGAAAGCTCGCTTCACATTTTTCAGTCCACACAAACTTCTCGATCTTGCGAGTTAGTCGGGTCAAAGGGGCTGCTATCTTGGCAAAGTCTTGGACAAACCTCATATAGTAGCCAGCCAATCCTATAAAACTCCTCACCTCTGTCGGAGTGGTTGGTCTCTCCCAATTTGACACAGCCTCTATTTTGGCTGGGTCCACTAGGATGCCTTGATCGCTAATCACATGCCCTAAAAACTGAACTTCCCTCAACCAAAATTCACACTTTGAGAACTTAGCGTACAACTTTTCTTCTCTCAATGCTCCCAATACAATCCTCAAGTGCTCTGCATGCTCCTCCTTCGTCATGGAATAAATCAAGATGTCATCGATGAAGACTATAACACACTTGTCCAAGTACTTCTTAAAGACTCGATTCATTAAGTCCATGAAAGCTGTGGGGGCATTCGTTAACCCAAACGACATCACTAGAAACTCATAGTGTCCGTACCGGGTGCGAAAGGCCGTCTTTGGTATATCTTCTGGTTTAATTCTTAACTGGTGGTACTCGGTCCTCAAATTAATTTTAGAAAAATAAACTATGTCCTTTAGTTGATCAAACAGGTCATCTATCCTGGGCAAGGGATATTTATTCTTTATAGTCACCTTATTCAACTCTCTGTAGTCTGTACATAATCTCATACTACCGTCCCTCTTTTTTACGAATAACACCGGGGCTCCCCACGGTGACACACTAGGTCTTATCATACCTTTATCCAACAGCTCTTGCAACTGAGTGGCCAACTCCTTCATATCTACTGGGGCTAGCCTATATGGGGCTTTCGAAATTGGGGCCGTACCAGGAACTAAGTCTATAGCGAACTCAATGTCCCTATCGGGTGGTAGTCCTGGAAGATCATCCGGAAATACGTCTGCGAACTCATTAACGACGGGGATTTCCTGTAGGTTTGGTGCCTCCTTTTTGGTATCCTTCACATAGGCTAAATAGGACTCACATCCTTTACGTAACAGCTTCTTAGTTTGAATCATAGTCAGGAACTTTTGGTTTTGCCGTTTTCAACTAAACACTACTTCCTCGTCCCCTGGCAGTCTCAAACTTACTTTCTTCTTTACACAATCAATCTGGGCTCCATGGGTTGTCAACCAATCCATACCTACTATTACGTCAAACTCCCCTAGTTTAAAAGGTATTAAATCTACCCGAAAGTGTCACCCTCCTATTTCTAGGTCACAACCTGGTTATACTTGGCTAACAGGAATAATTTCATGATTAGTTATCTCTACTTGCAGTCTGTCTTTCAATGGTTCAGCCTTAAGTCCTAACTGAAATACAAAATCTAGGGATATGAAAGACTTTGTAGCTCCCGAATCAAATAAAACATTTGCCCTAACTGAGTTGAGTAGTAGGGTACCTGCAATCACATCCGTGTTCCTCACGGCATCTTGCACCGTCATGTTAAAAGTTCTTGCAGTAGGGGCCTTGTTCGAAGCAGTTCCACTCACTCTTGACGCAGCTGGCCCAGAGGACAAGCATTCCCTCATTCGGTGCCCTGGTTTCCCACACTTGAAATAATTGCCTCTGGCATTAGTGTTGTTACTAGTTCCTCGACAGGCGTTAGCATAATGTCCTGTCAGCCCACACTTGAAGCACTTCACATCCTGTAGGTTACACGCGCCCGCATGCTTTCTTCCACACTTATTGCAATCCGGGGGTAGGGCTCAGGATGGGGTAGAGTAAGACGATCCCTGTGGTCGGCCGCTCTGGCCCACACTCCAACTTTCAGCTCTCTTGGTTCCAAAGTTCCCGCTGGGTTGGGATGTCGCCCCTCGCTTAAATTTGCTCGGAAAGCTCCCACCCGCAGAGTTTCCCTTTCGACTATCAAATTTCCTCTTCTTTTCTTCCCTCTCCTTCTGCATCTGTTCACTCCCAGCCTCAACAATTGATGTTTTCTGTACCAGGGTGGCATAGTCTGTCAGCTCAAGAACCGCCACACGATTCTGAATCCATTGCTTTAGCCCCAGTTGAAACCTTCGGGCCCTCTTTGCCTCAGAGTTCACATATTCCAGCACAAACCTTGACAACTCAGTAAATTTGGCCTCATACTCGGCCACCGTCATGTTACCTTGCTTTAGTTCCAAAAACTTCAGCTCCATTTGTGTCTCCATGAACCTAGGAAACTACTTTTCCAAGAACAGCTCGCTAAACCTCTCCCAGGTCACCACACCTCTTCCTTCCAAATTCCTCTTAGCTTCCCACCAATAGTTTGCCTCACCCTTCAAGAGGTAGGTGGCGAAAATAGTCTTCTGCTCCTCAGCGACACCTAGTATCTCGAAAGATTTTTCCATTTCCTTCAGCCAGGCTCTGGCCTCAACCGGATCTGCAGTTCCTTTAAATTCTGGGGGTTTCAGGGAGTTGAAGTTCCGGAAAGCATTTGCATTAGCATTGTTTGGTGGTTGCTGAACCGGGGGACGGTCCAAGTTCTGCCTAAGTAGCTCCATGAATTGTTCCATAGGGCCTCCCCTTGGATGTTCTACCTCTCGGGTGTCATCACCAGCTTCTTCTTCGTCATACTCAGAGTTATCAAACAAGTTATGATCGTTTCCCTCATCCTCACTCAGGTTCACATTCTCCCCTTCATGGTTCTGGTGGCCTCCGGTCCCATGGTGGCTACCCTGGCCTTCGGAAATGACCGGGTGAGCTCGAGTGTTCATTCTTCTGGGTGGCATGATTCTGATAATGAAACAACAAATGGGTTAGGGTTTTCTAATTACCTGACAGCGTTTACACAGGTTAGGAACGTATCGTCCCTCCTCATAAGGGTGGAAGTTGCAAAAGTTTTAATAACCCGATGCTGGAGATAAAACGTCAAAACATTTTCGGGAAAAATCTCTATGGGGTGCGAAAACATTTGCAGGAGTTTTCAAGATTTCTGTAACGCCCCCAAATCCACCCTGACCGGGGACTCGGGTCATCACATTGTCTCAATATGATAACGCAATTAAAATACCAAATTTTATTACAATGGAGCATAAAATGTCCCACTCCGCAGGTCCAAGATCGTCTTCACAACATAGTACAAACCAACTTGATACATCTCGAAATAATATATTACAAAAGTTCACAACAGTATAAATATAAAGATTCCATCTGGATCTTCTAATTATTGTCGTCATAGCCTTGCGCTTTCCCCTTGCCTTTATAGCCCTGGCTGGACGTCTCGCCTCTTTCCGTCTTGACAGCTGAACAAAATATTGTAAAGCAAGAATGAGCAACTATAGTGCTCAGCAAGTTCTCTTCTCGCTCGGTATATAAATATAATAAGGTTTACCGAAATAAGTACTCAAAATTTTAATATTGAAAATCACAATAAGATTTGGCTCAAATTCATCTTGAAAATGTCATACTCGAAGGGCTCAAAACTCATCTCAAAACAGAATACTCAAAAGACTCATTATTCATCTCGAAACAGAATACTCGATAACTCATTTGATATAACTCTGATAACTCATGATTTAAGAATGAACTGGTCTTCCACCTCTCCGTATCTCGGTGGGGCGATCAACTAACCAACCAAGAATACCGACCTCCAATGACACCGCACTTCGCCCGATCACGGCTACAATACGATATCAACTATAATATATATGTATGAATGCTAGCATCATAATGGTTATCAATTCAACCAAGGCAACGAATGCCTAATTATTCTCGGGTCCGTAAAACGGTACACGAGTCTCTCTTTCTCTATAATGGGCCTCTTGCCCAAAATTGACCAGTAGAATACAGAATTCCCGAATATTTGGGGTACAGATAACTTGAAATAGTTTTCCCAGAAAATATTTACGAATCTGGCGGACTGCCAGTATGACTCGATTTTACCACCAATCCGAACAATGGACTGATGTAAATAATAATAATTTATCGGTTGACACGAACAAAATGCCAAACCTTGACAATAAAATCGACTATCTCGAATTTATGAGAATAGTCTTAAGATTGAAGTAATTGGGAGTCGTACTGAACAAATAGTACTTCTCGATATTTATAATACTCAACATTGATGAACGTTTAGATAGAATATTTTTCACTTGATCGACGAATAAAAATCTCTAACAATTATAATTTTAAACTCCTATCGGTTAGTTCAAACGAGGAACTAACTAAAAGATAATCAATAAATAACGATTGAATTTGTACAATAAATTCAATCGAAAAGAATAAATTTAACTATCTCAGACGAATGAGATTAGTTTCACTGAATGAAAATAATAGTCGTCTCGAATTAATGAGATCGACCCGATAGCAACAAAATTATTTCTACGCTTATAGGGATTATAATTCTCAAATAAACTAGCTTAACAACATAATAATATTTGGTAAGAAATAATTCTCAAAAGAAATTATTGCATCATACGAAGCAACAGATAAATCTCAACATATAATATCTCGAAAATAATTAAGGAATTAAATAACACGAACAGAAATTCTCAGTTTCCAAAAGTTAGGGTAGGAATGAACTTGCCTCGATCTCGAAGTGCAAATGAATGCAGATAAAAATTATACTCTATCCGTAAACTTGGCGTCGATCTACGGCTCGAGAATTATTTTCTAAAAATGGCAACCAGAAATACGTGAGCGATTCTTCAGAATAAAATACTCCCGATCCGATAATCTAATTAATAATAATAAAATATCTCATAAAATCTCCGGAACAAATAACAGAAATTAATTCCGGGATAAATAAATATTTCTTCGAACACAAGAATTAAATCTGGAGAATATATCCTATTTTTAATCTCTGGAAATCTAAATTCTTACTCAAAATGAAAAATTCAAACATCCGTTTTTATTCAATTTAAATCCATATTTATTATTCTCATTTTTAAAATAATTTATCAAAGAATTCTAATTTTAAGCAACCTCACAAATTCTAATTTATTTAAAATCAAATATTAATCTCTAAAATAAATCTAACTCGATCCGGTTAATAAAATAATCTGAAAATATTAATTATCAGATTAAAAACATATTTAATTCTATTTTATCACAATTATACCCCTTTTATTGACAAATTATAAAATCTCTAAATCGTGTTCCAAATCACAATATATTATTACTTACTTACTCAATTAATAAATTCTAAATTACATCCAAATAATCACAAAATATTTTCTATTTAATAATTAATTAACTAAACCATTTTTAATAAACTATTTATTTCTAACCATTTTAGACAATAGTTCAATTTTAACGAAACTAATTGAATCCCGATTATTATATTATTCCCGATTAAACAATTAACCATTCGTTTTATCGTTAAGTTATTATTCTGAACTCCAACAGCACGTGGGTCCCACATTACCCTGCCACGCGCCACCCACGCGCCGCCTGCCCTGTTTTTCTCCGTTCACCTGCATCTCTCTCCGTTCTCTCTCTCTCTCTCTCTCTCTCTCTCTCTCTCTCTCTCTCTCTCTCTCTCGTTGTTTCTCTGTCTCCCCCTCGATCCCAATCTCTCTGTCTCTCATCTCTCTATTCTCACTCATCTCTCGCCCTCCTTCTTTCTCGTTCTTCACTTCCTCCTCTCTCCATCTCTCTCGTCCCTCACTCTCTCTTCTCTCCGCCTCTGCCAATCCCTCATCTCTCCCCTTCTCCGATCTCTATCCCCTCTCTAACCTCCCCTCTCTTTCTTAACTCCAATTCACTACCTCCTCACTCAACACCAATACAAACAATACACAAAACAACCACAACAATTCTCTCCCTCACCTCTCCCCGTCGCCACCTCTCCTCCCCGTCGCCTCCGAACAACACAATCAACTCCACCACCACAGCGGTGGTGGTCGTCTTCCCTTCCCCTGCCCGACTCTTCTTCTCCGATTAAACCACAATCACCCAAAACAATAAACACAACAGTCGAGTTTTACAACACTAGAAATCGACAAAAACAAATAACGAAAGAAAAAGAAAACGAAAGAAAAGAAAAAAAACAAACTACCTGCTATGCTTATTACTCGGGTGTTTATATATATAACTGTATTGTGTTTTTTGAGAGACACAGGAGAGAGTTTTTTTTGTGTTTTATGGGTTTGTGTTTTGCCTACTCTGTTTTAGATGTATAAATGTGTCGAGTGTTTTGGTAATAAAAAGAAAGAGACTGAGGTTTGGTATGTGGTGTTCTGTTTTTGCAGTGTTAAGTAACAAAATAAATAACCTCTCTGTGTCAACTGTGTTGTTTTATAATATGTTAAGTCATTTTCTGTTTAAATAAAATATTAAAAAGCTTGCAGAATTGTGGAAGAAAATTCAGGAAAGCAATGGTGTGCTCCTCAATATCCGTAATGCTGTCTAATAAAAATATAAAAGGGTTAAATCATTGAAACAAAAATCATTGTCAAATGTTTAGTGGACAATAAAGCCTAATCATTATTATTTAAATGGTAATTAATAAATAAAAGAAATAAAAATGGGGGACAAATATAATAATGAAAATATTTAATGTAAATATTTAGTAAAAAGATTTCGTTTTTCTCCCGCTGACTAATTAAAACGAAACTCAAAAATTCGGCTAAAAATTAAAAAAATCTATTTCGAAAATTCGTGGTTATTACAGTCTTCCCCCCTTATAGGATTCCGTCCTCGGAATCAAAACTATGCACTAAACAATTCAGGATATTTATTCCGCATTTCGTTTTCTAATTCCCACGTGGCTTCCTCAACTTGGTGGTTTCTCCAAAGTACTTTCACTAAATTCACTTTCTTAGTTCTTAACTCTTGCACTTTGTAATCTAGGATCTCCACTGGCTTTTCTTCGTATGTCAAATCTGGACGAATTTCCACTGGTTCATAGGTTATAACGTGCCTGGAATCAGAATGGTACTCTCTTAACGCCGTAACATGAAACACATCGTGGATATGCTGAAGGTCTGGAGGTAGGGCCAACTGATAAGCTAGTGGTCCTATCTTCTTAAGAATCTCAAAAGGTCCTATATATCTGGGGCTTAACTTGCCTTTCTTTCCGAATCTCATTACTCCTTTCCAAGGTGAAACTTTCAACATCACTTTATCTCCCACTTCAAATGCTTTGTCTTTCCTCTTTTGATTTGCATACTTCCTCTGTCGATCTTGAGCTGCAACTAACCTTTTTCGAATAACCTCGGTTGCTTGCTTAGTTTGTTGAAGTAATTCCGGTCCTAGTATCTTTCTTTCTCCTACTTCATCCCAATATAACGGTGATCTACACTTCCTTCCGTACAAAGCTTCATAAGGTGCCATACATATGCTCGAATGGTAACTATTGTTGTAAGCAAACCCGACTAGGGGCAAATGCTCATCCCAACTTCCTTTAAAATCAAGTGCACAGGCTCTTAACATATCTTCAACTGTTTGAATCGTCCTTTCACTTTGTCCGTCGGTCTGTGGATGATATGCAGTGCTCAGATTTAACTTCGTGCCAAGACATTCTTGAAAACTTTTCCAAAATCGAGAAGTAAAACGGGCATCTCTATCAGATACAATTGAAACAGGTACTCCGTGACGAACTACAATTTCCTTTAGGTATATGTTCACCAATCTCTCAACGGAATACTTATCACTAATTGGTAGGAAATGCGCAGATTTAGTGAGTCGGTCGACAATAACCCAAATAGCATCATGGCTGGCTCTAGTTCGGGGTAATCCTACGACAAAATCCATGGTAATATGCTCCCATTTCCACTCGGGTATCCCTAAAGGTTGTAGAAGTCCACTTGGTCGTTGATGTTCCCCCTTCACTTTCTGACATGTCAAACACTTACTTACCCATTCTGCAATCTCCCTCTTCATGTTGGGCAACCAATAATTCAACTTGATGTCTTGATACATTTTTGTGCTCCCTGGGTGAATGGAATATCTCGAGTTATGCGCTTCGCTCATAATTTCCTCCTTCAACTCTGTAACATTAGGAATCCATATTCTCGATTCAAATCGCTTAATTCCCTTTTCATCTTTTGAACTTAGAAATTCTTCTCCGGTCAATTCTGATCTTCTTTCTTCCATTACTTGTTCTTGACAACGTCGAATCTTCTCGAGTAACTCTGGTTGAAACTGAATGCTGTAAACTCTTTCATTATTTTGGACTGGGACCTTGACTTCTAATTCCATTTTCTCAAATTCTCTGACCAATTCTTCTGAGGTTGTCAACAGGTTTAGTCTCTCCTTTCTACTTAATGCATCAGCCACAATATTAGCCTTCCCTGGGTGGTAGTTTATCGAGCAATCATAGTCCTTGATCAATTCTAACCATCTTCTTTGTCTCATGTTTAATTCCTTCTGCGTGAATATATACTTTAAACTCTTGTGATCCGTGTAAATCTCACACTTCTCTCCATAAAGGTAATGTCTCCAAATCTTGAGTGCAAAAACAATAGCAGCAAGTTCCAAATCGTGAGTAGGGTAACGGGACTCATACTCCTTCAGATGCCGAGAGGCATAAGCTATTACTTTTCCGTGTTGCATCAAAACACATCCTAAACCCTTGTGAGAAGCGTCGCTGAAAATTACGAAATCGCCTTTCTCATCGGGTAAGGTCAACACCGGGGCAGTAGTCAATCTCTTCTTCAATTCTTGAAAGCTTTCTTCGCATTTGGGGGTCCATTCAAACTTTTCACTCTTTCTGGTAAGTCGAGTCAGTGGCGTAGCTATCTTTGAGAAATCCTTCACGAATCTACGATAGTATCCGGCCAATCCAAGGAAACTTCTAACTTCGGTTGGAGTCTTGGGTCTCTCCCAATCTGCTACGGCTTCTATCTTTGCAGGGTCTACAGAAATCCCTTCGCCGCTTACAATGTGTCCCAAAAATTGAACTTCTTTTAGCCAGAATTCACACTTTGAGAATTTCGCATATAACTTTTCCTTCCTCAGCGTTTCCAAAACTAAACGGAGGTGTTCAGCATGTTCCTCAGGAGACTTCGAGTATATCAGGATGTCATCAATAAATACAATCACGAACTTGTCCAAGTACCTCTTGAACACACGATTCATCAAATCCATAAAAGCAGCTGGCGCATTCGTCAATCCGAAAGACATGACTAAGAATTCGTAATGTCCATATCGGGTCCTAAAGGCAGTCTTAGGAATATCTTCAGGCTTGATCTTTAGTTGATGATAGCCGGATCTCAAATCAATCTTTGAAAAACCTCTAGCTCCCTTAAGTTGGTCAAAGAGATCATCGATTCGGGGTAGAGGGTACTTGTTCTTGATGGTCATCTTGTTCAACTCACGATAATCAATACATAGTCGCATAGATCCGTCCTTCTTCTTCACGAACAGCACTGGAGCTCCCCACGGGGATACACTTGGTCTGATTACGCCTTTGTCAAGTAATTCTTGCAGTTGGGTAGCCAACTCCTTCATCTCAACTGGAGCCATTCGGTATGGTGCTTTGGAAATTGGTGCAGTTCCCGGGGCAAGATCGATATTGAATTCTATTTCTCTGTCGGGCGGCAATCTAGGTAACTCTTCAGGAAAAACATCTTCGAATTGATTCACTACAGGAATTTCATCAATGGCAGGGGCTTGCTTCTCGTTGTCAACCACATAAGCTAAGTAGGCTTGACACCCACTCCTTAGTAGTTTCTTCGCTTGAATCATAGTCAGAAAATTACTGGTAGGTTTCCTTCCGCGAAATTGTATTCTTTTACCGTTGGGTCCTTTTAAACTAACCCACTTACACCGACAATTGATTTGAGCATCATAACGTGTCAACCACTCCATTCCCAGAATTATATCAAACTCCCCTAAATTAAAAGAAAGAAGGTCTGCTTCGAAACGTTGTCCTTGGATTTCGATTCCACAATCTGGACATATCTGATCTACAGGGACTTTTTCCTGATTTGCTACTTCTATAATCAATGTCTCCCCTAATGGTACGGACTGAATATCCAATTTATTCCTAAAATTCTCCGAGATGAAAGATTTTGTTGCTCCCGAATCAAACAAAACACATGCATCTACAGAATTGACTAAAAGCGTACCTGCAATCACATCACTATCAGCAATAGCATCCTTCACCGTCATGTTGAAAGTACGAGCAGTTGGCTTGTTGCTGGGAGGTGCCATGAGTCTAGGTGCAGTTGTCTCCTTTGGTGGTGACTTGCAATCTCGTGCAATATGTCCTTTCTTTCCGCAATTGAAACAAGTAACGGCCTTATCCTTGCAGTGAGAAGAATAGTGCCCTTTTTGTCCACAGTTGTAACAAACAATGCTGGCCAGATTACATGGTCCTGGGTGCTTCCTTCCACACGTTTTGCATTCGGGTAGCGGTGGCCTTCCTTGAATTAGATTGGCTGCCTGAGTGGGTCTGGACTTTTGATTGTTTCCCCTAGTGTCTTGATTCTCAGTTCTCTTTGTATCATTGCTTCTGTCTTCCCGCTTCACAAAAGTTCTCTTTCCATTCCGATCGTCCGGCTTCCTCTCAGAATTATTTCCACGATTCTGAAACTTCCTTTTCTTCATATCCTTGTCCTTTGAGTACAACTCAGATCCACTTTCCACAATAGATGCTTTTTGAACCACAGTAGCATAGTTGGTGATTTCTAGGACCGCAACTCTATTCTGGATCCACGGCTTCAGCCCTAGTTGAAAACGTTTAGCTCTCTTTTCGTCAGTATCCACATGGTAAGGCACAAACCTAGAGAGTTCCGAAAACTTGGCTTCATATTCAGCTACAGTCATGTTGCCTTGCTTGAGTTCCAGAAACTTGACCTCCATTTGACTCTCCAAGTATTTAGGAAAATATTTCTCCAAAAATAGCTGCGTGAACCTGGTCCAGGGTATGACTACGTTCCCTTCCATTGCTCTCTTTGATTCCCACCAATAATTCGCTTCACCTTTTAACATGTAGGCTGCAAAGATGGTTTTCTTCTCTTCTTCTACCCCTACGATCTCAAAGGTCTTTTCTATTTCACGTAACCATATTCTTGCTTCAACGGGATCGGTAGTACCCTTAAACTCAGGGGGATTCAGAGATTTAAATGATTTGAAACTAACGGTAGCCTGTGTCAGTTGAGCTGGAGGTAGATTTCCTCCCACTGGATGTTGGTTCCGTTGGGGCTGAAGGTTCTGGGTATGCGGAATCAGAAAGTTCATAAGTAGACTCATCGGGTTATTTCCTTGATTAGGATCTCGAGCGAGTTGTGGTTCCGGGTTTGGAACTTGGTTCTGAGGTGGAACCTCATTCTCTGGATTCACCACGGGTTGAGGACGAGAATTCTTTGCGGGTCTTCCTCTTTTTGGTGCCATCTTTTTCTATAAAGATGAAAACAATAGGGTATGTTATATCTCAGGTTTGTAATTATACGACACCATTGCTGGCACAATTACGATAGGCATTCATAAAAATTACTCGGTCAAATTCCCGGTTCCTCGAAATAAATCATACTCAAAATCGTGACTCTCTCTGGTATCTTTATAAACTATTACTCTTATTCTTCGTATAACTGACAGTTCTTGGGAAATCTTATAAGTTCTAAAATTCACTCGCTAATAATCTCTGGTCCTCGAATTTTGGTTAAACTCATTTTAAATCGTAACTTTTGCAAATAAGTTGTTATCTATATCGGGGTAGCATGAGGATACAATTTCACATGATACTCTACTGTAACACAATTTTCCAATAATTAAAGCAAGATAGCAGTTAACAGATCAGAATATACAATAATGAAACACTGAATATAATACATCTCAGTTACGTCAAATACATATAACAAGAAACTATGTACATCCCAATTCAGAAAGATCTAATGTGACGCAATCCAGAAACTGGTTCACCGTTAGCTACTCTAGCCAAACGATGAGGATGCTCAAACGTGCAAATAGGTCATCAACGTGAGAACATCTCACCGACCCTCCTATGGAACTCTCCTACGATATCTGCAATCATGCTGGCAACTCTGGCACAGTCAATCTGCCCGGTACTCGATGACGGCAAGGCAGCAAAGTCAGTCTGTAGTCCCATCAAAACAGTAAGAGCAATCTGATGCATAATCTCCATGGAAACATCTCTCACCATTAAACTCCTTCCGTGATGCACAACAAAAGGATCAGGAACAGCCAACAATCTAAGGATACCATCCCTAGTAGCAAAGATCTCCTCATAACGAGACCATAACCATCGGTAATGCTGGAAGAGGGAATGATGAACGTGCCAAGGGACCATCTCTCCTGTCGCTCCCTCATACTCCGGGTGAACAGGTGGCATCGCAGTAGTAGTAGCAGGGGCCGCAGTGGGCTGAGTCGGAGCACGAACAGGTATCGTAGGTGCCGATGGAGCAGTATCACAAGCAGGAGTATCACTGGCCTGTGGAAACATGTAGTTCGGTATGGTAGGGACTGACGGAGCCGTAACATATACTGGAAACTGGGAAGTAAACCAGTCAGCAAAAGCTACCACTTGGGTGGGTGTATCAACTCTAGACTCTGGGGCAGCTGAAGTAGGCACTACGTCAGTGTGGACAGGTGAATGCAGCCTCTCATCAACCTGATCAGCAATCTCTGGCTCTGGGGTCTCAGCTGTAAACATCTCGGGGGTAAACAGTGAGGTAGTCTGCTCTATCTGCTCAGTCTCTATCTAAACCTCATGTGGAGGTGTATCTAAGTCAATCACATGTGGAGGTGAAGGTGTAAGTATTTGGACAGAAGAATCCTCCGAGTCGCTACTGATCACCATGTACTCCTCTGATGGGTCACTATCCGTCCCTGAGCTAGGATCTAGAGGTCCTAGTGGGTATGGGGTCGGGGATCTGTCTCCAGTAAGTAAGAAACCGGTAGATCCTGAAGAAGACATCTACAAAAGCAAAGAGTCTCGGTCACAATCAAGTTCTAGTCGACTATAAACTCATATAAATATATAAGGGTGTAAGGCACTTGGTGCTAAAATCTCCACGTTGTATAATACCTCTAAATTCTCACGTCGTGTTATAATTCTAGGCTCGTACGATTCCTAAAAATATAACTATGGCTCTGAAACCAAAACTGTAACGCCCCCAAATCCACCCTGACCGGGGACTCGGGTCGTCACATTGTCTCAATATGATAACGCAATTAAAATACCAAATTTTATTACAACGGAGCATAAAATGTCCCACTCCGCAGGTCCAAGATCGTCTTCACAACATAGTACAAACAAACTTGATACATCTCGAAATAATATATTACAAAAGTTCACAACAGTAGAAATATAAAGATTCCATCTGGATCTTCTAATTATTGTCGTCATAGCCTTGCGCTTTCCCCTTCCCTTTATAGCCCTGGCTGGACGTCTCGCCTCTTTCCGTCTTGACAGCTGAACAAAATATTGTAAAGCAAGAATGAGCAACTATAGTGCTCAGCAAGTTCTCTTCTCGCTCGGTATATAAATATAATAAGGTTTACCGAAATAAGTACTCAAAATTTTAATATTGAAAATCACAATAAGATTTGGCTCAAATTCATCTTGAAAATGTCATACTCGAAGGGCTCAAAACTCATCTCAAAACAGAATAGTCAAAAGACTCATTACTCATCTCGAAACAGAATACTCGATAACTCATTTGATATAACTCTGATAACTCATGATTTAAGAATGAACTGGTCTTCCACCTCTCCGTATCTCGGTGGGGCGATCAACTAACCAACCAAGAATACCGGCCTCCAATGACACCGCACTTCGCCCGATCACGGCTACAATACGATATCAACTATAATATATATGTATGAATGCTAGCATCATAATGGTTATCAATTCAACCAAGGCAACGAATGCCTAATTATTCTCGGGTCCGTAAAACGGTACACGAGTCTCTCTTTCTCTATAATGGGCCTCTTGCCCAAAATTGACCAGTAGAATACAGAATTCCCGAATATTTGGGGTACAGATAACTTGAAATAGTTTTCCCAGAAAATATTTATGAATCTGGCGGACTGCCAGTATGACTCGATTTTACCACCAATCCGAACAATGGACTGATGTAAATAATAATAATTTATCGGTTGACACGAACAAAATGCCAAACCTTGACAATAAAATCGACTATCTCGAATTTATGAGAATAGTCTTAAGATTGAAGTAATTGGGAGTCGTACTGAACAAATAGTACTTCTCGATATTTATAATACTCAACATTGATGAACGTTTAGATAGAATATTTTTCACTTGATCGACGAATAAAAATCTCTAACAATTATAATTTTAAACTCCTATCGGTTAGTTCAAACGAGGAACTAACTAAAAGATAATCAATAAATAACGATTGAATTTGTACAATAAATTCAATCGAAAAGAATAAATTTAACTATCTCAGACGAATGAGATTAGTTTCACTGATTCAAAATAATAGTCGTCTCGAATTAATGAGATCGACCCGATAGCAACAAAATTATTTCTACGCTTATAGGGATTATAATTCTCAAATAAACTAGCTTAACAACGTAATAATATTTAACAAGAAATAATTCTCAAAAGAAATTATTGCATCATACGAAGCAACAGATAAATCTCAACATATAATATCTCGAAAATAATTAAGGAATTAAATAACACGAACAGAAATTCTCAGTTTCCAAAAGTTAGGGTAGGAATGAACTTGCCTCGATCTCGAAGTGCAAATGAATGCAGATAAAAATTATACTCTACTCGTGAACTTGGCGTCGATCTACGGCTCGAGAATTATTTTCTAAAAATGGCAACCAGAAATACGTGAGCGATTCTTTAGAATAAAATACTCCCGATCCGATAATCTAATTAATAATAATAAAATATCTCATAAAATCTCTGGAACAAATAACAGAAATTAATTCCAGGATAAATAAATATTTCTTCAAACACAGGAATTAAATCTGGAGAATATATCCTATTTTTAATCTCTGGAAATCTAAATTCTTACTCAAAATGAAAAATTCAAACATCAGTTTTTATTCAATTTAAATCCATATTTATTATTCTCATTTTTAAAATAATTTATCAAAGAATTCTAATTTTAAGCAACCTCACAAATTCTAATTTATTTAAAATCAAATATTAATCTCTAAAATAAATCTAACTCGATCCGGGTTATAAAATAATCTGAAAATATTAATTATCAGATTAAAAACATATTTAATTCTGTTTTATCACAATTATACCCCTTTTATTGACAAATTATAAAATCTCTAAATCGTGTTCCAAATCACAATATATTATTACTTACTTACTCAATTAATAAATTCTAAATTACATCCAAATAATCACAAAATATTTTCTATTTAATAATTAATTAACTAAACCATTTTTAATAAACTATTTATTTCTAACCATTTTAGACAATAGTTCAATTTTAACGAAACTAATTGAATCCCGATTATTATATTATTCCCGATTAAACAATTAACCATTCGTTTTATCGTTAAGTTATTATTCTGAACTCCAACAGCACGTGGGTCCCACATTACCCTGCCACGCGCCACCCACGCGCCGCCTGCCCTGTTTTTCTCCGTTCACCTGCATCTCTCTCCGTTCTCTCTCTCTCTCTCTCTCTCTCTCTCTCTCTCTCTCTCTCTCGTTGTTTCTCTGTCTCCCCCTCGATCCCAATCTCTCTGTCTCTCTTCTCTCTATTCTCACTCGTCTCTCACCCTCCTTCTTTCTCGTTCTTCACTTCCTCCTCTCTCCATCTCTCTCGTCCCGCACTCTCTCTTCTCTCCGCCTCTGCCAATCCCTCATCTCTCCCCTTCTCCGATCTCTGTCCCCTCTCTAACCTCCCCTCTCTTTCTTAACTCCAATTCACTACCTCCTCACTCAACACCAATACAAACAATACACAAAACAACCACAACAATTCTCTCCCTCACCTCTCCCCGTCGCCACCTCTCCTCCCCGTCGCCTCCGAACAACATAATCAACTCCACCACCACAGCGGTGGTGGTCGTCTTCCCTTCCCCTGCCCGACTCCTCTTCTCCGATTAAACCACAATCACCCAAAACAATAAACACAACAGTCGAGTTTTACAACACTAGAAATCGGCAAAAACAAATAACGAAAGAAAAAGAAAAAGAAAGAAAAGAAAAAAAACAAACTACCTGCTATGCTTATTACTCGGGTGTTTATATATATAACTGTATTGTGTTTTTTGAGAGACATAGGAGAGAGTTTGTTTTGTGTTTTATGGGTTTGTGTTTTGCCTGCTCTGTTTTAGATGTATAAATGTGTCGAGTGTTTTGGTAATAAAAAGAAAGAGACTGAGGTTTGGTATGTGGTGTTCTGTTTTTGCAGTGTTAAGTAACAAAATAAATAACATCTCTGTGTCAACTGTGTTGTTTTATAATATGTTAAGTCATTTTCTGTTTAAATAAAATATTAAAAAGCTTGCAGAATTGTGGAAGAAAATTCAGGAAAGCAATGGTGTGCTCCTCAATATCCGTAATGCTGTCTAATAAAAATATAAAAGGGTTAAATCATTGAAACAAAAATCATTGTCAAATGTTTACTGGACAATAAAGCCTAATCATTATTATTTAAATGGTAATTAATAAATAAAAGAAATAAAAATGGGGGACAAATATAATAATGAAAATATTTAATGTAAATATTTAGTAAAAAGATTTCGTTTTTCTCCCGCTGACTAATTAAAACGAAACTCAAAAATTCGGCTAAAAATTAAAAAAAATCTATTTCGAAAATTCGTGGTTATTACAATTTCAAAACCTAAATTTTTTTTTTTGAAAAATTTATTTTAAAATTTGTAGGAACATTTTGGGAATTTGTAGAGAACAATTTGAAATCGCATGTCGTAAATTTGAAACAGCATGGTTGCATTTGCGGCTTGTAGCAATTGTATATTCACAGTTGTATATCAAAACAGTAAAGCATGGCATCGGAAAGTAAGGCAGTTGAGATAATATCAAGGAAACTGAAACTAGATAAATACGGTACAAGAGTTATCACAAAGTTTGGATGTTAGAGCCTAATACATAGTTCCGATGTCAAAGTCTAGCAAAAGTGGAACAATAACAAGTACATCATCTGAATAGTCAGGGCTAGACAAAAGTAGGGCTACATCCGTACATACTATCCGAAGTCACATCTACATATTTGTAATCCAGTCTACTCATCCACTGGTCAGAAAGGATACCACTGCACAAGTCAACTATCCCGCAAAATCGACACACTAATGTCACCTGAACCTAGAGGACTGAGCTATCCGTAACACATCATGGTGCCGCTCCGCGACGGAGCAAGGCCCTCACTCGGGAAAATGCATGACGCACAACACGCCTAGCATTCCTAGCCTGGACCACTCCGCCCCCGCGGACTCCTAAACCGATAATCCTCGCGCGACTCCTCCTTCTCATGTTAATTTAGTCATCGACTTAAGACCACACACCATGATATAATTGTACTCCTACACGTAATGTTAGGGGTATAAAATTGTATACCAAACATTATTACAAAACAAATTGACAATAGTGTTATGGCAATAGATATTATCTTTATTGGTTGATATCGATTTGAATCCAAATGGATACATTACATGCAATTAATTTATAAACAATTAGAATACGACACGTGACATTTTGTAAATTTTTTTATATCCAATTTGGTATTTCTAACATTTTCCATATATTAATAATCCCTTGTACACGAGGACCTAATTACTCATAATTTTAATTTTTAATCTATGAACATTGCATACAGTCTCTTTTATATGTATACGTAATTATTCCATAATTTTAATTGCTAAACAGTTATCCCCTAATTTTTAATTTAATCTACTTAAATTTTCATATCTCACTATTTCAAAAGAAAAAACAAAAGCATTACATTACACCTATAAGAAGAAATCAAAAAAGTTGGGCTCTCTTTTTCTCAGCTCCAGAAAACCCTAACTCCTGTACATTGATACATTTTACATTCTTTTTTGCTAAATTTCATTCCTATTTAATAATTTTTTCTCTTAATATATTTTTTACACAATACTTGAGTTTCTCTCACACGTATTTTGGGTTCTTTTTTTACTTGAGTTGGGTTAGTTTGTTTTCTCATATAAATGTTTGGTGTGTTTTTATGTTTGAATCAAAAATTTGCAAGAATATAATAATAATAATTATTATTATTATTATTATTTGATGATGAATTATGTGGTACTAGCGTAAAAGCCCAAGGCACGGGCACAGAACTAATTTCTGGTCCAAAATTATATATATATTCAAATAATTTTGTAATTTAAATTACAATAAGTGATAAGATTTCAATTTAACTAATATTTTTATAGTTATTTTGTAATTTTGCATACCAATTTTTTATATTATATTTTGAAATATATTTTAACTCAATTTTAAATTTTTCTAAATATTTCAGTCGTTGTTAAATATGATAAAATTACTTTAATGACCCATGCATGTATAATAAATTTAAAATCATTTTTATTTTATTTTATCGTATGTTGATCTAAGTACTCAACCATTGTATATTATATTGATCAATTATCATATTATATAAAATATGTACCATACTTTATAGTGGATTTATAGTCTAACTGATCATCATAAATATTTATTGTAGTTCTGTAATATTTTATGATTAAATTTTTTTTATTTTTAATTTTATTAAAGGTTAATTATGTTACATTTATATATATATAACATAGATCATATTTTTAGAGTTCTCACTTTTTAACATAATTTTAATTATTTTTCGTCTATTTTTAAATATTTATGTTTTTAGACCAATCATATATTTAATTCGTTAAAAGTCTAAATAGTTTGTCGACCAATACCCTCTAATATAACTCACGTATTTAAATTTTTATATATATAAAACTAATGTGATGCAATTGTTAATTATATATAATTTGATAAATTAAATTTACATAGTTCTTATAACCAAATTTTATTTTTTATTTTAAGAATTTAATATCTACATTGAGACGCATGTAAATAAATCATTTTTTCGTACTCAATTACGGTATGTATAATCTATAATTTTATTTTTATATTAATTTTCTAAAATGGTAAAAAAGAATTATAAAGTATACTCAATCGATTACAATATTTTTTGTAATTTTATCTATTAAATATTCTATAATTAACATAAATCAAAATTTTATTTATTTAAAATAAAAATGAAAGAGAAATTGACAAGAAGACAAGATGTGGTTTACCTTATATAATTTTTTAACAAAGCTCAAAATTAAGTGTAACAAAGTTAGTTATGGCATGAGTTTGATATATAAGGTCAATGGTTCGAATCCCAAGACAAACATAATTTCATAACATTTTACATAATTATTAAATGATGGCATTTTTGCTATTTTTAAAAATATAAGGGTAAAATCGTAAATTCATAGCCATTAAATTGACAATATTTGCCTTTATGTTGAATTTTAATATATAGTAATAGATTGTATGGTCCTTTATGTATACATTTTGATAAATTAAATATACACATTCCTTATGGTTATACCTAGGGGTGTAAATGAGTCAAACTGTTCGTGAGCTACTCGAGCTCGGCTCATAAAATATTCGAATTCGATTCGATAATAATTGAGCCGAGCTCGAGCTCGAGCTATTCGAATAATTGACCGAGCCGAGCTCGAGCTTCATATTACTCGATTCGTATGGCTCGCGAGCCTAATCGAGCTTATATATATTTTATTATTATATATATATTATTATTTATATATTATTTTTATGTTATTTATATATTGTTATATAAATATTTAATATTTTTATATATTAATCGAGTCGAGCTCGAGCCGAAATTAAGGTATTCGAGCTTTTGTTGATAATTAGTGAAATTGATTCGAGCTTTCGAGCCGAGCTCGAACATATCACATATGTGTCGAGCCGAGCTTCGAGCTTGAATTTTATGGCTCGGTCGAGCTCGAGCCCGAGCTCGAGCCCGAACTATTTAATCGAGATCGAGCCGAGCCTGGTCAGTGTTCGGCTCGGCTCGGCTCGTTTACAGCCCTAGTTATACCAAATCATGGGATTGTTTCTTCAAAAAATTATGGTTATACCAAATCATGGGATTGTTTCTTCAAAAAATTATGGTTATACCAAATCATGGGATTGTTTCTTCAAAAAATTTGGATTTCTCGGCAAAATTAGTGAGTGAGGCTTCATAATATAAAATTTATTCAACAATGATAATTTTAACAATACAAAAATCTAATTTAATATTTATTACGTATTCACTAAAGTCATGCTATAAATTTTTAACGTCGTTGATTTCTATGTTAAATCATCATGGCCTTACGTATGAAGCACATTCATGGTCTGGTCTAGCTAGCGCGCTTATCTTACGATAACATTCACATAGTACATACATACAATACCTCCCTCGAGGGCAATAAAATTCTCAATGGTATAGTAGACACTATCTCAGTATCTTTGGTGAAATCGCTGGTCGTGGGGAATGAAACTTTATAAACAAAACAATGCCTTCAACTAGTCAAACTAACTAAGTAACCTTAATCACGTAAGGAATTTTAAATGTCTTGGTTCTCACATACATTGCCTTCGTATGGGCAACTATGAAGGACTACGAGTATCAAAATCCGGGCAAGTCAAACCCTCCAATGGTGTTGGAAAGTCCGCTACTACTTCAATTGCTTTCGAGACATACAATAACTATTTCACTAATACAATCAAATACCCACAATCTAACACCCGGTGCACTCACACATACCTGTCCACCTCCCCTTTCTAACATACATATTCCCACTAAAATCCTTACGCCTCCCTTGCTTCTTGCTCGACACTCGAACACACATTCGAGGCTGCCTCACCCCACACACACACACACTCGTGACCACTCATCAAAACCACTGACTACTCTCCCCTGCTCCATTTTCCCTTGCTCAATTCTACCATTCATACCTCTTTCTCCTACCAGCACTACACATACACAGCCCTGACACATACATAACTCACATACGTCACAATCCACCGGACATAACCACATATACCCGAACCCATACTTACTATTGTTTTCATTTCCAAACCCCATGCTGCAGTCCACACCTACACACTGTTAGGAGTTATCCCACATCGTTTGTGGAAGAGGCAGATTGCTAGTTAATAAGCCGCCAAATTAACTCCATTAGCATGAGGCCTTTTGGGAGTGACCCAAAAACAAATCCGTGCGGGCTGAAACTCTAAAGCTGACAATATCATACTAATGTGGAGTTAAGGCCTGCTTGGCAAGCCCAATAAGTGGTATCAGAGCTATGGTTGTAGCGGTCCATAACAATCTCAGAATGGGCTCCTAGAGTGATCAAGGAAGAGGCAGATGAGCTACCCTAGGATGGGCTTAAGGAGGAGCAGGTGGGCCTTCCAGTGTGGGGTTAGGGGAAGCCAGATAACTAGGAACTTCCAGTATGGATCAAGGGGGAGCTAGCCCGATGTGTGAAGGGGAGATTGTTAGGAGTTATCCCACATCGTTTGTGGAAGGGGTAGATTGCTAATTAGTAAGCAGCCAAATTAACTCCATTAGTATGAGGCCTTTTGGGAGTGACCCAAAAACAAATCCGTGCGGGTTGAAACTCCAAAGCGGACAATATCATACTAATGCGGAGTTAAGGCCTGCTTGGCAAGCCCAACACACACGCCCTGCCACGAATCAGGTATACACGCACACACACACATGTGACCCCTCCCACTATTCAGCACAACCTCCTGCTACTCCCCTGCTCTTTTTTCCTTACCAATATCTCTGTTCTTTTCCCTCGGTACTGCAGCTACGCAGACACAGCACCACAACTTCATACCCCAGGCTTCAGCTCAACTACCCAACTACAATACCTCACATCGATCATATATCAACCACAACAACTCTTTCATCAACCCAATCCTCACTTGAGGCCATACAATACTAAAATTTCAAAATATAAATACGCATAAGCATATCAATTTGACTAACTGAAAAAATTACCATACAATTCATTTTAATCACCCATATATCCTTTATACCACAATTAAACTAATACCCATAGCACTAATATCCCCAAAATCGAATGCTCACATAAAAGTACTAACATGAATTCGGATTTCACACTAAAACGCAACAATATACACACAGTCACACACCGATGCAATTACAAACAGGAGGAGGGAAACGAACAAAGAAGAGGCTACAAGAACTTTCAAAGATACTAAAAACAGAGCTTACTTCGAACAGGGGATTCAGGAGTGTAGAGAGGGAGAGAATTAGAGTGTCAGCAAGAGAGGTAAATGGAGAGAATTGAGAGAGAGAGAGAGAGAGAGAGAGAGAGAGAGAGATTGAAGAGAGAATCAATGGGAGTGATGAAAGGGAGAGAGTGTAGCGAGAGAAATTGAGAGGTAAAGAGGGAGAAAGAACCTTCCCGAGAAAGCCAAAACAATGGCGTACTGAAAAAAAAGGCTGGGGTTTAATTAAGATAAGGCAAAAATAATACTTGCCAAATGCTAAAAAAAATAAAAAATTTAATCAATTTAAATCATTCTTAATTCAAAATTACTTAGAAAAATAATGAAAATAAAATTTTCATTTTTAAAATAAAGAGTGTAAAATTAAGAACCCCCACATATTTTTAAAATATTTTTACTATCAAAAATTAATTAAATATGAATTTTGCAAGTTTTGATCCTATAAATACGATAAAACTCTTAAAATCATTTTAAAATACTTAAACACCTAAATTAATTCATCCAATAATTTTAAAAACTAAATAATTATACAAAGATAATATTACAAAAGATTTCATGATTTTTAATAACTCCGAAGATTTTATAAAAAAATTCGAAGATCAATAATACATAATTTAAATAGATTTTAATCATAAAAATTCAAATAAAAATACACACACTTACATTTCACATATACATCGTCATATAAGCATGTAAACATGATGTCACATATATTAAATCCTAAAAAAAATATTACTTCATATAATACACATTTAATATTAAATAATAATAATTATAAGTACAATATTTCTAGGGCGTTATACCCCGGCCCGATCCCCGATCCATGCCCCGATTTTCTCAACCCGACCTGATTTTCAATCCCGACTCGATTTCACCACACTTTAATATATATATATATATATATATATATAATCATATATTAATATAAACGAATTTCCAATACTTCATATTGGAAAGAAAATGAAGTTTTAATTTATTTGTTTGTCTTTCTAATAGGTAAATAACTTCATTTCCATGTTATTTATAATTTATTTTTTAAGTAATATTTTTTTATCTTAATTTTGTGCATTTGAACTCACTAGTTAGTGTCTAAATTATTTAATATTATTTTTTGTTTTAAATAAAATTCCCTGAATCCCCGCGGGGATCCACGTTACCCATTTGGATCGGGGACGGAGAATGAAAAATAGTCCCCGACGGGGATCGGGCCGGTGACGGGGATCGGGTTTTGAATTCGGGGATGGGGCGGAGATAGCACTCCCCGGTCCCGAAGTGCCCGAACGCCCATCCCTATATCCATTTTGGGGTATGTATTTGCCCAAAACACCTATTTTTAAAAATGCTGCCCAAAATACCTACATATGTCAGATACTTCTTACCCAGTGGAGTATCAGGTGTGATAAACCTTACCCAGTGGAGTATCACCTTACCTAGCGAAGAGTATCAAGAGTGAATATCAGGGGTGATACTCCTTACCCAGTGGAGTATCACCCTGATACTCCTTACCTACTAGAGTATCACCCTGATACTTCTATGACATTGGAGTATCATCATGATACTCCTCTGACAGTGGAGTATCTGGTGGGTATTTAGGGCACTGTTTTTTCAATATTGGTATTTTGATCAAATGTTATTGAAAAATGGGTATTTTGGGCACTCACCATCAATGATTCAAATCATATATAATTAGGTTTTCTACATTAAATATAATTATCAATGTTGGTATTTTACATTTAATAAAATTAATGTAAAAATTCGTACAATAATTTTTTATGTCAATTATTTAGATCATATATAAGTAGGTTTTCTATATTAAATAGAATTATCAATGTTGGTCTTCAACAATGAATAGAATTAATGTAAAAATTCGTAAGTATGCTTTCTCATGAGATTTAAATGTTTTCATTTGGAATATAGTTGTTAAATCATCACTAAATTAAAGATAATTTTATGAGTTTCGTGTGGACCATAAAATCATCCAAATTTAATTTCTTGATCTCTAAATAGAGCCCAAGTTAGAAAATATGAATATTTTTTAATAGTAAATAAATAAATAAAATTCATTTTTAAATATAATTTTTTTAATTATATTATTTTCAGATTATTATTTTCTTTTCAAAATTCAATCATAATACAAACTTTTCTAATTATATACTTTTTAGACAATAATTTTCTTTTTAATATAATGTAATCTTGATCGTCTATTTTTAAAATTAGTAGATTCGACGACTGAGATTATTTTGGTAGTACATGAACCAAAATTATGGATTAGATCTCTTTTACGCTTATTATACAAGAGTATAAAGGATATTATTGTTATGTAGTCGATAAGAATCGATCCCTTGACCTTCTCTTGTATTATCTCTATTACTCTTACTACACTCTTGTATTATATCTATTACTCTTACTATATAATAGGTTATATAATATAATATAATATGTTTATGGGATTGATGTGCTTGAGGATGACCTCAGGGTCTACTTGAATTTAAAAGATTTTCAATATAAAATTAAGGATATTTAGGTAAATTATTGAGAAAAAATTGATATTTACAAAAATGCACTTGCAAAATCACTTATTTTATAAGCTATTTATATTATAATCTCAGGAGATATCCCTAAAGTTGTCCTCAGTTTTCTCTATATTAAATATTAATAATGTGATTCGAAACTCTAACCTATATATGTATATTTCAATTTCAAATATTTTGGTGAATTAGTATCGAAAATCTTTAAAGTACTCGGATAAAACGAATAATTATTTCAATAAAACACGAGATGCATACACAATACACAATACTCTAAACACATTGAACTAAAATAAAACATGAAATGCACAGACGATATTTTGCACAGTCATTCACATTGAACTACATTAACATGAACATACACAGAGATGAACATTCAAATAAGTAACCTTACAACAAATTTTAAATGATCAATGTAAAAGCACCTACCCATACCCAAAACATGGATTGCATAAGTATTTTTTGCTATTACCATTTGCACTAAAAAAAATGGAATACTGGATCTTTAAAATGTCAAACAAAAATTACGAATAAATGAAAAAGCAATATCAGATTCCATATATCATGTTCATGACAATAAACAGTTAAATAATGTTGGGTTCCGAGGCATAAAACGCAGCGGATAAACGTAAATAAAACAAAATTTTCGAAACCCAAACCAGGATCCATGTATAATTCCGGGCAGATTATGGAGATAACGAATCATACCTATTAAGATCTTGTTTCACGAACTCAACGGAGATCCTTGCTTGTAATCACCACACACAGTCCTTGCGTCAAGATCCGTGTCTCTAAGGTAATCCACACGAACGTCCAACCGTCCAATGATCCGAGGAGCCAGGTACTAGCCCGCGAAGAACAGCCTCTCTCTCTCTCTAGCCTCTCGAAGATGGAGCTGCTAAGGTTTTGTCAAAAACTATTTAATGACTCTTAACCCTAAAGTAATACATCATTATGTATTTATACGAGAGAAATAATGGGCTAAAATCAAAAAACCGAATTGGGCTTCCTTAAACCAAATTCTATTTCTATTCTAATTTTATTAGTGGACTTCCTTAAATCCAATTTTGTTCTTACTTTATTAAATTCGAATTTGCTTAGATAATTAATTAGGATCAGTCCAATTAATTAAATAGCCAATTCTCAATTTAATAATGATTTAATTTAAATTCTTAATTTAAACTAAAACTCCTTTTAAGACGTTCTATGTGTGTGACCCTATAGGTTATTATTACGTTGACAATAATTTTAATATCTAATAAAATTATAAACAATGAGCGGTATCTAGTAATACATCATTGCTACCCAAGTAATAATAATAATCGGTTATCCAATTTAAACCTTTTGTGATTAATGTTTCTGTGTAATATAATCCCTTTAACCAAATATTATAGATTAAACTCGAGGCATGCGTTTAGTCATCCTCTTCAACATTTAATCCGGGTTTACTTGATCCATGAGTAGACTATTAAAACAAATCATAATTTGAGCACGACCATGCATTTTATAGTCTCACTCAATCTAGAGGCCAATAATATCTCTCCTAATTCTAGGAGGGTTAAATCCTTTATCTATCATTCATATTTCTCATAGAAATATAATGTAGTCAAAGGTATCACCCGGTCAAAGGTAACTTTTAATGTAGTCAAAGTTTATTAATCCTCGTATAGAAATATAATGACTCAAGTCAAAGGACCATTACACCATTATCACTGTGAGTCTTTCTTATGACTTTATTAAACATGAAGAATCTCACTGTGGGTCTGTCCAGTACCATGTACCCCTACATGTACCTATGTTTTTGACTTTAGTATCTCCATACTTATAACCAATGAGATGTGGTTATCTGTCAAACAACATACTAGTCTATTTACGTATTATTATTGCCCTGTAATAATAATACTCGACTAGGGACCTTTAAGAATATGATATATTATATAATCTCAAGTTCAAGTCATGTACTTAAACTATACAATGTGTATCATGATTCTAAGGACATTTTGTTAGGCCGAATACACACTAATAATCAATATTAGATGAGAGAATAACAATTAAGATGATTATGCACTTTAAATCTTCTGGTATTAAAAACCCTCTTCGTGATGTAAACTATCACAAAGAGCTGCTAGGTTACAATAAAGATAGTTCGATGCACGATACCCTTATAGGGTTAACCTAACTGTATTTATATAACATACAGCTACGATACAATCTCTAATTGATATTCCTAATAATCAGCTATACAATGATATCAATTACAGATTATCACACGTCTCCTAAGTCAACTCGATCTCTTTGATAGCTATCCAGTCTCCAAAGATCTCGCTTCCATATCAATATTCAATTGATCTCTAATATCTTCTGTTGACTCCATACGCGCTGCTTCTAGACAGACTTTACTAAACTCTGTCCAGCTTCCGTCAGTCAGACTTTACTAAACTCTGACTTCCTTCCAGTTAAACTCTGATATTTCACTGTTACACTTAAACACTGAAACATTACATCAATTATATCTAACAATCTCCCCCAAATTGTTCATTAGCAAAAATGCACAAGTTAATAGATAATTGATGATGTCAAAAACAAATAATCATATACAGTGTTTAACAACTAAACAGAGTTTAAACTGATACTTAACAAAATTACAGAAAATATGAAAAACTTACAGAGCATAAATTACTTAATCCTTTCAATATCCCATGCTGTCTTCAAGTACTCTGTTAGCAATCTCTCTTCTGCAACTTCAAGTGTTCTTTCCATCTCTAGCTTGATCTCTCGAAGCTTAGAATCTGTACCATCTGTCTGATAAATAGCTGATCTCAAATCATAGATGCTGTTCTTCTTCATTTCATTTCCAAGTCAGATAAAGTATGACTTTTCTGATTCTGAATTGAATTCAAGCACAGTGATACCCAAATCAGTTCTCATCTTAGCACTGTTTCTCTTCATTTCAACCATTCTTCCTTTGTAATCTAAGTACTTTGGTACATATTCAGACTTGTCTTTGATTCCAAAAATCATCTTTGATCTTTCCATCTGGTATCTGAGCACTTCTGCAGCTCGGTAAGTACGACTGTTATTTACCTTGAAAATATGTAAGACATACTGTAGTTCTTCATACATTTTCAAATGAATATCATGCTCTCCAACTTTGTAAACAGTTCCATCCTCCATGAAATACAGCAGAAAGTCTTTATTTAGACTTCTTTGATGAATCAACTGTACTGATTCCTTTCTCTGTTTGACCCTAAACCAGCCAAATCATGAGGTTGCTTAGCAATCATTGCTCTACTTTGAAAAATATCACCTCCTTGAACTTTCTCAGTATTATCAGGAATAGTAGGTCTCACAAAACCATAAATTGGAAGAGTAGTTTGTACAACATGTGTAGAAATAGAGGTTGTAACTTGCTTTAACTTCTTTAAACTCTTACCATCTTCAACAACTTTTTCTTTAAGCTTCAATCTAGCCTCGTCTGCTGTTGGCTTTCTTGAATGAGACAATCTCTGATCAGCATTGACATTTTCATTGATCTTAATGCCTTTAAGAACAGGCCTTGATGCCTTTTCATTATTCTTCTTAGAATTGCCAGATTTCACAGCTTTCTTATGTTCTGCTAGAAATATCTTTTCTTGAGCTTGAACATCTGCAATTGTAACTCCCTCTTCATTTTCTTCTAAGAGCAACTTAGCAGCCAATTCCTCATCAGTCTGAGGATCAGAGGATAGTACCAAACTCTTAGTCTTTGAAGAACCTCGAGTATCAGTGTTTAACCCAGCAGACTGTGACTTAAGAGACCTGCTACTAGTTTTCAGAGTTTGAGTTTCTACAGCCTTGCCCTTGCTTTTATTATTTGCTCCTCCATCTCCAGCATTATCCTTCTGAGTCAGAGTTTGAAATTGCTTGAATTTTGACTTTGAAACTTTCTCCCCCTTTTTGACATCATCAGGCATGAGTATAGATGTGATCAACTCCAATGAGGTAGCAATAGAATCAATTTTAACAGACAAGGCAGATTGATTCTCTTCAACTTTACCCAGCCTGGCAGAGAGATTGTCTTGAGTTAGAAAATTTTGTAGTCATGAGTTTAGACTCCCTTCCCATTTTCATTTCTCTAGATAGGATCTCAGTCCTCAAGTCATTGATTGCCTTCGTAGTTTCATCAAATCTACCATCCAGAGTCTTGACTTGAACTACTGTTGCTTTTAGCAAGAAAGAATCTCTGGATTGGAGATAGTATTGGCAGTTTGCTTAACAAAATTAGCTGTTCTCCCTCTTGGAAAAATGCAATCCTCTTTGTACCAGTCAACAGCAAATTTTGCAAGTTGTGCTTTTTCAATTTCATGAGACTTACAAGGTTGAGCAAAAGAGGTATGTTTATTGTCTGTTTGCACTGGAGCACTCAGAAAAGAATCAGAGTTTGCACTGCTTTCACCTTCAAGTTCAACACTTGCAGCTTTAACATGTTCTACATTATCTTCAAGTGAAACACCGTGCTGAGCATTGTCAGCCATAGTTTCTACAATTTCTTCTGCAGCCTTGTCAAGATTTTCTTCATGTTGCTCAGGCTCAGCAACAGAGTTTACATTTGTGTCATCAACAAGCATAGGCTGAGAAGTATCCTTGGTTGCTTGATCAACCTCATCACCTCCTTCAACAATCTGGTGAGCATCTGAGAGTAACTCTGTATGTGATGCTACAGTTTCAGAAATGACAACTGTAGGTTGATCAGCTGCACCAGTTGCTTCAGATTGAGCAAAAATAGATGAGATAGGATCAGAGAATGGCATGAATGAATCAAGAATATCATCCATTGGAGAAAAGCCATCTTTATTATCCTCTTCTACAGGAATTTGATCCTCTGCAGGCATTTCAACCTTTGCAGGCATTTTATCCTCTGCAGGCATCTCAACCTCTGCAGGCATATCAACCTCTGCAGGTATATCTTTTTCAACCTCAACAGTAGGTGTTTGCTGTGAAACCACCTCTAGAGCTTCAACTTTTTCACCATCAAAATCAGAGATTACTAGTTTTCTCATCTTAGCTAGAGGCACTTCATCTGAATCCTCTTTACTAGATTCTGCCACCAGAGAGGGTGACTTAGGTCTTTTTGCTCTTTGAATATTTCTTCTAGCATAAACAGCTCCAGGAGATGTCTGTTTTGCTTTGATGTGTTTCTCTACTGACTTCTTAGTTCTTGCATGTCTTTCAGTAGTAGCTGCTGATTGCTTTACTCTGCCTCTTTTTGCTTTAGGCTGTGGTTGTGGTTGAGATTGTGATGGTTCAGTGTTTATGATTGGATATTGAGGATTTTGGGTTGGATCAGTGTTTGTGATTGGTGATTGAGTGTTGTGAGTGGATGCAGGTTGTGGTTCAGGGATAGTGGTTTGGTTTGAGGTTGCAGGTTATTCAGTAGGTACAGTGTGGGTAGGTGATGTAGGTGGTTCAGTATTTAAGGTTTGAGTATGATCAGTGTTTAGTGGTTCAGGTTGTGGTTCTGGTTGTGGTTGGTCTTGAGGTTGGTTGAGAAAATTCTGCAAAGCAAGTGGCAGAACAAAGACAGGTAGGTTTTCTTTACCAGCATCTTTATTAGTCATATCAGAGAATATTCTCTTGTTGACTCTAAAAGGCTGAATCACATCAGCTTCAATAATCTCTAAACCAAATACAAAAGTAGTGAATAGCATTTGACAAAATCGAGCAAAATAAACTGTAGTAGACTCTGACAGTTTATCACCTAGATTCATTAGAACATATCTTCCAAAATCAAAATTACTACCATAAAGTAGAGAATACCCGATTTGTAGACTGTCCATTGGAATAGCATCCCAGTTAGTAACCTTCTTCTGGAATGTTCTTGTGACGCAGTCGAAGAAAAAATTCCATTCCTTCCTGAGATTAGGCCTCTTTACACTGCCAAGCTTGTCAAGAGAATCCATATAGCCTATCTCCTGTAGCATCTGTCTCAATTGAGGTTCACCAACATAAGCATAAGAGGTGTGTGTATCAAACCCCATCGTTTCTCTGACAGTTTGTGGAGTAATCACAAGCTCTTGTTCATCATGAGTGAAGATGATGTTTGGAGTCCATTCTCTCCTCCATCCACATAGACTGAGTTTCGCCAAAAAGTGGCAATTTGAGATACAGAAAGAGTACTAGGTTCAACCAGAGCTTGTCCAATCTCTGAGTCTCTTAAGAAATTCTGCATAAGATGAAACGCTTCTGGAACACGTTCATGATTGAGTGGGGCTGCATAATTGTTAGGGACAAAACGTAGACCAAGAACAGTGAATGATTTAGAAGCCATTGAATCAATAAACGGGCAAGAAATCAGAATGAAAAGTGTATGTAGGAAAAGTGTTTGAGAAAATGCGCAAGTGAAAACTGAGAGAACTGTGAGATGTAAAAGTGAGTGGGTGAAAGTAAAAATGAAATGATGTACACAAAAGTAATTAGAGTTGTAATTAAACATTAAAACTCAATCGTTTGTGTATTCAAACACTCAACAGTTCCTAGATTAATGTGTAAGTGGGACAAAATAATGAGTGAGTGGGACACGTGTCATATATGCAGTGGATCAATTAATCACGCGCAGTAAAAATAGCAATTATCACCGCTGCATTCTCTTTCTTGTTTCCAAGACACTTTAACACAATACACTTATTAACAGTTGTCAAAAGCACTATTTACTCCAAAATTTTCAAATTATCCAAATGAAAATTTACCTTAGAGTACGAACCACAAATCAACATCGTTTGTCAATTCTCCAACTTTATCACCGAAACCCTTTCAAAAATTGCACAGTTGTGAAAATATGTGTGTGTGAAGCAGAGTTTACCAAATCAATTTTTAGAGCATCTAATTTTTCATAAAATCCATAAAGTAAATCAATAAACACTGGATGCACAAACTTTCATAGTAAACACTGACTCTATGATGAAAGCTAAACTCTGTAGTAATCAATCTATATACAGTAACATTTAATTTATTTTATACACCCTCTATTGCTAATTTTTTTTTTATATATTCTATTCATTCCAGTAATTAGAGGTTGGAGCTAGTCACCAAAAATTCAAAAATTTTAGCCCTTATCATTTTGATAAGTTCCTCGGTCATCCTAGTCTTTGACTAGTCACCAAAAATCAGAGAATTTTAGCACATATTATATACCAATAAGTTCTTGGGTCATCCTAGTCTCCAACATAATCTCAAAGGAGTATAGCAACCTATATAAATTTTCTTTGGGGTATTGCAATATGCATTTTAATCTACCAGAGTATAACTAACAGAGTTTAGAGTTCATCAACATCAGTAGTTATTCATGAGAGGCAATGCACACAGTATTTATAGACTCAGAGTTTAGGACAAAATAAACTAAGAGATGCTATAAATATGAACCAGTATTATGCTGTGTTAACTTTCTGCACAATCTAAGATTAGATCACAATAACTCAGAAAGATTCATGATTAATTACTGAGAATCATGCTTCATACATATTTCTTCATTGGTGTTTCCATTCAGACAATAATCAACTCAGAATTCACAGAGTTTATCAAACTTATTAGCAGTGTATGACATACAGACATGCTAACAGAATTTAACAGAGTTTGACAGTGTTTAACAGAGTATGCATAACAGAGTTTAATCAACAGAGTTCACTTAGCACTTAACAAATCAAGAAAATATGAGCAACACATTACATAAGTAAAATTTGAATCTAACCAACATTCCTAGTCAGAACCAGAGACCATTCCTAGTTCATTGACCAGTCTTGTAAATGTAGCTTCACTCAATGGTTTGGTGAAGATATCTGCAAGCTGTTGTTCTGTAGACACAAAATGTAGTTCAATATTTCCTTCTTCCACATGTTCTCTGATGAAATGGTACCTTATGCTGATGTGCTTGGTCATTGAATGCTGTACTGGATTACCTGTCATAGCAATAGCACTTTGATTATCACAGTAAATAGGAATTTTACTGTACCTCAATCCATAATCCAGCAGTTGATTCTTCATCCACAAGATCTGTGCACAACAGGTACCAGCTGCAATATACTCTGCTTCAGTTGTAGATGTGGAAATTAATTTCTGTTTCTTGCTGTACCAAGAGACAAGTCTGTCACCAAGAAATTGACAACTTCCACTAGTGCTTTTTCTGTCTATCTTGCAGCCTGCAAAGTCTGCATCAGAATACCCAAGTAGTTTGAAATGTGATTCTCTGGGGTACCACAGACCTAATAATATGGTGCCCTTGAGATACTTGAATATTCTTTTCACAGCTGTCAGATGTGGCTCTCTAGGATCTGCCTGAAACCTTGCACAAAGACAGGTTGCATACATGATGTCAGGCCTACTAGCTATCAAGTAAAGAAGAGATCCTATCATGCCCCTGTAGTTTGTCATATCCACTGAAACTCCTGTGTCTTTGTCCAATTTAGTTGCTGTTGCCATGGGAGTTGATGCAGATGAACAGTCAAGCATACCAAATTTCTTAAGAAGATTTCTGGTATATTTTGCTTGATTAATGAAGATGCCATCATCTGTTTGTCTCACCTGTAGGCCTAGAAATTAACAAAGCTCTCCCATCATGCTCATTTGATATCTGGACTGCATGAGCTTGGCATACTTCTTACAGAGTTTATCATTAGTAGACCCAAAGATAATGTCATCAACATATATCCGAACTAAAAGCAAGTCACTCCCAGATTTGAAATAAAACAGAGTTTTGTCAATAGTACCTCTGTTGAATCCACTTTCTAAGAGAAATTGAGCCAGAGTTTCATACCATGCCCTTGGTGCTTGCTTAAGTCCATAGAGTGCTTTATCCAGCCTGTAGACATGGTCTGGATATTTTGGGTCCACAAATCCTGGTGGTTGTTCAACAAACACTTCTTCCTCAAGCTTCCCATTCAGAAAAGCACTTTTCACATCCATCTGGAACACTTTGAATTTCTTGTGAGAGGCATATGCTAAAAAAATTCTGATTGCCTCTAATCTTGCAACTGGAGCAAATGTTTCATCATAGTCTATTCCCTCCTGCTGTGAATAGCCTTTCGCTACCAGTCTAGCCTTGTTCCTTGTGATAACACCTTCACTGTCAGTCTTGTTTCTGAAAACCCATTTAGTACCAACAATAGATCTGTTCTTTGGCCTTGGTACAAGGGTCCAAACTTCATTCCTTTCAAATTCATTCACCTCTTCCTGCATTGTTGTTATCCAGTCAGCATCTTGAAGAGCTTCTTCCACTTTCTTTGGTTCATTCTTAGATAAGAATGCATGAAACAAACATTCACTTGGCACTTCTTGTTCTTACTTTTGCATCTGGATCACCAATTATCAAATCAGGTGTATGTGATTTAGTCCATTTCCTAGCAGAAGGCAAATGACTTCTGTCAGCATGTGATCCTCCCCCTTGATCCATGCTCTCCTGATTTTGTTGTGGGCTTTCTTCATTTTCTGAGACTCCCCCTGAACTTGACTGCCCAGAGTCAGAATTTGAATTTTCAGAGTTTGAATCATCAGAGTTTGATCCAGATTTTTCAGTTGACTCAGTATCAATGTTTGAGTCTTCATCTTGATCATGCTCCCCCTCAACTGGTTCTTCCCTTTGTTGTGGCTGAAAAGTTTCTCCAGTGTTTACCAGTAGAGGTTCAGAGTCTGTTTCAACAGAGTCTGTCAGAATAGTTTGATCAGAGTTTACTTCATCAGAGTTTAAATCTTCATCTTCAAAGCTCAGTTGATCATATTCATCTATGTCTTCAAGTCCAGTTATTTTCTTGTCATCAAAAGACACATGTATAGATTCCATGATCACTTTAGTTCTCAGATTGTAAACTCTGAATGCCTTTGTTGACAGTGGATAGCCAACAAAAATTCCTTCATCTGCCTTTAGCTCAAACTTGGTCAACTGTTCAGGATGAGTCTTCAAAACAAAGCATTTGCACCCGAAAATATGAAAGTATTTCAGGTTAGGCTTCTTTTTCTTTACCATCTCATATGGTGTCTTTCCATGCTTATTGATCAGTGTAGCATTTTGAGTAAAACAAGCAGTTTGAACAGCTTCTGCCCAGAAATAAGTTGGCAATTTTGCTTCATCAAGCATAGTTCTGGCAGCTTCTAACAAGGTTCTATTTTTCCTTTCAACTACACCATTTTGTTGTGGTGTACCAGGTGCTGAAAATTCTTGCTTCACTCCATTGTCCTTGCAGAATTCTTCCATTGTTGCATTCCTGAACTCAGTTCCATTATCACTTCTGATGATTCTGACTTTGTTACTTGATCCTTTGTCCAGAAGCTTCACATGCTCCATCAGAGTTAATGTAGTTTCATCCTTCTTTGCTAGAAAATACACCCAAGTGAATCTAGTGTATTCATCAACAATGACTAAAGCATATTTCTTCCTTGCTATAGACATAACATTTACTGGACCAAAGAGATCAACATGCAGAAGATGATAAGGATCAGTGATTGAAAATTCTGTCTTTCTCTTGAAAGATGACTTCCTTTGCTTGGCCTTTTGACATGAATCACATAGGCCATCAACATTTAACAGAGCCTTTGGGAGTCCTCTTACAAGATCTTTTCTGATCAATTCATTGATGTTGTTCAAGTTCAAATGTGAGAGTTTCTTGTGCCACTTCCAACTCTCTTCACTAGACATTCTTGTAGACAGGCAAACAGCTTTTCCAACAGAGTCTATTAAGAGCTTGATTTCATAAATGTTGTTTTGCCTATGACGAACTAGAACAACCTTTCCTGTAGATTTGCTGATAACTTCACAATATTCAGGTTGAAAATCTACATGATATCCCTTGTCACAGATTTGACTCATAGATAGCAAGTCATGCTTGAGTCCTGGGACATGAGCTACATTGTTGATGATGACGTTTCCAAGATTAATATTGCCATATCCAAATGTTCTTCCTACATTGCCATCACCATAGGAAACTTTTGGGACAGCCTTCTCCTCATAGTCTGATAGCAGGGCTTTATTTCCAGTCATGTGTCCTGAACATCCACTGTCCACAACTAGGGTTGCCTCCCTGTTGCCCTGCAATCACAAGCAATTACTGAGGATTAGATTTAAGGATCCAGACTTGCTTGGATCCTTTGACATTCTTAACTTTGTTAGCTTTAGCAGCGGAATTAACATTATCAGAGTTTGAGCTAACAGTATCAGAGTTTACACTTGCAGTATTAACTTTAACCTATTTCAGATTGGGTTTCAGTTCATAGTAATTATGATAGATAGCATGATACTCTCTGCAAGTATAAATGGAATGCCAAGTGCTTCCACAATGTGTGCATAAAGTCTGTGGCTTAGTTCTAGCAAAATCCTTCTTTACCTCAAACTTGGAAGGTAAAGAATTTATATTTTTGTTTTTCTTGTAGAAATTTGCAAGATGCTTAGTACTACCACAGTTATGACATGTCTTTCTTGGAGCATAACTAGCAAGCATTGGTTTATTTCCTGAAGTGATGCCTACTTTTCCATTTCTGTTCTTATTTGACACTCCCTGTTTCTTAACAGATTTTAACTCCTTCAGTTTATGTTTGAGTTGTTTATCTGTCATCAAACCAATATTAACCTGTTTAGCACAAGTTTTTACTGATTTGACCTTAACAGTTTCTTTTTCATTATCAGACAAAAATTTACTAGCTCCATGTACAAAATGAGGTCTGATTTTAACTTGACTTTGAAATCTTAGTTCATCTCACTCATTATAACCTAGACCAACAGTGTCTGTTTGAAAAATCTGTTGAGTGTCCTTTCCAGAATTAGTCCAAGTCCTAATTTTCTTATTTGCTTCCTCCAACTCAGATTCTAGTTGTTTATATTTCTGAAGCAAATCCTGTTCTATAGAAACAGCATCATCTCTCTCTTTCTGAACTTGTTGCATATTTTTTAGCTTTTCTTCAACAATTTTATTTCTCTCTTTGAGTTCAGAATTCTCAGATTTAATCCTCTCATTCTCTAAAGTCTGATCCCTATAACTTATATGCAATGACTTAAGATAAATTCTTAATTGAGAAATGTCATCAATATTATAAGCATAGGTGGTTAGAGGTACCTGATTTTCAGAAGTTTCTGATTCAGTAGTAGCCATGAGAGCATAGTTAATTTCTTCATCAGAATCTGAAGTGTCTGCCCAATCTCTGCCTTTTGTGATGAGTACTTTTCCAGTTTTACCCTTCTTGCACTCAGGAGCATAATGACCCATCTCCTTGCACTTGTAGCATTGAATTTCAGACTTATCCTTCTTCCCAGACTTGGTCTCTTTTCTTTCAGGCTTCCTGAAACTTTTTCTGTCTTCATTTGAATCTCTAGAAAACCTTTTCCCTTTCTTGAAATTCTTGAAACCCATTTTCTTGAAGGTCTTCACCATCAACACAACCATTTTTCTCATTTCTTCTTCATCATCCTCAGAGTTAGATGATTCAGAAGAGTTTGAATCACAATCAGAGTTTGATGATTCACTTTCTGAGTGTATGACCAAAGCTTTTCCCTTCATTTTCCTTCTTGATGCCTCTTTCTTCTGAGGCTTCTCTTCAACCTTAAGAGAAATAGACTTAGTCTTTTTGTTGAATCTCCTGTTTCTCTGCTCCATTTCCAATTCATGAGTTTTGAGCAGCCCATAGATTTCATCAATCTCTGTTTCAGCAAGTTCATAGTTGTCTCTAATAGTGGCTGTTTTCATATCCCACTTTTCTGGTAGAGAAAGAAGAAACTTGAGATTTGAGTCTTCTAGATCATACTCTTTGTTGACCAATGACAGATCATTGAGCAGTTTACAAAATCTATCAAATGTTTCTGTCATGGTCTCTTCAGGTTTAGCCTCAAAGTGCTCATACTCTTGTGTGAGTATGTTTCTCCTATTCTTCTTAATAGCAGCAGTTCTTTGACATCTGACTTCAAGAGCATCCCAGATCTCTTTTGCAGTGGTGCAGTTAATCACTTTGTTAGACATAACATTGTCTAAAGCACTATACAGTAAATGCCTAACCTTCGCATCCTTAGCAATTGATGATAGATCTTCAGGAGTCATGTCCTTCTTTTCCTTTGGAACTATTTTAGCTTCTTCACCAGCAGTTGCAGTAGATAGCTTTGTAGGATTGTGAGGGCCTTCATTAATCATGTCAAGATATTCTGGATCTGTAGCCTCCAGAAAAATAGTCATCTTGACCTTCCACATGGCATACTCTGATGGCCTGAGAATAGGAACCCTGATTGGTTCATAACGACTCACAGTAGTAGGAGCCTTTTCAGAACTAGTAGATGTTGGTGGAGGAATTGCTGACATGATTATTGTTGTGTTTGGATCTTAAACTGTAATAAAGTAACAGATTAGCTCTGATACCACTTGTTAGGCCAATACACACTAATAATCAATATTAGATGAGAGAATAACAATTAATATGATTATGCACTTTTAAATCTTCTGGTATTAAAAACCCTCTTCGTGATGTAAACTATCACAAAGAGCTGCTAGGTTGCAATAAAGATAGTTCGATGCACGATACCCTTCCAGGGTTAACCTAACTGTATTTATAAAACATACAGCTTCGATACAATCTCTAATTGATATTCCTAATAATCAGATATACAATGATATCAATTACAGATTGTCACACGTCTCCTAAGTCAACTCGATCTCTTTGATAGCTATCCAGTCTCCAAAGATCTCGCTTCCATATCAATCTTCAATTGATCTCTAATATCTTCTGTTGACTTCGTACGCGCTGTTTCTAGACAGATTTTACTAAACTCTGTCCAGCTTCTGTCAGTCAGACTTTACTAAACTCTGACTTCCTTCCAGTTAAACTCTGATATTTCATTGTTACACTTAAACACTAAAACATTACATCAATTATATCTAACAAGTTACAACCTCTGTTTCTACACAAGTTGTACAGAAGAAAGAAAACACAATCTCTGTTGCTACACAAGTTGTGTCTAGACTTTTATCTTCTCAGTTGCAATCAGTTTTTGGGAAAGGAACACTTCATGATCCAAATCTATTATCTAGAGTTTCTATGGATTTTTCTGATGGAAGAGCCTTGTCTAGTAAGGTTAGAAATAATAAGGGTGGTCTAGGCTCACACAAAGACAAAAGGCAATATACTGGTCCTAGAGAACCTTCTTCACTGGCTGTTCCAGGTCGTGGTGTCACTCAAGAGAGTTTGGACAGACTGGAATCAGAACAGTTAGTTTATCAGAAGAGTTTAAAGAAGGATTTTCTCTTGTACTTCATGGCTGATGGGACAGTATTTAGAATTGGTGAGAATGATGTTGGCTGGAAATATTGGGAAGAATTAGAATATGTTCTATATCTTTTCAAGGTGAATAGTCAAAGGACTTGATAAGTGCATATTTTTGCATATTTTATTTACCTATTTATTGCTTGAACTCGTGTTTTTATAATTTATTTTGTTGCATTTCAGGTAAATCGTAAATAAATAAAGAAATGACAAATTAAATAAATAAAGTGCAAGGAAGGGAAAAAGGAGGAAGAAAAAGGACCAAAAATGAAAGAAGGAAAAGAATTAGGAGCTTGTAGCAAAAGGAATATTTCAAGACAAGTGGAAGGTAGAGATCATCCCAACACATTAGCAAAGTGTATGGCCAAGATCAACTCTTCAAAGCTTAAGGGGGAAGGAATCAAATAGATGGCTAGGATTTCACCACCACACAACCCAAATGTATGGTGGGGATTTACCCAACACCCCCCTTAACCCTAATTCCTATCCTATAAATACCCCCTCACCCCCCTTGTATTTAGTAACTTAGATTTTAGGGTAGTTTTATTTTCTTGTATTTCTTTTCTTAGTTTCAAATCTTGTAAACACTCCTATTATAATTAATGCAATTTTATATTTTCTTTACTTCTTGTTTTGCTCTTTCGTTATTGTTGCCTTGTTTCATTATTTTCGTAAATCCCGTTGCTAACCACTTGGGGTTGAAAGTAACGAAACTTTATTTTCTTTTTCGTAGTTTTAATTCGTAATTTTGCCGCTTTAAAAATCCATTTTATTGTGGGCCATTTAATTCCAAATCATCGTTTCAATTTAATTTTAATTTCGTAGTTAAACTTCGTTATTTGCATGTTTAATTTCAAATAAAAAAAACAAAAAAAAAATTTTGCTCGTTTTTAATTTTTAAAATTCGAAGCCTTCATTTTTAATCCCCTGTTTTTTTTAGCTTGCTTTCTTTTCGAATAAACACAATACCCAGTTTAATTTTCTTGTTCCCTTTTCTCCTTTTTTTTCCCCCAACCTGCGTCTCCTTCACCCCCTTCCCTTCTTCTTACGCGACTTATACCCATCACGAAATCCCTTCTTTTTGTTTCTCGTTCAACATCAACCCCAGCCCAGTAGTTATTTCCTTTCGTACTTCCCCTCTCTGCAAACACGAACCCCGTTTCACCCCCATACCCCTTCTTTACTCTTCATCGCTGCACAAACCCATTTTCTTCATTTTCTTCTTTCCTCTTCTTTTCTTTTGTTCATCGTTTTCTGTAAATTAGAATCGAATTTTAGTGTGTTCATCTTGTTAAAATGGAGTTCGAGTTCGAGTAGAGTTGTATTGAGCTTGTTTTTTTTTGAATTTTAAATTTTGCTGAGTTTTAATTAAATCGCTGGAATGTATTTCAATTGAGTCGATGAACTGTTTCCCGAGTTGTTTTTGTGAGTGGTTGTTTGAGTTGAATCAATGCTGTGTACTGAATTCTTCTTTTCATGATTTGTAGTTCTTAATTGTTTGTGTTGAACTGATGTTGCTTTCTGCTGTCTTTGCCTGTATAGCTGAGTCGAATTGTGCGAGTTTTGTCATTATTTTCACTCTAAGTCGCACTAAGAAGTCGAGGTTGCTGTTGATAAATTTGAGTCTACAATTTGATTATTTTGCTGAGTATAGAAGCTGATGAGCGTGTTTATTTTGGATGGATGTATGTTTTTGTGTTGCTGTGTTCCAGTTTGCGTTTTTGCCGTGTAATGGAATTGGTGTACTAAATCGCCAAGTTGCTGTTGAGTCCTATTTTCTGAGTTTTTTCTGTTTGAGTTGTGGTCTGTGAAATTCTTATGTTATTGCGATTTTGGCAAGACGATTTTACAAAGGAGTTAAGCTGAATTTTTCTTAAAATTTCTGTAAAGAAGTTTAAATTTGATTTTTAAAAAAAAATGAGTTTTTTTATAAAACTTGGTTTAATTTGAGTTGTGAAATTTATTTTAGCTTTAATTCGAATTTAGAATAATTTTAATTTTTATTCTTTTCGTTTTTAATTAGTTAGATTAAAATTATGATAGATTTTTTTTTTCTTTCTTTTAAAAAATAGATAAAATTTATTTTAGGGTTTAATTAGAAAAAAAAAAATTCAAATTTTCCAAAATCAAACTTGTTCTAATTCGATTAAATTAAAAATTAAGGTTTTGCGAAAATAAATAGTCCCTGTGGAACGAATCATTAAATTTTTCAACGAAACGAATTGTGCGATTGCGATTCAAATTTAAATCTTTATTTTTAGCACAACAAGTTTTTGGCGCCACTGCCGGGGACTAATTATTTTTCGCGCCTTAATTTTTAATTTTTCGAGTTAGTTTTTATTTCTTGTCTTATTTTTCTTTCGTTCTTTTTAGGGAAGCTTGAGATTTCGGAACTCTTCTCAACGAAGCGTGGAAAAATTGGAATTTATGGAAAGCTTGCTTCGGTAACCGTATCTCACTCTTTTCGCCCTTTTTATTTTTAGAAAAAATCAAAAAAATTCAAAAAAATCACAAAAAAATTGAAAAATCAAAAATCCAAAAAAATTAGTTGTAAATACATAATTGTTGCATCATGCATTCATCACGTAGGTGCACATCATGCTAGATTTTATTTTTTGTTTTTAATTTTTCGTACCTATAATTGTGGTGATCGCTGGAGGACCCCAAGGTACGTTAAATTCTTTCTTTTCTTTAGTTAGAACACGTAGTTTAAAGCATCCATAAATGTTTATAGTTCTTTATACCTCTTTGTTTGTTGCATCATTTTGTAAATAAATCTTAAGGGCAAAACCACTACAAGATAAGGGAAGGGATTTCATCACTCTTTCCTTAGCCCAAAAACCATTAATCCCTCATTTTGCATACCTAGCCTTTAATAAAATTAATTATACGTTTGCCCTAGGAATTTCGCGCTCAATTAGGAAGGTGCTTAAGAAACGAAGTAATCTTTAATTATTCTTACTTTTTGGTGTCTAGGAAAGCGAAAGCTTACCTGGCCAATTAAGGTTTGGTGTCTAGGTTGGTGTTTAGCCTCTTGGCAATGCTTGCACCTACCTGGCCAAGCCGGTTCGAATAATTATTGATTTACCTAGTTTTTGGTAGCCCTTACAGTTAGGAGCAAGGTCTAGTTATTTTATTAGGGAACCCTAGATTTAGAATTTTTCTTTTAATTTTACACCCCTTTCTTTTTGTGTGTTTTAATTTTTCGCACTTACTTGCTACGTGTTTCCTTTTGTAGTTTATGCGAACTACGTGGATTAGGGATAATTCTTCTAGACTAGTGAGATCATTTGAGATTTCTTCATCGTCTAATTCCGAGTCTTTAGATTATTCCGAACCCGTAGTAAACATGGCCATGTCTCTTAGGGACCGTTGTTATCCCACTCGTTCCGCCCAACCTTCGTGTATCACCCTTCCTCCCGTTAATGGTAATAATTTTGAAATTAAAGCTCACCACATCAGTATGTTACCTAAATTTAACGGGAGCGAGGGTGAGGACCCGTATCTCTTTCTTCATGAATTTGAGGAAGTTTGTGCCTTACAACAGCTCCAACAATTAACCGAGGACTCGATTAGGCTTAGACTCATTAATTTTGCGCTTAAAGAAAATGCTAAGAAATGGTTGTATAGCCTACCGGTTAATTCTATTTCCACGTGGGAGGGATTTGTGGTAATTTTTCTTAAAAAATATTTTCCAAACCATAAGACTACAAGAATTACAAACGAGATAAATCAATTTCATCAAAAGAAAAATGAGTCTTTTTGGAAATATTTTGATCGTTTCAAAAATCTTTTATCACAATGCCCCCACCACGGAATAGAAAAATGGAGGCTTTGTAAGATCGTTTATGAGGCCTTAGATGGACCAACAACCGCGTTGTTGGAATCTATGTGCCAAGGAAAATTCATGGAGAAAGATGAGGACGAGGGGTGGAAATTTTTTGAAGAATTAGCCGAGAAGACCATGTTGTGGGAGTCTACTAGGGAACCTAACAAGTCTAATGAGTCGTCTAGTTCATCTAAGGGTTTGCATTCGATTGGGAGTTCGATTGCAACCGATGCCAAATTAGCCACTCTAACTAGGAGACTCGAAGCCCTAGAAACTAGTAAGGCCCCCTCAAATGTGTCTATGTGCCCTAATTTTAATCAAGGTTTTTCGGACTATCCCGCTTTTGATCAAGTTAACGCGGTGTCTCAACCACCCACGAGGAACGATCCGTTTGCTCCTACTTACAATCCCGGGTGGAGGAATCACCCGAATTTCTCGTGGAACCAAGGGCCAAATTACCAAAATCCGCCTTCTTTTCAACCTTCGTTTCAAAATACTCCATCTTTTCAACGGCCTAATCAAAATTCTTTCTCGACTCCAAATCAAGGTCCCTTTCCAAACCCTACTCAAAATCTCGGTTCTTATCCAACTCAACCTTCTTATCCAAATCAAGCACCCGCCCACCCACCCGGCTTTAATGAATCGGATAAGAGAATTACTTCTTTGGAAAAGACTCTTGATGCGCTTTTAAAATCAACGACTAATTTGGCTCAATCTCAACAAACTTTCATGCAAACCATGACTCAAGATAGGAAAATTTTGAATGCTAGTACTCAAGCCTTATCTAAGTTAGAGGTTCAAGTGAGTCAATTAGCCAACGCCATGTGTGAGCGAGAGAAGAATAAGTTCCCGAGTCAACCAGAGGTCAACCCTAAATTCCCTCTCAACCAAAGACCTCACGAAAATGTTAATGCTATCATCTCTCTTAGGTCGGGAAATCAAGTTAATAATCAAGTAGGTGTCGAGTCTTCCAAGGAAGAAGAAGAAGAAGAGTCAAATGTTGAACCGAACCCTACACTTGATCATTCAAACCTTACTCCAACTTCCGAACCTCTCGAGTCCTCTATTCTCACACCTTCACCAATCGAACCTTCATCATCGAAATCCACTCCCGAGTCATCAAATTCTTCTCTTAAATCATCCTCTCCACCTAACAAATCTTCGAATATCGTTCCACTTTCCACTTCTCTTCCCGATGTGTCTAACGAACGAGTCTTTAAGCCTAAAGCTCCTTATCCTCAACGACTCATCCCAAACAAACAATCACCTCAAATCGAAAAGATTTTGGAAGTTTTCAAACAAGTCGAGATCAACATTCCTCTTTTAGATGCCATTCAATAAATTCCCTCTTATGCTAAGTGTCTAAAAGATTTGTGTACTCATAAACGTTCCACTCATGTCCCTAAGAAAGCCTTTTTGAATTCTCATGTTAGTTCAATTCTTTCAAATCAAATTCCCGTGAAATATAAGGACCCCGGTTGTCCTACAATTTCATGTGTCATAGGCAATACCTTTGTGGACAAAGCGTTACTTGACTTAGGCGCTAGTGTGAACTTGCTTCCATTTTCGGTCTACCAAGCCCTAGGTTTAGGCGAACTTCAAAAAACGAACATGACAATTCAATTAGCCGATCGTTCTGTCAAAATGCCTAAGGGAATAATTGAGGATGTACTAATTAAGGTTGGTGAATTCATCTTTCCGGTTGACTTTGTTGTCCTCGAGACTCAACCCGTCACGAATCCTAAGAACCAAATCCCGATCATTCTTGGACGACCTTTTCTTGCTACATCCAATGCCTTGATTAATTGTAGGGATGGTTCGATGAAACTCACTTTTGGTAATATGACAATTAACCTTAACATATTTAATGTCAGAAAAGAACCCAATGAGCTTTACGAGCAAACAATAGCTGTTAATCTTGTTGATGACATTGTTAATTGGTCAAACTTTGAGGATAGTGAGATTGAGTCTCTTCTCAATGAGGATTTCCATGTCAACCATGAGTCTAATCGAGAGTATGTTGATTCGTTAAGGGACATGACTTCGGAAGAGATGTTGAGAGAGTTGGATGCCATTTGTTCCCCGTGGGAGACCAAACCCGAGGATGCTATTGTTGAACCCATTGTCAAAACTTTAGTTGGTGAACCACCTACATTCGGTGAGTTCTTAGGGGATTTGTTAGAAATTCGTTCCAAGTATGAGATTCCACCCGAGATTGTTGGTAGTGTTGAGCCAGTTTATAAGAGTCCTGTTGGACCACCGCCACCTGCATTTAACTTGACTTTGTATCATCCCGAATTTGATCAACAGCCTTTAGGAGAAAACGAACACTCATCTTCTGTCATTCCTAGTGCTTCATCCCAAGACCATACTTTCATTATCTCTAATTTGCTTAAACAAAATAAAGAAGCCTTACGTTGGTTTAGGGAGAACACTAATGATTCTTGTACTAATAGGTTGAATGATCCCATATTGCTGGCAAAAATTTGTTCTAATCCAAATTTTCAAAAATGTCTTGAATTTTTCTCTCAGCTTCATCCCACTTTTCCCACCGGCATCGGCTGATTCATTTTTATTCTTTTGCCTCCCCTCGTGTAAGATAGGTATGGGGGAGGAGTGTGTGCGTGTGTGAGTTGTTTTCTCTTGTAATTTGTAGAAGTTTTCAGTCCCCGTCATCCCTTATCAGGTATTTCCTCAACTTTCTTCTTTATCATTTCTCTTTTCTCTTGCATTCACATACATTGAGGACAATGCATGATTTAGGTATGGGGGAGGGTTTTTAGTGTAAATAGTAAAAATCAGAAAATCCAAAAAAATTAAAAAATTAAAAAATTAAAAAGAGTTCTTCTCGTATCTAGTCTTGTTAATTGATTGCTAGTTGCTTGATGCACCCTTGCATGCTATGATAATCTTATGATCCATTAGCTTTTGTTTGAGAAGTGATTTGCTAAAGTTCTTGTTCACGCACTTACACTGGCAAGGTGAAGCTAGTAGACTTATTTGAATTATGCATGAAATTAGAAGGACATGATTAGGTGTAATATGATTTGGTCTTCATGCTTTGAGTACAAGTAGGTGCATTGAGGATACCATCTCTTGAGATTGATTATGTTTTACCACACCAAGTGAGATTTTGAGCTTATATGCACATCTTTTGCATTTATATTCTTTTGCTTGAGTGTCCACTTGTCATTTGCATCGCTAGCACTTGTTTTAGTTCCTTCTTGAAATACATGACATTAATTGATGATAAAATGATAAAGGCACTTAGGAATAACCTATATTTCCAAATTATCCACACCATTCTTATATGATCAATTAGTCAACCCTTTGAGCCTAATCATTTTCTTTCGGTGACACACCACATTACTCGCCTAAGACCTTTTTCTTGTTTAGCCTTACGTATTCTTGATCCCATTTTGTCAAAGGCTAGTAGGAACTTAAGGGAGCAATAAGGTGTATGAAATAGGGTTTACTTTTGTTCGTAACTTTTGTGGAAATATTCGTTGTTACCTTGATAGTCGATTTTCAAAATTAAATCTAAAGGAGGATTATTGTTACATTTATCATTTTCCTTTATATATATAAAGAAAAAAAAAGAAAAAAAAAAGAAAAAAGAAAATGAAAAAAACTTTACATATGAGAGCATACTTATGTTTTTATAATCCTCCTTCATTCGACTATTCAAGGCTTTTTGTTGAAAATGAAAATAAATTGTGTGAGGAGGAAGTTTGGTGTTGTGCATGTTATTCATGGTGACTACTAGCTTTTGACACTTCACCTTGCTTTGGCCTTTCTTGACATACCTTGTCCCTAGCCCCATTACAACCCTAATAAAGACCTTTTGATTGTCATTATTAATGTATGTTGTGATTTAAGTTGGAATGATACCAAGTGTAAAGGATGCATTTGATTTTGTTGGAATTGAGTGATACACTTACCCTTGTTCTTGAGTGAATATTCTTTTACGAGTGAAATGTGAGGTATTGCTTGTTTTGCATAAGAGATCTCAAGTTTTGACTCTAAGGTGTGCCCTTGTAGATTTAGCATGGTTACCAATAATTTTTGCACTTGACATGAACTTGTGATCACTCTTGCATGGTTCTTTAAGTAGACTATGTGAATCCTTGCACTTTCCACACCAAGACTTTGCAAATTCATTTTGATTTCTTTAGTTGATGTATCATGAGAGGAAATGTATGTGTGGTGTGCATTGCCATGTGGTCTTTTATACAAGCTAGATGGATTTTGTGGGTACATTCACTATAGGCCCTCACGAGACCTGACTCGTCCACTAGGGCTGCCTAGGGGTTTAAAGGGCTTGTTGCATATGCCAAATGCAACCGTCACACCTACGAAGAGTATAGGACTTTGCATCTTGATTTTCATATTGTTTTTATTTCCCTCGAGGACGAGCAAAAGATAGGTATGGGGGAATTTGATAAGTGTATATTTTTGCATATTTTATTTACCTATTTATTGCTTGAACTCGTGTTTTTATAATTTATTTTGTTGCATTTCAGGTAAATCGTAAATAAATAAAGAAATGACAAATTAAATAAATAAAGTGCAAGGAAGGGAAAAAGGAGGAAGAAAAAGGACCAAAAATGAAAGAAGGAAAAGAATTAGGAGCTTGGAGCAAAAGGAATATTTCAAGACAAGTGGAAGGTGGAGATCATCCCAACACATTAGCAAAGTGTATGGCCAAGATCAACTCTTCAAAGCTTAAGGGGGAAGGAATCAAATAGATGGCTAGGATTTCACCACCACACAACCCAAATGTATGGTGGGGATTTACCCAACACCCCCCTTAACCCTAATTCCTATCCTATAAATACCCCCTCACCCCCCTTGTATTTAGTAACTTAGATTTTAGGGTAGTTTTATTTTCTTGTATTTCTTTTCTTAGTTTCAAATCTTGTAAACACTCATATTATAATTAATGCAATTTTATTTTTTCTTTACTTCTTGTCTTGCTCTTTCGTTATTGTTGCCTTGTTTCGTTATTTTCGTAAATCCCGTTGCTAACCACTTGGGGTTGAAAGTAACGAAACTTTATTTTCTTGTTCGTAGTTTTAATTCGTAATTTTGCCCCTTTAAAAATCCATTTTATTGTGGGCCATTTAATTCCAAATCATCGTTTCAATTTAATTTTAATTTCGTAGTTAAACTTTGTTATTTGCATGTTTAATTTCAAATAAAAAAAACAAAAAAAAAAATTGCTCGTTTTTAATTTTTAAAATTCGAAGCCTTCATTTTTAATCCCCTGTTTTTTTAAGCTTGCTTTCTTTTCGAATAAACACAATACCCAGTTTAATTTTCTTGTTCCCTTTCTCCTTTTTTTTTTCCCCCAACCTGCGTCTCCTTCACCCCCTTCCCTTCTTCTTACGCGACTTACACCCATCACGAAATCCCTTCTTTTTGTTTCTCGTTCAACATCAACCCCAGCCCAGTAGTTCTTTCCTTTCGTACTTCCCCTCTCTGCAAACACGAACCCCGTTTCACCACCATACCCCTTCTTTACTCTTCATCGCTGCACAAACCCATTTTCTTCATTTTCTTCTTTCCTCTTCTTTTCTTTTGTTCATCGTTTTCTGTAAATTAGAATCGAATTTTAGTGTGTTCATCTTGTTAAAATGGAGTTCGAGTTCGAGTAGAGTTGTATTGAGCTTGTTTTTTTTGAATTTTAAATTTTGCTGAGTTTTAATTAAATCGCTGGAATGTATTTCAATTTAGTCGATGAACTGTTTCCCGAGTTGTTTTTGTGAGTGGTTGTTTGAGTTGAATCAATGCTGTGTACTGAATTCTTGTCATGATTTGTAGTTCTTAATTGTTTGTGTTGAACTGCTGTTGCTTTCTGCTGTCTTTGCCTGTATAGCTGAGTCGAATTGTGCGAGTTTTGTTTGAGTTGTGGTCTGTGAAATTCATGTGTTATTGCGATTTTGGCAAGACGATTTTACAAAGGAGTTATGCTAAATTTTTCTTAAAATTTCTGTAAAGAAGTTTAAATTCGATTTTAAAAAAAAATGAGTTTTTTTATAAAACTTGGTTTAATTTGAGTTGTGAAATTTATTTTAGCTTTAATTCGAATTTAGAATAATTTTAATTTTTATTCTTTTCGTTTTTAATTAGTTAGATTAAAATTATGATAGATTTTTTTTTCTTTCTTTTAAAAAATAGATAAAATTTATTTTAGGGTTTAATTAGCAAAAAAAAAATTCAAATTTTCCAAAATCAAACTTGTTCTAATTCGATTAAATTAAAAATTAAGGTTTTGCGAAAATAAATAGTCCCTGTGGAACGAATCATTAAATTTTTCAACGAAACGAATTGTGCGCTTGCGATTCAAATTTAAATCTTTATTTTTAGCACAACAGGACTCAATCAGTTGCAAATGTGCTCAGAAAGAAAATGCTCCAAAATTTGGCAATCAGAGGGATGAAGTGCAATAGCAGATATGTTCCTAAGTACAGAGATTGGAATAGAAATCTTATTGAAATGAAGAAGGGTACTGCAAAATTAAAGACTGATTTGGGAATCACAGTACTTGACTTCAATTCACAGTCAGAAGAAGTCAAATTTATTAGACTGGGAAATGAGATGAGAAGAAACAAAATCTATGATCTTAGATCTGCTATCTATCAGACAGATGAGAGTGATCCTCAGCTAAGAGAGATTAAAGAAGCTATGAAGATTGAGCTTGAAAATGCAGAAAGAAGATTACTCATAGATTATCTCAGAACAACGCCAGATCTTGAGGAGATTAGAGATTAAAGTCTGTAAGAATTTTCTTGTTATTTGTAGACTTTTGTTAAGTCAAGTTTAAACTCTGCTTATTTTAATAAACACTGTGTTTGTATGAAATTGTTTTGACATCATCAATTATTGTTAACTTGTGCATTTTTACTAATGAACAAGTTGGGGGAGATTGTTAAATATAATTGATATGGTTAATATCAGTGTTTAAGTTTTACAGGGAAAAACAGAGTTTAAACAGGAAGTAGTAAGAGTTTAGTTAAACTCTGTCAGTTAGAAGCTGAACAGAGTTTGCTATACGCTGACATTGGAAGCTCGACAGAGTTTGTTAGACTCTGTCTGGAGGAAGCGTCTACTGGTCAACAGTGATTGAAGATTTATTATGGAAGCAATATCTTTGAAGATTGGATAGCTGTCAAAGAGATTGAGTTGACTAAGGAGACGTGTAGCAATCATATTTGATAACAATTGTATAGCTAATTTATAGGAGTATCAATTATCGATTGTATAGCAGCTGTATATCTCATAAATACAGTTAGGTTAACCCTAGAAGGGTATCGATCGTGTAATACTATATCTTTCATTGTAACCTAAGCAGCTCTCTGTGATAATTTACATCACTGAGAGAGAAGTTAATTCAAAACAGTTTTTAAAGTTTTTAAAAGAACTTATTGTTATTCTCTCATACTTAGTTGATTATAAGTGTGTATCGGCTTAACAGCGGCTGGCAGGGTATTTGTGAGATTTCGGCTGCTGTCCCGTTGAGCATAGTCAGGGAATTTTATGCTAATGCTAAGGAGGCTAGGGATGGGTATTCCATGGTTCGTGGTTTTGCTGTTGATTACACGCCGCCTGCTATTCGATGGATTCTTGGGTTGCCAGCTAGACCTGCAGGGGCAGAGGATTGGACTTTTATGTCCAGGACTGAGGTTGATATGGATGGTATAGTGGCGAGATTGTGTGTTCCAGGTACTGTGTGGAAGTTGAAGGTGGGATCGACGGAGAAGGCTACTTTCCTTGCTTCCACGATGAACAGGTATGCTAGGGCGTGGAACTTATTCATTTGTGCGAACTTGTTGCCCTCTTCTCATTCCCATGAGGGAGCGTGTTATTCTGCTATGGGGTATTCTGAATGGGCATTATATAGATGTGGGTTATCTGATTAATCAGAATATTTTGAGATTCTTGATGGGTGGAACGACAGGGGCGGTTCCACATGGTTTTGTTGTTACTCGTCTTTGCACGGACGTTGGGGTGAGATGGACATCGGATGAGCAGGTTCAGATGCCGAGTGGTCCTATTGATTCTTCGATGATTGAGAAGATGGCGGAATGGCTTGGCAGCATTCCTGATTCGAGGGGTTTGGGTTATTTGATTGCTGGGGCAGCTCAGCCGGTTCATGAGCAGGTTCAAGTTCTTGTCGCGATTTCTAGGGCTTCTCATGATAAACGGATGATGAGGCGTATGGATGCTTTATATGAGAGTCATAACCGCTTTTCGCAGAGGTTGACACAGGCTTTGGGTAGTGCTTTTGGAGCCAGTGGTGTTCATGTTGATTGGCCAATTTTTGGATCAGATACTGTGTATCCTCCTCCTGATTCTCCACCCGAGGAGGGTGATGGCGCGGATGCGTAGGTATGTTTCTACTTTCCCTTGTATTTACTTCCATTTAATGAGGTCATTGAATATCTTAAGTTTGGGGGTAGTTTGGGGGATAAGTATTGTATATTTTGTTGTTTGTGATTGGGAGTCACTGTGTTCATATAGGAATCATATTTTGCATGTTAGTAGTAGTTCATTCATATTGTTCGTCTTATTGCATGTGTGTTTCACATAGGACATTCTATTTTTTTTATTTACCATGTGAGTCCATTTTAGTTGCATTTTCATGGCATGCATAGTTCATGATCCCTTAGAACGAGCTAATTCTGATTGGTAGGTAGGTGTCTAATTGGGTGTGGTAATGATGAATAGAGGGTTGACTTATAGTTTCTATGAAATTGACTTATGTGTTTCAGAAACAAAACTAATTACACAGTCTCATTGGGTGCTTTTGGGCTTGGTTAGGGTCATGCTTGTTTGGATGTTTTGAGATTTAATCACTTGTTTATATTTAGAATTTTTTGTTATTCCCTTTATAGCGTAGGATCACTTAAGTCTAAGTTTGGGGGAAAATAGGAATTTCATGCTTAATTGTAAATAATTGTCAATAATGGCTAGGCGTCAAATGGCTAGTAGCCGGCTCATATTTATATGAGTAGTCTAGGGTTGGAAATGAGAAAGGCTCATTCCAGATCGGGAAAAAAAAGAAAGAAAAAAAAAACAGAAAAAAAAGAAAAAAAAAGAGAGGCAATAGTTAAATTGTTAAATGCAAAATTAACCAGGGTGAGCTCTTTAATACTCGAGCAATTAAGTTCACGGGGACTTTGTGCCTAGTGACCTAAGGCTTTTATAGTCTAGGATCCACTATCCTAACGCTCGTTACATGGGTATTATTGTTTAAGCCTTTCGGGGTCTCATCCATTGCACGGTTAAATAAGCATGCTTGTATATATCTGTCGTAGTAGTTAGTAATAAAGCATGAATTTCTGTCTACCTTGGATAAGGATGGAGGTGTTTCTAGGTTATGGAGTGTTTACCGTCTATTCTAGTTATAAACCTGTGATTGTCTTGACGAAGAGCATGTATGATTTTGATCTAGTGTTGGGAGTATTCTGATGAGCATCGCACACACGCACGTTTCTGTTCACGTATTGTTAGTATACGGGGAATTAGTCGAGCTCTACTTGGAGTTATTTGCATTCTTTGAGATATTTGATTGTTAGTTGGTTTTAGTTAGTTTGAAGGGGATCCTTGCATTTTCATTTTAGTTGCAGTCATGCATTGCATTGCATTGTTAGATAGATGGATTTTGTGGGTACATTCACTATAGGCCCTCACGAGACCTTACTCGTCCACTAGGGCTGCCTAGGGGTTTAAATGGCTTGTTGCATATGCCAAAATGCAACCGTGATCACCTACGGAAGTGGTACTAGTTAGTATAGATAGTTTTGTTTTTTTATGCTTGAGGACAAGCATCGGTTTAAGTTTGGGGGTGTGATAAGTAGATTTCTATCCACTTGGAACGCCTTATTTCGACTTAAATTGATCGCTTGTGTCTCAAGTATTGGTGTGTTTTAATGTGTTTTGTGAGAATTGTGCAGGTTGTATATTTAGGTGCAGGTATCGTTTTCATTGATTATATGGTGTTTTGAAGGTCAAAGGAATAAGTGCCGGGAATTGCATTTGAAAACGGAGGAAAAATCAGCAAAGGTAAAAAATTAGTGTGCATGAACAGTGTTTGAAGCGCGGCCGCGCTTAGTTTGAACTGGAGTGGCACGCGGGCGTGCTTGACAGGTTGCAGCAGTTTAGATGCGCGCGGGCGCGCGAGAATTATACTAGGGACGCGCGCGGGCGCGCCTGATTCCGCCAGAACTGCCAGAAATTTCAGAAAAACTTCCATAATTCGATTTTACCATGGAATTTTATACTAATTCTACTCCCAATCATTATGGTAATTGCTTGGTCGGCTCAGAACATTCCAGGATCAGTTCTATACATGGAATTTGCAATTCCATTCTAATTCAAGAACGGAAATTGCTATAATTTTATTCCAACTCAATGACGACAATTGATTGGAGGAGAGGCATCTTGGGGCTATAAATACACATCTTGGGGGACACAAAAACACCACCATTCACCAGAGATCAGATACACTTCACAACACATACACACCATTGAAGCACGAGATCGAGAGCCAAGGCGAGGATTGTGACGACGAGAAGATGTAGACATAGTTTTCTTGTATTCCTTTGTTTAGGCGTATCTTTTGGATGCTTGTTACATACACGGATCTGTTCTTTACACCTTGTTACTCTATTGGTTTATTCATCATTATTGTCTTATTCATTATCATGTTTTCATCAAATCCCATGGTGACGAAAGGTTCAATTATGAACTAATCGTTGTCATGGGACTCTAGCAGATTTATCTATGTAGCTTAGTAGTTTGCATGCTTTAAAGATTTATGTGTGATGAATTCTTGATATCCTTGTATGGTTGTGCTTCATGAATTTAGATGCGTAGCTAACATCTAATATGTTAATCTCTTGCGAAACGAGAGTGGATCTTGAGATTTAGAACTTGCCATGCTAGCATAGGATAGGTTGATGTTTTAACATCATGATTTGTGGCGTAAATAGAGATATTATGCTGCCCTATGTGATCTATGTTGATAACTTGTGCTTAAACCTTTATGTTTTCAAATCTTATAGAGATATAGGGTCTAAACATAATTGGTGTCTATTCATCTTCTATCTCTTTTGTGGATGTATGCGTAGTTTGGTATTAGTATACCGAGAGGTAACTTTTACTTGTTTCGTGTTATCCGATCAGATATCAAAATCATCACATGTAATGATTAAAGGCGTCAACTCTAAGTGAAGTAGATAATGAAGTTAGAGTTTCATGTTTATTCTCATATAAGTAATTTGAAGTTAGGGTTAACTATCATAATAGGACCTTTGGATTAAATTGTTCATTCATGGTTAGTTTTCATTTTAGGGTTAACTATCATAATAGGACCTTTGGATTAAAACATGGAGCATCGCACCCTTGAACCTCATTTTCATGGAAAATCCATCCATCCCGTCTCTCATCCGCTTTGGTGCATCTAAATTGTACCAGTAAAGTTGCTCCAGAATTGGTTTTGTTAGTTGCAAGATTATGTTATATGTCGTCGTATTTTTCCATGAAACAAATAAATATATGTTAAATTGAGTATGTTGTAGCTTGTTGCCCGTTTACCTCGTACATCTGTAACCTAAACCTGTAGCAAATTTATGCTGCATGGGGTTTGCGGATGCTGCATGGGAAAAATAAGAAGAATGCCGATGCTGTTAGTATAGGGAGCTTTATAATTGATAAGCAAAGAAACATCTATTTTAATTTCTCGGGTCTGGTTCAAGCTTCCAGTCCACTTCAAGTGGAACGTAGTACCTGCATATTTTCCTACGTTAATGCAAGTATTCCTGCATATTTTCCCATTAAGCTCCAATGTCCAATAATATTTTCCCATTAAGCTCATATTGGTACTAAAGTTTTTTCTTTACAACTTCCTTTTTCCTATATAGGTAATGGCACTAGAGTAGAGTCAACTATATTTGATCAGCATAACAGGGCTCGAGAAATTAACTCATGGGAAAAGTGTGGTTTTATTTTCTAGCACATATCTGTTCTAAGGTAGCTGCCTTTGACAGTAAACGTATTCTGTCAACAAATGTAAATGTTTCCATTACATCAAAGTTGTCTTCTTCCAATGGGCATAACAAGCGAAATGAAGACTTTTCTTAAGGCAGAAATTTGTGCTGAGGTTTAAACCCCTTATGTCTGTTGCGGCTAGGTTTTATCTCATAAAAGCAATGCTGCTGAAATTGTATCTGAAAAATTCAAGGATGAAACTGCTCCAGCTAATGTGAAGGTTGTGTCATCCTGTCATTACGAACCAATATTATAGCTATCGAAGCTTAATTCAGAAAACGAAGAAGCCCATGTTGAATTTGTTGGCGATGATTACGAGGACTAGAAAGCCAGATAAACTAGTTAAAAAAGTTCAATCGGTAGTAGCCGTGGTTTGTAGAGCCTAATTCATCAACGTAAACATATGATTATTGAGTTACCACAAGCTTCTGGAGGGCTAATATTTAGGAACTAATAGAGGATGGTTGGTAACGCTAGGTAGAGATTTGAAAATCAATTTTTTGCATCATCTTCTGAGGCACCAATTCTCAGTACTTCCACCCATGCTTACATTTCCTAGGCAGTATGAATACCTTGAAGACTACACTCAAGGAAAAGCCACTGACCAGTTTATCCGAAAAGTTTCCCTCTAAATCACTAAAGCTTCTTTCATCACCAATCTACAATGCCACCAACTATAATGGCTGTTTATGGTGAACTAGTTGATAACAGTGAGAAGCACGGTACACGATATATAGTCCGGTATATTTTATTTGATACTCACTAGCGTTCTTCCGTACTACGCCGAAAGGTAAAATTTATTAATTAATTAATATAAATATATTATTTTAATCATGATTTATAAAAAAGGATAATTTGAATAGAATGTAATTAATTTAAGTACAAAATTACCTATTTGTCAATTTATACCAATTGTATTAATATTAATATTATCGAACAATTATCATAACAATCACATCCCCACTAAAACGTTCTAAGCCCCTCTTTTTGCTTTTTCTTAATTTTGTTTTTCATTTGATTTTTCTCATTTTGAGAATCTTTCTACGAAGTTCATAACTTTTTTTACTCGTACTTTAAGTTTGATTCTGTTGGAAATTCGGTATATTTAAATTCTACGTCCTCCGCGTTAATGAAGGAAGATGAACTTAGAAGATTATGTTAATGTATTTAAAGATCCTTATTGCTACATGAAACTGTTATATGAAGATTGTCGCTTTCCGGACGCGTCCTTCGACTAAGGACGTAGAATTCCCTCATGTAGTATACCAGGAGGGGGATGTCCATCGTATAAGGCATCCAGGGGTGTTACTGGGTGTTGAATACCATCTTCTATAGTCAATGGGCGCATCCCCATTAGGAAAGTGGGGTGATTTTTGGTGTGTGCTTTGGGAGCTCTATTCTTGCTATAAATGGGTGCGTCTTCATTGGGGAATTTTGGAGTAATCCTGCACTTTGCACCCAAAAATTTGGGATTACTTGTCCTGTTATCTAGTGGGTACTTCTCATTCGGGGGACAAGGATGCATCCAACATTTGAGGTAAGTCATGGTTATACCTCCAACTACTTTGGTCGAGGAAATAGCTGATAACGGTTAATGGCGACTCCTAGGTTGGGCTGATGCCGTATCCGTGAAGTTCTTAGACTGTAATTGGGCTTTGGACCTTTGTGACTAGACCTCATCGTTGGACATTCCTAAATCTAGGCCTTTGTAAGAAACTAAGCCCAATTCGGTTTCTTACTCTCCAAGAACTACGTGTGCTTGATCCACTATAAATATAGGGGTACGAAGGCATATTGAAAGGGTACGAGCCACCACAAAAAATTCTTACAATCTTTGAATCTCAACCCCTAATTCATCATCACCACCACCACACTTCGACGACTTTTTTGATGAAAACCACCGTTATAGATCTTAATTCCGGCGACAAGCTCAAACTTTGCTGTTACCAGATTCCTTCGTCAACAAATACAACCAAATTCATCTTCATAAAAGTATATTTATGTACTATACTAATTTATATACTATATTATATTATAATAGTTGAAACATTAAAAGTTTTGGTACATCATTTTTTGTTACTTTGTGTTTTTAGTTAGTTACCCTTATATATTATTAAGTTTTTACCTAAACACCCTTCCTTTTATCTATCTATATTAATGTATTAAAGTCAAAATATAAAATACTGAAAAATATAATTATAAATGACTAATCATTTTCCTAATTTATGTAAAGTATTTACCTTTTATATTTTTTAAATAACTAATCAATTTTCTTTTTCAGGTAAAACTTACTCCCTCCGTCCCAATTTATATATCTTGTTTGAATTTTTGTGGTCAAATTGACCAAATTTTGACTGAAGTTTTCATATAATATATAATCGAAAACAATTATAAAAACTATATCATTAAAAAGTATATGTAATCTATTTTAATATGTATTTTTTAGTTTTTGAAAATAATGAAAGAATCATTTTTAGTTTATGGTCAGGGTCAATTTGACCATAAAAAATCAAGCAAGACAAATAAATTGGGACGGAGAGAGTACTTGTTTTATTTAATAAAATATTGTAATTACTAATAACTTATCGATTACCTTTTTCAGATAAAATGTATTATCTTTTCTATATTTTTTAATTAAAATATCATTTTTTCTAGAAAATATCACGAGCACCATATTATAATTATTATTATTAAATCATATCATTCAAAAACTTTGAATCTACAAAATTTTTATCTTCAAATAATTAATGCAAATTAATAAAAAAATCAATATATATATATATATATATATATATATATACATATATATATAAAGAAGGATACGCGGGAGCTTAGGTAGTGCTCTAAGATCGTCTCACTTGTTTTTTTAGAATTTTAGAATTTTTGACACTAATCCTTTATTAAAATACCTGAGTTTACCACATATCAGTTAACCAATCAGAAAATTATGAATTATTTTAGGACCAATTAGAAATCATTACTAACTTTTAGACCAATTATATTACCTCTAACATCTTTCATATTTTTACTTTTTTAACCAAAGTTAAATCTATTTATAACCATGTCATGGTTAATCATAATTATATATGGTAACATTGTTACTAACATATTGGTCTCTTATTATTCGTTAATTAATTAATACTAGCCTTTAACCCGTGCAAAGCATGGACTATTATAAATTATTATTATAAATTAATATATTAATTATTTGATTTAATATTAAAATTTAATTCATTTAATAAATTTTATTATTAACTTTAAATTTACATGTGTTCCATTCTTAATTTCATGACATAAATAAATATCATCAATTTAAAGTTATTTTTAAATTTATTATTAAATATCTTAATAATTTCATAGATATTTTTAAAAAATTATTTTGTGTAAATTAAAAACATAGAAGAAAGAATCGTAGAAAGAAGTGTGTGCAGACGATGATTCTAATCGGGATATAATTGAAAACAATATATAATTTAAGTGAATTTGGAATTTTTAACACATTTTCTTAATTTTTGAAAAATATATTTTTGTGCCTTATTAGTAAATTTTGTTGTTTATAAATTATAATAAATAATTTAATATTTTAATATAATTTTTTTAACTTGTTATTTGTAAGTAGGTGTTAACAATTTTTTTCGAAGACGTTAACCAAACAACCAACTAACTAACCAAATATACATTATTTCGCTTATAATAGTATAAAACTAGCTTATAACCCGTGCGAATCACGGGTTTCTTTTGATAGGTTATAAAATTTATTTAACATTATAATTATGTTTTTATATAATCCTTATTTTTAATAATTTTTAATTTTAATTTAATATAAATTTATATAATGATATGCATGGTTTAAAATTTATTTTTTAAAATTCTAAATTAAAAATGTCGTTGACGGGTTCGAACTTTGAATTTTTAGTAAATTAATTTAATCATATAATATATCTTATTATTAGATCTAACTATTCTTATTTATTACTAAAAATAATGATTTGAATATATGGTGAGATATTTTGGGGTGTATATTAGTGATTGCAAGATTAATTTTAAATTAATAAGTAACGTGTTTTAATTACAAAAATTACTACTAAAAATAATTACGGAAAGATATGGTGTGATATTTTGGATATATATTAATTATTGTAATATTAGTTTGAAATTAAATGGTAAAGTATTTTAATTAGAAGTAAAATCTTTAGAAAAATGGGTAATTGAGTTGTTGGAGCAGAAAAAAGAGTCCAAGTAGAAGTTCAATAAGTTCAATGTGGATAAAGGAATTTTAATCGGAATATAATTACGTTAACATTAATAATTAGTTTTTTGAGTTGTTTTTGTAATTTAATTATTTATTTTAATAATTAGGATAACCAAACCGAAAACCAAAATTTTCAAAACATTGAATGTTTGGGCTTTAATATAATAATATTGAATTGATGAAGATGGTGTAAATTAGGTTTAGAATAATAGAGTGGTGTAAATATAAAATACTATTGTGTTTTTAGGACTATAGCCAATAACGGATTAAAATTGATTTATTTTATATTTAAAATTAATTAAAAATTAAATTAAACAAACTGAAAACCAAAATAAATAGGATAACCAAACCGAAAACCAAAATATTCAATGTTTCGGCTTTAATATAATAGTATAGATATGTGATTTTTTATTTTTAATAAATTATATATAATTTAAGCGAATTTGGAATTTTTAACACGTTTTTTATGTTTTAAAAAATATATTTTTGTGCCTTATTTATAATAAATAAATTAATATTTTTAATATAATTTTTTAAACTTGTTATTTTTAAGAATGTGTTAACAAATTTTTTTGAAAGGCGTTAACCAACCAACTAACTAATTATTTTGCGTATAGTATTAATCTAATTAGTAAATTCAAATATAGTAAATTCAAATATCAATCGATGTGGATTGAGAGTAATAGTGTAGATTGAGTGGATGGAGCTCTAAGTAGAGTAGAAAACTGGTAGTGGAGGGCTGAGATTAGGGCTGTAATTTGAGTCGAGCCGGGCGAGTTCGAGCCGAGCTTTAAATCGAGTTGGGTTTTTTTCAAACGAGTCAAGCCGGGCTCGTTTATTAAACGTGCAGAAAATCCCCGGCGAACTCGACTCGTTTAATTTCACGAGTCGAGTCGAGCCGGCACGTTTAGCTAAACGAGTCGGTTTTAACGAGTCGGGCGAGCCGCTCGTTTAATTTTACACTTAATCGAGCTTAAAACTCTACCCGAACTCGGCTCGTTTAATTTCACGAGTCGAGTCGAGCCGGCTCGTTTAATTAAACGTGCCGGAACCTCTACTCGAGCTCGGCTCGTTTAACTAAATGAGCCGAGTCGAGCTCAATTAAACGAGTTCGAGCCGGGCGAGCTCGCGAGCTGCCCGACTCGAATTACAGCTCTAGCTGAGATTGAGAATTTGAAGTGTAATCCAATACCATTTGCTATTAACACCTATAATGACTTTGTATGTTATATAGTTTATTTATTTATAATTTTTACTTAATTTAATAACTAATTAGAACTAAATAAGGAAGTTGTACATTATTTTGGAAGGTGTTAACCAAAACCAACCAACCAATTATACCCTATTTCGCTTATAATAGTATAGTATATATGTGTTCCATTCTTAATTTCATGACATAAATAAATATCATCAATTTAAAGTTATTTTTAAATTTATTATTAAATATCTTAATAATTTCATAAATGTTTTTAAAAAATTATTTAGTGTAAATTAAAATCATGGAAGAAAGAATCGTAGAAAGAAGTGTGTGCGGACGATGATTCTAATCATGATATAATTGAAAACAATATATAATTTAAGTGAATTTGGAATTTTTAACACATTTTATGAATTTTTTAAAAATATATTTTTGTACCTTATTAGTAAATTTTGTTGTTTATAAATTATAATAAATAATTTAATATTTTAATATAATTTTTTTAACTTGTTATTTTTAAGAAGGTGTTAACAATTTTTTTTGAAGACGTTAACCAACCAACCAACCAAATAACTAACCACATATACATTATTTTGCTTATAGTAGTATAAAATATGTGATTTTTTATTTTTAATAAATTATATATAATTTAAGTGAATTTGGAATTTTTAATACATTTTTTTAATTTTTTAAAAATATATTTTTGTGGCTTATTTATAATAAATAAATTAATATTTTTAATATAATTTTTTAACTTGTTATTTTTAAGAGTGTGTTAACAAATTTTTTTGGAAGACGTTAACCAACCAACTAACTAATTATTTTTACATTGAGTGGATGAAGCTCTAAGCAGATTAGAAAACTGGTAGTGAAGGGCTGAGATTGAGAATTTGACGTGTAATACAATACCATTGTTAACACCTATAATGACTTTGTATGTTATATAGTTTATTTATTTATAATTTTTACTTAATTTAATAACTATATAGAACTAAATAGGAAAGTTGTACATTTTTTTTGGAAGGTATTAACCAAAACCAACCAACCAAATAAGTGTTAACCAAAACCAACCAAACATAACCTAATTTTCTAATAAGGTAACATAAAAGTTGTTAAGAACTCGGTGAAGGTTTGCAAGTCAATTAAAAGATAAATATAAAAACTTAATACAAATATGAAATTTAATAAAAGAAATTATATAGGATAAGAATCCATGTTAACTCAAATCTTTAAACCGAGTTTAGTTAAACGTATAAAGAACGGAAATATAAACCAAGCTAATTTAAAATTTCGAGATGTCCTTCATTGGTTTTTGAAAAGAAATTACTTTATGATTGGCTAGATATCCTTTATTATAATATTTTGAGTCTACCCAAATATAAAGCTAGATGCATTTAGCCAATCAATAAATTATGATATATTTTAGACCAAATCATTCTAAATTTTAGACCAATCATATTATATTAAAAAAATTCCTTATTTACCATATATTACATATTTTTCAATGTGAAAAATGTTTATAATAAATTAATGATTTAATTCTTCAAAAAATAATTAATGATTTAAATTAAATTCAATTAGGATTATACAAATATATAATAATAAATGATTTTCGCAATATTAAATTTTCAATCTTTTGATTTACAATTAATCATAATTCATAATTACATTATTATATATTACGAATTATTTTCATAAATATATATAAGAGCTAATTAAAATTTACCAATAAAATTAAATTAATCATATAATTCTCATCATAATTTACTTATCATGATTACTATAACGACCTAGAAAATCGCGTATTTACAAAGATTTATTTAATATTAAATATGGAATATATGATGTGAATATTTTTGAGAAGGTCAGTTATATGAGGTATGGTGTTCATGTGTTTATATGTTGATTTGTGTGTGCCGTGTAAGTCCGTGTAATTTTATTTGTATTTTTGATGATTAAAATCTATTTGAATCATGCATTATTTGATCTCTTGAGAAATTTATAAAATTATCGGAGTTGTTAAAAAATCACGAAATCTTTGTGTTATCATATTTATGATATTATTTTATTTTTTTAAAATCATTGGGATAATTATTTTGGGTGTTTAAATATTTTAAAATGATTTTAAGAGTTATGTTGTATTTAAAGGGTAAAAACTTGGAAAATTCATATTTAATTCATTGTTTATCCTAAAAATATTTTAAAAATATGGGGATGTTTATAATTTCATTCTTTTTATTTCAAAATTTTAAAATTTTAATTTTTCATCTATTCCCTATCTAAATTCGATTTTTAGGAATAATTTAAATTGTTGTTAATTTTCAGCATGGTGTAATTCCCTTTTTGTCCCTGTTAATATCTCTTCTAAATCCCTAAATTGGATGTGTTTTTCCCCAAATCAGTAGTGGCAGCTCTGTTTCTCGAGAACTCTCTCGAGTCTGCTCTCAAATCTCTCTCAATCTCTTTGTCTCTCTATCTCTCGAAGTCAATCTCTCCCTTTTTCTCTCCCTCACTGGATTCTCTCCATCCCCTCTATGTTTCCTGCTAGGCTCGTGTATATATACACGTGTGTGTGTTAAATCGACGGTGAGTGTGTGTGTTGCTGGGGGTTGTGTTGACAACATCTCCCCTCCCCTGTTCTTGATTCCGACTGTGGCTGGTTTTGTGTGTAAAGGAAGAAGCGTGGCTGTATGTGCTTAGTGAGGGGTCGATATCAACGATGTGATTTTGGTTTGAGTTGTACTTGCTTCTGTGTGCACAGCGAATTGGAGTGCTGCGATTTGGGTGCTTCAATTGTGTTGATTCCGCGGGTAAAGGCTGGTGGTTGTATGATTCGTGTGCAGTGTTTATGTAGGTATGTGCGCGTGAATAGTGGCTGTGTGTGGGTGTGCGTATGTAACTGTTTGTGTGTGTAAATCTTGGGTGTGTGCATCGTTGGGTTCTCAAAGAAATTGGGGGCTGAGTTCAGTGGCTTGACACGTTTGGTTGTGTGGATTCGAAGCAGTGTATGTATTCGTGTGTACAAGTAGAGAAAGGCCAGGAGCAGGGGTACGTTTCGAAAGGCTGTGCAGGGGTATGAGCCAAGTTTGTGTATGGTATGCGTGTGGCTTTATTTTGTTGCTGCTGTAGTTTAATTCTGTGGGATATGTTCGAGTCCCTGTATCAAAGTTATGAGATTTCCGATTTTATGGTTCGGCTACTATGATCCTTGATAATTGGGTTTGATTTTTCGATATTACGAAGAATTATCCGGATTTGATATAACCTTAATTTGAGTCGTTTATTGATTGAGCGATAAATTGTGATTTGGTAGTACCCAGGATAATGAATTGTTGTAATTGTGTTTCGTATATTATAAATGTTGAGTGTGAGTCGAAAATGGAGACTGTTGCTGGCTTAAATTCGGTTATTGTTGTTGCTGTTCTGTGTTTCATTTTGGGTTGCTGTGTGTCGATTATTGGTGTTACAATTCGATGTTTATGATAAAATTTTGATTCGAAAATAAATATTTATCAATGACAAGACATTTTATTCATGTAGTTAATTTTCGAAATATGTACTCGGATTAGTGTAATTGAACTGACATGAAGAATTGTTCGATTTGGAGTAGTTATAATTTGAGTTGTCATTACTTAGATTAGTGTAATTATGCTGGGATAATTGTTGATTGTTACCTTAAGTGGGCTGTGTGACTTTAATTGAGTCGGTTGTATTCTGACGGGCTCCATGAGGAGGTGCTGTCCAATTTTGTTAAAAATGTTTTGTAATTCTTATAATATGATAAGAATTATTTGTAAATTGAAATGATAATACGTGTTACGTGTTTAAGTGGTTTATCTGGATATTTTATAATTCTTATAGTAATTTAATAAGAATTATTTGCAAATCGATTGGAGACGTGTTTATGTGGTTGGTCCGGTTGTACTAAATTATTTTATGCGTATAACCAATATGTGCTATATGTGTTATGTTGTAAAGCGTTATAGGACGCGTATGGGTAGAATAGAGTAATCAGTAAGGTTTGGTTGGGTGATGTACTGAAGTAGTACTTTACCTTGATATAGGTACGAGTAGGAGGCCCGGCCAAGAACAGTGCACGAGTAAAAGGAATTTCGAGCAGGAAGATAGTTATCGAAACTGACGAGTGTATTGTTATAAATTGGCAAATTAGGAAGGAAATATGGAAGTAGGGCCGAGTAAGGGGTCAATGTGTAAAGAAGTAGAAGCTGTTGTAAAGTGAGTGACGGATCGAGATTTTGGAAGTGGAAGCTTCATATATTGAGGCAAGTGTTACCGCTCCTCACTTATTGTTCAAGTGATGCAATTCTGTTCTAGTTATATATCAATTGTGTCGGTCAAATTATGTTTACAAAGTGACATCCTTCTTCAAACAACGTGCAAATATTTATATTTCCACCTTTAGCTCAAGTGCAAATCTTCGCATGATCTTACAAATACTCTTTTTCCTCAAAGATATTTTATAAACATGGTATGTTATTGGGTTCCTCAGCGGAGTGTCATTTCTTTTATTTTCCTAAAAAAAAAAATGTTTAAGAAACGTTCTAATCAAAGGGAATCCAAGATTTTAAATTCTTATAAAAACTTTTTAGCATAATTTCTGATCTTAGCATATTTTACCCGATGGACCCTCTTTAAGGGATGTTTTCTTCAAATCGATTTACAATTAATTATCATGATCTTATCTTACAAATGTTCATTTTGAACCACTTAACTTACCCAATTTAGTCTAGACTTTTCTAGATGTTGGAGAAATTTATTAAATGATTAGCACTTGACTATATCCTTGTTTTGTCGTATATCCTCAGTTGTTGTTAATCATGTTGCTAGTAAATTCTTCTATCGATCCATTTAATGATGTTATGACCCCAATTATTCGTATCGAACTTGTCGATACTTTTTGTTATTGTTGTCTATTCAACTGTCACCTATTTATTGTATCGAACTCGTCGATACCCTTTGAGGTTATTATTCTCTAATTTTTACCCAATTATCGTGTCGAACTTGTCGACACATGTTGATCTTGAATTCTTCATTGATTCATGGATCTTGAGTTGTTGCTTTGGAACGTGAGTTTTCCAGATTGTTTGATTGACAGAGGTTGTCGATTGTCCCGACACCTAGTGCGTTGGATTTAGAATTGGAATGTTTTCAGATGTCCCTTCGGGGAGACCATATTATGGTCGAGAGGAGTCCCTTCGGGGAGACCAGATTCGTGGTTAGATGTTAAGGCCAATGTGTGCCGTGGATCCATTAAAGGACATTGCTGTGTGCGTTTGTCCGGGGTTAGTGCGTGACTGATCAGCAGCCTAACCTTATTGTTTTTAAAATATATAAAAATCCAATTCTAATCCATACATTGAGGTTGAGTTGCTTCAAGCCTAATTCCCTTGAAGCCTATTATGATTATCTTTAATTATCAGAAATTTTATCAGTTCTCATGGTTGATGCATTTTATTTTAGCGGAGTCCTGTTGGCTCATCTGGGAGTTACAATATTTAATTTCTTTAGCTGATTTCTTTCGTACCGTATGATGATTATTCTTGTTGATCAAAACCTATATTATTCTTGATATTGCTATCACTGTTTACACTTGCTGAGCATTGTTGGCTCACTCTTGCTTGTTTATTTTCTTCAGTTAATAGAGGAGATTAGTGGACCTGGTGTTGATGAGTTATCCTGTTCCAGCGAGAGGTGACATTCGAGTTGTTGGTTTCGCCGGGTAGTGGTTTGAGCTCGTTAGAGGTTGGTTAACTGATTCTATAGAAGGGCTTAGTTGTTATTAATTTGTATAATAATTTTATTCAGAGATTGGACTGTAAAGATGTAATTTGATAGTTGTTTCATACCATAACCTGTATGCGGTCTTGGATCAGGGGTGCTGTATTATATATTTGGCTTATATCCAGGTTTATGTTGTGTTGATTGTGGTTCGTGGCCCCAAATCTGTACCCCGGATTATGGGATGCTACAGTTGGTATCAGAGCTACAGGTTAAGGTCACTGAAACAGTTAGGATGGGTGGGTATACGTGTGTGAGACGGACGTTAGATAGAACGATTTAGGATAAGGTTCGCCTTAGGATATTCAGACGAGTATTACGACGTTGTACGGTCCTTCGACATATCGCGCAAGTAGGAGTTCGATTCATTTAAAGATTAGTGGACGAGCGAGACAGCTAATCTGGAGCCGCTCTTGAGATTTTCGCGTACCTTCTAGAATGTTTCTACGATTTTAGTTACGATGTGAACGTTATAGAGAGAATACGAGAAGACTAGAAATAAAGTGTGGGAAGCGATTGTTGGCATGAAAGTGAGGGCATAGCGGCACGCTACTAGCCATTGATCTCGATTGAATTCTTAATTGATCCCTATTTAGGCAGTTGAATTGATTCTTGTTCTTGCTCTGAATTGTTGTAAACGAATTCACGGTTTATATTGTCGCTGAAGCATTTGTTGCGCAGTGACGGTTAAAATCGAGAATGAATGGAGATCTTCGTAGTTATTCAACTCATTATTGTCAGGCCGATTTTGGCAGCTAGGTATATTAATGCTTAGCCGACAAGAGTGAGATTATGAATAACCATGAATTTCTTGAACGTTTGTTTAATCGACTACACTTCCATTGATGATGAATTTGTATATCAGATTCACTTGAATTCAATCCTATTCCTTCAGAAATATCCTTATTTTTCAGAGAACACTTGGTCCAACTCTATACATGAGAATTTTTTAGACTTTTGGAATTCTTTCTATTTTTCCCTGAATACTTGATCTTCTTTATCTGAACTGAGATGAACAACCTATATATATAGGGGATTCAGGGACATTTTATCTCTGTGATAGAAGTCTGGTGGGACGCCACTGATTGTGTTTGTCATGAAAGTACTGAAGACTGGCCATCTTTATGTACTAGGGCGGTTGACCTAAGTGACAAATACAACTTGATAATAGTTCAAAGATCATATTGATCTCTCGGTTAAATCTTTTTCCCAAAATGTTTTCATCAAACAAAAATTCATTGTATATTGATACCTGATACCTATTCATTCTCTTGACTTCCTTTGTTAGAAACCCTGATTATTTTGGATTACCAGTGATGAAGAGCCGCGAAGATAGACGCGACGACATCCTAAGTGGTCAAAACTGCGATTACGTGACGAAGAGTTGATTAAGCAAGGTTGAGAAGCTGATGTTAAAACAGAGATTAAGTATAAAATTGGATTAATTATCGGATTGAAAACCCATGTACAAGATTCGAGATTACTAAGAATTAAGAAAAAGAAAGGAGCATGTATCAAGGGCACAAGATTACAAATTTTGTTGAAGATTGAAAAGAGAATGATGATGAAGATGTTTGGTAGGTGCCAGTAGTGTTAATGAAAGGTTGTTTGGACACCTATTTAATTTTGGAGGTAGTAAATGGAATCTTATAAAATTTTTGAACCCCGGAAAGATAATTTGAGTAAAGCAGAATGAAGCAGGACATATTTGTTTGTAAGAACTATTAGAAGGAAATGAAATTTGAATAAGAAGTAAGATGATTGTGTTGGAGTTAATGACTGGTGTAAACTCAGTTTGAAGATTCATGATTATTAAGAGTAGAAGAGAGTCGACCAATATGGAACAAGATGGGAAGAAGAGGAAGACAGTGAACCATGAAGTTTCAGAATTGTTTCAATAGAAGACGTGTAATTCAGTTAAGGGAAGAATGTAGAATTTAGAAGATTTAGAGCAGGGAGAACGAGGGCACAGTATTTGCCTACAGGGTGAGAATTAACAGAGATTAACAAGACCTCATGGTCAGAAGATAAGATTTCGAGAGAGAAGCATATGGAGATTTTGTTGAGATAAATGCAGAGAGTTGTGGCTATAATCAGAAAGAATATTGTGGTATCAAGTGACAGAGTCAGAAGTTAAAGTTATGTGCCATGAGCTTGGAAAGATAGGACTTCGTGCCAGAGATTGTATCATATTAGTCTCAGTGGAACCTATGATGAGAGTAACAAGACTGTTTTCTATAAATTACTAGGAAGCTAGAAATTCATTATGACTATGAATGGTGTTATCAAGAATTTGAATGTGAAAGAGTTAAGTGCGATTCAGGAATGGACTGAGTAATTAACTACGAAGTATAAACAAATTGTGAAGACAAGGAAGTCAGATTATGATTTTCAAGGGATGTAAAGTGGTGTTTTGAGGCCGAAAGTAGATAAAGAAGTCTTAACGAGCATGCAAATCAAAAGATTATTATACAAGATGATAGAATTGTTTTGCACAGAAAGAAATATCAGAAAGAAAACAGTTAAATCGAAGCAGAATACAGTGATTAAAATTTTTGAATGTATAATTTGATGGATTACCTAGACTGTCACCAGATAAGGGTGAAGATATGTTTGTTATTCAATTTCCAAAAAAATGGAATAAGTGGACCAGTAGTCACGAGGGACTTTGTTTTATTAAAGTTGGATGAGTTGTATAACTAGTTGGAGGTTGAATGTTACCTAAAGTCGATTTATGAAATTGATTAAGATCATTATAGCTATAAACCCTAAGATATTTTTGAAGTAACATTTTGACTTGAGGTGGACACGATAAATTGTTGGTAATGGTGTTTGATTGAACGAGAGAATTTACCGCTTTATAGGTAAAATGAATCAGATTTCAAACAGTATTCAGATGAAGAATTTAATTATGTTCATAGATGACATTTCAAGATGTTCGAAGACTTGTGAAGCGTATGCAAATCAATCGAGAATGACCGTAAGAGTTCCTAGAAAAGGAAGAAAATTTTGCACAAGAATTTAATGTGAACTTTAGATGAGGAGGAACGTAATTTCAAGACATGTAGTTGGGAATGAAAATGATCAAAAATGAATTTTATGAAGATGAAGCAGTAGTGAAGTGGGAAGAACCCAAAAAGGCCAGCAGAGGTCGGAAGTTTTGTGAGAGTAACTGGGACTACTGAAGATTATCAAAGATTTTATTCAGATAGCTACAATAGTAATCAATTTTACCAGAGAGAGAACGAAAATGTTTAGAATGGACAACGAAGCGTGAAGAAAGTTTCTAAGAGTCGAGAAGTGTTGAACGCCTAGTCTACAACGAAGCTAATTCACATTCTGTTATTTTAGCGTGAATTATCATGGAATTAAGAGGTGCCGAGATGAGGTGATGAACCATAATGTGAAATTGAATAGTCAGGAGGACAAGTGGTGAACGTGTATTTTGTTTCGGAATAGTTCAAAGTGCAAGGGATGGAGGAATGTCGTGATTTCCGTGGTTAATTTGAGTAGTGTTAAACGTTAAAGTTATAAAGCGCAATGTCAAATTCGAGACCTTGTTGAATATGCAGAGCTATGATTCGGGAGTTGATTTCAGAGGAAGCGGGATAGTGAAGTTTAGATGATTTCGAGGATCGTGAGCTATCTGTTAAAGATGTACGATTGATTTGACGCATCTTAAGTCAAATTTTCATGTTGTTAAAGTTAGAGTTTGTGGGGAAGTATTGAATTGAAAGTTGTTTGATGGTCGATATTGAGGGGAGGCTGTGACCCGGAATAATTGATGTTACAAATGGGTTATGTTAAAGTCAAGGTTATGAAGATTATTAGTTTTTAAAATTATAAATATTGAGAATAAATTTTTATAAGAGTAAGAATTGAGTTGTTAATCGAATCATGTTTAATGTGTATCTGATGACGTATGTGTTTGATTGTAGTATTCGATTTCGAGGACGCGATCGAGAATAAATGATATGAGGTTCGGTTGTCAGATTGAATCAAGGTATCATGGATTGTTCAATTGCCTGTTTACTGCAAGTCAAGGCCGGATTAGCATGGTGTATGATTAAATTGTGAAGTAGAGATGAATTGTTTATGAATGATTGGGTTGGTATTTGAAATGATTACGTAGGGCATAGTCCATTATACGAAAAGGTCATGCCCGATTTTCTGTAGATCAGGTATTCATTTAAGAGTAATAAGTGTTTCGAATTAACGAAATTTGTACGGGTAAGGTTCTAGTTCATTTTTTTGAAGTTTAAGGGCTTACAGGATAAGCCTACCGATGTATGAGTTATTATGAGGAGTCCTAGAGTTGAAGATACAACCTAGGAAATTGGAAGAGAATGTTTGAGAAGAACCATTACTTGTGTTCTTTGGATTGATTCTGAGGACAGAATCCTTTTAAGGGGGGAAGGATATAACGACCTAGAAAATCGCGTATTTACAAAGATTTATTTAATATTAAATATGGAATATATGATGTGAATATTTTTGAGAAGGTCAGTTATATGAGGTATGGTGTTCATGTGTTTATATGTTGATTTGTGTGTGCCGTGTAAGTCCGTGTAATTTTATTTGTATTTTTGATGATTAAAATCTATTTGAATCATGCATTATTTGATCTCCTGAGAAATTTATAAAATTATCGGAGTTGTTAAAAAATCACGAAATCTTTGTGTTATCATATTTATGATATTATTTTATTTTTTTAAAATCATTGGGAGAATTATTTTGGGTGTTTAAATATTTTAAAATGATTTTAAGAGTTATGTTGTATTTAAAGGGTAAAAACTTGGAAAATTCATATTTAATTCATTGTTTATCCTAAAAATATTTTAAAAATATGGGGATGTTTATAATTTCATTCTTTTTATTTCAAAATTTTAAAATTTTAATTTTTCATCTATTCCCTATCTAAATTCGATTTTTAGGAATAATTTAAATTGTTGTTAATTTTCAGCATGGTGTAATTCCCTTTTTGTCCCTGTTAATATCTCTTCTAAATCCCTAAATTGGATGTGTTTTTCCCCAAATCAGTAGTGGCAGCTCTGTTTCTCGAGAACTCTCTCGAGTCTGCTCTCAAATCCCTCTCAATCTCTTTGTCTCTCTATCTCTCGAAGTCAATCTCTCCCTTATTCTCTCCCTCACTGGATTCTCTCCATCCCCTCTATGTTTCCTGCTAGGCTTGTGTATATATACACGTGTGTGTGTTAAATCGACGGTGAGTGTGTGTGTTGCTGGGGGTTGTGTTGACAACATCTCCCCTCCCCTGTTCTTGATTCCGACTGTGGCTGGTTTTGTGTGTAAAGGAAGAAGCGTGGCTGTGTGTGCTTAGTGAGGGGTCGATATCAACGGTGTGATTTTGGTTTGAGTTGCAGTTGCTTCTGTGTGCACAGCGAATTGGAGTGCTGCGATTTGGGTGCTTCAATTGTGTTGATTCCGCGGGTAAAGGCTGGTGGTTGTATGATTCGTGTGCAGTGTTTATGTAGGTATGTGCGCGTGAATAGTGGCTGTGTGTGGGTGTGCGTATGTAACTGTTTGTGTGTGTAAATCTTGGGTGTGTGCATCGTTGGGTTCTCAAAGAAATTGGGGGCTGAGTTCAGTGGCTTGACACGTTTGGTTGTGTGGATTCGAAGCAGTGTATGTATTCGTGTGTACAAGTAGAGAAAGGCCAGGAGCAGGGGTACGTTTCGAAAGGCTGTGCAGGGGTATGAGCCAAGTTTGTGTATGGTATGCGTGTGGCTTTATTTTGTTGCTGCTGTAGCTTAATTCTGTGGGATATGTTCGAGTCCCTGTATCAAAGTTATGAGATTTCCGATTTTATGGTTCGGCTACTATGATCCTTGATAATTGGGTTTGATTTTTCGATATTACGAAGAATTATCCGGATTTGATATAACCTTAATTTGAGTCGTTTATTGATTGAGCGATAAATTGTGATTTGGTAGTACCCAGGATAATGAATTGTTGTAATTGTGTTTCGTATATTATAAATGTTGAGTGTGAGTCGAAAATGGAGACTGTTGCTGGCTTAAATTCGGTTATTGTTGTTGCTGTTCTGTGTTTCATTTTGGGTTGCTGTGTGTCGATTATTGGTGTTACAATTCGATGTTTATGATAAAATTTTGATTCGAAAATAAATATTTATCAATGACAAGACATTTTATTCATGTAGTTAATTTTCGAAATATGTACTCGGATTAGTGTAATTGAACTGACATGAAGAATTGTTCGATTTGGAGTAGTTATAATTTGAGTTGTCATTACTTAGATTAGTGTAATTATGCTGGGATAATTGTTGATTGTTACCTTAAGTGGGCTGTGTGACTTTAATTGAGTCGGTTGTATTCTGACGGGCTCCATGAGGAGGTGCTGTCCAATTTTGTTAAAAATGTTTTGTAATTCTTATAATATGATAAGAATTATTTGTAAATTGAAATGATAATACATGTTACGTGTTTAAGTGGTTTATCTGGATATTTTATAATTCTTATAATAATTTAATAAGAATTATTTGCAAATCGATTGGAGACGTGTTTATGTGGTTGGTCCGGTTGTACTAAATTATTTTATGCGTATAACCAATATGTGCTATATGTGTTATGTTGTAAAGCGTTATAGGACGCGTATGGGTAGAATAGAGCAATCAGTAAGGTTTGGTTGGGTGATGTACTGAAGTAGTACTTTACCTTGATATAGGTACGAGTAGGAGGCCCGACCAAGAACAGTGCACGAGTAAAAGGAATTTCGAGCAGGAAGATAGTTATCGAAGCCGACGAGTGTATTGTTATAAATTGGCAAATTAGGAAGGAAATATGGAAGTAGGGCCGAGTAAGGGGTCAATGTGTAAAGAAGTAGAAGTTGTTGTAAAGTGAGTGACGGATCGAGATTTTGGAAGTGGAAGCTTCATATATTGAGGCAAGTGTTACCGCTCCTCACTTATTGTTCAAGTGATGCAATTCTGTTCTAGTTATATATCAATTGTGTCGGTCAAATTATGTTTACAATGTGACATCCTTCTTCAAACAACGTGCAAATATTTATATTTCCACCTTTATCTCAAGTGCAAATCTTCGCATGATCTTACAAATACTCTTTTTCCTCAAAGATATTTTATAAACATGGTATGTTATTGGGTTCCTCAGCGGAGTGCCATTTCTTTTATTTTCCTAAAAAAAAAATGTTTAAGAAACGTTCTAATCAAAGGGAATCCAAGATTTTAAATTCTTATAAAAACTTTTTAGCATAATTTCTGATCTTAGCATATTTTACCCGATGGACCCTCTTTAAGGGATGTTTTCTTCAAATCGATTTACAATTAATTATCATGATCTTATCTTACAAATGTTCATTTTGAACCACTTAACTTACCCAATTTAGTCTAGACTTTTCTAGATGTTGGAGAAATTTATTAAATGATTAGCACTTGACTATATCCTTGTTTTGTCGTATATCCTCAGTTGTTGTTAATCATGTTGCTAGTAAATTCTTCTATCGATCCATTTAATGATGTTATGACCCCAATTATTCGTATCGAACTTGTCGATACTTTTTTTTATTGTTGTCTATTGTTGTCTATTCAACTGTCACCTATTTATTGTATCGAACTCGTCGATACCCTTTGAGGTTATTATTCTATAATTATTACCCAATTATCGTGTCGAACTTGTCGACACATGTTGATCTTGAATTCTTCATTGATTCATGGATCTTGAGTTGTTGTTTTGGAACGTGAGTTTTCCAGATTGTTTGATTGACAGAGGTTGTCGATTGTCCCGACACCTAGTGCGTTGGATTTAGAATTGGAATGTTTTCAGATGTCCCTTCGGGGAGACCATATTATGGTCGAGAGGAGTCCCTTCGGGGAGACCAGATTCGTGGTCAGATGTTAAGGCCAATGTGTGTCGTGGATCCATTAAAGGACATTGCTGTGTGCGTTTGTCCGGGGTTAGTGCGTGACTGATCAGCAGCCTAACCTTATTGTTTTTAAAATATATAAAAATCCAATTCTAATCCATACATTGAGGTTGAGTTGCTTCAAGCCTAATTCCCTTGAAGCCTATTATGATTATCTTTAATTATCAGAAATTTTATCAGTTCTCATGGTTGATGCATTTTATTTTAACGGAGTCCTGTTGGCTCATCTGGGAGTTACAATATTTAATATCTTCAGCTGATTTCTTTCGTACCGTATGATGATTATTCTTGTTGATCAGAACCTATATTATTCTTGATATTGCTATCACTGTTTACACTTGCTGAGCATTGTCGGCTCACTCTTGCTTGTTTATTTTCTTCAGTTAATAGAGGAGATTAGTGGACCTGGTGTTGATGAGTTATCCTGTTCCAGCGAGAGGTGACATTCGAGTTGTTGGTTTCGCCGGGTAGTGGTTTGAGCTCGTCCGAGGTTGGTTAACTGATTCTATAGAAGGGCTTAGTTGTTATTAATTTGTATAATAATTTTATTCAGAGATTGGACTGTAAAGATGTAATTTGATAGTTGTTTCATACCATAACCTGTATGCGGTCTTGGATCAGGGGTGCTGTATTATATATTTGGCTTATATCCAGGTTTATGTTGTGTTGATTGTGGTTCGTGGCCCCAAATCTGTACCCCGGATTATGGGATGCCACAATTACTTAACAATTTTTCTGAAATATAAAATTTATTTTATTTAATATATGTATAAATTACATATTTTTTATAGTAATAAAATATTTACTAACTTATCAATCTTTAAGTTAAAGTAAATCAAAATTATACTATTATATATTACGAGATAATTTTCAAAAATTTCAACTAAAATCATACTTATAATATATAGTTATACATTATGGATTATTTTCATAAATACTTATTAAATAATTAATCACAAATTTAAATTTAAAATAAATCACAATTTTATTATTATATACTGACACATTTGTTCTTTGTGTCTCTCTCTATGTATAGAGTCATTTTCCATAATTGCGCATTTATTAATTGATTTTAAGACAAATATATTATTTTAGTACTTGAGTCCATTCATCTATATTATTCAATATAATATTTTAATATTACAAATTCTCAATCTACGATCGTAAGGTGAAATCTGGTTAGTTAAAAATTCTAATTTAAATATAGTAGTTACTTGATTCTATATATTCATATATTACATATTTTTCATTGTGAAAATATTTATAATAAATTAATATTTTAAATTAAAATCAATCAGGATTATAAAAATATTTTCGCAATATTAATTTTTCACTCTTTTGATTTACAATTAACAATAATTATATTATTATATATTACATTAACTTTCATAAATATATATAAGAACCAATTAGAATTTATCACTAAAATTAAATTAATCATCTAATTCGCATCCTAATTTACTTATCATGATTAATTAACAATTTTTTAGAAATACAAAAATTATTTTATTTAGTATATGCATAAATTACATATTTTTTATAGTAATAAAATATTTACTAACTTATCAATCTTTAAGTGAAAGTCAATCAAATTATACTACTATATATTACATGCTAATTTTCATAAATATCAACTAAAATCATACTTATAATATACAGTTATTTATTATTGATTAGTTTTCATAAATACTTATTAACAGAATAATCACAAATTTTAATTTAATAAATCCGAATTATATTATCATATACTGACACATTTGTTCTTTGCGTCCTTCTCTACGTATAGAGCCCTTTCCCATAATTGCATATTTATTAATTGATTTTAATACAAATATATTATTTTAATACATGAGTCTATTTCATCTATTTTATATAACATAATATTTTAATATCTCAAACTCTCGATCTACGATCGTAAGGTGCAATCAAATTTAACTAAATTTGCAATTATTTAATTAAAAATGTTAAAAATTAAAAAATATTTACCACACTATTCTAAATGCACACTCAAAATTTAAGTTACATAAACTTTTAAATTAATCAATTATAAAAAAAGGGTAGATTCAACCAATTTAAATTTTAAAATGAATTTTAAACCAGACATCTTTAACATTTTACTTACCAGTATTTTTTAGTTATGCAACAATTAATGGGACAAACAAATTAACCTAACAATATATTTGAATTATTCAAAATATTAAATGCACTATTAAATAGTATTAGATATTATTTTGTGTATAAATTATCAATCAAAAAATGAAATTCATTACAGAGCCCGTGAAAACATTGCTAGTAAATATTTTCATAACAAATTGGTCAACTCAGCGCAATTTTTTTTATAAATCACTATTTTTTTAGAAAGAATTAATTCATCAATAAAAGGTCATACAACATTGACAGAAAACATTTTTTGGACAAACACGTATTAAAATAGATCATATCAAGGTTTTGTTCATCCAAACTACCATCAGATCTTAAAATGTGGTACATCCCTAGTTTATATCACTAATATATATAGCCTTTTTGGTGAGACGATCCAAAAATTTATTGTAATCGTGAGGAAAATAAATATCTCATTTATCATAACGTATTCGAACAATCGACCATAACTGCGATTCTATACTATGCAAATCAATGAACCAAATAACAAAATCATGCAGATTTAAGATCCCGGATACCAAACTAAAAGAACCTACTCTGACAATAAGAAAAAACAAAACCCAATATATGGGTAGATGAAATCCACTAATGTGGTACTAGACCCTCAATAAAGAGATATATTTATTGAAAAATAATTGGAGTTATCATTCACAAGGAGAAAGTACAAAATCCAATATATTAATAGACTTCCCCATAATTTGTTGTAATCATGAGGAAAATATATATCTGATTTGTCATAATGTATTCGAACAACCGAACATAACTGCGATTCTATACTATCCAAATCAATGAACCAAATAACAAAATCATGCGGATCTAAGATCCCGGATACCAAAATAAAAGGATCTGCTCTCACAAAGAGAAAGAACAAAACGTAATATATGGGTAGACAAAATCCACTAATGTGGTACTAGACCCTCAGTAAAAAGATATATTTATTGAAAAAGAAAGTAAAATTAAGGAAAAGAAACGGGAGTTATCATTCAAAAGGAGAAAGTAAAAAATTCAATTTATCAATAAAATTCAAAGTTATTTTTTAAATCTTATTTTGCGTGTATGGATGACACCAGGTTGGATTCAGTCCGAATTTTGTAAAATCCAAACCCATATTCAAATATTTTCGGGTTTTAAAAATAAATCAAAATCCAAAACTCAAATATCCAAAACCAAATTCTTCGAGTTCGGATTAGATCTGATTTTTTCGGGGATCCAAAATTAATAATAATATAGTCAAATTTAAAATAATTGCCACACACAAACAATGCTAAGTATATTTATAAAATAATTAAATATTAAAATGATTAAATTAAGTAAATAGTCAAATGTAACAGATTATATGAATTGACATAATAAGTAAAATTTAAAATATGTTATACAACACAAATGAAAATTTTATGTAAAATAAAGAAGATTACATCTTATATATTGCAATAAAACTTGAGATTGAGAAATAGACGTTCTAATTACTAAATTAGTATTGACTAAATCCAATGAAATATTTGAATAAAATTAAATAAATAATATGTCTTACATCCAAAATATTACATATAGTAATTTCAAATTATGATATTACATTATTTATGTATTGGGTTTCGATGTTGGACATGGTTTCGGATTTCAGATCAAATATCGGTTCGGTACAACTGAAATTCAAATCCAAATCGAAGCTATTTCGGATTTAAAATTTAAATCCCAATCTAAATCCAAAAATGCGGGTTCGTTATATCCAAAATTTTGAATTTCAGGTAAGGTACCATCAGATCGAATTAATTTGTCATCCCTATTTATGGGTAAAAACAATTAATATTTAATCTACCATATTCTAATAGAAAAGAAAAGAAATTCAACATACAAACTCCCAAACTGGATAAACACATTTTAAGTTGGCATTAAAAATAAGCTGATTGCAATCACAATATATATATATATATATATATATATATATATATATATATATACATATAATACATACACATTATTGTATTTAAGGTGGAAATTTATGCTTAGATTAGATGAAAGTTTCCTTTGTCATAACTACGTCCATTTAACGGATTATGCATAGTAGAGATCCTTTCTCGTATCGCTGAAACATGCAACCCTTTTTAAAGAGACAATCTAATAATTTATAACGGTCGTTATATATATATATATATATATATATATATATATATATATTATTGTATTTAAGGTGGCAATTTATGCTTAGATTAGATGAAAGTTTCCTTTGTCATAACTACGTCCATTTAACGGATTATGAATAGTAGAGATCCTTTCTCGTATCGCTAAAACATGCAACCCTTTTTGAGAGACAATCTAATGATTTATAACGGTAGTGAGAAATTAGTGTTTATGAATTTTTAATATGTATTCGAAAAATTGATCTCGACCCATCCAAATTTTTTGAATGAAATAATATAATAAAAATTCTTGAAACCCACAATACTACACATTTAAATTTAACAAATTTCCAAAAGAACAAAACTTAAAATATGGGTAAAAGACTTATGAACTTGATAGAAAGATTCTAAAAAATGAGAGATATCAAATTAAAAACTAAATAAAAAAAAGAGGGGTTTAGAACGTTTCAGCGGGGGATGTGAATGTTTTGACAATTGTTTGATAACATTAAGATTAATGCAATTGGTGTAAATTGACGAGTGAGTAATTTTATACTTAAATTAATTACATTCTAATGAAATTATCTTATTTTTTTTTCTAAATAATGATTAAAATATATAATATGATTATATTAATTAATTAATAAATTTTACCGTTCGGTACGTAGCACGGGTAGAACGCTAGTAAATATAAAAATATCTTTTAACATATTAGAAGTAGAATAAGTGTTCGAATTTATAGATGAGAAGAGTTCAAATTTATAAGGAAGGCATATAATTAAAAATTCTATTGGAAGTAGATTAAGTATTTAATTATAAGGCATAAGATTAAATGGTCTATTGGAAGTAGAATAGGAGTTCGAATAAACACTAATAAATATAAAAAAATCTTTTAACATAATAGAAGTAGAATAGGTGTTCGAATATATAGATGAGAAGAGTTCGAATTTATAGGGAAGAAATGTAATTAGAAGTTTTATGGGAAGTAGAATAGGTATTTATAAGTCATATATGATTAAAAGTTCTATTGGAAATAGAATAGGGGTTCGAATTTATAGAGAATAAGAGTTCGAATTAATAGAAAAACATATAATTATAATTTCTATTGGAAGTAGAATAGGTATCTGAATATATAGAGGAGACATATAATTAAAAATTTTATTGGAAGAAGAACATAAGGACGGTGGTGAAATCTTTTACGATATTCTAAAATTATGTATTTCTTATACAAGTTATTTATACTTCTATTAGGAATTTTTTTTCATACATCCAATACTAATCTCATAAAAAAAGTCTTCGTATTTAAACAGAAAAAATGTGTTAACATAATAAAACAACATTCACATGCGATAACCTAAATAAATACATGAGTATCTATGATTGCCACTTTATCCTTCAGTTTCTTCAATCTGCCTGTCTGTTTCTTGGGCCTCCTCTTAATTGTCGGTCTATACCTCCTTGAATAATGTTCCTGTTGGTAAGAGGGATCAATAGAACGAAGGCTCGATGTCTGATCAGAATGTAAATGTCCTGCAATTTCACCACTACAATTGGTTATCGCTATAGCTTGTGGAACCTGTGTAATGGCCCTGAGTACTGCTAGAAACATAGCTTCCCTCACTTTCACTGCTAGCAGTGATAGGTGAATGGTAGTTGCTTTAACTGTGATCCTTCAGTAAATACTCTTCGCTATCATGGTAACTAGTACTATCCTGCTGAGTTGTCCAGCTAGAGGATGAGCTTCGAGGTGAAGTTCTGAAATTTGATTCTTGCTGATCGGACAAAATCAGTCTCTGTTTGCCCTTTCGGTTAATCTTCTTATTTACTTTGCCTCTATCATTTTCCATCTGATCTCCATACATAACAGGATCTCAGAGAGTTTGACTCATAGTTTTTCGACGAGGCAGAACTTTGATTGTTATACTATAAGATTAAAAAAATCCGTGCATTGCACGAGTTCTAAGGTAGTAAAACTAAATTGAATTTTAAAGAATGATAGTAGAAACCGAACTTAAACTATTAATCTCCATCGTTGGTACTAATTTATGAAAATAGGAAAATTTAAGTGAACTTAAGATTTGGTTTTTAATTTTATTTTAATTATCTTTCAAAAAATTATTAATAATTAAAATAAAAATTTGCCTTTTTTTTAAAAGAAAATAAAAAGTTGTACCAGGAGGGAGGAGGGAGTATTTATTTTTACTTGTATTGGGTTTATGAAATAAATGTAGCTTATGTCATACTAGACCTCCCATACATTTATTTACGATAAGTTAAACAAATCTAGGGTTCAAAAGGGGATGGGGAAGAGATTGGAGAACTATTGCTATAACTGTGAAGATCGCTTTGCTACTCAAGATGGTATTGACAGCCACAACAAAGTTAAGCATCGTGATATGTATAAGAAAGGGAACCCACTTATATGTGATGTATGTGGTTCCATTTTCCCAAATCAAGTGGTTTTGAATGCTCACGACACTAATAAACATCATGTAAGTATTTAGAGCTTGTTTTGTTTAAAATTATACATTATATATTGTTTTTTGATGTGCACCGTACATGTTTGAATAAATGTTTCTGTGTAAGTAATTGTTGTTGCACAATTTATAATATTGATTAGAAGCCATTTGATGAAAATTCAACCCTTCTGTCAATGGTGGATATTCCATTACATGTTGTATAATCGGTTGCCTACCCTCACCATTGTAATTTAGGGATGCCCTTGCCAAATTGTTCCCATAGATTACACTGCCTGGAGTCCCTGCCGTCATCGGATAATTATTAACAGCATTCAACATAGGAGTATTATGCACAATGTTCGACGTGCCACTAGCATATTCATTACCAAACTTAACCATCGCTTGATAAGCTGCTGAACTGGAAATGGCATTAGAATTGGCACCCGAACTTGATGTGAAGCTATCTGGTAAATTTACTGCATCAGGAACGATAAATCCAACTAGCATCATAAATGGTAAATTCAAACTATTCACGAAATAAATTTCAAATTTTCAAATTTTGAATACAAAAAATTGTTCTTTCAGAATTTATGACTCTACTAAAATTCAATAAAAAAATTACCACCACCACTAATGCTATTACTACTATACTCACACTTGATTCCTAGTCTCATTCTTCAGTACGATTACCATCTCAAAATATAATTTATAGGTAATTGACATTACTGCTAAATATTGTTTATATGATAATTTTTCACTAATTGAATACAGAATATTCTCAATTAAATACGTGAGATTGATTTTTTCAAAAAGAAGGGAAAAAAGCTAAGATAAAATATTTATTAATCTAAAACACATGCTTTTATACTACTTGGATAAATGGATGGATTTCGATAATTCAAATCTCATCAATATTTGATTTTAGTACATTTCAGATATAGTTCCCAGAGATTCATACATTATTTATATTATATTCATTGGATTTATTTGTTATTTACTGCTGTTGTGCTTGATATTTATTGTTTGTACTTGATATTTACTGCTGTGGATTTTATGAAATCAAACTGTTTGTTGAAATATCATTTGGAAGCATATATTATTTCTCGACATTATAGATAGTTATGACTTGTTATTTATGCTGTTGTCCTTGTTATTTACTGCTGTAATTTTTGGCAGTCAAGATGTTCGTTTGAATGTCACTTAGAAACAAATGTTTTGACATGTTGTAATTGTTGGATAGGAAATAACAAAATAAATTTATGAATATTATTGCTAAACTTATTATGATGATGATAACGACTTTACAACCAAGGTTTTCGTTTTGATATCACTTACAAACATATCATCATCATCACTTAAATATATGCTCACATGTGTTTTAACATGTTGTACTTGTTGAATGGGAAATAACAAAACAAATGAATGAATATTATTGCTACACTTACTCAAGTTTTGATTTTAGACAAAGAAATGTATTGAAGATGACAATAGAACTTTATTATTGCATGTTTACAAGAATATTTTCAAGAAATAATAAGAATGTCAAGTTATATAAAACTTTACCAATGCATTTACTTTAAATATAAATATCTTTTAAATATATAATTCTCTTCAACATACATATTATCAATAGAATTCGCTATCAACAGAATCTTAGATAAACCTTTACAAACACACATACTAAATAAATTAATTATCTAATTTAACTATTCGCATACTGGATGCTTGTTTTTCATATGAGCTTCAATGGCACACTTGGTATACCAGCTGCTGCAATGCTTGCACTCAACTGGAGCCTCTTTCTTGAAAGCATTGGTGTGAGTATCCTATTGTGTTTTTTATCTCTTTCTCGGTATCGAAAAGTTTAGGACAAATATAACAGTAGAATTCTTTCATTTTGTTGTTATTTGGTATCCAACTAGGATGTAATAACTAAAATTTGTAGAGGCATTTTATCAAACACATTGAGTGCAATCTAATTCATAGATGTTCATATTTAATTAAAGGTACTAGATTTTTAAGCATAACTTTACAGATGTTCATATAAGTAATAATCACATATAAGTAATAGATTTTCAAGCATATAAATATGCTCACAAAAGAACATCTATGACTAGTTATTTATATAGGTCTGTCAATCCTCTTATTAAGGATAATATAGAAATGTGAGGGACATAAAGGACCAGATCATTACTAATACACAACACACTAAACAAGGAAAAACAGCTTTATAAATATGCAATTAGTAAATATGAATATGCAATTAGCATACAACATCAAATATAAAGCTCATCTGAACATTAACAATTACTAATACACAGCACACCAAATAAGGAAAAGCAGCAATATTAATATGCAATTAATAAATATGACAGCATAGATTAAAAGACACAGTGCTTCTATGTTCTAAAAGTTCAAACTAGCTCATCTTAACTTACAAGTGTCCATGTCCCTAAGTTTACTTACAACTATATTCACCTAAAAAAAACAGTCAAGAGATTCTGCACCATGATTTCTCAACAATGTCTTTCTGTTGATTACAATGCTGCAAATTACAATCATGCCTAAGAGGCCAAGAGAGACAAAAGATAGGGATAAATATATTTATAAAAGAAAAAGACAAGCTCGGACAAATTTCTGAAATCCTAAATTAAGCCATTACACTTTGAAAGTGTTGGGTATAAATTAACTATAACAACAATGAGGCAGTGATATATATATTAAACAAGAACAGGCAATTAACCAAATAACGAAACAAAACACGAAGGCAGAAACAAGAGTATAATCAGAGACTGTAATTAACGAAAAAACAAGAATACTTATCTCCCACAGAAGCTTTAGCAACAACTGATCAGAGAGAGAATAACAGCTGAGTCACCAAGCCCTTCGAGAAGACTTGGCTGTTCTTGAAGAAATTATTGCCCCACTTATGTTGTGATTGGGTTGCAGCAATATCGCTTCCACGATAAAACAACAATAGATCAAAGTGTTCACAAATACACCAGTGATCAACAGCGACCAGCACCTCAGTTCGCCTGATAGTTATGTATATAAACTGTATGTATTAAGAGAGAGAGAGAGTAGCAGCGAAAAGAATAAGGTAGATAGGGTTTTCTATCCTTAGAAGTATATATCAACGTTCTATTCTTTATGTATATAATACCAAAAATAAACGTAATTTATCCGTATTTGATGTCCGTCGGGATTTGGCCCATCAGTATTTGATGTCTGACCAGGTCCATCAGGATTTAATCCAAGTACTGATCTAGTCCATCAGAATTTATCCAAATACAGATCCAATCAGTATTTCCTGCTGTAAACAAATAAATCTGAAATCAGTTAAAATAAATCAATATTCCAGGTAATAAAATTCCTCGCCCAGGTCACCTCGCGTACGCGAGACACCGAGACATTCGCCCAAATCGCCCTTCGACCCGAGTCGTGTCGTGTTGTGGCGTGGCGAGGTGGGCGGCGACGGCGCTTGTGTGTGCGCGAGGCCCACACAACAGCCATGCACACCCACATGCCTTAATAGTTGTGCACTACACTTGCACATGGAGCTATATAAAGCCACCAACCTTTCATTACCAATGCTATGTGGGATACAAGTTATTTCAACTAAACAACCCACATAACCCATTTCAAACATCCTTCTTTCAACTCAATTTATTTATGGATTTCACTAAGAAAATGTCTTAGATCCAAACATAAAAGTTAAATCCTCATTACAAGGAACAACCTTCACTTGTTAGTTTCCGGAAATTTCATTAAGAACATATTATAAATATGCCTCAAAATTTCCATTTTCTAACAATCCCCCACAAATCCATACAGAAATGCATATCTATCCTCATCATGATTTGGTTTTCAGAGTAGGTACCCTTCCAGGTTTGAACCTCCTAAGTCCTCTACTTTGATGGCTACCAGATACAGATGGAATGTTTCACCTTGAATCTTTATCCGTTTGGTGTAACCACACTCCATAGACGACGACAAGTCAAAGGCTATGGTGCTAATCTACGGCTTTGAGACGTTGATGGTCATGTCTCGATCCTGTTCGTTGAATGCTTCGAGGAATAACCCTTTCCTCTAATTGCGGCCACACAATTACATTCGCTTAGTTGGGCATCTCCAGAAATGTACTGCTAGCATCTCGTCATATGACTTGACCCCATTCAGAGTTCAAATAACTCTTGCTATTCTGGCAATGACAGTACCTTATAGGTTTACAAGGGATAGACTCCAGATACGTGAGTATCAATCTATGTAGTAAAGGTACAACCAATTCACCCTTACAACTTGTTATTACTACATTGAATACACTTTCGAGGGATCTTTTCTCATGTGTATAGGGTTCCCGCTGTAGATGAATCACTATGAGCTATCAGTCTCATCCCCAACCTAGACTTAAGGACAACATCATGCTCAAGTCCCTTAGTCAAAGAATCAGCTAGGTTATCTTGAGTTCCAACAAACTCAACAACAATAATCCTTTCAGACATTAGACCCCTTATAGACTTCAGTCTAACTTGGATATGTCTCTTTGTTTTCATGTTATACTTCTTGCTGTTAATCTTGTCGATAGTTGTACGGCTATCACAATGAATAGCAAAAGCAGGAAGTGGTCAGCTTACTACAGGTAATACTGACATAAGTCCATGTAACCATTCAGCCTCTGACCCCGTGGCATTTAATGGACATAACTCAGCCTCAAAAGTAGACCGAGTTATAATAGTCTGTCTAGAAGACTTCCAAGACACTGCTCCACCCGCAAGGGTAAACAAGTATCCAGTCACTCCACTGGAACCAGACTTCTTAGCTATCCAACTTGCATCAATATATCCCTCTATCACTCCAGGAAACCTCCTGTAATGCAAGCCAAGATAGATGGTGCCTTTTAGATATCTAAGTACTCTATCAAGAGCATCCCAATGAGTCTTGTTTGGATAGCTTGTATATCTTGCTAACTTAGACACTGAATATGAAATATCCGGCCTAGTACCATTAGCAAGATACTGCAAACTCCCAATAATATGAGAGTACCTTAACTGAGACACAAGAATTCCTGAACTATTCTTGACAAGGGCAACTTTAGGATCATACGAAGTACTCGCGATTCTACAATTTGAATAACCATACTTTTCAAGTATAGATTTCTCTATATAATGAGACTGTGACAAGGTTATTCCATCAGTTGACTGAGTCAACTTGATACCAAGAATCACACTAGCCTCTCCTATATCCTTCATATCATAGTGCCTTTTCAAAACACTTTGTCTCGTTAATAATCTCAATATTGGTTCCAAACAATAAAATGTCATCCACATATAGGCACACAATAATACATTCACTTCCTTTAACCATGTAATAGACACACTTGTCACTTTCATTTAGTACAAATTCTCATTCTAAAACAGTTTCATCAAACTTTTTATGCCAGTCTCTAGGAGCTTGTTTTAAGCCATATATAGACTTGATTAACTTACATACTTTCCTTTCATTACCAGAGGCAACAAATCCTTCAGGCTGATCCATATAAATCACTTCTTCAAGTTCACCATGAAGAAAAGCTGTCTTTACATCTATTTGATGGATGATAAGACCATGTACAGAAGCCAATGCTACAAGCATTCAGATTGTTGTCATTCTATTAACTGGAGAGTATGTATCAAAGTAATCAATGCCTTCCTTTTGCTTAAAGCCCTTAGTTACCAGCCTAGCCTTATACTTATCTATTGAGCCATCTAGGTTCATCTTCCTTTTGAATACCCATTTACATCTTATAGTAGAACACCCAGGAGGTAGATCAACCAACTCCCATGTTCCGTTAGAAATAATAAAGTCAATTTCACTTTTTACAACACCTTTCCAGTACCTTGATTCAGAAGAATCCATGGCCTGTCGAAAAGTTAAAGGTTCATCCTCGATATTGTAAGTAATAAAATCACTTCCAAAATCCTTGGCTACCTTTGCACGCTTACTCCTTCTAGGTTCCTCTACTTCATCAAGAGTAGAGCTACTACTAGGATTTGCCCCCAAATTTATCATCCTTTCCACATGATCAGGAATGGAACTCGATGTGTGAGTGGGATCATCATTAGAAATACCTTGAGGTATACCAGTCTTCATAGGGAATACATCTTCAAAGAATGTTGCATCATGAAATTCACCTATAGTGTTAGCCACTATACCGTCTATGTCAGATTTTAACACTAAAAATCTCATGGCCGTAGTGGTTTCAATATAGCCCAGAAAGATGCAATCAACAGTTTTCGGCCCTAGTTTCTTTCTCTTGTGTTCAGGGACAAGTACCTTTGCAAGGCACCCCCACACACGAAGATACTTTAGACTAGTTCTTTTCTCTATCCATAATTCATAAGGTGTCTTGTCCATATGTTTTAGAGGAACTCTGTTCAGAATATGGAAAGCCGTATTCAGAGCCTCCCCCACATGTACTTAGGCAACCCCGAATTAATCAATATACTATTGATCATATCTTTAAAAGTTCTGTTCTTTCGTTCTGCCACCCCATTAGACTCAGGTGTGTATGGTGGAGTTACCTCATGAACTATACCATTGCTCTTGCAAAATTCATTAAACGAGGTACTCATATACTCACCACCTCTATCAGATCTCAAACGTTTAAGTACTTTACCAGTTTGTGTTTCAGCTTCAGTTTTGAACATAATGAATTTTTCTAGTGCTTCATCTTTATGTTTAAGCAAATAAACATAACAATATCTACTACAATCATCTATAAAGGTAATGAAATATCTATTATGTTCCTTGGTCAAAACACCACCAAATTCACATATGTCCATGTGCACTAAATCTAACACATTCGAATCCCTAACCACATTATGAAAGGGTTTCCTAGTTTGTTTAGCTGTCACACATACTTGACATTTAGATTTATTATCAATGGCATATTTTGGAATCAACTCTAAATTCATCATATTCTTTAGAGCACCAAAATTCAAGTGACCAAGACGTGCGTGCCACAAATCAGATGATTAAACATAATTAACAGAAGGAGCAACATTATCATTAATTAAACTACCCAAAACAGGCTCAACATTTATTAAAAACAATCCATCAGACAAGTAACCTTTGCCAAAAAAATACACCAGTATGTGTAATAACTACTTTATTACATTTCAAAGAAAGTTCAAATCCATTTTTAACTAAACAACTTCCACTTATTATATTTCTACGAATATCAGGAACATGATGCACTCTAGTGAGGGATAGAACACGCCCAGAAGCAAACTTCAGGTCCACGTTTCCTATTCCACGAACTTGAGCTGCACTCGGATTCCCCATTGTCACAGTCATTCCATGAGTTTGTTGATAAGATACAAACAAAGTAATATCAGTACAAATATGTACATTAGCTCTAGTATCAATCAACCATTCATGAGACGAATAATTGGAAAGTAGTAGAGGGTTGTAGGTTACGTACCCATTGTCTATTTCAGAAGCGACAGCCTCACCAACAACCATGTTAACCACAGGCCCACCAGTGGTTCCAAGCACAGTATTAGCTTGTGCTCCCACAACAGATTTCTTAGCTTTCTTAACAGGACAGTCGTTGCTCCAATGACCAACCTGTCCACAAAACCAACATGGTTTGTTTGCCTTTGGTTTCTTAGCCTTGTTCTTGTCTTTATTAGGCTTAGTGTTTTCCTTCTTAGTGACATTCTTTCTTTTCTGTCCTAGAGTCACTACATTCACCTTCGAACCCCCAGCATGTTCAACAGGCATCACATGTCCCTGTTTGGACTTGTGTTGTTCCTGCACAGAGATGTCCAACATCAGGTTTGTCCAAGTGATCTCTCCTTTCTGTCTTTTCAGGGAGAGAGCAAAATCTTCCCAAGACTTAGGGAGCTTTTCAATCACAGACATAACCTTTCTCAGGAAGGTCCATACCGGACTCCTTCAAAGCATGCACCAACGTCTCAAACTCATGCACCTGCTCAGTCATGGATTTAGTATCCACCAATTTAAAGTCAAGGAACCTAGCCACAGAATACTTTTCCAACCCTTGCGAATCAGTATTATGTGTCTGGTCAAGCTTCTCCCATAAGAGCTTAGCAGTATAGGAGTCAGATGAATAAACATCAAATAGAATGTTCGCTAAAGCTGCCAAAATTGCAGCCCTAGCCACCCCATCCTTCTCCTCCCACATGGCATAAGCCTTAACAGTTTCAGCCTTTTCCTTAACCACAACTGGTTTCTCATACTGTACCACCGGCCATAGACCCTTTACCGTAAGCCACAGTTTCATCTTATTCTGCCAACGAGAAAAACTAACACCCCCACCGAATTTATCAGGCATTCCTGATAAATCAATAGGCTATGGAAAACGGTACGTGGTCCAATCAATGGTAGGTACAGTAACACCAGACCCAGAGCTAGTCTAAAAAATAGGAGATTCAGTTTCGTTAACCATCTTGTTAATTAACAATATATAACACAAATAATCTCTTCAAGATTGTTGGGTATAAATTAACTATAACAACAATGAGGTAGTGATATATATATTAAACAAGAACAGGCAATTAACCAAATAACGAAACAAAACACGAAGGCATAAAAAAGAGTATAATCAGAGACTATAATTAATGAAAAACAAAGAATACTTATCTCCCACAGAAGCTTTAGCAACTATTGATCAGAGAGGGAATAATAGCTGAGTCACCAAGCCCTTCGAGAAGACTTGGCTATTCTTGAAGAGATTATTGCCCCACTTATGTTGTGATTGGGGTGCAGGAATATCGCTTCCAGGATAAAACAGCAACAGATCAAAGTGTTCACAAATACACCAATGATCAACAGCGACCAGCACCTCAGTTCGCCTGATAGTTATGTATATAAACTGTATGTATTGAGAGAGAGAGAGAGAGAGTAGCAGCAAAAAGAATAAGGTAGATAGGGTTTTCTATCCTTAGAAGTATATATCAACGTTCAATTCTTTATGTATATAATACCAAAAATAAACATAACTGATACTCCATAAAAGGAAAGTAAATATTCTGATTTAATTTCATTAACTACAGCATCAGGATTTATTTCAGTTACAAAAGCATCAGGATTTGACCACCGTCAGGATCAAGATTCGGTACTCATCAGGATCTGTTGTCCGTCAGGATTTGGCCCATCAGTATTTGATGTCTGACCAGGTCTATCAGGATTTAATCCAAGTACTGATCCAGTCCATCAGGATTTATCCAAATACTGATCCAATCAGTATTTCCTGTTGTAAACAAATAAATCTGAAATTAGTTAAAATAAATAAATATTCCAGGTAATAAAATTCCTCGCCAAGGTCGCCTCGCGTACGCGAGACGCCGAGACATTCGCCCAAATCGCCCTTCGACCCGACCCGAGTCGTGTCGTGTCGTGGCGTGGCGAGGCGGGCGGCGGCGGCACATGTGTGTGTGTGCACGAGGTCCACACAACAACCATGCACACCCACATGCCTTAGTAGTTGTGCACTACACTTGCACATGGAGCTATATAAATCCACCAACCTTTCATTATCAATGCTATGTGGGATACAAGTTATTTCAACTAAACAACCCACATAACCCATTTCAAACATCCTTCTTTCAACTCAATTTATTTATGGATTTCACTAAGAAAATGTCTTAGATCCAAACATGAAAGTTTAAGTCCTCATTACAAGAACAACCTTCACTTGTAAGTTTCCGGAAATTTCATTAAGAACATATTATAAATATGCCTCAAACTTTCCATTTTCTAACAGAAAGTTCAGTTAGATATGTGATGAGCAAGGAATTGTACCTTGAATTAATGAATCGGTGGAGAGAGAGCTGGTTAGTGATGAATCGGGTGATGAATTAGGAAGGGTGGTGCCAAATGCAGGTCTTTTTTATCAAATGCAGTTTGGTTATATTACCTAAAAATCCTTGTCTATTAAATGCTTGAAACCCTAATAAATACATCTAGATATACGTACACTGATTGCATGCAATTTTTGTTGTGTATACTAGCTTATAAACCATGCGTTGCACGATTCCTTTTTTAATATTTATAATTATATTAATTTTTTCAATTTTACATGTTATTAGTTTACATATTAAATTATTATTAAAAAATTGATATATATAAGATTTTACACATTTGATTTAATATTTGTACTCTATCTTGATTTCTTAAAATTTGATTTGGACGATTTTACAGCCCATGTGAAATTAACAAAATAATCTTTAATTTAGTGATGATTTAACAATTATTTTCCAATTAAACCTACGCAAAAATTGACGATTTTTTACGTTGAAAATTTTATTTGATTTATGAATTCTACTTATAATTCATTTTTATTATCAAAATGCCCTTGTAATTATTTGAAGATAGTTCTACTAACAATAAAATACAATTTTAATTATAAGTGTAAGAGAGATTTTGTCCAAAATTTTGATAATCGGTAGTCTGGTCCTTCGTACGACAAAGATCTTAAAATAAATAGATGAAAATCGTTGGATCTAGTATAACAAATTATTTTATATTTTAATATATTATAAACTAAAAAGTATATTTATATTGAAATACAAAAATGTATATGTCAATTCATAAATCATATATAATTAGGTTTTTCTACATTAAATAACATAATTAATGTAGGATTTATACATTGAATAGGATTAATGTAAAAATTCGTAATTATATTTTCTCTTGAGATTTTGAGTGTTTCCATTTGAATAATAATTAGAGTATTTACCAAAAATACTAGGTTTAATGTTTCTATTTGCAAAAATACCATCTTCTTTAATTAATTGCATATTACTATCTTATACTTTCTTAATTACAATTTTACTAAACTAAGTTTCAAAATTATAAAAATACTAACCCTCCCCCCTCCCCCCTCCCCCCTCCCCCCTTGCTGCCTAGCCGACTTCAACACTTTTTTTTTAAGGTGGGGTGATTTTGGTGGATTTGGGTTGCAAGGCCCCGTCAGGGGCCATGTTCGACTGAATGCAACCACATGCAACTGTTTTTTTAAGGTGGGTGATTTTGGTGGATTTGGGTTGCAAGTCCCCGCCAGGGCCATATTCAACTGAATGCACCTGAAAAATGAAAGTTTCATTCATTTGCATGTGGTTTGCAGTCAGAAATTTAGTTGCATGTGGTTGGTTGCATAAGAAAGTTTCAAAAAAGAGGTCGAAAATGACAACTGAAAAATGAAACTTAAAATCAGAAATTTAGTTGCATGTGGTTGTATTCATTTGCAAAATTAGTTGCATGTGGTTGCATTCACTTGCATACGAAAGTTTCATTTTTCAGTTGTCATTTTCGACCACTTTTTTGAAATATATATATATATATATATATATATATATATATATAAGTAGGGATTTAGAGAAAACTTTTTAGATAAAAAACTTAAGATACGATCTACACCATTGATTACATTTATTTTTAAAATAAATGTTATAATGGCAAAATAGTAGTACTAAATATAAGTGAAATTGTTAAAGGTAAAATAAATAAATAAGGAAATTATCTTTTGAATTTACGTGATTGATTTGCAAGGTCACAAGTTTAGGAATCAATTAATTAATCATAGTATACATGGTAATGATCAGATTCTTCTTATCCTTGTTCCCATAAATAATTTAAGCAGAAACTTACTACAATAACGGAATGCAAAGGAATGCAAGAAGATCTTTTGTGATCAAATAGAATTAGGAATTTAAATTCAAAAGATAGAAAATTTCCTAAGGAATCTAACATAAATAAACTACAAGATTTATATTTATTAAGTGTTCCATTATAAAATAGTGTTCGAATAAGTGTTATATAAGGTTATATTAATTATCAGTTTCAAAAAAAAAAAAGGTTATATTAATTATGTGTTCTATTATAAAATTATATTAATTATGTGTTCTATTATAAAATAGTGTTCGACTAAGTGTTCTCTTTTAAATGTTATATTAATTATGTGTTCTATTAAAAAATATTAAATGTTATATTAATTATGTGTTTTATTAAGTGTTATGTTATGTGTTCTATAAGGTTATATTAATTATGTGTTGTAAGTGTTCTATTATGTGTTCTATTAAATGTTATATTAATTATGTGTTCAATTAAAAAATATTAAATGTTATATTAATTATGTCTTTATTAATTGTTCTGTTAGTGTTCTATTAGTTACGTGTTTTTAAAAAAAATATTTAATGAAAGACGAGAAATTTAAATATTTAAATAATAGTAGAATCTTACAATATAGTCGATAAAAATTGCATCGAAATCTTAAATCACTTATAAGGCTTTCTATAATATTATAACTAAAAGATAGTAAAATCTTATAATTTATCTATTAAGAAAGTAATATTGAAATTCTTATGAGTTTTCTGTAAAATGTATTATTATTTATTTGAATATATTATTTTTAATTTTAAAAAATATGAAATAAAAGTTCTGATAAGTGTTTTACTATTTAACTTTTTGATTATCTTTAAACAAGATTCAATTTTTAAAAGAAAAATGTTAGTTATCCAAATTGGTACCCAAAATAATTCCCAAATGCGCATACACACCAACCTCCACAATCAAAAATTTTCAATCTGCCAGTCAACCGGGAACAAGGGTACGGGATACCTAGCATTACTCTTTTTAAAAAATGAAAATATTAAAATCCTACATGTGTTTGAAGCTTTTATATATCTTTCTACTAAGTATTCAATTATGTGTTTATTATCCGTTCTTCCTGTTACGTGTTTGTGTTCTATTAGGTGTTTATGAAGTGTTAATAATTATGTGTTCTATTAAGTTTACTATAATTTATTAAACTTTTAAAAAAATATTTAATGAAAGGTGAAATTTTTTAAAGTATTTAAAAAACAGTAGTATCTTACAATAGTGGATGAAACATGCAATGAAATCTTAAATAATTTATTAGGCTTTGTATAATATGTATTTAAAAAACAGTAGTATCTTACAATAGTGGATGAAACATGCAATGAAATCTTAAATAATTTATTAGGCTTTGTATAATATCATACCTGAAGATGCTAAAATCTTATAATTTATTTATTAAGAAATGATAATGAAATTCTTATGAGTGTTCTGTAAGATATAGTATTCATTCTTTCAAATATAATATTATTTATTTTAATAAATATAAAAACTAAATTTCTAATGTTTTTCTGATTTTTTTTTTGCTAAATCGAAAATATATAGATAACAGGCAAGCCTGGAAAGTACAGAAGGGGAACATAGGTGCAATACATAAGAAACCTAGATAGAGACTACTAAATAACACTAACTATTACTTAGATCACTGGAAAGGATTGAAATCAAAACACTGGGAAAATGTGAGATTCCAATCATTGTAACCCAATTCTAGATTTAGTCCTTAGGAGCCCTTTGCTGCTCATCTTGTTTAGCCATCTCCATCAGCACTTGCTCAACGTCCATTAGCTCCACTGATTCCATGTTCGAAGACTCTGGAACCTTTACTCCATTAGTTGCAGTGTCTTCTTCACTTTCTTTCGCCAGATCGGGGGCTGGATTATGCTGACTGTTTACTATCGTTCCCTTGCTCTTTGGTTGCACCTTAGGCTCGTTTTGGGCAGGTAACGCAGAACTCTCCTGGCCTTCAATAGTGCCCACAACTGGTGAAGGGAAATTCGGAACGATGGGGAATGGATCTATACCCTCGACCTGATCAGGATCTTGGAGAACTATTATAATAATTCCCTCTTCTAATTCTGCATTAGTGTTGTCCATTACTACACTTTGGATTGGGGAGAGAGGTGGTGATGCGTTAATGACTTCACCTTCACCAAGATTAGGTAGCAACTCCATTTCTGATTATCTTTAAATAAGATTCAATTTTTATAAAGTGGAAATATTAAAATCATGCATAGTATTTTTCTAATTTTTTTTAGATAAGATTTAACATAGTGTATTAATTAAATAATTATATTGAGATCTACCATGTGTTCTATTAATTGTTTTACTATGTGTTCAACTAAATATTTAGCTTAGTATTTTATAACATAATTGATTGATTATTCTTTAAATAAGATTTTAATGTGCACATTAAAATTTACATTAATTATTTTGAACTAATATTCAACATAGTCAAGGAATAATTTAAAGATCACTACAAGGATTTTTGCTTTAGACAACAGGCAAAACGTGTTGTCTGAATATACCAAAACTGTTGACTATTGAGAAGTCGTCTGATACACACCTCAGACAACACATAGCAAGCTGTTGTGTGAAAGTTGAAAGACAAGTAAAAGCCACCTGAAAAGTGTTGTCTAATACCCAGAAACAACAACACTTCTTTGGAAACCTCTTGTCAAAACTCCGATAACGCAACACTTTTTAACGAATATATTGTTGTTATTAAGCAGTAAAGACAATGGTTTTTAAAAGAAAGCCTATTGTTTAAGTGCAAAAGATACAATCGTTTACTTGATCAGGGTTGTTGTTGTATGTCACTATAGAGAATGGTTTCTTAGCAAAAACCATTTGTTTTATAGTTAGATGTACAACATGTTATCTCATATGGCATGTTGTTGTACAGTAGGAAGGATAACACTTTCTTAGTATATAACCATTGTTTGAAATTATTTCAAACAACGGTTTTGCAGAGTATAACATGTTGTTATTTGTTAAAAGAGACAACGGTTTAGTGGGTTTTAACCTGCAGTGTGTATTCTTCTCCCACATTACTTTGTTAAATGGTACATGTTGTTTGATCGCATTTTTTACAACTGTTAACATTAAGTAGTTTTTATTTTCCTGTTGTGTGAGTCATTTTCTCACAAGGGATTTTAATAAAAGCATTGCTTGATATATAATACAACAAGTGTTAATCATTGGTGGACATTGGCTAAAAGTATCTTAAACAATAGTTCTGGACATGTAAAGAAAACCAAACTACACTATAAGGTCATCAGAAGCAACATCCACACCATCACTATGTAACAAACTAAATGCCCTCAGTGACTTGTGTGAGTGTCTGGATGATTTGCTTCGATTGCCAGTTATGCATTCTTGCGATTCTGAAGATGTAAGACTTCTAAGAGAAGTAGAAGAAGTCAGCATTATGGTATTCGAGTCCCTTTTTTCATCAGTCTTTCCTGCAAAAAAAACATCAAAGAAAAATCATTGGTACATGGAGACAGTGAAGACAAAATCAATGAAGTTCAAAAGTTGCAAACTAACTTGGAAGCTCTGTACAAGCAGAAAATAAACATGCAATCGGATTTCTTGAAAATTCAAGAAACAAAAAAGTGTTTAAGTGCATTGGACATGAACATGCAACAATGTGAGGAAGATCTAGATTGTCTTTTCAGATCTTTGATCAAGAGTAGAGTCTCTATTAATGAAGCATGATTCCTGCAGATTGCAGTGTGCATCCTTAGTTTAATTAGAAAAACTAATTTAATCTTATTGCTGATGAGCATGATCTTAATTTACAAAAATTGTGTTAGTGCATTTATTATGCTTCATTGGCATTTAGTGCTTAGGTGTATCTTAGGCTGCTCGGAAGAGTTAGCATACAGTTTTTTCAAAAGTTTACTTAGAACAATTATGTCTTTTCCATATTGTGATGCCCCAACCTTATCAAGCCAGTCACTCGTATAGACTAGATTTCATACATTACCATCAAAACACACACAGAAGAAAAAATTTACCCAGTTTCGTTGAATAGCTGGTTGAGCTGATCCCATCTTTCCATGGTAATGCAACCATTCGAGAATCCAAAACGTCGAACATTCTTTCTGTTTTTGAAGTGTGGACATTTGGTGACTAGTCCAACTTTGTAAACAGTCTGATCTTCCAAAGATCCTCCAATTCTTATCCTCATGGGATTAAATGCTTCATGTAATACTTAGCAAAAAAAAATGCTTCATGTAATTCAGTTGTAAAGAGTTATAGAAGCCAACAAAACTATGTAGTTCAAACAATTGTGCATCACAATAGTACAAGGACTACAACTAATAGAAGCCAATATCACTTTTTTTTCCTCATTGATGAGACTAACATTAAACAGACTACAACTAACCATTTAAACATGTAAAATTTTGGTATACATTCGCTTCATTTTTATTTCAATTTCTTCTTTCGAAAGCACTAACACAATAAATGCACACTTCAAATAAATCCTTGACGAAGCAAAGGCCTTTTCAGCAACACACTTAAAGAATGCTGTGAAAGGAAAAATATCTCCCAACATGGCGAGAAAACTGAAATATGCCTTAGATATGCCTTTGCGTTGGAAATTACCAAGAGTGGAGGCTAGATGGTACATCAATACTTATGAGAAAGAAGAAAACATGAATCCTAATTTGCTTAAGTTGGCCAAGTTGGACTACAACATGCTGCAATAAATTTACCAGAAAGAAGTCAGGAAACTGGCAAGGTTCGTTCGTACTTGAATTTAGAATTTTATGTACAAATGTTTAATGAAACGTTGGACCCCCTTGCTCTTTAATTTATCTGACATAGCATTTTGCTATATATTTATTCATTTTATAAACATTTATCACAGTTGGTGGGTGGAGACTGGTTTAGACAAGATGACCTTTGCAAGAGACAGGTTATTAGAACATTATTTCTGGTGCAATGGAATGGTTCCAGGACCCGAATATAGTGCTTACAGAGACATGGGAACCAAAATACTCAGCCTGATGACAACCATTGACGACATGTATGATGTATATGGCTCTATGGAAGAGCTTGATCTCTTTACGGATTATGTTGACAGGTTTTAATGTTCAATAATTTCTTTGTTACATTTTCCCCTGCACTACTAATTAAATATTTACCCAGGCAATGTTTGTTTCCAGATGGGATATTACAGAAATCGACAAGCTACCAATGAGCATAAGGACAGTTCTTCTTGCAATGTTCAATACCACAAATGAAATAGGATACTGGACAATGAGGGAACGAGATTTTAACATCATACCTTATTTAAGTAAAGAAGTAAGAAATATATCATGTGTTTCACTAGTTGCATCTCGGCTTTAAGACCTTTGAGATTTTGGAATACCACAGTTTGCACGCCAATAGTGCAATCTTTCCAATCTTTTAACAGACACTCATCTTCGGTGACCTCATCAGAGTCCTTTGATGTCAAGGCCTAGAGACAAAGCAATATACAAATATTTCAAACACAAGAGATTGGCGTGGGAACGGTAATTAGTTATTAGTGAAAATTACTCACCGAGATCTGTAGTTTGCTCAAGTTGGGACCACTCCAAATCAAGCAGAGTAAGCAAGAAAGCACAGAGACATCAGAAATATCTGTACCAGCGACACTCAGGGTCTTCAGGAATTGTAGTAACTTCATTTGGAGAACCTCCGGCAATTAAGTACTGCAAAATATCTGGTAGGTCATGTAAATTAACCACATTCCCCAATGGTACGTACCTGAATTGAATATTGGTGTATAAACAACTCTTCTACATTCTGTAAAGACCAAATAAGTTCGGACACATTGTAGTTCATCATGATGTCTGGTATACCCAACAGAAAGAAAAATGTTGTGATATCTTCTAACCCAGATAAAGGCACGCTTCAAGGTTCTTGGAACATGCTTCATCATTGTTGGGTTTTGCCTCATCGTCCTTAAAATAATCTTCCACACAACCTGTCGTGAAAGAAAACGAATAAGAACTTAAAAAACAGACGACTTAAAAAAGACTCCAAGGTAAATCACAATGATATATATAGAAAAGACTACAAAGAGGTTGCAATAATTCATGTAGAAGTTCAAGTGTTCAACTAATTAAAAAATGAACTTATGAGAATATAACCTGAAATTGAAACTCAGATTCAAAAAAATCCCTAATTGAAACCCTAATCTGAACCTAAATCTAAGAAGCCCCAACTTAAATCAAATCACCAATCGAAACCTAAATCAAGTGAATGAGAGAAAAGCTTTGACGCCCACAAGATATATATATATATATATATATATATATATATATATAGAGAGAGAGAGAGAGAGAGAGAGAGATTATTGCGGACAAGAACAAGAGATAAAAGTTCTGTGTGTTTGGGTTTATTAGAGAACAAGAGATAAGCGGCTGTTGAAAAATAAGGGGGAAGTAGAAGAAGAAATGAAATGATGGGGAAGAGGGAAATGAAATTTACATTTGGGGGGAAATGAATTATTGGTTGAGCCGTGAGCGGTAAAATAAGAGTAAGTAAATTTTGGCTTGATTAATAATTTGTGAGGGAATAAAATTATTTAAAATATATTTAATATTTATAAAAATTTAATTATTTGTTAAATTGGTAGATTCAAAATTTATATTAAATTTTTTAAAAAATAAAAAAATAATTTGGTCAGATTGTACGAGATTTTAACAAAAACGTAGTAAAAGTGATGCTTCTTTTAACGGGGCAGGATCCAGATTCACCGAATGATTTTTTTAAATGATTACTTCGACGATCGAACCGTACGGATGTTAATAGACATTCATTTCAATGTTGGAAAAAATAATCAAAAAATAAAAAGGTCGGGTTGTACGAGATTTGAACAAAAACGTAGTAAAAGTGATGTTTCTTGTAACGGGCACGATCCAGATTCACTGAATGATTTTTTTAAATGATTTCTTCAACTATCGAATCGTACGAATGTTAATATACACTCATTTCAATGTTGGGAAAAAATAATCAAAAATTAAAAAGGTCGGGTTGTACGAGGTTTGAACAAAAACGTAGTAGAAGTGATGCTTCCTGTAACGGGCACGATCCAGATTCACTGAATGATTTTTTTTAAATGATTTCTTTGACGATCGAACCATACGAATGTTAATATACCCTCATTTCAATGTTGGGAAAAAATAATCAAAAAATAAAAAGGTCGGGTTGTACGAGATTTGAACAAAAACGTAGTAAAAGTGATACTTCCTGTAACAGTCACGATCCAGATTCACTGAATGATTTTTTAAATGATTTCATCAACGATCGAACCGCACGGATGTTAATAGATACTTATTCTAGTGTTTGGAAAAAATAATCAAAAATTAAAAAGCCTCGGTCGTGCCGCATCTTAACAAAAATGTTATAATAGTACCGATTCAAGTAAAAGGGCGCGTGCCAGATTCACTGAATGATTTTTTTGAATGATTTTTTCGACGATCGAACTGTACGAAAGTTAATAAACAATCATTTTAGTGTTTGGAAAAAATAATCGAAAAATAAAAAGGTCGGGTCGTACGAGATTTTAACAAAAAAGGTAGTAAAAGTGCTGGTTCCTATAACGAGGCACGATCCAGATTAACTGAATATTTTTTTTTGAATGATTTCTTCGACGATCGAACCATACAAAAGTTAATAAACAATCATTTTAGTGCTTGGAAAAAATAATCGAAAAATAAAAAGGTCGGGTCGTACGAGATTTTAACAAAAAAGGTAGTAAAAGTGCTGGTTCCTATAACGAGGCACGATCCAGATTAACTGAATATTTTTTTTGAATGATTTCTTCGACGATCGAACCGTACGAAAGTTAATAAACAATCATTTTAGTGTTGGGAAAAAATAATCTAAAAATAAAAAGGTCGAGTTGTACGAGATTTTAATAACAAAGTAGTAAAGATGATGCTTCTCGTAGCGAGGCACGATCCAGATTAATTGAATAATTTTTTTGAATGATTTCTTCGACGATCGAACCGTACGAAAGTTAATAAACAATCATTTTAGTGTTTGGAAAAAATAATCGAAAAATAAAAAGGTCGGGTCGTACGAGATTTTAACAAAAAAGGTAGTAGAAGTGCTGGTTCCTATAACGAGGCACGATACAGGTTAAATAAATATTTTTTTTTGAATGATTTCTTCGACGATCGAACCGTAAGAAAGTTAATAAACAATCATTTTAGTGTTGGGAAAAAATAATCTAAAAATAAAAAGGTCGGGTTGTACGAGATTTTAATAACAAAGTAGTAAATGTGCTGCTTCTCGTAGCGAGGCACGATCCGGTAAATATTGTTCTTGAAGATCAAAGTCCAATTCGAAGACGTTATTGAATTCGGATTTTGATGCTCCTGTAGTCGAATTGAAGCTCTCAACGAACCCTACGTGTTTTTGCCAACAGATGTGGTGCAGGTGATTTCGATTTTTTTTCTTAAATTCGATTTATTTTCGAAATTATTAGGATTAAAAATAAAACAATTTGCAAATAGTGTTTGTTGTGAAATCTGAAGATGCTATGTTGTAGATCTTGTTTTTCTGGTCAATTTCATATATCATATGTTGGATTTTGAGTTCCATAACATATAGAAATTGAAGATTGATTATTGTGTTCTTCGTGTTCTTCATGTTCTTGGAATGAAAGCTTGAAGATGGTGATGAATAGTATTGCTTTAATCCTATTTTGGTAAAAAGGTAAAAATGGAAATGTTTTTAACCTTTTCACCTTTTAACTTATTTACTTATAATTACTAAATTACATTTTATTTAAAAAAGAAAATTATTTATTTACTTTTCATAATTGTTTTTATTTTGATTACTTATTTTAAATCCAAAATTTAGTTATAAAAATGCAGAAATGTTATTTTCTAAAATTATCATTCTAACAATACTTTTTACGAAGTATTGTCTATGCTTCATTCACATAATATTTCTAAAAAATGTTGTGTGTTGGTTCACTGTCACACAACACTATGGATAACATATTGTATGACTGCTACTTAGACAACAAACCTAAAAACGCTTGTCTGAATACAACAACGGTTTTCCGGGATATTGTGTTGCAGGCATTCACACAACACTTATTTGCTAACGCTTGTCTAATCTTAAAAATACTTATGCATTTACACAACACCCCTAGTCAAGAAATGCTTGTCTGTTAAGATTTATCACACAACGGTTTTGGCCCATTGTGTGAATGTTGGATTACACAATACTTTTTCGAGTAGGAAAATAACAGTTGTCTGATCATTTCGGGCAACACTTTTTTCCATGGGTGTTGTCTGATACGTGTCGTCTATTGCCAGATTTCTTGTAGTGGATTCAATTAAATGTTCTACAAAATATTTCACTATTAAATTAAATGTTCATTAAAATTTACTTCATATTATTAAATAATATTAATATTTTAATGAATGTTGTACTTGCTATCATATTTATTACTTTAAAATCATAATATTAATGATTTTATCGAATATTAAAAGTTCAATTCTTTTGAATATTTGGATCAACTTGTTCTTGATGAAAATTTCTATTTACTCTCTTTGAACTTTTATATATTTGTTGTATTAAGTGTTGTTTTATATGTTTTTTGATTATTTTTAAATCAGATTCAACCTTGTATATTATATAAGCTGAAAATATATTAAAAATATGCTTAATGTCTTCCTATTTTTCTCTTATTTTGTGAAATTATTTAACCAAGTATATTAAATAAACAATAATATTAAGATTGTATAATTTGTTCTATTACGTGTTTTATTAAGTATTCTTTTACGTGTTCTATTAAATATTAGGGTACCTATCATTACTCTTTTTAAAAAGTAAGAATATTAAAATCCTACATATGTTTTGATTCTTGAATATGGGAAGGATCAGGATATAATAACCAAAAAATATTGCTCGGAGAGCAAGTCTTTCGCCAAGTAAAAAAGTTTGGCTATAAATATTACTGGGATGAAAGACTAGACATTTAAAACTTATATAATCTTAATTCCTGTAAACAAAGAATTTGGAAAAAGACCTTTTCTATCCTTTCCAAATTTGAATTTACACTACTCCCAAGTCCTTTTTGGTAAATCTATTTGAAACATGGATTATCCAAATTTTAAATGGGTATGATCCAACTTTCTAAAATACCAAGAAGTCAAGTATTTTTGATAGGATCCACCAGACCCGATCCATATTTCTCAAATCCAATATATCAATACACGTACAATGTATAATCATAATCATTAGCCCATGATATTAGGCTTATCACGTTGAATTCTGTTAACCTGCAATCAATTTTTCAAATTCAAAATTACGTGAGATTATCTCTACACACAATCTTCAATCCTTTACCCATATGTTCAAGATTAAATCTTCAAATCGGTTTTCATCACTAATTTCAAAATTAAACCTACGCATTATCTTCTTCATGAACTTCTATCATCACTTTTCCTATTGCCGCATCATGGACAAAGCAGGTATGTATAAATCAAAACCTTTATTGATATTGTTTTGTTCTTCACATTTTTACCCGTGATTTACTGTCTACCAGGTCGTAAGCGTGCTCCTTTGGGGCCTGTTTCTCCTTCTTCAACACAAAAGGGTATGATGTTTATATGTTCACGATATTATGATGTTCATGACGTTAGGATTTTAAAATTTGCTTTTGTTTTTCTTAATTTTTTTATATGTAGGACAAATAAGACGGCCTTCAACAACCTCCTTTAATGGCAGTAATGTTCAAGATGGTTCTAATAATGAAAATAAGGATCCCAATACTCAGAGTTCCTGTAATCGACAAAGTGGTATTTTGCTCATTGCAGTTTTTAATGTTCTTATATTCGCAATGACTGCCATATCTGGATTGAAACTTATTTTATTGTTTTCCAATCTACCAAACAGGATCACGACCGTTTACTCATCGGAACAAGTTCTCTAACAATCCAACCCCGACGAAAAACTTTTCAAACGCTATCAATATGTCTCGTAAGAAATATTGTGAAATTCATATATGTGTACGTGTCTTTCAATATGTCTGGTAAGATATATTGTGCAATTCATAATATATTTGTTATTAATGTTTGTTTGGAAATTTCAATGTAGGTGGTAATAGTCAGGGTTATCTTACGCCATCAGAAAGGAGATTACAAAATGTCAATTTATCTGGTAAGATATTCTTTTAATGTTATAGATAGATAGCATACTATTACATTATGTTTTTAAACATGACTATCTTTGCAGATATTGATCCATCCAGCAATGTTCTGCCAATCAATAGGATGTCGACACATATAGGTTTTGACAAAAAATTAGTTGTTAATGTTCTCATTTTACTCTAAGAATGTTTTTTTTAAAAATTAAAATTATGTGTATATAGGTTTTTACTCAAAGAATGTATTTTCTACTCAGAAATCAGGTCAGTTGTACTTTTACTTTATCAAGTATACTAATTTAGATTCATATTCTCGCCTTCGTTATGGCATGATCTTACCTTGCTTCTAACAAATAAATGCATAATTTTATGTGTATTAAATTCTTTTTAGGGAATTCTACTGTTAGCGGTAATAATGATGGCATTGTTACGCCATCACAAAGGAGGCAGCCTAATGTCAATTTTTATGGTATTCACTTTCGGTAATCTTTTTGCTTATTGCGATTCTGTCAATTTGAGTATTTTAAAAATGTTGTGGTATACAGGGTTAAGTCATCAAACTCCGTCCTCTCGAGTTATTAATTTTAAACAAAGGACGAACATAAATATATCTCTTTTCCAATTACCAACATCGAGGATTTCTCCAATGAAGAATACTAAAGGAAATGTGCCAACAAGACATGTATTAGGAATGACAAATTCTGATAAATGTTGTTTCTCATAAATATTGGTTGTTCAACATTATCAACTGCTTAAGATCATCAAATCTATATAACAATATATTTTTTTTATGCAGGAAGTGTTATTAAGGATACCAGGAAGGTCAATTTGTTGGATCGTTATTCAAATAATCAGAAAGATCATGCTACATCATCAATTAACACAACAAACTCCATTAGAGAGAATAGTACAAGTTCGGACATTACTGTTCTTACACCAGATTTAAAACAAGTTGGTGTTCGTAGGCCAGGTTATGTATTATTTTGAAATAGAACTATGATTCTATATGTTTTCTGTTATACACACTATATGTAAATTTATTTCTCTTAATTATTTGATATTAATCTAATATTAAACAATTTGTTGTACAGTTTGGTTCCCATCACAATCTTCTTCCGGAGTTAAGAACTTGATGAATTCCTTTAATGCTGTTTGGAATGAAACATATAAACAAAATCCAAAATTTTTAAGTAAATGCTTTGTAGGTGATGCATCTACTTCCTCCCGTTTGAAAACTGGCCAAAACAATCAAGCAAAAAGGAAAGAGGCACTACACCATAAAACGGCTATTGCAACCATATTTTTGAAGGTTTGTCGAAAAACGTTGTTATTGAGAAACCAAATAACACAAATTGCAACGGCTGTGAAAAAAATTGCAATAGCATTGAAAAAATTCAAGATAGTTAAAAACATTCAACCTATTGCAATGTTTTTCTTAAATCGTTGTAATAAATTTGATTTTTGGGCCCAAAAAATTGGCGGGCTTCTAAAATGTGTTAAGCGGGCTCTTAAAATTGTTTTAATATTTTGAGCGGCTGCCAGGGCAAACATTTATCAGACTAAAAGAAAAAGAAAAAAGAAAGACAAAACTATTTCCCAAGTCAAAATCACAGAACATAACAGAGCTCAATCGAAGAACACAAACTCAATCCAAGAACAAATAAGACAACTCAGGCGAAGAACAAAGAAGAAGACCCAGGCAAAGCTCAAAAAAGACTCTATCAATCAATTTCTTGAAAAAGACTCTCGAAGAAAACTCAATCGAAGCTCGGATAAGGTATGTTCCCCAAATCAATTTTGTATCAAAAAATTAGGTATATATATGCTTAAATTTGTATATATATATATATATATATATATATATATATATATATATATGTTAATGTCGGTGTGAATTTGGTATATATAGGTTTAAATTTGTATGAATGATAGCTGACCACTTCTTAATTAGGGTTTATATTTAGGGTGTTCTTGAAAAGGGTCGCAGAGGCTTTGAGCATCCTCTACCCAGGTTTCGAAATTATGTATTGAGTATATAAGTCTCTGCTACTTGTTTTATTTTCCCATGTGGAAAGACTTGCGCTTGATTTTGCATTCAAGAAAACTCTATCGCTCTCACTATATACATTTCAGCAAAGCTGGTGGCACTGGATTGGATTTGATGAAGTTGTATGGTTTTAGATCAATGTTGTTCGGTAAGACTAATTTTTTTTTCAATATGTTTATATATGACCAGAATAAGCTATCGAATTCATGTACTTTACTGTGCTTAGCAATCTGATTGAAAATTTATTATGCCTACAATCTTTTTCAGGAAGAGAAAGGAATGGGATGTGTATGAGCCCATTGTTGACAAGCTATCAAATGAGGAAGTGGGTGTTCTTGAAGCAAAAGAAGAGAGAAATGCTCAATGAAGATGGACTGACACTTAATTGGGAGTAAAAAAATTCTAATGTTTGGATAGGTAACTGGGAAAAAGTTCTAATTCAGTTGCATATGTTTTGCATACAAAGTGTTGGAAACCAAATCATCCAGGAAGTAACACTATGCAATTCCCAATGAAACAAATATTTGAATAGATAAATATCATATTCACAATGCTATGAAGTCTTTTGAACTATTTACTTTCTAGTAGATGAATCAAGAAATAGAAGTATCCGAGTAGCTTTCCTTAGCAAAAAATAAAAGATGATCCGATTAGCGTAACTCGTATTCCTCTAGAAAGTTAATAGGTCGTAATCATTTGATTAGAAGAACTAAGGCTATAGGTTTATTCTTTTTCTAATCAAGTTTTTGTTCTGATTGGTCGTCTTTTCCATTCTTCTTTTATAATCAGATTTAGTAGAGAATGCAAGGCTGAGAGAATGAAACAAAAGGAAGATCTTCGTAGAAAGAGGGAAGCAGTGAAATAAAAAGCGGCTATGGAGAAGGCAGCGTTACGTAGAGTTGCCAAAGAATCATTGGAGCTGATTGAGGATGAACGTTTAGAATTGATGGAATTGGCTGCTTTAAGAAAAGGATTACCTTCAATTATTTCCCTTGATTACGTAGAGTTTCCAAAGAATCATTGGAGCTGATTGAGGATGAACGTTTGGAATTGATGGAATTGGCTGCTTTAAGAAAAGGATTACCTTCAATTATTTCCCTTGATTATGATACTTTGCAGAACCTGGAATCATTTAGAGGTTAGTCTTGCTTCACAATCTCCGTCTGGCTTGTCCATTTGTTAATTTAAATCGAGTATTCATTTTTAAATTGTCTAGTCATATAAGTTACTGCACTCAGTATTAAAATGTTATTAGCAGCTGACGAAACATTTTGTTTATCAGATTCTTTGTGCGCATTTCCTCCGAAGGATGTGCAACTGAAAAGACCATTCTCGATACAACCCTGGATTGGTTCAGAGGACAACATTGGGAACCTTCTTATGGTATGTTTCTCGACCGTGTTTTTGTATTGTTTTTATTAAACTAGTTCATTAGTGTGCATGTGCACACTGATGCTCACATATCATATAATGTTGTATGTAATTATATACGTATGGCATGCTTGGTTAGATTAATCATATCATATAATGCTTTGGTATGCCTGTTGCCTAAAACTTAATTGATAAATTTGCCTTCCCTGAAATTTTGCTATTCATGCTCTTTATCTACATGAATTCTAGCTCTTTCCTGGTGATTCATTTTATTTATTCCCATATCCATTGTGATTTGTATAGGAAAGTGGGAGAAATCTGTAGCTTTATCACTACCTAATAGTACTTCTAAAGAAATTTTTCTTTTTCTAGGGATATGGATTTCAATCTTGACAATGATTTTGGAAAAATATTCAACGTAGATATTCCGGACCTCAATGTCTCTTCTCCAGAGAAAAGGTCTGCAAAACCTGATGAGAAGCCTAAAAAAGTATCCGCAAATGGAAAGACTCAGGGAAAATCGAATCGATCGACCTTCCAGTTTGGTTTTAATGAGTATGTGCTCCATGGAAAATGTTAATGTCTTATCTTCAGTAAGTTTTCTATGATATTATACTTATTTTGATATTTTTTTTTTGCAAATTCACAATATTCGCAATTTTTAGAGTTTAAAGTTTTACTCATAATTAGTAACTTTTGTACTTGCAGGCGTATGCATTCTAGGACACAAGGTGCAATACTTTTTATAAGCTCATCACGGATTCTCGTTATTGATTGCAAAAGCCAAGCACAAATATATGGAAAAAGCAATTGGCATATGTAGTTTTTAACTTTATATTGGTTTTCCAATAAAATTTCTTTAAGGAAAATTTGATGTAAAGAATTGTAATTTTATTTGAGTTTGAACAAACACATGTAATTGGATATTTGGCATTAAGTTGCCATGGTTTATGAAATATTGATGATGCTTGGATTGTGGCTATAAATGGCCTGGTTTATTGTATTTTCAGCATGATCCTACTATTTTTTTTTTTGAAAAAATGTTACAATAGGGTCAAAATATGTTGCATTAATCTAAAAAAAATCATTGCAATTGGTCTGAAAAATGTTGCCTTTAAGTGTCAATAAACTACCTTTTTATGCTACTGCAATAGTTTTTAATTGTTGCTATAGAGTCTAAATTGTTGCTACTGAAATTTAGTGCAATGATTTAATTATGTTGCTGTATGGTACCAAAAAAGTTGCTAAATCGACCTATTGCAAGGCAACCGGATGCAACGCTCAAATTTTGCAAATTTATTGCCATAGACTCTACTGCAACGAATATTGGCCTTACGGCAATGTTTTCCTGTCGTTGCAATATGCGTTTTATGGTGTAGTGAGGTTTCTACCAATAGTCAGCAATTGAGGGATGAAATCCTTTCTGGTATGTATCACTATTGTATAACATCCTTTATTTCAACATAACCAACTATTTTTCTATGTAATACTACTTTTCAACAGATGAATTTGTTGATGAAAAGAATGAGATGCATATAGGTATGTTCATTATGGATAATGTTCATTATCTATTTACAAGACATTTTTTTATGATCAAACTATATACGTCTTATATTGTTTATGCGTCTTTTAATATGTGCAGATGATATTGATGATGTTGAGTTAGATGCTGAAGAGCAAGGTACTTTCAACATTTGTTTGTTTGTCTTATTACAAACATGGTTGATTAATATTTCTGTTTAAAATTGATATTTAATATATTCATTTATTATCATTGTCAGATGGTCGTGGACAATATGTCATGGATGATGAAAATGATTCTAAAAACAACAAACCAGGTTTAACATTTATGACAGATTCATATATTATTATTCTTCCTCATTTATTTATTAGTTCTTGAATTATGGTAGATTTTTGGGAAGGGTACATTGATCTTGGTCCGCCAACAAAAGTTTGTCGAAAATGTAAATCAATGATGTGGAATGAGGAGCGCAAAAATAAAGGAGCCAAAAATAGTGAGCCCACATTTTCATTATATTGTAGGGATGGTCAGGTAGCTATTGAACCAGAGAAACAACCTCCTCCTTATTTGGCTGTACTATTGTCTGGTGGAGAGAAGACAACACATTTTCTCAATAACATAAGGACGTTAAATTAAATGGTCAAAACTATCATCTTATTGGTACTCTCAAGCCAAAGGAAGGAGAATCTCCAAAATTCTGCCAATTATACATATATGATACGGAGAACGAGCTCCAAAATCGTATAAATGCAGTTAATGGTAGTGACCAACTTGATCCAGAAATTATTCAAAGTCTGTTAGAAATGCTTGATGAACACAACAAATGTGCAAGAGGTTTTCGTTTTGCTAGGGATCGTTTAAAACTTGATGAATCAGATGAATTTGATCTACAATTACTCCACTCTAGATCTGCATCAGGAAGGACCAATCATGTCATATAATCCAATGATGTTGCAGCATTAATTGTTGGTGATGCAGATGATTGCTCTCCTTTCAGGGATATTGTGGTTCAAACCAAACAAATTTATCTTAAGCGAGTATTTGCGACCTATTCTCAATTCATGTCACTCCAGTATCCCTTGCTTTTCCCATATGGTGATGAGGGTTTTAATCCAGAAATTCCTTTAAATTAAAAAGCACGGAAAGTTGCAACACAAGTTTCTGCTGATGAATGTTTAGATGAAAGTAAGGCCAGAACAAATGTTTCCATGAGAGAGTATTATGCCTATAAATTAATGATACGTCCCAATGAAGGTAATTTCAGGAATTCTATGTCCAAATTTTAAAATAGCTATCAGCAAATAACAATTTTTTTTCTATTTTTATATATTTCACAGGTATGACACTTCATCTTGGTGGAAGGCTTTGGCAACAGTTTGTTGTAGATGCTTTTGCTGCTGTTGAACAATACAGGCTTGATTGGATAAAGACACATCAACATGTCATACGTTCAGATTTATATAGATCAATTCGTGATCGCATACACAGGGGTGATACAGATTCATCCAATGTTGGTCAAAATGTCATTTTGCCTGCTACTTTTACAGGCTCACGGAGATATATGAATCAGTATTTCAAAGATTCACTTGCTATATGTCGTACAATTGGGCACCCATCTCTTTTTTTGACAATGACTTGCAATACGCAGTGGCTAGAGATTCATGAAATGTTAAAGCACAAACCAGGAGTTGATGTTAGTAATGCTCCAGATGTTATTTCAAGAGTATTCAAGTTGAAGCTGGACCAACTTATTGATGTAATAAAGAAAAAGAATTATTTTGGAAGATGCACTGGAAGTAAGATATATATTTAATTGTCACAGTTTTTGAATTTCATTATAATTTTTATTAGTTTTTACTAATTTTTACTTTACGTATTTTAAAACAGTTATGCACGTGATTGAGTTCCAGAAGCGCGGCCTGCCGCATACACACATGCTCATTTGGCTTCATCCGAATGATAGACCTAAGCACATAGATCAAATTGATGATCTAATATCAGCTGAGATTCCGGATGAAAAGGTTGATCCCATTGGTTATCATATTGTAAAGAATTTCATGATACATGGACCATGTGGTAAAGACAATATGCAATCTCCATGTATGGTAAAGGCAAAATGTATTCGACATTTTCCAAAGAGGTATGCGTAATATCTACACTTATTTTACCAAATTTGTGTGTAATATTCACTATTTTCATGCATCATTTTCTTATATTGAACATATTTCCTCATAAATTTATTTATTTATCGTATATTGTCAAAAAATGCAGGTTCAATCCAACCACCTTTTTTGACGATTGTGGTTTCCCTCAATATCGAAGGCGTAAGCAAAGAAACATTGTCAAAAGGAAAGGTGTGGAATTGGACAATCAGTATGTAGTTCCGTACAACAGAGACTTACTGATACGCTTCCACTGTCACATAAATTTGGAAGTTTGCAATAGTAGCAGGTCCATAAAATATTTATTCAAATATTGCTTGAAGGGACATGATACTGCCATAATAATCTTGAAGAAGAAAGGGATTAATGCTAATGGTCCTTCCAGTACTGTACAGAAAAAGGATAATAATGAGATTAAACAGTATCTGGACGGTCGGTATGTATGTGCTGTTGAAGCGACATGGAGGCTTTTCGGTTTTGATATTCACTACAGGTTTCCTGCGGTGGACAGGTTACCAGTACATTGCCCCGGTGAAAAAATGTCACTTTCAACACAAAAGATGATCTGCAAAATATTGCTGCTAAGGCAAGTTCCAAAAACAGCAAATTAGAAGGTTGGTTTTTAGCTAATAAAACACTTCATGGTGCAAAGGACATGACGAATATGGAATTCCCGCAGCATTTTACGTGGAAAGCTGATCAAGGAAAGTGGAAGCAAAGAGAGAAAGGAAATGTAGTAGGCAGAATAATTGATATCCACACTTCTGGCGGAAAAACATTTTTCTTACGAATGCTTTTGATGCAGACGAAAGGTGCTACTTGCTATGAAGATCTACGTACGGTTAATGGTAAAGTTTATAATACTTTCAAAGAAGCATGTGACGCACTTGGTCTTCTGAAAGATGAGAGACAATGGCATGTGGCTTTAGAGGAGAATGCAATTAGTGCAATGCCACGGCAATTAAGAGAATTGTTTGTCCACATTTGGACAAACAATACTGTTGCTGATCCTTTGAGATTATGGACAGAACATTGGAAGATCATGTCTGAAAATATTCTTTACAATAGACGAATACTTACCAACAATCACACTCTGCAACTAAGTGATTCTGAAATACAAAATTGGTGCTTAGCAGGTACATATTTTTAAAAAAATTCTCTTTATATTAATATGTTTTACCAAATTTGTCCCAAACAATTTTTAGGATTCTAACTACCATTTTTTTTTCAAAAATTAATTCTTATATTCAATATTTTGCAGAGATTGAGAAACTACTTAACGATGTTGGAAAAAGTTTGAAAGATTACAGTACCTTGCCATTTCCTGATGGAGAATATTTTAGAAATAATGAAAATAGTCTTATCCTTGAAGAAACTGGATATGATAAGGAGGATATGAAAAGAGAACATGCACAGCTTTTTACAAATCTAAATAAAGATCAACTGGAAGCATACAATGCAATCCTTTACAGTGTTGATAATGGTAAAGGTGGTTTGTTTTTTGTTTATGGTAGCGGTGGTTGTGGAAAAACCTTCTTATGGACAACACTTTGTTGTCGCCTTCGAAGTCAAGGAAAAATTGTTTTGCCAGTAGCTTCATCCGGAATTGCTGCAACGTTAATTCCTGGAGGTAGAACTGCTCATTCTAGATTTCACATCCCTTTGAAACTTGACCATATCTCTATTGCTGGTATTAAACACGGCACCGACATTGCCGAGTTAATGCAACAGACCAATTTAATTATTTGGGATGAGGCTCCTATGCAGCATTGGCATGCGTTTGAAAGTGTTGACCGTTGTCTTAGAGACATTATGTCTGCAGTAGATTCATCAAGGTCCAGTCGACCTTTTGGTGGTATCACTGTTGTATTTGGGGGAGATTTTCGTCAAATTTTGCCAGTAATTGCAAAAGGATCAAGAGCTCAAATTGTTTCAGCTTCTTTGAATCAGTCGAAATTATGGCATCAATGCCAAGTTTTCTTATTAAAACAAAACATGCGCTTATGTGGAGGAAAATCACCTGAGGATTTGAAAGCTATATCTGAGTTTAGTAAATGGGTTCTTGATGTTGGTGACGGTGAAATCCCTACAGTAGAAGATGTTGATTCTAACTGTAATCCTCAAGTCCGTATTCCTGACAAATTCTTGATCAAATCTTCCTCAGGAGCAATCAAGAACATTGTTGACATTGTCTTTCCTGATTTTAGCAATAATATGTCTTCGGCTAATTATCTGAGTCAAAGATCCATACTTGCTCCGACAAATGCTGTTGTTGGTGATATCAATGATTATATTCTTGATCTTATACCAAGAGATTCACATACGTATTACAGTCAGGACTTACTTGCTGAAGATGTTTCTTCGGGAAATGACCTTCACTCCGCATTTCCAGTGGAGTATATCAATTCAATAAACATGCCATGTCTTCCAAAACATAAACTCAAAATAAAAGTCGGGTGTGTGGTTATGTTGATGAGGAATCTAAATCAGATAATGGGATTATGTAATGGAACCCGTATGATTGTGAAGAAATGTCTGAAAAATAGCATTATATGTCAAATTCTTTGCGGATCTCAAGTAGGTTCTATTCACATCATTCCACTACACCATAAAAGGCCTATGAACACATCTAGAGTCTATGTTGCCTTTGGATATGTTGCCTTTGCCATGCATATTTTTTGCTAATACAACATTATCATTTTTATGTTGCCTTAGGTAGAAAAAATATGTTGGCATAGAATAAAAATGTTTGTGTGCTGCCGTAGGTCTGAAATTGTGTTGCCATGATTTTACAATGAACAAAATTTTATATTTTCAACCATGAATAAAATTTTTAACCTTTTTTCACATGGAAATTACTTTTTTAATAAAAATAATAAAATTATTTTTATAAAAATCTAGAATATTCCATAAGAGAGTGAATATTTCACTAAACATGTTAAAACTTTTTAAGATGTGTAATTTTATTTTTATATTTATTAAATATTATTAAACAAAATTTTTAAAATATTTTTTTCTAAATATTTTTTAATATATGAATAAATAAAAAAATATTTTCGTATATAATGTTTTTTGAATATATTAACAAATTATGTAAAAGAAATCATTTAGCCAAAAAAAGGAATTAAATATTTAATAAAGAAATAAATTAATTAAATAAAATGTTGAAAAAAGGAGTAAATTTGGGGTAAAGTTTGGTGAGCGGCAAAAATACCGCCCAACCAAAATTTCAGACCGCGGCTAAAAAATCTTTGAGTAAAAGGAGTAATGTTTCAGACACACTCTCTCCACTCTATCCTCACTCTCTCCACGGTCTCTCTCTCCACTCTCTCCTCTCTCCGCTCACAGTCGATACACACTCACACACACTCGTACACACACATATTCTCTCTATCCTTTCTTTCTCTCCTCTCTCACATTCTCTGTTAGTCTAATTCTCTGTTACTCACACTCGTACACACACATGCAGCTCTCAATTGGTTCAATTGGTTTAGTTTAGGGATTTAATTCACTAATTCAGGGATTTAATTCACTAATTCAGGGCTTTATTTCTCTTTCTCAGGATTAATTTGGAATTAGGGCTTGAAACGGGTCGGTCGATTTCGGTGCTTTGAAATTAGGGTTTCAGTGTGTTCAATTTGGGGCTTGAAATTAGGGTTTCATTATGTTCGATTTGGGGCTTTTACTTTAAGGTATTTACACTTTCTTTATAGATTGTGATATGTTTCTATTTTCTCGTTGTATGTTTTGTGAGTACTTGTTTATGTTCATGTGCTTAAAGTCGAAGATAGCTGTTTTATCTCTTATAACTGCACTATATCTTCCTGTAAAGCATGATATATCCTGTTCTTGTTGTTGTAATGTTCTTGTTTTTGTCTAAGGCATATGCTGTTCTTGTCTGGATTTTTGCTCAAAGTATGTGGTTCTTCCCTGTTAACTGAGATAGCAAATACAGTATGTGGTTCTTCCTGGATTTAAATTAAGTGTAAAATATTTTTCTTCTAGTTAATCGTTTAATGAGGGATTAGCATCTTCCCTTTACCTTTCATAAAGATATTATAATACTACAACTACATGTGCTTCAGAACTTTTAGTTTACGACACATGACTATACGTTCTACACTAAGCTAACTTTTAGTTCTGTACTAACCTTATTTTCATTGTTGATGAATTGTTGATAAATCGCTGTTATGTCTTAATTTCGTAGGAAAAGATTCAGGATTGTGAATCCATCAAAAATTCCTGCTCAAGCTCCAAAAGAGACCTACGTACAGGACCTGACATGCAAGATAAAGGAAACTTTGGTTGAAGAAATCGAGGCGAAAGTGAACAAGAAACTACAAGCAGAAATGAATGCACAGCTGAACAAAAAGGTACAGGAAAACATGTCATGGGTGCTTAAAAAATTAGGCGAGGCGAACCCAGACATCGTAGTTGATCTTGGGGAGCTTTGTGCGAGTGTCTCGAGTGGCCATGAAGATGGTACTCCAGTGACTGGTGGTACCAGCTTTTAATTTGCTGTTTATGTCTATGTGACTGTTTGGGGAGTGTCTCCACTGTTTATGTCTTTTGTTATGTTAGTTCTATTACGTACTTAGTAAGATTATGTACTTATGGTGCACCAGATCTTATGCCTTTTGCTCAAGGCACCAATTAACTCTTATGCATTTGCTTTGAATTTGGATTGTAGTTTATGTACTTATGGCACCAGATGTTATGTAATGAATCTGGTATGTACTATGGCACCAGCTATTATGTATTGAATCTGGTATGGATAATTATGGTTGTGGTATTTGGTTATCTAGGGATGCATATTTTCTTACTTATGATGTTTTGTTGGAAATAGAAAAGTGTTGCCATTGATGCTATAAGTGTTGGCAAAAATGAAAATTAATGTGAAGAAATGTTGCTAGAAAATGTTGCCATAGGCTAAAATTTGTGTTGCCATTAAAGCGGGCCCCACAGTGGGTCCCAAAAGTGAGCCCCACAGTGGGTCCCAAAAGTGGTCCCCAATGTGGTCCCAAAAGTGGGGTCCATTGGTGGGACCCACTATTTTTTAAAAAAATATTACACAAAGGCAACATAATATTATGTTACTAAAGACTACTAGTAATGTTGCTAAAAGATGTCTATGGCAACATTAAAACTGATGTTGCCATAGAGAATAAGAATGTTGCCATTGACCCCCAAAGGCAACGGCAAAAATGGCAACATCAGCAAAATGTTGCCTTAGGGGTTTTTTGGCCCTACAGCAACATATTTCGGTCCTACGCCAACACTTTTTCGGTGTTGCCGTAGGCCTTTTATGGCGTAGTGTTCCAAGAATTGAGATGATGCCCACAGATACAATATGGCCATTTGACTTTAAAAGAGTGCAATTTCCACTGCAGTTGTGCTTTGCAATGACGATCAATAAAAGCAAGGGTCAATCCTTGGACACTGTTGGACTCTATCTTCCCAGGCCTGTATTCACGCACGTTCAGCTCTATGTTGCTATCTCAAGAGTAACATCTTCCTCCGGTCTGCATATTCTGATCCTTGGTGATGATGGTCGACCAACAAATGTTACAGCCAATGTTGTGTATGAAGAGATCTTTTACAATTTGCCAAATGTATCTAAAACATAAATTATTTTACAATGAAATGTATGATATATTTGTTGATCTTATATATAGAAGTAATTACTATTCCATATCTGAATTGTCAATTAGTTGAGGCAATCTCTCAATTTATATCTATATAACATAATAACAGTTTTACCGTATGTCCTTTATCAACACACTTATCTTGATATCAGTCTTAATCCTAAAGATTAGACCTAATATCTAGCAATTTGTTGCAAATTAATTTATTGTTATTGTTACATGTTGAAGTCTTCCACAAATTTTGCAAACAGTATAAAATTTGTTAATATAATAATGTAATCAGCATTAAAAAATATTTTATGGTTATTGTTACATGTTGAAGTCTTCCATAAATTTTGCAAAGTCATTATAGCAATATAAAATTTGTTATTCTAATTATGTAATCAGCATTAATTAAATTTTAATTAAATCAAATTTAAAATATTGAGGAGTCTATAATTGATACTGTATAATATAAACAAAGTCATCAAATTAAAATCAAAATAATATTTTTCTGCTCTCTGTTTGTATTGCTGGCGAATGGCTATTTCGGAATTAGGTTATTGCATTGTGTACCCCTGACTTTTTTCCTTCTGCATAACTGATTATTCATACACATTATTTCTAAAGATTCAGTTACACTTTAAAGTTACCATTGATTATAAAGTTTTGTACAAAGAATTTAACAATGTGTTTACAGGTTTGAACTTCCATCATCATTTATCCACAATCGATGAGACAAGATTAGATTGGATTTTGAGAGTTCGTGTGACAAGGATGTGGGTAATAGTTTCTAACGCAGGTGTTGTAGTTAGACACAACATCATCATTTTAGATTGTGAGGTAAAATCAATCAAGCAATGAGCAATTGTTTGCTTTCAGCCATGTTCTTTTGCTATTTATCTTAATTTACTCTGTTTTTGAACTCAATGGATTGAATGACATTTTGCATTCACATTTGTAATGATTTTGGAACTCCTTTTAATCTATATTTGGTTTTTTAATAGTCCATAATTTTCATTTAACATATAGCAATATTAGTAAATGTAAAAGCACATCTTTGCACAATGGCATATTAGTGCCAAAAATTAAAAACAGCTTCATAAGCAATTCTATTGATATCTCAAATATATAGCACCAATGGTTTAATAAAATATCAAAACATACCAAATTAAAATCTATCAGAAACTTAATAAGTTCACTAATTCCACCACTGACATACTTAATAATTGTTATAGTTTTGAAGACTACTCCTTCAATCGTACCAAAAACCAAGCTTTGTTAAGCTAACGTACGTAATGACTAAAGTAAAAGATCAGTTAACTTATTTTGTAACATCAAAGATAATTCCTTCTGCTCCCTCAATCTTATTAAATACCAGGATTTGTCTCTTTCTTAACTCATTATCCTTGGCAAATTTGTTCCATCCAGCAGAGAATCTAGTTCTCCCATTATTCACCGCCAAACCAATGCTCCATGACATATTTTCTATCCTCAACAGAACCCTTTCACTTGCTATCCAATCTCGATTTTCAGGAGCTATATTCCTTGGAATGTTCTGTAATAAACCAACAAATAACTGAGAATAATAATCTTATAATAAAACTGTAAAATAAATCATAATGGCACTTTGACATACCACTCCTTGGGTCCTATTATGGACATGGCACTTTGACAGAGCTGTAGAAAAAGAATGGAGATCGTTGTTGATTCCTACAGCAACTACAACATTATCATTAATAGGAGCTTCGACCTCTGGTACTTCTTCCTCCACAATATCTTCATATTCGGATTCTGCGTTAAAAACGAAAACAATATAAAATCAGAATGTAAATTGTTTTGGTTAAATTTGTTCATCGTAAAGTTGTAGTACCATCATCTGATGGCCAATCAATATGCCAGAACCAAACATGTTGAGAAGTATCCGTTAATCCTAAAGGACGAGTTAAGTAGCCAATCTCCATTCCATCAACTCCATAAACTCTTGCAGTGATAATGTTTGTGTCCTCTTCCATGGTGAAAAAAATGGTTTCTTTTTGTCGGATATCGAACATGTCCGTAATTTTCTTCAATCCTTTAAGACAGCCCTCTCGTTGATTATAGGAAATCGATGATATCACACCACAAACTTCCATCACATTGATTTGATTCAGTTTCTCTGAGTAGTTTTCTTTCACCAATTTTGGTACAATCTGATAATTCAAAGACATATGTATGCTTAATTAATATGCTAAATATTTTATATATCGAACTGATCCAAAGCAATATTACAAACACTATAATATATGTAAATCAATATATTAAAATCCATCTTCTTACAATTAGTTCATCATCCAAAGAAATAGGTGACACAACTTTGTAGAATGATCTAGGGAAAATCATAGATCCTGTTTCAAATATCATTTCCAACAGTGAATTACTTAGTATTTAGCTATAAATACAGTCAACATTTAAACTACATTATGGTGCATCCTATTATAGGACAAAATTAATCTATTAAAGACAATGATTTCTAACCTTCACCATGATCAAGTACGTACTCATTGCCTTTGAAGATGCAAACATTCAAAAGTTGATCATCATTTGTAAATTTATACAAAATCAATGAATCCCCAGCAGTAAGCTTAGTTTATTTTGCAAACTCCAACCATCCCTTCTGAAACAAACATCTCCCAACTCTCCATTCTACATTGATTTCCCATGTCCTTTTAAGAAATCTAAGATTGACCTTACTTCCATGCTCCCAGTTTTTGTAAAAGCTTTCCAGACTTGGATTCAAGATCTGTTTTGAATGTTCAAAGTACATGACATGTGTTATATATGTTCACATAACATTTGGTAAAATGCACTATTTGTGTATGTTATGGAAACTCACCAGGATTTTCCTTTTTGGATCAATGTCCATTGGCATGATATCTATCTGAACATAGTGTGGATCAAGTATAAATCCATTAAATGTCAGTAGAGCTGGACGCTTATCATACTCCAAAGAATCATAATTAACTAAAAATTGATCTTCATTGACCTCCTTCGCAGCTTCACTTTTTTTAAATGCTATTGGGTCACTCAAAGGATAGTGACATTCAATAGCACTTTCTTTATAAATCTTTACTTCGAACAAGCCACCACCATAATAGTCAAACTGAACTATGCTAAAGATCCTAATGCCATAAAACTTTACAAAGGTACGCAAGCCATAAATGCAGTTAAATTCAGTATCATATTTAGCAGTCCATGTATTGGACTTGCACCTGATCTTCAAAAGAGATGGTAATTTCCTTCCAAATTGTTTATGGAAAGGCAAAGGAACCCTCTGTGAACATGAATGTATTATTTAAAATCTGGAAAGTATGATAAAAGTTCCAAGATGATACTAAAGTATGCTTGACAATGCTAAAGGGTCGATAAACTTATAAATGTTCCTAAACGTAGACATTCAACATTTGCTGATACAAAACTTGATCTTGGAAATGATTCCCATAAAAATACACAATGAACTTCATTATACTCTATAATCTATCTTATTAATTATAAAATTAATTTTAACTGAAATCTGAAATCATACCTATGTGTTTCGCAGGACTAATTTCCACTTTCGATTTGCATCCATGCTGAAAAATACAAAATATGATATGAATTATGCTTAATTAGGTAATTTGGTGTGTATGAACCTCTTACATATTAATTAAACATTTGTATGTTCAATTTACCTAATTTGATTCTAGATAACAAGAATTCTTACTTTTATTCAATTATTATAAGAACAGAGGATAAGTAACATCAGGGTATACAAAATTTAGTTAATCAAATTTAGTGATTAACACTTACAATATGAAGCAAAAGCATATAATGGTATTCCTAATGGATAAAGAAGTACTTAATCAGATATAAGATCACTATGTGCATATTTCTTCATGGTTACGAACTATCACAAGACTTTACTAAGAATCCTAAATCACAAGAGAGAAAGCACATTCACAAATTGCAAATTTCGATTATAAATATGAGTAACATTACTCATCAATTATTAAGTTTAATCCTCAGCATCATTACATAAACCAAAAGTCTGATTGAACATGCATCACTCTCAAAGATGGATTCAATCATAAACATACAAGTATCTATAATACAATTTAGATCTCAATTACAGAACATCAATGATAGATGCAGAACCTGTATATAAGATGTGTAATCATTAATTATAAAGGTTAATAGTTGAATCCGAAGTTCTCAGTGGATCAGTGTTAGAACAAACCTCCATTATTGATCCGAGATTGAAGTCTTCTCTACAGTCCAGGCTTGATCGATCTTGAATCGAAGCGAAGTTGAAGACAGTTGCATGCAAGAGAGAGTTTTGTGCATTGGGATGTAGTTATTCAATTAATTGTAATATTAATTGTAATATAGAATATTGTGTATGTCTTAAAAACCTTTAAATTAAATTTACACATTAATCTAGGTATAACATGTCATAATTAGATTTATGTAAAAATTAGAAAAATTTCAATATTAAAAAAATGTATCAATTGATCAATTGATATATGTAATTATTATTTTTTTGCAAGTATTATAAATTTTTATTTTTAATTCTCTACTAAAATGTTATTCGATCGAATAATAGATTTTTATTTTACATTATCTATTAAAATCTTTTTAATTAATTTTATTTAATATATATAAAAAATCAATAGATATATATGATCTGCCAAGTCTGTATGCTACAAATGAAGCACCTCTCTATGGATTAGGTAATTTCAAATTATAATATTTTTAGGGTATTATTTTATACATTTTATTAAATTATACGTATTATTTTTTGTACGTCTTTATACAAATTAACAAATGTATTCGTTAAAAAAAATAAAAAGAATTAGATATTATATTCTTAAATTTTGGTACAACTTGCAAGTAATTTGCTTTATATAATAAATTAAGTTTTATGTATTAAGGAATGTATTAAGGAATAATCCACATTTTTTTTGTATTTTTTGGGTGTTGAGCGATTGTCATATAATAACAAATTTTTGGTTCTTGAGCGATTAACAAAATTCTCCTATAAAATTAATATAGATCTGCTACATTAATTTTTGGTTCTTGAGCGATGGTTCTTGAGCGATGGTCATATACGTAATATCATATGAGTTTCTTATTTTTTTCCCATTTGATTATGTACTTCTTCACCATTAAAATTTCAATAATTTTTTTATAAAAAACATGTTTGTAATATATGAGTTTATACTCCTGAACAAATCGTACATAAAATAATACAAATAATTTAAAAAAATGTGGGTTAATTGAAGTTTATACAATAAATTAAGAAATGCATTTGTTAAAAAAAAGGAAAGCTAGATATTACATTCATAATATTTGGTATGATTGCACATTCTTTACTTTATATAATCAATTAAGTTTTATGTATTCATTATTCTATTTATTCCATTCTGCTAAGAGTTATTGAGTCGACTTTGTTGTGTTACATAATCTAAATAAAATTTTAAAATTTTATTCTAATTATATTACATCCTTATGTTTCATATTTTATATTTAAAGAACAAATTTTTCCATTTCAAAGATAAAGATATTTTTAAGTATAGTAAAAAGTGTATAGTTGAAGTTTATACGATTAATTATGAAATTTACATATAATTTAATAATCCCTCCATCCCTATTTAGTTGGAACATTTGCAAAAAACACACATATGAAGAAAGAATTAATTATGTAATTTGTTTCCATTTTTGCCCGTAATCTTAACATTAAATGATGACTTATGAGTATGTAAATTAAATATAAAGTAAATTATTTATCTGTATCTTGGACAAAGTGTAAAGGTTTTAACTATACTCATAAATGTGTCAGACTATTTATGGACAAATTTTATTTGCAAATGTGCCAACAAAAAAGGGATGGAGGGAGTATTGTTTTGATTGTGGTACAATAATTTTATCATAGGAAACAGTGCACTCTATCTAAAACCTTTACACTTTGTCCAAGATCCACATAATCAAGTCATGATTTTGTCTACATTTGCAAGTAATGTATCTGTAGACATTATTTAATAATATACACTATACATTAGTACATGATTAATTAAGAGAAGAACATTAGAAAACCAAACGTCTATGGCCAATAAAAACAAAAAAGAAAAAAAAACCAACAGTCACATTACTTTGCATGCGAGCTGTGCAGGGAAAGATAAAAACACACATTAGATCAATCTTCTCCCATTCTCCAATTTTTTGCTTCAAGACATTGGATCTTTCATTTTTAATTTTTCAATCAAACAATTTCTACCATCACACTTCCAAATCTTTAACAAAATGTTTCAGCAACTTCGTTCCGATATTCTTAGTTTGATCTTTTCATTCATCATTGTTGATGTTGGAGACTTCCTAATGTTTGTAAATGTGCTAATGGCCTGGTTCACTAAGCTGACTACTCCAAGAATCAAAGAAGTTCTCGAGAGGCTTGACTGGGGATCATTATACAAGCTCCATAATAATCCAATGGAGGTTACAAGGGATCAGTTTTATGGTTTCATTGAGTTTGGTGTTAGATATAAGGTTGACCAAGCAATGTATTATCATGTTGTTCGTAGTCTTTTTTTGAATCAGGATGTTAGTCATCATCTTAATGTATTATCATCTTTGTCAGGTAATCATTTTCTATCATCCTTTTGCTTTATTTTTTTAAATCAATAAATAGAACTTTTCACAGAGATGAAACTGTTGAAGAGCTGTTTGAAATGCTTAATAAGACTAATATGAGATCTAGGTTAGTTGAAGTTATCAATTATCTGGAAGAAATGTATACTTTCTTATTTGAGAAAGATTATCTATTGCCAATTTACAAGTTTTGTCCAAATGCAAGATGCAAGAAACCTATCTACCAGCTTGAAGGTCAACCTTTTGGAGAGGAGTTATGGTACTCACTATGCGATGATAGGACCGTTCCAGAGGATTATGCATGTGGCAATCGTTTGACAATGGCACATATATGGAATACTGATTGTGTTTATTTCAAATTGCAGATTCTCCTCTTCAAGGTTCTGCTGTCTGCCGTTATTAATTAAGAATTATGTTCATTTTTGTTATTCTGTAATTGGAGACTCAATGCACTTTTAAACTTAACTTTTCTGAAGGCATATTTGTTATGATGTATTAATGTTAATTGATGTATCAAATGATATTTTCCTATGTGTTATGTGTTTAATAATGCAAAATAGATTAGAGCATTCTACCCAAATCAAAACAGTCTACAAAGATTAGATATGTTCAAACATACAATGGTTGTAGTTCTATCAAATTTTTCTTCATATGTAGTTTCTTAGTATAATGGACATATGATAATGGACAATGTAAAAACATAAGAAAAAACAGAGAAACAGATTGGAATACATTACACAAGTAGTTGCTAAAACATAAACAACAGAGATACCAAACATACATCTTCCTAATAGATAAGATGACAACTAACACATTGGTCTTTGGTAGATAGTAAATTTGCAGAACTATATCAATGCAGAATAAAAAATTTAGATGTTTAAGGTCACTATATATTACGTGTGAAATCCAGAAGTTGACCACTCATTTTTGTTCTCTGTTCCTCAACCTCAGCAACTTTGGTTAACCAATCATTTAGTTTGTGTGTCCATTGTGCTTCAAATGTCTCGAATCCTTTTAACATCTCTTTCAAAAGTTCCCTAAACTGCTTTACATGGCCAACAAGAGATGCCTGTGTATCTTCTATAAATTTTCATTCTCTTCCTAAATAAGCATTGTCAATTTGAACTTCGGGCTTTGAAGATTGACCAACTGATCCATCTTGGTCTCCTGTCAGCTCTGTACTGTTCCTATATTTGAAATATCATATGCATATTGTTATATATGAAAACAACCCATGTAGTTTAATAAAAAAACATATATATGTACATGTAATTTCCCTCAATTCCAAGTGTTCGCGCGAAAAGTTTTGTCTACCTATCCTCCATGCTCTTGAAAAACAGACTAAAATCTTCATTTGCTGACCGAATGTCTTCGTTTAAATTTGCAGAAGTAATATTGACGTTATTCAGGTCATTCACCAACAATGTCTTCATGTTTGTGTACCTTCTCCTTTTTGCCGATCTTGAACTCATTTTGGTGTAATAGTAATAGTAATAGTAATTATAGTAATTAATAGTAAGTAATAACAAAGCCTTATGAAAGAATGTTGTGCATCTCCTTTTGATTTATAGTCATTTCTGTAACTGGTAAAGAAGTGGTTAGTTTTTTTAACTTCCACGTTTAAATACAAAGCCTTATGAAAGAATGTTGTGCATCTCCTTTTGATTTATAGGCATTTCTGTAACTGGTAAAGAAGTGGTTAGTTTTTTTAACTTCCAGCTTACATTTTTTTATAACACGTAATGGTAATTTGGTAACTGCTTTTCCATGATAACTTAATTCTTTATTTTTTATTTGAAATTAAAAATTATTATTTTTTTATGTTTTTTTGAAGTTTATGTCTGTTAGAAGTCAACCCTATTATTCATTTTAATTATAAATTTATAAATTTTCTAATTTAAGTACATTATGAAATTAGAATAGGTACATTAATATTTTTACAATATTTATCATTGTTCAATTTGAAAGTATTCGGAGAATAATTAATAAATTTATTACGTCTTATAAAATAATTTAAATTATTCAATTATATAGAATATATTATTATTAAAGTGTAAAATTCACAAAGAAAAAATACAACATTCACTTCATCCCAAGTATTTACACAAAACATTTGATTAATATAAACATATATCGAGATAGATGTTGTCAAATACAAAGGTGAATTGGGATTTTGTTTTGCGGTTTTGTGGTGGTTTTGTCTGGGATATTGTGAATAGTCGTAAATGTAATACTATGTCCGTCCAAAATAGATTTACATTAATATTTTTACAATATTTTTCATTGTTTAATTTGAAAGTATTCGGAGAATAATTAATAAATTTATTAAGTCTTATAAAATAATTTAAATTATTCAATTATATATTATAGTATTCTTTAATTCTTTAATTGTAAAATTCAAAAAGAAAAAATACAACATTCACTCTATCCCAAAGTATTTACACAAAACAAATTGATTAATATAAACTTATATTGAGATAGTTGTTGTCAATAGAAACTTGAATTGGCTTTTTGTTTGAGGTTTTGTGGTGGTTGTGTCTGTTATATTGTGAATAGCCGTAAATATAGTACTCCATCCGTCCAAAATTAGTTTACATTAATATTTTTACAATATTTTCCATTGTTTATTTGGAAAGTAATTGGAGAATAATTAATAAATTTATGAAGTCTTATAAAATAATTTAAAATATTCATTTATATATATTATACTATTCTTAAAGTATAAATTCAAAAAGAAAAAAAAATACAACATTTGCTTCATCCCAAGTATTTACACAAAACGAATTGGTTAATATGAACTTATATCGAGATAGTTGTTGTCAATAAAAACTTGAATTGGGTTTTTCATTAAAGTTTTGTGGTGGTTGTGTCTGGGATATTATGAATAGTCGTAAATATTGTGTCTGGGATATCTAAGACATTGGGATATTACGAAATAAATTTCATTTTAATTTTTTTATTAAAATTGTTTAAATTAATTGATGTTTTTAATATATTACATACATAATATTTGTTCTAATTGTTTAAATATTGTGTCTGGGATATTATGTCTAAGACATTGGGATATTACGAAATAAATTTCATTTTAATTTTTTTTATTAAAATTGTTTAAATTAATTGATGTTTTTAATATATTACATACATAATATTTGTTCTAATTTTGGTGAAGTTAATTTATAAAATTTAAACACGACACAAGATTTCGTAATTGTGAATTACAAGTTATGAAAAAAATGTCTATACCACTATAGGAGTACAAACTATCAATCAAATCCCAAACAATGTCTAATATCTATTAATAATTTTTTTATAAAAATTTATTTTAATATAAATTTAATGTACGTCGTAATCAATTACCCCACCCATGGTGTATCCTTAATCAATCAATCCCCAAAATGAATATCATACCACGTATTCTTTGATTTTGGTACATTTATTGATAAATTAAATACTCCATGATCTACTTTTATATCAAACAAATCCTAACTACTCAATCATCTATTTTTAATATCAATCATATCCCCGAATAATACTGCGTCATTTTCTTAACTAGTATATAGTGAATTGAAAACCGCTACACAATACATTTAGAGATTAACTCAGAAGCCTCCATAAGTTAAGCAAAGGTATGCTTCAATCCTTCTATCCTCTATATTTCACTTTCTCTTCTTAATAAATTTATGAACAAAATTCTAGAATAACATCATAATCTGATAATATATCGAAGTTTTACATAATGTTGCAGACATGAACATGCACGACCATCTTAACACACTAGATGAATCAAAGATAGGGTGGGTATTGAAGGTTCGTGTTACAAGAATGTGGGATACCGTAAGTAATGCAGGTGTTGTAATCCGCCACAATATGATTCGTTTGGATTGTCCGGTAACAATATTTCTTTCTTATATTCTTCCGTTTCTTTATTAATCTAATGTATATATTTACATATTTAAATACCTGTTAAAGAGTTTTTGTTTTATAAGAAGAACACCCATATGCATGCAATGGTCAATCCTGATCTTTGGATTAATTATAATAATGCTATCTTGGAAGGAGGTTTATACCAGATTACCAATGTCCGTGTTCGTCAAGCATTTGGTTTTTATAGGCCTGTTAGCACCTCTAAGTGCATCACTTTTGTTCCTTCTACTATCATCACTCCTTATATTCTAGATAATCATTTCATTCCTGACCAAAAATTTGAGTTTAAGCCTCTTGGAGAATTATTTGATATTGTTGATTCATATCAACCTTATGAGAAACCTATCTATTCTACAGGTTAGTGTATTAACACATCATAGTCTATTCATAAGAACAATGGTTTCCATCATTTATATTTGATATTTTTCTTTTAGATGTCATAGGAGTTATGGAAAATCTGGAACCACTGCGGACAATTCAAACACATTATAGTGAAAGGCAAGTTGTGCAATTCAGAATTACGGATGGAAGGTAAAGAAAATTTACATAACTCAAGTTTTGTAATCTCTTTCTGGTATCATGCACTTCATTTCACATATATTTTACTAGGATCTCACACAAAGTTTCCTTCGGGGGACCGCTAAATGCAAATACGGAACCTTTATACGCAAATCATGTCGAGAGACCATTGATTTTAATCTTGGCAAGTATCGGACTTTCAGCTTATAAAGGTAGTCATATCAGCTACATTCTAATTTGCATTGTAGTATATAAACTGTTCTTTCTGATTGGTGCTCATTTTTTTGTTTAAAACAGGAAAAGTTCAGATTTTCAGCTTGCCTTCATCAAGAATATTTATTAACATTGATAATGAGGATGTTTTCATGATGAGGAATAGGTATATCATGTTACCCTGCTGCATTACACATAATGTTTTATAGGATAGGTGTTAGTATTCCTTATATTAATACTGCTTTTTATTTTTATACGTTGGAGCAAGAAGAAACTAGACTTTGTTGAATGATCCGTGAAACATGAACAAACCTATCACCGTGTATTTTGATGTTGAGATATGAACGTGATGCACTACAAGAAATTTGTTTTTACTAGCCATTTTGGATTCATCAAGTTGTTCGAATAAGATTGTAATAAATGTGTTCTATCATCTCAACATACTTATGTTTTTAGTATTTCGATAAAGTATTTACGTTTTGTTTGAATTTATTTAACCAATATATACAAATTAGACATTGGTCTTGCACATTACATTCCTACCTAAACTGTTGATATTTGTTCATGTATTTTGAAATTGCATTTTACCCAGTCCATCAGCTTCTCCAGGATTATGGAATTGTAGATCTCCAATGTCTAAATGGTTTGCATTATTGTTTGCTCTTTAATATGACCAAACAATCTCTGGCAAACAAACACGTTGATAGTACGAGTATTTGTACAAATTACAATGTGTAAAACAGAGCAAACTGTTTTCATTTTTAGAGCAGACGCAAGATTCCAAATTGCAGCTTCATATAAAGCTGACTTTGCTACTGTTGATGAATGATCCTTGACTGATTTCGATCTGTGAACCAGCACCAACAATCACAATATATATTTCAATCTGAATAAACTTTAGATTTCCATAAAAAGATGTTTCATTTTTCTACGATTGCTGAATGTTTTATACTTAGGACAACACACCTCACAGTTACTTTGCTATGGGGGTAAGATCACATATATGCTTTAAACTATAAAAAAGAATGTGACACATGGGAGAGAGCTTTGGTATTTAGACTATGAAACCTAACAAAATGAAATGTAAAAATGAATTAGTATTTTGAAATGCATAATAAGTCTTTAACGTTCCAACCAAACTATTTCCAATCACATTTTTATTGATTTTGTAGGATTTTTCATCAAATAAATCAGAATAATATCCAAAATTAGTTGATTAGTTAATGGTGATTGGTGATAATTTATCCTCTCAATATTTTTGTTGAGCATTTCCTTGATCTTTGCTTAACTGATAATTATTGATATTATTGATTGATATGCTTAACTGATAATTATTGATATTATTGATTGATATTAATTAAATTGTTTAAAAATTGGTTAATAGTGATTAGGGATAATTGATGCTCTTAATATTTATGTTAATCATTTCCTTGATCTTTGCTTAACTGATAATCTTTAACTTGCACAATTACACATGTAAAATCATCCATATTTGTGCTATAAAATGACACCAAAACATGCTTAGTTGCTTAACCACGTCCAAGGCATTAGTATTTGTCATTAACCGCATACAAACAAATTTGGGAGAACATAATGTAAGCCAAGTTAACATTTCTCCATTGATTTTCCATATTTTCATATGTATTTGTTCATTTGAATAACTTATACTTTCTCTATAATTCTGGTACGAAAACTTGCATTGTTTTTTAAAACTCTATTTCACTCTGCTTCTTTTAGAATCACCATGTTTCATCAACTTGCTGCGCTTGATACCAGCCGTACTACATGGAAAATTAAGGCACGTGTAACCAGGATGTGGCCATCAATATCTAATCAAACAGTTGAGGGAAAAGAAAGTCTTAAAGGATATAATCTTATTCTGCTAGATGAAGAGGTAAGTTTATATGTCTAGAACTTCTTACATTTAGGCTTATATTTTAAAATTCTTATCATTCTTTACTTTAGACCTTTAACATTATTGTTTTTTATATAATCTTATGTTTTGTTTTTTTAGAATTGTCATGTACAAGCTTTCATATATGCTGATAACTGGAAGCAACATGCTGACAAAATAGATGAGGGAGGTTTGTATGTTATTTCCAACTTCTATACTAAACAGGCTTTGGGATCCATGAAACCAGTTTCATCTAAGATCCTAATAAACTTCTCTCCAACCACCTCCGTTGAGAAAGTACTGGACGATGATTTCATGATTCCACAACACAAGTTTGAGTTTGTAGATTTGGGTGATCTATTCAATGTGGCAAGGGCTTATGTGAATCCCGACTATCCTGAATATTCAGCAGGTCATGCACAAACTAAAGCATTAACTGTAGTTATTTCTTATATGTTGTTTGTTATCAAAGGATTTATACTGTTTGTTGTTTTCGTATAATAGATCTCATTGGAGTTGTGGAGGACTATGAACATCTTAATGATATCAACACTGTCTATGGACAAAAAAAGATTGTTAAGTTCAGAATCATTGATGGAAGGTATAAACTGAGTTTTTATTATTCTTTCTTATATTCTTCTTTTGTAGTTTGCTTATATTGATTTATTCAATATCTCCAGAAAACTTGCCATTTTAGCAATTTAATTCTAATTTCTTAAAAACCAATATACCTTTATGTAATTACAATTTACAAGAATAGCCATAAATTACTGTTTGGGGTGATCTTGCTGTGGAAACTGAAGCATCTCATAAAAATGCTACTGAACGTCCAATCATTGCGATTATCTCAAGTACAAAGCTCAAGATTTATAAGAGTAAGGCTGCTTTTTTTACTAACATAAGAAGCCTGTGTTTTAACTCATACTATAAGTTGCATTTAACAATTGTATGGATTTTAATAATTTCTAATTTATTGGTTGTATTTTCAATTTAAGATTCAGTGCAAATAAGTACACTACCATCTTCAAAGGTGTACCTCAATTTAGACAGTGACTATGTAATTGCAATGCGCCAGCGGTAAATATTCTACATTTAATGCTTGATACATAATTACTGCATACAATACTTGCTATACTTGATTTATGAATAGAAGTCAACATTTATATTGTTGCAGACTAGAAGAAGAAGGGTATACGGTCAGCCAGCAGCAAGATGTTGTAACTCCATCGAAAATTGATGCAAGTCCAATTATAGAAACATTGACATTGAAACAACTTGCTGAAAAGCAAGGGACAGAGTATATCAAGGTTCTAAATTAGTTTAAGTGCTTTGTACAATCAGAGTTTTTAACTTAAACAAAAGTCTTTATATATGTAGATGTATGTTAATCGAGATATAATGATACTTTGTAATCTGCAGAGAGAATTTTTCTGCATTGTAAAGATTCAAAATGTTGAAGAAACAAATTGGTGGTATAACAGTTGCAATTACTGTGAAGCAGAAGTAAGGAAACAAGATGGAATGTTTAAGTGTTCCAACTGCACTGATAAGACGATTCCAGTTTCTGAAAAAAGGTAAATAACATCAGCTGATAATATGCATAAGATATCATCTTATTTTTTTACACTATCTGTTCCAAACATTTGACGAATATTTGTCAAACATATAGGATTGTTATCCTTACCGATGATGAAACTGAGGCTTATAATTTCATTCTAATGGATTGTGCTGGCAGAAGGATGTTTGGTATGTCTGCAACCAAAATGATGTTACAAATGGAGAAGGTATTGATCCTATTAATAATGTTTTAATACAATAACTACATCATTTTTCCTACTTTGATTTCACATGATCTACACCTTGATCAACATGTCAGAAATAAACCAAATTAATACACTTTGATACATTCACATCATCCTAAACATTATATTGACCAATCAGGCCAAAGCTGTGTTTCCATAGAAGGTTAAGGATATAAAAGGAAAAGAACTTAAGTTGAAGATCAAAATTACTGATGAAAATATGAAATCAAACAGTAATCTCTACTACGCTGTTGATGCATATGACATTTGCAAACCTTCTTCAAATTCTGATGCAACAATGGCTACATTCCCAACTTCAACATCTGGAGAAGTGAGTTTTAAACCCATGAAATAATTCTTATGTTCAACATTTACTACTACTTCCATCTATGTACAATAACAATTCTAATGTTATACCAATTCATTATTTATAGAACAATTTCGTAGCTTTGTCGGACTTTACTCCAGAATCTGCCAAATCAACAAACAAGAAAATTAAGATGGTATTTACTTTTTAAGATTATGATCTATGATCTATATGAAGTATTAAATTGTTCATGAGTTAAACTTTCATCCACTTATTCCTACAATTTTAATTTTGGTTTTTGCTTATAAACAGGAGAAGTAATTCATCTTGGTATTTGGAACTATCTTGGAGTATTACTACTTTGAATACAGAGACATCACAGTTGTTGGAATTGTTGCTTCCAATCTAGGACTAATTACACGTATAATAAGAGATTTGCCCTTGCATGGGTTTTGCTATTCTCATTTCATCTCAATGTTTTAGATTATGGTTTTTGCATATTTGGTTTTAACATGTTAATTTGCATTGGTTTTGCTATTGACATTACATTTCAATCTTTTGGTTTTAAGATGTTTTTAAACTTCATAATGCCTTAATGTTTAAAGATGTTAATTTAAACTTTTCTGGCAATAAGCGTGACACTTGGTTTATGTTAATTTATTATTGTTAAAAAGTAGTATTATTTGTTCATTCGATGCACTCAAAGGATTTTGTTGAAAAACACTTCATTGGTAACATGTAAGTTAGAAAAAATAAAAAATGAATAATATATTTTAATAAATTTAAAGCCGGTGCGTAGCATGGGCAAAAATTATAGTATTTGATACAATCATATGTTCTATAGATATTGCTGGAATCATAACGAAACTGGAATAACCTAAGATGATACAAACTTTTCTTGGCGACAAACACTTCCAAAGATTTCAGATCTTTGATGGAATGTTAAAACACAAAAACAATACAAATGCTCTTAAACAAAATGTCTTAGGAAATGTAGGATAGCAGTGATGTGTACTACTTTAAAAAGTATGCCCATTACAAGTAGGAACACAAACTAAATTAACTACGTCCTGGAAAACCAATGTCAAATAATAATCTAGCTTTATTTTCCAAGAATCTGAATGTTAAAGTTTCGTTCTTCTTCAGTTTATTTTTCTCTGCAAATTTGTTCCAACCAGCTGAAAACCTTGCAATTCCATTAGAGAGGACTAATCCCGGCCACTTCCCAATTCCCATTCTCTGTTCTTAATGTCACACGTTCACCAGATTTGAATTTGTGATTCCGAGGTTTTACGTAGGCAGGTATATACTGCAATAGATAATCATGTTTTAAACTTTCAGTTCTTATCATTTACAAGCAGTTATACATAAAAAATTCACTGTCATGCAAAGTAAGTAGAAAATTATACCACTCCATGCGAAGAGTTATTAACATTTGACCAAGTCATCACAGAAGTAAATGTGACTGTTGCCTCATTCATTTCAACATCCACTATTGCATGTTCATTGATATTGTCCAAAGCAGCATCATTCATCTCAACATCAACAGTGGAATTTGCAGTAGTATTTTCAGTAACAATTGCTGCAGAATCCTTCACAACTTCTTTTTCTACAAAAATGCAAAATGATTAGATCAAACCGATACTATTTAACTTACAACATAATACTGAATTACACACTAAGAACATACCTGATTCAATCAAGTTGTAATTTAAACTTTTTTCAACTTTTGCATTGTCAAATAGAGTAATCTCAAATTTTCCAGCTCCGCAAGAGGTGAGCAATATTACATCGTCTTCCTCCAAGTACTTCATTCCAATCATGTCAAGCAGACCAGACATTTTTCTTTCACTATGTATGTATTGACCATTGAATACTAATCCATTTTTCAGATGAAAGGAAACAGTTCCTGGTATTAGTTTTCCAAATCGTCTCCAAAATCCTCGAGGAATTTCCTAATTTTCAAATTTAAGTTTGAATTATTATCTTAAATGTTGTACTTATTACTTAAAGTTTCCGATAGTTATTGTAAACTATGGAAAATATAATAATTAAACCAAATGGGAATATGTAAACATTTTAAAAAACTTACAATTTTTCCAGTATCAGTAGCAGGACTAATTGTAAAGAAAAGAAACTTCCAGCCAATTCCATTGATATCATCTATTCAAAAATTACATAATGTCAGTCGAATGCATACTTAAAACAACATTAAGTAAAATTAAGATAGTTATAAAAATAAAATAGCATCATGTGTAAGTTGTATCAGACCTTGATCATACACAGGTGCCCTTGGTATAGTTCTAATTTGAAGAAAATCAACTTCACAGAAATCGTCTCTTAGTATGTGCACAAGAAAAATTCCATTTCCCTTATAAGAGTAAGCCATAATTGATCCAAATAGAAACCTATATTCCTTCACAAAAGAAGGTACATGGAAAATTGAATTTTCCTTCTTCATGTAATGTACATGGAATTCGCATCCATTTGGCAACTGTAACTTGACATTATTTGGTATTTTTTCATGACATTCCATAATAAACTTTCCTGGCAACATCTGATCATATTTTATATCAGTAGTTGTGTGTGATCAATACTAAAAGTCTGTATGTAATGTAAAAAAACATGTTTGGTTTATTTCATACCAGCTCATTGCAAATCTTATTGTCACATTCCAAGAAAATCAAAAATGATGGAAATCTTCCATTCGAAACATTCACCTGTACATAAAGATAATATAGAGAACACAATGTTTAGTATAATATAAATAGGTATTGTTGGCATTCTTATAATTTTCCTACAAGTTTGAGATTTTAGAATTAATACACATTCCATTTTCTGGCATTCCTCCGCATTCTCCATTGATGAGTATTCAGTAGCAACATTTTCTTCCAATTCTGCAAAACAATTACAAGTTCGTAACATTTATGTACATGGGAATGTGGACTAATTTTTCAATTGACATTCTTAAATAAGAAAAAGTGTTTTGTGAACTAACCTGTTTCAGTTTTCCAATAAACATCCCAAAACCAGATTGCCTGACCAAGCACTACTTTATCAACAGATCGATTCTCATAAGCTATCTCTTTACCATCCAATTGGTAAATCCTTGCATACATCACATTGCTTTCATTGATTGTGAAAACAGTAGTCTCCTTCTTCTGAAGATTGAACGTTTCAATTATGTTCTGAAAATTTGACAGATAACCACCAGTACGATTGTACAAAATAGAGAATTTTCTTCCTGAAACTTCAAGTTCATTTACAGAACCAAGCTTTTCTCCGTATTTGTCACTGATTCCTTTTGGTACAATCTGTTAGGTATTATATTTACATTGCCAATGAAAATAATGTTTATTTAGTAAATTTGAAAAGCATTCAAGAGTTGGAAAGAATGGAAGAATGAATAAAGAAAAAACCTAAATATACCATTACTCCTTCATCCAAACAGTGCTGAGATACAACTTTTAGAAAAGACCTGTGTAGGTCTCTATGCTTTTCTGCAAACATAAGTACTATTAAATTTCGATTTGGATATCAAGTTTCGAGATATTGAATACAAAGGATGACCTTAATATCAGAATTACATCTTCCTTCATCAATTATTTGATTCTTTCCTTTAAAAATGCAGACATTTATAGCATAAGGTCCTGATTCAGGAATTCTAAATAGCACCAAAGTATCTCCAACTTCCAAATTAGTTTCTTCTGCAAAAGAAAACCATTTTTTCCCAAACACACAACTATTTTCCTTCCATTCTACATCAATTTCCCTTGTAACTTCAGTAAAACGGAGAAAAACCTTTTCTCCATTTTCCCAATCTTTCCAAAGTTTTTCAAAATCCTTGCTCAACCTCTATAATTAAACAGTATTAGAACAGTTTTATGGCAAAAATGTAGTAATAGTAAAATGAGAAAATGATATAAACAGAGCTTACCAAATATGGAAGTTCTCCATCAATGTGCATAGTGCCTATCTTCATCTCTAAATAGTCCACATAATCCATAAAGGCATTAAAGGACCATATTGCAACAGCTTTTTGAAATTCGAGTGAAGTATCATCAACAATATATTCAGTTTTCTTCCAATTTCGACATTTTTCACTACCAAGAAACTTTGATGGACACATTTTTCTGTAGTTAGGTTGAATTGCTGTATTTTTAAATATTTTAACAAAGAATTCATCTTCACCACAGTAGTCGAATTGAACCAGTCCATACATCTTGATTTCATAATACTTCATAAAACTTCCCAAACCATAGATTATCTTCAATTTTCTATGATACTTAGCATCCCACTCAATCGAGTTACACTTAAGCCTTAAACGGAAAGGAAGTACAGCTCCATATTCATCGTGAAAGCTTTTAGGAATTCTCTACAATAATTTGTGAAACCGACTAAATCAACATTACAACTCATTTAATAATATATTTACATCAGACTGGAAACATAAACTTAATGTAAATTTAGCTACTGTCAAGATAATATTCATAGCGTTGCATTATACTTACAAATCTTCCAAAAGTTCCCAGGTTGTTATTTGCACAAAGGAAACTCGAAATAGCCATTTTTGTTCCTGTACGATAACAAAAGGAAAATTTAGCCCATTCTAATTTCGTGAATAGTATAAATTATATTGTATATAATTAAATAATAATATACCACTTTCAATAGCCAAACTTGATGTCCTATTCGTCATAATTTTCATGCATACAAAAGTTTAGGTTTTTATGAAAATGGTCTAAATTTACTTAATCATACTATCTATTATGTACTTAATTATAGGTTATCATACAGTCATTGAGTTTATACACCAAATATGAAATCCATTTTCAGAATCTTGCAAAATAGCAGATATGGATATGGGTTTAACTAACTATACTCATAAATGATTTAAAGATTAAGATAATATAGACGTAATCAAGAATCTTAACCCTATCAAGAAGTTCATATAGTATGTAGAACAACTCTGGAATACATAAACACAACTGTCAATGTAAATAAACCTTAGATTTTTCAAGTGGATCATACGAATTGATCAAGTTTTACCGAAACTTTAACACAATATAATCAGAATACCTGCACTGTGATGATCGGAGTTTGATAGAAGCGGTTATGAATTGATCGATTGCTTCAATTGGTTCAAGTTGCCGCCAGTTGTTCATGCAAACATTGGTTTTTAACTCTTTTCTTTCTCCTTTAGGATATATAATTTATATGTAAAGTTGTGTATATCCTATAGTGAAAGATGTGTTTTACTTTTAGGACACTAATCAGTCTTAATATTAAACACAAATTCCCAAGAATGTCAATTAATATAAAGTTAGATACATTTTTTTATTTAATAAATTAGTGTTTTCAAAAGTTAAATTTCTTTTTAAAAAATACATCCCAAAATTATCCCTCCAATCCAAAATACATTTCATTTTTTTCCTTTAATTTGTCAAATTAAAAAAAATTGCTCACAATTATATGAATTATATAAAATTTGAAAATTTTAAAATGTTTTTCGATATTAGGTTTTGATGGAATATTATGGATATTCTAATATGTCTGATTAGATGTCACAAATTATGGACGATTATTTTTGTATTAAATTTTTTTTATTGTAATTGATTTTGTATGATTATGATAATTATCTATCAATCAATATCATTTATCTCGACCAGATTAAATGGTTTTTCACCTTATCTTCACATTGAAATCTCTATGAGAAAAGTCCTTACCAAGTAATCAAAATACCCCATTTTCTCCTACATTGCTATCAGAGGTCAGTAAAGCAAAATATGATTAACTACAATATTACTTATTATAATTTTAACGATCATTTCATCTTAACAGCATTCACATAGAGCTTAAATGTATATGAATACTCATGTAATGTTTAATATACAATATATGTATTTATTTGATGTGTCGATGGTTATTTTTTTCAATTAAGCAATAGTTGAAGATAGATGTCGGGTTTTTTTTTCAAATGAGTTTATCACGTAAAGTATTTTTGTAATCATAATGAAATTGTAGAAAAGGACCACCACCATTAGCACACAATCCTCCAACAGTGTCATTGATTGTCTTGCGTCCAATTAGACCAGAATCAATGTAAAGTGTACAAATGACCAAGCGACCAGGTATGTTAAATTGAAAGGATGTCCTTTCATCCAGATAATTTTCAGTAACATGAGGCTTTGTTATCGTCCTTAAGATCAATAATAATTTCATCATTGGTGAAAGTAAAATTCACCAGTAGACGAAGGACTTGGTTTATGTTAATTTATTATTGTTAAAAAGTAGTATTATTTGTTCATTCGATGCACTCAAAGGACTTTGTTGAAAAACACTTCATTGGTAACATATAAGTAAGATAAAATAAAAAACGAATAATATATTTTACTAAATTTAAAGCCGGTGCGTAGCACGGGCAATATTGCTAGTTTAAACAATAGTAGAATCTGATTAATTATATTTCTATATAACTTTCGAAGAAAGTAGATTCTATAATTTATATAGATATGATTTGATTGTAATTGTACAAGAAATAAAGAAAGTTTTGGCATTTAATAAAAAGGAACAACTACAAGTCTGTGCAAAATTTAGAGTGTAGCTGAAACATGACATTTAATTGTGTAGTTCTGTATATATGTCTATATATTTAATTTCCTGATGTGCCCTTTTAATTAAATTTTAATAATTTTGATGGGGTAATGTCAACCATTAGATTGAAAACGGATCAAGGGTTGAGAAAGGTACCTCTAGTTTTCTCCTTAAAAAGGTTTTCATTTGAGCACCTTCCTATATATATATATATATATATATATATATATATATATATATATATATATATATATATATATATATATATATATATATATATATATAGGAGCACCTTTTTTTAGAGAAAACTGATGTACTTTTCTAGTCCATTGTTCTTTTATCAATCCAACGGCTAATATCATTCTTTTAAATCTACTTAAAATTAACTAAAGGGTTATTACAGACTTTTTAACTTTTACATATCTTTATACAATCAAATTATGATTCAATCAATCTATATTATATCTATAATTACAACTTACCTATATTAACAATATTTTTGAAATTTATAATTTATATTCAATCAAACATGTTATCTATATCTTATAATACTATCTCTACAATATTTGGAATGAATAACAAGTTATGCGTGTAGGCTGAAATCTCTCTTTGTAAGGTGTACAAGAGACCCGGCGTCGACGATCATCCATCTCTCCCTCGTTCTCTTCCAACTCGAGCTTCCTCATCGAGAACACATGATAACAAACAATATCAAGATGCAGCACAACATCAATGGAGAAATTCCATGTTTTCGGAGATCAAACACTTCATCAACAACCTTCGGAGAAAATCAGTGAAACCATCAGTACAAATAGTACAACCGAAGACGTTGTTGGAACTGCTCTAGGCCTCTCAAACCAAAACCCTTACATCGAATTATCCCCAATCACTACTGTTGTGCCCAAAATTTGTAATGGATTTAATTTTAGGCCCATGGATATTGAGAGGCCCAATTAAGGTGGTTTGGGTAATAGCTGTTGAGGTTTAGTTTTGGAGGTAGCTGTGGAGGTGCTGTTTTTAGGGAAGCTGTGGAGGTGCTGTTTTTAGGGAAGCTGTGCAGGTGCTATTTTGAGGGAAGCTGTGCAGGTGCTATTTACAGCTTCACCTCTGTCTAACAGAAGTAAATTTTGACAAGGACTCTTATTCCTAAACTTTAGGAGCACGGGAATGGACTCAAAAGATGTACTTTGAGATGGTAACTACTACATCAAATGGGATATACACGTTATACACATCATATATGTATATATATGTGGATAATTACATGAAAATACATGGATAAATGGACTTCTAGTGGTATACTAGAAGTAGGACTCTTATTTCTACACAAACACTTCAAGATCGGTATTGGAGGAAGGATAAAATACATCAAAAACGTGGCTTATTGCTCAAGAAAGGAGTCCATGACCTAAAGAACTACATCGGGGCTTGATTCCTATAAATAGGATATGTAGGCAATTGGCAAGGGGGGTTGGGATTTTCGCTTCTCTCTGCACAAGGCACGTGTAACCTTGGTGATACTTTCCCGGGCATATCTTGGCCGGAATTTAATGCCATATTGTCCGGTGACCTTGCCGATTCAGTCCCAAAACACCACAAATCTCCACCCGCTCCGCCAGCTGGAGCTGTAGTGCGAAGCTGAAGCTGCGGACATGCGAACCTGCTTTAACGTCCGATATCCAAGGACAAATTCGGTTATTCCAGCAATATTCTCTCGGGGTGTTGTTGCGGAATTTTCTCACAATATTTTTGGCGCTAGAAGGAGGGGATCTTTGATCTTTTGAGAAGAACAATGTCTAAAAGCTCTGGCGATGATCGTACCTTGAAGAACGATCGAGATAATCTTGAAAATGTGCCCGAGAATGAATTCTCGAGCAAGAATTTCACGGATTAAATTCCAAATAAGGGCAGGAGAATCATTACTCTAAAAAAAATCCGAAAAATTGGAGAAACGGAGGAGAAATCATGGCTTGTTGGAGAAAAGGCGAAGAAGAAGGGAGGTAATCACCTTTATACTAGTCATTTGATAGTGAAAATGCATAAAGGATGATATATGACTCAAAGATGCACATATTTTTGGCTTGATGGAAGAGACATGAAAAGAATGGCCGGAAAATGAAGTTTTCGGATGATAATTTTTGTCGGAAATATCCAGAAATGGGGTTCCGTTATGAGAGCTTCTATGACCCGGGAGCTTCTCATGTCAGGGGTGTTGATATGTTTAACTAGACAGGTGAAGCTGAACATCCACCTACTAATGGAGGTACGACCATCTAGAGAGGTTTGGTCGAGAGTTTCTAATGGCAAAGACAGAAGAGACCTCAATCTCGAGGTTGTACCTATGGAAGAAGGTTTCCGTAAGGTGCCCCCAAATACTTCATCTTGGCATATGATAAGGAGATTCTTATGGTCAAAAAATGGTGAATCTCAATTTAGAGGTTCAATCGGTTAGAGGTTCAATCTCAATGTATATGAGATAACACCCCGAGTTATCTAAAAATTTGGGAATTTGTATACGGTCCCCAGCTAGAGCTGAAGATGGAAGCTCTGAACACAAAGCTTGCCAAGGAAAGGTCTGCTCAGAAGGAAGGAAACCTATGAAGCTGGCTACAACATTGCCATCAACGACTATATCAAATCCACTCACCTCAGGTTCCCTGACCTAGACTGGTCCCAGCTTGGCGAAGATGCTGTTAAAGCGGTAGAGGATATCAAGAAAAAGGAGGCTGCCAAAATCAAGGTGGATGAAGTGAATCCAGCTGTTAAGGAGAATGAGGTGGGGGTTCCCATGAAAGAGACAGCTAAAGCTCAGGCAAATGCCTCCAACATAGCTGCTCCCATTTCCCCTGCTCCAACAATCCAGGAACATGCCGATTGGAGGTGAACCTGCATAGGAAGGGAGGTAGAGCTAAATGCGAACCTCTTGACCAAGGAGGTACCAATGAACCAGGCAACAAAGGCATGAGGAATGAGGTTCATGGAAGAGGTCCAACTACTGGAATTAACAAGAAATCGAATAACAAGAACCTCTACAGGAAGCTAGAAGATCAAAGGAAGCAATCTGGGTCAATCGTAGCGGTTCTACCACACAACTTGAGGTTCGACAGTTGAACCTGGAGCTTCCACTACAACAAGATACTACACTTGATTGAGGTTATCTGAAGGATCCACCTTATGCATGATGAAATTCAATACAGGAAGCTCAATGTAGAATAACGAAGGAAGCATGTTACCAGGTAGCCTTAATGGAGGAACCTTACGATGAAGGTTCCAGTTTTTCGGGGGGTAACCACCCATGGCATTGATGAAAATGGCTGCTCTAATGAAGGATAATGAGGGCAATGCGCACCATGTGGAAGTTATGAAATAAAAGTGCAAGGGAACCTCGCGAAGTTCTTGGTTGGTCATGTAACAGCACCTACAAAAGTAGGTGAAAGAAACTTATAGGGGTGCTCATAGCGGAAACTTCACCAATAGTGGAAGGTTGAAGGTCAGAATATCTAGTTGAAGGCATTGAACAAAGATGCCAAGGTATGATCTAGGTGATGTTGAAGCTCCAACAAAATAGGCATAAGGGAAGCTAAAGGCGAATTGGTACCTCTTATAGACTGAAAGAGGAGTGGCCCATTCTAAAAAATACAGCATGAGGGACTTATAAAGCTTCTAAGGTGCTCAATTGATAGAGGAGCCAACAATAAGGTTAAAAGAGGAAGCTCCTGGAAAGGAACCATCTCAGCTCGTGAAAGCTTCAAGCAATATAATTATATGATGATCATCATGGTGAAGAATCCCGAGGAAGTTCTCAACTATAAGCCTTTTAGGCATGATAAGTTGGAAGGTGTCTCACAAAGAGGTTCTGCTGCTATAAGCTTCTCGAATATTGGAAGCTGGGATTTAGGGATACCTCATGGAAGGAATTGCAGAAGGAGCCGATGATAATAATCTCAATCAGGATCTTGGAATTTAGCTACTGGATAAAGAAGAAGGTACGAATGACCTCTCGATTACTAAAGAAAGTTGTGCGAGGTTCACATATGGAGCTACCTACCAATCAGCGGATGCAGAATGGAAATATATGTTAAAGGCATGTAAGCACGAACCTCTCAAGGGAAAAATCACCAAAGGCTATGGAAGTTTGAGAAATAATGGAGCTACACCTTTGTACGCTAAGGTAGTGGAAGGAAATCAGGTGTAACTGAAGACACCATCTCAATATTGGTAGAGGTCAGTAATCCTAATAAAATCTGAAGGATCGAAAGGCAACCTGGGTCACACATGAGTGAAATATTCATCTCAGTTTCGAAGGTGAACCTTACAATGAGATTGTTATCTATCATGAGGTAGCTCCCCCCAAGGCACTATCATTGGCAGCTTTCTTGTTAAAAGGTTGCAGGTTGATTGGATTCAGCTGTAGGAGCAGTTTCTTCGGATTTCACCTGCTGTCTGCAGATTGATTGGTTTTAGCTGCAGGAGCAGCTTCCTTGGTATTAACCTGCTGGTTGCAGGTTGATTGGTTTCAGCTGCAAGAGCATCTTCCTTGGTATTAACCTGCTGGTTGCAGGTTGATTGGTTTTAGCTGTGTGTAGCAGCTTGTTGGTATTTACCTACTGGTTGCAGGTTGATTTAATTCAGCTACCAGTCATAGCTGTATTGGTGTTTACCTACGGGTTCAGCTTCATTGGCTTCAAATGCTGGCTATAGGTTCATTCTTTTCACTAGCTGCTGCAGGTACGAGTTGCAGGTTCATTCGCACTCACCTGTGAGTTGTAACTTCATTGGTATTCTTTTATAAACAACAATGGATTTCATGGAGGGGCATGGATCTGGACTATGGATTTCATTGGAGGGTTAGGCTCATGACATGCTGAAATATCTTAGGGTTCACATTCTTGAGGAGCTTCCCTATATTCGCTAGCTCGCGATATTTAAGCGTGGCTTGGACGGATTTGGATATTGGAATTATGGAGAAACCTCCCCGGTAGACACCTTTGGGTAGGGATTCGGTAGACCTACATAGGTTTAGGAGAGATAAAACGGTTTATTAGGTACGACTGTCACGCTTAGGTTTAGGTTTTGATATGTTTAGTTGTCACTAATATGTGTATCTTATGTGGATTATATGTTTACATAATCTATGTGGATTATATGTTTATGTGTTTACGTGCTCCTTGTTTATATGCTACATATGTGAATATTGCATGCCTGAATGGATGAATCTAGCTCTTCATTATCGTTAGTCATATGTCAAGTAACTAGGAGGGTAGTGGGAGTATGGACCTGCTAGGTAGATCATCTTAAGTATGAACCTCTTAGGTACGAACGTCCACGGGGAGTATGGACCAGGCTCGCGAAGTTCCTATGCTTATAGGATCACGAGGTGCCTTGACGGAGCCAGGCTCCCGGAGTCTCTTGGCATATGGATTGGAATTCAGATTGGACTATGAGCTCATCAAACCCTTGGTCCGGTAGTGAAGCTCTTTCATTTTTTGAAAATCTTTACGTCAATGGAATGGTGTTTAAAAGCATATGGAGATTTGATACGAGTTATACCTAGAAGAATCTTAAAAGGCCAAGGTCTGGAAGTGTGGTCTAGCTACAACTACTTATGATTTATTAAGATTTATGTACAGCTGCTGGTTTTTTGGCCAACTGCTTCTGAGCTGATCAACATATTTGGGATTCAAGTTGGAGAAGGTTTTGCATGTCATATCGCAAGAAAATCCAATAGCTCGGGGGGTACATCATATTTTCATGGAAGAGCTGGCAGATTGGAAAAGAGGTTCTCACCATGAGCTTACAGAGAGGGAGCTTCTACCAAATAGGTTCGACGGTCGAACCTGTTCTAAAGCGGAACCATAAGAAAGCAGATAAGTTCTATTCTCATGATTTTACATATTCATTATCATTCATGTTTTGTGTGCGTATAAGGAAATTTTTCATAGCGTCAAGCTAAAACCATCATTCGAACCTCATATTTTCAAATGGATCATTATCTAAATGTGCATATCTCATGATTTCAAGGAAGCAAGTTTGCATGAATTTATAAAGAAAAGGTCATCATTCCATATACATTTATTAAATTATGCATGGTTTTCAAAAGGTGTTTCAAAAGTTGCTAGCTGAAGCTGTCAGGTATGTACTTAGGCACGCTGTATGCCCCATAATGTGACCACTTGGAAAGACATAGCAGCAATTGAGGAGGTCTACATGGCATTCCATTGGTCCCTCTTGTGATACGTATATGGAATCACTTATAACTTACAAACGCTTGGAGGATCCCAAGGTTTATGGGAAAGGTCTGGAAAGTCCCATGATGTTGGGCATCATAGGAGAAGTCCTCAAAATACTTAACAAAATCTTTGGAGGTCCATTGTGATATGTTCGTGGAAATTTCTGAAAATTGTGGCATTATGTCTTGAAGAGTGTGTTTGCCAAGGTTCTGCTTGATTGTAGAGGCAGCAACGAATTTATATACAAAATCATTTGCACTTGCATGGATGTTTTCTATGTGTATGAGTTGTACGCATTATATAGGTGAGCTATTTAGCTCATGTTACTAATCACTGTTTCTAGTTATTGTCATAGCTCAGGTTTGGAATGTTGAGGTATCTTTGCAACAACATGAGCTCCATACGGAAGCTCCATGGCATGGCTCATGAGGAATTCTTACACGAAGGTTATCTTAGCAGGAGAAATGAGCATCTCGAGGAATCAGATTATGGTTTTAAAGGAAAAATGCCGGAAGCTAGTAAGTTAATATACGAAGCTGAGGAAGTTTATAACTGGAGCTGGAGTGTCGTACGTGATCTAAGGTATAAGGAATGGTTTCATTTAAGGATTCAGATTGAGGTACGTATGCGGAAGCATTGTGCTTCATGTTTCTTACGCCGAGTTAGCTTATGTAAACTTGGAAGTGCGGTGCTGAAGCTATGTATCTATCTGAGAAGGTAAGGAAGGATTGGACCTCTTCTTTTGTATAGGTTCCTTTCGCATTTCATGACATCAAAGAACCGGGGGTAGTTGTTGTGCCCAAAATTTGTAAGGGATTTAATTTTAGGCCCATGGATATTGAGAGGCCCAATTAAGGTGGTTTGGGTAATAGCAGGTTCAGTTTTGGAGGTAGCTGTGGAGGTGCTGTTTTTAGGGAAGCTGTGGAGGTACTGTTTTTAGGGAAGCTGTGCAGGTGCTGTTTTGAGGGAAGCTGTGCAGGTGCTGTTTACAGCTCCACCTCTGTCTAACAGAAGTAAAGCTGGACAAGGACTCTTGTTCCTAAACTTTAGGAGCACGGGAATGGACTCAAAAGATGTACTTTGAGATGGATTCTACTACATCGAATGGGATATACACGTTATACACATCATATATGTATATATATGTGGATAATTACATGAAAATACATGGATAAATGGACTTCTAGTGGTATACTAGAAGTAGGACTCTTATTTCTACACAAACACTTCAAGATCGGTATTAGAGGAAGGATAAAATACATCAAAAACGTGGCTTATTGCTCAAGAAAGGAGTCCATGACCTAAAGAACTACATCGGGGCTTGATTCCTATAAATAGGATATGTAGGCAGTTGGCAAGGGGGGTTGGGATTTTCACTTCTCTCTACACAAGGCACGTGTAACCTTGGTGATACTTTCCCGGGTATATCTTGGCCGGAATTTAATGCCATATTGTCCGGTGACCTTGACGATTCAATCCCAAAACACCACAAATCTCCACCCGCTCCGGCAGCTGGAGCTGTAGTGCGAAGCTGAAGCTGCGGATGTGCGAACCTGCTTCAACGTCCGATATCCAAGGACAAATTCGGTTATTCCAGCGATATTCTCTCGGGTGTTGTTGCTGAATTTTCTCACAACAACTACCATCTATAAACCAAACCCTAATTTAGTGATGACGAGTCCGAATACAATTGATGAGCTCCACAGACTAATTAGCTTCCAACAAGCTTTAGTCAATCAGCCACACCTAATAATCATCTTAATCCCTTGCAGCATCCTTATAATAATTTATTGCCGCCAGTCCAACAATAATTTGAAAATGGTGTTGGCAATGACAATTGAGTTTGGGACTGGAGCATATGAAGCTTGCTTCAGTTGGTGCTGTACGTGTTTTTCAATAAAGGACTGGTTTTGATGATATTTTTTCCCTGTTTTGTAGGTGTATACGTTTTGGATGGTTTTGGGAATGGAATAAATAGAGAACAAAAAACTGTAGTGATTCAATTTTGCTGCAACAGAGTATCATTCAATTTTATTTTAAAACCTCATTTTTAATTCTAAAAAGTACAATCATACAAAAATTAGAACACATACAAGAATTCTTTAACGAATACTTTTGAAATTCAGGTCATTTTCTTTTAAAATATTTTAGAATATCACTTAACAGAACATTTAAATAATTAAAGAATACTTTTATTTATTCAAGTGTTCTTTTAAATAATTTTTTAATAAATGTTCTTTAATAAATATCACTTAACTAATTAGACTAATAAAATACTAAAGAACATTATAATATTTAACGAATTAGAACACATACAAGAATTCTTTAACGAATACAAAAATTAGAACACATACCAGAATTCTTTTAACGAATACTTTTGCAAATTTAGTTCATTTTCTTTTAAAGTATTTTATAAAGACCACTTAATAGAATAATTAAATAATTAAAGAACACTTTTATTTAAGTTTTCTTTAATAATTTTTTAATAAGTGTTATTTAAAAGGGTCATAAACTAATTTTACAAATAAAATACTAAAGACCACTTAAAAGAATATTATAATTTTTAAAATTAAAGAGTACACTATAAATTTCTTTATTATAATTTAAAGAACACTTAATAGAACAATTAAGAAAACATTTAAAAAAACACTTTAATCTAATAAATGTTTGAATTAAATTTGAAATATTTTCCAATCATTAATAGAACACTTCAAAGCACAAGTTATTAGTATTTTAATAATAGTGTGTGTTCTTCAAAAATAAACAACATTTCAAAGAATAAGTTATTAGTAATTAAAAATATTGTGTGTTCTTTCATTTTCCGAAAAAAAAATTCATTCTTTTAATTGTTCCTTTAATTGTTCTGTTAAGGATTCATACAAAAGAACAATACAAGAACAATTACAAGAATTCTTTAAGAAATATTTTTGAAAATAACACTTAATAGAACAATTAAATACCTTAAAGTAATTTTAATTATTATAATATTTTCTCAATAGAACACTTAAACAAATTAGAACATATACAAGTATTTAAACAAATTAAACAAATTAAGAACACTTAATAGAACAATTAAACAAATTTAAAAGAAAAAGTCATTTTCTTTTATAATATTTTTGAAAGACCACTTAATCGAACATTTTAATAATTAAAGAACACTTTTATTGAAGTGTTCTTTTAAATAAATTTTAATAAGTGTTCTTTAAAAAAGGTCATAAACTTTAAAGAACAATTTTAAGAAGAAATTTTTTAATAAATTTTAAATAAATTTATTTAAATTTTTGAATAAATTTTTATTTAAGTGTTCTTTTAAATAAAATTATCATAAGAACATTTTTAATAAGCGTTCATTTTAATAAGAACATTATAATGTTCTTTTAAGTGTTCTTTATTTTCTGGTCATTTCAAGTGATTTACGAAATAAGATGAGTTCGTATTTTTTAAGTGTTCTATGAAATATTTTAATATACACTTATTAAAATATTTTTAAATAAGAGAATTTTCAAAAATTTAAAGAACACACAATATTTTTAAATTACTAAGTGTTCTCTTAAGTGTTCTATAAAATGTTATTTTGTGAAAACTATAAAAAATGACCTGAAATAAATAAATGTGATTTTTTGAATATTTTGCATTTTTAATAAGTGTATATTAAAATATTTCATGGAACACTTAAAAAACACGAACTCACCTTATTTAATAAATAGCTTTAAATGACCAGAAACTAAAGAGCACTTAAAAGAACATTGTAATTGTTTAAATTATAATAAAAAAAATTATAGCGTGTTCTTTAATTTAAAAAAATAATAATGTTTTTTCAAGTATTTTTTAGTTTCTGGTCATTTCAATTGATTTATGAAAAGAAAGCGCTATAAATTTGTTTATTACAATTACAAAAATATTTTATTTGTCTCATTAGTTTTTTTTTTTTTTTTTGCTAAGTTAATTTTATAAATAAAGAAAAGGAGAGGGATTAACCCTAGGTCTAAGCCAAAGCCCAGAGAAAACACACTGACCAAACTAACAAGCTAGAATGGAACAGAACTAGGCCGAGAATAGCTAGACCAAAATCAAATGTAAATCCACCTATACAAATCTAAGTTTGCGTTATTAAGGAACCATTCCGAGCTAAGAAGACGTGCCTTCAGGTCCGTCTTAATAGCACGAATAAGCCTGCTCGGAGCAGACCCACCAGAATCATGAAGTCTAGCATTTCGATCCTTCCAAAGATGGTAAGAGAATATTTGGGCTACCAGCAAAGCAACGTTCCGTTGAAAGGGATCAGTAGTGGCTTGAAGAGATGCCAATACCCCTGGCCAAGTTGTACCACAATATTGGACATTAAGAAAAGCAGTTAGTTTGGTGAAGACGAAGCTGCTGTAAGGGCACAAAACGAACAAATGGTTGTCTGTTTCGAAGCCCCATATGCAGAAGAGGCATTGTTGAGGAACATCTAGACCAAAAGAAGAAAGTCTGAGCATCGTGGGCAAGCGTCCATGACATAAAATCCATTCATGGTAAGCGTACCTAAGTACCTTTAGACGATGCCAGATGGACTTTGTCCAAGGGATTGAAGCATGAGGCTCCCTGAGGGAATTCCAAATATGCGAGGCCTTTACCTTCCTGATGGGAAGGTCCTTCCAGAGGATGACGTCGTTAGCATTAATGTCCAGACTTGGGTAGTCGAAGTGACGAAGCCAGTGAACCAGAGTAGGGTGAGGGTGATGGATTCTGGAAGAGATAGTAGGAAGGACCCATGTTCCGTTAGAAAGCAAAGAGTGAACCGTGTCGTTTGGAGCAGCATTAGCCTGGGCAATAATAAAATCATGATTATTAGTTGCCAGACATGTCGATTTCCACCAGGGGTCGAACCAAAGCGAAGTGTCCCTCCCATTCCCTATTTTGAAGGAAATAAATTGACTTGCCTGCATACGAAGCTTAAGAACATTACGAAATATCCAGGAGCAGTCACTGGGCATTTGCATTGTCCAGAAATGGGTCTTTTTCAGCAAGGTTGTGTTTACCCAAAGAGGCCATAAGGCTTTGTTTTTGCCGACGATTCTGTACAAATGAGTCATGATCTGGGCATGGTTCCATTCCGTAGATTGTTTAAGGCCTAGACCACCTTCCTCCAGAGGAGAACAAATTGTTTTCCAACTAACACGAGCCCCCCCTTTAGAAGTTGCATCTCCTTTCCAAAGGAAGCGAGTGAAAATTGTTTGAAGTTTAGCATGAACCGAACTTGGAAGGAGGAAGTGTTGAGTCCAAAACGACTGAACCGAAGTGAGAACTGACCTTATTAGCTGGACACGACCTGCCAGAGTGAGCAGCAAGGAGGTCCAGCAAGAAATGCGTTTTGTAAATCTCTCTATAAGTGGAATGCAGTCATTGTGTTTCAAGCGGGAAGAGATTAAGGGCACTCCTAGGAAGCGAACCGGAAGAGTTCCATGAGCAATACCATAAGCACAGTCAAACCAGCTAACAAAACTGGTATCACAATTCCCAAAGAAGACAGTGCTCTTTGCAAGACTCGGGGTCAGGCCGCTAGTAGAAGAGAACCAAGAGATACAATCCATGAGGTGAGAAACTGAATCCTTGTCACCATTAGAGAACAAGAGAACGTCATCAGCATACAAAAGATGCGTCAGCTTCAAATCCTTGCAGTTTTGGCTAGCCTTGAAGATAGGATAGTCATTGCAATTGCGAAAAGATATGGAGAAATTGGATCTCCCTGACGAAGACCCTTCTTTCCTTCAAAAAACCCACATAGAGAACCATTCACCTTAACAGAGAATGTAGTGGTAGAGATACATAAATGAATCCATTTAATGAAATTTTCTGGAAAGTTCATCTTTCGCAAGGCTCCCAAAATAAAATTCCAATTTAAGGAGTCGAACGCCTTGTGAAGATCAAGCTTCAAAGCACATTTAGGGACCCCTGTATCTTTGTGATATCCGCGAAAAAGCTCTTGAGCCATGAGGATATTATCAGAAATTTTCCTCCCCGGAATGAAGGCAGATTGAGAGATGTCAATTAGACTAGGCACGACCATTTTGAGGCGAGAAGCAAGGATTCTAGCAATGCATTTGTAAGGAATAGAGCACAAGGAGATAGGCCTGTAGTCTAGCATAGTAGATGGTTTTGGAACCTTTGGCAAAAGAGCAATACTAGTCGCATTGATAGGCTTGTATAAATCTGCAAAGAAACCTTTGACTGCATCACAGAAATTGGCACCCACTATGTCCCAAGTTGCCAGGAAAAATTCAACCGTAAAACCGTCCGGGCCTGGAGCCTTATTTCTTTTCATAGATTTCAACGTTGCCCAAATTAACTCATTAGTGACCGGAGCTTCGAGTAAAGCAGCTTGAGTTTCCGAAAGAGAAGCACAATCAATACTATCAAAATCGCAAAACTGCAAATCCACAGAATTTCCCAAAGTACTAGCAAAGAAATCAACCGCCACCTTAGACATATTACTATGGCCCGTAACTGTAACACCGTCTTTGTTTTCAATAGCTACCATCTTATTAATATTTCGATTTGCTTTTGTCTTATTAAAGAAAAATTTGTTATTACCGTCACCCAGTTTGAGCCAATTAACCCTTGATTTTTGAAGCAAAAAGCTCTCCTCTTCGAGCAAGGTTTTTTCGAGATTGCTGATCGCTTGAGACTCCTGCAGGAGAAGTTGGCGATTGGCATTATCGGTGACTAATTGGTCTTGAATCTCAGACAAAGCAGCCCGAGCAAGAGTGACATTAGTGTGGACATTTCCATGAGTCTTGTTAAGAGAGGAAACTGTCCTTTTGACCTCTTTAAGCTTGCGAAACAGAATAGCCATTGGATCCCCATACCAAGTACTTTCCCATGCTGTAGAAACCGCATTTTTGAACCCTGGAATTTCAGTCATGAAGTTGAAAAACTGAAACGGTTTCGGATTTTTTTCCAGGAGAATGGGAACTGAGCAAATAAGCGGGTAATGGTCCATAATTCCCCTGTTTTTAACCGTGACGAAAGCTTCACCGAAAGATTTAAACCAGGCCGTTTTACCCAACATTCTATCCAAACGCTTCTGAATTAGAGAAATCCTTTTATTAGCCCACGTGAACAGCGAGCCAACAGTTTTGATATGGCCAAGGGACGAGGTGGAAACGCAGTCTAGAAAAGATTGCATGCCCTGCGTCCAAATTTCTCGACCTCCTTTTACCTCTTTCAAAGAAAGAATGCAATTGAAGTCGCCATTTAAACACCAAGGCGCCGCAATAGAAGTACTGAGTCGATCAATATCTGCCCAAAGACTTTCCCTTTCATGAGGTTGGTTAAGAGCATAGACAAAGGTGACATAAAAAGAGACTTGCTTTTCCAGAAAAGTGACAGAGCAAGTTACTTGTTGAGAAGATTTTGACATAGCACGAACTGACCATATTGAAGGGTCCCAACCAACCCAAACTCGACCGTAATCATGATGATCATAATTAAAGATCCAGTCCCATTTCTTATTAATACGTTTTGAGATTGCAATCGAATTAAAAACTCTGACTTTAGTTTCCACTAAACACATAAAACTGATTTTATTATTAGAAATGAAATGCACTACCTCATCCTGATGCGCGCTCTTATTGAGACCTCTAACATTCAAAACAGAAAAATTCATTAAAGACGATGAAGGGTTGTTGACGTACCAGCCAACCTATTACTTCTTTTTGGAATCTGAGTAAAGCCATCCTCATCGGTAATTAGTTGCCTACTGTTTCCCTTGGTTGACCTGGCAGTGTCATGAGAAGTATTCAAGGCTGGAACCGTTGTTTGATTGCGTTTTCTGTGCTTGCCCGGGGACTTATAGGTGGAATCCGTGAAATCGACAACCAAGGTAGAAATGGGTCCAAAATCAGTTACAGTGGCAATGGGCAACACATTATCAACACCAGGGCCTTCGTATTGTTGAATTTGTTTGCCTGGAATTGTGTCAAATTCGTCCAGGTTGTCATCTCCCTTATCCATTTCCGAAAAGTTTGTTCCAGTTTCCAGCTTAGCGTCCTCCCTTTCGAGCTCCTGCAAAATAGCGTCTTCATCCATAACAACGTCACATCCACAGAAAGACCCGATTGTATAAGGGACCAGCTCCATATTCTGTAGGTACTCAGTCGTAGTTGGTTGGACAGGAATATCATTAGCAACCCCTTTGCCACGTTTGGTATATTCTTCCCTTCTTGGTTTCTTAGTAACTCTTTCGGGATTATTATTGCACCTAGACAACGAGTGACCAAAAGCTTTACAAATGCTGCAAGAATAAGGAAGTTCGCCATATTGAACCTCAATTTTAACCTCTCCAGTTGAGTTAGGCAAAGGTACTCTAACAAAATCAGGTTTTAGAGCCGAATATGCAAGTTCGACTTGAACTCCCGCATACTTTAGAGGTTCAAAACGAGACGTGATAGCATCAAATTTCAGGGGTTTTCCAACGGCTCTAGCAATAGAACTTAGACCTTCCTTGGACCACAGTATTTCTGGGACATCTACCAAGCGAATCCAGCATGGCACCTTGTCAATAACATTGCGTTTGAAATTGCTTCCTTCCGACCAAGGCAGCAGAAACATAATTTTCCCACCCATCTGAACAGTATTAGAACTTAAAGCCCTGTTTTTATCATCTAAAGAGGCAAACCTAAAGGTGTAATAACCTTTGTTGTTGTAGTATACCCCTGTAAAACCTCGATTTTTCCAGATTTTCTGTGCTTGTTCCCGAATAAATTTGAAAGCAAAAGAGCTCCCTATAAAGTATCCTATCAAACTCGTTTCCCATTGTTTCTGAGCCTTGACAAAGAAAGCGTCCGAAAATTTAACCGTGGCCGGACCATCCTCATTGTAACTGATATCAGCATTACCACCAATCGGTTCCTCATTAACCACATTTCTAGCAACAATATTACTCCAAGTAACTGCTTTTTGAGGGAGGTTTGATTGATGAGAGTTAGCAATCTCTTCGTCCTCCAATGCCTTTGGATGTGCTGCTTCATGAACTGTAGTGGCAATATGTGGAGTGGTCGTAGGAGTTTGTAAAGAATTTACCTCATCAGGAGACCGAGAGGTTGATGGGTCATGACTCAACTTGGACGATGCTGCGACTATAGGACCACTAGTGACGAGTTCAGTTCCGTCATTGAGGATTAACTGAATCTGCTCTTGGATTCGTTGCTGTGCTAATGGTGAAAGAGGTTCCCCCATAACATAATCCTCCTCAAGATGTTGAGGATTGAGATGAAATGCAGGAAGCAACGGTGCTACGTAGTTGTGGCCAATGAGATTGGAAAACTCATCGGAATCCATTGAACCGGAATGCTCAGAATTTTGTGAACCCATGAAACAGATCGAAGAAAGTAAAAGGAAGAGAGTGAAGACCAAGGAGAGACGAACAGAGAAATGAAGAGCGTGAAGAAAGTGGGCTAAAGAAGAAGGTGTAAGAAGAGGTCAACGGAGGAGAGGATAGTATTTTCCGGGAGGCGGAAGGGGAGTAAGAGAGAGCATTGTTTCAGATTTTAGTTTAGATATGATTTTTTGTTATAGTTTGTTTTTGTCTCATTAGTTAATGACCTTTTTAAAAGAAAACTTAATAAAAAATTATTTAAAAGAACACTTAAATAAAAGTGTCTTTAATTATTTAAGTGTTCTATTAAGTGGTCTTTCAAAAATACTATAAAAGAAAATGATCTGAATTTTCAAAAATATTCTTTAAAGAATTCTTGTAAGTGTACTTGTATGATTTTTTTGTGTGAACCCTTAATACAACAATTATAAGAACACTTAAAAACAAATTAATTTTGAGAAAACAAAAGAACACCCAATATTATTAAATAACTAATAACTTGTTCTTTGGAAGTGTCGTTTATTTTTAAAGAACACACAATATTATTAAAATACTAATAATGTGTACTTTGAAGTGTTCTATTAAAGATTGGAAAATATTTCAAATTGAATTAAAACATTAATTAAATTAAAGTATTTTTTAAGTGTTCTCTTAAGTGTTCTATAAAATGTTATTTTGTGAAAACTTATTAAAAATGAGCTGAAACAAATAAATGTGGTTTTTTGAATATTTTGCATTTTTAATAAGTGTATATTAAAATATTTCATGGAACACTTAAAAAACACGAACTCACCTTATTTAATAAATAGGACCAGAAACTAAAGAACACTTAAAAGAACATTATAATTGTTTAAATTATAATAAAAAAATTTATAGCATGTTCTTTAATTTAAAAAATAATAATGTTTTTTAAGTATTTTTTAGTTTCAGGTCATTTCAAGTGATTTATGAAAAGAACGGGCTATAAATTTGTTTACTTTAATTACAAAAATATTTTATTTGTCTCGTTAATTAATGACCTTTTTAAAAGAAAACTTATTAAAAAATTATTTAAAAGAACACTTAAATAAAAGTGTTCTTTAATTATTTAAGTGTTCTATTAAGTGGTCTTTCAAAAATACTATAAAAGAAAATGATCTAAATTTTCAAAAGTATTCTTTAAAGAATTCTTGTAAGTGTTCTTGTATGATTTTTTTGTATGAACCCTTAACGCAACAATTAGAAGAACACTTAAAACCGAATTAATTTTGAGAAAACATAAGAACACATAATATTATTAAATACTAATAATGTGTACTTTGAAGTGTTCTATTAATGGTTGGAAAATATTTCAAATTTAATTAAAACATTATTTAAATAAAATTGATTTTTAATGTGTTCTATTACTGATCTTTGTGAATACTTATTAAAAGAAATGACCAGAAACTAAAGAACATTTAAAAGAACATTATTATTTTTTAAGTGTTATATTAAATGGTCTTTCTAAAATACTATAAAAGAAAATTATCATTCTTAAAAAATTCTTGTAATTGTATGAACCGTTAACACAACAATTAAAAGAACGATATAATTTTCAGAAAACAAACTAACACCCAATACATAGAGGAAAAAATAATTAATAGTAGCAAACTAGACGAATCATTGAAGCTGAACTTGCGATACAAAACTGGAAATTAAAACCAACAATCCTTTGTTTGCACACAATGAATGTCTTGTTCTGGAGAAGGATCATTCATCTACCGCACCAACATGTTTATTCTAGCTTGCATAATCAGCTACTAAAGGTACTGCGCCACTACTCTCCATCTAAAGAATCATGTTCACATCATCAACATGCTTTTCAACTTGTACAGGATGTAATTACTCAACTAGTGAAACAAATTACCACAATTACTAAAAATATTGGATGAGTGTATATCTCGTGTCACTCGTGTCAGAAATAAATTCAAAACTCACAACCAGCAATGCATTCTCTAGGCAACAAATTTTGGCTGTTCAGGGCCTCAGGCTACTGACTACAATGATACTGCACCATCCTTTGTGACGACCCCAAATCCACTACTTGTACACTTAGGTCGCCACTTACCGTCAATACCTGTCTTATCCAAAAATACAATACAATTCATAATAAACATGAAGGTTTTATCGTACAATAGTGGTTCCATCCCACGAGTCCAAGCATCGACAAGTCTCTGAAATATTACAACATATAACTAGTACACACGATATCAATACACACGTCAAAAGATAGACTAATAGTCTTCAATAGAGTAGTCGCCTCTGAGATAAGCACACTAGTCCAGCTCAGTGCTCTGGTACAGTTTCTCCTTTCCCTTGAAACGAGAGGTTTCGTCTTTTTCCGTCTTCACTGAAAAACAATATCAACAACAAGAATGAGCAACTAGGTGCTCAGCAAGTCCATTGACTCCCTCTCTCACTAACAAGGAGGGTGGAAGAAAACAATTCTATTTATGAAATATACTCGTATGCAGGCAAAATGCCTTGGAAATACTTACTGATAAACTCAAACATCTTAACTCTGAATAAAGAAATTGAAATTAAAACCTGAGATACTGGTCTTCCGCCTTTACGATACCCCACAACGAGATCAACCGCTGTGTCTCAAGTACCGCACACCCGTGATACCCCATAGCACGATCACTACTATGTCGCAGTTACCACTATATCGTTTTGCTAGCAAAAAGGTGGTTGAAAAGTCAACCTGGCATCATTTGTGCCAAAAATGTTAATATTTTTCTTTCGATACCACGAGTTTATTCCTCGTGTTGATCTAAAAGAAAATCCATGGGCCATCTCCCATGTTGACCAATGGATTACATGATTATTCCTTCGGATAACAATTGATTGACTTTAATTCCTATTCGATTCTGGCCGACCGCCAGCCTACATTTTGTACAAGACCGACCTGATCAATAGGTCGTCACAATATTTTGAAAAGAAATTAATTTATTATACTAACACGAACAATATGTCAATTCAAGACAATAATTATCAACCTTGAACAAGTAAGGTTCGTTGATTAAAATAATTCATGTGAAGTCGTCTTGAAATAATAAGAACGACTCGATTCAGAAGAAAACTTCCAATTACGCTAGAGTATGTATTTTAGAGGAAATTCTGATGATATACTATTCTTCTTTTCACTATTCTGGATGCAACTATTTTGATTCGAACAATGAATCAAATTTGAATATTGAAACAACATTTATCGGATCTGAACAATAGATTCGATTAAAGTCAATAAAATCTAACCACCTCGATATATGAGCGTAGTTATAACTGAATAATACTTAAGGGTCATCTCGAAACAATTAAGATACCCTGGAATTCAATCAAATTACGTTATACGAATTTATCAAAATTTTGGGAAAATCTCTAAAATTTTCTAAATCAATATTATGATAAACAGGATATTTTATAACGAACTGGCAATTCAAAACATAATTTTAATAGAATAATATCCAAACATTTCTCGAAATATTTCAGAAGGAGTGAGGGTCAGAAGGTACTTGCCTCGATCTCGAAGTGCAAATAAGTGTAGATAAAATTTGTACTCTACCCGTGAACTTGGCTTCGGTCTACGGCTCGGGAATTATTCTCTAAAAATGGCAACCAAAAATATGTGAGCTCTTCGTCAAAATAAAATATTTCTCAACCGATAATATAATATTTAAATATTAAATAATGATATCTATCTCTAAAATAAATAACGGAAATAATCCCCGGATAAATAACTCTTTCATCGGACTCGGGAATCAAATCTAGAAAATATATACTATTTTTAATATCCGTAATTCCGACTTAAAACGAAAATAGGGTTACGGAAATTAACGGCGATATTCTATTTTTAATCTCGTAAATAATTAAATATTACTCAGATTTTAATCTCTAAAATAATATCACTTTATCCGGTTAATTAAATAATCCGGAAACGATAAATATAAATCTTCTAAAATAATACTGTAATTTAATCCTATTTATTCACGACTTTTCCTCTTTTTATCGACAATTAACTAAATCTCAAATTTTCGTCCAAAAATCACAATTTAACTCTTTTTAAATAAAAACCATAATTTACGCTATTATTCATAAATATTTACTCTTTTATTAAATAAATCACTAATCTTACGTCACAAAATATTTAATTAATTAATAAATCTATCACCATTTTATTAAACTCGTTTTATTTCTCATAATTTTTAATAATATTATCTCAATTATTAAAACCAAATTTTAAAAGTATTTAACCTCTTTTATTAGTATCTCTTTATTTAATTTATTATTATTAACTCTAAAATATATATATATATATATTATATTTTTATTTTATTCATATTCTGTTTTTAAAAAAAAAATGTACAGAAATTAATATTGCGCGACGGCGCGTGTGGCCCACGCGCCACACCGCCACCGCCCCCCCTCGTTCTCTCCTTCTCTTCCGTGTCTCTCTCTCTCTCTCCCTCCTCTCTCTCTCTCTCTTCTCTCCCTCTCTCTCTCTCTCTCTCTCTCTTTCTCTCTCTTTCTCTCTCTTTTTCTCGCTTTCTCCGTCGATCTCTCTCCTCCTTAATTCCGACCATCCTTCTCTCCCTCTCCCCTTATATCTCCGGCAATAGCTCCTGCGACCTCCCTCTCAATCTCTCATCTCACTCTCCCTTCTCCCTCCGCTCCGATCTCTCAATCTCGCCCCGCCTCTCCTCCCCTTATCTCCGGCCAACCAATACCGCCCAAAACAATTTCTCCGGCCAACCAAAACAGAACCCAGTACCACAATACACACTCATGTGTTTTCCCTTTTCCTTAAACCAATTCACACAAAAATCAAATCCTTACAACACTGAAAACAATCGGAACAAGGAAAAGAAAAGAGAAAGAAAGAAAAAAAAACATAATGATAACTACCTAGGTTGTTTTGCTTGGTAGAGAAAAAAAAAATATATATATATATATAAGACTTGTGGTTTGCTTGGTTTCGCAGAGAGAGGAATAAAGTCTGTTATGCTTCGGGTTTTTTTTTGCAAGAGTAGTAGTAGTTGGGTTTACTCTTATTTGCAAATATAAGACCGTGTTTTCTGTTTTAAAAGATTCCAAAAGACAAAACGTGGGGGACAAAAGATTGTGGAATATTTAGTGCTCCATAAACACATAATTATGTTTTGGGTCATGATTTGTATAAAGCTGTCTCCTCTAATCAATAATAATAATCTCGTTTCTCCCCTGCTGGCTAAATAAATTGAGACTCTAATTTCGTTCTCTAAAATAAATTCGATTAAAAATTAAAATTCTATTTTTTTCCTAAATTTCCTAATTTTAATAAATACCATATAAATATAATTAAATATAATATTTACTTACATATAAATATATAAAATTTCAAAATTTTACAAAAAACTCGCTAATTAAAATATACTAGTGCATCGCTCTTAAATAATATTTAAATGTCAAGTAAGAAAATTTATTCGAAAAATTCGCGGTTATTACATTCTTCCCCCCTTATAGGATTCCGTCCTCGGAATCAAAATTATGCACTAAACAATTCAGGATATTTATCCCTCATTTTGCTTTCTAATTCCCACGTGGCTTCCTCAACTTGGTGGTTTCTCCAAAGTACTTTCACTAAATTTACTTTCTTAGTTCTTAACTCTTGCACTTTGTAATCTTGGATTTGTACTGGCTTTTCTTCGTATGTCAAATCGGGACGTATTTCCACTGGTTCGTAGGTTATAACATGTCTGAAATCAGAATGGTATTCTCTTAACGTAGAAACATGAAACACATCATGGATATGCTGAAGGTCTGGAGGTAGGGCCAACTGATAAGCTAGCGGTCCTATCTTCTTGAGGATCTCAAAAGGTCCTATATATCTGGGGCTCAACTTGCCTTTCTTTCCGAATCTCATCACTCCTTTCGAAGGTGAAACTTTCAGCATCACTTTATCTCCCACTTCAAATGCTTTGTCTTTTCTCTTTTGATTTGCATACTTCCTCTGTCAATCTTGAGCTGCGACTAACCTTTTTCGAATAACTTCGGTTGCTTGCTTAGTTTGTTGAAGTAATTCTGGTTCTAATATCTTTCTTTCTCCTACCTCATCCCAGTATAGAGGTGATCTACAATTTCTTCCATACAATGCTTCATATGGTGCCATACCTATGCTGGAGTGGTAACTATTGTTGTAAGAAAACTCAATCAGGGGCAAATGCTCATCCCAACTTCCTTTGAAGTCAAGTGCACAGGCTATTAACATATCTTCAACTGTTTGAATTGTCCTTTCACTTTGTCCATCGGTCTGTGGATGATATGCAGTGCTCAAATTTAACTTCGTGCCAAGACATTCCTGAAAACTCTTCCAAAATCGAGAAGTAAAACGGGCATCTCTATCAGATACAATTGAAACAGGCACTCCGTGACGAACTACAATTTCCTTGAGGTATATGTTTACCAATCTTTCAACGGAGTACTTATCACTAATTGGTGGAAAATGCACAGATTTAGTGGGTCGATCGACAATAACCGAAATCGCATCGTGGCTAGCTCTAGTTCGGGCAATCCTACGACAAAATCCATGGAATATGCTCCCATTTCCACTCGGGTATCTCTAAAGGTTGTAAAAGTCCACTTGGTCGTTGATTTTCGGCTTTCACTTTCTGACAGGTCAAACACTTACTTACCCATTCTACAATCTCTCTCTTCTTGTTAGGCCACCAATAGCTTTGCTTGATGTCCTGATACATTTTTGTGCTCCCTGGGTGAATGGAATATCTCGAGTTATGCGCTTCGCTCATAATTTCATCCTTCAACTCTGTAACATTAGGAATCCATATTCTCGATGCAAATTGCTTAATTCCCTTATCATCCTTTGAACTCAGAAATTCTTCTCCGGTCAGCTCTGATCTTCTCTCTTCCATTACTTGCTCTTGACAACAGCGAATCTTCTCGAGTAAATCTGGTTGAAACTGAATGCTGTAAACTCTTTCATTGTTTTGGACTAGGACCCTAATCTCCAATTCCATTTTCTCAAATTCTCTGACCAATTCTTCTGAGGTTGCCAACAGGTTGAGTCTTTCCTTTCTACTTAAAGCATCAGCTACAACATTAGCCTTCCCTAGGTGGTAGTTTATCGAGCAATCATAGTCTTTGATCAATTCTAACCATCTTCTCTGTCTCATGTTTAATTCCTTCTGCGTGAATATATACTTTAAGCTCTTGTGATCCGTGTAAATCTCGCATTTCTCTCCATAAAAGTAATGTCTCCAAATCTTGAGGGCAAAAACAATAGCAGCCAGTTCCAAATCGTGAGTAGGGTAACGGGACTCATATTCCTTCAGTTGTCGAGAGGCGTAAGTTATTACTTTCCCATGCTGCATCAGAACACATCCTAAACCCTTGTGAGAGGCATCGCTGAAAATCACGAAATCGCCTTTCTCATCGGGTAAGGTCAACACTAGGGCAGTAGTCAATCTCTTCTTCAATTCTTGAAAGCTGTCTTCGCATTTGGGGGTCCATTCAAACTTTTCACTCTTTCTGGTAAGTCGAGTCAGTGGCGTAGCTATCTTTGAGAAATCTTTCACGAATCTACGATAGTATCCGGCCAATCCAAGGAAACTTCTAACCTCTGTTGGAGTCTTGGGTATCTCCCAATCTGCTACAGCTTCTATCTTTGCGGGGTCTACAGAAATCCTTTCGTTGCTCACAATGTGTCCTAAAACCTGAATTTCTTTCAGCCAAAATTCACACTTCGAAAATTTGGCATATAACTTTTCTTTTCTCATCGCTTCTAGAACCAAACGGAGGTGTTCAGCATGTCCTTTAGGAGACTTCAAGTATATCAAGATGTCATCAATAAATACAATCACGAACTTATCCAAGTATCTCTTGAACAGATGATTCATCAAATCCATAAAAGCAGTTGGAGCATTCGTCAATCCAAAAGACATAACTAGGAATTCGTAATGTCCATACCGGGTCCTAAAGGCAGTCTTAAGAATATCCTCAGGCATGATCTTTAGTTGATGATAGCCGGATCTCAAATCAATCTTCGAAAAATATATAGCTCCCTTAAGTTGGTCAAACAAATCGTCGATTCGAGACAGAGTGTACTTGTTCTCGATGGTAACTTTGTTCAGTCCACAATAATCAATACATAGTCGCATAGATCCGTCCTTCTTCTTCACGAACAATATTGGAGCTCCCCACGGAGATACACTTGGTATGATTACACCTTTGTCAAGTAACTCTTGCAGTTGTGTTGCTAATTCCTTCATTTCCACTGGTGCCATTCCGGCGTCTTTGAGATTGGTGCAGTTCCTGGTTCTAGATCAATCGTGAATTCTATCTCTCGATCTGGTGGAACTCCAGGCAACTCATCAGGAAAAACGTCTCTAAATTGATCAACTATAGGGACCTCCTCGATCATAGGGGTCTGTTTCTCGGTATCTATCACATAAGCTAGATAGGCTTGACATCCTTGCCGAAGAAATCTTTTTGCTTGAATTATTGACAGGAAATCCTTAGTCGGTTTCCGTCCGCGAAACGGAATTCTTATACCATTAGGTCCACCTAAGCTGACCTTCTTACGACGACAATTTATTTGAGCATCATAACATGATAACAAATCCATCCCTAGGATTACATCAAATTCCCCTAACTGAAAGGAATAAGGTCTGCGTCAAAATGTTGTCCTTGTATCTCTATAGAACAATTCTTACACAATCGGTGTACCGGAATGACCTCTTGATTCACTACTTCTATATACATAGTAACGATGATAGTCCTAGCTTATGTAACACTATATCATGAAAATATTCTTCATTTCTTTAGAATTAATAAACCTTTTGGTCTCAACAATCTCTTACTACAAATAAGTCTCAGTAGTAATGGTATGGTTTGAGTTTCTCAATTGTAAGATGCATTTCTTCTCATAGGGTCTTTTCATCTTAAAGAAAATCAAGGGGTTTTTCTTCTTCCTTATGCCCCAAATATTCTCACTTTGATTCTTAACTGAGGTGTGGTTCCTGGAAGAAATGTTGTAGGTATATAGAGGTAAAACAATTGTCGTACTTGAGGTAAGAAAATTTTAGAAAATACGATACGATAAGCCATGCCTTAAGGGTTTGAAGTATTACAAACTAGTTACGTAGTGATATAAAGCAGGTGTTAGGGCAAGTATGCAACCTAAATCATGGTGAATTCTTTAACGATTCAATAAAGATATCTCTAATATGTATCGTCTCCATTCACTTCCAAATGATATAATCTTACATTCACGATTCCTTGGCAAAGACATAATTCGTGTAGTAATCTATGAAATTGATATATAGTAACATTTATAATAATACCAGTCCTTTATTAGGTTTAAGAAAGGTCGATCTAAACTAAATCCAGGGATTTTCCATGAACTCCATTGATAGAGAAGCTCACAATCATGTCAATTATCTCAAACATTAATATTAAAACTTTCAAAGGTTAAGTCATCAGTTAACTACTATACTCAGAAGAAAAATAGGGAAAACATGCATTACTGTTCTCATCCCTTTTATTAATGAAAAAAACGATCACTCTTTCACCAACGTGTAATATATCATCAATGTATAATCGGTATCGATTCGCGTCACTCTTTTAAGGATTAAGTTCAATGATTGCTCCGTAATCAAACCAATGTCTTAAAACCTTAATATACTCCCATGACACACCACGTAGGGTTTCGAAGATCTAACTAGCGAGTTTACGCAAAGGTCTATGTTTATTTAGAAATTGTCACTCCAACTTGAGTTGTTGAAATTTCCATTTCTGGAAGAGAAGTTTCATCATTTTCAAATTTTCGTATACCACTTTTAGAATTCTTAGGCCCCAATCATTATAGGATCCATAAGAACATTGAATAGAGATAACTCATAAGGAATAAATGTTAAACACCACATGCGCATGCTCAATTCTTGATGGTGAGAATCTTTTATGGAAGGATTAATTGAGAGATCATTATGATCATTGAACATTTGTTTTGTTGCATGTATCATTAGGACAACCGTCATAGTACGCAAGGTGGCCAGCCTTAGGTACTCTAATAACAAACAACAGTACAAATGGTGGTGTCCCACCAGACTTCTATCACAGAGACAGATAGTCTTCCCCTGTATAAATAGGGTTGTTCATCTCAGTATCACAAAGGGTGTCAAATATAGGAAGGGATATAAAAGAGGTTTATATTTATAGAAGTACATAATGCTCTGTAAATGAACCTCTGAATAATATAGGTCCTTTCAAATAGGATAGATATTGCCTGAGTAAATTTGAATGATAGAAATCATCGATAATCATTGTTAAGGAAGTTATTTAAGGAACGATTTCCTAGTACAGAATAAGCTCTCAGGAACAACTATCGATTCTCGAATAAAAGCGACACTCGTAGACTCCGGAAGTAGACATCTACAAAAGTAAATAGTTTCGCTCAGAAATAGGTTCTAATCGACTAGATACGTATATACATATAATTAAACGTGTAAGGCACTTAGTGCTAAAATCTCAACGTCGTGTAATACCTCAAAACTTTCACGTCGTGTTATAATTCTAGGCTCGTACGATTCCTAAAAATATAACTAAGGCTTTGATACCAAGCTGTGATGCCCCAAAATCCACTACATGTAGACTTAGGTCGCCACTTACCGTCAATACCTGCCTTATCCAAAAATACAATACAATTCATAATAAACATGAAGGTTTTATCGTACAATAGTGGTTACATCCCACGAGTCCAAGCATCGACAAGTCTCTGAATTATTACAACATATAACTAGTACACACAATCTCAATACACACGTCAAAAGATAGACTAATAGTCTTCAATAGAGTAGTCGCCTCTGAGATAAGCACACTAGTCCAACTCAGTGCTCTGGTGCATTTTCTCCTTTCCCTTGAAACGAGAGGTTTCGTCTTTTTCCGTCTTCACTGAAAAACAATATCAACAATAAGAATGAGCAACTAGGTGCTCAGCAAGTCCATTGAGTCGCTCTCTCACTAACAAGGAGGGTGGAAGAAAACAATTCTATTTATGAAAGATACTCGTATGCAGGCAAAATGCCTTGGAAATACTTACTGATAAACTCAAACATCTTAACTCTGAATAAAGAAATTGAAATTAAAACCTGAGATACCGGTCTTCCGCCTTTACGATACCCCACAAGGAGATCAACCGCTGTGTCTCAAGTACCGCACACCCGTGATACCTCATAGCACGATCACTACTATATCGCAGGTACCACTATATCGTTTTTCTAGCAAAAAGGTGGTTGGAAAGTCAACCTGGCATCATTTGTGCCAAAAATGTTAATATTTCTCTTTCGATACCACGAGTTTATTCCTCGTGTTGATCTGAAAGAAAATCCATGGGCCATCTCCCATGTTGACCAGTGGATTACATGATTATTCCTCCGGATAACAATTGATTGACTTGAATTCCTATTCGATTCTGGCCGACCGCCAGTCTACATTTTGTACTAGACCGACCTGATCAATAGGTCGTCACAATATTTTCAAAAGAAATTAATTTATTATACTGACTCGAACAATATGTCAATTCAAGACAATAAGTATCAACCTTGAACAAGTAAGGTTCGTTGATTAAAATAATTCATGTGAAGTCGTCTTGAAATAATAAGAACGACTCGATCCAGAAGAAAACTTCCAATTACGCTAGAGAATGTATTTTAGAGGAAATTCTGATGATATACTATTCTTCTATTCACTATTCTGGATGCAACTATTTTGATTCGAACAATGAATCAAATTTGAATATTGAAACAACATTTATCGGATCTGAACAATAGATTCGATTAAAGTCAATAAAATCTAACCACCTCGATATATGAACGTAGTTATAACTGAATAATACTTAAGGGTCATCTCGAAACAATTAAGATACCCTGGAATTCAATCAAATTACGTTATACGAATTTATCAAAATTTTGGGAAAATCTCTAAAATTTTCTGAATCAATATTATGATAAAAAGGATATTTTATAACGAACTGGCAATTCAAAACATAATTTTAACAGATTAATATCCAAACATTTCTCGAAATATTTCAGAAGGAGTGAGGGTCAGAAGGTACTTGCCTCGATCTCGAAGTGCAAATAAGTGTAGATAAAATTTGTACTCTACCTGTGAACTTGGCTTCGGTCTACGGCTCGGGAATTATTCTCTAAAAATGGCAACCAAAAATATGTGAGCTCTTCGTCAAAATAAAATATTTCTCAACCGATAATATAATATTTAAATATTAAATAATGATATCTCTCAAAAATCTCTAAAATAAATAATGGAAATAATCCCCCGGATAAATAACTCTTTCATCGGACTCGGGAATCAAATCTAGAAAATATATACTATTTTTAATATCCATAATTCCGACTTAAAACGAAAATAGGGTTACGGAAATTAACGGCGATATTCTATTTTTAATCTCGTAAATAATTAAATATTACTCAGATTTTAATCTCTAAAATAATATAACTTTATCCGGTTAATTAAATAATCCGGAAACGATAAATATAAATCTTCTAAAATAATACAGTAATTTAATCCTATTTATTCACGATTTTTCCTCTTTTTATCGACAATTAACTAAATCTCAAATTTTCGTCAAAAAATCACAATTTAACTCTTTTTAAATAAAAACCATATTTTACGCTTTTATTCATAAATATTTACTCTTTTATTAAATAAATCTCTAATCTTACGTCACAAAATATTTAATTAATTAATAAATCTATCACCATTTTATTAAACTCGTTTTATTTCTCATAATTTTTAATAATATTATCTCAATTATTAAAACCAAATTTCTAAAGTATTTAACCTCTTTTATTAGTATCTCTTTATTTAATTTATTATTAACTCTAAAATATATATATATATATATATATATATATATATATATATATATATATATATTATATTTTTATTTTATTCATATTCTGTTTTTAAAAAAAACTTTACAGAAATTAATATTGCGCGACGGCACGTGTGGCCCACGCGCCACACCGCCGCCGCCCCCCCCCCCTTCTCTCCTTCTCTTCCGTGTCTCTCTCTCTCTCTCCCTCCTCTCTCTCTCTCTCTCTCTCTCCCTCACTCTCTTCTCTCTCCCTCTCTCTCTCTCTCTCTCTCTTTTTCTCGCTTTCTCCGTCGATCACTCTCCGCCTTAATTCCGACCATCCTTCTCTCCCTCTCCCCTTATATCTCCGGCAATAGCTCCTGCGACCTCCCTCTCAATCTCTCATCTCACTCTCCCTTCTCCCTCCGCTCCGATCTCTCAATCTCGCCCCGCCTCTCCTCTTCTCTCCTCCCCTCATCTCCGGCCAACCAACACCGCCCAAAACAATTTCTCCGGCCAACCAAAACAGAACCCAGTACCACAATACACACTCATGTGTTTTCCCTTTTCCTTAAACCAATTCACACAAAAATTAAATCCTTACAACAATGAAAACAATCGGAACAAGGAAAAGAAAAGAGAAAGAAAGAAAGAAAGAAAAAAACATAATAATAACTACCTCGGTTGTTTTGCTTGGTAGAGAAAATATATATATATATATATAAGAATTGTGGTTTGCTTGGTTTCGCAGAGAGAGGAATAAAGTCTGTTATGCTTCGGGTTTTTTTTTTTGCAAGAGTAGTAGTAGTTGGGTTTACTCTTATTTGCAAATATAAGACCGTGTTTTCTGTTTTAAAAGATTCCAAAAGACAAAACGTGGGGGACAAAATATTGTGGAATATTTAGTGCTCCATAAACACATAATTATGTTTTGGGGCATGATTTGTATAAAGCTGTCTCCTCTAATCAGTAATAATAATCTCGTTTCTCCCCTGCTGGCTAAATAAAATGAGACTCTAATTTCGTTCTCTAAAATAAATTAGATTAAAAATTAAAATTCTATTTTTTTCCTAAATTTCCTAATTTTAATAAATACCATATAAATATAATTAAATATAATATTTACTTACATATAAATATATAAAATTTCGAAATTTTACAAAAAACTCGCTAATTAAAATATACTAGTGCATCGCTCTTAAATAAAATTTGAATGTCAAGTAGGAAAATTTATTCGAAAAATTCGCGGTTATTACATCCTTAAACCATTTTTCCTTGATAGACGGAATCCAATTCTACCATTCAATAGACAATAAAACTTCAGTTAGAAAAAACCAGATCTATTTAAAGTCTCTATTTGATCATCATTCATCAGTAACATTTTTATCCCATACACTGTTCTAACTTTACTGCTTACGATGCAGTTTAGATATTCTACTCCCATCAGTTTGATTATGTTTGATCTTTTATATAATTAGATTATAGTTCCCACCGAAGAAGAGCATATTTCTGATTGTTCATTGTTCATTACTATGCCCATCTCTGTCCTGCAATTGAATATTGGATTCATCATGAACAAGTCAAATAATAATAATGATTTGGTACGGTAAACAAATATGAAAAATTAACCAAATTAAGAACACCTAATAGAACACATACAAGAATTTAAACAAATTAAGAACACCTAATAGAACACCTAAACAAATACAAAACACATACAATCTGTTTATTATCTCTTTCATCTTATTATCCATTACAAGAACACATACAATCCGTTTATTATCCGTTTACAAATACAAGAACACTTAAACCTTATTATCTCTTTCATCTTGTGATCCAATGTATTTTTGCTTCTAGTTTCTTCCAACCATGTGTAACATCCCGTAATTTTTAGATAATAATATTAAAAGAATAATAGTAAAAGAGAATAAAAATTATTGAAGGTTAGGAATTAAAATTGAATTAGAAAATATGAGTCTGAAATATTGATGAGATTCTAAAATTAGGATAATTAATAAAATTGGGATTAGAGTTTTAAAAATATCTTTGATTAATTTTTATTTAGAATATTCTAGAATTTCTTTTTGTACAAGTTATTTTGATTAAGGATAAGATTTGTTAATATAGGAAAGAAGTGTGAGAATATTTTAAAAGATTGCTATCCTTTTAATTTTAGTTAAATATATGAATATAATATTTTTAAAATTAGAATTACTTGGAGAGGTTACAATTTTTATTAGTGGTAGTTTAAAATTTCCTTAATAAGATAGGGTTTAGAACCATATATAAGAAATCCTTAGAATAATCAAAGGACTATACAGACTCATTCATCAGTCTCAACAGGATATACGCCCGAGAGGTATGTTAAGTATTCAATTTATATTATTTTGCATATTTCAAGTCTATGCTCCATGTGTGTGACTTTTCTTTTGAGTGATTATATTTGACATTGTTATTTATTGGTGATGCATTCTTGTATGCATGTTTTAATGATTTTCAAGATCATGTGTATGTACCATACTTGTATAATTGGTCCGATATTAAATCGTATTAATTTTGTAAATTAGGTTGTTATGTGCACATTATTAAAACAATGAGTCATGATTAATTACTTAGAAAATATTTTGTGATCATATGCGGATCATCAATGATAACATGTTTTAGGTCATTAAATATATGATTATAGTTTTGTTTTTTTTATAAGTATGATAGTTTTAAATTATGTGAAAAGATTATGTATAAATAAATAATTATCTTATTTAAAACGAGATTTTTGAATTTAATTTTGATAGTACTTGTTCGGTCAAAACAATTAGTTTAAAATATTATGATCAGCTTACATGCATGCTTTTCTTTATTTATTTGTTTCGAATGCATGTAGTATATATTTTACTATGATTGATGATTGTTTAATTTAAGTATATAATTAAATGTGATGATTGTTTAATTTAAATATATAATTAAATGTTAAAAACTAGAAAGCATGATGATCTTTTTGTAATTTTTATACATGTAACTTGAGTTAGCCGTGACGGTGAGTTACTAATTTGGATTGTAAGGTCCAATTAATTTATTTTATGTTGTTTGTTTGGTTGCATTCTCTGACCCCTCTGTTTATCCGTAATATATGCATATGAATAAGTGCGAATTATTGAATAATTGTTTTATGTTTATTTAATTAAATTTTTAGGATTGTTCGTGTTTGATTTTCGATTTTGGATCGACTTCGAGGTAAGTACTTTTTGACTTACTTTTATTTTCGTAAAAGATATTTTGATTCTGTGATTTTTAAAATTTCTTATAAGGTATAAGAATATTGTTTCGAACTATATAAGAGATAAGAATCGAGAATCTTTTGAAACCCAGTCTCTATGTTTCGAACCCGTTCATAATTTACGCTATAGTTCCGGAACTAGCCGTAGATACCCTTAGTAGGCGCACAAGTGTGCAATTTTAGATACCTATTAAGGGTGCGTGATTATTCAACTTTAGATGCCGGTCACTGGCAAAGTGTGACAAAAGAATAAGAATAAGAATAAGATGCCGGTCACTGGCAAAGTGTGGCCGTAGATCAAGACTGTGGTATTTATAAGAATTTCGTTTCTGTTTTTGTTCTGTTTTTCCGTTCTGTTTCAAATTCTGGATTTGTAAAATATAAACTTTGGGTTGAATCATTTTTCGCAAAATGGTTTTCGAAAATTATTATTATTTTGAGAAAATATGTTTTATTAAAACACCCAATGATTTTGAGGATATCTGTAAGTCAATCTGTTACTTGCTGAGCTGTGTAGCTCACTCTTTTCTAATATTTCAAGTTCGTACATTGTGGAAGCTTATTGAGAATGTGGATGTGAACTTGTGAATTTCGTGCTACGTGATTTGATGCAATTTATTAGATAAGATTTATCGTGCAATTAGAATATATTTTCTTAAGTGTCGGATCTTGTTATTGAATTTGTGGAGCTGCGTCTCCGATTTTATGCTTTTGAATATTAAGTTTGACCGCTGCTTTGACTTTTGTGGAAATTTTGATTTATTTGAATAAAGAATTCAATTTATTTAAGTTTCGTTTTTAGAATTACTAGTCCGAAAAGTCGGGCTGTTACAGTTGGGATAAAAGCCAGGTTGTCCTTCGGAGTGTATTAGGTGTGGGACTAGTACATTCCCTAGGATGCGATCCTATAAACAATCGTTTAGGAGTAGACGTTTATAATAGATGTGTCGTGAACTTTTGGATTGTATGAGTTTGAGAATTTGGGGACCAAATTCCTTTTAACGAGGGTAGTTTGTAACATCCCGTAATTTTTAGATAATAATAATAAAAGAATAATAGAAAAAAGGAATAAAAATTATTAAAGGTTAGGAATTAAAATTGAATTAGAAAATATGAGTCTAAAATATTGATGAGATTCTAAAATTAGGATAATTAATAAAATTGGGATTAGAGTTTTAAAAATATCTTTGATTAATTTTTATTTAGAAGATTCTAGAATTTCTTTTTGTACAAGTTATTTTGATTAAAGATAAGATTTGTTATTATAGGAAAGAACTGTGAGAATATTTTAAAAGATTGCTATCCATTTAATTTTAGTTAAATTTATGAATATAATATTTTTAAAATTAGAATTACTTGGAGAGGTTACAATTTTTATTAGTGGTAGTTTAAAATTTCCTTAATAAGATAGGGTTTAGATCCCTATATAAAAAATCCTTAGAATAATCAAAGGACTATACTCATTCATCAGTCTCAACAGGATATACGCCCGGGAGGTATGTTAAGTATTCAATTTATATTATTTTACATATTTCAAGTCTATGCTCCATGTGTGTGACTTTTCTTTTGAGTGATTATATTTGACATTGTTATTTATTGGTGATGCATTCTTGTATGCATGTTTTACTGATTTTCAAGATCATGTGTATGTACCATACTTGTATAATTGGTCCGATATTAAATCGTATTAATTTTGTAAATTAGGTTGTTATGTGCACATTATTAAAACAATGAGTCATGATTAATTAGTTAGAAAATATTTTGTGATCATATGCGGATCATCATGTTGGATTCGACGGGATCCAATCCATTTATTTATGGCCCATCGGGTATTATTGTTAATCTTTTAAATAAAGACTTGAGCCTAATGAATAATTAAATATATTAATAGCACTTATTTATATATTTAATTATTACATCTAATATATATCTATTTAGATATATTTATTTATAATGGCTTATGTACCCAAGCCCATAACTTTGATGGACGGTTATGGGTTTAGCCCATTAGGGTTGGTCCCATTATTCCCTCTATATAATGAATCTTATGCGAGAACAAAAGTTACGCGTCTCATACTATTCAGAAAATACACACACCCCATCCTTACGTAGAGAGGAGAATAGTGAAGATCAAAGCCCTCAAGTACTTGCACTCTTCGGACTCTCTCAAGATCATTAATGGCCTCTTTCGATTCAGGTACGCTTCCGCTATTTATCTATACTCATAGTTTTGATCAGGAGATTCATGTATATATATTATGTTGTATTTATATACATGATTTATTCTAACAATTGGTATCAAAGCTAACTCCTTGATTGATTCCTTGAGTTACAAAATTTTGATTTGTGTATTATGATAATTATCATTATCGATTTATTTTTATTCATATTAATCTGGAAACATGTATGTACCGGAGCTTATTATTATGTGAATCGATTTGAATGGAATAATGTGTAACTGTTCTTATGCCTATATTGATGTTAATTACTCGTCACATGGTTGTTAATATTTTGACATAATTTGGAGTACTGTACGACCATTCGACCAATCATGTTTATGAATTGCCATGGCCTTTATCATTATTGTTATGAGATTGCCATGCTTTTAGTTTTATATTCAATTATTAAAATAATGACTCGATTGTAATCACTCGACTTAATGTTCCCCGGGATGTTAATTCATGTATTCAGGACATATAATCGTTAACATGTTTGCTTTAATTTAATGCCATGATATTTATTACTTTATTTTTATAAATTGTGATTACTAGAATTACGGTATTTTTAGTATGTATCAATTTATAATAATATTAGTTTTAAGGGATACTTATGAAATATATTAGTCCCTAATGTAAAATATTAATAATTTTTTTTTTATGGACTAATATAGTGATTTCTTAATTATTAAAGTATTGGATGGACCAACGAAAATCTTTTACTTTAATTATTAGGAGAATTAAAAATCACCTAATGTACGTGTACAAGTTGATGTACGAATCGGCCCAACGGAAGATTTGTATATTAATTTTGTAAACGGAATTTTTTAAAGTTCAAATTGTAGAATTTAAATTATTTTCTGCCCAACGGTGATATAATTTAATATTTTATTTTTTTGTAATCTCATGTTTAATGATAAAATTAATTTAGTATTGATAATCGGCCCAACGGAAGATATTAATATTAAATTTAATTTAATTATAGGAAAAATTTTGTGTATTTTATTTTTTCTATTTAGATAAACTGTTTATCCCTCGGTTTATTTAACTTATGTGTTATTTGGTGAACTAACTGTTTTTCATCATGTGGATTATATTTATTGTACTTGTTGTACTTATGTGCATGATTGTGATTAACCTTGATTCAGCATTTGGTCCTGTTTCACTTACCAACTACTTTTCACACATTGAACCATTGAGTGGCTCTAATTTTAAGAAGTGGAAAGAGCAAATTGATCTTACGTTGGGAGTTACTGCCCTTGATTATGCCATAAGGGTTGCAAAACCTGCTGCCATTACGGCCGAAAGCTCTGCTGAGCTAAAGGCTGATTATGCAAAATGGGAGCATAGCAACCGTGTTTCCTTAATGATTCTTAAGGGCTCCATTACTAGTGCAATTCGTGGAGCAATTCCCGAATCTGATAATGCAAAGGAGTACCTAGCGAACATTGAGGAACAATTCAAGGCTTCCACTAAGGCTCAAGCCACTACACTGATCTCGAAAATGGTCACTCTCAAGTATAATGGTTCAAGCGGTGTTCGTGATCACATTATGAGAATGAATGATATGGCTTCTCAGTTAAAGGATATGAACATGGAAATCTCTGAAGGTTTTCTCGTTCACTTCATAATGACTTCTCTTCCTGCACAATTTGGTCCTTTTAAGATCAACTACAATACGCAGAAAGAAAAGTGGAAGATGAGCGAGCTGATTTCTATGTGCGTTCAAGAAGAAGAACGCCTTAGGTCTGAGAAGGTTGAAAGTGCTCATGTTGTGACCACGACACCCGCTAAAGGAAAAGGAAAGAAATATGGCAATAGTCAAAAGAAAAAGGGAATTGATGCAGCTGTCACGAAAGACAAGGGACAGACTTCTGGCACAAAGAACTTTGGAGGTCCTAAATGTAACTTCTGCAGAGCTAAAGGACACATAAGGAAAGAGTGTTCCAAATTTCGCGAGTGGTTAGATAAGAAAGGTAATGCATCTATTTATGTTTGTTATGAAGCTTTTACATCTGAAGCTCCTTTAAATACATGGTGGATAGACACTGGTGCAACTGTGCATATAACTAATTCATTGCAGGGATTCCTTTCCGTGAAGAAGCTAAATAAAGGAGATCGGTATTTACTCGTTGGAAATGGAGAGAAAGTACAAATTGAAGCTGTAGGAACTTTCCGACTTATGTTAGAAAGTGGTTTTAATTTGGATTTAATGGATACTGTTTATGTTCCCAGTATTACTAGAAACTTTATTTCTGTTTCAAAGTTAGACGCTTATGGATATTCGTTTAAATTTGAAAATAAAGGTTTTTCTCTATTTCTTTATTCTGAGTATATTGGCTCTGGGCTGTTAGAGGGAAACCTTTACAGATTATGTTTGAATGCTTCTTTTAGTGAATCCTTAATTTCAATGAATGTGCAAGATGAAGTTGCAACTGGTTCTAAAAAGAGAAAAAGAAATGATGAGAATTCCTCAAAATTGTGGCATGAACGACTTGGTCACATATCCAAAAGTCGAATGGAAAGACTTGTTAAAGAAGGACTTCTTCATCCATTAGATTTTTCAGATTTTGACACATGTATTAAATGTATTAAAGGAAAATTTGTAAAAACAAACAAAAAGGGTGCAACTCGTAGCACTAAGTGCTTGGAGATAATCCACAATGACATTAGTGGACCATACACTCCAGGCATAGGTGGTCATAAGTATTTTATTACTTTTATTGATGACTACTCACGTTATGGCTACATTTATCTTTTGCATGATAAATCTGAAGCACTCGATATGTTTAAAATTTATAAAGCAGAAGTTGAAAAACAACTTAAATTAGATATTAAAGTTGTTAGATCTGATAGAGGAGGAGAGTATTATGGAAAATTCTCTGAATCTGGACAGAATCCAGGACCTTTTGCCTTATTTTTGCGAGAATGTGGCATCGTTCCTCAGTACACAATGCCGGGTACACCCCAACAGAATGGTGTTGCTGAGAGACGAAATCGAACTCTTATGGATATGGTTCGAAGCATGATATGTCACAGTACGTTGCCAGAATTTTTGTGGGTTGAAGCCCTTAAAACAGCTATGCATATCCTTAATCGGGTCCCAAGTAAGTCTGTGCCGAAAACACCTTATGAAATATGGACTGAAAGGGAACTTAGTTTTGGATATATGCATGTATGGGGTTGTTTGGCTGAAGCGAAAATATATAACCCACACATCAAGAAATTGGACCCTAAGACTATTACTTGTCATTTTATTGGTTACCCTGAAAGATCTAAAGGTTTTAGGTTTTATTGTCCATCACACACCACTCGAATAGTTGAGACTAGAAATGCAGTATTTTTTGAGGATTCTGAAGTCAGTGGGAGTACATCTCGAAAGATAAATCTGGAAGAGATTCAGGAGAATGTCTCTATTCCTATCATTCTAGATATTAGTGCACCAGAAAATGATGATAAAAATATTGGTGCAAATGAGAATGTACATCAAGAACCACCTCAAGATGACAATAATACTACTGAACCTCTTAGGAGGTCCGAAAGAGTAAGACGATCAGCAATCTCGAATGATTATATTGTGTATTTAGATGAAATTGAGTCTAATCTTGGCATGGGACCTGATCCTATTTCTTATAAAGAAGCTATTGCTAGTAACCATTCAACTCAATGGCTTGCAGCCATGGAGAATGAGTTGAAATCCATGAAGGATAATGATGTATGGGATCTAGTTGAGTTACCACAAGGGGTCAAAGCTGTAGACTGCAAATGGGTCTACAAAACTAAGCTGGATTCTAGTGGGAACATCGAAAGATATAAAGCTAGATTGGTTGCAAAGGGCTTCACACAAAGAAAAGGAATTGATTATAATGATACATTTTCCCTTGTTTCGAGTAAGGACTCATTTCGTATCATCATGGCTTTAGTAGCTCATTATGATTTAGAGTTACACCAAATGGATGTTAAAACTGCTTTTCTTAATGGTGACTTGCATGAGGATGTCTATATGTCACAACCGAAAGGTTTTGTAGTCAAAGGCAAGGAACACATGAAATGTCGGTTAAAGATGTCCATATATGGATTAAGGCAAGCTTCTAGAGAGTGGTATATTAAATTCGATGATGTGATTGGAAAATTTGGGTTTAAAGAAAATTTTGTTGACCAATGCATATATCTAAAAGTGAGTGGGAGCAAGTACATTATTTTAGTACTATATGTGGATGATATTCTACTCGCTAGTAGTGATATGAATTTAATGCATAAGATAAAGAGATTCCTTCATAAGAATTTTGATATGAAGGATTTGGGGGAAGCATCTTATGTCTTGGGCATTGAAATTCATAGAAATAGATCTCATGGAATTTTGGGTTTATCACAAAGAGCTTATATTGATAAAGTTCCCAAACGTTTTAACATGCAAAATTGTTCTCCAAGCGTTGCTCCTGTTGTCAAGGGTGACAAATTTAGCTTGAAACAATGTCCTCAAAATCAGCTGGAATTGGATCAAATGGAGAATATTCCTTATGCTTCGGCAGTTGGGAGTCTTATGTATGCTCAGGTTTGTACTCGTCCAGACATAGCATATATTGTTGGAATGCTAGGGCGATACCAAATAAATCCAGGTCCGGATCATTGGAAAGCTGTTAAAAAGGTCATGCGGTATTTGCAAGGTACAAAAGATTTTATGCTCACATATCGAAAGACGGATAACCTTGAAGTTATTGGTTATTCGGATTCTGATTATGCTGGGTGTAAAGATGAGTTGAAATCCACTTCAGGTTACATTTTTATGCTTTCTGGAGGAGCTATATCATGGAAAAGTTCTAAGCAGTCGTTGCATACCTCTTCTACAATGGAAGCTGAATTTGTGGCTTGCTATAAGGCAACGAAGCAAGCTCTATGGTTGAGGAATTTCGTCACGTATCTCAAAATAGTTGACACTATTTCTAGACCACTAAAAATTTATTGCGATAATAAAGCTGCTGTATCTTTCTCTAAAGACTACAAGATAAGTGATGCGACAAAACACATAGATATAAAGTATCTTGTAGTACGAGAAAGAGTTCAAAAACAACAAGTGTCTATTGAGCAAATTAGTACAGTTGCTATGTTGGCGGATCCATTGACAAAAGGTTTACCGCCCAATCTTTTTCGAGAACATGTTGCTAGCATGGGTTTGGTTGATAATCTTTCTTATTGATTCATGGATTTTATTGTAAGACACTAGTATTGTGATCACCTTATGTTATGGTTTTTGGACAAAGTATTTAGTTTGTTACTTCTATTATTGTGCACATTCGAAGTCTATGGAACAAACATTTATGTAAGGACCTCATGGACATATTGATTTGCTATTGCTTATGATATATTATGTTGTTCATGACTTTAAGCTATATCTTTTGTTAAGTTTTGCAATTATACTTGGATTGTAACTGGAGGATGGTTTCATATCTCTATTCGAGTATGATACTACCTTTAATTCTATTTTAGTATGATGTAAAATTTAGCCTTTCTTATGGGATGTAATGCTCAATAATAAAAGTCTTGTTATATGTATGTTGAAGATATAATAACCCTTGGCCAAGTGGGAGAATGTTGGATTCGACGGGATCCAATCCATTTATTTATGGCCCATCGGGTATTATTGTTAATCTTTTAAATAAAGACTTGAGCCTAATGAATAATTAAATATATTAATAGCACTTATTTATATATTTAATTATTACATCTAATATATATCTATTTAGATATATTTATTTATAATGGCTTATGTACCCAAGCCCATAACTTTGATGGACGGTTATGGGTTTAGCCCATTAGGGTTGGTCCCATTATTCCCTCTATATAATGAATCTTATGCGAGAACAAAAGTTACGCGTCTCATACTATTCAGAAAATACACACACCCCATCCTTACGTATAGAGGAGAATAGTGAAGATCAAAGCCCTCAAGTACTTGCGCTCTTCGGACTCTCTCAAGATCATTAATGGCCTCTTTCGATTCAGGTACGCTTCCGCTATTTATCTATACTCATAGTTTTGATCAGGAGATTCATGTATATATATTATGTTGTATTTATATACATGATTTATTCTAACACATCAATGATAACATGTTTTAGGTCATTAAATATATGATTATAGTTTTGTTTTTTTATAAGTATGATAGTTTTTAATTATGTGAAAAGATTATGTATAAATAAATAATTATCATATTTAAAACGAGATTTTAGAATTTAATTTTGATAGTACTTGTTCGGTCAAAACAATTAGTTTAAAATATTATGATCATCTTACATGCATGCTTTTCTTTATTTATTTGCTTCGAATGCATTTAGTATATATTTTACTATGATTGATGATTGTTTAATTTAAGTATATAATTAAATGTGATGATTGTTTAATTTAAATATATAATTAAATGTTAAAAACTAGAAAGGATGATGATCTTTTTGTAATTTTTATACATGTAACTTGAGTTAACCGTGACGGTGAGTTACTAATTTGGATTTTAAGGTCCAGTTAATTTATTTTATGTTGTTTGTTTGATTGCATCCTCTGACCCCTCTGTTTATGCGTAATATATGCATATGAATAAGTGCGAATTAATGAATATTTGTTTTATGTTTATTTAATTAAATTTTTAGGATTGTTCGTGTTTGATTTTCGATTTTGGATCGACTTCGAGGTAAGTACTTTTTGACTTACTTTTATTTTCGTAAAAGATATTTTGATTATGTGATTTTTAAAATTTCTTATAAGGTATAAGAATATTGTTTCGAACTATATAAGAGATAAGAATCGAGAATCTTTTGAAACCCAGTCTCTACGTTTCGAACCCGATCATAATTTACGCTATAGTTCCGGAACTAGCCTTAGATACCCTTAGTTGGCGCACAAGTGTGCAATTTTAGGTACCTATTAAGGGCACGTGATTATTGATCTTTAAATGCCGGTCACTGGCAAAGTGTGACAAAAGAATAAGAATAAGAATAAGATGCCGGACACTGGCAAAGTGTGGTCGTAGATCAAGACTGTGGTATTTATAAGAATTTCGTTTCTGTTTTTGTTCTGTTTTTCCGTTCTATTTCAAATTCTGGATTTGTAAAATATAAACTTTGGGTTGAATCATTTTTCGCAAAATGGTTTTCGAAAATTATTATTATTTTGAGAAAATATGTTTTATTAAAACACCCACTGATTTTGAGGATATCTATAAGTCAATCTGTTACTTGCTGAGTTGTGTAGTTCACTCTTTTCTAATATTTCAGGTTCGTACATTGTGGAAGCTTATTGAGAATGTGGATGTGAACTTGTGAATTTCGTGCTACGTGATTTGATGCAATTTATTTGATAAGATTTATCGTGCAATTAGAATATATTTTGTTAAGTGTCTGATCTTGTTATTGAATTTGTGGAGCTGCGTCTCCGATTTTATGCTCTTGAATATTAAGTTTGACCGCTGCTTCGACTTTTGTGGAAATTTTGATTTATTTGAATAAAGAATTCAATTTATTTAAGTTTCGTTTTTAGAATTACTAGTCCGAAAAGTCGGGCCAACACCATGTCTTGCAAAGTTGCAACCGATGCGTTCTGTGATTGTGATATGTATCACTTTAATGTGTTGGTTTATTTCCTGAATTAAAAAGATTGTGTCCCTAGACGTGCGTGTATCAATTTTGGAAATCAAATCAATGATATATGATATAAATAAGATATTACATATGCACCTAAATTTCAAGATAATCACAAATTTGCCATTTTTATTTTTTTATTCAATTACAATATATAATCAACAGTTAAGATGTGTTCCTGTTTTCTATCTAAAAAGGTTTTCCCTAGATCCCTACTATATATATATATATATATATATATATAGAGTTCAAAAAAGAGGTCGAAAATGATAACTGAAAAATGGAACTTGAAATCAGAAATTTAGTTGTATGTGGTTGCATTAGTTGTAAATTTAGTTGCATTTAGTTGAATATGGCCCCTGCGTTGCATTCAGTTGAATATGCCTCTGCAGGGCCTTGCAACCCAAATCCACCAAAATCCCCCTAACTTAAAAAAAAAAAAAAAAAAAAGAGTCAAATCTGGGTAGGCTGGGCAGGGGGAAGGGGTGCCCTAATTTCTAGTATTTTTTCAATTTTGAAACTTAGTTTAGTAAAATTACAAATAACTTTTCTTAACAAAAGTAAAATTTCAAAATTTTACTTTTGACAATATATTTATCAAAAAAGCTCTAATAATTTTTAAAGCATCACTAAATTAGAGATTACTTTATGAGGTTCTCGTGGATTGTAAAATCGTCCAAATATGATTTTTTGATCTCAAGATTGAGCCCAAATAGTATATATGAATTTTTTTTAATACTAATAAAAAATTAAGTAAAATTCAATTCTAATACAACCTTTTTTAATTATATCCTTTTCAAATTATAATTTCTTTTTAAAAATTCAATTATAATACAACCTTTTTTAATAATATCCTTTTTGGATTATAATTTTCTTTTTAAAATTTACTTCTAATACAACCCTTTCTAATTATATACTTTTTAGATTATAATTTTTTTTAATGTGATCTAATCTTAATCGTCTATTTTTAATCCAACGGTTCATATAATTTTGGTAGTACAGTGACCAGACCAAAAATTTGGATATATATGATCCTTCTTATGCTTATTATATATAAAGATATAATTAAAGTCTTAAATACATGTGATATTATATTATATATGTGACATTATATTAAATTAAGTTACCTGAGATTTTTCTTTCCCATTAGTAAACAAATATTTTCTTGTGAAAAAAAATAAATTTATTAATCAAGATAATTGAAATATGTAACTAAAAAAATTAATTTATTAGTCATAGCTAAAAGAATATATACATTATAAAATTTAGAAAAACCAATAATATTACGACAGAAAGGTAGAAGTGAAGCACGTAAATTATTAAGCACGTACATATTAAATCAACTTTGTCCAGTTTAAATAACAAATTATAAGGACGACAAGTACATATTTTATACTTTATTAAATAAGATCATAGATTTAACAAATAAATTAACACATAATAAAATATGTTTAGAGCCCAATAATATTAACAAATGGCATAATAAATTATAAAAATAAGAAATAGCTCAACAATTGCATATATTACAAAAATACATATTTTATTGATAAATATCAATATTCTAAGTATGAATAATTAATATAACACATATTACAAAAATAAATATTTCATTGATAAATATCATTATCTTTGATTGATCAAATTTAGAAAAATAATCAATAAAAAATAATAAATACACAACAAAAATTAGCAATTTTATATTAACTAGTGCTTTGTTTTAAGGAGGAATAGTATAACTTAGTATACACATCAAATCTATACTATATTATAATAAGCGAAATGGGTATAATTTGTAGTTTGGTTACCCCTATTTTTGGTTATCCCCATTCACAACCGTTAGATCTTCAACTCAAATAGATCATGACCGTTAGATACAACAATACTAAAAAGTTGGAGGTCTAAGGTTCGAATCCCGCCAACAACATTTTAATATAAAATTAATATTAGATTATGTTATATAGAGAGGTTGAAGGTTCGATTCCCACTAACAGCATATTCATTTAGATTTATATACAAAGGTCTAAAATTTGAATTCTCCCAACATATTAAAAGTAATGTTTATAATATTATATATACTAAATTATAAGTAAATTAAAAAAATTAAAATAACCCGTGTTTTGCACGGGCTATGAGCTAATAAAACACATACGCATTTGTTAAAGGACCTAATCATTAGATATCACTAGGCAACTTAGCCGCGCTTCGCGCGGTTAATAAAATTTTATTTTTACCTACTAAAAATAGATAAATTAATATAAAATTAATAAAAATTTTAAAAATTTTCTAAAAAAAGTTATTTAAAACACTTTTTTTATGAATTATTAATTGAAATAATACTCTCATTATATATTAAGAATTTTAATAATTTTAAAAATATTATAAACATGAAAAATAGCAATTACATTATTAAATATTACTAAATAACATTTTTAAAACCGACACCCCTCTCATAAAATACATGCTCAATAAACGTATAAGAATTTATATAATTAGAATATTAATTTATTTTGACATAATATAATGAAACAACATGTGTATAACATTTTGACAAAATAAAAATGACGTAATGTGAACAAATTTAAGTCGTTAATTTACATAAAAAATAATCTTAATTATATACATATAATTAATATTTTATATTGAAATAATACTTATAATGCTCAAAGAAAGTTTGTAATCTTTTATATAAATAATATGAAGTAAATTTAATATATATATTTATTTAATAATTGTAATTAATGATTATAAATGTCATTAATATGCCATTAAGAGTTATTTAATGCTCAAAAAGAATTTTAACAAAAAAATAAAAAATACGACAATTCAAGAAAATTATTTTAAACGCTTCTGTTGACTTTCCGATCTCCCGACATTATAATATATATAGATAAACAATTAAATTACTTAAAATTACAAATGATTCTAGCCTGACTAATATTAACAAGAAATATTGTAAAATATAATATATGAAAAAGAAGAATGCATTACAAAATTGTGTAAACTCTAAAATAATAAGTAGAATTTTTTCGACATCGTATCGTTGATCACAAAATTAAAATAATATATATTTGAAAGATTATAAATTTAAAATATGGAGTACATCTTTTTAGGTGTATATCGCATCAAGCTAAGACAAAAAAAAAAAAATCAAATCACATTAATTTTTTTTTTGTTAAATTATTTTAAATGTTTATCTTTTTATCATGTTAATTTAAGGTAATAATTGAAAATTTATTGTAACTTACTAATTATTCAATATTGTTTAATTTAAAACTTTTTTAAGTTGAATACTGATAAGAAATACATAGAACCGTTTTTGTTCTGTTTGTTGAAGAAATTTTTTTAGCCCAGGTAGTCTATAAATATTAGGTCCGCCCATGTTGTCATAGCAGCCAGTTTTATAATCTATGTGCCTGGCTATTTAAATATAAGTAGAGAACCACAAGAAGGATCTGACACAAAAAAAAAAATCATATTATAGCATAATAATTCCCTAATTGACCGTAGCTAGATATTGGTAAAATATTTTTTAGTATAACATAATGGAAATGATGTATTAAAAAAATAGACAAGATGTTTACCTGTCTTAGGTCAAGAGGATGATGATGAAATTTTCTTTTTAACCACGAGTAGATGATGATTTCAAGATAAGAAGAATATATTCACAAATGTTTTTCATGTTTGTATATGAAAAAGAGATATTAATAAATTTAAGTAAGAATATGTTAAATATGAATGTATTAAAAATATTATATATACATGCATGGAACAGAATATAAATAATTAAATTATTTAGTGTCGTACTTTTCAAAAATTAAGTTAAATATATTATGTATAAAATATAAGTTAAATGTATAATGTTAAAATAACATACTTATGTATGCTGTTGTGCACAGAAAACTAAGCTTTACACAATGCATTTATTTCAAATCAAAGAAACTATGTCACATTTACGTGTTTTGTGTTTTGCACAGAAAAATAGGAGGGTTATATGTGTAATTACTATGAACTGCATTTGGTAAAAGTGACCTGCATTCGGTACAAAGGAAAAAGAGTATTCAAGTCTTTAATTAGTTGTCCATTGTGATTTTTTAGTTGTCAAATTGATTTATTCATGATTAAAAAATAAAAATTAGTTTTCTAAATTTTGAAAAACTGAAATCTGTAATCTTTTTATTTTACTAAATTATATAATATATATATAAATTTTAATCAAATTTTGGTCAATTTAATCACACATAAATCAAAATGAAAAACTAATTAGGGATGGAAGGATTACACAACAAGGAGCCTTACTTTTCTTTTCTTCTTATAAAAGGCAAAAAAAGAAAAACATTATTAACTTGAACATTATGCAATACAAAAATATAGAAAGAGCAATGCTAGTTATCTAGAAATGGTTCCCGACTATCAATTGTCCTTTAGTAATTCGTAGAACATATGGCCCAGAAAATTCATTCAATATTTAAAAGAAAATTATAACAATTACTTAATTATGTTACAAGGGCAAAGTAAGAATAAAAAATTTGTAATTTTTTACAGCTTAATCTTGCAACGACAAATTCTTTCCATCAATCAAATTTAATTGATTTTAATTAGCGATTCACACGAGCCATTCTCTCTTATTGATTCAAGAGAGAATGTGGCATTCTTGGTCGGATGGTCTTATTCTTGGTCGGATGGCTCACATACTAATCGTTTACTCAATTGTCAAATGTGGCATTCTTGGTCGGATGGTGTGATATGTTTGAAAATTACAAGGTTAAGCATGCTCGCCTTGGAGCAATTTAAGATGGGTGACGTCCTAGAAAGTCCACTTTTTTCATTTCATTCTGAATTTTTTAAAATATTTGCTCATAAATATGTACTTATTATTTTTTGAAAATGCAAAAGGAGGAAAAATTCGAGAAAAATATAATTTTATTATTTTTTTCAAATTTTAAATGAAATATTTGGAATGAAATATAATTTTACTCTTTTTTATCAAATTTTAAATGAAATATTTGGAATAAAATGTATTTTTTTTTCAAATTCTAAATGAAATATTAGGAATAAAATGATTAAACTGTTATTTAAAAAAATTGAAATATGAGTGGGTTTCGTTTGAGAATCATATACTAATCGTTTACTCAGTTGTCAGATTTGGCATTCTTGGCCGGGTGGTGTGATACGTTTGGAAATTACGAAGTTAAGCGTGCTCGTGTTGGAGCAATTTAAGATGGGTGATCCATGGGATTTCCACTTTTTTCATTTCATTCCGAATTTTTATAATATTTGCTCATAAATATGAACTTATTATTTTTTGAAAATGCAAAAGGAGGAAAAATTCGAGTAAAATATAATTTTGTTAGTCACATGTAACTATCTAATAACAAGCCTAATTGTTTGTTATGCTTTGCATTACTTACATGACCCATTAACTGGGGAACCCTTTAGTTAGATTTTCTACTTGTAAGTTGTTCTTGTAGTAGGCACAAACTTTAGCTGTATAATTGTACAAATCATGTCATGAAATGATACTTGAAAAAAGATCCAGAGATCATGCCTTAAGTTTGGAGAACAAGGCTGAAGAAATAAACACAGTTGGAGTTTGAAGATTGAAAATTTGTCTAAGTACATATTCGAGAAGTAATTTGCACTATTATAGAAGTCAGGAGTTCGAGATCTCAAGCATTCGATATGTCAAAAGCCACTATTCGATATCTCAAGAAGTCAACAAGTCAAAGTTGCATTTGATATCTCAAAGACTTCACTGGTGAAAAGACATATTCGATATCTCAAGGAGTTAAATGTTATTCGATATCTCAGAGATTCTAGAAGTAAATGTAGTACTCGACAACTCAATGGCAACAGAAGAAAAGACTCATTCGAGAAGTGATTCGATATGTCAGGAATGCTAATTCAAGAACTCAGAGTTATCTAACTATGTAACTCAAGTTCTCGAATTCAGTACTTGATCATTTATCAAATGAATTCTTGAGGACAAATTACTGAAGATATTCATGTCAGAAAATTTACACAAACCAAGACACCAATAGTGACATATCAGTGTTGTGTGTACATGGAAAGTCTACAAAGGAGCTTGGGGAGATATACAAGGGAACATCTAGCTGAAGAAGTGGATCTAGGCAGAGTAGAAATCAGAATGTATCACAAGATAACTAAAATTGCACCAAAATGAAATAGACAAACTAGAAAGAAATTTTGTTTGTTACTATCTTTATAGCAAGTGGGATGTGCACATGTTCTATAAGTGTACAACCTCACTTTCTAAGCACAAAAAAAGTTTTTCATTGTAATTTAATAATAAAATATCTCTTTGAGAAACGAAGCTGAGAATACTAACATTTGTATTCCCAGATTGTAGCAAATCTTCGATTTAATAAAATATTAGATTAGAGCAAAATTGTGTTCTTATTTTCGTACTATATATGTTAAACACTCTTCAAAGCTACAAACAGAAACACAACAAATTCAACAGGTTGTTTTGTAAAGAAAATAGAGAAAGTTTTAAGAATACATTCACACCCCCTCTATATTTTTACTGTGTATTAATACTCAACAAGTGGTATCAGAGCAGGCAGTTAAGCAAAACAGGGAAAGATCAACATGAAGACACCAAAGACAACAGGAACTGTAAAGGTGCCAAAGTTTGATAAAGACTACAACCTCAGGAACATAAAGATGATGTTGTTCATCAGAGCTACAAACCCTCTATTTCTTGATATTCTGAAGAATGGTCCATTTGTTCCACAACAGGAGATACTGAAAGGACTGTTGGAATTACAACAATTCCAAGGTCGTATGTTGCTAAAGATCCATCTAAATGGACAGACATTGAGAAAGAGAAGGTTGCTCTTGACAGCCATCTAATGCTGATAATCATAGATTCTATAGAACTCTCAATGTTTGCCAATATAGTTTCATGTACTTCAGCAAAGGAGATGTGGGATCATATTGAGATATTATGTGAATGAACAGAGGAGGTCAGAGAAAACAGAAGACAGATTTTGGTCAAACAGTATGAGGTTTTCATGGATCAGTCAAAAGAGTGCATCACTGAGATGTTTGAAAGATTTAACAGGCTAGTAACTGAGCTATAAAGGAATGGAAAGATTTACAGCACCAAGGAGTTGAACATGTAGTTCTTGCTTCGTGCACATAACTACCTAGAACAAAGAGTGATTTCTTCAAGAGAAGGAGATTTGAACAAAATTTCCTATGATGTGCTTTATGGTGTGTTGAAAACACATGAGCTTGAACTCTTGCAGAAAAGAGCTATCCAAGCCAATCAAGGCAAGATGGTGAACTCATGTGCCTTGATTGTGAACAATTCAATCCAGGATCTTGAAGCATCTACAAGCCAACTGAGGATTAAAGAGATAACAGATGAGGAACCTGAAATTGAGGAGGCTAAAACTATTGAAGAGCAAGTGGAGGATGAATTCTACACTCTTGAAGAACTGGATGCTATGGAAAAAACATCATTTGCTTTTATGGCTAGAAAATTTCCAAACATCAGATTCAAGAGAAAACAATCCTTCAAAGCTAGACCTCAAAACCATTCATTCAGCAAAAACATAGCATCTGTGAAGCCAAACAAAAAAAAAGGTTCAAAACTGGTTATGTGGATAGGTCATCAGTAAGATGCTACAGATGCAATGAAAGTATGAGGCCCTTCTTAGAAAGCAAACACAAAGCAAGGCCTACATAGCTGAAGGGAAATGTTGGGATGATTCTGATAGTGATGAAGAAGAACAAGAATTCTTCACTGGTACCAATCCTCACTACCATAGACATGTCTGCTTCTGAATACAAAGTAGTTGTTGAACAATTACATGTTGATATGTTTAATATTCATACTAGTTTGACAGCTGCTAATGAAGAAATTGATAGGTTGTCTACTAGAAATGAAGTGTTAAACAAAAAGAATGAGGAACTAGAACTAACCGTCATGCAAGTTGAAAACCTTAAGAAAGAAGTTGAATATCTAGAAAATAAGGTTTATGTGCTAGTCAAGTTGAGAAGATCCTTAGAGATCAGATTGCAGAGAATGAATTTAAACTTAAGACTTTTAAGAACTCTTTTAGTTTGTTGCAATCATATCATGAGAAACATCCAGAGAATTTAAAGGCTGCTATTGGTTTTGATTATGACACCCTCAAAAAGAGGAAAGGCAATGCTGTCAATAATGATGACAAAGTTATTCATGAGAATGTGCCTCATATCTTGAAAAATGCTAAGGCACCTATGTTTAAAGAAACAATAATTGAAATTGAGGAGGAAACTTTACTCATCAATCCCGAATTCAATCCTATTTTAATCTAAATTTCATCCAATTTTAATTTAAATTAGACGCGAATCGGATTTTTGATTTGAACAATATCTGAAATGTATTATAATCGAAAATTTATCGGATCCAAAACGAAATCTAGCCATTTATCCAAGTACTTTAAAAATATGTGTTTTAGATTAATAAATTTATCTTAACCTTTTTCCCTTTTTTTTGAAAAATATATGTCACTTATTTAATTGAGAATATTCTGTATTCAATGGGAAAAATTATCATATAAGCAATATTTAGTAGTAATGTCAATCACCTATAAATTATATTTTGATATGATAATCGCATTGAAGAATGAGACTAGAAATCGAGTGTGAGCATAGTAGTAATAGCAGTAGTGGCGATGGTAATTTTTTATTGAATTTTACTAGAACATAAATTCTAAAAGAACAATTTTTTGTATTCAAAATTTGAAAATTTGAAATTTATTTCCTGAATAATTTGAATTTACCATATATGATGCTAGTTGGATTAATCGTTCACGAAGCAATAAAATTTTATCTTCATTACTCAATTTTTATCTTCAAATGAAACAATTTGTATTATTAAATCTTTATAAAAATTCTAGAATTTTAGATTTAAAATTTCAGGTTTCCTATTTGAATTTTTGGGTTTAGGGTATTATCCAAAACCAATTCAATTTTTTTTGGTTTTCGTTATAGCTAAACTCAATCTAAAATTCATTGAAATGAATTTAGATTTCAATATTTGAATATTTTTCAAAGTCAGATATTATAAAAAAATCGAATTTGGATTTAATGTCGGCAAAATATGACCCGATCCGACCTGATCTCTATATATAACTATCATAACCGGTACAGACAATGTGTATGTAAAAGTAGTGGTAGACACAAGTGAAGTGATAAGTGTACCATATAACATGGGACTATACTGGGAAATTAAACGAAACTAGCATCAAAACCCGTGTGAGGCACGGGTCTGCTAGATTAAATTATATTTTTTAATCAAACTATTCATGATCAATATTGTTTGAAATATGTGATTGATTTTCATAGAGTTTTTCTTGTTGCCGGCATAAGTGTTATTGTCAGGAATAAATTCATGAGTTGTGATGTGTAGAATAGAATGACATAACACTTCTTGCAATATCCTGATCTTATAAAGGGTTTAGCATTTGATTAAGGAGATATCAGTTCTTCAAGATCTGCAGAAACTATGAATAGTACTCCATCAGAGACTAAGGTCACGGACTACAGAGTTTCAGGGACTAGACAGACCCTGACTGTATCGAAGCTGTAGAATTGGAAAGTGCTATACTTTAGGATCTTTTATTCAGAAGATGGAAAGAAGTGTGCATGAAGAAAAAAATCAAAGCATTGTTGGAAACTATCAACTGGACGGCAGAAGATTACCATGTATAAATTATTCTTTCTGTTATTAGTTGATAGGAAGCATTATAAATACTCTCTCTACATCATTGTAAAAAGCATGAGCTTAGTGTGAGATTTGTGATCATCGTAAGTATACGAGTGAACAAATAGAGAGAGATTTGTATTGAGAGTAGCTGCTAAAGGTATTGTACACCTTTGGTAGAGTTTGTATTTGATTTATTTAATACAAACAAGGTTGATTTATTCGTTTGTTCTTGTTTATTTAATCAAGCAAAAATCAGACACGATTACTTAACTTGTATTCAACCCCCATTCTACAAGTTATTCGAGTTAACAATTGGTATCAGAGCAGGTTGATTTCGAATAATCATAAAGATCTGCAATCATGTCTGGTTACAAGGATGGTAATACTAAGATCCCTATGGTCAAGAGAAACGAGTATAAGCAACAGATCCTGATTATCTTGACAGAATTAGAGATGGGCCTTTCGTTCTAACAAGGGTTGTTCCTCAAGCAACTATCGAAGGAAAGGTAGTTCCAAAGCACACGACAGAGAAGCCTAAATCTGAATGAACAGATAAGGACAAGGAGAACGTTCTTAAGGATGCTAAAGTGAGAAACAAATTGTTCAACAGTCTTGATTCTGTTCTCACTAACTATGTTCTTTCTTGTAAAACTGCTAAGGAGATATGGGACAATCTGAAGGTTTATTGTGAAGGAACTAAACCTGTTAGTAAGAATATGAGGACACTTCTCATACAACAGTATGAGTATTTTGAATCCAAGTCTGGTGAGTCACTTACTGATACCTTTGATAGGTTTACTAAACTCATCAATGAGATGGCCATGCACGGCAAATATTATGACTTGGAGGATATGAATACTAAGTTCATGAAAGCCTTGCCTGATTTATACAATGAGAAGATATCTGCAATTGAGGAAGATAATGATCTGGATGAAATATCATTAGAGGTAGTTTATGGAAAACTGAGGGCTTATGAATTTGACAGAGAGCAGAAGAAGAGCAGAGGTGAAGGAAAGATGAAAACTGTTGCACTTACTGCTTAATCTGAATCAAAGAAGCTTCCAGAAGAACAGAATGTTGAGCCTACTGTAAAGGACTCAAGGAAGAAGAAAAGCAAAGAAAGTTCTGAGTCAGAGACTACAGATATAGACTCTGACAACGGTGATTCTGAATCAGAGATGCAGGAACTCTTTGCTATGTTTGCTAAAGGTTTCAAGAAAGGAAAATTCAATAGGAGAAGATTTAGCAAAAGACCTTTTCAAAAGAAAGAAGAGAAGAAGAGTGACAAGAGTAAAAGTACAATTGTCAAGCTTAATAAGGCAAAGATCAAGTGCTTTAACTGCAGTGAGCTTGGACACTTTTCTAGTGAGTGTAAAAAGCCTAGGAATTCAGGAAAGGGCAATGCACTCATGGTCACACAGAAGGATTGGGTTGATTCCAGTGATTCTGAAGATGAATTGAATTATGACAACATTGCATTGATGGCAAATGCTTCAGACAAACTTGGATCTCCAAAGAAAACTTCTTCATCTTCTGTTAAGGTATCTCTTCACTCTCTTGATTCATTTGATAGCTTAGATTCTGATGATATTAGATCTATCCATGCTGAGTTTAAAAATCTTATGACTAATTTTAGAATTCTAACTAGTGAAAGAGATGAACTTAAGATTAAGAATGATGAATTAGTTGATAGAAATAATATTCTTGAATCTGAGTTAATTCAAATGGAACATTATAGAATAGATTCTGATAAAGCTAAGCGTGATTATGGTGTTATTCTTGAGGCTTATGACTATGTCAGAAAAGAACTAGAGGAAGAGAGAGAGATGATGAAAACCATTAACAACTCTGGTAATAAGACTCAAGAAATCATTGAAAATCAAATTCTTGGCAAGGTTTATGGCTTAGGTTTTGAAAAGGATAAAGTGAAACTCATGTAGCTATTGTCCAGAATGATAATAGTAAACAAGAAGCTAGCACATCTAAATCTGAAGGTAAGCAGAAAGTTTCTGAACCTAAACATGTTAAGTTTGTTGATTCGAATGGTACCCTAGTTGTGCACAAGAGAATTAACAACATTAGTTCAAATGAGAAAGTGTTAGAAAAACCTAAGAATGTCAACATAGGCTTTCTGTCTAAGTCTCAGCTGAAACAGAGACTAGAAGGTCTTTCAGAGTCTAGCAAGATCAAAAGAAATAGGAATGAAAAAGAAGGTATTAATAAAGAGAATAATTACAAGAATGTACCTGATGCACCTAGGAAGAAATGCTATAAGTGTGGAAATCATAATCATTTGGCCCTAGACTGCAATCAAAAACCTTCTTGGAAAACTGAGTCTAGATTCCCCAAGACTCAGAAAATTCAATACCAACCACAAAAAGCTTGTTATCATTGTGGTAGATTACTTCATTCCATTTTTATGTGTAAGGAATATCATGAACTGTATTATGACTATTATTCTCTGAAATCTGAAACTCCTAGTCACAAACAGTTTGTGAAATCAGAGTCTAAGGTTGACACTGCAATAGGTAAATCAAAAGCAAAATCTTCAAAGCCTGTTGTTTCTAAAGTTAGTAAGAAAGGATCCAATCAAAGTTGGGTCCTAAAAATTTCTAACTAGTTATTTTTTTGTTTGCAGGGCACAGGAAGGAAGCATTCAATTATCTTGGACAGTGGATGCTCTGGACATATGACTGGAAAGAAGTCCCTGCTTACAAAGTTTGAGAGGAAAGCTAGCTCAGTAATATCTTTTAAAGATGGCAACAAAGGAGAAACTCTGGGATATGGCTCAATTGTTTTGCGGAATGTCATCATAGAAAACGTAGCACTGGTTGAAGGCTTAAAACACACACTTTTAAGCATAAGTTAACTGGGTGATAAAGGTTACCAATCAATCTTTGACAGTGAAGGATGCAAAATCTTGAATATGAAGAATGGAGACATTGTTCTGACTGGTCAGAGACATGGTAACATATATGAAGCCAGCTTGAGTGACACATCTAAAGGAACTGTCAGATGTCTTTACAGCAAGGCATCAAATGATGAAAGCTGGAACTAGCACAAGAAGCTCTCATCTCAATTTCAAGAAGCTTCATCAACTTGCTAAGCACCATCTGGTGAGAGGCCTACCTCAGGCAAATTATGTGCAAGATGGACTTTGTGATGCTTGTCAGCTTGGAAAACAAAGAAGAACCACTTTCAAGAGCAAGACAGAAAATTCAATTAATGAACCATTTCACATGCTGCATCTTGATTTATTTGGTCCAGTAAACATTATGTCTATCAGCAAGAAAAGATATGCTTTAGTTATAGTGGATGATTACACAAGGTTCACATGGGTATTCTTTCTACACAAAAAGGATTAAGCTCCTCAGCAAATCATTGAACTTGTCAAGAATATTCAAAATAGCTCTGAGTACAAGGTCAAAGTGCTCAGAAATGACAATGGTACAGAATTCAAGAATTCTATAATTGAGGAGTATTGTGCAGACAATGGAATCACTCAACAGTTTTCTGCACCTGGAACACCTCAGCAGAATGGTGTAATAGAAAGAAAGAACAGAACTCTCAGAGAGGCAGTAAGAACTATGCTTGCAAATGCAAAGCTTCCAACCTATTTCTGGGCAGAATCTATCAACACTGCATGTTTTACTCAAAATTGCACCTAGATAAATAGTCATGGAAAGACTCCCTATGAGATGATCAAAGGAAAGAAGCCAAGTGTGAAATACTTTCACATCTTTGGATGCAAATGCTATGTCCTGAAAGTTCATCCAGAACAACTTGGAAAGTTTGAAGCCAAATCAGATGAAGCAATCTTTCTAGGATATTCAGCATCAAAGGCCTTCAAAGTCTATTATCTCAGAACTCACATTGTTATGGAATCAATTCATGTTGCATTTGATGACAAGAAATTTGGAATTCTACAAACTGATGAAAGTCATGACAAATTGGAATTTGAAAATCTTAAGGATTCTGAGATTCTCTCTAGTGATGATGAAGCTTCTCCAGAGGAAATCTCTATTGCTTCTCAAAGGAATTCTATTGCTGAGGGGGAGCAAATCAATCAAGGAGAACACAGTACTAGTCAGGAGCAGACCAATCATTCAGAGTCTACTTCATCAGGGACTAATTCTTCAGGGAATAATGGAGAAAGTTCAAGTACTAGTAGCAGTATGGAATCTACTAATTCTACTGATCAAGGGGGAGCTTTTGAAGGAAATGAACACTCTTCTACAAGAGATACCACTAACATAGGGGGAGAGTCTAGCAGGAGTAATCTACCACCTGTTAGGAAATAGACAAGGGATCATACTGAAGATTTGATTATTAGTGATCCAAATAGTGGTGTTCGAACTAGAAGATTAGTTCAAAATGAATGCTTCTACAGTTGTTTTCTCTCAAAGAATGAACCTAAGAAGGTTGAAGAAGCCTTACAGGATCCAGATTGGGTAATTGCAATGCAGGAAGAACTAAATGAGTTTGAGAGAAACAAAGTCTGGAAATTAGTACCAAGACCTAAAGACAGATCTATTGTTGGTGCAAAAAGGGTTTTCAGAAACAAGCTAAATGAATCTGGTATGATTGTAAGAAATAAAGCAAGACTGGTAGCCAAGGGATACTCTCAGGAGGAAGGAATTGATTATGATGAAACCTTTACCTCTGTAGCAAGATTGGAAGCAATCAAAATGTTTCTTGCATTTGCAGCTCATTCAAAGTTCAAGGTATACCAAATGGATGTAAAGAGTGCTTTTCTAAATGGCAAGCTTGTTGAGGAAGTGTATGTGGAGCAACCACCTGGTTTTGTTGATCCAAAGTTTCCAAATCATGTCTACAAACTTGACAAGGCACTCTATGGACTAAAGCAAGCACGAAGAGCATGGTATGAGACTTTGTCTAAATTTCTTCTTGAAAATGGCTTCACAAGAGGTACAATTGACAAAACTCTTTTCTTTAGAAAGGTGAAAGTCGAATTGCTTTTAGTTCAATTTTATGTTGACGACATCATATTTGGTTCTACTAATGAAAAGTTGTGTGCTAAGTTTAGCAAGCTTATGCAGTCTAAGTATCAGATGAGCATGATGGGCGAACTAAATTACTTTTTAGGTTTGCAGGTCAAACAGACTGAGACTGGTATTTTCATTAATCAGTCAAAGTATATCAAAGATCTTTTAAAAAGGTTTGACTTTTAAGATTTTTAAGCTGCAAAAACACCCATGGCAGCATCCACTAAGCTAGACTCTGATCCTAAGGGAAAGAGTGTTGATAACACTAGCTATAGAGGCATGATAAGTTCATTATTATACTTAACTCCAAGTAGACCAGATATAATGTTTTCTACCTATTTATGTGCCAGATTCCAAAGTGATCCTAAGGAATCTCATTTAATTGTTTTGAAGAGAATTTTTAGGTATCTCAAAGGAACTCCAAACCTTGGTTTGTGGTATCCTAGAGAATCTGATTTCTCCCTAATTAGCTATTCAAACTCTGATTACGCAGGGTGTAAAATAGACAGGAAAAGCACAACAGGTACATGTAAATTCTTGGGAAACAGATTGATTTCTTGGGCAAGCAAGAAGCAACAATCTGTCTCAACCTCAACTGCAGAAGCTGAGTACATTGCAGCAGGCAGTTGTTGTGCTCAACTCCTTTGGATAAGAAATCAGTTGATGGATTATGGTATGACTCTTAGTAATATTCCTATGTTCTGTGATAATACTAATGCTATCAAAATTGCAGAGAATCCAGTTCAACATTCAAGGACTAAGCACATTGATGTCAGGTATCATTTTATTAGAGAACATATTGAGAATGGTACTATGGAACTTCATTTTGTTCCTACTGACAAACAGCTTGCAGATATCCTAACCAAACCACTTGATGAGGCTACAATCATTAGATTGGTTAGTAAGTTAGGATTGTTGAATTTTTAGATTTTTAACATCTGCATAAGTAGCAAGGTATGTTGTTTAGCTTATAGATTTGATTTACATCAGTATCTATATCCTTCATTTAGACCCTGAAGCTAATAACATTTTGCCTTGATAAATTGTAGTATGAGTAACATGTCATTAAGAACTAGACTTTGAAATTTTTCTTAGTCTCTGACTTAGTAATTTAGGTTATGAATTACTTAGTTGTTTAGCTCTAACGATTGTCGCATATTCTCATTGATTCAATACATTCATGCTAACAATCTTCTTGTCAAGAAACAACAAATAGATAAGATAGATAAAAAGAAACTTGTATTTTCATTAATCAAAAGCATTACATACATGGAAATGAAATACAATTTTTCTTTTTGTCTAATAGTTACTACTAATCTTCTTCTTGTCTAATGTTGTGGCTACTGGAGTTGTCTCTTCCATGAATCTTCCACAATCAACTCGTCAACTCCCTAAGCATTCCAGAAGCCATTTAGGGGATGCTAAGTACATCTGCTCTTGAATTCCTTCTCTGAGCAATTTCAAGCAGTAAGAACTGACTTGAATGAGAGCAGCTAACTCCTAATGTCTTAGAAATGAATTGCATCTCCATCAACATCAGTCACAGGCTCTTCACCAAATTCTTCATCCTCAAGGTGTGAAGAGATAAGAGGAAGATTTTGTTCAACTGGTAGATGTTCTAGAGGAGAATTTTCTACATTACATGGATTGATTCCAGCCATATCAAGTTCAATGAGAAAAGTCATCTCTTCAAAGAGATAGTTTATTTGCTCTTGATCATCAAGATCGTTGAACTTCTCAGAAGAGAGGAATCGAAAGTTAGGGTTCATGTGGATATCTGGGTTAAAAGCCATTGTGGTTTAAGATTTCTTTGTGTTTACAGAGAAAGTTTTGAGTGGTTTTAGAATGGAGAAAGGCAGAAAATACCAGGTTGTTACATAGAAAATTGTGAGAAGCTGGACAGTCTTTTGAGGTGTTCAATGCAACAATGACATCATTACCTCGAGCGTGACTGACCTTATCATATTTCCAAGTCGTTTTCAAATCTAATCAAAATATTTTGCATGGATTATTGGTGTTTTATTTTCAGGAAAATATCTGACATGCCACATATGCAACTCCATTTTAGTCTCTGAAATCTGTTTGAATTCTTTATAGACCCTGATTTAAATTAAAATCAATTTTGGATTTTATTTTCCAAAAATCGTGGGTAATTACGTCTATTCAGGGACTAACACCTGTCAATCTACGAGTGAACTTGGGTTAGTGGGTCTGAAGGATTTTTTTAATATATCTTAATTTTGAGACTCTGATTGTTTATTGCTTTCCTCTAATTCAAATTGTTTAAGGAAAAAACATCATTCGAGCTCTCAAATTAACTAATTTCTTTAAAGAATTCTTAAGTTCTTTCAGATCAAAATCAATGGCTGCTCAAAGAAAACTACCAAAGTCAGTTGCTTTCAACTTTGGTGACTTCGACTTTATGACAAACAACCATGTTACTGCAATAACTAACAAGAATGGAGTGTCAACTGTCAACTGATTTTCACCCAGTGATGGATTTTATGGCTATTGGACCTTTGCGTTATGCTTTGACATCATCTCCACAGATTAATCAAGCTGCTGTTTCACAAGCTTAGGAGAATGCTGAGGTAGTTGATCCTGTTCAGGGTCAACCAGGTAAGATTGTTCTAAACCTAGGATAAGATTCTTTTATAATTACTGAATCTATTGTCAATTCAGTACTTCACTTACCTGTTAATGTGCCTTATGTTAGTGAACCATCTGATGATGATATTAGAACTATGTTATCTTCACTAGGATATAGTGGACCTTTAGATAACATGAGCCAGTTAAGGAGACCTTTTCTTAGAAAAGAGTGGTCTTTCTTCTTTGATCAATTAGCAAAATGCTTTACTGGTAAATGTAGTTCTTTTGAACAAATTACTGTTGTTACTTGTCACATTGGATATAGTTTTCTTTATAACAGAGTAATTAACATTGGTCACATTCTATTGAATCAGATGAGTATCAAACTTGGTCCTAATAAAAATGGAAGGAATATGGTTTATTATCATAGATTTATGCAATTATTTATCAACCATTTTATTCTTAATGCTAATACCAGGTTTAGTAGACAACATTGTGTTCTTTCTTATGTACAACAAAAGAGAATTTTCTCTGATATTACAAAGAAGGACAGTGCGAAGAATTCAGAGGAAGTACCTGCAATTATCCAAATCATCCAAATCATGTTCATGTACTTCTAAGAACTCATCTTCCTACTCTCTATAATTCTTCTTTCTTTGGTGGTGAAATGATTCAGGAACCTCAATTGGAGGAGGACCCCCCTGTGTCTACCCAAGTAACCCAAAACATCACAGTCTTTGAAATAATTCTAGAACCAAATTTTGATCCACAGCCTGTTGTTTCAAAGAAAGCAACCTCTGGTGTTTCTCAAAAGGCATCAGCTGTAAAGAAGAGAAGATATGTAGCTCCTAGTTCTAGTAGTTCTAGTAGTGAAGATGATGATATACCTCTTGCTGAGAGAGAAGAATTGAAGGTTGCAATTCAACTTTCTAAGCTAGGTGAAAGAGGTGAAGGACCTAGTCACAGCTAGGCTGCAGTCTCCCAAAAGACTGTAGTTCTTAAAAAGGGAAAATAGTTACTAGGTATAGTCTCTCAAAAGGCTGTGTCTATTGAAAAAAGATCTCAACCCAAGATCACCACTGAGTCTGCACCTCTTGAGTCTTCTCAAGTTAAATCTGTTGCTCACTATACCAGGAGAACAAGGAAAAAGATTCAATTGTCACCTACACACACAGAGTCTAGTCCAACTAATATTTTGCAGGTCTCTAAGCATAAAGCTCTATCTAAGACAGCTAATGGCAAAAGAGGCCTCAATCTTGATTCTTCATGGGAAATGACATTGACATATGGAATGGCTATGAAGCTTATTTCTATCAAAGTAAAGCTTTCCAGGCCTGTTCTACAATTTCTGACTGAAAGAGTTTCAAAACTCTCTTCTCCTGAAGAATATGGACTTTTGTATCAACGACTTGATTTAATGAAGATGCATTTTTATGTATCTATTAGAAAGGAATTACGCAAGTCATTTGGACTTTCTAATCATGGTGCACTTCAATCACTTCACACATACTTGTTTCACAAGGATTTCATTGTTGAAGATGCTCCAGCTCAAGGTGAACAAAAGGAGGTAGTAGATAGTGGAATGCAGTCAATAGGAGATACTATTGCACCAGTGGTGGATAGTAGGATTGATCAGATCATAGTCACTGCAACACAAGAACCATCTAGTCAGAGGTTGGATGACTCAGGAACTGTGATAGCTGATGCTGAAAGGTCTTCTGTGATGGCTGAAACTGCAATTGAGATACCCTATGATATGGGAGGAATGACTTTGATTGATTTTTTTGAAGATCAAACAAATATTGTTCAGTCAGAGTCTATCCACCTTGAGGGTTAGTCTCATTAAACAACACTTAAAGACGATGACATACTAACTATGGTGTCTAATGAAGTTTTACTGAAGACATCAGAGTCTAGTGTAGACCCTGAAAGTGGTATAACGGAGCCTGTAGTCTCTGGAAAGACAGTAGATGTTTGAGAGGGTTCAGAGACTATAGCAGCTCACTCCATGGAGAAAACCTCAAGCCCCTTGACATATAAGGAACCCTCTCTCCATGTGAGTTCAGGTATAACAACTTCTCCTAACCCATATTTTTCTGTAGGTCATGAGAGCACTTATCTAAATTTGAGTGATACACTTGAAAAGATGGACATAGATCCACAAATTAAGAGGCTGGCTCCTGACCAGGCAAAGGAGAGGTAGAAAAAGTGTTGACTTTAGTAAGTCAAAGTGAGAATGAGTGTATGGATGATGAACTCCATAGTGAGGGAGAGAAAACTAGAAAAGAACCATCTTTTGATTTTTTAGATCAGATTTTTCCTGAATCTTGGTCTGAGAATCTTGGTATGGATGCTGGTACTTACTCTTTCATAAAGATGTATGAGAAACAGGACTTAGCCAAGCATAATTCAAAGCCTGAAGTTAAAGCTCAGCAATATCAATAAAGGTTTGTGGATGCTATCAATAGAAGAGGAGATAGGCTAAGGGAGCCACTTTCTCAGCATGTGCCAGGAGAATTACCTCATGATCCTAGTGTCCCTCTGAATGTGTTACCAATCTCAGCTAGGATTGAGACATTTGCAGAAGCTGATCACTCTATGGAGGAGTCAGAGTCTGTAAATGTTAGCACACAGGATACTGGTGAAGGTCAGGATGTGAGTAATGTTGGAAATTTGGCAGTAGTACCTTTTTCTTCAGTTTCAGATAATTCAGTTGCAGCTGTAAGTCATTCTACTCAAGTACCTTTACTTGAATATCATTCTACATCTGTAGTTCTTGATTTACAGGAAACATTATCTGCAAAGGTTACAAAACCTTCATTTGGTTATTTTGATAAAAAGTGGCCTACTAATCTAGTAGAAGCTCATGATCTAGGTCTTGATTCTCTGAATTTCACGTTTATTCAACGCCTTCAAGCTAATGACAGAGAACATGCACTTGAGAAAGCTACACCTTTACATCTTAATTTCTTCAATCAGATTGATGATACTATTTCTACTCAGTCTGATGCTGAATCTGAAGACAAGGAGACATTTACCTATTGGGATCAAATTTTTCCTACTGAAATTGCTCATAGTCAATTTGTTACTGATCCTGATTCTTTCACACTTATCAGACACATTGGTAAAATTGAGAGAACGAGAGCCAAGGACAAACTGGATTTCTTTAACAAGTATGGTATTTATCCAGATGAAGTGTCAGATCCTACAGCATTAGCTCATGCTAAGGGCATTGCTGAATTCAATTATCAAAGTGGGCTTCTTGCAGATGCTCATCAAATTTCGAATGCTGATCTTTCTTCTGTGAACCAGTCTGTTCAAGGTCTTGCTACTCAGGTTGCATGTATTGATATTGCATTTCAAGCTACCAATGACTCTATGCACTTTGTAACTTCCAACATTGATACACATCTATATAAGCACCGGAGAGTTCTTGAGGGTGTTCAACAATCTCAAACAGCTGTTTATCATAGACTTCAAGCATTGGAGGATAACCAAGTCACTATCATAGAAAATTAGGCTTTTTTGATGAATCTTATTTGTTCTCTCACTGAAACTCTTGGAGTAAATGTTGCTGATGTCAAAAAGGGGGAGATAGAAACAATTAAGAGGAAACAAACAGGAATAGTCATCAGAGATACTTGTAAGGCTGATGCTACTGAAGACAATTCTAACAGAAGAGATAAGGGTGATGGTGGTGGCAGTGGTGGTAATGTTGGAAAAGGAAAAAGTAAAGTTGGTACAGGCACTGAAGCTGGTAGATCTGGTCGTTTAAGATCTAAAGACAAGCAAGTTTCTAGTCAGTCAGTCTGTAACAAAGAAAGCTAAAACTCTTCAAGTACCAGATACTGCATCAATTCTTCTACAGGAACAAGTTGTAAAAGATGTAGTGTCAGGGACTACTATAAATTTGAAGAATGTAGGATTTACAGAGGAGGAGGTGATGAAATCACAAAATGTTCAATCTACTACTTCTGGTGTTAAGAAGCAAGTTCATTCAGAAACAAAGGAACCATCTTACTGGACTATGAGTCAAAAATTTACAATCTCTAATTCCTAGAAAAAGGACTTGACTTGGTCATAGTGAGATTGGAAAGCATACCACAGATGTTACAAAGCTAAAGGCTGATCCTCATTCACTCTTGGACGAGTTTGGTGAAAAGATGACTCAAAGACATCTTAATAAGTTGATTTCTGCACAGCTTGAGTGAAGACATATCAAGAATATGATAGAAGAAGAGGAATGGTTGATAAAGAAGAAACAGAAGTTTTTCTTGTATACTTCTTATCTGATAGTAGAGTGAGGTGGATGGATTTGTCTACATTCTTATATCACAAGAAGGATAAAGAGTTATCATATGTTCGATTCTTGTTACACAAAAATGCTGAAGTTACTCAGAATTATAATGCATCGCTTATGCATTGGACTGGTGAAATTGATAAATTGTTGAAGAGATTGTATGGAGCAAAGAAGGAGAATGTACCACCTTTCAAGCTACATTATGTTGATGATGATGGTAAAGACAAAGAGATTGAGTATAAGTCATTAAAGATCAATGTTGATGATGGGGGATCTTTTGTCTTTTATCAAGCTATGGAAGGGAAGTATGATTCTGTTTCTATTGAAAATCTTAATCACTTCAGATACAGGCCAGACAAGTTAAGAGCTCTGCATTATCAAATCATTACTGATAATGGTGACATGTTAGATCTGAAATAGAGTGTTGGTGAAGTCTTAGCCAAAACTGAAGATGCTTTGCTTGAAGAATTTCTCAAAGACAATTCACAGCTCAAAAGAATTCAGGCAGATTGAGTAATTGAGGTACTTGTGTGACTTAACTTCATGTAAATAATAGATTCATGTATATTCTATTCTAGTTGCATTGTTAGAGGTTTTGACATCAACAACTCAAATTTATGCTTCATGTTATAAAGCATAAATAGGGGGAGATTGTTAAGAATAAATTCATGAGTTGTGATGTGTAGAATAGAATGACATAACACTTCTTGTAATATCCTGATCTTATAAAGGGTTTAGCATTTGATTAAGGATATATCAGTTCTTCAAGATCTGCAGAAACTGTGAATAGTACTTGATCAGAGACTAAGGTCACGGACTACAGAGTTTCAGGGACTAGACAGACCCTGACTGTATCGAAGCTGCAGAATTGGAAAGTGCTATACTTTAGGATCTTGTATTCAGAAGATAGAAAGAAGTGTGCATGAAGAAAAGAATCAAAGCATTGTTGGAAACTATCAACTGGACGGTAGAAGATTACCATGTATAGATTATTCTTTCTGTTATTAGTTGATAGGAAGCATTATAAATACTCTCTCTACATCATTGTAAAAAGCGTGAGCTTAGTGTGAGATTTGTGATCATCGTATATATACGAGTGAACAAACAGAGAGAGATTTTTATTGAGAGCAGCTGCTAAAGGTATTGTACACCTTTGGTAGAGTTTGTATTTGATTTATTTAATACAAACAAGGTTGATTTATTCATTTGTTCTTGTTTATTTAATCAAGCAAAAATCAGACACGATTACTTAACTTGTATTCAACCCCCCTTCTACATGTTATTCGAGTTAACAGTTATTGTGTACTTACTTAAATATATTTAATTTTGTACTTTGGAAACTACTACGAGTTGTACTAATAGCATTCATGTTAGTTTTTTGTTGTAGGTCATAGAATATAATATGAGTGTTTAATGGGTGTTGTCTAATTAAGATAATTTTTCAGAGCACCTACAATCCTAAACTTTCTTCAAAAATGATGCATCCATTTAGCTGGATCTTCAATAATATTCAAGGTAGAAACTAAATAGTCTTTAAGATGTTACATTCTGAGAATGTAGGTTTCAGTCCCGATTCTAATCAAAAACCATCGTAAATATTCTAAAACACCTATTAGGTCTTACGCTTTTACTTCTCAAAACTACATTTGTAACTCTTTTATTTGTTTTCTTCTAATTTCTTCATTTTAAGCATTCTTTGCCTTTATTTCTCTTTTGGTATCCGTTTGACTTTCATTGAGTTACCTCCATAATTAATATAACATATATAATATATGATTCTTTTTTTTCTACATAATGTCATATTTTTAATTGAACATTAGCTATTTTGTATGTAAAAGGTAATGTGTTAGTTATAGGATTCGTCTATTTAAAGCAAAATATTATTACGACCCGAATTATTTAACTAAAATTATTGTATCTTGTGTAGTAATATAAAATTTTCATTTACGTTAACAACTCAATATTTTTTATTCTAATTTCTTGTTAGATAATATCCATTATATTAATTATAATATCGTTTTATAATCCATTATATTAATTATAATATCGTTTTATACTAAGTTAACAGCAAAGTATTTTACGTAATTCTTTAATCGATAAATGATAAAAAAAAAAGTCCAAAACTCATTTAAAATCCAATAATATTTAATTAATAATATTTCATCAATATCACACACATACATATTGTGTGTATGATTTAAAATACATGTGAATGTGTGGTCTAATGATATGAAGATGCACAATTTAACTCGACGGTTCAAGTTCAATTACCATAAGAAATAATACTTCTATATATAAATAGGAACTTAGGGGTAATTGGTGCTTTCAAATCATGAATAAAATACTTTAGTTATTAACTTGGTCTTATATTTAATATTTTTCATAAAAAATACATTATGCATTTCATATTTTTTCTTTATATAAAATCAAATATTGTGCCGCTTAAGCGGTACACACATCGATATTATGTGTATTATTAAAAACACGTATAAATGAGTGCTTAGGTTGTTTAATGGAATAATAGTTATATAGTATTTTTATTATTATTATTATTATTATTATTATTATTATTATTATTATGTTGATTATTATTGTTATTACAATTTTATAATATAATCAAACCATATATTTATGTATCAATAATTGATATTTTGATATAATATATTATAGTCCGAAAAAATAAATGTAAAAATAAAATCATGACAAAAAATTATTAGTATGTCGCACTAATTAAAATATTAGAATTTTTTTTACTCAAACGACACACACATGTATCTATATTGTGTTTGATTTAAAATACATGTGATTGAGTGGTGTAGTGGTTAAAAGACTCATGAATTAACTTGGATACTTAAGTTCAATTCCCACCAACCACAACTTTTTCAAAAAATTAAGAGAGATAAATTAGTAATTTCAGAAGATGAGGAGTAAATTGGACATTTCAAATACATTAAAAAGTCTCACATCTATACTATATTATAATAAGCGAAAGGGGGTATAATTTGTAGTTGGTTACCCCCTTATTTTTGGTTATCCCCTTATTTTTGGTTATCCTCATTTACAACCGTTAGATCTTCAATTCAAATAGATCATGACCGTTAGATACAACAATACTAAAAGTTGAAGGTCTAAGGTTCGAATCCTGCCAACAACATTTTAATATAAAATTAATACTAGATTATGTTATATAGAAAGGTTGAAGGTTCGATTCCCACCAACAACATATTAATTTAGATTTAATACTAAACTAAAAATAATGTTTAAAATATTATATATACTAAACTATAAACAAATTTAAAAAAAATAAAAATAACCCGTGCTTTGCACGGGCTATAAGCTAGTATCTATACTATTATATTAAAGCCGAAACATTGAAAGTTTTGGTTTTCGGTTTGGTTATCCTAAGTTTTGGTTTTCGGTTTGGTTATCCTAATTATTAAAATAAATAATTAAATTACAAAAAAAAAACTCAAAAAGCTAATTACTAATGTTAACGTAGTTATATTCTGGTTAAAATTCCTTCATCCACTTCTACTTGGACTCTTTTTTCTGTTCCAACAACTCAATTATTCATTTTTTCTAAAGATTTTACTTCTAATTAAAAAAACTTTACCATTTAATTTAAAACTAATATTACAATAATTAATATATATCCAAAATATCACACCATATCTTTCCGTAATTATTTTTAGTAGTAATTTTTGTAATTAAAACATGGAGTACTTTTTAATTTAAAATTAATCTTGAGATCACTAATATACATCCAAAAATATCTTACCATATATACAAATCATTATTTTTATTAATAAATAACAATCGTTAGATCTAATAATAAGATATATTATATGATTAAATTAATTTACTAAAAATTCAAAGTTCGAACCCGTCAACGACATTTTTAATTTAGAATTTACAAAATAAATTTTAAACCATGCATTTCATTATATAAATTTATATAAATTAAAATTAAAAAATTATTAAAAATAAGAATTATATAAAAACATAATTATAATGTTAAATAAATTTTATAACTTATCAAAAGAAACCCGTGCTTCGCACGGGTTATAAGCTAGTATATATAATAGATGATTATGAAAATATAATTCTACACATTTTTGACTTGATTTTCACTATTCCCGTTTTACTTGACCCCTAAAATTAGTGTTCTAAAAATCGTTTGATTTTTTAAAAATTATCGATAAATCACCCATACATAGTTATAAAATATTTAAATATTTAAATATATTCGATTTTTATTACAATTTATTGTTCCGATAAATCGCGATTCGTCCCCACAGTCCCCTCTTTCAAAGACAGCTGCCATGCCTGCAAAGTCTGCCCCTAAAGTGTTTGATAACAGTCTTGAGAGAGTACAAATAATTAGAAATGGAATCAGAAGATTATTCATTCAGAAAGTAGTGACACTTCTCCGATCGGAGTTTAAGATTTTCTATTTTTCAACATGAGCTAGTTAAGAATGCTAGCCATGGAGATTCATACGCCAGAAAAAAGCTATTCTAAAGTTCATACAAGAAGCTACATATGAGACTCTTTTAAGTTCAAGTCACAGGGTAATAGGTTTTGCTAGGTTGAATCTGTACAAGGAAGAGGCCGTTACAATTCTACATGAACACATTCTTGTAGGAAGCATTTTAACTCTCATATGTAATCTACGAGAATTGCAGGAACCACTAAGGCCTTTTAATACTCTCGGGAACTCGGTATGTGGAAGGTTTGTCAATTGTTTAGAAATTTGGACAGCAGTGAATCAGTGATGCTTTTGTTATTACATGAGTGAACTGGATTGTGGTGGAATTCGAAACTTGTCGATTTTCTTCATTGCAACTTAACAGAGAGAGCTCTTGAAAATGTCAACAATCTGCCGGTCTGCGATGCTATTACATGTACCTCGATGATCCTTGTGATTGCATATGAGCTACTTTTGTTATCTATAGGTATCAACCTTTCCATCTCTACTTATCATTTATTGGTAAACATCAAAGGCCAGTCCAAGGATGTAAATGGAAAGGATCAGTTCACAGACAGCTTGAAGGCACAGAAAATTGAGTTTTTTTGTCATGCTTGTAACAAGTTTAAACATTACATCTTTGCTGAGCTCAAGTATGATGCTGAAACTAATGCAAATGAGACAGCAGCAGACATAAAACAAGTTCTGATTAAGAGTGATAAAGTGATGGTGAAAACAAGGCAGGAAGATGGCAATGCACATTACAAGTTGGGTACTTACGCCAAGACCTCAAACTGCTGTAAGAAGGCTGTCAACTAGATCAAATATGACGCCTTAATGGGAGCTTCACTGGGGTAACAGCGAAGAAAAAAGGCCAGGCGTTCAAGTTGACTTGCGAGCTCAGTGATGCGGCTTGCAGGCAGGAATTGAAGAAGTACCTATACAAGCAAACAAAGCAGACAAGGCTGACAGAGTTTGAAGGTTTATATGTCAAAGTTTTTTTGGTTTTGGTTATAGCAAATGTTTAAAATAATCACCTATCTTGTAAAAGTAGAAATTGAATCTTATTCTAAGTACACAGAAGGGGATATTAGTAAATATCAAATGTTTTTAATTACAAGAAATTGAAAAAAAAAAACGTTTCATCAGAAAAATAAGCTATTAGGGGTAATTTTTATTGCTAATTTAAATTGTAAAATTATTTAACACAAATTTTGAATATTGTAAAAATTGATGGAAGAACAGTATAGTAAAACATAACAGGCAAGAGAGCTAATTGTTCAAAGCTCTTCCCTTCAATATGGACTAAGCAGTAAGCCCCCTTGACTACTTTTTGCTCTCTGTTTTTGTAAATAATGAATGGGTTTCAAGAATTTATATATCTATTGCTTAAGTTGATGTAGACGATAAAGATTGGAACTTTTTGTTAAGTACTACTTGGGGTAGTTTATAGTTGGGTTCAAATTGAATGAAACTGCTGCACACGAACATGTTGTTGAACTTTCTGTTTTGCTAATGAGGCTCCTGATAAATTAATACATTGGTTTTATGTTTTGAGGGTGAGGTGCAGTCACACAATTCAATGTCTGTGATACTTTTAAGGCTATGTTTGTTGGCAGACTATAATCACTTCAATGTTTACGATTTGTACCCAAGGTGATGTCTCTGATTGTTTAAAATGTTTCAAAGCCTCAAGCTTTTTAAACTACATATGCATATGGTCTTTCAAACTGGATTTTTTAAGTTTTGATTTGGGACTTTACGAAGGGTGCTTCGGATTTAAATTTTGAACTGGTTGGAACTTTATGGGGTTTTGTCGGTATGTTTACATTTGTTTTTTGAATTGATGAATAATAGCTTTCCAATTAATATTTGCCAGGTATCTGTTAGGAAACATAATAAAAATAATAATTATGTAATCAATTACAAATCTGAATAATTCGTGTGTGCATCAATTATGGATTTGAAAGGGAGGATTTTGTGGGAATGAGGAGGATTTGGTGGGAATAATAATATTTGAGCTTCAATTTAGGGATTCTAAGTTGATGTTAGGATTATAAATAGGGAAGCCAATTGTATGTGAGGGGTATCAAGAATATCAGATTGATTAAAGTGATGAGTGTGGAGAGTGGGTGGTCTCTCGAATACCACCTAGCTAGTGTGTGTGAGTTTATCAATTAAAGAATTCGTTCTTTTTATATACTCTCTTGGCAGCCTATACTATCAATATAAATCAGTTCATAACAGTATCCTACACTTGCAGTGTACCGGTGGAGCTTAATTGTTATAATTTGGATTTACTTATCATTTTTCTTTAATGGAGGATATAGTTATTAGTTTTGAACGAGTTTTAATATCTTAGATTGATGACTGAAACAAGGATGTTACATGATTATCTTTTCCAAGTTAATTTGTGGAGGCTTGGTTTTATAAGTGAGAGAGGTGGTAATGCAATGACGCAGAGTATAGTGGCTGAGGACTTTTTCATCATGAAATGAGAAAGGAATTACAATCCAAAGGCGAGGGTTCTTGTGAGAAGTTTTAATTTCATTTAATCGTGCAATTTGTACTATTATTATATATAGCTGATAAAACTCATCCTCCTAACTTGCCTTTGATAAGTTCTGAACCTTTGTCGCTTTGACCTCTGAGGAAGCTGCCTTCAACACAAGATATATTCTCTCAAGAAGAGAAATGCTTCCATCTGCCCGGGATCTTCTTTTCCTGATATGTGTCATTTATGCATATATTAGTCATCACATATTTGAGGTTGAATCTCAAATATTCCATGTGCATATTTTATTACCTGCCTGATTAGATTTCTGGAATGCACTTGTCTATAAATGTGGTGGTTTCTGTAACATTGTGGTTGCTTTCTTAAGTAGCCAGCAAACCTATTCATTGTGAACGACCTTCTACAATCTATTCGAATGTTTCCCTGCTCGGACAACCTCTGTTGTACTTGCTGTTGTTCATCCTTTAATGCTCCCACCAGGACCAAGGGTTTTGCTTCTCATGTTGTTTTGAGAAGTCTACATATGCAGAAGGACTTCCTATTTTTTAGTTTGTTCAAGTTCTATTGTCTTCTTAACTTCATATTTTTTTGATGAATGTTACATGTTTGGGGTATTTAGTTGGTAGTATCTTATAACTGTAGGGTGTTCAGTTTTTATTATATAAACGAAAATGGAGATCTAAGGATTCAACCAAACTTTATAATAGAGAATGTACTACTAGATAAAGACTGTTTACAAACATGCAACATATTTCAATGTACATATAACTGTGAGTTTGACCATGATTTTGACTCAAGCCCTGACTCCTGAGGATCCCATCAACAGGTAGAAACTTGTTGAGTTACCAGAAGCTGCTGGAAGACTAATATTAGGAACGAATAAAGGATGGCTGTTAACGCTAGGTAGAGATTTGCAAATTAATCTTTTGCATCCTCTTTTGAGGCACCAATTCTCACTACCACTTATGCTTACGTTTCCTAGGCAGTATGAGTACCATGAAGGCTACACTCCTGAACAAGCCACTGACCAGTTTATCCAAGAAGTTGCTATGTCTTCTAAATTTCTAACATGCAAGATGTCAGTTTATGTCATCATCGTGCTACTCCATCACCAATTGTAATGGCTGTCTATGGAGAATTAGGTTTCTTAGGTTTTACTAGATTGGGAGACAAAAGTGTGGACTGATGACAAAGTCTTGAAATTCGTTCTTGTACTTTGACCGAAGTGAATAGATCTTCATATCGTTATCTGTGTCATCATCAGAAATCATAAAGCCAAACTCCATATACTTTACAGATGACAACCAGGAGCTCTTCATCCATAGAGGAGGTGGCCATGATATGGGGATCTTCGACATGGAGAGTCACACCGTTGAACCTAATTTCAATGGAAAATCTGTCGTCCCATTTCTCCTCCACTTTGGTGCATCTAAATTGTAGCAGCGAAGTACCTCCAAAATTGGTTTAGTTAGTTGCAAGGTCATGTTTTATGTCAATATATATTTTTCATGCAAACATGAATATGATGTTAAATTGAGTACTTAGTAGCTGTAATTTTTTAATTTTGTTTATGTATGTTTTATGGATTCAATACATAAGCTCCATGGTTGCCAAATAAGCTCAGTTGAACAATATTTGGAGCTTACTAAATCGATTTCCCTGTTTTTATTATAATGATTTATTGTATGGAGTCATTCTTCCTAGTGAAAAATATGGTTATTGAGTTTCAATATCTTGGTTTGAGAAGTGAAACCAGTATTTTACTTGCTTATCGTTTCCAACTTATTTTGTGAAAACTCAGTGTCATCACAGACTGAGGGAGGTGGTAAGGCGACGTAGAAAGTATTGTATGTAGGGGCTTTTTCCACTAGGAATCCTGAAATTAAGATTCTCTAATCCAGAAAGGATGAACAAGATGAAGGCTAGGGTTCTTTAGATTTTTTTTTTCTTCCCAATGAACACGCAGAGTAAATAATTGTTATATTTAATGCAAAGACTGTGCCTATCGGAATTGATGAACATGCAGTGTTCATTTGGCTTCCAGGAAATTGCTGATGCAGCTACAACATTAATTGCAATATGAAGCAGCTGTATCAGCTATTCCGCCCATTTCGTCGAGATAAACAAGACGTATTCATGGCAGAGGTTAATAAGTACCTAAGCTTTTCTTTTTTCTTTTTTTTTAAGTGTAATGACACTGGAGTAGAGACAACTATGATTGATCCAGTTAACAGGGCTCGGGAAATTACCCAAGTGAAAATATGGAATTTAGTGTTTCTAGCACATATTTGTTGCATGGTACCTGCCTTTGACAGTAAATAGGTTCTACCAAGTTTCCATAATCCTAATTTTGTCTTCTTCCGATGGGCATCACACGCAAAGAACAGGTCCCCAAGTAGCTTCTACAAATATTTCTGTAGATGAAAAATTTTCTCAGGCAGAAAATTTTGCTGAGGTTTGGATCCCTTATGTCTGTTCGGCTAGGTTTAATCTCATAAAAAGCGCGCTGCTGCAATTTTCTATGGAGAATTCAAGAATATAGTTGTTCTAGGTAATGTGAAGGTTGTGTCATGGTCTTGCTCCACTTTGTTCCACTTTCCTTTAATTCCCTTCGCGTACACCTACTATTATAACATCAGTAGTTGACTAGAAGTAATGGTCCGATGTATTAGTTCACATTTTTATAACTATACATACATCCAGATTCCCTAAGGTTCGCATTTGATAAATTAATTATAATATTGTGGACCAAAAGACTGTGAAGGAGAAGTCTCTTACAATAGCTTCAGAGGAGGGCATTAGTCCAAGAACAAAGACGGAAGCTATGTCAAAGCTAAATCCCGCATTCAATAATAATGGGACCACAACTGCTGGTATGCACTGGTGGTGTATAGCAATGCCACCTGGTATTGCTGGCAATCCTTGCCAGGTAAACGGTGCTGCTAGCTCGATCCTAGTTATGAGAAGTCTACATATGCAGAAGGACTTCCTAGTTTTTGGTTTGTTCAGGTACTATTGTCTTCTCAAGATAGTAGAATGTTACATGTTTGGAGGATTTTATAAGTTATCTTATAGCTGTAGGGTATTCAGTTTTTATTTTTGACAAATTCAGTACTTGTGACTTGTTTTCCCTTCAAGTGCTTTTCTTAGATTTGCCAACAACAGAACCAATTCTATTAGCAGTATAGCTCCACCACTGCCAGCTGGACTGCCACCTGGATGATCATTCTAGAAGCAAATTCTGTTACCACTTGCATTTGCTGTATATATACATTCATCCAGTTGTAATTAGTTAGTTAGTGAGCTAATTAGATAAGAAAGATAGATACATTTCATTTTTCTCTAGACTTGTATAGATACGATACTTGTAGTTCTTGTTTTCAGTTTTGTTAATGGAGTTTTAGTTTCCAATTAAACAATGACTTCTTGTTCGTCTCTACTAAGTAACATCAAATTACATGGTATCAGAGCACGTACGATCCATTTTTCACAATCTCCATTGTTGCGACTCGCTCACGACCTTCGTTCTCAGGTGTTAATCTTCTAATCCTATCTGTTGTTCTTGATTAGTGTAAGCATATCTTTGTGCGTATCTCTGTGATTGATCTCTGGTTTGTAGTTGTGATTCAAGATCTAAACCTAATCTGTACTTGATTACTTGTCATTGTTAGTAATTCAAGATCTAAACCTAAACTTCAAATTATGCGTTTGAACTCTGTTTTGATCGTTGCAATCCAAACCTGTTTGTCTTCAATCTTTGATCTCAAAACCTAGAACTGTTGCATCAAATGGATACTACTCAACGTAATGTTGATACTACTCAACGTAATATTGATACTTCTAGCGTGTATTACATACATCCGTCGGATGCTACCACAAACCAACTAGTTTCAGTAAAGTTTAATGGTGATGGTTATAGCAATTGGAAACGAAGCATGATGCTTATACTCTCTGCGAAGAACAAATTAAGTTTTGTCAACGGAACAACTCCTATCCCTGCAGTAAGAACTACAAGTATCGTATCTATACAAGTGTTAAGTTAGGGGACTTACATCATCCGAGATTCACAAACAACCAATACAGAGCACACACATAACCAATCGATAAGTTGACAAGATCTACCAAAGCACAAAATAAGAAAACACAAATACTTGACGTGGAAACACCCACGTCCCAAACTTGTATTATTAATCCAAACAATTATCAATAATACATCAAAACAATAACACCTTAAAGGTGTCCCAACCCTGATACTTGAGCCAACAATGCTCAAGCATCTCCCAAACAATACTTAAGACTACGGGGGTGGTATTGTATTATGACTTTTAATGACAATTCTTGGGGTAATGACTTTTATGGATTTTATAGACTTTTAATGACTTTTAATGATTCTTGTTGAGTCACCAAAATTTTGAAATACTTTTGATGACTCCTAATGAAATGATTTCTGAAAACTTTCATAGACTTTTTGATAGATTTTGTGGTTTATCAGACTAACTACAAAGATCATATATTAGCCTATGTTGTGAAACTCTTTAACCTTTTTTCACTGCAATCCAATTTCGATCGTGTGTTCACTGATTAATCTGGCCACCAAAAAATTGAGTACAAGTTATATTTCTTGTTAAATTGAGTATTCATTGCATATTTTTATCTGAAAATTATATATTTGTCACTATTCATAGATAATTATGATGCAGAGCTATGTCATTAGTCAGCAATATTTTTATGATGCAAAGCTATTTTATTGGTGTTTTATGTGAATTTTTGCAAGCACAATATTTTTAGAAGCCCATGAATTACTATAATGTTTGACGGATTCTTATTTTACTTTGTGTGTTATGATCTAATTTTACAAAATTACAAAAGGTCACACCCTCAATAATATTGTTTACTAAAATGAATATTAATATTGAAATTGAAAACCAAGAAGAGGAAGAAAACATATGGAAGAAGAGGAAAAAAGAGAAGAAAAGCGACAAGAAATTTTAAAAAATTTATTGACAATAAATGAAACAATAATATTCAAGATGATTTTTATAGAATTATTAGAAGTCATGTCAAATCTTATCAAAAAGCTCATGACTTTTTTTCCGAGGGATGTGGTTATAATTTTTGTTAAAAGTCATTAAAAGTCATTCTCATTAAAAGTCATTGACTTTTTGAATAACACGATACTTATAAAGAGTCTATAAATGTCTAAATTCAATACCGCCTTACTTTTAAATACTTCTTAAAAGTCTTAATTGAATAACATCATACTTTTAAAGACTCTTTAAATGTTAGAATTGAATACCCCATGATTTTTAAAATCATTAAAAGTATTTAAAAGTCTTAATACAATACCACCCCCTACATCTCTTAAGCTTTCACATCTTTAAACAAATACAATATGACTATGTACATATAGTCATCCAAAACTTAGCCACCAAGACTTACCATACTTGTTTTACAAGTCTTACCATACTTGTTATACAAGTCTTCCAATTCTTGGCACCTAATTTCCAAACTTAGTGATCAAGACATACCATATATAATAATTGTCTAAACATACAATTATTATCTTACCAATATATATCTTAAACCACCCAAGCCCATAACATCATATTGGGTTGAAACCCAACAACAAGTCTAGAGAAAAATGAAATGTATCTATCTTTCTTATCTAATTAGCTCACTAACTAACTAATTACAACTGGATGAATGTACATATACAGCAAATGCAAGTGGTAACAGAATTTGCTTCTAGAATGATCATCCAGCTGGCAGTCCAGGTGGCAGTCCAGCTGGCAGTGGTGGAGCTATACTGCTAATAAATTCTAATGTTGAGTTGGAGACCTCAGTGAACATTTACATAATCTTCAAATTGCAAAAGTAGTCTATAATTAAGGGGGCAATTCTTTCATTTAATTGCCAGGAATAAGATGTTGTAATTTGTTTGTCTGATCTCTATTTTCCCTTTCTCGTCTTCTCTTTTACTGTTGTTGATATCAATATATTTTTATTGTTGAGTTTGAGTGAGCTGATGAACATGCAATTTAGTTATACTTTCAGATTGCATATATTCCCAGTATGTCTATTGATGCAAACGTCAGTAGATGAGCAGTCATGGGCTTCAATGACCTTGCTTTGACTACTTCATTAAATCTGGTTTGCTGTTGAATAACTTAAACTGATTTACAATAGTTTTTCTGTATGTCACTTTTTAGTTTTTCTTTAGAATAAATATTTTTGTGAAGCTGGTTATATGTTTAGAACTGCTTTCTCAGTTGCTTGCAGAAGTTGTGCCCATAATCTGTATATAATGCTAGAACTTAATCCAAGAACAAACTGTAATAATTCAAGTATACACTTTTCAATAGAAAATGATGATAAATGAAATACGATTACACCCTTGGCAAGTTCTAGGTAGCCTGTGCCTCTTGATAGAGTTGGTGTCTTTTTCTTATGTGTAATCATCTATTTGTGATGGAGAAGATTTCATTGGTAGTATTGTTTTACTTTGTTGGTGTCCAAAGGAAGGATCACTAGGAGTGGCTAAAGTAGCCGTAGGGATCGTCGGTGTGTCTCCCTTTGGTTCTGTGTTTAGTCTGTGTGTTTGTGTGTTTGTGTGTGTCCTTTGTCCAGAGAAAAGATCCCCTTCTCTTGTCGACCTCGTCCCTGTATATATCTATTTTAGATATTATTTGTAGCATAATTGGGTTGGGCTTGCGAATATTATTGGGCCTGATACTTCTTTATTGGGCCGTGCATATTTATGGTCCATCATTTGCCCCTAAAATTGAGTGCAAGCTTTAGGTTGCATTAAAATAAAAGTCTATTACACATAAGTTAGTATGTGGCTGGTAATTTGACTGATGAATTGGAGGCCGATGGGCCGTTAGAGTAGTTGGCAGAGGTTCAAAAAGAAAGTGATAAAGAAGTGGAAGATAATCGATCGTAAAAGTTTTAGAAATTTTTGTGGGAATCGTAGATCTTAGATCGTAGCTAAGGGAATGTTAGGTTGTAGCTGTATATAACATTATTAACAATTACTGGTTTTGGATCTTTATATTTTTATGATATGAAAGATTTGGCTGTCGGTTTATATGAGTCGCAGCCTCTCATCTCGTGTTTGACCATACGGGATCGTCTCGTAAGGCTGTAGGGAAGGTAGGTGATCATCAAATTCACAATAAAAATGTCGTGTGTGTGATTGATGACCAAATTTAAGTTGGGGGTGACCATGTACAGAGTTGATACATGAGCAATAAAAATTAATCGAAGTTATAGCAGTATTTAACTGATCCAAGAAGATCAATCACGATCACACTTGAGATAGTCAGTGGGTCACATTACAATTCAAGCAGAAGTTGATAATCGGGCCATCAGATTAAACCGTAGCCGTAGGCATAAGCGGCCACATATATTGGTTCAATTCAAAACCGTAGCCGTAGGCAAACTCAGCCGTAGCAAACTACATATGTTGGCCCATCGATGCATTGGTGTTTTCGGATCAGACTATTCTAAATTTTCATTAAAACTATGACATTAAGTTGCCTGAGCATCATTCAATGCTTTTAACTGAAGTTAAAATTGTTATTATCCTCCCTCTGTAGGGATTGTACTTCCTTTAGGAAGCCTCAAAATTACTTGTCAATGTAAATACACAAAGTGTCAAGTAATATAGCTGCAGTGAAGGGTTCATGGTTAAAATTGGATAATTAAATATCAAAGGCAGTCGCATATAATCGTAATTTGACAAGAAATAATTGCTTAAAGTTACAGCAGACATGATAATGATTCGCGAATAGATAATAAGATGAGCACTTAATCTGTTGGATGTTACGGGATATCATAATGATAATTGTATTATGCATGTGATGTGAATATAGAATATTTATTGGCATAAATAAATTTTATGGAAAGGCCACTTACATTGATTATCATTTTTTGATGATCCATTTTAGGCTGTAGTTGTTAAGGAAAGACTGTATACACTGACTTTCACATACTAGCTTTGTTACGAGTTGGTTTCAAAATTGACGTTTCAAAATTGACCCAAACTGTAGCTGTAGGAAGCTACATATATTGGTTTTGATATGGGTGGATGTTTTATGATGATCCAACTCAAGCAACAGCAGGTAAAGAAAGGCTAGACATACTTATCTTTCATATGAGTTGTCATAATGCCAAGAATCTTTATGATTTATACAAATGTTAAAGGTATAAGTATAGATAAAGATCTGACGCCAGCAATATGAAAGTCTAACACTTTAGTGATGTACAGGAATTTAGACTTGTACAGATCCTAGATAAATGAACCAAGTTAGTCAGATGTGAAATAAGAATAAATCGAGAAAATAAACTCATGTCATGGTTGAAGCAATTGTAGCCAAATGAAACCAGGAAATATACAATATAATAACAGTCAATGATGTAACACAATTATTCAAGAAATAAAAGGAGGCAGTATAGACAATTGACTTGGGTTTAAGCTTAAGTTATATTGCATTGGTGGGTGAAAGGCCCGAAAAGTTTAAGGCTAAAGGTTTCGATTATAAGCCGTAGCAAGCTAAGGGGCAGTGCAATATTAGGACTTCCAAATGATGGACCATAAATATGCACGGCCCAATAAAGAAGTATCAGGCCCAATAATATTTGCAAGCCCAGCCCAATTATGCTACAAATAATATCTAAAACAGATATATACAAGGACGAGGTCGACAAGAGAAGGGGATCTTTTCTCTAGACAAAGGACACACACAAACACACAAACACACAGACTAAACACAGAACCAAAGGGAGACACACCGACGATCCCTACGGCTACTTTAGCCACTCCTAGTGATCCTTCCTTTGGACACCAACAAAGTAAAACAATACTACCAATGAAATCTTCCGATGGTGGCAGTGTTTGTCCCTACGGGATGTAGCGGAGAAAACATTAACCATCATTTGGCGCCGCTGCCGGGGAACCGAGTACTTCCTGGCTACAACGACATCGATTCATCCACCAGAAAAGTTCGAATACACAGATTAATCCACGAACAGATATGAAGTACAACCTGTTCGAGGAAAGTTCTGTGAAAGGAAACAAAAACAAGAAAGGGTGGTGAGACAACCATTGAGAGCAAGTGAAAATAAGTCGACAATAGATAACAAGAAGTTGCCACAAAGATATTCTCAAAAGATTCATGACTTAGTCATCTCTTCAATGATTTCAAGTGCCCGTGATGGAAGGGGAGAAACAGAGTGAAGTCTGGTTGTTTGAAAGAGGAAAGTGATTGATGATGATCCTTATGTGGAAGAAGAATTTCTGGAGAAGTTTAAAAACACTTTATTAGGTAAATCTCCTCACTTGTTATGAAAGTTTATGTGAAAGATTTTGTAATCCATATGCTATAGAATCCTTATTCTTTTAGCCTCTACCTACAAATCGAAGTACTTTCCAGAGTTGAGAACAGTGGTTTTCTCATGCCTACTACATACATATTTAATTATGACGTTCCTTGGGATGCTGTTTACCTAATTATGACGTTCCTTGGGATGCTGTTTTGGTATCGAAACCTTGGAATTTTACATAAAAGTGATTGTATAATGTTTCAAGTTCTTATAACACTTACTCAAGTTTTTCTGAGGATTTGGAGGTATTGGAAGCCATAATACTAGATGAGTGCCAACGACCCAGTGTTTTGGATTGTTTGACGTAACTTAAGATGCTAGCAGTTAATTTTAGGTTGTTTACTGCCAGTCATGAAGTAGGGAAGGCTAAACTACCAAGCTCTCCGTGACACTTTGCTCAAATACAAAAGATGATTCTGTTCGTTCTCTTCGCGAGCTTCTCACCTTGACCAGAAAGTACATTATGCGACCACCCTTCTCTGCCTATGTTGATGGAAAACCTATACACAAAAGATTTTAGTGTTGGATTGGAAGATTTCTACATCCCAAAAGAGATGGTTCAGAATTGTGAAGCACGAATTATAGAGCTCAATTGCGTGCTCAGAGAACGAATTCTATATTTTGTTTATGGGTTGAGGTGAGGTGTTAAGAATTTTCTTTGGGTGGATTTGGTTTTGATTTCTTGGAGATTCAGTTTGGTTGAGAAAGTTGAGAGTTTGGCTCATGGCAAAGTCCTGAGTTATGTCACTAAAGTTGGGTTTGCTTATTGGTGGAGACTTTAACATGGTTTGTAAAGACACTGCTAAATAGAAGCAAACAGATTCAGTCCGGAGATTGACTCCAACATAATTGTGATTCATGGATTTCTTGAGCAAGAACGCTTGGTTGAAGCTTGTGAATACCTCAAAGAAATGGTTGAGAAAGGTCTATTAATATTCACAGAAGAGTCAATAAATCATCTAGCAAGTAGGATCGATTCCATTTCCAGGCATGGAAGCCGTTGTTGTGGACAGTAGGGAGGTCCGAACAAAAGTTGTGGATTCCAGACACATATATTTAACCCCATTTAACTATTCCTTTGAAATCCGTTTCCAACGTTGCTCTGCTGACACTCCACACTGCCCCAAACTCATCACTCTGCCAACATCTCGAGTTCCAAAAAGCCCCAAAGATTATACATACAGTGTAAGTGTATGCAGCGAAAGAACCACAACAAGTACTACTCCATTGTGAAAACAGAGGCTTTGAAGTCAAGAATTGAGGTCTCAAGAACAAATGGGCAGAGGATTCAGGCTCATTTTTGCAACTTCTTTGCTGTTAATGCTTATGGGTTCCTGCCTTGGAAGCCCAATTGGGACTTGCTATGGAAGAAATGCAGATGACCTCCCTACCCCAGATTAAGCATCACAGCTGGCTCAACTTCACAAGATAAAGTATGTAAGGATTTATGACTCTAACATCCAGGTCCTTAAAGCTTTTGCAAATACTGGCATTGAGCTCATGATCGGAATTCCAAATTCTGATTTGTTGCCAATTTCCCAGTTCCAATCTAATGCTGACACCTGGTTAAAGAACAGCATCCTTCCTTACTATCCTGCCACAAAGATCACATCCATAACTGTTGGTGCTGAAGTTACAGAAGCTCCTAATAACATATCTGCCATGGTTGTACCCGCCATGAAAAATGTTTTCACAGCTCTGAGAAAGGCAGGTCTCCAGAGGAGGATTAAAGTATCCAGTACCCATTCTCTTGGTGTTTTATCTCGATCATACCCACCTTCTGCAGGGGCTTTCAACAGTAGTCATGTGTCCTTTCTTAAACCTCTGCTGGAATTTCTTGCTGAAAACCAGTCACCTTTCATGATTAATTTGTATCCTTACTATGCTTATAGGGATTCTCAAAACAAAGTTTCCCTGGACTATGCTCTTTTCGAGTCTTCTTCTGAAGTGATTGATCCAAACACTGGTTTGCTTTACACCAATATGTTTGATTCTCAGATTGATGCTATTTACTTCTCTCGGATGGCTTTAAACTTTAGAACAATCAAAGTGATGGTCACGGAGACAGGCTGGCCTTCAAAAGGATCACCCGAGGAGACGGCTGCAACCCCTGATAATGCACAGACCTATAATACCAATTTGATTCGGCATGTAATCAACAATACTGGTACGCCAGCGAAACCTGGAGCAGAATTGGATGTGTACATTTTTTCTCTGTTCAATGAAAACAGGAAGCCCGGGTTAGAATCTGAGAAGAACTGGGGTTTATTTTATCCAGACCAGACAAGTGTCTATAATATTGATTTTGGTGGAAAAGGTTCCGTGGATATGACACCAGGGACAAATCTCACTAGCTCAAATGGAACATGGTGCATTGCCTCCTCTACGGCATCCGAAGACGACCTGAAAAATGCTTTGGATTGGGCATGTAGTTCTGGAAATGTTGATTGTTCGGCGATTCAGCCTAGTCAACCTTGTTATGAGCCTGATAGTCTAGTGTCCCATGCATCTTTTGCATTCAACAGCTACTACCAGCAAAATGGAGCTACTGACATTGCTTGTAGATTTGGAGGATCAGGAGTTAAAACAAATAAGAATCCAAGCTATGACAAGTGCTTGTATATGACTGCTGGGAGCAATAGAACTGCTGCAAATAATGTCCATGCAAAACCATAAAGATTTGGTGGACAATAGAGTTCTCACGAAAGGGTATTTATTGACGAGATACTGAAAGTGCTTTTAAAACTTAGAGAGGAAAGGGAGTACGTGACTTCTCAGTCAATGCATGTTGCAGCTCTAGTACAAATTTCCCACTTCTCACAGAATCTAGATTTGGATCACCATCCATATCAAGTAATGTTTTTGGAGGCCAAGAAATGCTGATAGCTGTGGAACTGGTTGCTAGTCCCATTCTGATGTCTGCCAACCTTGGTTCCTTGCGGTCTTTGTCATGGGAATTCTGAGAAAATTTCCTCAAGAGTCTAGAAAAAAGCTTTCAGGGAAAGGCTTCTTCCTTCAGGATGGGTACATACTGCAGTATTTACCATTCCTCCAAATTGTTTATCTGTACTAGATGTCTCTGATGGAAGCAGCGTCATGTCTTCGGATCACTCCAATCAGTCTTTAAGAAAATGTTGAAGCATGCTGATGTAATTAAATGCACAAGATCTGGGATTCAGAATTTTGAGTCTACTGAGGTTGAAGCCAATGACTTGCAAGTGGCGGTTTCTCAGTATCTTGAAGTTAGGGGTACAACCAAGACATCCACCCCATATGGATATTGAACTTTCTTAGGCAGAAATAGTTCATCTAGATGAACTTGATGAAGAGTTCGACACTTTCCCTACATCCAAGGTTCAAGATGTCACGAGTATGCAATATGACAGGCTACAGAGTGTGGCAGGGAGAATGCAGATTGATACGGGGGTTGTGTTTGAAGCCAAAAAATATCACGATACCGAATACTTTGAGTAAGGTTATGTTGGTGAGGGACTAAGGTAAACCATTGTTACTGGGCACTAAGTGAAGATCATAGTGATCACTGGATTAAGCCTACAGCAAAGGAAAAACAACTGAGATTTTACATGATCAGAATTCAAGAAGTAATTGGGCCTGGACAAAATCGGACGACATAAAATCTATGTCGATGGAAAGCTAGTTGCCAGTGGCAGTACAGTGGGGTACAAGAAGCTACACAGGTTTTAAAATGTAGTGATTGGAGAGTATAGTGTGGGAATCGGGGTTATGAAATCCGGGGGAACAAACATTCTTTAAGACTGGAGTAGGGGTTTGTTAACGTGATGGTGTATCATCTCTAAGCAATTGTCACCTTCTTCTAAATCTTTGCAGTTGGTAAACTTGCATTTTTGTTTTTGTGCCTTCGGAAGGAGTGGAGAAATTACCATCCATGGGGATGCTGGTTGGCCGTCGCACAAAAATTGGCTACTATTACAGCCAGAATAATTGTTGCTACCATCAGAATTAAAACCACTACCTACTGTGATGAGTTCCCTTTGTATTCGAGCAACATTCTGGCTTGATTCGGCTAGTCATAATATCTGAAAATCTTAAAAATCCAAGCAAGTATGCAGAGAATCATGTTGCACTGGCTGTGAGAAACATTCTCAAGGCGGCAATTTTCAATGAAAAGGCTTTCATGGAGAAATCAGACTGATATGGGGGTTTTCTGTTTCAAGCAGTAAGTTATCTACCTTGAATCTTGGCATCTACAGGAGCAGTTCTAAATGATTATGATCATTGCCAACCAACGCTCTGGCATCTAACACTCCTATCTTCTCCGCTGCTGCTTTCGTGACAAAGATAAAATAGTGATTAGCATCAACGACATTACAACAAAGCTGGTGCACATTAACACTACCATCCCTTTCCAGGTACTACTTTCATCCGCCTGCCTTGCTACACATATATTCTGCTCCTAAAAGTTTAAATACAAACAAACAAAATCAGCTAGATAACTGCGATTCTGGACCTAACAATTCCTTTGCGAGAGGTTTTCTTATGTCAAAAGGAGCGAATTAATTTAACTAAAATTCGTTGTATGTAGCTTCCCTACGGCTACGGTTTATAGTTTTAGACTGCTTACTTGAAGTAATATACCCGTCAAGTACTTCTTATAAAATATTTAACATGCAATTTTATTACATGAGTCACCGTTATGTAAATCTAAGTTTCTTTAAAGCCTTACGCCTCTACTAAAAAGCTAGCATAATTAGCCCAAGACGGTTCATTCAAAAGCCAACATATGTAGTCCTCTTGCGGCTACGGCACGAACAGATTCTGGTGTCACACCCGTTCGTTCAAAAGCCACCAACATATGTAGTCCTCTTGCAACTACGGCACGAACGGGGTCACTCAATTGGTCCATTCAAAAAACCAACATATGTAGTCCTCTTACAGCTACGGCATGAATGGGTCACTCGATCGGTTCATTCAAAAGCCAACACATGTAGTCCTATTACGGCTACGGCATTGAATGAATCACTCAATACTTCTACTTGCCTTCGGTCTATAAGGATACTATAATCTGTCCACTAAAAAGCCAGTAAATATAACCTCCCTAAGCCTACGGCATGGTATCACATACTAAACAAAAACAAATGTACATAAAGAACTCATATATGCATTTCTTATTTGAAGCATCGTTCCTCATTATTTCTTTACATTATGAAAGCCTTATATGTTTAAATGTTGTAAGGTCGTAGGCCTAGTTTGTGCAAATATGTTATCGTTTAATGTATCCGTATTGTATGATGTTTACAATGCCCACTTACGAGATTTTAATGCCTTCAGCTACGGCTCTGGCCATTACAAATTATAGCCTTATATCCATGAGGTCAGTTTATAGCCTTATATCTATGAGGTCATGCCTTGTACTTAAGGATATCTTTAACCCTTCCATTCAAAAGCCTGCAAATCTAGCTCTATTTATGCTACAGGCATGGTTGGGTAATCTTTCCATTCACAAGCCAATTTATATAGCTCTATCTAAGCTATGGCATGGACTGATTCCAGTAAAACACCCTTTCATTCAAAAGCCAACGTATGTAGTTCTTGCGTGACTACGGCATGAATCGGTTCCAATGCCCTGTTCAGACAGGAAGAAGCTTATTGGTTACATATTTTTATCATTCATATTTAAGATTGTTTGACAATATCCCTTAATTCACGAATACTTTAACAATTTTGTCAAATGTGGTATCACAAGGGCTACGATAATCCCAGGTCTCGAACTCATGAACTTAGGCATTCATATTTTAGGGGCAAGGTATAGCCTCTCTACAGCTACCTCTTTACATCTACGGCTACAGCGGTCGAAACATCGATTTATATTAAGATTGCTATACATATATGGTCTTTTATAACATGTCATTTAACTTGATTCACCATTATTGGTCTTGGCTCGGTTTTTGCTGGTTCTGTAAATTGTCTAGGTTCAACAACGATTCTTGATACAAGCCGAAAATGATTCTGTTGTTGATGCTCCCTCCGGATCTGTTGCTACTATCGACACCTATGATATAGTAAGCACTATGGTTTACATTGAGGCACTACTAATCTGCTGTCATAAATTTACCCATCTCATTGCAACCTAAAGATTGCACTTAATTTTGGGGGCAAATACGGATACTATTTTTATAAAGTATAATCATAGTCACTAATATCATGCAAGATTCTAAATTTATAGTTTGGTATATCATCATCATCACATTGGGGCCTAAAGTTTCTGTAGGTAATGATAAGTCCTAATATTGCACTGCCCCTTAGCTTGCTACGGCTTATAATCGAAACCTTTAGCCTTAAACTTTTCGGGCCTTTCACCCACCAATGCAATATAACTTAAGCTTAAACCCAAGTCAATTGTCTATACTGCCTCCTTTTATTTCTTGAATAATTGTGTTACATCATTGACTGTTATTATATTGTATATTTCCTGGTTTCATTTGGCTACAATTGCTTCAACCATGACATGAGTTTATTTTCTCGATTTATTCTTATTTCACATCTGACTAACTTGGTTCATTTATCTAGGATCTGTACAAGTCTAAATTCCTGTACATCACTAAAGTGTTAGACTTTCATATTGCTGGCGTCAGATCTTTATCTATACTTATACCTTTAACATTTGTATAAATCATAAAGATTCTTGGCATTATGACAACTCATATGAAAGATAAGTATGTCTAGCCTTTCTTTACCTGCTGTTGCTTGAGTTGGATCATCATAAAACATCCACCCATATCAAAACCAATATATGTAGCTTCCTACAGCTACGGTTTGGGTCAATTTTGAAACGTCAATTTTGAAACCAACTCGTAACAAAGCTAGTATGTGAAAGTCAGTGTATACAGTCTTTCCTTAACAACTACAGCCTAAAATGGATCATCAAAAAATGATAATCAATGTAAGTGGCCTTTCCATAAAATTTATTTATGCCAATAAATATTCCATATTCACATCACATGCATAATACAATTATCATTATGATATCCCGTAACATCCAGCAGATTAAGTGCTCATCTTATTATCTATTCGCGAATCATTATCATGTCTGCTGTAACTTTAATCAATTATTTCTTGTCAAATTACGATTATATGCGACTGCCTTTGATATTTAATTATCCAATTTTAACCATGAACCCTTCACTGCAGCTATATTACTTGACACTTTGTGTATTTACATTGACAAGTAATTTTGAGGCTTCCTAAAGGAAGTACAATCCCTACAGAGGGAGGATAATAACAATTTTAACTTCAGTTAAAAGCATTGAATGATGCTCAGGCAACTTAATGTCATAGTTTTAATGAAAATTTAGAATAGTCTGATCCGAAAACACCAATGCATCGATGGGCCAACATATGTAGTTTGCTACGGCTGAATTTGCCTACGGCTACGGTTTTGAATTGAACCAATATATGTGGCCGCTTATGCCTACGGCTACGGTTTAATCTAATGGCCCGATTATCAACTTCTGCTTGAATTGTAATGTGACCCACTGACTATCTCAAGTGTGATCGTGATTGATCTTCTTGGATCAGTTAAATACTGCTATAACTTCGATTAATTTTTATTGCTCATGTATCAACTCTGTACATGGTCACCCCCAACTTAAATTTGGTCATCAATCACACACACGACATTTTTATTGTGAATTTGATGATCACCTACCTTCCCTACGGCCTTACGAGACGATCCCGTATGGTCAAACACGAAATGAGAGGCTGCGACTCATATAAACCGACAGCCAAATCTTTCATATCATAAAAATATAAAGATCCAAAACCAGTAATTGTTAATAATGTTATATACAGCTACAACCTAACATTCCCTTAGCTACGATCTAAGATCTACGATTCCCACAAAAATTTCTAAAACTTTTACGGTCGATTATCTTCCACTTCTTTATCACTTTCTTTTTGAACCTCTGCCAACTACTCTAACGGCCCATCGGCCTCCAATTCATCAGTCAAATTACCAGCCACATACTAGCTTATGTGTAATAGACTTTTATTTTAATGCAACCTAAAGCTTGCACTCAATTTTAGGGGCAAATGATGGACCATAAATATGCACGGCCCAATAAAGAAGTATCAGGCCCAATAATATTTGCAAGCCCAACCCAATTATGCTACAAATAATATCTAAAACAGATATATACAGGGACGAGGTCGACAAGAGAAGGGGATCTTTTCTCTGCAAACACACAAACACACAGACTAAACACAGAACCAAAGGGAGACACATCGACGATCCCTACGGCTACTTTAGCCACTCCTAGTGATCCTTCCTTTGGACACCAACAAAGTAAACCAATACTACCAATGAAATCTTCCGATGGTGGCAGTGTTTGTCCCTACGGGATGTAGCGGAGAAAACATTAACCATCAGAGAGCAATCAAAGACTTTGACATATGAGTTATGACTCCCATTAGCACAATGAGCTAATAATCTAGTCAACGGTTTTTCTCTACAGAGCTGCAATTCCACTGAGATTCTTCCAGTAAAGCTGTCATATATAAGGAAGTGCCTTAGAATCAAATGTTCTTTATCCTAATAATCTACAAAATCTTTTACCAACAAGGTGAAGAGTACTCCTGATCTCTCATTCCTGTTTTTTAAAGGCTTTATAATTATTTCTAGATGACATACAAATTTCAGGAAAAAATTCCAGTTGGCTTCTATTGCGTGTTAAAATAAAGTATCATGATCACTTTGTTTATGTGGGGAGAGGGCGAGCGGCTATATGTATATCGTTTTCAAATAAATCGTTTTTGCCTCTGATCAGGTCAAAGTTCAAGGCTCAAAAACAATTAAACCATAATTCATAGATCATAGAAAACAGGGTGCAAAAGACATGGAAGAATAGAGACATATGAGCTAATCTGTATGCTCTTCAATCTTGATGCCCGAATTCTTGGCACGTTTGCTTGTCAGGATGGTGGATACTTGAAAAGCCTGTCTCCTTAGTAGCACTAGGTCCTGCCTCAGCAACCGGCCTTGGAGGAGCCTTTTCCTTTTGCTTTAGCTGTCTCTTTAGCCGAATTTTGTTTTTCTGTCTTGGTAAATATGCTAGGACCAGAATATAGAGGTGTACTTGGGTAATCTGAAATTTTATATGAAGGGAAATAAGTACTTATAAAGTAAAGAAGTATTTAATTCCTCTTATAGGGTCATTTGGCTTACGTTCCAGTAGTTGAGGCTTATTTTTTCTTCAAGTGCTTTCCTTATTCTGCAGTTCAAGCGGAAAAGATTTCTTGTAAATTGGTTGCTCCCATGTTCGATTCTAATGTTTTCAACACAAAAGACAGAGGTAATGATTCTTTTTCTATTCATCACGTAATTAGGATTCGAAAGATTGATTTCTTAGTTTAATTTTATTGATTACAACAGATAAGATTGCTTGGTTCTTGATTGAAACGTTTGATTTTTTAATGATTAGACCATATAAGATTGCTTAGTTCTTGTTAAAAAAGGTTTGCTTTTTTAATGATTAGAACAGATAAGATTGCTTCGTTCTTGCTTAATTTTTTATTTTTTAAAAAAAAAATTGGCAGCTCTCATCTTCAGTTTTTAGTATTTAGAATTGAAAAGGTTGATGATAATTTGATAAAGTTTGCATCTTTATTACCATGAGCTACGCTGATAATTGGACTAATCTTCCCAGGAATCTTGTTATAGATGTTGCCCAAAGGGTAAGTTTTTTAGAGTTTTTTTCAATTCACTGCTGTTTGAAAGTCATGGAATTAAGCACTGAAGCTCACAAGCAGTGGTGGCTGCCTACAAGGTGTCCCCTGCTTCTTCTTGCTCAAGAGGTTGCACTGGGTGGTATACGTTTTGATGGGGTATATGACCAAGATTATAGTGAATCCGATGAAGATGAAGATGACAATGACGACTTCGCCACCAAATTTTTTCGATGGGAAGCAAGTTATGATTATTTAAAGAATTCAGTCAGTAGTGGTCGTGGTTCTATCAATGAAAACATATAATATTGAGTTACCTGAAGCTGTTGGAAGACTAATATTAAGGACCAAGCAAATCAATCATTTGCATCCTCTTTTGAGGCATCAATTCTCACTTCCACCCATGCTTACATTTCCTAGACAGTATGTGTACCATGAAGCCTACACTCCTGAATAGGGATGGCAAAAAAATCCGCGACGCATATTCGACCCGATCCGATCTATTTGGGTCTACCTGAACCTGATGTTTTGGATTTGGATCTGGATTTGGATTTGGATCTTATTTTTGGACCCGAAAGAGTTTGGATCTGGATCTGGATCTTAGGTAATCCGATCCGATACCCGACCCGAAACCCGATTCGAACCCGATCCGAACCCGAAACCCGATAAAAACACTATATATATATACAATATTTACGTACATTTAATATTAATTATTATTTATTATATCATTTTATATATTTGAGATACATATCATGATATCAAACAAATAAAAAAAATGATTAGCCACATATATATTTGAGATATCTTAAATAACGTGATATTATTTTTATTTAATCAGAATATTATTTTTTTTATTAAAATTCTAATATATTTATATAATTATATATATTCTTTATTTTCCTTATAGTTTTTAAATTTTATTTATAATATTCTATATTTTTTATGCAACTAAAATATTTTTATATTTTAAATTTTAAATGTATTTATACTTTTATGTTTGGCTTAATGTAATTATTTTAATTTTTGAATTTTGAATTAAAAACCCGATTTAAACCCGAATCCGATCCGAAACCCGATAAAATCCGAAGATTTGAATTTGATTTTCAAACCCGGATCCATACCCGATCCGATCCGACCCGTTGCCATCCGTACTCTGAACAAGCCACTGACCAGTTTATCTGCAAAGTTGCTATGTCCTCTAGATTACTAATATGTGATACAGATGTCAGTTTATTTAGTCAACTCCTTCACCAATCATAATGGCTGTCTATGGAGAATTAGGTTTCTTAGGTTTTGTTTAGATTGGGAGACAAAGTGTGGACTGATGTCAACGTTCCGTCTCGCTGCTTTCATGATATTATTTACCACAAAGGAAGCTTTTATGCTGTGGGCAATCAGGGGGATGTATACATGTGTTGCATTGACAATGATAAAGAGAGAGGAGGGCCTAGCGGAACGAAAATTGCATCTCATGAATGTCATTCTTGTGAACAAAAATATTTGGTTGAACCATTAATCGGGATCTGGTCTGTGGTTACTTTTGCGCTACAACAAGATTAGGCATATTGAACACGATACCGGAATTGAAGCCAAGTAAATTGTAAGGCCAAACTCATTTGGAAGCCTATATTCGTAGAGGAGGTGGCCACGATATGGGCATCTTTGACATTGAGCGGGGCACCATTGAACCTCATTTTCAAGGAAAATCCATCCATCCCATCTCCCCCCACTTTGGTACATCTGAACTGTACCAGGGAAGTTGCCCCACAATTTATTTTGTTCTTTGAAGATTATTTTTATGTTATTTTATTTTCTTACATGGACAAATAGTTATGTTGTAAAATTTAGTTCTTTCTAGCTGTGATTTTTTTGTTTACATATGTTTATTGATTCGATATATAAGCTCCTTATATTTTTCCTATTAAACTCCAACATATAACATTATATGCAGGATGTACTATGACTGCAATGTACTGGCGGAGCTTACTAGATAATATTTGGATCAATTTATCAATTTTCTTCCTTTTTATTCGTGATTATTTACCTATGCCGTTTTTCTTAGTGAAGGAAATGTTAGTTATAAATGTATTGAGTTTGTAACCGAAACTAGTATTTTACTTGAATATCATTCATTATTAATTTTATGAAGGTTTGGTTTCACTTTTGAGAGAGGTGGTAAAATTAACCTCATTTTATCAAAAAGATGAAACAAGCTGAAGGTTAGGGTTCTTAGGATACATCTCAGCCTTCTATGATATGCAGTGTGTATGGTTGTTTTATTTTATGCAGAGACCGTGCCTGCCAGAATCATCAAATGCAATGCTAATCTGGCCCCAGGCAGTTGCTGATGTAGTTGCTGCTATCAAAGCAGGAATTCATGATATTTGCAAATTCTAATCCTGATTTCACAGCGAAGGTTAATTGTGATGGCAGTTTTTGCTTTATGATTTATTATTTCGATGAAGTTGATGGGGGATGATTAGAGTCCACTAAGATGGCTAGTAAAATTATGTCAAGAGTTAATTTGGGACCTTTATTTTTCTAGTATCGTCTGTTCCTAGGATCCTGCCTCAAACACTGAATATATTCAATCAACAGAATACAGATAGAAATGTTTGAAAAGCCCTGTATCGCCTTCTTCCAATAGGCATTACATGTGAAGAACAGGACCTCATTGCAGTGACTTTCGAAAACCCTCTGTGGAAAATTCTCCAAAAGCAGGAAATCTGTGCTGAGGACCTGAGGTTTAAACCCCTCATTTTATGTCTATTTAGTTTAACTGTATCCAGAGAATTTAAACAACTCCAACAATACGACAGTAGTGTCACAGACTTGTCTCTTCTTCATTCCAAAATTTAAACAACTCCAACAATGAACCATATTATATAATAACACCACACGCAGTCATGATTCAGTATCAACTTCCCCTCTTGCCTTTACTTATATCTAAATTCACTGACGGTTTGCAAATGGTTAATTTAAATGGCAGATTGTGGACCCAAACACCGGAGAGGAGAAACCTGTTACAATATCTGTGGACGATGGCATTTGTCCCAGCACAACCATGGAAGCTTTGTCAAAGTTGAAACCCTCGTTTAAGGACGGGACCACAACTGCTGGTAAACACTATTGGTGTCTTTTGAATATTGTCATTCATTACTATATATATGTTTGACACCTTCGTTTGCCGTTTGGTGTACTGTGTAATGCTAGCCAGGTAAGTGATGGTGCTAGGGCAGTCCTCCTCATGAAGAGAAGTGTAACTATGCAAAAAGGGGACTTCCCATTCTTAGTTTATTCAGGTATTATTGTTAAGATTATTTGCAAGACATAAATATTAATCTTTAAATAAGGTCAGATGTTCACAACAAATCCTAAGAGTGCTATCATGTTTTTCATGCAGGAGGTTTGCCGCTGTTGGAGTGGATCCTGCTGTCATTGGAGTCGGGCCAGCAGCAACAATTCCAGTTGCTGTGAAGTCAGCAGGTCTTCAACTTGATGATATTGATTTGTTTGAAACAAATGAGGTAATATGATTGCTTGGTTTTATTTTCTTCAAGTTTTTATTAAGATAAACTTGGACTACTTTCTTGTAAATTTATGTAGGCTTTTGCATCCGGCCAGTATGTATTTGCTATAAGAAACTAGAGCTTGATCCAGAAAAGGTCAATGTCAATGGAGGAGCAATTGCTCTTGGGCAGCCTTTGGGTGCTAGAGGTAAATTTCCCAAGTTTTTTTTTGACATGATGTGAAATGGATTCTGCAGTTGCCTCTTGATGAAGTTTTTTCACACATAACAAGTTCGTTTTATAATGATTAGGGCGATGCTCTGGCCTAGCGAAATCTCGAAGCAGAAGTTAACTAATAACCATATATCCTTTTAGGTGCTCGATGTGTTGCGACTTCAATGAATGAGATGAAGCGTAGGGGTAAAGACTCTCGTTATGGTGTGAGTTCAATGTGCATAGGTATCATCGATCTCCACATCTCCATCAGCATTCAGCAAAATGTCTTAATTCTTTTTACTTTGAAAACATCAGGCATGGGAGCTGCAAGCTGTTTTTAAAAGAGGGACTGTGGACGACTTGTGCAATGCTTTACTAGTTATTGTGGGAACTGGGAACCAACAGTTTTTTGTCAAGGAATGCTCAATAGATTGATGTCTTTAACAAAATTGTATATGAAAAATGCTATTTTTCTTGTAATTTTAGACAGTTTAAAATAAGTGATTATAATCGAGAGAGAGAAATGAAATGCAATTATGTACCACATTTAAATAATGCTATTTTTGTTATAGTGATCAAAGTATAATTAAAATATTTGTAAGAAAAATAAATATAAAAAATATGTAAAAATTAAATATTAAAAATAACATTTGTTATGTACCCATAAAAGCTAGTAGGGTAACTTAGCAAAAAAAACAAAAAAGTTAGTAGGATATATATCCACTTGATTTTACTCTCTTCCATCCACACGATTATTGTATCGAATTATAATTTATGATAATTGGCACTTGTAAGCCTCAATTATTATTATTTTTTTTGCACAAAAAGAATTTTCTATAATTATTGATCTTTTTGTACTAAATTATTATTTCTTTTAACAGATGATTGCATTCCGTAAAAAATTCTTTTAACGGATGTTAATGAATTTACTTTATCTTTTTTGCTATTGCAACAATCTATTAACAATATAAATTTTAGTTCATAAAATGTCGAACAATTATAAAAGAGTCATTTTTGTTCAAAAAAATAATAGTTGAGACCATCAAACTGCAATTAAGTCGATTTCACAATTATAAATCAATTGGAAGCAAACAAAAAATAATTGAATAAATAGTGCAAATACATAAATGATAAAATTGAGTTGTATCGTCAATTTATTTTAATTATAGATTTAAAGTGGGATTCGAGCAAAATTCTGGGATGTAAACTGAAATTTATATTCATTACCAAATATATCCCTGTGACAATTAATGTTAACAGATGGTTTATAAGTATTATTGTTACCGTTGCAAAAGGTGTTTTAGTATGCAAGTGTAATCAAATCACATAACAAAAAAATTTATAGGAATATGAATGAAATTATAAGAGTTGTTGGGCACATTGTTGAATTAATATTATTGACGACTAAAGTATTTACAAATTTGGATTACTTTAATATATTGTTAGCACTCGGGAAATTGAGGTTTTGCGGGATTATCCGTACCATTAGAGCACATCTAGCTAGGAGTATCATAATAGGTAAGCCCCATGTGGAGAACGCCATGGGCCTCAGGTATGTCTGTGTCCATTTTCGTATCTTTTCCGTTATATTTACCACACTATATGTTTGTTGTGCACTCAGCCGAGGGTCTTCACGGAAACAGCCTCCCCGCTCTAAAAGTGGGGGTATGGTCTGCGTACATCCTACCCTCCCCAGACCCTGCTCTGAGCGGGATATACTGGGTATGTTTGGTTTGGTTTGGTTTAGAGAGTTCCATGAATTGTAAGTGATGCGGGACCAACTTCACAAATAACTATAATGTGAATGAACACAAAAATGACAAACATCAAGTAAGGATGCTAAATTGAATTATTTAATGTCGTCTCTTTTGAGCGCTTCTTCAATTTTTCTAAGTGTTTTATTGTTATGCTCTTTTGACTTGTTCCACTTTTAAAATTGTACATTACATATTGTTTTTCAATGTGCACACTACATGTTCGATAAAATGTTTCTGTGAACAATGTAAGTAGATACAAAGTGGTGAACCATCAAGTAATTGTTGTTGTCAGACAATGTTTTTGCCTTTCTCTAACTCTGCAATTATCTAGCATACGTAACAATAAAACTCTTTCATTTTGTTATTTGGTATATAACTACATAAACATAAATATGAATATAATTAACAGATCAGGAACAATACATTTATTAGCTGTAATTTGTACATTAACAGGAGAAATCAATTAAACAGCATAGCATAAAATTATAAGAGTATATTTAACAGTATAGAGAAAACAATGCATTTATTAGCTGTAATTTGTACATTAACAGGAGAAATCAATTATACAGCATAGCATAAAAACTTAAATGAAGAGTATATTTAACAGTATAGAGAAACGAAGACTAACCGGCCTGGAGAGAGAGGGAGAGAGAGAGAAGAGAGAGAGAGAGATGAGGGAATTAAATTAGGGTTTAGTAAGCTGGAGAGAGGGAGAGAGAGAAGAGAGAGATGAGGGAATTAAATTAGGGTTTAGTAAGTTGACCTAATTGTAGTGAAAGGGAGGTTCATCCGTGTATATACCCGATCCAGCCCGTTTGGCAACTGGGGTTGAAAGCCATTTTCTGTTTTTATTTAAAAAATAAGTATTGTGTCTTACATCAAAAATTGATTTAAAATTTAAAAAATAGCTTAAAATTAGAAGTTGCTAGTAATTAATTCAAAATGACTTCTTTTATTTTGAGAATTTTATTTGATTAAAGTTAATAGCATCATTCAAATATATAATTTATCAAATTTACTTTTACACTAGTTTATAACCCGTGCAATGCACGGATTTTTTTCGATATATAATAAATTTAATTCCCAGACCCAGTCTTAAACTATGTAGCGACCTTTATTAGGCCTTGTTTCAAGTGTAAAAAGTTCGGCCCGTACTTTCATAAAAGTTTACATAAAATTAATAAATTCATATTTGTAATACTTTTAAAAAATATTTAATTCTTTACGGAAAAAAGCATCAACAATTTAAATTTTCTATGATTAATGTGAAAAATATAATAAAATTCGAATTTTTCATATCAAGTGCTATTGTACATGGTGTCCTGTGTTCTTAAAAGCGGCAGTTAATTACATTAATCGTTGTTCGGTACCTTTTCAAATCGGGATTAATCGTCGATTAATCGTTGTTCGATGCCTCTATCAATTAAGTTCGATTTCTGTTTTTTACAACATTGATGGTGTCCTTTTTTTCTTTTTAGCTTTTTTCTTGTTTTATATGTGGGAAGGAATGTCAGGAGTCTTTGATTGCTTTTGTATTTTATTAGGGCACTTTACTCTCATCTATACAATTTAAAGGGGTGTAATCCCCTTTTTACCATTAAGAAGAAAAGGTAGATTATTATTTAGGCACAAAATTAGATATTTCTTGTATTCTAAAAAGCGACGATTAATCGCTGTTCGGTACCTCTCCGAATCAGGATTAATCGGTATTAATCGTTGATTAATTGTTGTTCGATGCCTGTACCGATTAAGTCAGATTTCCGCTTTTTACAATACTGGATATACCCAAGATTAATTTTTTCCTATTAATTAATTATTTTTCCGTGTCTGTCTGTGGCTTATCAGTTGTCACGCATAAAGAGGAGCCATCAAATCAAATAAGACGTACGTAAGTATTCAATAAACTTACCATTACGGATGTTCCAGTTATTTGGGATTTAAGGGTTTACGATCCCAAGATTATAAGTTCAATCCCACTGTAAGAATAAGTGGATTGCTATACTCGGCGGGTACGAATGTTCTCCGAATTAGTCGAGGTGCGTGAAAGCTGATCCTGACACGGAATTATAAAAAAAAAAAATATTCAACAAACACCCTTTCACTTTCTTCCTCGTTTCTTGTTTGGTTCCTCCCTCCAAAAAATAGTTAAATAGCAAAGATCCAAAGCATCCTTCTTGTTAGTAACAGCACCAATAATATCATTTCCTAAGCTCAAAGCAGAACAAAAATGGAGAAAATTCAACACAAGAATTTACATGTTAATGGAATAAACATGCACATGGCTGAGATTGGTGAAGGCCAATAATCATGTATATAATCGGGATGAGCAGCAACTACTTTATAATCATCATTCAATTTATCATAGCCAAACCCAAACTTTGTACTCGGAAAACAATCCTTTCGAGTCTAATTGATTACTTCTTATCAAATTATCGGGAAGTTGATTTATTTCTCCAGTAGACGTGTTCCACAAGGATAATTGATTACTCTTCTCCATACAATCCTTTCGATAATTGACATTATTTACATTCATAAAATTATACAAATTTAATCACTTTTTCCCTCAATTTCATTATACCACCGATCAGAGTGTTGTTTAATTCAAGATAAGTTTTGTATCAGACTAAGTTGTAGAACACACAGGCTCCATTAACCCAAAATAGCAACAAACATTTGGCTGAAATACATAGATAACAGATCCAATATAGTTGGGGTGCAGTATTATAAACTGCTTTAAAAAATGAAGATATGTTATGGTTCCAGTTGCTAAACACAACATTCTACTTGCTAATGCTGCAGTATTATAAACTGCTTCAGAATATGAAATCATGCTACATAAGTTCCCAGTTGCTAAATACACCATTCTACTCCTTATGATGCTTACATCATATTCTTGTCATTGGAGCGATTAAGTAACTTTGACATTCTATATGATTTGCTCAATATTTTTTGTTGAAAACAAAAGTTCTGCTATCTTTCAAATAAAAAAAATTGCTAGTGATTTGTACTAGACTTCATTTTTCCTCCCTGTTCGTATCACACATTTCACTGTTTGACTCTGTAATAGCACTACCAAGTTGTAGCTGAAAGCAGACCTGTATAGCATCTGAAACTTCCGGTTTAATGTGTCTGTGCATCTTTCGCCAACTTTATTGCATCTCTGAAGATGAAAAGTAAAAGATAAGACAAATATACTAAATAGGAGCAGAAGAGACTTGAGGATTCAAAAGATGCAATTTATTTGAGTTTTACCTAATTAATACGTCTGGTGGCATAGATACTTCTACTTTAAGTAAAGTCTTGCCTTGCAGAATATGAGATGTTATGTGTTCAACAACCATTTGCTGAGTACAAGAAAGACAACAAAGTTGTCAACAGTGATTCACTACAATCGTTTGCTAGTGTATGGAATACAATAACCTTACAAACTTCAAAAAGACGTGGGAGTTGGGGAAGGAGTGGTAAGGCTATTTGGGAGACAGGTGTAAATGACCTACACTCATCCTTCAACTATGACAAACAAATCTCCATCAGGACTTGAAGTTTACTTAATTGCGGAACTACACAGATGTATCATTCTTTCCATGAGATTCAATTTGTTAAAGCAGGGTTCAAGAAATTCCTCCAAATGTGGAAGTAGTCACATTTTACTGTAAAAAATTAGTAAGATTGTAATGTGATTACTCTCTAGTATGTAGTAAAAAGACTCTGCTTCTTGGACTAGTAACAATAGGTTTTACGCTCCAGTTCACTGCAGTAAAATGACTGGAAAGGAGATATGTAATCGTTTACTAAAGAAGACCTAGATGAAGGTAAAACGGTCTTAAGGAACTACTTCAAAGAATCTGCATAGAACAGTTAATTTATCAAAATAGGTACCATTATTTGCATTCTATTCTCCATTTCTCCTGTACCAAGTGGAATTACTAGGATGGTTCTCAGATATATTATGCATTCTGAGAAGTGAGAACCATATAACATCATTCTTTCAAAGATTATACTAGATTAAACTAATACGTTAAATAGTAGGAACAGATCATCACCTTTACATAAACAAATTTTGGATTACACATATGATGAGAAAGTTTCCAGAAGATAGAAAGATGTACCTCCGCATATTTTGCTGCTAACAACCCATAGATGATGTCTTCAATATCTTTTTCTTTGGAAGATGCACTACTCTTTAAATAATATGATCCCTTCATATCGTTTTGCTGATCTTTTACATCGAGCATAATGTTGGAGAGCCAAGGCTCTACATAAATATCCGAACTAAGATTAACAAAGTAATAATAACAAATAACAGGAAAATATATAACTGAAATAATCCTATATACATAGATCTCTTTTTATGACATAATGGCAATCAAATGCTTCACTTTGGCTAGTCAAAGTTCAAATATTATCTCAAAATTCACAATACTGAAAGAAATAAATATCAAAAGTCAACATAGTACTTGTAGTAATTCAGATTAGTGAAAGATATACTGGTTTACAGAAAAGAGATAAAAATCACCAGCTAAGTTCTACCACAAAAAGGAGATATAAATCACCAGCTAAGTTCTACCATAAAATGGCCACACAAATACTATAACAAACTCTTGAATTCAAAAACAAATCAATTTAGTACATGATAGTCAAAGTAAGAAGAGGTGCATGAGTATAGAAGAGATATAATAACACCCTCTTTGTCAGCATAGAGAAGGTAATCAGCATATTTTAAAATGGGTCACAAGACAATCATAGATCAAGTGACTTCCAGATGAATCTAATACATTATATGCCCGCAGTTTCAGTAATGAAATAAAATAAATAAATAAATAAATAACTTTAAATCTAAGTAAGCCCTATGTTGACCACCTAATAGATTAGCTTGAAAGGCAGTCTTAAATTACATGTCAGAGTTGCTGTTTAGAACTCTCTAAAACAACAAATACCACTTAAAAAAGAGAAACTAAGATATGAAAAATGCTAGAGGTACAAAAGTGGGTATAAAAATAGGTACAAAATGCCACGTGTCGTGTTATGATTGGTAATAACTCAATTAATTGTGAAGAACCAACATGCATCAACACCGATACCCTCCAATAAAAACATTCCATTATGCCACATCATTTTGTACCAATTTTTTGTACAAAATTTTGTACCCCTAGCATTACTAATAAGATATATAATATAACCCATGAAGAACTTATAATTTTTGCACAACCCATTTTAATATTATAGAAAAATGCAACTGTATATGCAAATGCCAAAACTCCACTTTTCTGATGTTGGACAAGTAAAAAACAGATTAAACTTGTATACCTACGTGAATGAAAACTTCAGCTACTTCAGGATGAGACTCTAGAATTGCACGACGAACATTTTCCACAACCTCATGTGCAGCATTAACACTAGAGAATGGATCAACCTGCAAGGTAATCAAATAACCACTGTATAATTAAGAAAAAAGAGCACATAAATGCATAAATCAAAGGTTAAGTTAGGATATGTGAAGAATGAATTATACAACATTAGAACAACCTCGATATTACATCAAGATGCATTGATGAACCAGCTCTCCTTCCCCTTAAATGATTGCATCCCTGTAGCATTATATCCGACCATAAAGCAAACTGTAAATACCGAACAACCTTCGACTCAAGTTGAGACATAAGTTTCTGCGTCTCAATATAAAACACACCTCACAATCATTAAATATAGTTAAGCATAAGAATTACAAATCATATTAAAAACCCAGTTTAACACCTACCCCCATCTTTGTCCACACTCTTGACCCCATTTAAAGACAAAAGCATTTGCACAAAAAAACCTCCGAGCATCAAATATGTGAATTACTTAAACCTACTCACTTTCCACCCTAAAGCTTGAAATAATACGTGTAAAGTACAACTTCAATCAAAGTAACTGGTTGGACTGCATCCATATTTTTCTTTACAGAATCCGTATTCAGTACAATTATAATTTTATTCAGTTCAAAAATACAACTAATATTAGACCTTAGTTACTAGTTTCAGCAAGGAAAACAAAATTTATTAGTTTTACATGTTGGTCTACACTCTACACATTACAGAGAACAGCTAAGCCAACATTTAAAGATGGTGCGTATAGTACAAATAGTAGAGACATGAGACTTCCTCAGTTTGAATAATAATAGCCTCTGGTGCACGCATGTTGAGGTACAATAAAAAATAGTTATACTTCAATATCAAATAAAAGTTTAGATTAATATGAAAGTAGGTAGTAATATATATATATATATATATATATATATATATATATATATATATATATATATATATATATATATATATATATATAAACATGGGAATAACAGAAATCTGAAAAAGTAATGACATTTTTTCCCTAGTTAGGAGGGGTTAAAATGACTTGCCTTCACTTCCTCGACTTGTTTAATTGTTTGCCTACAGGGATCCAGACGTTGAGTTGGGACTGCAGCATCCACTAGTTCCAATACACTACAAAACCAGATACAGAGTATAGAGAGCTCGGTTACTTATAAATTATAATCTGTCAAAACCTAATTAGTACATACTACATACTCTTAATTCGACTGTTAACTATACTTTTATGGCTGTAGGAGTCGTATCAGACAGCTATAATAAACGGTAAAAAGAAACTACTAAACAAATATACCTGGTGTGGCTACCCAAATGTGCCACTACATAATACCTCTGTTTATTTTTAAGTTGAGTGGATAAACTAACTTTCCGTACAATGCACAAAGTGTAAACGAAGAATATAGAAAGAATCATGTAGTGTTAATTATGCTCTCAAGAAATATCAATCTCAGAGACTCACAGAGTCACAGTCAATCAAAAAATTAGGCTTATGATTGCAAGTTTAAGGTATTGGTCTATCATGCTTGAACAGCAATTGACTTGTAGCAACAGCCAAAAGACAGCAATAATTAAAACAAAAAAACCCCAGACAACCAATACCTTGCATAACCAGTTTCAAGTCCAGCTCTACAGATCATGCCTGAGACAACAAGTCCAGCAAGAGGATCCAGGAACTTCACCCCAACAACTGATCCTCCTGATGCAAGTAACTAAGCCTTCATTAGAAAGGACCAATTTCCAACCACAATAGACGGGTTATGAATTGAAAAGGCCAAAGGGGAGGAAAATGGTATATAATATCAAATTGTAGATAAATAAACACCACAAACACTGAAGACAAAAGCAAAAGTGCTCACATACAGACCCAGATATATGATTTACAACTCCTTTAGATAGTCACTGTGACACTGGTGCACGAAATCAAACAGTCTCAACTAGCAGATGATGGGTATTTCACATTTAAGTATTTTAAATTCTACTCAGATCATCTGCTTTCATTTCCCATGTTCAATTCTATATATACACACTCAATTCATCACAGGTATATCCACATCCATCATACACTCAATACATCCAAACTATCTTTTTACATATTCCCATATCTGCTGCTAAACCATTTGTACACTCCAATTTCCAACAACAGCACTCATTTTTTTTCTATAATAAAAGACAATCACACAAGAAAAGATATTTACTTCTAACATTTTTTCAGACAGTTGGAGTTATGTTTTAGAAAGAGATCTATACCGCTAACATATCAAATGCGTGCCAGGCAATAACTCCGCCATAACTCCGCCAGTTGCCGAAAGCACACTAGAAATTCCAAGTGCTCCAAGTGATTCAAATTTTCCATGACCTGTAAGAAGATAATAGAAAAATAATTATAAAAGCAATCACACCTGTGCACCAGTTTGACCCCTACACATGCCACTTCTGTGGACAGTCTGGAGACCTATTGTCAACAGATTTTCTGTTTTCTGTAATAATAGTTAAACATGCTTAAAAAAGATAAAACATTGAGAGCACACCAAACTGTGTCAACACTTAAGAAATTGGTACTTGAGTAGTTAAACAGATTGAAAGGTATTAAATCATACTATTGGTTACATACACATAGATATCATCAGGATGCAAACTCTTTTATGGCACACAGTAGCATGGTTTACTTCGATCATGCACTTATAACTATTATTGCTATTAATAAATGATATAATTATAGGAATGTAAAGAGTAGTAGAATGCAGGTACAGATCAAAAGCGACCATATGGGTGTTCTTTGTCCTTGAACCATTGCTGCTTTATATGACAACAACGCAACGCCACTAAGAAGAGGTAGTCCTGGTTTAGAAACAAAAGTTATTGTTTAATAAATACGAGGCAGTTCCCTTATTCAAAAAAATAGATTGCACGACAAAAAAATTGCATTCTGGGAAAATTTATAGAGATTACACATGCACACACACACACACACACACACACACACACACACACACACACACATATATATATATCAATGTGATCCTTGTCCTAATTAAGATAATTTTACTACATAACTCAGCTTCCTAATTTTCCTTTACACTATACTGGTAAATAATTGTACATCATAGCGTACGTAGAAAATTTTAAGGATTTATGTCAAGCAAAATGTAATTAATATACTTGACAAGGCCCTTGAAGAGTTAAAGGTCTCTGTTAACTTTTTTTGGTTGGGCACCTAGACCCTACCAAGGTTGCATAACTGTTCAACCACGTCAATTTAAAGAAACTTTTTGAAGCATCAGTGTACATGAAATGATATACTTTAGACCTCAAGTTATCAACATTTTCTCATACAACAATACATGGAATATATTCTTTAATTAGCAGACAATATCTATGTTTAGGTACATAAATAGATACACCGGACCACTGACACTGCTTCAACAATCTAATCAGTAATCACTTCCTCTAGAACCTGAACTTAGTTAATTTATACTGGAGCAATAAAATATAAAATGCCAGAGGTACTAATTACTGCCGCCATTTATAAGACACCATAACAGCACTACTTATGAAGACCATCACTAAACAACCACAATTCCAAACAGATCCTAGTTGACAATTTTCCCATCAGCTATCGGCATTTGTTTTCTCAAAGATGTTAGCAAAATACTACTTCGTTTGAAACAAAAAATAATACATACATATATCTACTGACTTGCTGACTGACACAACCAAAGTTCTTCCACAATATTATACAAGAAAATCCTACTAGCCTTTCTAACAACAATTTCGTACCTAACGCATCTCTACGTAACCTAATTAACCTGAAATCTTGAACAGATCAAGATAAATGTACATGACTACAAGGCATACCGGAGCGACATGATGCAAAACAAAGGGACTAAAAGACATCACTACCTACTACTATCTAAAGCAACTAATATTACATTAAAACAAATTCCAGACAACTTTCCTGCAATAACTTCTTAATAAACATATTTTCACGCAACCCACTGAACCTAACCAAAACATAATAAATGCCTACATAACTTCAAGTGTGTATGTACATTGTTAGTAATTTTATCGAGCTTATTGATTATTGGAACTTATATATACACTACACTTGTTATATTAGAACCGATAAAAACTATTATTTATCAAGATTATTAAGTTATCGACCTAATATACACTACACTTATAATTAAACCGAGAAAAACTATTATTCGTCGAGATTAATGACTTATCGACTACGGATATCGACCTTAAATATGCACCACACTTATAATATCAGAACCGATAAAAACAATTATCTACTGAGATTACTGATCTATCACCCACGGATTACGGATTGCGACCTTAAATATACACTACAATTACTACATTATGTTAAATGCGAAAAAAAGTATAATATATCGATTACCTAATACCTACAGATATTGACCTTGGATATACACTACACTACTTATATTACTAATCAATATGGAGATTATCAAATTACCGAGACGACCTTGAGCATACACTACACTACATATATAAGTATTCAATATCAAGATTATTATATTATCGAGTGGACCTTGAATTATCAAAGTCGACCTAGAATATACACTAACTACTTACATTACTATTCGATATCGAGATTACTAATCTATCTAGAGAAACGGAGAGAAATAATTACCACATCAGACAGAGAATGAGCAGCATCAGCAAGTACACCGGAGACATAACCGGTGAGCGCTTTTCCAGCAGCTAATCCGATATCGGCGGCGAGTCCTAACCGGAAAATCTTCTCGTCTTCTTCCATCTCTTGTGAATCGTAAAATTAGGGTTTCGAGAGTGAGTGAGGATGTGATTGTGTAATGGAGGTTGAATTATAGATACAAAATGGTGTGTGTATTTGTTTTGGGGTGAATTGTAGGGTTTAAGGAGAGTGAGTAGTTTTGTTAATTTCATTTTGGAGATTTGAATTTGTGTGTGTCAACTCAAACCCTCGATTACTAGTTCGATTAATCTTCAATTATTGGATAAATTTTTATCATTTTAAAAAAATTGATTAATTTTTTTTGTCAAAAAAAAAAATTTGATTAATTTTGAAAAAATATACATACTTCTAATTTTTTTTTTAAATCTTAATTTAGTACTACCGGATATGTTAAAATTTTAATCGTAGGTCACGATATATTAAAAAAAAAATCAAATATTAGTTAAGTATTACACAATTTATAAATAACTTTTAAATTGGTCAAATATTGTGCCTGTTTGGGTAAACTTTTTTTAATGACTTATTGACTTATTTTCGAGTAAAAATTTTATATTTTGATAAAAAAAATTTATACAAGTATTTAATGTATGGTTGAGATTCAATAAATTGAAAAAAAAGTTGAAAAGTTAGGAATCTCAACTTTCAACTAAGTTGACTTATTCTGGAAAATAAGTTCCCCAAACACCCCCATTGTTAGAGCATCTTCAATGATGTTGGTTAAAATAATTAGTTAAAATGTTATAAAATAACATTTATACAAAATTTATTAAATTTGTAAGGTGTTGTATTTCAATGTAGTCCGTTATAATGATTGGCTATAATGATTGGAACACGGATACTCTGTCCCCTTCTCCATGCCCCTTTCTGTGGAAAAAATTCCCAAAATACCTACTTTTCCCCTACCCACTGACCAAAATACCCTTGACTATCATCTTCCCTTGCTTCCTAGCCTTTCTGAACTTCATCTTCTTGAAGCCCTTGACTATCATAGCAACCATCTCCATCATGTCAGAATCAGTAGAGTCATCATCAGTATCAGAATCAGACTTAGCATCAGTATCTGATGATGAGTCATCAGGAATTGACTCTACAACTCTACTCTTCCTGCTAGAAACCTCCTCAGCTTTTCCCTTTGATTTTGATTCCACATTCAAAGCAACAGACTTTGCCTTGACGTTCTTCTTGTTCTTTCTTTGTTGAACCTCAAGATCATAGGTTCTCAGCATCCCATCAACTTCATCAAGAGACAGCATCTTCAGATCATACTGATGCCTTATGATTGAAGCTTGAGTATCCCATTCCTCAGACAGGGCTCTCAGAAACTTGGTGTTTGAGTCATCTGGATTATACTCTTTGCCAACAAGAGATAGATTATTCAGCAATGTCAGAAATCTATCATACATATCAGTAAGGCTTTCATCAGATTTAGCATCGAACTGTTCATACTCCTGAATCAACAGAGCCCTTCTGTTTCTTTTGATAGATTCAGTGCCTTGGCATTGAGTTTCCAAGGTATCCCAAATTTCCTTAGCAGTCTTGCATGCTATTACCCTGTTTGACATGACATTATCAAGATTGTTATGCAAAATATTCTTTACATTTGCATCTTTGAGCACTTGAGCCTTTTCCTCTAGAGTCCATTCACTTTTTGTGACGCCCCCAAATCTGAGGTCAAAGATTCAGGTCGTCGCATCATCATCCAACTATATCATACCTGTTTTAACTTTACAACTCAACAATACATACGTCCAGACCTCAATCTTACGCACAAACAAGTTAGAGCCTCAGAAACGATAATCAAAAGTAACACTAAATATTACAATTCATCTGTACAATTCAGAGTCTTACGCACTTCCACTAATACAACTATACTTGAAGACAAGTCTTACTATTACAGCTGAAAACCTAACAGACTTACTCTGTAGTATTTATCAGGAGCTAAATCATCTCCAGGGTAATTCTTCTACTCCTCTTCTGCTGGTTCGGAGTTAATCGGCCAAATTCTTCTCTTTCTGAAAAGTTTTTATAAAGCAAGAATGAGCTACATAATGCTCAGCAAGTTCACCATTTTGTAAAATAATAATGTGGTTCATTTCGAAAACGTTCCCAACTATATGGGCATATATCTCAGATTTCAAAACATAATTGGACAATATATATGTCCGAGTTTGAATAAAACATCTATACTCACTAAGGAGCTTTAAGAATAACATATGAACCCTTTATAAGGTTCCCATTTCAATATATCTCAAGTTTGAAAATATATACATATGAGTATATCATTTTTGGCAAAACACTCTACGATTAACATACTGTACAGGGAATATATCATTTCAAACCTCTTTCCTTCCTTTAGATTAGAAGGCTTCTCATACAAAAACATTTCATTCGTTGAAACAATTGCAAGAGTGCACTAACACGTGCCAATCTTTATAGGAAATCTTGCAGTTCTAGATACTGCACGATGTCAATATTTCCTCATCAAAAACCACACTATCAGCAACTTGGCACATAGGCCCAAGAAGCAGTGTTTGAGCATTTTTCCAAAGTGGAGGAATGGGACTTAAAGAAAACACAAAACCTGACAAGGATTGACGATGATCAGTCGCCACATCCAAGTCCAATAATCCGCGGGTCTTCTCTACCGGTAGAAGGATATAAACTACATCCGTAACTACCCCTCGGGTGAAAACTACATCCGTAATCACCCTCGATGAAAACTACATCCGTAATCATCCTTCGGCAACACCTGGGCCGGAATAATAATTGATGGACCGTCTGGCTCACGGCCGCTTACACATCCCAGGAATCGTTCGTCAACGGTTCCCACACCTGCCAGAGTCCCTTTTTCTTTTTCTTTTAAAACTTGATTTTGATTGAAAACAGAGTAATTGAGGTCCGACATCAGTCGACCGATGATTCTTGAAATCATACAAGAAGCAGAATCTGACCTGGGGTTTTCGAAAATGTTTTGAGTTCGAATGAGTTCGAGTTTGAAAGTATTAAAAGGTATCTTGGATTAACTTTGTCTTTAAATAATGAACGATGATTAATAAATAATATTTTAAGATTTAATATTCATATTTAATAAAATAATTATTCGATAAAATAAACTTTTAATCCAAGATAGGGTTTCGAATATTTACGAAGATATAACAATAGTTACTTGAGTATACGATACTACCCGAATGACCCTTCGGATTTTCGCAAACTAGATACGATATAATAATATACCGCTCCCCGGTCAATAGTATATACGGACCGCTACGACCTCTATTGCTAGAGTCGTTATCCGAAGAAAACATTTCAATCTAAGTTCAAGGGGTATAAGCATATATGTACTTATTCAATCTCAATTGCATCAATACTTCGATAAACATAGCATTTGATATAATTGAAAACTACAAACACAACAGTGAAAGTCCTTGTATATGTATAAGTTTTGAAAAGTAAACTTGCCTTGGTTTGGTTGGGGTGGTCGAGCGTGCGGAGTCGAACGATCTATACATAAGCAATAACCGTTCGTTAGTACCTTAACAATATCTCTTTAATTACGGGGTTTTAGGGGGTACGAAATTAACTTAACGACTTCGTCTTGTGACTCTCTAACCCCACTATAGGTTCATGTCATCACTCGATTACGCTCGTCACTTAATCGACTTAATTTAGTTACCACTTTCGAATCATAACCACTAACCCTAGAATTTTGCTCCACTAATCGACTTTTTCCCTTGCGCCAAATTTACTCTAGCATTTTTATAAAATCCAACAATTCATATTTTGATCCAATTCTTTTTGGGTGGTCTTCACCACTGCATTCCCTAACTTCTCAATTTTTTTCATGATCCCACATATATTTTTAGGGGTTTAAACAAGGTTCACAAGGGGGTCACTTAGTGCAGTCCGGAGTCCAGAAACACAATTCACTTCTCCCGCCATAACTTAAAATCTATACATCACCTAGCCATGAACCTTACATTTCCAGAAACTACATTCAATTATCTTTCCAACAATATATGGTAGGACATCAGGGGACAACATTTGGGGGTTCAAAACCGTGTTACAATACAGGTCAATGCTCCTGGACAAAACTCAGCAAGCACATACTACTTAGATCAACCATTTTTCACACTTCCAGAACACAATCAACACTTAATACACTTAGATCATGGTTCATAACACTCATGGAGATATATATATATACTATCCATAATCATAAAAGTCACAATCTCAACATCAAAACTCAAGATCCATGTCATCCATTACTTATACAACCAAGATTAACTCATATATACATGGATCTACTACCAAACATTATAAACACTACATAACCAAAAGGGTTTGTGATTTTTATACCTTCTTGAGGACCTAGGAGCCTTGTATAAGCTTTACACAACTCAATAACACCTTGAATGGTCTCCTACAACCCTTACAATCCAAGATCTAAAAGAAAATCAAACATGGTTACTATTCACAATATCTATTATAATTAATATCTTGAAATTGGATGGATGGAATGGCTTGAAACTCTTAACATACCTTGATTAGATGTTGTAGAGGGCCTAGTAATTATATCTTGATTTATGAGTGGTGGGAAATGGGGGAGGAAGAATTTTCTTCTTCCTTTTTATGCTAGGCCGAGAGCTTTCTTCTTCCAAGGGGGGAGAGCTTTTGGTTTTTGGTTTTTGTGTTGTTTTGTGAATAATTGATAAAGTAAGGTTGGGTGATACATAATGTGTATGTATAGCAAGGTACTAGCATAGGTATGGTCACATGTACTACTTGTCTCCCCTTTTTGAAAAGCAAGTAACTAGTTACTATTCCTCTTCCATTTTGTTAACTAGTTTGCTTATTCTTAACCACTTGGTTGCATGGGACTTGCATGCAATACTACTCCTTGTATCATTATTCTTCCACCAATGCTTGTCATTTAATCATTAATTTGTATCGTATCTTAATTAATCTCTCGTAATAATATTTTGTCGCGTAGAGATTTCCCCTATAATTCCTTAAGTACGTAATTGTGTAAATTCCTCGAATATCCATAATTCCTCGTCATAATCCTTAATAAATCTTTTACTACTCTAATCATTCTCAAATCCCAAGTTTTATAAATCTTACTAACAATAAAACTCTTGCCCTCAACAATCTTCTCTTTTATCTTACATAGAGAATGTACAACATAATTTCTCAGACAATCAATTCCATTAAACAACAGGGAAGACTAGAAAGGTTCCAAATTGACAATGCCACATGATATTAAATAAAAGAAAATATTACCAAAAATTAGGGTTCTTACACTTTTTTCCTTGACGACATAGTGTTCAGGAACAGTCTCTGTTCTTGCAACTAATCTCGTTGGGAGAAATGGTCCATCATTAATCCTATCGAGATAGTCTGGATTAGTTGCTTCCAGATACATCGGCATTTTTACTTTCCATGTTGGATACTCGGTTCTCTTGAGAATAGGAATCTTGATACTTTCATACTTGCTTGTCGACATCTTAAGATCGTTTCTGATTATTATTAATCAGTTTGCTCTGATACCAATTGTTGCCCAGTAAATAATAATTGTAGAAGGGGGGTTGAATACAATTGTTTAAGATTTTCGACTTAAATAGTAATAATAACACAAGTATGAATAAATAATAGCTTTATTAATTCTGATGTAAAACTGTTGCAAACTCTCTTAAGAAATTCTGATGTTCTTGAGAGTTGCTAGGTTACAAGATAACTTCGTGTAAGCGATTACAATCATGTAAAACCTAAACTATGTTTATATACCGTACACAGCTACACTATCAATTACAAGATATTCTAAATCAATTACATACAACTATGAATGCATATCTTGCATGATAGCTGCCTTCCTATAAATTAGGAACCGACAAATCAATCTTCCTTGATCTCTGGACTGATGAAATTCTTCTCATAATCCTGATCAGCTTCGAATCCTGATAATAATCCAATACTGACGTTGTATTACTGATGACGTCAGCATCAGTATCTGATCAGTGATAGTCCAGATCCTGATATCACTTGAATCAATATCTAACAATCTCCCCCAATTTGTACTTAAAGAAATAAAGCACAAATTCCTTGATTCAATGATGTCACTCAAAACAAAATATTACACGAAATCCTTAGGATCCGTCTGAGAAATTCTCACAAAGAAATTACTCATCTGCAAGAAACTTGATAGTAACTCTTCTTCTTTATCACCGAGAATTTGAATCAGCCTTTTTCTTCAGATTTCTAAGTTCTTCATCTCCCTTACCCATCTGATAGATTCCAGCTCTGAGATTCTGAATTGAGCTTCTTGGTAAATCTAACTCTCCCAATAGTAAGTATGCAAGTTCTTTTCCACCAGGATTCAGAGATAATTGTTCTTGATACAGTATCACTTCTTTAACAGCTGAACCCTTTTGCATTTCAACTTCTTGTCCTTCTGCATTCAAGTACATGGGAGTGTAATTACCATCATACCTTGATCCTCCTTCTAAATATCTGGATTTGATTGTTCTGAAGACCATGGTACACCAGTTATTGTAAACACTGGCTTCTTTATCAGGAATTCTTCTGTTCTCAAGCAGAAAAAGAACATATTTCAGCTCTTTTGTTGATTTGCACAATACCTCATGAATGCTCAGCTTCTTAACACTTTTGTCTTTCATGAAATACATCAATTTCTCTATCTTCTTGGAGTCCACATTGCAAGCAACAATTGCAACAGATTCTAATTCCCAAAGATCATCAACAGTTAGTTCATCACCAAATCTTCTAACAAGGAAATGTTGATATGTTTGAGCTGAAGACCTGAATTCTGCATCTCTAGAACCAATACCTCCTCGAGTGTTAGGTTCCAGTCCTATCAGATCAGATTGCATCCTGATCCACCGTGGTGGAGATTTGTCTGACTTGGAAGTTTTAGCTTTCTGAATTCCAAGAGCAACCGGAGGTGGTAAAATTACTCCACCAGACCTAAAAACAGTTGGTCCAGTGTACTTCATTTTATCAACATCTTTCCACTTGCTTCCTTTCTTTTTGAGCTGTGGTTCATCAGGAATTTTCTCCTCAGGTAATTTGTTGATGTCATACCACAATTGTTTATCAGACTCAAACATTCTCCTCAAGTACTCTTCTGTTGCATCATTAATAACATCACTTCCATTTTTCTTGATTTTCATTTCTTCATTAAATTCTCTGAACCTTCTTTGATTAAACTCATCAGCCTCAAAATTATGAGATTCAACCACAATGGTAAGAATCATCACTTCAAGATTCTTTACAATTTCAGCATCACTAGATTCAGAGTCAAGAACATCAACCTGAGTCATTTCAGCAACATTACCCTTTGTTTCTTCAACAGATTTCTTCCTTCTAATCAAAGGAGTTTCTTCTTCAACTGTAATAGGTTCAGCAAATACATTTAATGATGGAGTGTTCTCAAGAGATAATGGAGTTTTCTTCTTTGTGTTTTCAGTACCTTCTTCTATTCTGATTCCACTAGATCTTGTCTGCCTTGTATTTGCCTGAACAAGTTTTCTTCCTTTTCCTCTATTTCTACCTCCTCTGCCTCTTCCTCTTCTTGCAGTAGGAGCTTCTTTTTGCCTTGAAATTTCCTCATAAATCCTATTTTGTTCTTCTAAGATCTCATCAGTAGTCATATTCGGATTTTCTTCAGAAGTTAAGGCAAGTGCCTTCTCAGCATGATACTGTTGAGCCTTAGCACTATTGTGATATACAATTTCACTATCACTGGACTCAGTAGTAATCTTCTCAAAAAGATGTGGAGCATCTCCTACATCAGTAATTAACAATTCTTCATTACCTTCAAGAATTGTAGGAAGTGTTTGCCTTCTACTTTGACCAGGTGACAAAAATTGTTCTTCTGTCAGGATTTGAGATTGAACCATTGTCCTTACTGTCTTTTTACCAGATTCAGAAACATGAGTTGACTGCTTGGTTTGAGTTTGAGATGAACTTCTCCTTGTCACCAAAGCAGCATCAGAGGTTTCTGTTCCATGTGCCTGAGCACCACCATCATTTCCAGAAGTATCATCATCCTTTCTTACAACTGGATTAGGTGTACATTTTGTTTTGTCTACCTTCTCCCCCTTTTTGACATCGTGATCAGTCAATAAAGATAAGATTAGATGGAGAGAAGCTTCCATATTGTTCACTTTGGAAGACAAAGTATCAACTTTAACCTCCAGAGTATCCATCCTGGTATTGACAGTAGTACTTAAACGTTGAAGTTGTGAAGCAGAAGCAACTTCTGAATGATCCTTAAGAAAACGAGCATGAAATCTTTCATTATCAGCCTTGACAGAATTGACTTCATCTTTCAATCCCTTTGCAAGAATAGTAGTAGTCTTCAAATGAGCTTTGAGATTAGGATCAGAAAGAAGAGTTGCAATATGACTGGAATGAAAAAGAGCATTATTGAAATTGATATCAGCATTTGGCTGATTCCAGTCAGTATACCACTCACATCTCCTTGCAGCTTGAATATGTTCAGGAATAATATTGCTATACTCTCCTACTATCTCCACTGGAGCAGCTGTAGATTTACTCATAGACTCCATAAACTTACTAAAAGATCCATGAGCAGATCCTAGACTTGCTTTCAAAACTGCCTGCAATTGTGCTTCCTCCAAACCAAGATGATCATCCCCTGCATCATCATCAGCATCTGAGCTATCAGTAGCCTCAGGAATTTTATCATCCACATTGTCTTCATGATTCATAACACCTTTCATTTTTAAATCAACAGTAGATGGGACTGTTGGTTCCTGAAAACCTGCATTAGGAATAGAAACATATCCTAAATCTCTCTTTTCTTTTAAAGTGATCTCATCACTTCTTACAATATCACCTAAGTTACTTTCAATAGTAACTGCTACCTCACTAAAAGTTAGAAACTTCTCACTCTTTTCTACCTCTCTTTTTGTCAGTTCAGGAGACTACCTCTCTTCACTCTTCTTTTTCTCTAAATGTTTACCCTCATTCTCACAAGAAAGGTTCTGGCTCAACAAATTCGAAGAAATAAGAGGTGGTTGAGAGGAGTGGTCTGAAGTCATACAAATAAAGGTATTCCTTGTATCAGGTCTATCTGTAATCATACTATCAGAATGAAAAGATGTAGAGATAGAAGTGTTACCTGACGAAGTAGGAAGAGATTCCATTGGCCTTGAAGAAATTGGCTGAATGAGCAATGGAATATCTGGATCAGGAATATTTTCATCAGGATCGACATCTGCAACTGTAGTAGGACTTGCATCAGTATTTGCTACTAATGGTTCTTGTGTAGTCTGAGGTTGTGAAGCTTCTTCAACACTTTGAGTCAAAGGTTCTTGTGTGCTTCCCTCATATGCAGTGTCTTTAAGTAACTCATCACATTCAGCAATATGCTTATCATGAGCAGCTTTATCTGCCAGACTTTGAGCTAAGTCAATTTCAATTTCAGAAATCCCTTGAGCAATGTCAGGAAACTCCTGTGCTGATGTGATTTTGCCTGCATCTTCACTTTGAGAAAATGGTTCTTGTGGGGCAGGAATGTTCTTGTCTTCACCTTCCCTTTGAGAAAGTGGTTCTTGTGGGACCATTCCTTTAGAAATGTCTGCACCTACACTTTGAGTAGGTGGTTCTTGTGGGACTGGATCCTCAAAAGCTGCTGAACTACTTTGAAGTTCAGGTTCTTGTGGGCTTGATCCTTTCATAGATGATGATGTTCTCTATTACTTATGTTTCGCAAAGACCTTTGCTGCAGTTTGTTTTTATTCAAATAGAGGTGGTGGCTTTTGTCCAAGCTTTACAGCAGTAGCAACAACCTGTTCAAGAGACATGTCAAAAGTTCTCTTCTTTGGTGAAGCAGTAGCTGGAGAATCAAAAATATCAACAACTTTCACAGGAGAGGTTTCTGGAGTAGAGACATCAGGATTGATAGATGCGTCAGGAACTGATGAGATATCAGGATTAGCATGAATCTCTGTTTCATCAGTAATGTCAGCTACTTCTTGTGTAATATAAAACTTGCTTTTCTTTATCAACCTCCTCCTTTTATTTGGCTTTTATGTCTCCTTAGGAACAACTGTAAGTGCTTCCTTTTTCTTCAAAGAAACTGACAAAGGTACTTTGTCATCATCAGAATCATAATCAGACTCAGAATCAATCTTCTGACTAAATTTCCTCTTTTCTCCTGTTTCATTATTCTTCCCAATTTCAATCAAAGATTAATCAGCCTCAAGTACAGATTTCTCCAAAACCAGGACCCCTTGTTCACCCTCTTGTGACTTCTTTTGAGAGTGTGTTGGAGTGGAGAAATTCTTTGATCCTGATTGCCTTCCAGACACATCAGATCTAGCTAATTTCTTTGATTTTACAACTGATGTCTTTTGTGAGACACCAGAGGTGGATGACTGTTTGGTAGAGTATTTGGGTTGTGTGCTTTGGTCAGAAACAGGATGGGTAGTTTCCTGTCTCATAGCACCAGTAACTGGTCCATAATGAGTAGACATTCTCTTTGTCAAGAGAAGCCTGACCTCATTAGGTATGAAAGCATTATTGCCTTCAAAACCATTTGTCTTATCACTTTTAAGCAGAGAACTAATATTGTTAGTAGAAATCTTAAAGATAGGCAAAGCAGTATCATCCTCAAACTCGACATTGGGACATAAGTGAGAGAATATTAACTGAAGAAATCTAATAAAACAGACATAACCACATTTATATATTTTTCTATCACTTAATGCCTTCAAAATAAAAGACCCATAGTCAAAAGAAAGATCATGAATTAGAGAGTACCCAACCTTCACCGAGGAAATTGGTAATGCATCAAAGTTTGAGACTTTGTTTAGAAATCATCTACTGATTGTGTCAAAGAAGTAATTCCATTCTCGCTTTAGCTTTGTTCTGTACAACTCTGAAAACTTCTTTGGCTTTCCATTATATCCCAATCTTGTGGCAAACTCAAGAATTTCAGAATCAGAGATATCAACAGGAGTATCCTTCAGAGATGGTAGTTGAAGAGCTTCTTCTACTACTCGAGGAGTCACATGATGAGTAACACCATTGTACTCAAAGGTCAAGTTTGGCTTTCCTGAAGGTTCACATACACCAAAGACAGCAGTATTCCAAACCTGCATAACACACTTAAAAGAAACTTTGGCAAGTTGGGTTAAAGCATCTTTTATTGGGCTTGAAGCCAGGAAATCTTGAATGATGTGAAAATCACTCGACAGTTCCTGATGATCAAGAACAGCAACATAATTGTTAGGAGCAAAAGTGACACCATTAACCATGGTCTTGCTGTTCGTGAATGGTGAAGAATCCATTTCAACCTTGGATAGTATGGAAATTTGTGATTTTGAAAAGTAGGGTTTATGTTCGCACAGTGAGAAAGAAAAGATGCAATACTGATTGTTTGAGAATAATGAATAAATTTAGAAAACTAAATTGATTTTAGACAAAACTAATGATTTCTCAAAGACAGGTGTTAGTAATCGATTTGTGGAAACATAATTAGTGGACTAAATTACGTGAGAGAGTAGAGATAACCGCACGCGACACGATTCACAAAGTGTATGTATACATTACTGTGAGTGCAACACACGCGCCCGTATTATTATTCGAGAAATACGATTGTGATAATAAAATAAGATAATGAGTTTAAAAAAAAATCACAATCTAAAAAATACTGTTAAATATAATTGATATGGTTAATATCAGTGTTTAAGTTTTACAGGGAAAAATAGAGTTTAACTTGAAACTGGAAGCAGTCAGAGTTTATTTAAACTCTGACAGTTGGAAGCTCAACAGAGTTTGCTATACACTGACAAGAGGAAGTAGCTAAACTCTGTTGAACAGAAGCGTTTGCTGGTTAGTAACAGAATTATTGTAGATAATTATGGAAGCGATATCTTGGAAGATTGGATAGTTGTCAAAGGAAGTCGTGCTGACTAGAAAGACGTGTAGCAATCATAATTGATAATATTTGTATAGCTAATTTATAGGAGAATCAATTATCGATTGTACGTAGCTGTATATTTTATAAATACAGTTAGGTTAACCCTAGAAGGGTATCGATCGTGTAACACAATATCTTTTCATTGTAACCTAAGCAGCTCTCTGTGATATTTTACATCACTGAGAGAGGAGTTAATTCCAAACAGTTTTTAAAATCTTTTAAGAACTTATTGTTATTCTCTCATACTTATTTGATTATAATTATGTACTCGACCTAACAATTGGTATCAGAGCTTGATCTGTTAATTTAATACAGTTTAAGATCCACACACACACAACTATAATCAATGGCAGAAATTCCTCCTCCAACAACAGGCTCTAGTGCTGAGAAGGCTCAACCTGCAACTGTGAGCCGATATGAGATAATCAGGGTTCCTATTCTCAAACCAGCAGAATACTCAACCTGGAAGGTGAAAATGGCTATGTTTCTGGAGGTTAAAGATCCAGAATATCTTGACAGAATTTAAGAAGGCCCTCATAAGCCTACAAAATTATCTGTTGTTACTGCTGGACAGGAAGCTAAATCTATTCCAAAGGAGAAGAAAGATTTGACTCCTGAGGACATTTCATCCATTGCTAAGGATGCAAAGGTTAGACATCTGCTTCATAGTTCATTGGATAATGTTATGTATAACAAAGTGATCAATTGTAAAACTGCAAAAGAGATCTGGGATGCTTTGGAGGTTAGATGTTAGGGAACTGCTACAATCAAGAAGAATAGAAGGAACATACTCACACAGGAGTATGAACACTTTGAGGCTAAATCTGAAGAATCAATAACAGAAACCTTTGACAGATTCTGTAAGCTACTTAATGATCTGTCACTGGTTAATAAAGAATATGATCTAGAAGATTCAAATCTCAAGTTTCTTCTGTCTCTACCTGAAAAGTGGGATGTTAAGACAACCACTATTAGAGACAACTATGATCTGGCTGATACTGATATTGATGAGATCTATGGGTGCTCAAGACTCATGAACTGGAAATGGAACAGAGAAGCAGAAGATCAGGCAGGAAGTCAAAGTCTGTTGCTCTAAGAGTTGAAGAAAGACCCTCAAAGAAGGAAGCATCAAGGAAGAAAGCAAAAGGAAAAGCTTTGGTCATTCATTCTGAAAGTGAGTCATCAAACTCTGATGTTGACTCAAACACAGATGGATCATCTGATTCTAAAGATGATGAGGAAATGATGCAAATGGCTGCTTTGATGGTAAAGACCTTCAAGAAGATAGGATTCAAGAACTTCAAGAAAGGGAAGAGATTCTCCAAGAATGATTCAAAGTCTGACAGGAAGAATTTCAGCAAATCTGAGAGAAAGGATACCAAATCTGGGAAAAGAGACAAGTCTGAGATTCAATGCTGCAAGTGTAAGGAGATGGGTCACTATGCTCCTGAGTGCAAGAAGGGTAAAACTGAGAAGGCACTCTTCACTAAAGGCAGAGATTGGGCAGACACCTCTCACTCAGATGAGGATGTGAACTATGCTCTCATGGCTACTACTGTTGATGAAGCTGAAGATTCTGAAAACAAGGTACCTCTAACTACCTATGCTTATAATACTGATGATATAACTGAATTAAGAATATATCTTAAGGCTTTTCATATCAGTTATAGGGATCAGACTTTAGAGAATGAGAGAATCAAAACTGAGAATTCTGAATTCAAAGAGAAAAATAAGGTTGTAGAAGAGAAACTTGCTAACATGCAGCAAGTTCAAAAGGAGAGAGATGATGTTGTCTATCTTGAACAAGAGTTTTTAAGTAAGTATAAACAACTAGAATCTGAATTGGAGAAGGCAAATCACATTATTAAAACTTGGACTCACTCTGGAAAAGACACTCAAGAAGTTTTTCAATCTGACACTGTAGGTCTAGGTTTTTTTGGGGAAGATGAACTTAGGTTTCAGAATACAGTCAAGATTAGACCACCTCTTCCACCTAAGAAATTTGGAACATTTGTTAATGAAATAAGTGAACCTAGGTTTGAATGTGGAAAAGAAGCTGTTAAGAAAGAACCAGTAAAAACTAGTGTTAAACAGGTTAATATTGGTTTAATGACAGATAAACAACTCAAGCATAAGCTTAAGGAATTAAAATCTGTTAAGAAACAGAAAGTGTCTATAAAGAACAAAAATGGTAAAGTAGGCATCACTCAAGGTAATTATCCAATGCTTGCTACTTTAGAAAGAACAAAAATGGTAAAGTATGGGAAGACTTCTTTCAAGAGCAAGTCTGAATCTTCAATTGTTAATCCTTATCATCTTCTACATGTTGATCTCTTTGGACCAGTGAATGGATCTTGTCAATTGGAAGGAAGAAATATGCTCTAGTCATTGTTGATGAATATACCAGATACACTTGGGTGTATTTTCTAGCAAAGAAGGATGAAACTAGATTAACTCTGATAGAGCATGTAAAGCTGCTGGACAAAGGATCAAAACACAAAGTCAAAATAATCAGAAGTGATAATGGAACTGAATTCAGGAATGCAACAATGGAAGAATTCTACAAGAACAGAGGATTGAAGCAAGAGTTTTCTGCACCTGGTACACCACAGCAAAATGGTGTAGTTGAGAGGAAGAACAGAACCTTGATAGAAGCTGCCAGAACTATGCTTGATGAAGCAAAATTGCCAACATATTTCTGGGCAGAAGCAGTTCAAACTGTCTGTTTTACTCAAAATGCCACACTGATCAACAAGCATGGAAAAACACCATATGAGATGGTGAGGGAAAAGAAGCCAAACCTGAAATATTTTCATATTTTTGGGTGCAAATGCTTTGTGTTGAAAACTCATCCTGAACAGTTGACCAAATTTTAGTTGAAAGCAGATGAAGGAATTTTTGTTGGCTATCCAGTGTCAACCAAGGCATTCAGAGTTTATAATCTGAGAACAAAGCTGATTATGGAATCTATTCATGTGTCATTTGATGACAAGAAAATCACTGGACTTGAAGATGTTGATGAACATGATCAGTTACATTTCGAAAATGAAGATATAATCTCTGATGAAATAAACTCTGATGAAACCAGTCCAACAAGCTCTGTTGATGCAAACTCTGAACCTCTACTGGTACACACAGAAGAAATAGTACAGTCAGAACAAAGAGGAGAACCAGTTGAGTGGGAGCATGATCATATTGATGACTCAAATTCTGACAGTGAGTCAACTGAAAAATCTGGATCAAACTCAAACTCTGATGACTCAAACTCTGAAAGTCCAAAGTCTGACAGCTCAATCTCTGAACGATCAAATTCAGGGGGAGCCTCAGAGAATGAAGAAAGGCAACAATATGATCAGGAGAACATTGATCAAGGGGGAGGATCAACTGTTGATAGAAGTCATTTACCTTCAGCTAGAAAATGGACAAAATCTCATACACCTGATCTAATAATTGGAGATCTAGATGCAAAAGTTAGGACAATAAAGTGGAAGAAGCTCTTCAAGATGCTGACTGGATAACAGCAATGCAGGAGGAGTTAAATGAATTTGAGAGGAATGAAGTATGGACCCTTGTACCTAGACCAAAGAATAGATCTGTTGTTGGTACTAGATGGGTTTTCAAAAACAAAACTGACAGTGATGGGGTTGTTACAAGAAACAAGGCCAGACTTGTGGCCAAAGGCTATTCACAGCAAGAAGGCATAGACTATGATGAAACTTTTGCTCCAGTTGCAAGGTTGGAGGCAATAAGAATCTTTCTAGCATATGCTTCTCACAAGAAATTCAAGGTTTTTCAGATGGATGTGAAAAGTGCTTTTCTGAATGGAAAACTTGAAGAAGAAGTGTTTGTTGAACAACCACCGGGATTTGTAGATCCCAAGTATCCAGATTATGTCTACAGGCTTGACAAGGCATTCTATGGACTTAAGCAGGCACCAAGAGCATGGTATGAAACTCTGGATCAATTTCTTTTAGAAAGTGGGTTCAACAGAGGTACAATTGATAAAACCTTGTTCTACTTCAATCTTGGTAGTGATCTGTTATTAGTTCAAATATATGTAGATGACATAATCTTTGGATCTACTAATGATAAACTCTGTAAGAAGTTTGCCAAGCTCATGCAATCCAGGTACCAAATGAGCATGATGGGAGATCTTAGTTATTTTCTAGGGCTACAGGTGAAGCGAACAGATGATGGAATCTTTATCAATCAAGCAAAATATACCAGAAATCTTCTCAAGAAATTTGGCATGCTTGACTGCTCATCTGCAACAACTCCCATGGCAACAGCAACAAAGTTGGACAAAGACACAGGTTCACCAGTGGATATGACAAGCTATAGAGGGATGATTGGGTCTCTTCTTTATCTAACAGCAAGAAGACCTGACATCATGTATGCAACATGTCTTTGTGCCAGATTTCAGGCAGATCCAAGAGAACCACATCTAACAGCTGTGAAGAGAATTTTCAAATATCTTAAGGGAACCATAACTTTAGGTTTGTGGTATCCAAGAGAATCAGACTTCAAGCTACTTGGTTACTCTGATGCAGACTTTGCAGGCTGTAAGATAGACAGAAAAAGTACCAGTGGAAGTTGTCAATTTCTTGGTGATAGACTTGTTTCTTGGTACAGCAAGAAACAAAAATCAATCTCTACATCTACAGCTGAAGCAGAGTATATTGCTGCTGGTAGCTGTTGTGCACAGATTCTGTGGATGAAGAATCAATTACTGGATTATGGATTGAGGTACAGTAAAATACCTATTTACTGTGATAATCAAAGTGCTATTGCTATGACAGGTAATCCAGTACAGCACTCAATGACCAAGCACATCAGCATAAGGTACCATTTTATCAGAGAACATGTAGAGGAAGGGAATATTTAGCTTCATTTTGTGTCTACAGAACAACATCTTGCAGATATCTTCACCAAGCCATTGAGTGAAGCTGTATTTACAAGGCTGGTAAATGATAGGGATGGTCTCTGGCCTTGACTAGAGATATTGGTTAGACTCAAAATTCTACTTATGTACTGTGTTGCTCATATTTCTGTGGTATGTTAAACTCTGCTATGCAAACTCTGCTCAATGACTGTTAAACTCTGTTAGCATGCTCTGTAAGTCATACACTGTTGACATGTTGGATAAACTCTAATAAACTCTGAAAATGGTTTTGTCTGAATGTTATTACCAATGAAGAGATTTGTATGAAGCATGATTCTCAGTAATTAATCATGAATCCTTCTAAGTTATTTGTGATCTAATCTTAGATTTTGCAGAAAATTAACACAGCATGATACTGTTTCATATTTATAGCATCTCTTAGTTTATTTATCCTAAACTCTGAGTCTATAAATACTGTGTGCATTGCCTCTCATGAATAATTTCTGATGTTGATGAGCTCTAAACTCTGTTAGTTATACACTGTTAAATTAGATTCTGTTATTAGAATAAGCCCAAAGCTTATATATATAGACTATTAGAACTCCTTTGGGATCATGTTTGTAACTAGGACGACCCAGGAACTTACTGGTATATAGTAAGGGCTAAAATTCTCTAATTTTTGGTGACTATTCGAAAACTAGGAAGATCCAAGAACTTATCAAACTGATAAGGGCTAAAATTATAGAATTTTTGGTGACTAGTTCCAACCTCTGATTACTGGAGAAACTTAAAAAAAATAGGGGGTTATAAATTAATTAAATATTACTGTATATAAATCGTTTACTACAGAGTTTAGCATTCATCATACATTCAGTGTTTACTATGAGAGTTTGTGCATCCAGTGTTTACTGATTTACTTTATGGATTTTATGAAATACTAGATGCTCTAAATACTGATTTAGTAAACTCTGCTATACACACACTCATATTCACAACTGCGCAGTGTTTGAAAGGATAACAGTAATAAAGTTGGAGAATTGATAAACACTGTTGGATTCTGTTGAGTACTCTAAGGTAATATTTTATTTCAGACAAAGCATATACTTGGAGTACAAAAAGAGTTTTTTTTTAAATTTGTATGTGATACGTGCCAACTGTTTAATGGTGTAAGACAGTTAAACCGTATTGGTAATAGGAGAGAAAATAGCAGTAATAATAGGCATTATTACTGCGCGTGTAAACGACTGTTCCACTATTTACATGACACGTGTCCCACTCACACACTTAACAAGAAATTGGTTGCGTGTTTAATGTCTAAAACGATTGGGTTTTTAATTTTCAATTACAGATCTAATCACACTCGGTTCATTATTCACTTTTACACCCACAAACACATAACCTTACACACAATTTCTCTGTTATTTTTGAAAGCACACCTAGAGGGGGTGAATAGGTGTATTATGGCTGTTACTGATTAACTGTTGAGTTTTAAAAACTTTTCCAAAAACGGCTTGCAGATATGACCTGACCAGTTAGAAACAGCAGGCTGAATTTGAAAATGAATGCAGTGTAGAATGTAAATGTGCAGAAAAATAAATGAACACAAGATTTTTTAGCCAGGTTCGACCCCTAATCCCCTATGGTCTACGTCCTGGTCCCTTACCAACTTGGTAAGAGAATATATTATTGATCACTATAAACCGATTACAAGATCAACCAATATATCTCCCTTTACACCCAGCTGCTTACAATTTGGCTTGCTGAATTGCTGTGTTGAACTAACTCTCTAAGCAATACTTCCCAAGTATCCTTCTCTAGTCTAGTTCTACCCACCCAAAACCTTAAGCCAAAACTTGTACATCAACTAATCTTTTACAACTTGAACAATACAAGGATTTGAATAAAATTACAACTCAACCTAAAGAACCCTCTGAAAATGTATAACCGAATGTGTGTGAGAGTTTGAGAGGTTTAAATGATTTAGCAAAGAAGGCTCGAAGTTGTGTATGTATATGATCTTGTTTTTGCACTTGTAATTGTTGTGTAGGAACTGATCAAGAGTGTTCCTTTTATAGGTAAACAAGATTTGATTTGGGATATAGTCTTCTTGAGGCTCCTTGGATTTTAATTAATCGGATCATAATTCAAGAGCATTATGAAAGGAGAAAATGGAGGAGCCAAGGAGGAGCTGTTGTTTTCTCAGTTGTGTGGAGCGTATGTGATAGCAATGATGAAAGGAAAAGAAATGTGAGTGTGTTTGGTATAGTTGATTAAATAAGGAAAAGTGTATCCTTATTTAAAGGTAAAGAATATTTTGTCTCCCACTTGTCTTTAGGTGAATATATCTGTGTTTTATGAGTTTGTATAATTCAGAGGATCCCTAACAATATTCCTAATCATACATAGCAGATTGCTCCTTGAAAATCGAATGACCTCTTGAATTCTGTACTTTCTGTTGCCCAGAAACAGCTTGCTGAAATTGTACAGAATGTGAATTCAGCTTGCTGAAATATGTACAATGCTCCAAAACAGCTTGCTGAAATACATTTGTTAGACTGACTGAAATAATCCTGTACATCTTAACTTAGCTTGCTGAATTGATAATTAAAAAGTAATACAGCTTGCTAAATATAATCATCAAAACATAAGGGTTACAATCTCCCCCTTTTTGATGATTATTAACCCATTATTTTATGAGAGAATTCTCCCCCTAAATTCCTGCAATCCTGTAAACTAGATTAAGCAATAATAGTACATGTAGTCATATAAGCTAGTTTAAGCAGGCAACACATCTGATTTAAACCAACACATAAAGCACAGAGTGCTAATATTCAACAAGCATCAGCAAATAGTTAAGTTTCAAGCAACAACAAATAGTTAAGTTTTAAACAAAAGCTTAAACATTAAACATAAACCAACCAGCAAGATCAAATTCAGAACTACTAAAATATTCTCCCCCTTAATCATTAAAAAGGGATAGCTTTAGACATCCACATCCCCATGCACATAACCTTCTTTCTCAGAGTCATCTTGAGCATTTTCACCAGTAGCAGTTGGAACATCTTGAACAACAGTAGTAGCTCCAGTAGGCTGAAGTGTGGCAGGTGGTGTTGGATTTGAAATATCAACCGGCACATCCTTACCAATTATCATGGACAACATGGTTTTCATAACCTTCATCTCAGCTTCAAGTTCAGAAATTTTGTTAACTAGAACATTATGATTTCCCACCATAGTAGACATATCTGCAGCAATTCGTTCAACAACTCGAACAAGATCAGGAGAGGCAGAAGTGACATTAGTATTAATTTTAGTAGGCTGAGTTAGATCTGCAATGTGTTCTAGCGAGCCGTTTACAATCTTTAGATTTGATTGAGTTAAATTCTTAACATCAATCTGATCCTTAGCCTAATTTGAATCAAACCCAGTGAAAGATACTGAAGGATTCTTGTGATTAAACACCCATAAGGCAACCCAGAGTTTTGTTTTCCAACCGTAGCAAACATAGTATCCAGGACAAGTTTTGAGATGTTAAAAGGCATTTTTGACAGGATTCTCGCACAAACACACACATCTTGCCAAGTAAGATTTGATCGACTTCCTAGCCTAGGACTTATATTGGCCGAGCAGATTTTAAACACAAAGTGAGCCAAAGGATTAAGCAATGGAGTTGTGGGTAAAGCTAATTCCATCAGTTTGTTGGGTGCAACTAAAACATTGAGTTGATCAACATAGGTAAATCCATCGAAGCTAAGAGACCCATGGGTAAACACCTCTACATTAGAGTTAACATTGATATCCAAAATCATAGCAAGTATCGGAGGGTTTAATTGGATTTGCTTCTCATTCACAAAAGAAGTAATATTTCCAAATTCGTCTTTTTCTAAGTTTGCATAAAACTGACGAATTAAATCGGGATAGTAAATCTTAGGCATATCAATAAGGAAGGATCGCATACCGACTGAATCAATTAAGTCCAAAGCACCACATGCAGTAAGTAGTTTCTTAGTAATAGGTTTACCTGAAACAATGGGACGAGTACCTATCTGGTGATCAAAGAACCGATTGGTGAGAGCTTCTGATGCTATATCGAACACTGGTTTGACTCGTTTTGATGCTGGAGAGCCCATCGGAGTAGTGTCGGAACTCTGTTCCGTTTGAGCATTTGGAGTCTCAAACTCTTCAAAAGATGGAGGTGGGATAGGCGATGTCGTACTTGATGATTGGCGTTTAGATTTGTTCTTGGTGTGGCGGGTTCCAGGAGCCATGACTGATTTGAGAGAGAGAAACCCAAGGTTTTCGTCGATTTGGGAGAATTGTAGTGGAGTAAAGCCGTGTATTCCCAATTTAAGATATAAGGGGAAAAATATTTATCTTAAAAAAATATCCACTTAGCATAAAATTATGAAAATTATAATCATGGCAAGTTCAAAAATATTTAGAATATAAAACATGTAGCCACGTAGCATAAAAATAGGCAAATTTAATTAATGCATATTTTAGGCAATTTAACAAATATATCATGTTGATAGATTTAGACCAAATAAATATTCACTTACCACAAAAAAATCATGGATAAAGGAGTTTAGAAAAGATATTACCAGTCATGTAGAAAACAGCTTGCTGTTTTATACTTCACACATACCAAGTTCTCGTCGAATCAAGTTGAATCGTTCTGTTGCAAGAGGCTTTGTAAAAATATCAGCAAGCTGATATTCCGTAGGAACAAAAATCAGCTTGATCTTCCCTTTAGCAACATTGTCCCGTAGAAAATGATGGCGTACATCAATATGTTTGGTGCGTGAATGATTTACTGGATTTTCAGATATGTTGATAGTACTTGTATTATCACAATTTATTGGAACTTGACCACATTTGATTCCAAAGTCTCGTAGAGTTTGAATCATCCATAATATTTGCGAGCAACAACTCCCAGCTGCCAAGTATTCTCCTTCAGCTGTAGACAAAGCAACAGATGATTGTTTCTTACTTTGCCAAGAAACTAGACTTTGTCCAAGAATTGCACAAACTCCACTAGTGCTTTTACGATCAGTTTGGCTTCCTGCATAGTCAGCATCACTAAATCCAACAAGATCAAAGGAATTTGTGATAGGATAAAATAGCCCAAGATTTGTTGTGCCACGAAGATATTTGAAAATTCGTTTAATGGCGCTTAGATGAGATTCCTTTGGATTGGCCTGAGAACGAGCACATACACAAACACTATACATAATATCAGGTCGTGAGGCTGTTAGATATAGGAGGCTACCAATCATTCCCCTGTATTGACGAATGTCAACACTTTTTCCATTTTCATCCGAAATCAGCTTGCTGTTTTGGCACATTGGAGTAGATTTCGGCTTGACGTTTTCATATCCATACTTTTTCAGTAGGTTGTTGACGTATTTAGTTTGATGAACATAAATACCATCTGGAGTCTGTTTGATTTGCAGTCCCAAGAAGAAATTCAAATCGCCCATCATACTCATATCAAATTCACTATGCATTCGTTTGGAAAACCATTTGCACATTAAATCATTAGTTGAGCCAAAAATAATATCGTCGACATATATTTGCACAACTAAGATATCTTTACCATCCAACTTTGTGAATAAGGTAGGATCGATTTTACCTCTTAGAAATCCATGTTTGATCAGAAATTCACTTAGCCGTTCGTACCATGACCTAGGAGCCTGCCTTAATCCATATAAGGCCCTTTTCAGCTTCAATACATGGTTGGGAAACTGAGCATTTTCAAATCCAGGAGGCTGTTTTACGTAAACTTCTTCTTTCAGCCTACCATTTAAGAAGGCACTCTTCACGTCCATTTGGTGAAGCTTGATTTTCTTGAAGCATGCAAAGGAGAGAAGCATTCTGATAGATTCTAGACGTGCAACAGGTGCATATGTTTGATCAAAATCAATCCCTTCTTGCTGATTATATCCTTGAGCTACGAGTCTAGCCTTGTTTCGAGTGACCGTCCCTAATTCATCAACCTTATTCTTAAAAATCCATTTGGTACCAATAATGGAAACATCTTTAGGTGGTTCCACTAGTTCCTAAACGTCACATCTTTCGAATTGACTTAGTCCTTCTTGCATTGCTATGAGCCAATTTTCATCATTTAAAGCTTCTTTTATGTTTTTCGGTTCCTCTTGTGCAAGAAAGGCAGAAAATGCACAGATATTTGCTTGAGCTTTCCTTGTCTTGATGCCATCTGTCTTTTCTCCAATAATAAGTTGTGGAGGATGATTTTTAACCGTCCTAGTGGCTTTAGGAAGAGAGTGTTGAGCTATAACTTCTTGTTCTGCAAGTTTGATCATTTTGTGAGGTTGAATCGCTTGAGCATGAAGTTCCCTTTTTGAACTTAGATTTGCTTCTTGCTCTTCCAAGGTTAATTTTTCAAGATTTTTTGACGATTCTTCAACAGGAATAGTGAAATCAGCTTGCTGTTTTTCTTCATCAACTGGTGCAGTTTGTGTTTCTTCATTTTGCTTACTGATGAAATCAGCTTGCTGTTTGTATCTGTTCCTGCATCAACTTCTTTTTCTCTTGGCAGATCATTATTAGTTTCTTGAAAAGATACATTAATTGATTCTTCAACAATTTGTTTTGATATATTATATACTCTATAAGATTTACTAGTTAGAGAGTACCCAAGAAAAATAGCCTCATAAGATTTTGCATCGAATTTACCGTCGCGATCAATTGTTTTGAGAACAAAACATCTTGATCCAAATATCTTGAAGTAACTGATGTTTGGCTTTCTTTTATTCAGCAATTCATATGGAGTTTTTGTTAGGTCCAATATGTTTGTAGAAGGGGGGGTTGAATACAAACAGTACTGTTTTATCGAAATTTGCCCGGATAATTTAATTTATATGTTGACAAATTTGAGCGGAATTAAATGAAACAAAATTCAAGTTGAATATAAAATTATATTAACTTGAGGGGTTTGTTACAAATACAGTACAGAATTTATATCTAGTTAATAAAAACAAATTAGAAAATTCGACATGAATTTTTCTAGATTTGTTAATAAAAATCAAGATATAGATAAGGAGTAAAAACTCGCTAATAGTACAAGAGTATCAAGTAAATCAGTTCTATCGGATCAGATATTAAAAATAAGATGAACTTGATTTTCTATATAATTTTTCTACTTCTTGTGCTGTGTTCTTGATGAGAGAGAAGAGAGAAATCTTTTCTTGAATGTAATATTTTGATCTGTGTTGTTTCTTGCTGATTGCTTCTGTCGAGTTGTCTTGATATATATTAATCCCTGCATCTTTATCTTCAGTTATAACTGTCAAGACAATCTTCAATACAATTTCTTCTTCCAAGACAATCAGTTTTGTACTGCCAAGACAATAGGCAATACAATCGTCAAGACAATCAGGTTCTTCCAAGACAATCGACAAGACAATCAAATACTGAGATCTTTGTCTTGCTTTATCAAAATTATCATTCTGTCTGAAGCTTTTTCTTTTTGATCATTATCAAGACAATCAAATTGAACTGCTAAGACAATCGTCAAGACAATCAAATCAAATTTTTATCCTACTTTTGAAAAGCTTTTCAGACAATATCATTATCAAGACAATCGGCAAGACAATCAGAAATTGTCTTGCTTTATTGATTTCTTCTTCAATACAATCGGCAAGACAATCTCCTATTGTCTTGCTATTCTGATTTTAACCTTCAAGACAATCGGCAAGACAATCAGGGATTGTCTTGCTAGTTCATTTTTCAGAATTAAATTAAAATTGATTAACAAATAATCATTTTAATTTATTCTTACTTAAATAATTAATCAGATTTAATTAATCTAATAATTAATTTAATTAAGGAATTAATTCAAGATGAATTAATTAATTAATTAAATTGACTACTTGATTTAAATTAATTAAACAAGAATAATTATATATCCTTGGATTGTCTTAATTCTTTTCTGAATCACTGAAAGTAATAAAGGAATACCACTGAATATTTTGTTGACGTTCCATGTACTGTCTGGTTCATGAACGACTAACCTCAATGACTGTCCTTTAATTTTCACATTAAAAAATGTGATTCAGTTTTCTTCTCATCTCTTTCTCCTTCTTGTACTTCACTGTATACTGTCTGAACCTGTCACTCTAGAAATCTCTGTCTTAGAAATAAATCCACTTCTTTGATGCTATACTGAGGCTTGATCAGCAATCTGAACTTCTTTCAGTGTAAAACATCAAAACTATAGATTGACTTTAGGGTTTTTCTTCTGACAGATAGTACCTCCTGAGATTCCTGTGACAGTTAAAGTTATTTACTTATTACAAACTAAGCTTAAGTTGAGTTGAGTCCTCGAACTACAAATAGGTTGTGTCATATGCCTTTCAATCTCCCCGTATTTGTTTGTTAGACGATAACAAGCAAATACCTAGAGGATTACTCAACTAACTCAACTTAACCTAGTAAAAGATAAAACTTTAAACACAAAGTAAATAAAAGAAAAGTTCTGGTTTATATTTAACATTGTCCAGATTCAAACATAAAAGATAAATACAAGATAGATGATCCTCTAGACTGATCATATAATACAGTTTTCTATCTTGACCTATCTAAGCTCTAAAGATATCACATGTAGAGCTGATCTTCACTTTGAAGTTTCTTCATCCCTTATCTCTCCAGGTTCAACTTCATCTTCTTGCTCTAGGAATCTTCTGATATTCTCTGTGTCAAATCGTTCTTGATCATCCAAGGTTTTGATCAAATCCTTGTCAAGTACACGTTCATAATCTGACATAAGACCTTTAGGTTTCTTAGGCAAGATTCCAAGGTTACCCCATAGCCGATTCCGAAGAATGTAATATTTCTTTTCAAAACCAGTTAAAGCATATGATCGAATAATGTCAGCAACAAAGATACTTTCTTTATCTTCGAATCCTGTAGTCCTCAGCATATGTTCTAACCAGACCAGATGAGATGCAGTGTATAATTTCATCGACTTAGAATCAAGGAAACAAGAGTGTAGTGTATTACCCTTGAGAAACTTAACATGATGTGGAGTTTGAATAACTTGTGGACTATTCCTTTGCGCAAACTCCAAAAGTCTTTCATGAAGTAAAATATTCAGTTCAGAAAACCTTTTTACCTTTATGGACATAATCCATAGTTCCATCAAGCTTCTCTGTTGAAAGATTTGAAGTGACACATAGAGAGAACCCATTGTACGAGAGTCAATCTGAATTATCAGTTGATCTGCACATCTGTCAAACCCAGCTACTATCCTTGAGATTTCCAGCATCAGTGCATCCATATATTGCAAGTAATCTGGATTAGTCTCTTGAAACTGTTGAAGTAGTTGGAGTAAACGTTCATCATCATTAGCAGTGTTCTGAATAGAATCAAAAATTTCTCTTGCTCTATCCCACTTTGGACCAATCTTCAACTGAATATCTCTTTTCCTTTCCTGTACACTGATTGCATGTAGCTTTTGTTTCTCTGCATCTTCAACTTGCTTCAGCTTCAACCTCTCATTCACTACCTGTCTGGTCTTCTCAAGCTTAGCTTGTCTCATCTGACGATCAGCTTTCTCCTCTTGAAGTTCCTTCTCAAACTCAGGATCATCTTGCCAGTTTGAAAGATCTTCTTCGATATCATTTAATTGTTGTACTTCAAACTTACTATTCTTGAGATCGAAATCAAACTCGAATGCATCCTGATCATGAGCAGCTTTTTCTTTTCCCTTGGAAGACTTCTCAGACTTCTCCTTATGCCTCCCTTGATCTCCTCCTGACTTACTACCTCCTGCTTCTCCAGACTTACCTGCTCCTCCATCTCCAGACTTCTCCCCCTTAGTTGAGGAATCCTTTACAGACTTCCGTTGACTGTCAAGCTCCCTATTTGCATCATTATCCCCTTCATTATCATCATCATAGTCTCCAAAATATGCTCTTTGTTCTGGTGTGATATTATGAGTAGGTTTAACAATGTTGTATAGATGATCAAGTCCTTCAAACATGTAATCATACTTTTCTTCAAGATTCGCAAAGGTTGTCGAATATGATTGAGCAGTTTCATGCATTTCCACTTGAAGTTCATCCACCCTATTAGAGAGTCTATCAATAGCATTTAGAATATCTGTTCTTTCTGTAGATGCCTGAGAGTTGGATTGTATCAATGTATTGATTGCTGGAGTGAGTGTAGTCTTTATGTTGTGGACATCGTCACGAATGATCATGAGCTGATTGTTGACAGAGGTGGAAGAAGAAGACCGTTCATCCACTTGTGCTTTTAAAACTTGTTTTTCAGCCTCAGTTTCCATCAATTCTTTTGCAGATCTTTGATTTGAGCCATTAGAGACAAAGTGTTTGTGTCAGTGTGTGCGCTCACCTGATGTTCACTCAAGGATATGTCACTCTCCTTTCGTGCATGTGTTTCACTCATATTTAAGGGTCCTCACATCACTCAACACTAGCTCCTTTCCTTGAGCTGTACCTGCATAAGAAATCACCCTAGCATCTTCTGGAGAGGTCAGTGGTGGTGCAATGGGAGTTCGCAATTCCCAATCCTCAGTCATCTCTATCAATTCATTTGGATTTGATAGCTGAATTTCTTCAGTGATAGGATGACCAAGTTGCCTTTCACTTTCTCCAGATAAATCTGCGAGTGAAGAATCCCTTGAGGGAGCCAGGAATGTTCCTCCTGGGAGGGGAGATGATGACTCTATTATAAATGGCAGAGAGTCAAGATTTCCCTCAGAAGCCTGTGAAGGCTCTTCTACCGTAACAATGGTAGGCACTGTAACAATCCTATCGTGCACTCCTTGCTCAGTGTCCTTAGCAACATCAGATTCTACGGTAATGTTTTCCCCCATTGTGAGTAATAGAGGTGTGCTTGACTCTGTACATGGTGCCACGGCCCTTTGGCGAATTTCAATAATTTCATCCTGTTGAGAGGATGAAATTAGTAATAGTTCATCGGCCATTTCAATGTCCAAGTCCTGTTGGGAGGAAATGGATGGGCTAACAGATGCCTCAAGTAATAGGTTTCTTCTCTTCTTTGGTGGAGGCAGAGCTGTGGGATCACTCACATTATCACTTCTTCTATCAGCTCTTTTTGCCAACAACTTGCTTCTGGCTTTAGGTTTAGAGATTTGGTTAGACACAGTGTTTGGCTCTAAGACCTGGGATAGAGGCTGTGGTTCTACAACCTCTTGGTCTGACCTATCAGCCACTTGGACTCCAGAAATAGTTTGAGAGATAGAAGGCAATACCTGCTCCATTGATGCAGTAGCTGTACCTGAAGGAATAGATTGTTCCATTTGATGTTGATGTTCAGGGACAGGTACATCTTGAGGTTCAGGTTCAGGTGCATTCAAAAGTCGAGGAATGACAGGTAGATTTATGAAGTTAAACAAATATGGTGTAATATACACTGGCACATTTATCAACTTTCTATGTGTATCAAGGCTAGTGAATATTTTCTTGGTTTGCCTGCCTGATACCATAGGGTTGTCATTCCTAAAAACTGTTTGTTGACCAACAGGAACAAGATGATTAAATAACAAAGTTAAAAATCTAGGATAATAACATAGAACTTTCTTACCCTCATCAAAATCCCTTCTGGCCTTAACAATCCTGTTAATAGTAGTACTCCAAAGTAGGTTACCAATATTGATTCTACGGTTGTTAGCAACAGCATAACCAATAGTTTGTAACATAGAGGTGAGTAAGTGAAAATAACCTCTGGCTGAATTAGCAAATACCTTGGAGATCGTGTCGAAGAATGCATCCCATTGTTGAACCAGATTCCTTTTGCTCAGGTTGTTCATATCAATTGCTCCATGATAATTAATATCAATGAAGAATTGATAAAGTTGCTCACTGGTTGGAAATGGATCAAAATTATCCACCGGAAGACCCAATACGGTAGTAAGGGTTGATTCTGTCACGACATGGTGTGTACCATCAAAATCAAAAGAAAACGAGGTCAAGTCTTCAGACACCACAACTTCTGTGCAAATCAATCTCAGTGGTCCTATCTTAATTGGGGCTTCAATCGAGATGGCAGTTCGGATAATTGAATCGTCATTCAAAAATCGTATCCAAGGCCTAAATCGATCGTAGGGACAATCGTTCGGATTAAAATAGCCAACCAAATTATGTTTCATTATCTCAAAATTATCAGCCATTTTTAAACACAAAAACACACTTTAATTTTAAGAAAATTAAAACAATTCAAAAATTTTCAGAATTAATAATTAATTAAAATTAATTTAAAATTCGAATTAATTCAAAGTTGTCAGAAAAATCCCAAAAATTTATATGATATTCTCTTGATCACTGGGAGTCTCAATCTATTTTTAGAATTCTCAGAAAAAATCTAGAACTTTTAAAACACCTAAAACCCGATTCAACTTTTGAAAAATTGATTTTCAAAAACTTTAACAAAATTCGAAACTGATCGGTTCAAAAGAGAGGAAATCAAACGATCTATTCGAATCTGTTCTTGGATTTCAGTTTGATTGAGAAAAAAATTGAGCAGCAATTCAGTTGATATGTGTGTATATATCGTAAGTATATGCAGAGCTCTGTGTAAAGACATGAGAGTAGAGATTGTATTGCTGTTGTTTGAGATCTGTTTTTCTGTTTTTTGTTTTTTTTTAAGTACAAAACTACACTACAAGACAATCGGTTTGATTGTCTTGCCGATTGTCTTGGTAGTATAAACACTATCAAGACAATCGTTTACAATTCTGAAAAATAAAGAAAATGAAAACAAATTTTTTTTTTAATTTTTATTAAAATACATACTAACATTACAAGACAATCAGTTGATTGTCTTGCCGATTGTCTTGGTAGTATAAACACTATCAAGACAATCAATTATTTAACTGATTAATCAATAAATTAACACACATTTTTTTAATTTTGAAAATATAGAAAAACACTCCAAGACAATCAGTTGATTGTCTTGCCGATTGTCTTGGTAGTTCAAAACTATCAAGACAATCGTTTGTTTTGAGTAAAACAAAATAAAAACAGAATAAAAATCTGAAAAATATTTTATTATCAACAAAATAACCTTCCAAGACAATCTGTGGATTGTCTTGGCGATTGTCTTGATATTATAATCACAAACAAGACAATTAATTAAACTGCTAATAATAAGGTAATAAAATACAAATTAATGTGCATAATTAATCCAATTAAAATGCACTCTAATATATTATTAAAAATACTATAAATAAATATTTTACAGAAACATGGATTAACCTTTTTACGAAAACAAATATAAATAACAAAAGGACAAACACTACAAAACATTTAATAAAATAATTATTAAAATTGAAATAAATATCTACAAATATTCTAAAAAATACAGAAATATGAAGTATTAAATAATATGAATAAACAGAGTGAAAAATAACTAAACAAGCAAGAAAATCAGTTGGTAAAATAATTATACAAGTGATTTCAAACAACAAATATTCACATAATAATCACTTGCAAAATTATTAAAGATCAAATTTCAGATATTAACAGTATTAATTACTAGGACTGTTTAACATACCCAATTCACTAACAATTCTAGTGAATGAGGATTCATTAAGTGACTTAGTAAAAATATCTGCAGTTTGATCTCCAGAGCCTACAAATAGTAGTTCCACTGTACCATTCATTACATGCTCTCTAATAAAATGATAACTTATGTCAATGTGCTTTGTCCTTGAGTGCTGCACAGGATTGCTGGCGATTGCTATGGCACTTGTATTATCACATAAAATAGGGATATTTTCCAATACAATGCCATAGTCCATTAATTGATTTCTAATCCATAAGATCTGAGCACAACAGCTTCCAGCAGATATATATTCAGCTTCGGCTGTAGAGTTGGAAACTGTTTGCTATTTCTTACTGAACCAGGATACCAATCTTCCACCTAGGTATTGACAACTCCCAGATGTACTTTTCCTGTCTACAACACTTCCTGCATAGTCAGAATCTGTATATCCTACTAAAGTAAAACCAGATTCATTAGGGTACCAGATGCCTAAATTAGGCGTACCCTTTAGATATCTTAAGATTCTTTTGACAGCAGTGAGATGTATTTCTTTAGGGTTCGCTTGGAACCTTGCACACAAGCATGTGGCAAACATTATATCTGGTCTACTAGCAGTTAGGTAAAGCAAAGAGCCAATCATACCTCTATAGCCTGTGATATCTACCTTGGCAGAACTTTCACATAAACCAATTTTGACAACTGTAGTTGATGGTGTCTTTGCTGATGAGCACTCCTCCATGTGATATTTCTTGAGAAGTTCCTTGATGTACTTGGATTGACAAATAAATATTCCATCTTGTCTCTGACTTATTTGTAATCTAAGAAAGAATTTCAGTTCTCCCATCATGCTCATTTCAAACCTACCCTGCATTAACTTTGAAAACTTCTTGCATAGAAGCTCATTAGTAGACCCAAATATAATATCGTCCACATAGACTTGGACTAGTATTATATCATTCTTATGTCTTTTAGTGAAGAGCGTTTTGTCTATGACACCTCTTATAAAACCATTTTCTAATAGAAATTCAGAAAGAGTGTCATACCATTTTCTTGGGGCTTGCTTAAGACCATAGATAGCTTTGTAAAGAAAGTAGACATAGTCCAGATGATCTTGATCCTCAAAACCAGGGGGCTGTTCTACATACACTTCTTCATCTAGCTTACCATTCAGAAAGGCACTCTTGACATCCATTTGATAAACTTTGAATCTTGAATAGGATGCAAATGCCAAGAATATTCTGATGGCCTCAAGTCTTGCCACTGGAGCATAGGTCTCGTCATAATCAATGCCTTCAGCTTGAGAATAACCTTTAACTACCAGTCTTGCTTTGTTTCTTATCACAATGCCATCTTCATCTAGTTTGTTTCTGAATACCCATCTTGTGTCCACCACTTTTCTATCTTTAGGTCTGGGTACCAGCTTCCATACTTCTAGTTGCTTAAATTGATTGAGTTCATCTTGCATAGCAATCACCCAATCAGGATCAGATAGAGCTTCTTCTACTTTCTTAGGTTCCATGACAGACAGGAACCCAGAGTAGTTACATTGATTCTGATAAGCTCTTCTTGTTTTCATACCAACATCTGGATCACCAAGAATCAGCTCAAAAGGATGAGCTCTATTCCAAACAGTTTGTCTGGGAAGAATTGATCTTGATGATTCGCCTTGATCTTCAGTATGATGTTGAGTATGACTTGTTGACCCTTCATTATCTCCCCCTGAGTTGTTGCCAGTTTGACTTGTTGACGGTTCAAGAGTATCAGTGGTGTCTTGAAAATTATCATTGTTTTCACCAGCATCACCTTGATCATTACCACCAACATTTGGATTATTATTATTAGCAACAATGTCAGGTTGATTGTCATCATCTGAATCTGAGTCTGACATGTCATTAAACTTAAGCTTTTCAGATGGATCTTCATTTTGGATACTTGGGAGTTTTGTGTCATCAAATGTAACATTGACACTTTCCATAGTTTTCTGTTGATCAATAAGATACACCTTGTAGGCTCTTCTTGTATAACCAATAAATATTGCTTCATGTGCTTTTTCTTCAAATTTACCACCTTGATCATCTCCTTCTTTCAGCACAAAGCATTTTGTCCCAAATACATGGAAGTACTTGAGAGTTGGTTTCTTGTCATGTAGAGCTTCATATGGTGTCTTCATTAAGTCTTTATTGATAAGTGTTCGATTCTGGGTATAGCATGCAGTGTTGACAGCTTAAGCCCAAAAGCTCAATGGAAGCCTTGATTCACTTAGCATAGTACGTGCAGCTTCAATCAAGGTTCTATTCTTTCTTTCAACTACCCCATTTTGTTGAGGAGTTCTGGGAGCTGAGTACTGTCTAGTTATACCCTTTTCAGTGCAAAAGTCATTCAGAACTGCATTCTTGAACTCAGTTCTGTTGTCTGACCTTATAGCTCTAACTGGACGATTAGAATCTAGCTCAATTAACTTAATGTGATCAACTACCAGTTGTGGAGTTTCATCTTTTGAGTTCAGAAATAGTACCCATGTGAATTTTGAGAAATCATCAACAATCACTAGAGCATATCTTTTTCTTGACATGGACATCACACTAACTGGACCAAACAAATCCATATGGAGAAGTTGTAATGGTTCAGTTATTGATGATGTGTTAATGCTCCTGTGAGTTGCCCTTTTTAACTTTCCTTTTTGACAAGCATCACATAGACCTTCCTGAGTAAATTCAATCGAAGGTAAACCTCTCACCAATTCTCTTTTAACTAGAGAATTCATTGTTTTTAAGTTTAGGTGAGAAAGTTTCTTGTGCCATAACCAACTTTCATCAGTGGATGCCTTTGAATAAAAACATCTAATTTCTTCTGTGCTTCCAGAATTCATATTGGCTATGTACAAGTTTCATTTTCTTACTCCAGTCAACTGTGGCCTTTCATTTCTCTTGTGTGATATTAGACAATTCTTCTTGTTGAAATGAACTTCATAACCTTTGTCACAGAATTGACTAATACTGAGCAAATTGTGCTCAAGGCCGTTCACAAAAGAGACATCTTCAACGATAACATTTCCAGTTCTAATCTGCCATATCCATCAGTTTTACCTTTGCTGTTATCTCCAAAGGTAACGACTGGGCCGGCCTTCTCCACCACATTTGTCAGCAGGGCTCTATCTCCGGTCATATGCCTTGAACATCCACTGTCCAGAATCCACATGACTCGATCAACCTGTTTTAAACCCTGCAATGACAAATTGGTTAGACTTTCTTCGGAACCCAAATTTGATTGGGTCCGGAGTACTTAAAGAATTGACCTTTATCAGGTAAAGCAACACTTTTTATTTTAACAACATTTACTTCAGGTACTGGACATTTAACCCTATAAACAGCTTTAACTTGTTTTGGTTTCAGCTTGGGTAACCATGTCTTTACCATATCCTGAGAAGGACTTGGAGTCCTAATCTTAGAATTAGGTGATTTTTCAGTCCTGGATCTAACATGTTTATTTCTGCTCATATGCTGTCTAGGAGCATTCTTATCAACACATGCATGATTACTGTTAAAGTAAGCAGACATTATATTAAAAGCACAAGACATGCAATTAACAGCATTGCATTTCTTATGAGCAATATCAATAACAGGAATAGCATGCATGGTAGATATGTTGTTGCATTTATTCATGTTGTTACTTCTACTACTAGTTTTCAAGGAACTAGTAGACTCACCAACTCTTTCTGCTTTCTTAAACACAGTCTTTCTATCTTCATCATTTTTAACAACTTGATTACTTTCTAAGACTACGCCATTAGCTAAATCCTCAATGCGCATCTCTTCCTTAATGATTAAATATGTTTATCCAAAGGTTCTGCTATGGATGTCTTAAAGAGTGGGTTACTAACACCCTTAAGCACTAATGGTATACCCCTATCTACAGCACTGACACGATTAGGGGTAATAATGCTTTTTCGACCAATAGCTTCATTATAGTCAAACCCAATACCCACGGTTTGATTAATAACTTGTTGGTTAAACAACTCTTTAGCCACTTTACATGAATTAGAAGTAGCACTAACCCTTATTTCAAGCTCAGCTATTGTTTCATGTTGTTGAACCACTATCAACGCTAAAGACCTCTCAAGTTCTTTTAGAATTCTTATTTCTGATTTTTGTTTATCATGGCAATTTTGTACATCGTGTAATTCTGATAATTGATTACTAAGATCTGTATTTAAAAAATTGATCCTTTCAATCTCTCTATTAGCACAACCTAGTGAATCACTAAGTTGATAGATATATTGACTTTCAGTACATGATACCTCAGATGAAGTACCACTGGAGTTATCAGATTTTGCCATCAGGGCAAGATTGCCATACTCTTCATCTTCAGAGTCTGTATCATCCCAACTCTTTCCAGCAGCCACATAGGCTTTACCTGTCTTCTTCTTCTCAGATCCAAAGTCTTTTCTTTGGTTTTGTTTTGGCTTCTGACATTCAGTAGCGAAATGTCCAAGTTCATTACAGTTGTAGCATCTAATTTTACTTCTTTCAACTGTTCCAATTTTGTAACCTCCTCTGTTACTTGAGGATGAAGAACCTCCTCTCTAGAACCTGTTATAGTTAGATTTGTACCTGAACTTGGGATTCTTCCTGAATCTGAAGTTACTGAATTTCCTAACCAACAAAGCCATGGACTCATCTTCCAACTGATCTAGCTCTTCTAACGAATAGAAGTCTCCTTCATCTGGACTAGCATTCGTTTGACCAACTTCAACTTCAAGCTTGCCACTGTCAACACTACAAGATTGAATAACCTTATCTTCCACTTCCTGTTTGTTCTCAACAATAAGAGCTGTAGAAGTATTAGCAACTCTTCCTTTTCCATAAATCTCTTTTTGTTGAGATTGTTCCAGTTCATAGGTTTTTAAAACACCAAAGAGTCTTTCTACAGTAATTTCACTTAGATTCCTTGATTCTCTGATAGCTGTAATCCTATGTTCTAGATGGACAGGCATTGACAGTAGAAATTTTCTGTTGATCTCTTTCTGAGTGTAGTACTTGCCATGCATCTGTAAATTGTTGACAAGTTTGTTCTATCTTTCAAACACATCTTGAATACTTTCATTGGATGCTGATCGAAAGTGTTCATACTCAGAAGTCAGAATTTCTAGTCGATTCTCCCTAACTTCCTCTGTTCATTCACAGTTTCAATGGTTTCCCACATTTGCTTTGCAGTCTTGCAGTTAATCACATGACTGTACATTACAGAGTCTAGAGAATCTATTAAGATCAGTCTTAAATTAATGTCAAGTCCAGCTTCCTCTCTTTCAACAAGAGTGAATTCAGAAGAATCTTTGTGTACAAACCTTGCAGGGGCAATAACTTTTCCATCAGTGACAACTTCAGGAATTAATCCAAAAGGTATTATTGGTCCTTCTGATAAGACTTTCATGTATTTAGGATTTGCAACCTCGAGGAACATTAACATTTTGTTCTTCCACATATCATAACTGTTTTTGTCATATATGGGAATTTTCACAGTTCCAACTTTAGAAGACATGATGAATTTTTTAAGAGAGTTAAAAAATTCGGGGATGATTTTTAATCGAGTAAAATGGGATCTTTGATTTGTGTATCAATCAATCGGCTCGGATACCAATTGTTAGGTCCAATATGTTTGTAGAAGGGGGGGTTGAATACAAATAGTACTGTTTTATCGAAATTTGTCCGGATAATTTAATTTATATGTTGACAAATTTGAGCGGAATTAAATGAAACAAAATTCAAGTTGAATATAAAATTATATTAACTTGAGGGGTTTGTTACAAATACAGTACAAAATTTATATCTAGTTAATAAAAACAAATTAGAAAATTCGACATGAATTTTTCTAGATTTGTTAATAAAAATCAAGATATAGATTAGGAGTAAAAACTCGCTAATAGTACAAGAGTATCAAGTAAATCAGTTCTATCGGATCAGATATTAAAAATAAGATGAACTTGATTTTCTATATAATTTTTCTGCTTCTTGTGCTGTGTTCTTGATGAGAGAGAAGAGAGAATTCTTTTCTTGTATGTAAAATTTTGATCTGTGTTGTTTCTTGCTGATTGCTTCTGTCGAGATGTCTTGATATATATTAATCCCTGCATCTTTATCTTCAATTATAACTGTCAAGACAATCTTCAATACAATTTCTTCTTCCAAGACAATCAGTTTTGTACTGCCAAGACAATAGACAATACAATCGTCAAGACAATCAGGTTCTTCCAAGACAATCGGCAAGACAATCAAATACTGAGATCTTTGTCTTGCTTTATCAAAATTATCATTCTGTCTGACGCTTTTTCTTTTTGATCATTATCAAGACAATCAAATTGAACTGCCAAGACAATCGTCAAGACAATCAAATCAGATTTTTATTCTACTTTTGAAAAGCTTTTCAGACAATATCATTATCAAGACAATCGGCAAGACAATCAGAAATTGTCTTGCTTTATTGATTTCTTCTTCAATACAATCGGCAAGACAATCTCCTATTGTCTTGCTATTCTGATTTTAACCTTCAAGACAATCGGCAAGACAATCATGGATTGTCTTGCTAGTTCATTTTTCAGAATTAAATTAAAATTGATTAACAAATAATCATTTTAATTTATTCTTACTTAAATAATTAATCAGATTTAATTAATCTAATAATTAATTTAATTAAGGAATTAATTCAAGATGAATTAATTAATTAATTAAATTGACTACTTGATTTAAATTAATTAAACAAGAATAATTATATATCCTTGGATTGTCTTAATTCTTTTCTGAATCACTGAAAGTAATAAAGGAATACCACTGAATATTTTGTTGACGTTCCATGTACTGTCTGGTTCATGAACGACTAACTTCAATGACTGTCCTTTAATTTTCACATTAAAAAATGTGATTCAGTTTTCTTCTCATCTCTTTCTCCTTCTTGTACTTCACTGTATACTGTCTGAACCTGTCACTCTAGAAATCTCTGTCTTAGAAATAAATCCACTTCTTTGATGCTATACTGAGGCTTGATCAGCAATCTGAACTTCTTTCAGTGTAAAACATCAAAACTATAGATTGACTTTAGGGTTTTTCTTCTGACAAATAGTACCTCCTGAGATTCCTGTGACAGTTAAAGTTATTTACTTATTACAAACTAAGCTTAAGTTGAGTTGAGTCCTCGAACTACAAATAGGCTGTGTCATATGCCTTTCAGTTTTGTTGAGAATATGTCTGATGAGAACTCTGTTAAGAACATAGCAAGCTGTATTTACAGCTTCTGCCAAAAAATTCCTTGGCAACTTGCTTTCTTGAAGTATAGTCCTTGCTGTTTCTTGTAAAGACCTGTTCTTCCTTTCTACTACCCCGTTTTGTTGTGGAGTTCGGGGTGCTGAAAATTCATGAGAGATACCTCTATCTTTACAATAGGTGATGAACTCCTTTTGAAATTCACCTCCATGATCACTTCGAATCCCTACAAGTCTTGTATTCAACTTATTTTCAAGTAATTTGATTAGATTCTCAAATTCCTCAAAAGCACAATCTTTAGTTTTAAGAAACAATACCCATGTGAATCTAGAATAATCATCGACAATAACAAAGGCATATTGTTTACCTCCAATGCTTTTATATGCTTCTGGACCAAAAAGGTCTAGATGCAAAAGTTCTAAAGGTTTAGCAGATGATACCATGTTCTTTGATTTGTGAGGAGTTCGAATTTGTTTGCCTAATTGGCAAGCTAAACATGTATCTGTCTTTACATATTTCATTTTAGGTAACCCTCGAACTAAATTCTTTGAAATCAGCTTGCTGAGTTGATCCATATGAACATGTCCTAGCCTTCTATGCCATAGACTAGGAGATGTGTCAACTGCAGCTAAACAATAGGATGTTTTTTGCAACTCAAAATTCAATATATATATATATATATATATATATATATATATATTTCCTTCCCTTCTAGCGACTAGTGGGATTTTGTTAGTACCAAGATAGATAATACATTTTTCTTTATCAAAAACAACATTATGACCATCATCATATAATTGACTTATACTAAGCAAATTATACTTTAAACCTTGAACAAATTGAACTTTGTCAATTGAAAGCATGTTGTTACCGATTTTCCCTTTTCCAAGAATTTGAAGAGTTTTGCTATCACCAATTGTAACTTTTCCACCCTTCTTCTTTTTGAGAGTGATAAACTGAGACTCATCTCCACACATGTGCCTTGTACACCCGCTATCCAAAATCCATTCCTTTGAGTTTATCTTTGCGGCTAGGCATACCTATGACACAAATAAGAACAACTTATCCTTTTGGTACCCAAATCTTGTTGGGTCCAGTATGGTTAGTAGATAGAAAATATAAATCATGTAATTCAGATTTCTTGATCCATTTTTGAACCCATCTTGGTTCATAATTTCTGGTTTTTCTGCTTTTGTCAGCCTGATAACTGTAGGCTGTTTTCCCATTTCGGCAGGCTGATTTTGTCTGAGTTGTGCAGTGCTTAGCAAGATGTCCCTTCTTATGACACTTGCTACATATCTTCCAAGGCATTGCATAATCATAAGGGATTCCATAAGTTCCATTATACTGGAGAGCAATTTCTTTTGAAGTTGATGCTAATCCAACACCTTCCTTTTCTATCGGAACTGCAGCTTTCTTCATCATTGATATGAGAGTTTCTTCACCTTGAACAAATTTTCCCATTCCTTTGTTAAGCCTCTTTATCTCCTCCTCGAGTTCTTTTATTTTTTCAGCTTGTTGTATAACTTCCTGTGAAGCTTCTGTTTCTTCTTTCAGCTTGCTGATATGAATATCTTTGAATCCTATTTCATCATTCAGCTTGCTGATTTGAATTTCTCTGGTTTCTATATCAGCTTTCAGCTCGCTGAGTTGCTTGATTAGAACATCATTTCTTCTGAGTATTACCTTGTTGAGTCCTTCTAATTGAGTTATGCTATCCTTCAACCTTGTAATCATAGATTCATGTTCATCTAGAGCTTTTTCTTCCATTAAATCTCTGACTAATTTCTTAAGATGAGTATTTTTCTCTTTCAACTTGTTGTTCTCTGTCTTTACTTTGAGAAATTCTTCAGAAGATTCCTGCATAGTTAGTTTTTCTATAACATAAGTAGTAGGTAATGAATTAAATGAATTTACCTCACTGTTGTTATCATCTGAGTCTATTTTGTTGCTTTCCACTTCGGTGTTATCCTCTTCATCGAGACCAACCAAAGCTAAATTAACCATATCATCACTTGAGTCTTCTTCAGAGGTAGAGTCATCACTCCAAGTCATCAAAGCCTTGGATTTTCTTTTGTCCTTGAATCCAGCTTGCTGTTTTGACTTGTTCTTTACTTTGTAGCAATCTCTTCGATAGTGACCCTTTTTGCCACATTCAAAACACGTTTCTTCCTTGAATTCTTTTCTATTGTCCGAAGGATTTCCTTTAAATTTCTTCATTTGATTCTTCTTTTCAATAAGCCTTTTAATTCTCCTTGAAATGAGGGCTAAGTCCTCATCTGATTCTGACTCTCCTTCAGATTCCAGCTTGCTGTTTTGCGAATGAAGTGCCAAATTCTTCATCTTTGCAACTGGAGCTTGTGATGATCTGGATTGACTTGCATTTATTTTTGCTTCAAAGTGTTCAAGTTCAGCAAAAATAGCTAATGTATCCATAGTGTCAATTTGTGAGGAAGATTCCAACGCTGTTACCTTAGGTGAATAAGACCAAGGTACGGCACTTAATATTTTCATGTTAATTTCAGCTTGAGGTATTGATTTTCCAAGCAGTTTGAGACCATTCATTGTTTTCTGAAATCTTGCTTGACTTTGCCTTATAGTCTCATCTTCCTTGACAATAAAACTTCCAAACTCATTCATTAACGTACTAAGTTTAACTTTCTTCAATGTAGTCGAACCTTCATGATAAAGTTCCAACGTGTCCCACATCTCTTTGGCGGATTTGCATGAGGAGACTTTATCACTTTCACTTGCAGAAAGACCATTCATGATAGTATTCATTGCCCTGGTGTTGTAGCTTTCCTTGACCAATTCGGCATCAGTTAACTCATCAATGTCTTTCGGCTTGCTTTCTTTGTCAAGAAATATATACGGGCCTTTGTTGACAACTCTCCATTCTAGTGGTTCTTTTGATAGGTGCATCTTCATGCGATCTTTCCACCAGTTATAGTTTTCAGTTCCGAGCAGCAAAGGTGCACGGTGATTTGATGAACCGAGAGGATAATCATCAGCTATATCGATCGATACTTTTCCTGTTACAGAAAGATTAGTATACCAATGCTTTGATACCAATTGAAAACACACCTAGAGGGGGGTGAATAGGTGTATTATGGCTGTTACTGATTAACTGTTGAGTTTTAAAAACTTTTCCAAAAACGGCTTGCTGATATGACCTGACCAGTTAGAAACAGCAGGCTGAATTTGAAAATGAATGCAGTGCAGAATGTAAATGTGGAGAAAAATAAATGAACACAAGATCTTTTAGCCAGGTTCGACCCCTAATCCCCTATGGTCTACGTCCTGGTCCCTTACCAACTTGGCAAGAGAATATATTATTGATCACTATAAACCGATACAAGATCAACCAATATATCTCCCTTTACACCCAGCTGCTTACAATTTGGCTTGCTGAATTGCTGTGTTGAACTAACTCTCTAAGCAATACTTCCCAAGTATCCTTCTCTAGTCTAGTTCTACCCACCCAAAACCTTAAGCCAAAACTTGTACAGCAACTAATCTTTTACAACTTGAACAATACAAGGATTTGAATAAAATTACAACTCAACCTAAAGAACCCTCTGAAAATGTATAACCCAATGTGTGTGAGAGTTTGAGAGGTTTAAATGATTTAGCAAAGAAGGCTCAAAGTTGTGTATGTATATGATCTTGTTTTTGCACTTGTAATTGTTGTGTAAGAACTGATCAAGAGTGTTCCTTTTATAGGTGTTGTGACCAAAATCTGGCGTGGGTTAAATTTAGGCCCACTAGAGGATTAGGGTCCAGATCCATGAAGAGGATGAGTAATCTTTCAGGTTTCCGGAGGCCTACGGTAGCCCTAGGGGTTACCATGTACACTGTAGCACGGGGACACATGACTAAGGGTCTCAAGGCATCCCCTTGAGGATAACCTATAGCTATTACCAGTCATCCAGTAGAGCTTCCAGAGTAGCTCCCGTGATAGGGGTTACCGGAGGGGGTACCGGAGCCAGGCTACCGGGCGGTACCCCTAGCTTCCGCCAGAAGCCTGATTAGGCTGCCAATACAGATAAGGCACGCCTCCTATTTTTTAGGAATACGTCTATATCATCTAAAAACACTCTCAAACAGATAAACATTCAGTTATTTGAGGATATATGTCATATATACTTGATAAATGATACAAAAATCAAGATAAATACAAGAGATAATCATTCTATGTTACCTAAACTGCTTGGTAACCTGACTTTATACATCACACTCGATTATTATCAGAAATAACAGTCATTATCCCACTGGAGAGAGGATAACTCATCATGAACAAACAATCATATCATTCAAGAACTACATTCGGGCTTGATCCACTATAAATAGTGGTATGTAGGCAGTTTACGGGATCTTCTTCGACACTTTACACTCCTTGAGTAGCTAGAGCACGTGCACTCTTGTGTGACACAGTCAAATTAGGGTTCTTGGCTGGCCAACATTTGGTCCTTGAGCTCTTATCCCGTAGATTCAGCCCGATCCTTCCGAGGAACCACATCCCGTGTTCTTCGGTAACCCTAGTCGTGTGCCTTCCCGGGCGGCTAGCCATTAATCTTCAACCACGAGCCTTTCAGGGTGGTTGGACGATTCCTTGATTATTGGCGCTATTCCAGCACGAGGCCTCATAATTTGTTGTGCTAAAATCCTCCCACAACAATTGGCGCTAGAAGGAGGGGCCTCAAAAATCGTCATTTGGAGGAGATATGGCGAGTGACAATTCTGAAAGTGATAAAACACCGTCTCAGGATGGTAATGGGCGAAACAAAGGTGGTGATGATGTTAGTAACAAGGACATCATGGACTATCTGAAGACGATGAATGAAAGAGTCAACAACTTGGAAAAAGGTTCCGAGAAAATGAAAAAATGGCAAAGGAAGTGCAAGTCGAAGTCAAAAAAGAAGAATGTGACTCCGACAAGGCTGAACTTCGAGTCTGAGGACAACATTGAGGACAACACTGATCATGTCCCATCTGAAGAAGACGCAGAAGAGCCTGTGGAAGAAGAATATGAGGGTGACCAATCTGATGTCCCGGAAACTCAGGGTGCCGAAGGCTCACCCACCAGAAGTCTAAGTGTTTTTGATCGAGTTGGCAAAAAACTGACTAACAAAGACCTTCGTCACAAACTGATTCACACTGGAAGTAAAGATCGGAGAGATGGCAATGGGGGTTCCACAACTCAGGGTTCCCGAGAATGCCGAGAGAGGTCCCAAACGGTACCCCCAAAAAGCATTTCCAGGAGATCCAGATCTAATGGCAGAAGGAATTATAGGCAAAGCAGTCACTCTTCTTGGCATAGAAACAGGAGATCCCGCTCTACCGGAGTCCCTACCGGTGGGGGTACCGATCAGGATTCCGGCTCCCATCAAAGTTCAGTCCCTAGAAGAAGCAAGACAGCCAATGAAGATGATGATTCTGAAAGCGATACGCTTTCAGATGGTGAAAATGGACAGTTCAGGATGTCTGACTGGAAAAAAGCCTTGGAAAAGATCAAGGAGGAGAAAAAGTTTAAGTCCGGTATCACTGCCGGTTCCCCCTTTTCTGTGAAAGTGAAAAAGGCAGCCTTGCCAAGGTTCTTTAAGATGAATACTGACTTGAAATTCAATGGAAACTCAGATCCAGTTGAATACTTGAGCCGTTTTAATACGGAAATGGATGTATACCAGGTGGAGGACTTAGCAAGGTGTAGGCTATTGGCATCTACACTGACTGGAAATGCCCACCAATGGTTCAAAAGGCTAGCCGAAGGGTCTATCAAATCCTGGAGGAGGATGGGAGATCAGTTTATCTCTCAATTTAGGGCTACCGTGGCCTACGCCCCACCGGTGAATACTCTGGCTAATATCAAGCAAGAAACTCACGAGTCTTTAAGACAGTATTTCAAAAGATTTAATGAGCAAGTGCCAAAAGTGAAGAAGGCCTCTGATGAAACTCTGAAGAACTTCCTGATAGCCGGGGTAAGGCCTGGAACCGAGTTTTGGAAGGAATTGCAAACTGAGGAGCCCGGAACCCTGGCGGAATTTTACCAACAAGCAGAACGCCACAAAGTAATTGAGGAATCCATGGCAAAATTGTCCAAAGACTCTAGTTCTCGAGGTTGGAGCAGGAACAAAAGAAATCGTTCTTACAGCCCTAAAAGGGATTCGAACAAGAGGGCTTCCGGGAGTGGTACTGCCGGCTTAGGAGCCCCCCGGTATGATGACAAGACTGCCCCTATTGCTGTTAATGCAACTAAGGATAGAGTTTCTGCCAAGGACAGACTCACTCCAAAGGCGAATTTTCAGAAATACTCAGAGTATACTCCTTTGACTGTCCCAATCAGTCATATTCTCGAAGTGAATGAGAAGAATGGGCTATTCCGGAGGCCCTACCGGGCAGGGCCCCCAGGAGTGAAAGATCAAGGAAAGTACTGTGCATTCCACGAAGTAAATGGACACGAGACTGCTGATTGCATGCATTTGAAAGATCAAATTGAAGAGTTGATTAGAGGTGGATACCTGACTGAATTTGTAGCCCAAGAGGCTAAAAAATATAAAGAAGGAAGAGATAACAAGGACAAAGCTCCTGGAAACCAAGAAAGGTACCCCCCAAGTAAGGGCCGCCAAACCCCTAACTAATGTGTTCCACCTTGCAGAAAGGCCCCCTAAGCTGTTCAAAGGGGAAACCGCTGATATTTCCTTTACCGAGGAGGATGCCAAATGGGTTCACCACCCTCATAATGATGCTTTGGTGGTGACCGTGAGTATTGGTGGAATGAATGTGCACAGAGTGCTGGTTGATAATGGAAGCTCAGTAAATATCTTGGCATATACCACATTCCAGAAATTAGGACTTCTGGACAAAGAGTTACTGCCTACCAATAATGAGCTATATGGGTTTACCGGTAACCCAGTCCAAATCATGGGCAAGGTCAAATTACCCTTGACATTGGGTGTGGATCCCTGCAAGGCCACGCAAATGGCAGAATTCATGGTGGTAGATGAAGACATATCCCACAATGCAATTCTGGGTAGACCAACACTGAAAGATATGAGGGTGGTAACCTCAATATACCACTTCTCAATGAAGTTTCCTACACCAAATGGCATTGGGTGCGTGAAGGGATGTCAACATGAATCAAGGGAATGCTATAACAGAGCTGTTCAGGCTGCCGAGAAAGCAGACAAACCTATTCAAGTTGAAGAAAAGGCTGATGGAGAAGCCTTATTGAGAAGCCATGGGCATGAGCCACAGAAGTTTGAAAGAGCGTCTTGTAATGCCATCATGATAGTGGAATTGCCAGATGAACCTACTGAAGAGGTTCCTAATTTTCGGGGGGTAGTACCACCACAAAGCTTGTTGTTGGAAGCTGCCGAAAAAAATGATGAAATTCATAACATTTCACTGGAAGGCATAGTAAAAAGTGCCTCAGATGATGATCTAGATGGAGAAATGCTAGAGAATGAGAGCCAGGGAGTGGAGAGAGGACTCCCGGTTGAGATTGACATTGATCCCAGGATGCCCGGTACCCTGGAAAAGGCAGGGGCTGCCGAGGATACTATCCCTATACTAGTGGATGCTGAAGATCCTAGTAAAATCTTGAAAATCGGGCAACAGCTAGATAAAAATACAAGAGAAAGGTTGACTACTTTCCTTAAAAGCAACCTTGATGTGTTTACATGGTGTCATTCTGACATGGTGGGGATTGACCCGAAAGTCATGTGCCATCATTTGAACATCGACCCTGAGAGAAGGGGTATCCGGCAGAAGAGAAGGCCTGTCAGTGGTGAAAGGGCTACCGCCCTCCAGGAAGAAGTAGACCGGTTATTGAAGGCTGGTTTGATCAAAGAATCCTTCTATCCAACATGGCTAGCAAACCCAGTACTGGTCCGGAAGCCTAATGGGAAATGGAGGACATGTGTTGACTTTACTGATCTAAATAAGGCATGCCCTAAGGATAGCTTCCCGCTACCCAGAATTGATCAACTGGTGGATGCCACGGCAGGCCATGCTTTGCTAAGTTTCATGGATGCCTACTCCGGATATAACCAGATACCGATGTTTGAACCGGACCAGGAGCATACCAGCTTCATAACTGATAGGGGACTGTACTGTTATGTGGGGATGCCGTTTGGGCTATTGAATGCCGGGGCTACCTATCAGAGGCTGGTAAACATGATGTTTAAGGAACAGATTGGTAAGACTATGGAAGTCTATGTTGATGATATGTTGGTCAAATCAAAGGTGGCAGCCGACCATGTGTTGCACCTATCTGAGATGTTTGATATCCTAAGGAAGTACCGGATGAAGCTGAACCCCCAAAAGTGTGTTTTTGGGGTGGAGTCTGGAAAATTTCTTGGATTCATTGTGAACCACAGAGGGATTGAGGCAAACCCTGCCAAAATAGAAGCATTGCTGGAACTGAGGTCCCCAAGGAATGTAAAAGAAGTCCAAGGGCTTACCGGAAGGGTAGCAGCCCTAAATAGATTCGTATCTCGGTCTTCCGACAAATGCAAGGAGTTTTTCAAGGCTATCAAGAAGGGTCAAAACTTTGAATGGACCCCGGAATGTGAGGAAGCCTTCAAGAAACTAAAAGAACAGCTGGGAAGCCCACCATTGCTCTCCAAACCCTTGGAAGGTGAGGTACTCATTTTATATTTAGCTGTTTCTGAATACTCTATAAGTGCTGTGTTGATTCGGGAGGAAGAACAAGTACAATACCCGGTATACTATGTGAGCAAAAGGCTGCTGGATGCGGAAACCCGGTATCCCAGCATGGAAAAGCTAGCATATGCTCTAATATTGGCTTCCAGGAAGCTAAGGCCTTACTTTCAGGCCCATAAAATTGAAGTTAGAACATCCTTCCCGCTGAGGCAAGTGATGCACAAGCTGGAAGCCTCCGGTAGAATGATGAAATGGGCTGTCGAGCTAGGACAGTTTGAAATAGATTACAAACCCCGAACTGCTATTAAAGGCCAAGCACTGGCCGATTTCTTACTGGAGTTTCCTCCTGATTTTGAGGTTACCGGAGAAGATTGTACCCCGGTATCCCCAGTTACCGAAGGGGATGCCGAAAGCCCCCAATTATGGTGGAACCTGTATGTTGATGGTGCAGTAAATAATAATGGGGGAGGTGCAGGAATAGAGTTGGTAAGCCCAGAGGGGCACCGAATTCAGAGTGCCATACACTTTGGCTTCAGGGCTACCAACAATGATGCAGAGTATGATGCCTTGATTGCTGGCTTGAAACTGGCTCTGGAAATGAAGGTAGAATACCTAAATGTGTTTAGTGACTCCATGCTGATTGTGTGGCAAATTAAAGGAAGCTTCCAGAGTCGAGGCCCCCGCACTGAACTCTACATGAAGTATGCCCAAGAACTTATCAGTAGGTTCAAATTGCTAAATCTGAATCAAATCCCAAGGGTGGAAAATGCCAATGCTGATGCCCTTGCCAAGTTGGGATCCCAAAAAGAAGCTGTCCTGTTAGGGGTAATACCCCTTGAAGTGCAACTCCAACCAAGTATCCATCGAGAGGAGACTATGGAAATAGATTCTTCAATGGATAGCCAATGGACAACCCCAATACGTGAGTATATCACCAAGGGGACACTTCCGGAGGACAAAGATGAAGCTCGGAAACTCAAATATAAGGCTGCCCGTTATGTGATCTATGATGGCATCCTATACAAGAGGGGATTTAATCAACCTCTACTTAAGTGCATATCTGGAAATGAATGTGAATACATCCTAAGGGAAATTCATGAAGGCATTTGTGGCAACCACTTGGGGGGTACCTCCCTGGCCCACAAAATTCTCCGACAGGGCTATTACTGGCCTACCATGAAAACTGATGCTTATGACTTTGCTAAAGCTTGTGATCAATGCCAAAGGTTTGCTAACTTTAATAGCAACCCAGCTGTGGAACTAAGACCCATTGGAAGCCCCTGGCCCTTTGCAATATGGGGGATTGACCTGATTGGGGAGCTTCCCAAAGGCAGAGGTGGTGTGAAATATGCCGTGGTAGCCGTTGACTACTTTACCAAGTGGGCAGAGGCAGAACCCCTAGCTACCATCACTGCTGGTAAGCTGAAGGAATTTGTTAAACGAGCCATTATATATAGATACGGGGTACCGTACAAGCTAATCTCAGACAATGGCAAGCAATTTGATAGTAGAGAAATGAGAAGTCTATGTGAGGACTTGGAGATAAAGAAAGATTTTTCAGCCGTTTGCCACCCCCAAAGCAATGGGCAGACGGAAGCTGTGAATAAAATCATCAAGCACACTCTAAAAGCTAAGTTGGAAGATAAAAAGGGAAATTGGCCAGAGGAGCTTCCAATGGTCTTGTGGTCTTACAACACCACTCCCAGGTCCACAACCGGAGAGTCTCCCTTTGTTCTAACCTATGGCTGTGAAGCTATGGTCCCAGTGGAAGTCGGGACAGGGTCCTACCGGAGGGACAATTTCAGTCAAGAATCAAATGAAATACATCAGAGGCTGGCCCTTGACATGGTAGAGGAAAACCGGGCTACCGCCCAGCTGAAACTCGCGGCTTACCAGCAGAGGACCCGCAAATACTATAACAACAAGGTACGCCCTCGACCCCTCAAGGTTGGCGACCTAGTATTGAGAAGAATGATGCCCAATATGCGGGTTCCCGGGCACGGAGCCTTTGGAGCAAACTGGGAAGGGCCTTACAAAATAAAGTCTATCTTTTGGGAAGGCACTTACCACCTTGAAGACATGGATGGGAACACTATTCCCCGTGCTTGGAATGCCGAGCACCTAAAAAAGTACTATCAGTAAGACTCTTTTCAGAGCAAACGTAGGCCTCTTTCAGGCTTAGGATGAATAAAGGCAACCTACTAGTTGTGGTTGCACCATTTCCCTTTCAGTTCTTAGGATTTCATGATTTTCAATAGATGCCCGGGGGGTAGTGGATGCACACCCCGTCTGGATGAAATTTGATGTATTCGTACTATTTGATTTTCAGTAAAAGTAGAAGTTGATTGTTTTCTTTTACATTTACCACTTATAAATATTTTCAGAAATATATGTAAGACCTACAAGCATAGTTCTACATGGCAGCTAGGCTACCATCCAGAACTAGGGGGGTAGTAGTGGATACACCTCTCAGCTTAACAGGTTGAAATTATCAGAATTTCAAATTTTTGCCATTTCCAGACATGTACGGAACCTTGAGTGGTTCACATGGCTTACTTGGTTATCAGGGCATGTATGGAACCCTGTTCGGCATACATGGTTCCCTTCATTACTTGGGCTTGTGTGGTAACCTGATTGGCACACTTGGATCCCTTCAATACCAGACATGTACGGAACCTTGAGTGGTTCACATGGCTTACTTGGTTATCAGGGCATGTATGGAACCCTGTTCGGCATACATGGTTCCCTTCATTACTTGGGCTTGTGTGGTACCCTGGTCGACCCACTTGGATCCCTTCAATACCAGACATGTACGGAACCTTGAGTGGTTCACATGGCTTACTTGGTTATCAGGGCATGTATGGAACCCTGTTCGGCATACATGGTTCCCTTCATTACTTGGGCTTGTGTGGTACCCTGGTCGACCCACTTGGATCCCTTCAATACCAGACATGTACGGAACCTTGAGTGGTTCACATGGCTTACTTGGTTATCAGGGCATGTATGGAACCCTGTTCGGCATACATGGTTCCCTTCATTACTTGGGCTTGTGTGGTAACCTGATTGGCACACTTGGATCCCTTCAATACCAGACATGTACGGAACCTTGAGTGGTTCACATGGCTTACTTGGTTATCAGGGCATGAATGGAACCCTGTTCGGCATATATGGTTCCCTTTACTATTTGGGCTTGTGTGGTACCCTGGTCGACCCACTTGGATCCCTTCATTACAAGACATCTTTGCAGGATTGGCCTACATGGCATCACCACACATGATTTATTAAATGACTGGGACTCCCGGAACAAAGGTTTCCAGGCTAAGCCTCCGGTACCCAGGCTACCGGATAGGGGCTACCGGCCACGGGGCTCCCGGAGTCAGGTTCCTGCCTTCGGGCTTCCAAATGCTATAGGGATACCGGACGGTACCCCCACACCCACAGTGACAACCAAGCAGACAAAGGTACAAGTAGTCTATCAGTTCTATGGCCACCTATCCAGGTATGTGTTGCCATATTTACTCTTGTACTCTTCTATACTGCGATACCATTCTATCGTTCTTATCTTGATTCATGATTTAATATCTATTTAATCAACATATATATGACATATATCCTCTGAAAATTTGTACAAACTTATTTTAGAATTAGAGAGGAGAATCATTTTACCGGATAGAATTCGATGGTGGTGTTTAGTTATGCACTGTTTTGAGTTATCGTAGTACCTTTCTTACTTAGCATATTGGTACCCTAGAGAATGAGTACTATGGGTGTTCGACGGGTAAGGATTTTTAAGTCCAAGTTGGTTCTCGTTGCATAATCAGAAATGATGCGACAATCATACCTACTACATAAAAAACCAGATAATAAGATAAACACGCATTACGAAAGCAAATTCAAAAGTACCAGGCCCGAGGCCATAAGACAAACAAAGTTGAAAGATTAAATCCTTACATCTGTGGAGCGTTATAGGAGCCCACCCCCTTAGTTAAAACTATAGAGTTTGTAAACCAACAAAATATGAGTTCAAGATAATAAGGATGATTTAGGGAGATTGCTTAGGCAGAAGGAGCGTCTTTGACAGCGTCTGAGCTAGGGGAGTCCTCGACAGGGTCATTCTTTTTTGAAGAATTCCATGGAGCAACCTCAACCGTGAGTGCGGGAGCCTCAACCATAGTTTCAGGAGTGGGGATGAATTCGGCAGTGCCCTTCTGTGTAACCGGAGGTGTAGTCGCAATATGGCGCCCGGCAGCCCCAGCCTTCGTTGCTTCAGCTTTGAATTTCTCTACTTGGTTCACTGCATCCTCACCTAGGAGCGACCAATCTAAATCTGGCATCACCTCCCAGGTGGCCTTCAAATAATCATTAACTCCCTTTGAAAAACCAGTGTTGTACCTTTCTGGGAGGGCTTCCTTCAACTTCTTTACTGAAGCCTGCAACATGTCTACCTGCAAGGTCAGCTCCTTCACTGTGGTAGCATGGGCTACCGTCCTTTCCTCTTTCTCCGTGTTTTGACTAGCAACCAGCTTAGCCAACCTGTCCTTCTCCCTAGTTAACTCGGACAAATCCACCTTCAACTTTTTACCAGCATCGAGCAGCTTCTTCTTTTCTTCCTCCATGGCTTGCCTATCCAACTTTAACTGCTTAATCTCATCCCGAAGCCTCATATCCCCACGGGTAGCCAATGCTAATTGGTTGGAGAGCCTGAGTTGATGGAAGAAACTCTCACCTGATGAGAACAACATAGATTTTGCAGCATCAGAGGATCTCTGCCTGGCCCATCCAGTGATAATCTCCATGGGAATCTGGCCCCCAGACATTTGAAAGAACTGCTCAACATCACCCGCGGGGGTACCCTGCTGTGATACCTTAGCCTTCTTCGAGGATCTAGTCTCGGGAGTGGATTTCGAACCTCCGGCAACCTGAGAAAGTCTTCGCTTCTCGGCTGCAGACAGCTCAGTCTTAACAGACATGGAGGCAGGGAATCGAGAGACTGGAGTGGCGGCAATAGGGGTCTCCAACATCATTAACTCATCCTCAGGAAATAAGTCTTCATATTTTTCAGACGGCTTGATGAACGATGGCACTGATCCTGACATACCTGAAAAGATGAGACATTTATAGGTTAAGAGACCGCAATATATGTATCTATATGCAATCGCAAGGTAAAACAGCAGATACTATAAGATCAAATAACATAAAGGATCGTAAAGGAATAAACAATGATAGGTAAAAGTGAACCACGTGTGTGAAAACAGCTATGAGCATGGGAAGCGGAAGCTTGGGTCACCAGAGTCGTAGGAGACGGAAGCCTTACCAATCTCCTCGGATTGCCGCTCGGCACCCTGGGTTTCCAGTTCCCCCAGCTGTCCTCCTTCTACCTCGTCTCCCGGGATGGGGAGTAAGGGAGCCGCAGGCCTAGAAAACCCTAATCTCTCAAGGGTTTCCGATGTTAACAAGCTTTCACCATCACCCAATGAAGCAGCAAGTTTCATGACTTTCTTGGCCCTTTTCTCTTCAATTCCATCTAAAGAAGTTTGCACTGGGATCCCTAGGGGACATAGTACAGAAGATGAAGATTTAAACCTATGGTATAGTAAAGGGAATCACGAAAGGATTTAGGCAACAAAAGGCTTACCAGGGGTCAAGTTAAACTCCGTGTTAACTCCTTCACAATCGTAGCAGTACAGGAACTGCTCTAGCCAGTCATACATACCTTTCTTATTTCCCTTTATACACTTTCCTTGCCTATTATTCCAAGCAGTGAGGTAAAAAACACCAACCTTCCTTCCGACATCCTTTAATTGATAAAAATAACCTAACTCCATAGCAGTAAGGGCAACGGAGAAAGCTTGGTCATACAAAATATACATACACGCGGCAACCCGGAAAGAATTGGGTGTCAATTGCATGGGAGCTATCTCGTAAAAGTTCAACAAATCTATAAAAAACGGATGCATTGGAAAAGAAAACCCTAGTTTGAAATAAGAAGTCGATACAATAGCATTGGGGATGGATTGATCTGCTTCGAAATTGTCGAACCTGTGACACCGTTCGCCAGCACAGGGTAGTACAAGGTGGCAACCTGGATTGCAAATTTCCAGCAACCTGGCCAATCTATCAGCATTCATGGTAGAGTCCTGGCCCTCACAAGCAGGAACATTGGAAGCCGGGACATGTGGCTTGCGTTCGACTTCTGATGGTAACTCAATATCACCCTCCCCCTCTATCGCATCATCATTACTGAAGGATAGACGATTACCTCTTAACTGTAATTCATCTATCATTCTTTCCCCCTCATCGGTGTTAGAACTGATATCAACCCTCTCTACTTCTTCACCACCAGAGTTGGAGGAACCAGCCTCTGTGAGGAAGCCAGGGTACCGGTTGACGATCTCAGCAGATAGAGGATTGACTACCTCCACCCGAGAACGTGTTCGGGAGCTAACTGATGGCCTGGATTGGAGCAAAGGTTGAGAGAGCAAAAGATCATTGAGATGGGTGGACCCTGAATCAGACGGTTCCCCAGACACAGGTGACAAGTAACCTAAACATTGGGAAGACTCCCTCGATGCCGATGAGAAAGACATCTGCAACCACAAAAGGAGGGAGCAGATTAGTGAAGACGATTGAAGTCTAAACAAAAATTGTGGACCGAAGAAGATAACGGTTCTTGATGGCTGACCTAGAGAAACCCAGGGTATAATAGGGTTACCAGTCCAAAGACGAAAAATTAGGACTCGGGGGGTGGCTATTAGTGTGGCATCCTAACCTAGTGACTCCGGTAATTACTAAACGGAACAAGAAGAGGAATACGGAGAAAAAAGGCATTACAGACATGCCCAAACAAATGAGTTACACGACCAAGCATATTTAAAACAACGATATTCATTGAAAACAAGCATCGAACAGGCGAGGTACATGCCTAGAGATAGTAAAGGGGATAGCCGGAGTACCGACCACTCCGACCCACATCGCAAGATAAAAACTTAAACATGCATCTATCAGTTGAGATGTAAATGCACAGATCTAGCATGGCTAAGATTGAAGAGATACAAAAGCAAACATATGAAAGATACAATCAGAGGCTTACTTGAGATTTTTATCAAATAAAGAAGGTAAATTGTGGTCATTGGACACTTACTTGAGTATCCGGGAGAGTCGAATCGACGGAAGTGTAGATGATTAAGCCTTCGCCGGAGAGATCTCGTCGGAACCTTTTGACCAACCTTTGCACACTTGAGAAAACGTCTTGTGAAGATGAAAAGAAAAATAAAAAGCCTAAGAGTGTTAATATATTAAAACAAAGAGAAAATAGGCACAACCGCTGCTGAGTGAATGTGGCACAGGAAATGAGGCCTGGGGGGGGAAGCGTGTTGACACGGGAAATGAACCGCTTTTATCTTATCAAGAAAGAAAAGTGGAGTTCCAATTTAAATTACCCTCTCTTGATAATTATCTCTTTACTTACTAAGGATAAACGAGCTTATTTGAAATTTAAACGAATTAGCTAGGAACCTTTTATTTTTATGGATTCATAATTCAGGCTTCCGTAGCCCAGATACAAGAGATTTCCAGATAAATACTCACATTATTCCTAGCGCCTAAAATCCTGAATTCTTAATGTCTACACACCCTGTCATATTGAGCTAACGAGAGTGTAAAGATATAGATTTTTGCAGAGGATACAAGAAAACGGCACCCTGTGAATATTAGGTTCCCCTTGCACACAGTACTTCAGGGAACCGGGGGGTAGTTGTTGTGACCAAAATCTGGCGTGGGTTAAATTTAGGCCCACTAGAGGATTAGGGTCCAGATCCATGAAGAGGATGAGTAATCTGTCAGGTTTCCGGAGGCCTACGGTAGCCCTAGGGGTTACCATGTACACTGTAGCACGGGGACACATGACTAAGGGTCTCAAGGCATCCCCTTGAGGATAACCTATAGCTATTACCAGTCATCCAGTAGAGCTTCCAGAGTAGCTCCCGTGATAGGGGTTACCGGAGGGGGTACCGGAGCCAGGCTACCGGGCGGTACCCCTAGCTTCCGCCGGAAGCCTGATTAGGCTGCCAATACAGATAAGGCACGCCTCCTATTTTTTAGGAATACGTCTATATCATCTAAAAACACTCTCAAACAGATAAACATTCAGTTATTTGAGGATATATGTCATATATACTTGATAAATGATACAAAAATCAAGATAAATACAAGAGATAATCATTCTATGTTACCTAAACTGCTTGGTAACCTGACTTTATACATCACACTCGATTATTATCAGAAATAACAGTCATTATCCCACTGGAGAGAGGATAACTCATCATGAACAAACAATCATATCATTCAAGAACTACATTCGGGCTTGATCCACTATAAATAGTGGTATGTAGGCAGTTTACGGGATCTTCTTCGACACTTTACACTCCTTGAGTAGCTAGAGCACGTGCACTCTTGTGTGACACAGTCAAATTAGGGTTCTTGGCTGGCCAACATTTGGTCCTTGAGCTCTTATCCCGTAGATTCAGCCCGATCCTTCCGAGGAACCACATCCCGTGTTCTTCGGTAACCCTAGTCGTGTGCCTTCCCGGGCGGCTAGCCATTAATCTTCAACCACGAGCCTTTCCGGGTGGTTGGACGATTCCTTGATTATTGGCGCTATTCCAGCACGAGGCCTCATAATTTGTTGTGCTAAAATCCTCCCACAACAATAGGTAAACAAGATTTGATTTGGGATATAGTCTTCTTGAGGCTCCTTGGATTTTAATTAATTGGATCATAATTCAAGAGCATTATGAAAGGAGAAAATGGAGGAGCCAAGGAGGAGCTGTTGTTTTCTCAGTTGTGTGGAGCGTATGTGATAGCAATGATGAAAGGAAAAGAAATGTGAGTGTGTTTGGTATAGTTGATTAAATAAGGAAAAGTGTATCCTTATTTAAAGGTAAAGAATATTTTGTCTCCCACTTGTCTTTAGGTGAATATATCTGTGTTTTATGAGTTTGTATAATTCAGAGGATCCCTAACAATATTCCTAATCATACATAGCAGATTGCTCCTTGAAAATCGAATGACCTCTTGAATTCTGTACTTTCTGTTGCCCAGAAACAGCTTGCTGAAATTGTACTGAATGTGAATTCAGCTTACTGAAATATGTACAATGCTCCAAAACAGCTTGCTGAAATACATCTGTTAGACTGACTGAAATAATCCTGTACATCTTAACTTAGCTTGCTGAATTGATAATTAACAAGTAATACAGCTTGCTAAATATAATCATCAAAACATAAGGGTTACAATTTTCACTTAAGCATTTTCACAAACAATCTTCTACACATTCTCTTCTCTCACAATTTCTAAACTGTTCTAATGGCATCTAAGACTTTTGTTGCTCAGGGATTATCTTTTGTTCCTAACAACTATGCAGCACCACTAAACAATGATAAAGCTCCAGAATTGTTTCATTTGATTCAGAACTTCCTAAGGGATTCTGAAATAGGTCAAGCTCTTGTTCAACCAACAAAACTCTCTGCCACATAGATCTCTACTTTCTGGCGAAACTCTGTTTATGATGATGGTGGAGAGAATGGGACTCCATCCATTGTGTTTACTCATGAAGACCAAGAGTTTGTAATCACTCCTGCAACTGTTCGAGATGTTATGGATTTTGACACTCACACCTCATACGCTGTGGCTGGTGAGAATGAACTGAAGGAAATGTTATAGCAACTGCGGTTTTCTGCCCCTTTGGATAAGCTCGGTAATGTTAAAAGGCCAGGGCTCAGGAAAGAGTGGAGCTTTTTCTTTGACTGCATCACTAAAGCATTCGGGAAGAAAGTCACCAACTAGGATGCAATTCCCACTGATAGTCTTCAAATCGGGTATTCTCTTCTCAATGGGAGTAACTTTGATTTTGGTAGACTAGTTCTTATGAATCTAGGTGAAAAACTAGTAGAGTCTAATATAACTGTCTATTTCTCAAGTTTTGTCAAAGTTTTTTCTCTGCTTGTTTGCCTAATGTGGAAATCTCTGATGAGGATGTCATTCAACCCTTTCAAGTCCATAATAGAATGTTCTCTGACTTGATAAACAAAGATGCCAACAAGGATCAAGTTCCAGAGTTTATTTTTCCTCTTGCCCTCAGAAACTTTCTCAATCAACCACAGGAACCACAAGCACCAGCACCTGAACCTGTACTTGAACCTCTACAGCCAAATCCTCAACCCACAAACACTAAACCTCACATAACCCTAAACACTGAACCAACCTCTAAACCCACATCTACATCCACTCCATCCACTATTGCTACTACTCCACAACCTCAATCTCCATCTCAACCACAACCTCAACCTCAACCACAATCCAAACCAAGAAAGCCAAGGAAACACAAGGCTATAAGACCACCACGAAAGCACAGGAGTGCTGAAGCTCCTAGGCCAAAGAGAGCTAGAAAGGAAAGAGCAAACAGACCTCCATCTCCATCTACTCTAGATGATTCTATCTTAGAAGAAGAAAGAACAGAAGGGTTTCAAGTTAAAAGGAGGAGACTGATTATTGATGAGTCTGATGAAGAAGTGAATCTTGAAGCTCCAGAGGATATCTCTAAGGAGACTCCTGCTGTTGAGACAACTATTAACTCAGAACCTACTATAGCAGAACCTGAACTCAGAGTTGATGAACCAGTACTTGCTGAGGTTCTAGTTGAAAATGATGATAGAACTGAGTTACCTGAAATGGAAGACTTTGATGAAAACTTCATGTCATTCTCTGTTGAAGTTGAAGATCCTATTCCACCACCCATGGCTGCAAACTCTGCTGAAACTGGTGTTGCAGATCAACCTACTGTGGTGCTAGAAGAAACAAAGGTTGCATCTCACACAGAGTTATTCTCTGATACACATCAAATCTCAGACCATGGTGAGGAAATTGATCAGTCTGCTAAATCTGTTTCATCTGATATTGTCAAGACAAACTTTGCCAATCCAGAAAAACAGGTTGCTCAAGAAGAACCTATTCCTGCATTTAATGAAGAAACTGCCTCAGTTGCAGATGCTGATGATTCTGAAAATGATTCTTCTAAGGAAGTGAGTGCAGAAGCTGGATCTGCTCCAAATGTTGAGGTTCAGGCTGATGGACTGAAAACAGGGGAGAAGTCAGACTTTGTTGGACCTTCTGCAAGAGAAATTGAAGATGATTACATAGTAAAACAAATTGCAGACTGGTACAAGGAAGATTGCATATTTCCTATTTGAAGAGCAGCTACTTTTCTCAGGGATAATTCTAAGAAGATTTCGAATCCAGACATTCTGACATGCTTACAAGGCACAGTGATTCAGGTTAAGGCCTTGAATCATAGATTTAATGAAAATCAGAAGTCCATTATAGATCTGAGAAATGAAGTTGTAAGTAGAGAGATGACTCTACAGAGAGACAACAACAAAATGTTTCAAAATTTCTCAAAAGCTCAAGAGACTGTACTTCAGAGATTGGGTGAAGTTGAAGCAAATCAGTCTGTCATGTCTGCTAAAATTGATTCCATTGCTACCTCCTTGGAACTGATTACATTTATACTTATTCCTGATGATGTCAAAAAGGGGGAGAGAGTTGCTAAGTCAAAATGCAAGTCTGCTCAAACTCTGATCAGAAAGGATGATGCTGGAAATGGAGGAGCAAGTAATAAAGGCAAGGGTAAAGCTGAAGAAAGTCAAACTCTTAAATGTAGCAAGTCTTCTAAATCACAGTTTGCTAGAATAAACACTGATACTCAAGGTAATTCAAAGACCAAGAGTTTGGTATTAACTTCTAATCCACAGACTGATGAGGAGTGGCTGCTAAGATGTTTTTTGAAGAGAATGAAAAGGGAGTTACACTTGCAGATGTTCAAGCTCAAGAGAAAATGTTTCTAGCAGAACATCAGAAAGCTTTGAAATCTGGGAAGTCTAAGAAAAATGAGAAAGCTGCTAAGCTTGTTCTTAAAGGCATTGAAATCAAAGAACAAGTTGGTGCTGATCAAAGGATTCAGGTATCCAGAAAACCAACAGATGCAGATTCTAAGAAAAAGCTGAAAGGCATTGCTGAAGAAGAAAGAATTTCGAAGAAGGCAAGTACAACCTCTATTTTTACAAAAGTTGTACAGAAAAAAGAAAACACAACCTCTGTTGCTACACAAGTTGTGTCTAAACCTCTATCTTCTCAGTTGAAGTCAGTCTTTGGCAAAGGAACACTTCATGATCCAAATCTAGTACCTGGAGCTCCTATGGATTTTACTGATGGAAGAGCGTTATCTGGTAAGATTGGAAACAATAAAGCTGGTCTAGGATCACACAGAGATAAAAGCCAACATACTGGTCTTAGAGATCCTTCTTCACTGGCTGTTCCAGGTCGTGGTGTCACTCAAGAGAGTTTAGAGAGACTGGAATCAGTACAGTTAGTTTATCAGAAGAGTTTAAAGAAAGATTTTCTCTTATACTTTATGGCTGATGGGACAGTATTTAAAATTGGTGAGAATGATACTGGTTTGAAATATTGGGAAGAATTAGAATATGTTCTGTATCTTTTCAAGGTGAATAATCGAAGGACTCAATCAGTTGCAAATGTGTTCAGACAGAAAATGCTTCAAAATTTGGCAATTAGAGGAATGAAGTATAACAGCAGATATGTTCCTAAGTACAGAGACTGGAATGGAAATATCATTGAAATGAAGAAGGGTACTGCAAAGCTGAAGACTGATCTGGGAATCACAGTTCTTCAACTCACAGTCAGAGGAAGTAAAATATATCAGACTGGGAAATGATATGAGGAGGAACAAAATCTACGATCTAAGATCTGCTATTTATCAGACTGATGAGAGTGATCCTCAGTTGAGAGAGATCAAGGAAGCTATGAAGATTGAACTTGAAAATGCAGAGAGAAGATTGCTTATAGACTATCTCAGAGCAACACCAGATCTTGAGGAGATTAGAGATTGAAGTCTGTAAGAATTTTCTTGTTTTCTGTAGATTTTTGTTAAGTAGAAGCTTAAACTCTGTTTGTATATTTAACACTGTGTTTGTTTATTTTTTTTGACATCATCAATTACTGTTAACTTGTGCATTTTTACTAATGAACAAGTTGGGGGAGATTGTTAAATATAATTGATATGGTTAATATAAGTGTTTAAGTTTTACAGGGAAAAACAGAGTTTAATTTGAAATTGGAAGTAGTCAGAGTTTAGTTAAACTCTGACAATTGGAAGCTCAACAGAGTTTGCTATACGCTGACAAGAGGAAGCAGCTAACCTCTGTTGAACAGAAGCGTTTGCTGGTCAGTAACAGAATTATTGTAGATAATTATGGAAGCAATATCTTTGAAGATTGGATAGCTGTCAAAGGAAGTCGTGTAGCAATCATAATTGATAATATTTGTATAGCTGATTTATAAGAGAATCAATTATCGATTGTACGTAGCTGTATATTTTATAAATACAGTTAGGTTAACCCTAGAAGGGTATCGATCGTGTAACACAATACCTTTTCATTGTAACCTAAGAAGCTCTCTGTGATATTTTACATCACTGAGAGAGGAGTTAATTCCAAACAGTTTTTAAAATCTTTTAAGAACTTATTGTTATTCTCTCATACTTATTTGATTATAATTGTGTACTCGGCCTAACAAATACCTGGTACCAAAAACCAGAATATGAATCGTTTCATGTTCTCGTTCCACTCCCATCTCTATTTAACACATTGAGACCTTGTCCATTGTTACTTTAACCCTTCTTCTCTCCTATAACTCAAAAACCCTTCATAGAAAACACTTTAACAAAAAGATGTCTAACCTTACCATCAAAGAAAAGAATCTCCATCTCGTAGAGAAGAGAGATATCTTCAGCTATACTCGTGAAGAGTTTGATGCCTTCGACTGGGAAAGGCAACTTGAAACTTTGTGGTTGCAGATGGATGCCGGTCTTGAAGAGATCGAGAGAGAAAGACCTGCAAAAGTGATTGACATCGATGCTGCCCTCCAAGAAACATTCGCATGGCTTTCCTCTAAGGCATCCTCATCCAACTCCATCAACCATTGTTAACGAATATGTCAGCAAAAATAACCTTATCCCTTTCGACTTCCACCCAAACAAAGTGGCAAAGATGGGATCTGGTATGGCTGTTAACAATGGAGTGATTTGGACTTTATTTTCCTGTTGAATAGATTAGTAGATAGAGAAAACAAGAATATTCGATGTATACATGTAATATCTTTCTTATTATCAATGAAAAACCCTGTTTCTAATCTTATTCAATGTTTCTTTGCTTTTTATGTTGTTGAACTGTTCTTCATAGATTTGGATCAGATAAATAATCATGAAAACTAATTAAAGTAATCATATTATTAACAAGTTCATTAACAATAGCCATAAGTAAATCAGGAAGACGAAACAGAAAAGGAGTATTTAGATTAAAAAAAAAACAGTACTGATAAATGAACCGTCGCATCAGTATTCGATGTTTGACTAGAGTCAGGATTGACTTTTCATCAGGATTCGATATGCATTAGGATCTGAAGATTATCAGTATTTGATCTCCCTATGTTCTCAGTAACTTCCATAGTTTACCATTCCCAATTCATTTACCAACTTTGTAAATGTAGCTTCAGGAAGTGGCTTGGTGAATATATCAGCTAGCTGTTGATCAGTAGGAACAAAGTGTAGCTCAATTGTCCCTTCCATTACTTGCTCTCTTATAAAATGATACCTGATACTGATATGCTTAGTAAGAGAATGTTGTACTGGATTTCCTGTCATAGCAATAGCACTTTGGTTATCACAATAGATAGGTATTTTTGAATATGACAAACCATAGTCCATTAGCTGATTTCTCATCCACATAATCTGAGCACAACAGCTTCCAGCAGCAATGTACTCAGCTTCTGCAGTTGATGTAGAGATAGACTTTTACTTTTTACTAAACCAAGAAACAAGTCTTCCTCCAAGAAACTGACAACTGTCTGAAGTACTCTTCATGTCTATTTTGCAGCCTGCAAAATCAGCATCTGAGTATCCACATAAACTAAAATCAGATTCTCTAGCATACCAAAGGCCAAGAGATGGAGTGCCTTTCAAGTATCTGAAAATCCTTTTGACTGCAATGAGATGTGGTTCTCTAGGATTTGCCTGAAATCTTGCACATAGACAGGTTGCATACATGATATCTGGTCTACTAGCAGTTAGATACAAAAGTGAGCCAATCATACCTCTGTAGTTAGTTACATCTACCTCAATACCTTGATCAGGATCAAGCTTAGTAGCTGTAGCTATGGGATTGGAAGCAGTAGCACTGTCTTGCATGTTAAACTTTTTCAATAAATTCTTTGTGTATTTTGATTGATTGATAAAAATCCCATCATCAGTCTGTTTAACTTGCAGACCTAAGAAATAGCTCATTCGTAACACCCCCAAATCTGGGGTCCGGGATCCGGTCGTTACGGTCTCTATTTCTGTCCACAATACTTGAACTTACTTCAATATAAAATAAATTACATCTTTATGACCCAACACAACAATATAAAACACATCCGTTATAGTCTCAGAGATGAAATCAGAGTAACAGTCAAATTTTATTAATCACATTTTGAGTTCTTACAACCTAAAAGAATTACAATATAAATACATACTCTTTGCCATCCATTTACATAAGTCATACAAGCCCATATACTTGGTACTGAAAGAATGAATCTATCCTACCAATAGCTTCCTCTTCAGCTCTGGTAGTCTCATCGTCCTCGTCAGCGTCGAGTGCGCCTTGTACGAGTCATCTGGTCTAGCTGTTGTTGTGATATAATAATAAAGCAAGGGTGAGCAATAACCCACCAACAACAATGTATAACTGAACAATAATATATAACAGTTCAAAATTATCTTTCAAACCATATGCCATGCATTTACGGAAATGATGCCAGTATAACATAAACGATGAAGTTACAAGGTAAGCAAAAGTACTTTCAATTTTGAACAATTCTCAACCCTGTCAACAAGAGTGATACTTCATGTTGCAGACAATAAATAAATTTGGATGATGAACTAATGCTGGAGTATTCACCGCGCCCACGGTTCCAATCCTTACGATGATCAGTCGTAGATTGTACAGCTCAAATTAGTTTTACTACCGGTAGAACGAAGAGCTGACGGATTTACTTGTCTACCGCCCTGTTAGATCTCCCCGGCCAACGATTGGGCCAAATGGGATGGACCGGCGCTACTCGGCCTCTTACACAACTCCTAGTTCGAATAGAATCATTAACTTTGAACGTAAAGTTCGTCCCCCTTTCCCCAAGTATAATACTTGTTGATAAGACTCCACAAAGTAGTCGTATCTAGTTGGAAAGGAAAATTCACCAATATTTCCCAAGCTGCTGCTTGTTAATGGATACCAACTTGTTCCAACACTCTTACCTCTCGAATGATGAGAAGGTACATAAAGATTCAATAGATGAGTAGCAACCAAGTTGCGAATGAAAAGAATAGTTTCAAAAGATTTATGACCAGGAAGTCAACAAGATAAATAACATTTCTCAAGTAAGGTTCCCCTATAATATGGAAGTTTGAGCGAGCATTTAAATCCTTTTAAGATAGATTTAAATGGAAAATAAAGAGTTGGGAACCTTTCCTTGATAAAATAGTCATAAAAAGACTCCGAAATATTTTACATAATATCTGAAGGTGGAAGATAATCTTTGAATAATATAATCATTTTAAAACTAGTTTAAAAGAATTAAATAAATATTCAAATAATACTTATTAAATCATAAGTATTTAAAGAATATTTTTAATATAAAATATTACTCGTCAATAATCCTCGAATAAATATGCATAATTATTCACTAAATAAATCAACCATTAAATGAATATTTGAAATAATATTCATTAAGAAAATAGAGCTTCAAATGAATATTTTAAAATAATATTCATTAAATAAATAGAACTTCAAATGAATATTTTAAAGTAATATTCATTGAGTAAATAAAATCTTAAACGAATATTCGATGGTAATATTCATTTAATGAATAGAATTCCAAATGAATATCAAAATAATATTCATTAAATAATCAACTCTAAATGAATATTCGAAACTAACATTCTTTTAATACCTCTCGACTGGGATAATACGCAAATAACATTCCTCGAAAGATTTCCAAGTAATTGATACTTTATGGAAATATAAATAATGTTTAATAATAACATTCCTCAAGATAAATAATAATCTGCCGTTGGAATTCCTCCGGGTTTCCACGACTATTTATATATCTCAAAATACCGACTCCCGGTCTATATTTAAGAATGAATATCATATGCCCTTCGCTAAGGCTCTTACCAAAACAATCCGGCTTATAACTGATAATTCGTATTTAGTCTATAAGCCAATATCAATTCAGGGAACAAGTATCATAATATAATTTGATAATTGGCATGCATGCTATGGCATATGTATCAGAAACAACAGATATACATATTATCACAACAACAGTTCCAAGGTATTCGAAACTTGCCTGGTACTCGGGTGTGGGTAGAGATAGCGTGTCCTGGGTCTGCTCGACGAACTATAAACAATCAGAACATTCGAGATTAACCACTTAACACCTTTTAAAAGTCTAAGTATAAACTTCACTTAAGTCGAAACACGTTTTCAAGTTATCTCGTTATGCACCCTTTTGTGTAACTCTTTTTGTCACCGATACGGTCCGACATTTGTTCGTTATTAAGACATGTCATCAAACTTAGACTTGGTATATACTTAAATCGTATAAGTTCTAAGGTTGGTCGTTTACGAACCAAGATTATACCTCGAGTTTTATCGCCCATTTTCTAAGTGAATTTCCAAAGTTATAACCAAGTGTACTTTTAAGGGTTCGTTCGTGCTTAACTTTGATTCAAACTTTTTTATAAAATCGGAAAACGATCCGTTTGACATGAGGTTTTCTCCCACACCTTCCTTATGATATCTATTATTTAATTACCATGATTTGCCACAGCATAACTCATTTTAAGAAGGTTCATTTTCCGTTACGAACTTGCTTTTATGGTTTCGAACCACTTTTAGTAATTTGACCATAATTCCTAAACCGTAAATTAGAATGTTTCTATTTTCACGCCAAAACGATCTATGGCTCGAGAACTATAAGGACATGTCATATAATCAACCAGGTCATGAAATTATACCAACTGTTATGAACGGATTCTTAAGGTCTAACGAAAATCGGGCATTATGACGGCTATAAATCGATCGTTTCCAAATTTACCACAATCAAACCAAGCCACGGCATCCATACAACTTATACACATGCTATTCATCTCAACAAGTCCATGAATATTACATTTCACCATCATGTGCATCATTTTACTTAAATCACTAAACCACTAACTAAGCATGCTTATAACATCACCATAATCATAACTAAGTTAAAATCCATCAAGAACATGCATAATCTCAAAGTAAGGCTATGGGTTTCATGAGTTCCATACCTTCCTTGGTGTGTGTAAGACCTTACTAAGCTTTGAATAATCCTTGTACAACCTTAAGCAAGCTTAGATCATCCAAGAAATCAAGAAAAACAAAGTTAGTTTCTTGAAAGTTACTATTCACCCTAAACTTGTAAAAATCATAGAAAATCGAAAAATAAGAATTTGGCTCTCAAATTTTTACCACATCTTGGTCTCTTCATAAGCTTTGATTTGAGTCCTAGTTAATCAAATTTGAATCTTCCTAGCTAGGGTTTTGAGCCCCCTTTTTCCGTTGGACCGAAACTGTCAAGACAGGGCAGTTTGGTTTCTTCAACTTGGGGGAGGTATTTGACTAGGCTACACTCCTTTGTTGGCCATTAAATTTTGAACGAATCTTACCTATGGAGTGGAGAAGCTATGGTTAAAATTTGGTGATTTTAGAATGGGTAGAAGTGGAGATATGAAGTTTTCTTTCCTTGATGCTCCTGCTGGGCAGTTTGAAGAAAATGGAGTGATGGAGTTGCTTGGCTTGTTTCTTGATCTAATCTCTTTAATTATTGTGTTGTATGGATAATATCTAGCCTAAAGCCACTTTATTAAAGTGATTAGGTCATGGGTGATGCAATTGCAAAGGACAAGTGTTGCATTCTTATGGTTTTTAAGCTAAGTACTTGGTTTGCTTGCTAATTGTTCTAGTTCCCTTGTCACTAGCTTGGTTACTTGCTCTTATCCTCTTGCACGTTCATGCACCGTGGCTTTCTGCTTGCTCTTTTGTCCGGTTATTGCTTAATTCGTTGATCTTTCGGAGGAATATCTCGAAGATTTCTAGTTAGGGTTTCACCGGAAACCGTCTTAATATTTATACTATCATTCTCCATTCTCTTTAATAATTCTTGAACCTATATTCCTTAAATCCTTTCAATAATTCCTTAAGTCTTTCAGTGTCCAGGGAAATCTCGGGGAAAATAAAAGTGCCATATTTCAGAATCCGATAACTTTTACATACACTCTTTTTCCCCTTGGATCATTAATACGAACTCAGAAATCCGTTCCGGGTACTTCTATATAGTTTCGTCTAATAATATTCATAATTCCACCAAAACACTATTCATCAGTTATTCATTCTTTATTCCTTATAATTAGAAATAAGGTTCTTGTTCTCTTTTGAGCATTCCTTAACCCTTTTACGGAACCACTGGACTTATAACAGATATCGATTTGGATGACATGAGAATAATCTTCCTCTTTGGAATTTAGTATATCTTTCTTTCCAGGAGATAGATTATTCTAATCTAAGTTGGCAACCTATTGCATTCTTCGTGGCATATAAACATTGGAACCCATATCCATTAAATATTCATTCATCGGAACCACTGCCACATTATGCAATAGGTTGCCAACTTAGACTAGAATAATCTATCTCCTGGAAAGAAAGATATAGTAAATTCTAAAGAGGAAGGTTATTCTCATGTCATCCAAATCGATATCTATTGTAAGTCCAGTGGTTCCGTAAAAGGGTTAAGGAATGCTCAAAAGAGAACAAGGACCTTATTTCTAATTATAAGGAATAAAGAAAGAATAAGTGATTAATAGTGTTTTGGTGGAATTAGGAATATTATTAGACGACACTATATAGAAGTACCCGGAACGGATTTCTGAGTTCGTATTAATGATCCAAGGGGAAAAAGAGTGTATGTAAAAGTTATCGGATTCTGAAATATGGCACTTTTATTTTCCCCGAGATTTCCAGGACATTGAAAGACTTAAGGAATTATTGAAAGGATTTAAGGAATATAGGTTCAAGAATTATTAAAGAGAATGGAGAATGATAGTATAAAAAATAATCAATATTAAGACGATTTTATCCGGATAAATAAGGATTTTCGGGTATTTTGGAATAAAATCTGTTTTTGATCTTTTGGCATGGTTTTTGGCAAGGCAAATTGATTATAAATATTGAACAAATATATCAAGAGTATTTGAGAGTAAAACACTTAAGAATAACATGCTTTTAAATAATTTGAGCAATTAAGGTACGTAAAAACAATGTTTGAAAATTCTCGATATACGTGCCTTTAGCCGATGCCTAAATCTTTTGACATAAATAACCTAGAATATAAAATACCATCAACTTGATATTTTTATCCTAAGACAATGTCTAAAATGTGTCGTAAAACATCTTTGGGATGGGTTTGACCATTTTGACTTGATACCAGAAAATGTCGTCTCCGGGGGAGGATTCTAAGTGGAATCCTAAATCTAAGTTAATTTCATTTTTATTTTGACAAATACCAAAACCTAAAGGAGCGAAAGCTATGACTCTATCAATCTTCCCCTTTTTGGTATTTGTCAAAACTAATCGTGAAAATTAAATATATGTGTGCGAACTACTTCCCCTAAGCGTATGCATGGTACAAAATAAAAATTTGGGGTTACTTCCCCTAAATATATGCACACCATCATACACAAGCATATAACACACAATCATCATTTAAGCACATAAGAGTTTTGAGTTAGAATTTTACCCCATGTGATAAGTGTCGGTACTTATCACAAAATTCCGTTTTCTCTTTTCTGCAAAAACAAGGTTAGCACAAGCAAATAGTAATTTTCATTTTATATTCCCGTAGAATATTCTCTTCCCCTTTTGACATAATGCCAAAAAGTGAAATTGATATTGAGGGAGGGAACAAGGGAAGAGGATTTAGGTGATAAAATCCTAATTATTACAAGAATTTCCACCAACTCCTTATTTCTCCGAACCAGTCGATCTTCCCAAATCTTCACATGTGGGACTGGTTTTTAAATAAATTACATATTTTGAAGACCTAGTCTAGAAATACATAATTAATCTCCCATTTTTACAAGATAATTAAGAAATACAACTTGTTGAGTTCATCTCGTAAAACGGTGTATCCATCATTCCGTATTGATAGGTCCCGTAAAATACTTCCATTTGTGAATGTGGACCGTGGAATGGATATATTTGATCTTTAAAAGATCAAAATTTTCTGCAGATAATATTCATATTGTTAGAAAGATTTTTCAAATATACTTGTAACAATTGAATTTAAAAGAGTTTGAACAAGATTTCGAAATTATGAGATATGAGTTTTGAATTTTTGAGCCAAAATTCGAATCTTGAGCAATATTCAAAAACTCCTTATGCCTTATTCCATATATTTCTGCAAAATTTTACTCGAAATCGTTAGAAAATGTAATCGTGATATTCAGAATTAAATCCCAGTTAACAGCATGAATCATGGTCTAGATAACATCAAATTAAAAGTTTCCACTTAAATTCCTATTTAGATAACTAAACATGTTAAGAATCTAAGAGCATGCAGATTAAAAATAACCAAATGTATAGTTTTACAAACTGTACAAAAATCCTCAACCTCGAATGTATAGTTTTACAACCATACAAAAACCTGCATCACATGTTAAAGTAGTTCTGCTAGAGAGAACACTACAAAGTTGAATTCGAATTGCACATTGTAAAGAAAAAAATAAGTCATCTAGCTGCAAATTTGTCCAAGCTAGTTGAGAGAAGTAGAGATCTTTCTTTATCCTGCAAATAGAAATCCAAGTTAGAGGCAAGATTATCAAAACATCAAAGGAATCATTACATGTGACTTAAACATGCAGTTTGTGTAGGGAAGGGAAGGACTGAGCTCATGATTCACATCATTGCTCTCTACAAGGCAAATTGTTAGAACTCCATATACAGATAGAATAAATTATAAAGTGCATAGAGATAGAAAGTGCAAACAGTGCTTCAATGCAGTGGAGAACCAAATCAGACAAGGCTCAAATCCAAGGAAAAATCCAAGCACCAAAACTGCAAACACCAATAATGACACAAAAGGCTAAGGTCAAGTGCAGAATTCATCTTATCTTAAGATAAGTGATTTATAGTGGTCATATATGCTAAAGGACTTCATTTAAGAAGTTTAGGAAATATCTGGCTATCAGCTGAGTGATATATGATAATATCATGGCTTAATCATGTCAGTGAAGTTTTGTTTATCAACATCTTTTTAGCCACCCATGTTTGAAGAGGGGACCTGCCAAACAAATGAAGAAAAACCATGTTAGTAGGGTTTCTTTTGCAAGTATCAAAAGCCATCAGCAGTCTCATCTTGCTCAAATTATTGAGTCATGAGACTGGCATCATTTGGCATCTCACCCCATTCCTTAGGATATCACAAATTAAGCCAAAGAGATATAAACCATCTCAAACAGTCTGCAAGGGTTAGACAAAGTACAAAAATGCATGTAGTCTAAACGTGACTCGTTCATCCTGGGTTCAGATCAATGATTCTCTAAGGGAATCCAGGCAGTCCATGGAATCAGCAGTATAGTGAGGTCCAAGTGTCCTAAGTATGAAATGATATAGATCTAAATAGATAGTACTTAAGAAAAATGAAGTCAGACTAAAATATAAGTACTACATTCATCATTCAACAACCAAGGTACAAAAGTCCTAGCATCACAACTGCAACCATTTTGGTAATGGCACCCATAACAACACAAAGAAGACTACATAGATAATGAGCTTGATAAGATAGGCACTTAACAGGTAGTGCTAATATAACAAAATCTATCAAGCATACAACACACATAAACTAGTCAATAGTTTCCATAGTATCTGATTTCATAACATCATCAAACATGGCATCACAAGACATAATAGGGTTTCCAGCAGTATCTCCTTTTCCAACATCGCACTCTTTTGCATCAACTTCCACAATTTCAATATCAATGGGCTCAATGACAACAATGGGAGGCTGTTTAGTAGGAGTGTTCATGTTGATTTGGAACTGAACCAACTGAGACAGGTTATTTTCCACAACAGACACCCTTTGCATAACAGAGCTCAACACTGACATCACTATGTCCACTTTCTCAAGTAACTGGGTGAACCTTCCATTCAAAGCAATGAACTCATTTTCCAAGTCCTTGAACTTGGTCTCAAGTTCTTCACATTGAGTAGAGAGTTTCACAAAAGCAGTGAAAGAAGCAAGCAATTGAGCTGAGTTATCAGAAGCAGAGACAGGTGGATTCATAGGAGGATTCATAGCATCATTCACATTAGGCACAAAAACAATGTTTTCAACAGGTAAAGCAACAGGAACAGCAGCAGGCATATCAGCGTTCACATTCACAGGCACATCATCATTCAAAGGAGCAAAAGCTAAAGTGATTCTAGTAGACCTATCTGAGACAGTATTGGACACATGGAAGAAAGGAGGCATGTTGGTGTCAAACTTAAAGTGTTTAAAGACCTGAGTTAGCAATAAACCATAAGGCATATACCCACTTTTTGTTGCAGAAATCATTTTTGAAATGTTCATGTAAGCAAGACTGAAGTCCACCTTTTGACTCACAATCTTGTACTTGAGTTTTAGTTCAACAAAAGACATAAGTTTTCCAGAATTTTGAGAAGGAAAATAGTTTTCTCGAATGATTTGAGCTAAAGTTTGATACATTGGGGTAAAATGCTCATAGTTAATGCCATTTGCAGATTCAAACACATAAGCAGGAACATCATAACCACAAAACACAGACAAGTAAAGCCTTTTCTCCTCACAGTTGAAGACAAAAGTCTTTGAAATGTCTATAGGTCTCATAGCCATAGCAGAAGAGTGAATCTTGAGTGCCCTTCCTAACACAATGTGATCAACAAGAATAGGACTCCCATTGACTACAGAGGTTATGTAGAGAACTCCATTCACCCCACTCCCAACTCCCATATTACAATAAAACTCAGCAACAAAGTTTGGTAAGACTCTTCTAGTAAGGAAAGACAGGAGGGTATCCCACTTAGCATGTTGAAATTTAGAAAGCAAGTCAGACTCTCTGGACAACTGAATCAAACAACCAGGTAACATTTTGGACTTAGCAAACCTATTATGTGCAGAGGTGGAGATAAACATGGGTGGTGAGTGTTTGAGCTTCTTTTTCTTGTTTTTAGTGCTATCAGAAGTGCTAAACAAGTTAAGTGTAGTGTCAACTGGTGTAGAAGACATGGTGTATGAAAGCAAGTACTTATAGCAAGAAAAATAAGAGGGGAAATAATTACATGGAGCATGCAAAAATACAGCAGAGAAACACACTCTTAAATATCCATAAACACACATATTTTCAAGTACATGAACAGTAATGAACAGTAGACCACAGTACTAAACAGTACACAGGTACACTGACAAAGGACAAAGCATAGTACAGACACAGTGTACAAAACTGAGCAAAAGTACTAAAGCAAGTCAAGGTACAGGCCAAAAGCTGTAATTTGGATTTATCTAACAAGGTCAGCCACCAAACCACAACAGATAGTACACACATGCCACATTCCATACCTCAAAATAGTAACCACATTTAATGCAAAGTAAGAGATCTGAGCAACTAAGGCAAGATGTTTGTTCAAACAATTATAGTTTAAACAAAGAAGGTCATATCAAGCTGCTAAAAACATATAAGCAATGTACCATAAATCTTTCCAAAGATATGATCAATATACAGATCAGGATTTATACATGTAAAGATATATGAATCATCATTACAAAATGTTTAAGGCCAACTAGAAGCAAACCGAGAATGACTAGACATACATGTAATTCCCATATATACATATAGCAAGAGTGAACTAAACAATGAACTAGTAGTTGAATCACTGGATTAGGTACAAGATAATCATGACACTGCAAGTAATACCATGCTCATGCAGATTGCTCAAGCAAATCCACACAAATAAGCAAGTAACCATACTCAAATAAACCATGATTGGACAAGTAACAATTTACGTAAGCTACTCGGGCACAAAGATAAGACAAGCATACAAGCTATATTCTACTCAATAGAATACAATGCACGAAGAGAGTTCCACATCTCTCAACCACACACCATAAGTGATAGATATACCAAGTAACTCCACACTCAAACCAATGCCACTCAATATTCATTTTAAGATTTAATCAAGCAAGTAGAGATACACACAGCAGGGCAATGTTCTAAGCACATTATGCAAGTATGACTAAGTGGAATATCAAGCCAATACAGTAATCAAGCATACATCCACTGAATGATAAATAAAATGTAATAATATCATTATTCATACTTAGCACAGAATCAACATTTAACCAAGTTCATCATCTTATACATACTACTCATATCAAGCTTGGTATTTAGACTTAAACAATCATGTAACTACATTCATAGTCTCAAATACATAACTAATGGTCACATAATTCAATTAAGTAGTAAGATACAAAGGTTAAGAAAGAATGCACCTTGATTGTGGTGGTAATACAACAGTTTAATATCCAAACACGCATACAATGTACAAACAGTAAAGCATACGCAATAATCAGAGTAAACTACCGAGTTCAACCACCTGACTCACTGAGTTCCGGTGAGTCGCCATCGAGTCAAGTAAGAAAACAGTTAGTATTAATAGATAATCACTTACTCTGCCTGCAAAACATAGAAATTAGATCAAATAGTTCATAAAATTAGCGAATTGAATCAAAAATCACAATTAGGGTTTAGAGAATTTGATCTCCAACCAAGGGACTTTTGATATATGATTATTAAGACATCATAATCAACAAGAATCTGATGAGAATCGATCGAAAAATCGATGAATTCATCTTGAATTGAAAGAGACGATTCTAGGGTTTTGAGAATCGCTAATCTGGGACTAGAATGAGTGAAATAAGAAACAAGATAGACGTAATCGAGGCTGGTGAACACGAATATGGTCTCATATTTAGTAAAAGAACAAAGATGAGGTCGGAGAATTGAAATCGCCGGTTGAGAGGGGAGAGAGAAAAAGAGGCGTGAGAGAGATTGATACAGTAGGATTAGGAATTAGGGGAATGAAAATATAAATATTTTCGAAGTGAACGGCTTAGATGAAACCAATAATTGATCCAATGGCCCTGATTAACCCTGAATGAATCAAATTTTGTGAAAATAAAACTGAGTTTTGCAAATCAATTTTACTTAGATAAATTACATCTTATTTTTACAAAATAAATCTGTAAAAATAGATAAAAATTCATAAAAATTCCACAAAAATTTTTAGAGTGATTAGAAAAATGAGATTCAAAATTTTTAAAATTTAAAACTTAATTTTAAACACATTTTAAATAGTTTCCATCTTTTTGCCCGAGTTTTGAAACATTATGTATTTCAAGGCCATGCAAAACTTAAACTAATTAAAATTTATTTTTATTTTATTTGAAATTTTTCAACTTGGTTTTTAGCCAAGATAAAAACATTAATTCTATAATATCTATTTTTAATCAAATTTATTGTAGAGAAATCTGAATTTTCGAGTACCGAAGTTCTCTAGAAAATCCGTTCATACTATACGCTTGATTGTCTTAACTAGAAAAATCAAGTGATGTGTATTTCAAATAAAATCTTGAATTAAATATAGAAATCAACTATATTTAATTATTGTGGGCATTCTAACATTCCTAAAAGCAACCTTAATTTAGCGAATCTTTCGGAATGCAATGCCTTCGTGAATATGTCGGCGACATTATTTTCCGTATCAATGTGCACCATTGATATATCACCTTTGTTGACATGATCACGTAAGAAGTGATGTCGTATATCTATATGTTTAGTACGAGAGTGAGATACCGTATTTTTGCTTAAATCAATCACACTCGTATTATCGCACAATATAGATATAACATTAAATTTAATCATATAGTCGGCTAATGTTTGTTTCATCCATAAAATTTGAGCACAACATTTTGCCACCTCTATATATTCGGCTTCCGCGGTAGATAAAGAAACTGAGTTTTGTTTCTTCGAAAACCAAGAAACTAAACATCCACCGAGGAATTGACAAGTACCACTTGTGCTTTTTCTATTGATTAAGTGACCCGCATAATCCGAGTCGGAAAAGCACATTAAGTCGAATGGTAATCCTTTCGGATACCAAGACCAAGTTCCGTGGTCCCTTTAAGATATCTAAATATCCGTTTAACCACGGATAAGTGAGATTCTTTAGGTGCCACTTGAAATCGAGCACATTTGTAAACGCTATATTGAATATCCGGTCTACTTGCGGTGATATAAAGTAAACTTCCAATCATACCACGATATTTCTTTATATCAACCGAATTTCCGATAGCATCCGCAACTAATTTCTCCGAGGGAGATATAGGAGTACTAAGGGGTTTAGCATTTTCCATCTCAAATTTCTTAAGAATTTCTTTGCAATATTTCGTTTGAGATATATGAATGCCTTCGTTAGATTGCTTAATTTGCAAACCTAAGAAGAAATTTAGTTCCCCCATCATGCTCATTTTGAATTCTTTACTCATTATTTCCGAAAATTCGTTACATAGTGATTCTTTAGTTGAACCAAAGATAATATCATCTACGTAAATTTGAACGAGCAAGATATCATCACCTTCATACTTCGTAAATAGAGTAGTGTCGGCAATTCCCATTTTAAAACCACTAGCAATTAGGAATTTTCTTAACCGCTCATACCAAGCTCTAGGAGCTTGTTTTAGTCCGTATCAGGCTTTATGAAGTTTATACACATATTCCGGATGTTCTAAATCTTCAAATCCCGGCGGTTGTCTTACATACACTTCTTCTTCTAAGGCACCATTTAGGAAAGCCGATTTAACATCCATTTGATAGACTTTGAATCCTTTATGACAAGCGAAAGCTAGGAACATTCGAATTGCTTCGAGTCTAGCTACGGGAGTATATGTTTCATTGTAGTCTATACCTTCCATTTGTGTATAACCTTGAGCAACTAGTCTTGCTTTATTTCGTACCACGGTTCCACTTTCGTCTAACTTATCACGAAAGACCCATTTCGTTCCAATAGTGGAAGTATCGGGTGGAGGTGGAACTAGTTCCCAAACTTTGCTACGAGTGAATTGGTTTAACTAGCAAGAATCCAATCCTCGTCTAATAAAGCTTCTTTAGCCGTTTTGGGTTCTATTTGTGATAGAAAAGCTAAGTGACTAGCAATGTTTTGTACTTGAGATCGAGTTTGGACACCTTTACTTCTATCACCTACGATATTCTCGATAGGATATTTCTAACCCAAGGTACGTCCGAAGGTAGTCCATTATCGACCTCAACTATTTCAAGAGGATTGTTTGGAATAGTAATTCCATGATCAAAAGTTTCGACTTGTCTAATAACATTCTCAACGTTATCTTGACAAACTTCTTTTGAAACACTTACCTCTTCAACCAAATCTTTGAACTTTGAAAGTGGTTTTGACTCATCAAACACAACATTCAATGATTCTTCCACCATTAAAGTTTTAGGAATAAATACCCGATAAGCTTTGCCTATATTTGAATATCCAAGAAACACACCCTCACTAGATTTAGGGTCGAATTTTGTTAAATAATCTTTTGTATTCAAAATAAAGCATTTACTTCCAAACACCTTGAAGTAGCTTATCTTTGGAGTTTTCTTAAAATAAAGCTCGTAAGGAGTCTTCATTTTAATAGGTCGTAGTAATACTCGATCAAGAACATAACAAGCCGTTGACATAGCTTCGGACCAAATATATTTAGGTCGACGATATTCATTAAGCATTGTATTCGCCATTTCTTGCAATGTTCTATTCTTTCTCTCAACAACCCCATTTGATTGAGGTGTAAATGGAGGAGAGAAGTTGTGAGTAATACCATTAGCTTCACAAAAGTTTACATCCGTCCTTATATCAATAATAGACGTTTCTTGTTGAGTTTGTATCCTTTTGCAGAGAGCAACAAATGATTCAAATGCATCGCTTTTTGCTTTAGAAACTCCGTCCACGTATATCGTGAGAAGTTGTTGACTACTACAAGAGTATACGAATAACCTCCTAAACTTTGTATGGGCACGGGTCCGATAAGATCCATATGTAGAAGCTCTAGTGGTCTATTAGTAGACACCATGAATTTGGCTTTATGAGATGCTCGAATTTGTTTGCCAATTTCACAAGCTTCACATATATGGTCTTTCACGAAATTGAGTTTCGGTAAACCACGTACATGTTCATTCGAACATATATTTTTGATGAGTTTCATGTTGACATGACCTAAGCGTCGATGCCATAACCACGGATCCTCATTTGTGGAAACCAAACATACATTTTCATAATTGTTAATGTCACAAGCATAAATATTCTTATCACGAGGACACACAATAACCAATCTTCCATCTTTATCAAAGACGGAGCAATGTGTCGAATAGAATGTAACCTTGCAACCATTATCACATAGTTGGCTTATAGAAAACAAGTTGTACTTTAGTACAGTGATTAATTGTACATCACATATTTTGAAACTTTTATTGCCAATATCACCAATGCCTATAATGTCACTGTTGCTACTATCTCCAAATGTTACAACTCCAGCAGTTACCTTTTTAATGTTGTTCAACAAAGACTTATTATCGGTCATGTGCCGTGAACAACCACTATCAAGGTACCACACATCTTTCTTAGCAGCAAGGCACACCTACACAAAAGATTAGTTAAACCTTTTGGTACCCTTTTTACTTGAGGGTCCGGGTGTTAGTACATCATAAGGCAAATGAGTACTTTCATAGAAAAATCGAGGCATAGGATAATCATTCACATAAACAATTTCATTTCTAGATGCTTGATTCCTATTGGAGATATGATATGGATTTCTTCTAGGGGTATATCTAGAACTATCACGAAATGCATTACTATTATTACTACGGGGAAATATAGTAATAACGGAATCTCTAAAATGATTATTAGCATGATAATTAGCACGATTATTCCTAACATAAGTATTATAATTTCTAGGATAAGCATTATGACTTACATTAGCATGATGACTCGATCTAGCATTAAAATTACTCGAATTTCTAGGCATAGAATAAGCATTTAAATTACGAGCATGACCATGACCATGACCATTTGGATTTCTAGCGTTATAACCTTGATTAGGAACTTCAGAAAATCTAGCATTTTTAGTGCTAGTGCTAGCTTGATGTTGCACGTTCCTTTGTTGAAAAACAATCAGTTTTTGGTGATAAGTAAACTTAGGTTGCTTTTTATCATTTTTAACCACATTTTCTTTCTTTTTAGCAACTTTAGTTTTCTTATCATTTTTCGAACTTTCACCTTTAGGAATCCATTTATACTTCCCCTTTCTTTCACCTTCTTTGGCTTTGCAATAAAGACTTATATGTCCACTAACATTGCAATATGAACATTTTGGTGAAGATGATTTAGGAGGAGTATTCCTTGAAGTGCTAGGGATTTGTGCTTCTCTTTTAGGAGGAAAATTCGCATCATATCCTAGACCTTCTCGGTTACGTGATTCCTTTGAGTTAAATACCATATTTTCCAATATAGTACTACTCTTGGTGAATTGCTCAATGGTTTTCTAAAGATTTTCTTTTTTAACTAACAAGACATTAATCCTGTTATTAAAGAAACTTGTTTGATTCAAGATTTGAGACAAGAGCTTGCTATTATCATTTTGAAGCCTTTGATTTTCCACGGGAACCGATTTAAGTTCTGAGACTACAGGATCTCATTCTTTTGATTCGGTTTCGAGTAAACCATTAAGATTTGTAAGTTCGAAATCCTTAACGGATAATGTAACTTGAAGATCTAGTTCTTTTTCTCTTAGGGCTTCATGTAGCTCTTCCTCAATATCTCCCGTTAGAGCTTGTTCGAGTTCGTTTATCCTTACGCTTAGTGTCTGTAACACCATGACTTTTCGGACTATTAATTCTAAATCGAAAACTAAAACAAATTACAATTTCTTAATCCAAAAATTTTATTACAAAGGTACTTATCACAAAAGCGCAGCTAACGATGACAATGTACTCCGAACCTAAGATCCTTGAACTCCAATGTTGTCACACTCGATGTTACACCGAACCTGAAATATTAAAGTAATGAACTACGAAGCCCAGCAAGTAAGCAATCGATCTAACCAGCCATACAAAGTAATGTATAAACACATATGGAATAATACAATAATCGATATGATACAACACGATACACGAAACAATCACTTTCGATACACATATTCTTATTCGATACGATATGACACCACATAACAACAATAACTTGAAACCCACAATTCATACCACGACCACTACAACCCGGTGATAACGGTCCTAAATTTTCAGAAAGCTGTCACTACAACCCGGTGACTCGGTCCGTATTCTTATTTTCGCAAACCATGGCATAAATCAGAGTTCCAAGACTATTACTTACACATAACACATGTACTATAACACTATTAATTCAAAATAAATAATCACTTAGCCCAAGGTTTAATAACAAATACGTACACATAACACATAATTTTTAACACACTAGAAAGATCAATCAGAAACTTACCTCTACGCGGAAACTCAAGAATCAAATCATGTAACACTCTGACCAGATCTGTATTTAGCCATTTTTGATCCTCTAAACGACATTTTCTTAAAAAACCCAAAGAACAAAAGTTGTAGACCACGAAAAGATCTTTCCGAAAAGTCCAGAATCAATGAATTCTGACATACGATGAATTTTCTACGAATTTTACAAAACTGCTGAATTGTGTAGAATAGACCTACGAATTTTGTTATAAAAGACGAATAATGAGAATATGATGTATTTATAATGTCTTAAAACCCTAATTCCAGACTTACTAGTAATCCGTAATCAAATCTGATCCATGTTTTACGCCCATTATTCTAATCCAATTTTAAATCCTATTTTTTATCTAATTTTAATCTTTTTTTCTATTAATCTTTCTTACTATTATTCTAAAAATTGTGGGATATTACATACTGCCCTCCTTAAAAAGAATTTGGTCCCCAAATCCTCAAACAATCCTATACTCCAAAAGTTTGTAACACATCTATTCTAAACGTCTACTCCTAAACGATAATCTATAGGATCGCATCCTAGAGAATGTACTAGTCCCATACCTAATGCACTCTGAAGGACAGCCTGCTCTTGATACCAACTGTAACAGCCCGACTTTTCGGACTATTAATTCTAAATCGAAAACTAAAACAAATTACAATTTCTTAATCCAAAAAGTTTATTACAAAGGTACTTATCACAAAAGCGCAGCTAACGATGACAATGTACTCCGAACCTAAGATCCTTGAACTCCAATGTTATCACACTCGATGTTACACCGAACCTGAAATATTAAAGTAATGAGCTACGAAACCCAACAAGTAAGCAATCGATCTAACCAGCCATACAAAGTAATGTATAAACACATATAGAATAATACAATAATCGATATGATACAATACGATACACGAAACAATCACTTTCGATACATATATTCTTATTCGATACGATACGACACCACATAACAACAATAACTTGAAACCCACAATTCATACCACGACCACTACAACCCGGTGATAACGGTCCTAAATTTTCAGAAAGCTGTCACAACAACCCGGTGACTCGGTCCTTATTCTTATTTTCGCAAACCATGGCATAAATCAGAGTTCCAAGACTATTGTTTACACATAACACATATACTATAACACTATTAATTCAAAATAAATAATCACTTAGCCCAAGTTTTAATAACAAATACGTATACATAACACATAATTTTGAACACACTAGAAATATCAATCAGAAACTTACCTCTACGCGGAAACTCAAGAATCAAATCATGTAACACTCCTGACCAGATCTGTATTTAGCCATTTTTGGCCCTCTAAACGACATTTTCTTCAAAAACCCAAAGAACGAAAGTTGTAGACCACGAAAAGATTTTTCCGAAAAGTCCAGAATCAATGAATTCTGACATATGATGCATTTTCTACGAATTTTACAAAACTACTGAATTGTGTAGAATAGACCTACGAATTTTGTTATAAAAGACGAATAATGAGAATATGATGTATTTATAATGTCTTACAACCCTAATTCCAGACTTACTAGTAATCCGTAATCAAATCTGATCCATGTTTTATGCCCATTATTCTAATCCAATTTTAAATCCTATTTTTTTTATCTAATTTTAATCTTTTTTTCTATTATTCTTTCTTACTATTATTCTAAAAGTTACGGGATATTACAGTGTCTCATTTTCATGAATCAAAGATTCATTTCGAATCTTTAAATTCAACATCTCAACATGGAGATCACTAGTGTCGGTAGATAATTGAACTTTTTCATTTTTCATCTCTTCGGTTTGAATAATTAAGGATATATTTTCTATCTCAAGATTTCGAATAATTTCATCCTTATTATTATTTTCCAGATTCAAGCGCTCATTTTGAGATGAAATGAATTTGTGATATTCCACGTCCTTAACATGAATATCGGTCAAATAAGTGACCTCTTTTTGTAGCTCAACATTTACATCCCGTATCTTATTCCTTTCGGAACTAACCGTGATGTATTTTTGGTTAATTTCATCATGATTTGTTTTCAACATTTTTACAAGATTGATAAGCTCGGAGACACCCAAATTTGCATGTTCTACATTAAACAAATCTATACTAAAATTATCACTACTACAAGATGCAATATTATTAGTAGGGTTTAGGGTTACCTCTTGATTAGTAGTGGAGATTTCCGTTGGTGTATCTTCATCACCGATCGCCATCAAGCACAAGTTAACAACTTCTTCACTTTGTTCGGGAGCTTCTTCATCCTCGCTTAAATCCCATCCATTTTCGGCTACAAAACTTCGACCTTTAGCCAACTTTGGACATTCCCGTTTAAAGTGACCGGGTTGTTTACATTCGAAACATAAATCATGTGTCTCTTCACTTGACGATTCCTTAGGCTTAGGTGAAGAATAATTATTCGAATTATTATTATAAGTATTATTCCCTTGTTGAACACCTTTGCCTTTGTTAAAACTCGTGGCCGGAAAGTTGTTGTTATTTTTATAATTAGGCCTTCCTTTCGAGTTAAACACACGTTGTTGATTACTCGACTTAAAGAATCCTTTTGCATACCTTTGAGCTTTACTTTGCAAAACACGATGTAGTTGTCTCAAAAGTAGTGCAATCTCTTGTTCATCTAGATTTTTCAACTCTTCGTTTAACTCATCGTCATTTTCATCTTCATCGATAAGTATTGCTTTTAAGGCCATATTCTTTCTTTTGTCTTCCACTTTCGGAAGGGCCTTTTCCGGAATATTATCTTCCTCGTAAGCACGAAGATTTCCGAATAAGCTATCGATGGAGTATGAATTCAAGTTATGCATTTCTTTTATTGTGGTAAATTTGACTTTCCAACTCGGAGGCAAGGCTTTAAGAATCCTACGATTTTTCTCGTTTGTAGTATAAGCCTTTTCGAGTTGTGAAAGCTCATCGATTATACGAGTGAATCTCGTTTCCATATCGATGATAGTTTCACTTTCGAGGAGTTTAAAATTTTTATACTCTTGTATAAAAGTATCCATTCGGGATTCTTTAATATCTTTTATACCCTCGTAAGTAATAACCAACTTGTTTCACATTTCTTGTGCGGACTTGCAATTATTAACACGTTTATACTTTTTTTTCGTAAGTGCACTAGTGAGAACCATTTCTGCTTTTGCGGCAATATTCATTCGAATTTCTTCGTCGGGAGTATATTCACTAACTTTCTTTTCAACATCCTCACCATCTATTTCTTTTGTAGGGAGGCTAACACCATCTTCTATGGCCATCCAAACTTTGACTCCTTCAGATCTAGCATAAATTCTAAATCTTGTTTTCCAAGTAGCAAAATTTGTGCCATCAAATAGAGGTGGTCGAGAACTAGAAAGTCCTTTTCCGCAACCAATACTATTCAAGTAAGCCATTAAAAAGATGTCCTTTTTACGGTTTTATATAGTGACTTTCACAATAGTCGATAAACCCGATAAGGATCTACTTTTTGTTGTATTTTCCGATTATCACAACAATCGTAAAACACGGTTAAAAGCACTGCTCTGATACCAATTGATAGGTCCCATATATGGGTTAAGATAAGCTAGAAGGGGGGTTAAGTAGCTTATCACCTTTTTCAAATTTAGAGCTTGGCTTTTTCAAAGTTTCTTTCCTCTTTTAAAATTTTTTACTTGTCAACAAGTAAATCGAGTGTGGAAAATAAAAAGGAAAGAAATAACACGGTCGATTTTAGCCTGGTTCGCGATGGCGCAACCTCTAATGGATCCGCTCACCCCTACGTCCAGTCCCCGAGCTCCTCCCCGGACTTGAGATTTCTTCCACTATAAAGAAACTCCTTTATAGTAGGCGAAGAAGCCTTTACAACTCCTAAACCACTATCTATTTATCTTGGAGCGATACACACACGTATCCTCCTCACAACAAATAGCAAATACCCACTACAAGAATATTCTTGGAGGGTAACTCCCCGTTACCTCCTCAAATACTTTGTAGTAACCATTTACAAGACTATGTACTTCTACAACTTTGCCGGTCTTGGATCTAAGGTCTTAGGTCTTGGGTCTTCCATTTTCTTCACGGTGCGAAGGCTACTAACTCCCCGTTAGTACGCCTAAGACTTTGGTCTTAGAACAAGAGTCACCTCACTTCACTTCACCTCACTGCAAAGATTAGAATACAAGTCTAACAACAAAAAATATATTAGATAGATATAAATCCGTGCAAACTAGTATGTTACGGTACTAGTCACGGGGACGCTATTACGCGTTAAAATAAATTATTCGTTATTAGTTAAAGTCGAGCTCTTCACGACGCCAATCAGAATAGCTACGTACTTTAGTGGTGTGTGCAAGTGGTGATTAATTTATACAAGTATATGTTCAACTCGCAAGTGCGAGGACCAAAAATAAAAACCCAACTTGCAAGAGCGAGGACCAATTATACTACACACACAAACAATTAAACACAACTCACACGTGCGAAAAAGTAACTCGCTTATCTATAGGATAAAACGAGGGCCGCTTATTATGCGTGAAAATATTACACACTCACACTAGCAAGAATATAAACAACACAAGCAAGCAAGAAAATGTACAAATATGTACAGAAAATATTTGGCCGAATATTTTTAACCAAAAGATCCGAATAAAATAAATTTGTTTTAAAAACAAATTCAAGTGGTCTTGCTCTTTTAAGTCCATTTAAATATTTTTGAGCTCAAGTTAAAGATTAGGACTTGGTTGAGCAAAGACAAGGAGGCTAATACTTTTGGTTTACCAAAGGACTTGGGGGAAGATTAGGATAATCTTTTAAATGCTTCCAAGAACTTACAAGTTGCTAAAATATACACTAAACGAATCAACTTCAAGAACAAGTGTATAAAAGAGCAAAATACAAGATTAAGTGAATATAAGTTAATATATGCAAAAATTAACAAAGCAAGCACAATATATCAACTATATATTCGGCTATATATATAACAATATGAACGAACTTGTAACCCTTGAGATCTAGAGAGAAAACAAGAGAAAAAGCTAGTAAAGAAGCTTAAAACACATAAAACACTCGCCGGAAAAGTCACCGGAATTTGGCCGGAATTTGAGGTTCAAGGGAGACTTTTCTTGGGCTTAAAAGGTCACTTACAACCTGTTTAAACAAGGCTTGGAAGGTGAGATAACAAGGGTGACCAAAGGTGTGTGAAGGAGAGCAAGTTTGGATGAAGAAAACAAGCCAAAATGATGAAATATCAAGGTGTAAAAATGGCTAAACCCAAAGCTACGTTTTTGGCTTTCAAAGTGAAGTAGGGAGAGTGTTTGGGAAATGTTTTCTTCAGCATATAATTGGCTCTCTGAGCTTGGAAAAAGAATGAGGGGTGAAGGGCTTTTTATAGCCAAAAAATAAGCATTTTAGCATTATTTTTAAATGGTTTATGGCACATGTTGTAAAGGCAAGTGGGAAGAATATTCCTAGAGCTCTACCAGCTGTATAACAATTCAAGTATGCCTAGGAAAGAGTGCCCACACGTTTTTACCATTTATAGAATGCATAAAAATCGATTAAAATGCAAAACGCGCGAACCGACGAGACGAAATGGGTTTAATCATGATAAATAAGGATTTTCGGGTATTTTGGAATAAAATCTGTTTTTGGTCTTTTGGCATGGTTTTTGGCAAGGCAAATTGATTATAAATATTGAACAAATATATCAAGAGTATTTGAGAGTAAAACACTTAAGAATAACATGATTTTAAATAATTTGAGCAATTTTGGTACGTAAAAACAATGTTTGAAAATTCTCGATATACGTGCCTTTAGCCGATGCTTAAATCTTTTGACATAAATAACCTAGAATATAAAATACCATCAACTTGATATTTTTATCCTAAGACAATGTCTAAAATGTGTCGGAAAACATCTTTGGGATGGGTTTGACCATTTTGACTTGATACCGGAAAATGTCGTCTCCGGGGGAGGATTCTAAGTGGAATCCTAAATCTAAGTTAATTTCACTTTTATTTTGACAAATTAACCTAAAGGAGCGAAAGCTATGACTTTATCAGAGTATTGTCATCCCCCCTACAAATTACCCACTGTCGATCAAGTCAATGAAGCATGTATGTAGTACCCATGTGTAGTACAAATATTTATTTTATCACAATCACCAGATAAAATGATCAATGAATGTTATGAATAGGTGACAAGGAACATCAAACTATGACACAAAAATATGTTGACACCATTAACAATATGGAAACAGATCATGAGGGTTGTTATAATATAATCGATCATTCATCTTGCTCCCTTAAGAGTATGTACTTAAATTTGGATAGAAACTATTATCTGGAAGTTGTTTTCAAATTCTTTTAAACAAATTTGTATGAATGGTCTATAGGTGAAAGAGAAACTTCTCTGTCCAAAAATGATCCTATACTTTCTGATGTTTGTGAGTTATTTACAAGTTTTGTATGTTGGTTCCATGTCATTTCCTGTTATCTTTGTACATAAGAAACTAATGTACTTAAATTTGTATGACCACAGTTAACTTTGAACTCGGAATGATGAAAAAGAATGTGGTGCATCCTTCCCCTACAAATGGTTGTCATGTTCGAATGAACTTAAATGGTCAGTCATGTTCCAATGAACTTCAAAATGCATAATTTCTATGAAATCACTGATTTATTTAGATGAACACATGCAGGGAAAGATGGATTATCAAAGAAAAGGATACCATTGTCGCCATTGTCCTCGGTGAATTCATTTTATCCAACTGCACAGGTGAAGTCCAGGGGACCTACTCTCACTCTAACTACAACGCATATAGATAAAATGAAGGCACCAAATAGAATCATGCCAATGTCTCCTCTGTCACCACTCAATTCATTTGCGCCAATTGTTTCGCCAAGTGCACATCTCAATTCGACTGCACCACCTCTTACTCCAACCACACCATCTAGATCACAAAAGCGAAAAACAAATTTAGACCAGTCCTCTTCAGCCAAGTTGTTTGGAAAGGAAAATGTTAGGCTGAACTTACCATCACAGAAGAGAAAACCATCTATGTCACCTTTTCGTGCAAAGGATCATGTCAAATGCAGTAAAACAATGGCTTCTCCCTGTACACCTTCAATTGATGAATCAACATTTTGTTAGTGTATCCAATTCTGCAGTATTGTTGTGTTGATAAAGATATAGAACAACTTAATAAATTATGCAACCATTACGCATGGTTTTAATAATGTTATATGTTAATTTGTCATAGGTACCCCTCCAGAACAGGGTAAAACAAATAAGGGGAAACAACCCATGTACCCCTCTTCCAACAACGAAGAGATTGTTCGAGCAGAAAAGGGAAAAAAATAGTCCAAATGAAAGATCGAACATTAAAATTTACGCATGAAGATGGTGATGCTAATTCAGAAACTTATAACAATGACATAGGTATGCACTTCATTACATACAAGATTAAATGTATATCCTCTTTTCTTATATCTGATCAACATATTTCTATTCTCAGAATATTCGTTAATCCGAGATTTGGCAGTGATCAAAGTGATTTCAGTTCAGAAGATGGTACTATCCACATTCAATACTTTAATGTCTAAAAACAATGTTCATGTTTAAATTTGTTGACTTATTGTTAAAGAACCAAATTATGTAGATGACGGTGATGACATCCATTATGATTCAGATGAAATGGGTAAAGAAACTCAAAATGGTACAATTTTGTAACCTAAATTATTCACTACAACATTGTAAGTTTATAATGTTTAAATACTGTACGTACAATGCTAATTGTACTTTATTCAATTAACTTGCAGTTGTTAGTGAATATGCTACCTTAGGGCCACCAAATGTCCAGTGTACTCACTGTGCTGCTTGGATGTGGAAATAGGAGCGTGTAAATAAAAGTGTTACACGTGGGGAACCTATTATTTCATTATGTTACACAAAAGGGCATATTAAACTCCCAAAAGAAAAACCAACTCCTTCTTATACGTGGCAGCTGCACAATGATGAAGAAAAAGGACAAAGATTCAGGGATGGTATACGACTATACAACAGTATTTTTGCTTTTACCTCAGCCGGTGGTAAAGTAGATCATTCTGTCAATTGCAGTGGAGCGCCATATGTTTATCGGTTAAATGGACAGAACCATCATCTTTTTGGTTCACTAATAACAGATAATGGGGAGGATCCGAAATTCTGCCAATTGTATATTTATGACACACAAAATGAACTGACAAATTGTCTCAAATGGATTGATGTTGAGTCTGGGGATAGACTTGATGTAGAAATCGTTGAGGGTTTGGGAAAAATGTTGGATGAAACCAATTAATTAGTAAAAGAATTTCGTGTGCAACGAGATCGTTTTGAGAAAGATGGTGTGCAGGATTTGGAAATTATTCTAAAGGTTTCTAGGTCTGAAAGTGGTCGTGAAAACCATGTTGATCCATCTAATGAAGTGGCGGGTATAATGGTGGGTGACAAGGATGAAATAGATGGATCACGAGATATCATTATAGATTCAAAAATTACAGGGCTAGAGAGGATTAGTGACATTCATCCAAAGCTTATGTCATTGCAGTATCCCCTATTGTTTCCTCATGGTGGTGATGGATTCCACAAGAATATCCCTTTTGGAAAGGATGACAAGAAATCAGGAAAGATAAGAGAAATGATTTCCATGAAAGAATATTATTCTTACAAATTCCAAGTGAGGACCAATGAAGGTTTGTTTTTCTTAAGTCCACTGTCCATTTTTTTTATGATGTGCATGGTTTTATGAATTTATAAGAGAACAACTGTCATCATATATAACTCAGTATTTGTACTTTTTGCAGGAATCACTCCACGCCTCGGTGGTCGACTTTACCAACAATATGTTGTTGATGCCTTCTCTACCATTGAGTAGGCCCGTTTGTGGTGGTTTCGTATCCATCAAACTACACTATGCTCTGATCTTTATATAAACATTCAAACATCTTTAAGGGCTGGAACAACGGATACAAATAATCTGGGTAAAGGATATATTCTCCCGGCTGGATTTGTTGGTTCACGACGTTACAAGCAACAAAATTTTCAAGATGCCCTTGCAGTTTGTCGTCATATTGGACATCCCGACATTTTTCTTACCATGACTATATTGGATCCTCTTGGTTACGCAGCTGTAAAAGCACATATGATCCATGGTCCGTGTGGTCGTGAATTTCCTAAATCACCGTGTATGAAACAATAAAAATGTATTCGCCATTTCCCAAAGAAGTAAGCTACTTTAATCATTGTGCAAGCCTCCATTTTGTCTACGTTAAGGCATATTTCTATTTTGAATATTTTGTTGCAATGTTATGTATTGCTATAATCTTAATTTCACCTGATATGTAGTGTTATATTCGCTTGCTATGTATTATTATATTCATTTAAGGCATTTTTCCCATTAAGCTTCAAAATGCTGGCTTGCTATGTTATATGTGGGTAAGATTTTCAATAGATTCTGAATATATTTTTTCTCAGGTATTGCCCAGCCACCGTATTTGATCAGTCAGGATTCCCAATATATAAACGTCGGAAGGCTAATTTCACAGTGAAAAAAGGAAAAGTAACTTTGGACAATCAATGGGTAGTCCCATATAACCGTCAATTGTTGGTCAAATATCAATGCCATATAAACGTTGAAATCTGTTGTCATGCACGAAGCCTTAAGTACCTTTTTAAGTATTGCCTTAAAGGACACGATAGAGCAACGGTTGAAATAAGAGGCAGAAAAAGAAGAGCTGACAATGGACAGACAATTGATGAATGTGAAGATGAAATTCAGTCATTCTTTGGTGGAAGATACATATGTGGTTGTGAAGCAGCTTATCGGATATTTGGATTCAATATTCATTACAGGTCATTATCTATGCTTAGACTTTCATTTCGTTTGCCTGGCAACAAATTCTGTACATTTAAAGCAAATTAACCATTACCAAAAGTGGCAGAAAGGGAGAAGGAAAAACACACTCAGTTGGAAGCTTACTTCATTCTCAATGCTAATGATGCGAATGGTAGGAAATACCTGTATGATGAAATACCGCAATATTATGTATGGAATGAGGCAGATCGGATCTGGAATTTAAGGAAGCGAGGTAAGCAGATTGGTTGAATAGCTTACTCTCATCATAGTTCTGGCGAACTATGGTATTTACGTTTGTTATTGACAAAAGTTCGTGGTGCCACTTCTTTTGGGGCTCTAAGAACAGTAAAAGGCATCATTTTCAAATCTTTTCAAGAGGCATGCAAGGAATACGGATTTCTAGATGATGACAATGAATGGCATCAGGTCTTGGAACAATGTTCACTTTCTGGCTTCCCACAACAAATTAGACAATTGTTTGTGCAAATCATGGTAAATTGCAAAGTTAGTGACTTAAAATCATTGTGGGACAACCATTGGCATAATATGGTTAATGACATTTTGTTAATTCAACGTAGATTGACGGGTAATCCACTACTCATCCTCAATGAGAAACAACAACAGTTTTATGCTCTTGCAGGTTAATACTTTTATCTATTATATTTTAAATTTAATTATTAATAATATTAGCCAAGCACTAAAATTATACTTTAACTTACTTAAAGGCATTGGTATATCCCTTGAAGATTACCAGCAGATGCCTCAACCTCCTCACAGTTATCTTGATTGTAGTGCAATCAATTTAATAATTGAAGAAACAAGTTATGATATTACAACAATGGAGAAAGAATATCAAGAACTTTTTTCCAATTGCAATCAAGAGCAGCTGGCAGTCTACAACTGTGTTATGGATTCTGTAGAGAACAAGAAAGGAGGGGTTTTCTTTGTTTATGGCAGTGGGGGATGTGGTAAAACCTACCTATGGAGAACACTCATTTCAAAATTAAGGTCTCAACGTCAAATCGTGCTTCCAGATGCTTCATCTGGCATTGCAGCCACCCTTATGCCAGGAGGACGTACCGCACATTCAAGGTTCAAAATTCCAATTTTTCTTGATGATTATTCGATGTGTTCTATTTCTCATACATCTGATATAGCTGAATTGATTAAAAGAACAAGCTTGATAATATGGGATGAAGCACCTATGCAACACCGATATGCGTTTGAAAGCCTTGATCGGTCACTGAGAGATATTATGAAAGCGGTAGATCCTAAACGTTTTCACATGCCTTGTGGCGGGATTACCGTGGTATTAGCTGGGGATTTTCGTCAAATCCTTCCAGTTATTCCAGGAGCTGGACGAAGTCAGATTGTTGGTTCATGTATGACCAGATCAAAGCTTTGGAAGATTGCTATTGTTTTCAAGCTATTACACAATATGAGACTCAATAAAGGGAGGAACACAGAGGAAGTACAAAGTTTAACAAATTTTACCAAATGAGTTTTAGATGTTGGTGATGGAAAAATCAGGCCTCCTCAAAATCAGCATGGAAGTGAATTTATGGAGGAGGATATTTCCATTCCAAAATAGTTTTGCAACTTGAAATCTGCAAACTCGGTGGAAAATATGATCGAAAGTACTTTTCCAAACTTTGTGGAAAACTTCAAGGATCCAAACTACTTGAGTGAGAGGGCAATATTAACACCAACAAACCAAACAGTGGGTCATGTTAATAGTGATGTAGTGAACATGATACCAGGTGAAATGTGCTCTTATTTTAGTATTGACACAGCTGAGGATTTTCCAGGTACAGAAAGGGATCAGTTGGCATCGTTTCCACCAGAGTACCTAAACTCCATCAGTATCCCAGGTTTGCCTCTGCATTAATTAAAACTTAAAGTGGGTGTTGTGGTAATGTTGATGCGCAACTTAAATCAAACTTTAGGACTATATAATGGTACACGACTGATGGTCATAAAATGTCTTCAACATTGTGTGGAATGTGAAGTTATTGCAGGACAGTTCAAGGGTACTAAACATTTTATCCCCCGAATGGAATTATCTCCAACAGATACCAAGTTGCCTTTCAAGCTTTGTAGAAAGCAAATGCCTTTGCAGATTTGCTATGCAATGACAATTAATAAATCTCAAGGCCAGTCTCTTGAAAAGGTTGCTTTGTATCTACCAAAATCTTGCTTCACTCTTGGTCAATTATACGTCGCAGCAAGCCGAGTAACATCTCCACAAGGTCTCAAACTGTTCATCAATGATGAGGAGGGTAACACTACAAATATCACTCAGAATGTGGTATACAAAGAAATCTTTTGTAATTTACCAGTTATTTAATGTTTCTGTATTTGTTATGTTACCCTCAATGTAAAACTCTGTCTGAGATGTTTTTATAACAACATTATACTTTTGATCTAATTTAAGAAATATAGTTCTGTCCTCTAATTATGTACTATGGTAAAACATGTTCAATAATGAAAAATATAAATTAAATCAGGAATTTATAATTTTTGATACTTTTGGTCATCGAATGCACCAAACATACATCACAAAATTAACTCTTTTGTTAATTTACTTTTTAAAAAATCTAAACAATAAAGACTTAGGACAAAGTTACTCAATCACAAAAATACTTTATTTTAAACAATGAACTCAATTAACTCTCCTGGTGCAATAATTGGGGGTTGTCCTAACCACACTTAAAACACATCCAATTCTCACCTAACTGCTCTCCTCGAGGTAATCTCATGTCCTTTGTTTAAACTATACGATTACATATATTACGATTCTCATATGTGTAACTCCCCTAAATCTGGGGTCAGAAGATTTGGTCGTCACGCGAAAATCCTCAAAATAAAACATCTGTTTAATAATAATCATTCACTTGTGATTGTCCGACACTGGAAATATAACATCTGTGACCCCAAACATACTAAGATCTTTAAGGTCATAGGGCTAGAAACAAGAATCAAAACTCCATTGAATAATAAAAAAAATATTCCTTATTTACAACATTCTCATCGATCAAATCTTAAACCACTGGTGTAACTTCGGTAAGAAGTACGCCAGGCCAACTAGACTATTACATAAAAATAATAAATATTAGAACTCAATTATATAAAATAGATCTTACACTAAATACAGACACCCTGAGCCAAGTCATCTTCGAAATAGCATCACGCTTCTTCTCTTTCTGAACTGTACGGATAAGTCTCGCCAAACTACCTTACTGAAATGTTAGAATTTAAAACAGTAAGTATGAGCGAAAGAAATGCTCAGCAAGCGTATAAAAATTTTGATACAAAAACCAAGATAAGTGGGGTATAAAATCAACTGAAATGTAAAACAGTTTATAGAGAAAACTGAATCAACAACTGTGATATAATTCAAACCATAACTGAAATCATTTATCATGTCATAAAAATGAATCATCTGCCAACTCACAATATATAATAGCCATTCTGGCGATATGGATTGGATATATAAAAAGAAAGACAAAACACCATTGCCCCCTGATCAGGTTCAAAAGCAATGGGACCCTTTATACTACCACCGGTACATTTCTATACCCGTAGGTATAATTCGGATTTCTTGAGGGTACCAAAATAGGCAAGTAATGTTAGCCTATAGGAAGATGGTATGGTTACCATATCCTCCTTAAATATAGCTGGACCAACTACTCAATGTGGCCTCCTACGCTTTACCATTTTCCAATCCAGTAGAGCAATTTCCGAATTCAAAAGGAAATGCTTAGTTCCACATACAGTTCACATCCCTATTATTTACTACGATAATAATGATATGAAGAGTTTATCTTAAACAATTCCCCACATCAAGGGTACCAATATCAAACAATTGTGTTCGCACAAAATATTTAAGAATCACAAATAGCTCTGAACAATAGCTATTCGTCATGATATGAATCAATGAAACATAAATAAACAGTGTTTAAGATGATCAAGGGGAAAAATACTTGCCTCCGGTCCTTAGCTATTGCGTAACGCCGAATTAATACAACTATCTTCTTCCTCTATCTCACGTTATCATGTCCTCTGTTTTAATCATGCTTTGGTTTACGCTTTAGCGGTTGCCACGAATCTGATCTGTCGACATCGAGCCCGCACATCTACAATATCTCTGTCGGAAGAAAATAATTGAAAATATCCCCTTTGAACATAGACGTTTTCCCGATGTTAAAACGTCTCATAGTGAACCCAATAACCGCAACCAATACTCCATCCATCTTCATCCTCTTCATTTAACATCCACCAATCTCCATCGATAAACCTAAGTCAATATCCATCTCTTAATCCTCGTAAAAATAAAAGTAATCTGACAATCCTAGTCAGTAACTCAAAAAAAAACCGTCTACTCCTGACGACATCTTATAATACAAACCAGGTAAACAATTATGCATACAACTCAATCTATAGATAATCCTCAAAAGGCATTTAATCCTCGAATTAAGTAAACAAAATCTCGAGACAACAATTAATCCTCGAATTAAGTAAATAAACCTCGAGACAACAACTATCCTCGAAATAATTCATTAATCCTCGAGATACATCATTAATCCTCGAGACAACTACTTAACACATATATACATAAACAGTTAACACTCAAAACATGTCTACAGATTGTTGTAATCAAATAAGTTAAATAAATCTATAAATAGGGGATTTTTAGAAAATTTCGGCATGGAATATTCGTAAATAGGACTATCCACCTATTTTTCAAGTTCACATTTGAACTGTATATATACTACTAAAATAAAACTGCCTCAACTTGCAGCAAAAAATTAAGAAAATAAACAATTAAGGAAATGATCTGCCCAGACTTGCAGCACCTAAACAATTAAGGAAAATAACTGCCTTGACTTGCAGCACATAAGAATATAATACACATCGCTTGTAGATCAAATCATGAAAAGATTTTATCCGGTGTTTTTAAAACAGAAACGGGTCAAAACCCTAATCATCGGATATAACCGACTTATTAAAAAGGTTCGGTAAAAAGTTGACCCAAATTTAAAAGTTGAATTTTAACTTAAAACCATCTTTATAAAAATCAGGTCATTTTTCTGATTCCAGAAATACTTTTCGTCAGAAACAGACAAACGGTTTAATTAATACGCAATTAATAAGAATAATTCAATTAATAATTAAATTATTTGGAATATTCAAATTAATTATTTATTAATGAACTCAATAAAATAACAAATCTTTTATAATAAAAGATTTAAATTCAATTAAGTCAATTATATATGTAAATAATAATTAATTAATATAATTAATCAATTAAAATGAATTAATCAATTAATTAAATCAATTAAATTATTATTTAAAAATAATTAACTAAATTTAATTTAATTTTTAAAATTTAAAATAATAATTCATAAAAGAATTGTAAATTTTAGAAAAATTTTATAAAAATTTGATCCAAAAACAGTTTTCTGAAAAGTTTTACAGGAAAAAAGGATTAAACAGTACTATTCATCACCATCTCCACACATTCAAGCCTTTGAATGCTTGACTACCAACAATGGAGGTTGCGAGCTTAAATAATAATCCGGCCAAAATTCGTTTTCTACAAAATCGGGAACCAAATGGCATGTTTTTGGTATCAAAACGAAGGTTAGAACATTTACAAACTACCCATGGCAACCAATCTTACAAACAATCAACCACTAAGATGGAAAATTGATTCAAAGCTTCGGTTAAAACTTTAAAACTTGTTTTATACATTCTCGGACATAAACTATGCAATTAATCACATAATACGACTCCAAACAATCATAGGAAGCTAATGGAAACATCAAAACAACTGGAAAATCACTCAATTAAAAAGTCCCAATTTGACTCAAGAACCCTAGAATTCGAATTGACAAAACTACAATAGAACGTGAAATTAAACATGGAATTGAACTCCTGGCATCAATATAAAGCTTTTAAAACAATCAATTCAACCGGAAAATCAAATAATCAAAAACCCCCAAATTCATGAAGAACCCTAATTCGGTAGATTCAAAGAAAAATTCATAGAAAATCATAAATTTACCCAACACGAAAACTGATTGTAGATTATGAAACTAGATGTCAAGAGCTTCGATTCGAGTACTAGAATTCCAAAATCCGATGAAAGAATCACTTTCAAAAGTAGCTTTGATCCTCAAGAACAGGAGAGAGAAAATGTATTTTCGTATTTATTTATATATATAAAAATCTGATTTTTATGAATTCTTAATAAATAAAAAAAATCTGACTTCTTATTTATATAACTCAAAAATTAATACCCCAAAAATATTTTTAACCCCTAATTAAAATTATTAGGCCTTAAAAATAATTTTTATGGGATAAAAATGTAAAAATTTTATTTTTCAATAAATACAATATATATGCCAAAATTTCCCAAAAAATTATGAATTTTTCATAAATGATAAAATAATATAGTTTTGAACCTCCCAAAATTTTATAAAAATAATCGTATCAAAAACAAGACCTCGAATGCAATATAGGGGCTGGGTCCGGAAATTAAAATGCGAACAAATTGTTTTCTGGTGAGATAAAAATTATAGAAAAATAGAATTAAATAATTTATGCTACACAGAAGTCACATAAAACGTATAGGGTAGTTTTCCTATTTAATAAAAATCATAACGCGTTTAAATGCATGAAAAATAAACTAACATACAGTAAATTAAACTAAAAATATATTTTCAAATATAAAATACAAAATTTTCAAATATTTTCATAATGCACCCAAATATTAATGGGGCACGGATAAGATACCGGGTAAAATTTTAGTACGAGAAAAATATAGTTTTGATCCTTAAAATTCTAAAATAATCTCAAGTTACCAAAAATGTGAAAATACTAAATTTTAAACATTTTAATAATTTATACAAATAAAACTTTTGTATACGGGTAGAATACCGGGTATAATTTTTGTACCAATAAAATACCAACTCGATCCATAAAATTTTAAAACAACTCAATTTATCACTTTTGATAAAAATATAAATTTTTAATAAAATAAATTTTTTTACTGACACAAACAGTACCAAATACAGTCTACCCGAATACCTATTAACAATTAAACACGTAACTGCATTCAAATTAAAATTAAATATTCACAATCTTATTATTCCTTTATGGAAAACCAATAAAATATTTAAATAATAATAATAATAAATCAACATATATGACACTTTCCAAAGCTTGAATGATTTCAATTCAGAATGGATAATACGGGTCAGAGCACAAGTAATATAGAAGGGAATTACAAGAACAACCGGTGAATTCCGAGGCTATAATATAATCTTCTTCGATGACTCAGTAAGCTTCTATATTGCTCTATTACACTATGGTCATCTTAGGACAATTTATTCATTGATGATGTTTTTGCTTTATATATGTAGAGTGAGAGGATACATGCCTTTATAACTTCTCAAATTGTACCTAAGTTTGAGGCAGACTTAGAGGAAGGACAAATTTACATTGTCCAAGGTTTTAAGGTGAAACAATATAATGGTGATGAAACAAATCGAGCTAGTCGAAATGAAAAGAATATCTTTTTTACGCCGGACACTGAACTAAAAAAAGATACAGCCATTGGGTTGAAAAAACCAAGTCATAGTTTTGACTTTTATACTCTAGACGACGTGAAGGAAATGAAAGACGATAATCATTTTTTAACTGGTAAATTCACACACCAAATCCAAATTTGTTTATGTTGCTATGTTAATTTCTGCATAATAAATCATTTTGTTTCTTAGATATAGTTGCAGTCATACAGGATGTGCAGCCAAAAGCTGTCTACACAAAAGACACGGGTGAAAAATCACGTCACTTTCACAATCAAAGATGGACGGTATGTGTTGTAAGCAGCCATTTATGTTCACAAACTACATTTGTAATTAATTTGTTCTGCCGTACTAAATAATATTTAATTTGAAATCATAGGACAACACTCAATGTAACTTTCTTTAATGAATTTGGTGACTCATTTATAAAAGCCCGGGCTCAGGTTGTTCAAGAACCAGCTATAATAATTATAGCTGCTGCAAAAATCAGTAAATGGAAAGGTACTTTTCCGGCCCACAAGATTTCATCTGAAATACACTTAACTCAATTACCTATCCAATATGTTTTACATAGCTGGAACCTATGTAACCAACTTCCCAGCCACAAGATTTTATTTAAATCTGGATCACTCCGCTGCAAATGCAATTCGATTGAGGTATATATGTTTTACAAAATTTCACCACAATACAATTAAAATTGACTTAACCGATTAACACTATCCCAAATTTGTTCGTAGGGAAACCAAACCCAATTTCTATAAAATGGAAATTGATCATGTACATGAACCAGAGGTCCCAGTCCCACTATTGAAAATCAGTGAAATAAGAAAGTTGAAGGAAGATTATAAGGAGGTAATAATAATCCAAACACAGTTTTAATGTATTACTTTAATAAGTGAAAATATGAAATAATGTTTTGTGCACAGGAAAAAGTCGATTGCCAAATCACTGTGAAGAAATTCGATGAGAATATGAGTTGGTACTCTCCCTTCTGTAGAAAATGTGCAATAGATCTCAAATTTGTGCACGACACATGGAGGTGTACACAATGTAAAAGGGATAAGCTATATCCAGACAGAAGGTTAACTATGCACTCAAATTAAACTCCCTTACCACTTAATATATCATAATGTTAAACTAACATTCAGTGCTTATATATGGAATAGGTTTCGTCTATATAGTTTATGCTCTGATGAAAGTGGTGCAATACCTATTATATGGCCAAATGAGGAAATTTATCGTTTAACTGGCAAATGTGTCTATGACTTGGAAGGGGACGATCCTCAGGTTATTCACCTCTCTTTTTTAATATATTATTATAGATCGCAACGTTACTGTTTACAAACAAAAAATATTCTTTATGTATAGGTTGATGCTGGTAAAAAATTACCACCTTTGCTCAAAGGTTTTGAAAAGAAGAGGTAAAAAATTACGATCAACCTAACAAAAGAAAATCTTCAAGAAGGTTCAAATGTCTATACCGCTTGTAGCATATCACAACCCATGGAAATGTCAGACAGTCATTCACCATATCAGCTCAAAACTCAAACAATGGAGCCCACAATCATCATTACTGTAAGCTTTCCACCAATTCACATTTACTGTACGCCTCCAATATATATAACAACCAAGCAATTTCTTGCAGACAACAATGGACCAAGGATTAATGTCTAAGGAAACCAGTCCTGGGATGGAAAAATCAACAAACAAAACAAGATCTCGGCTTAATGCAGAAATGGTCGACTCTCAAGTGCAAGAAAATTCAAAAATACAAAAGATAATTAACATTAAACTGGAAAAAGTAAGTATGGATTTACTTTCAACATAATTGAACAAACATTCAATATCAAACATTTTTATCTCATTTAACACATTCCTCATGTATGCAAGCATGATCAGGAAAATTTGTCCAAACATGGAATGGACATTTGTATGCAATACTGTTGGTGCATACAGACTTTTGGTGTATTTACTGTCGAAAATTTTTGGACACTGTATTTTTGTGTTTTGAATGTTCTAAATGTTCCTGCACTGTACTTTTTCTCCCCGAAATTGTCAAAATAATTTGTTATGTTAAGAAGCATTATCAAGACCAAAAAATGACTAATGTTCTACTAAGACACTTTCTTAAGCCAGGAATTATTAACTACATTCCAAATTTATATGTCAATACCAGTTCAAGAATTCCATATAAAAATTCCTTCCACAAATGCATTTCTATGTTATTGACGATAATAACAAACAAAAAAATTGGTAAATTAAAATTATTGGCAATTCTATGCCTCCTTCCCATTTATGGTCCTAAATTAAATGACTTAATGACTTATGCCACCTAACTCCCTAAAACATTTATGATTGCCACATATAACATGTACATCTACTTCTATCAATATCACAACAACACAAAGCAAAAAAACCAGACAAAAATTTCAATCATAGGTTTTGATACATTTCGAAATTTGAAGAAGGGGAGAACAGACTGGAAAGTTAAATGTAGAATCATCAGAGAATGGAGAGGTGTCACACAAACGGCTGAAGTCTTCAAAAATTTCAATCTAATACTTCTTGATGCAGAGGTATGCTTAATCCTTTAAAGTTTTTTCAATCATTGGACATAACGCTTATGTCTTCAAATAGCTTCTTCAGATGTAAATGTATATATATTTTATTGTAGAACTGTATGATACATGCTTTTGCACCAACGAGTGTTGTAGATAGATGAGGAAAACATCTGCAAGTTGGAAAGATATACATAATTAAAAACTTCCAAGTTTAAGACTACACTTTGCAAGACAAATTCAGACCACTACACATGGATCGACAGATCATTTTCACCTCGGAAACAAAGTCTTTGGAAATTGCAGAAAGTGATGTTTACATCTCAAATAACATGTTCGATTTCTTTCAATTTCATGACTTAAAAGATATGGCTAAACAGCAGCTCAATCTCATAGGTAATGTCAAAAAATTTTCATACATATAGTTACATTACTTTCACAATTTCTCATTTTATAACAAAAACAATATTACAGATGTCATAGGGATAATACAAAAGAATGAAATAGTTCAGGGAACAACCAACAAAAATGGAAAGAGTCACGATTACATTAAGTTCAAACTCAATGATGGCAGGTTAGTACCAACACCAAACACAATTTTCCAATACCATTCTATTAAAATATTTCCTTTAAATCAATCATTTGCTCTATTCAGGAAGAAGATAATGGGGTTCGATGGCGGAACAATTCCTTAAGGCAATGACAAATGACATGGAAGAACCAGTGATACTGATCATTGCAAGTGGAAAAATTAGTAGCTAGCAAGGTAATGAATTTCTACATATTTCATTGTCACAATTTATGCTCTACTAACTAAATGTCAATTTTTCTTCCAGATGAAATTGATATATCCAACTACTCACCTACGAAATTCTATTAAACTATGATCATCATAGTGTGTTGGAGCTAAGGAAAAAGTATGGTAACCCATCAAATATCTCTATTTTTACGTTGAATATACATTGTCCATTGTATAACAAGTATGTTTCGTAAATTCATAGGTTAAAAGATCCTTCGTTCTACAATGACCAATGTTCAACTGCAGTCAGGCTCATTCAACTGTGTACGGTCAAAGAGATCACAAACTTGGGAACACATTTTATTCAGGTTTGCACATTCTCTATAATATACCAAAAAAAAAAATCACATATTGGAATGTTCCTCTCTGCACTACATAATAAGTTTATCAAATTCATTAGGAAGAGATTGTGCGTAAAGCAATACTGAAGTCGGTCAACGAAACCACAGATTGTAATGTTCCTGTGTGCAGTACATGCTACACAACAACTGAAGCAAAAGAGAATGACTCATGGTGCCCAAATTGTAAACGCATTGTGCCTCACCCTCTAAAGAGGTTCAACATATCTGCAATGATATGTGATAATACTGGAGACCTTGAAATCAAGTTGACAGACCGAGAAATGAGGACAATTTTGGGGAAACATGTGGAAGAAGTGGAGAATAAGGTAACTCATTACAACTAATAACATTTTTGGAACTCTTTCTCAATTACTTACCACAAAACACTTGAAATTTAATATTCTATATTCTCCAACAGGATAAATCGTTTCCAGAAATCATCAAAGCTATAACTGGAAAACAGTTCAGCATCAAGTTGTTGATAACTGAAGACAATGTCAAATGCAATAACCAACTGTATGTCGCGACAAACTTTTGTGAAGGATTCGACTTTGATCACGGAATTCTAAACAACCACCAAACAATGGAACATACTCAATCCTCTAATATACAGGTAAGAACACAAATTAATATATGTTTAAAATGATTTATCAAACCTTTACTATGGATCTAATGCAAATTATATAATGCTTCTTTCACTTGAAACTGCAGCCATATATATATCAGCATACCATCTAGACAGTTCTCAAGTAGAGGATACATGTAATCCTTCGTCTTAAACTTTTGTCAACCTATGCCACGGGAACATAAACAGCTGAATTACGCCAATGGAAGATCTACATACATCTTCCAAGGACTTTTATGTAATCCGTAGTTTTTTCTGTAACCCGTAAACAACAACATTTGCTCCTTATGTAATCCACTATATATATCAAAATTTTGTCAACTGCTCCATATGTAATCCACTATATATATATATATATATATATATATATATATATATATATATATATAATATTTGTCAAGATTATCTAAGAAAAATTACAGATAATAACATAACTGCAGACATGACATTCCAAGAATATAGGTTATAGACGAATTCACTACAAAATGTTAATTAAGTTCTGAAAAGATAATAACACCAAAAGTTAAACATAAGCATTCTCCATTAATTACAATCAAGCAATTGAATGGATTTTAGTAAAAAAACTACTTAAGCAAAATGCACAACTGGCCTTACAATACGGATGTCAAAGTTACGAATAGTATCATTTTTCCACTGAAACACACAGATGTCACTAGCGGCAAGCTCCAAATCATCACGAAACTCAATCCAACCGTCATGGATGGTGGTTCTTTTGCAATCACGACGTTTTCGGATCTGAAGTTTCCAACAATGGTTATCTTTATAAGCACTAATGTAATTAGTTTTTTGCCACCAATCACGAACACCCCTGAAAAGAATAGATACATCCTATCCAAAATCACACCAAAAAAAAACAATTTGTTACTTTTCAAAAAGCTTAGGTATAACTCCAAATCAAAAAACTCAACTATCAAACAATTTACATACCACACCATGGCAATAAGGCAACATGTGAAAAGGTTGAACCAATATTTCATATGCAGTCGAGTTTCCATTAACATTTTCACCTTCAATTTAACAAACATATCATATTACATTAACACATACTTAGGTACAAAATAGTTAGTAAAATACAAGGAAACATCACAGATAAAACAAATACCATGGCGAGACGGAACAAGGTAAATAGCAGTTTCTATCATTGAGGGATCAAAAGCAATTACATTTATCGTATTCCCCATGACATAATTGAAAACCAGCTTTTTCAAATGTGTAAACTCACAATAACCCAACATATTACTAATAATCGCCACTCCATATTCTTACAGTTGCTACGGTCAAAGGAACCAACTAAATGAATACCACAACTGACTACCAAATCCAACTTATCAGGAAGCAGATTACAAATTCGGTCAACAAAAGACCTTGGTAACACCTACATTGTTTGGACAATTGCATTTTGTCAAATTACATACATGATTACACATCAAGACAAAATTATGGAACCAAGATTTAGTACTTACAACTTCATCAATCAGCTTAAACTCAGGATTTACAGAAGTTGCGCAACTCAAACCCCCATCATAAAGAGAAACTGATCAAATTATCAAAATCTCATTATCAAAAGATACTAACTTATACAAATCTAAGCTAACTGAAATAACACTTTGCAAAATTCAGATATGTACCATTACGAGGCATGTAAGTTTCAAATGATGAACAACATTAGGATATTCAATTTCGGAACCATCAACACCCAAAATGCAGACTTTGAAATCAAAACCTCCACAATATTCAAAAATTATAGACTGACCTCCTTCTAATGATATTTGAGAGGAAAAAAACGCAAACTAACAAATCTTTCTCTTTTCTTATCAAAATCCAACTAAATCTCATATCCATTTCGAACAATTGCTTTCACCGTTAGTGGAATTGCACAACCGTATTTCATGCAAAACACATGAGGCACTATTTGTAAAATCAAAATATTTACTGAAAACATAAAAACACCATATAATCATTATTGAAAGATTAATGGACATCTCATATGGCAAAGAACAAAGAATAAATAACTTACCAATTCATTAGAAAGGCAATGAGTAGGGGTCAAAACCTTGACAAATCTCGCAATTGAAGCCATACCTAAAATAGTAGAATAGGTTCAGTAAGGGATCTTCTACTACAAAGAAAATGACAACTATGGAAAACATTACCTTTGCTACTTCAAGAGACAAAAATTACATTACCTTTGCTAATTGAATTAGTGAATGACAGTTACATATACATATTTAAGGAAATGAGGTCAACTCTCCTAAATTGGGCATACAATAAATACAACTTTAAAACCTATCAGAATATATTGTCTGGCAAACACCTTCAAAAGTATTAGTCGATTATTTATATATTTGCTGCCAAGATAAGTAGTTGCACGTTACTCAACAAAATACATTACACAATTCATTTTTTTAACATATCTATTTTGGTTATACACACTTTTTTTACCCTAACCAAACTGTAATCTTTTAAGGAAAAAATTGTAAAAAAAAGGAATTTAACCCCCATGCGTAGCGGGCAACATTCTTAGTCCTCTAATAATACCCAAACCGAATTTGCGTATTATGTACATGAGAATAAAATATTTGCTACGATACCCCTTTTTGACTTGCGTAATGTAGTAATACGTTATCCTCAAATGCGTAATGTGGGTTACCCCAATACCATATGCGTAATCCTTCCGGTATTTTTCACAAGCTTCTCCGCCAATTGGTATTTTTGTCGGGACATTCTAAAAACCCGTTATTTACTCCCTTCACCCTTGGATATATATGGAACAAATTTGTTTTAGGGAAGGAGGACAAGGGCAAAGTTGGGACTAACAAAAACTCTAAAAATTAAAAATTTGGTGTAACACCACCAAATTTGGTGTAAATTTGAGTGTGACACCAAAATGGTGCAAGTTTTAGTGTTGGGTTGGAGAGGAATTTTACACCAAAATGATGTAAAAGTACAAATTTGAAGTTGGGTTGGAGATGGTCTGAATGAAACAAGGTAACAATTCTTTGTCTATTCCTACTATAATTAAAATTCTTTGTGTATTGATTCTTTGTCTATTCCTACTGTAATTTTAAGACAGAAGAGGTAATGATTTTCTTTGTCCATTCATTGTGTGATTAGGATTCAAAAGATTAAATCTTTATAAGATGGTTGCTTTGTTTGTTTTTTTTATGATTTGGCAGCTCTCATCTTCAGATTTTAGTTGTTAGGATTGATAAAGTTTGCATCTTTATAGAGATGGGCTATGCTGTTAATTGGACTGATCTTCCTAAGGATCATGTTGCCCATAGGTTAAGGTTTTTAGAGGAGTTTCTTCAAGGCTATATTTGTTGGCAGACTATAATCTCTTATTTACGATGTGTAACTAAGGTGATGTCTCTGATTGTTTAAAATGTCTCAAACCCTCAACCTTTTTAAATTACATATGCAAGTTTGGATTTGGACTTTATGGGGTTTTGTTGGTATTTTAAGATGATTCTTGAGGTCTAAACCTTTTTAAACGTATAAATATCTGGAATTTCAAATCATGACTTGCTTGAATGTTGAATTTGGACTTCATGACTTGCTCATTGTGATTCAGAACAGAACCAAGCTTGGAACTTGGAGTCCGATGATGAGTTGGAGGCATGCAGTGATCGGTAGATAGTACAGAGGTAATGATTCCAAAGATTTTTTTATAAATCGGTTGCTCCCATGTTCATCTCTAATGTTTTGAACACAAAAGATTGTTTTTTTAGGGGAGTTTGTTAGATTTGCTGTTGTTTGAGTAATGAAAATCAGCCACGGAAGCTCACAAGCCGTGGTGGCTGCCAACGAGGTGTCCCCTGCTACTTCTTTAATCATGCTTCCTTTCCTATACCACGAGAACTGCACTCCTGAACAAACCACTGACCAGTTTATCTGAAAGTTGTTACGTTTTCTAGATCACTAAACATGTAATACATCATCCTTCAAACATTTTATGATGTGGACTGGGCAGATACCGTTGATACCGCGAATCATGGAATTACAATTTTTTTGGCCAAAAATATTATTTCTTTGACATCTCGCAAACAAAAAACATTTCTCTTGGTCATCAACTGAATCCAAGTGCAAGGCATTGGCAGATACTGCAGCTGAACTAATCTGGCCCCAATCCTTATTTTATGAGTTAGGTTTCGGTTTACCTGGTCCTCCTACTCTCTGGTGTTTTACTTGTGTACATTTCTTGCTTGATGTATTTTTATGAACTCTCTCTTCAAGTATTACTTGTGTATGATATTGAGAAATTTAGTCAGTTCTGCTGTAAATTTATCCAGTGATGAGGAACTAAATCTTTGTCTCTACTAGTTGTCCTGCATCATCCAGACTTTTGCATCTGAATATGTATTGCTGTAAGAAGCTGGCACTTGTTCTTTGAAAATGTCAATGTCAATGGAGGAGCAAATGCTCTTGAGTACACTTTGGGTGCTACATGTAAATTTCCAGGGTTGTTTTGAGAACATGCGAAATGGATTCTGCAGTTGAATTTTTCTGAGGTAGTTTTCCCACAAAACAAGTATGTTTAATGAAAATTAGGACCATGCTCTGGTCTTTCGTGAATCTCGAAGTAGAAGTTATCTACTAATCATATTTCTATTTAGGTGCTCTTTGTGTTGCAACTTTATTGAATTAGATGAAGCATAGTGGTTAGTACTCTAGTTATGGTGTTATTTCGATGTGCATAGGTTTCTATCTCCCCAGAGTTGTTTAAAGAATTCACTCATTACAGTGATTATAATGCTTATATCCATCTCAACTATAATAATGTGCTGGTGGTTGTCACATATACTACAGGACCTTGTTGCAATAATAGAGTTTAGTTTAGAAGTTAGAACATGTAAAATGGATTCTAGAGCTGCATCTGGCTACAGTTGTTTTCGCACAAAGCAAGTCCGTACATGAAAATTAGGATCATACTTTCTGGCCCTTCCAAGTTCTAGACCCCCACAAGTAGAATTTAACGAATAAGCTTGTTGCTCTAAAAATTAAGCATTTAAAATTGCAAGCGAACAATTTGTTTTGTTGTAAAATTTGAGATTCGTTCCGCAGAGACTAATATTTTCGCGATCCTTAATTTTCTAATTTAATCGAATTTGAACAAGTTGTTCTTGGAATTTTGATTTTTTACTAAATATTACAAAAATGAAATTTAAGCTATTTCCAGAATTAATTTAAAATTTATTCTAATTTAAAATTAAAATTGGAAGAACAAAAAAAAAACAAACTAAAATATTCTAAAATTCGAAATTATTTTAAAAGTCCTAAATTATTTTAAAACTAAAATTACTCTAAATTTATTCTACCATTTACTCTAAATTTCTAAAAATTGAAATTAAAATTAAAATTTTAACTCTAAAACTTTTTATTTTTATTTTTTTTGGACCAAATTAAAATTGTAACCTGAAATTAAACTCTAATAAAAATTAAAAATAAAATTGAACTTCTAACAAACAAAATGCATTTGGCCACAAACAAAACAAAACAACAGAAATTCAAACAAAACACAGTAACCTGGGCAACTTCAAACAAAAACAGAAACTCAGAAAAAAAAACGTAAGAAACACAGAAATTTGGCAGCAACTTAAACATAATTTGATGACAAGAACTCGGAGGAATTTTAAAAACAGTCTCAGTAATAAACAGTAGAAAATAATCAACAAAAACAAACAGTAAATACGGTTAACAAACAAACAGTAATCAACTCGTTTAACTCTCTAAACTCGAACACCAACAGCAAAAACCAGCAAATTCCACACAAACAAATATGAATTAACAGCGAACTAAACAAACAGTAACTCAAACAATAGCTCTGCAGAAACTCAGCCAAATCTAGAACAACCAAAACTCGCATCATCAGAAATTCAATCCAGCCATAAAACAGCAAAAAAGACAGCGACTCGACATATTTGGAGGAACACAATTTTGACAGCAAAACTCGAATGCCAGGACACCAAACGGAAAGTAAGACATCAAATCAAAACACACGCTCACACAAAATTGACTCACAAAAACTGTAAATTCGAGATTAAAAGAAGAATGAACTGGGAAGGAGTTTGTGCGTGTTTATGGGGAGAGAGAACAGGGGAGTTGGGAGAAGGCTGTTGTGATGTTCGTGTTGAAGGAAAGATAGAGAGAGAGAGAGAGAGAGAGAGAGAGAGAGAGAGAGAGAGAGATTGATTCATGTTTGAGTAAGAATCGGAGAAGGGAAATAACAAGGGAGGCGAATAAGAGGAAATGCTGGGTTTGATGTTGATTGAATAGAGAAGAGGGAAAGAAGTTTGTGAAATGTTTGTGTACAATAAAAAGAAACGGGTAAAAACAGAGGAATAAGAACTGGCTTCGAATTAAGGTTTAAAACAACTAATAAAAATAAAATAAATTAATATTTTTGTAATTTTTTTATTTTAAAATTAAATACAAAATTAAGGAAATTAACTACAAAATTTAAAATTGCTAGAACGATAAAACGATGATTTGAAATTAAATGGCCCACAATAAAATGGAGATTTAAATGGGCAAATTAAAATTAGCAACTAAAAACACGAAGTTAAAATTCGTTACTTTCAACCCCAAGTGGTTAGTAACGGGATTTACGAAAATAACGAAACAAGGCAACAATAACAAAAGAGCAAGACAAGAAATTAAAGAAAATGAAATTGCATTAAAATTAAAAAGTGTGTTTACAAGATTCAAACTAAAAAAAATAAGAAATTAAGGGGGGTGAAGGGTATTTATAGGATAGGAATTAGGGTTAAGGTGGGTGTTGGGTAAATCCCCACCATACATTTGTGGTGTATGGTGGTGAAATCCTAGCCATCTATTTGTTTCCTTCCCCCTTAAGCTTTGAGAAGTGGATCTTGGCCATACAGTTATGTAATGTGTTGGGTTGATCTCCACCTTCCACTTGTCTTGAAATATTACTTTTGCTCCAAGCTCCTAATTCTTTTCCTTCTTTCATTTTTGGTCATTTTTCTTCCTCTTTTTCCCTTCCTTGCACTTTATTTCTTTATTTTTCCATTTCTTTATTTATTTACGAATTTCTTGAAATACAACAAAATAAATTATTAAAATACGAGTTCAAGAAATAAATAAGTAATAAAAATATGCAAAAATATGCACTTATCAAATGCTCCCACACCTATCTTTTGCTCGTCCTCGAGTAAAACAAAAAGAAAATCTAGATAAAAAGTCCTATACTCCTTTTCGTAGGTGTGATGGTTGCATTTGGCATATGCAACAAGCCCTTTAAACCCCTAGGCAGCCCTAATGGACGAGTGAGGTCTCATGAGGGCCTATAGTGAATGTACCCAGAAAATCCATCTAGTTTGTATAAAAGACTACATGGCAATGCACACAACACATACATGTCCTCTCATGATACATCAACTTAAGAATCAAAATGAATTTGCAAAGTCTTGGTGTGCAAAGTGCAAGGATTCACATAGTCTACTTAAAGAACCATGCAAGAGTGATTATAAGTTCATGTCAAGTGCAAAAATTATTGATAACCATGCTAAGTCTACAAGGGCACACCTCAGAGTCAAAACTTGAGATCTCTTATGCAAAAAAAAACAAATAAGCAATACCTCACCTTTCACTCACAAAAGAATATTCACTCAAGAACAAGGGTAAGTGTATCACTCAATTCCAACAAAATCAAATACATGCTTGACACTTGGTATCATCCCAACTTAAATCACAACATACATTAATAATGACAATCAAAAGGTCTTTATTAGGGTTGTAATGGGGCTAGGGACAGGGTATGTCAAGTAAGGCCCAAAACAAGGTGAAATGTCAAAAGCTAGTAGTCACCATGAAAACCGTGCACAACACCAAACTTCCTTCCCACACAATTATTTTCATTTTTCAACAAAAAGACTTGGCTAGTGGAATGAAGGAGGATTACAAAAAACATAAGTATGCTCTCATATGTATATTTTTTCATTTTTTCTTTTTTTTTCATTTTTTTTTCATTTCTTTTTTTTTTTCTATTTTTTTTAATTTTTTTTGAAAGGAAAATGATAAATGTAACAATAATCCTCCTTTAGATTTAATTTTGAAAATCGACTATCAAGGTAACAACAAATATTTCCTCAAAAGTTATGAACAAAAGTAAACCCTATTTCACACACCTTATTGCTCCCTCAAGTTCCTACTAGCCTTTGACAAAATGGGATCAAGAATACGTAAGGCTAAACAAGAAAAAGGTCTTAGGTGAGTAATGTGGTGTGTCACCGAAAGAAAATGATTAGGCTCAAAGGGTTAACTAATTGATCATATAAGAATGGTGTGGATAATTTGGAAATACAGGTTATTGCTAAGTGCCTTTATCATTTTATCATCAATTAATGTCATGTATTTCAAGAAGGAATCCAAACAAGTGCTAGCAATGTAAATGATAAGTGGACACTCAAGCAAACGAATATAAATGCAAAAGATGTGCATATAGGCTCAAAACTCGCTTGGTGTGGTCGAACATAATCAATCTCAAGTAAAGGTATCCTCAATGCACCTACTTGTACTCAAAACATGAAGACCAAATCATCTTACACCTAATCATGCCCTTCTAATTTCATGCATAATTCAAATAAGTCTACTAGCTTCACCTTGCTAGTGTAAGTGTGTGAACAAGAACTTAGCAAATCACTTCTCAATCAAAAGCTAAAGGATCAAAAGATTATCATAGCATGTAAGGGTGCATCAAGCAACTAGTAATCAATTAACAAGACTAGAATAAGATTAGAACTCTTTTTGTGATTTTTTTTATTTTTTTGGATTTTCTGATTTTTTTTATATTTACACTAAAAACCCTCCCCCATACCTAAATCATGCATTGTCCTCAATGTATGCAAATGCAAGAGAAATGAGTAAATGAGAACGAGGTAATACCTGATAAGGGATGACGGAGAGGAACGAAAATGAAAAACAACTAATTAACACTATGCACACACACTTATACTTCCCCATACCTGAATTTCACGAGGGGAAGCAAAGGAATAAAATCGAATTAGCCGATGCCGGTGGGAAAATTGGGGTGCAACTTTGAGAAAATATCAAGAAATTTTTGAAAATTTTCATTAGCAAAGATTTTCTCAAGCAACAAAGAATCATTCATCCTTATTGAACAAGTGTCACTAATGTTCTCCCTAAACCAACTTAAGGCTTCTTTATTTTGACTAAGCAAATTAGAGACAATGAAATTTTGGTCATGGGTGGAATCACTAGGACTGAAATAAGATAAGGGTTCATCTTTTCCCAAGGGGCTGTTGATCAAACCCGGGGTGATAGAAAGTTAAGTCAATTGCAGGTGGTGTTCCCACGGGAAGTTTAAGAACGGGCTCGACCTTAAAAATCTCGGGTGGTGTCTCCCACTTGGAACAATTGTCATTCAAATCTCCTAATGACTTATCAAATGTAGGTGGTTCACCAACGGGAGTTTTAACAATCAAATTTTGTTCACAAGAGACCTCCACGGGTTTGGTTTCCCACTTAGAACAAATATCGTCCAACTCTCTTAACATTTCTTTCGAGGTCATATCCCTATACGACTCATGAAGCTCTCGATTGGTTTCGCGATTCCTTTGAAAATCCTCAACAAGAAGAGACTCAATCTCACTATCCTCAAGGTTTGACCAATTAACAATGTCATCAACAAGATTAACCCCTATTGTTTGTTCATAAAGCTCATTGGGTTCTTTTCCGACATTAAAGATATTAAGGTTAATGGTCATATTACCAAAAGTGAGTTTCATCGAACCATCCCTACAATTAATCAAGGCATTAGATGTAGCAAGAAAAGGTCTTCCTAGAATGATCGGGATTTGGTTCTTAGGATTTGTGACGGGTTGAGTCTCGAGGACAACAAAATCAACCGGAAAGATGAATTCACTGACTTTAATTAACACATCTTCAATTATTCCCTTAGGCATTTTGACAGGCCGATCGGCTAATTGAATTATCATGTTTATCTTTTTAAGTTCGCCTAAACCTAGGGCTTGATAGACCGAAAATGGAAGGAGATTCACGCTAGCACCTAAGTCAAGTAACGCCTTGTCCACAAAAGTATTGCCTATGACACATGAAATTGTACCGGGGTCCTTATATTTCACGGGAATCTGGTTCGAAAGAATTGAGCTAACATGAGATGTCAAAAAGGCTTTCTTAGGAACGTGTGTGGAACGTTTATGAGAACATAAATCTTTTAGACACTTGGCATAAGAAGGGACTTGTTGAACGACATCTAAAAGAGGAATGTTTATCTTGACTTGTTTGAAAACTTCCAAAATTTTGTCCATTTGAGCCGATTGTTTATTCGAAATGAGTCTTTGAGGATAAGGAGCTTTGGGTATAAAGACTCGTTCAGTAGGTTCTTCGGTAAAGGATTTTGGAGGAGATTTGTTAAAAGACGAAGATTCATTTGGTGACGGTGATTTATGAGAAGATTCTGATGACTCGGGAATAGATTTGGATGATGAAGATTCAAGAGTTAAAGGTGCGGGATTAGATGATATGAAAGGCTCGGGATTTGGAATTTTGTTTGAAGGATCGAGTTTAGGATTTGGTTCAACATTATACTCATTTTCCTCGTCTTTGGGAAACTCGATTCCTACGTGAGTATCAACTTGTTTACCCGACCTTAAAGAAATGACAGCATTGACATTTTCATGAGGTCTTTGGTTGATTGGGAATTTAGGGTTGACCTCGGGTTGACTCAGGAATTTATTCTTCTCTCGCTCACACATGGCATTAGCTAATTGACTCACTTGAACCTCTAACTTCGATATGGCTTGAGTACTAGCATTTAAAAGTTGCCTATCTTGAGTCATGGTTTGCATGAAAGTTTGTTGAGATTGAGCCAAATTAATCGTTGATTTTAAAAGCGCATCAAGAGTCTTTTCCAAAGAATTAAGTCTCTTATCCCTCTCATAAAAGCCGGGTGGGTGGGCGGGTGCTTGATTCGTGGCTTGAATCGAGTTTGGATAAGGAACTTAATTTTGAGTAGGGTTTGGAAAGGGACCTTGATTTGGAGTCGAGTAAGAATTTTGATTGGAGTTTTGGAAAGAATGAGCATTTTGAAAAGGAGGTTGAAAAGAGGGCGGATTTTGGTAGTTTGGCCTTTGGTTCCACGAGAAATTCGGGTGATTCCTCCACCCGGAATTATAAGTAGGAGCAAACGGGTCATTCCTAATGGGTGGTTGAGACACCGCATTAACTTGATCATAGCTGGGAAAATCCAAAAAACCTTGATTAAAATTATAGCACATAGATACATTTGAGGGGGCCTTACTAGTTTCTAGGGCTTCAAGTCTTCTAGTTAGAGTGGCTAATTTGGCATCGGTTGCAATCGAATTACAGAACGAATGCAAACCCTTAGGTGAACTAGACGACTCATTAGACTTGTTAGGTTCCCTAGTGGACTCCCACAACATGGTCTTCTTGGCTAGTTCTTCGAAAAATGTCCAACCCTCGTCCTCATCTTTCTCCATGAATTTTCCTTGGCACATAGATTCCAACAACGCGGTTGTTGGTCCATCTAAGGCCTCATAAACGATCTTACAAAGCCTCCATTTTTCTATTCTGTGGTGGGGGAATTGTGATAGAAGATTTTTAAAACGATCAAAATATTTCCAAAAAGACTCGTTTTCCTTTTGATGAAATTGATTTATTTCGTTTGTAATTCTCGTAGTCTTATGGTTTTGAAAATATTTTTTAGAAAAATAACTACAAATCCCTCCCACGTGGAAATATAATTATTGGGTAGACTATACAACCGTTTTTTTACATTTTCTTTTAAAGCGAAGTTGATAAGTCTTAGCCTAATGGAGTCCTCGGAAAGATGTTGGAGTTTTTGCAATGCGTAAACCTCCTCAAATTCATGAAGAAAGAGATACGGGTCCTCACCCTCGCTCCCGTTAAATTTAGGTAACATACTGATGTGGTGAGCTTTAATTTCGAAATTATTACCATTAACGGGAGGAAGGGTGATACACGAAGGTTGGGCGGAACGAGTAGGATAGCAACGGTCCCTAAGAGACATGACCATGTTTACTACGTGTTCGGAATAATCTAAAGATTCGGAATTAGACGATGAAGAGATCTCAAATGATCTCACTAGTCTAGAAGAATTATCCCTAATCCACGTAGTTCGCATAAACCACAAAAGGAAACACGTAGCAAGTAAGTGCGAAAAATTAAACAAACAAAAAAGAAAGGGTGTAAAATTAAAAGAAAAATTCTAAACCTAGGGTTCCCTAATAAAATAACTAGACCTTGCTCCTAACCGTAAGGACCACCAAAAACTCGGTAAATCAGAATTTATTCGGACCGATTTGGCCAGATAGGTGGAAGCATTGCCAAGAGGCTAAACACCAGTCTAGACACCAAATCTTAATTGGCCAGGTAAGCTCTCGCTTGCCTAGACACCAAAGAATCGGAATAAATAATGATTACTTTGTTTCTTAGGTACCTTCCTAATTGAGCGCGAAGTCCTAGGGGCCAAGTCTAATTAATTTTATTAAAGGCTAGGGTATGCAAAATTGTCTTATTTTTATTTTGTTCTTTTTAGGAAAGTTTGAGATTTCGGAACTTTTCTCAAGAAGCGTGGAAAAATTGGAATTTATGGAAAGCAAGCTTCGGTAACCGTATCTCACTCTTTTCGCCATTTTTATTTTTAGAAAAATACAAAAAATTCAAAAAACACAAAAAAAAATTGAAAAATCAAAAATCCAAAAAAATTAGTTGTAAATACATAATTGTTTCATCATGCATTCATCACGTAGTTGCACATCATGCTATATTTTATTTTTTGTTTTTTAAATTTTTCGTACCTATAATTGTGGTGATCGCTGGAGGACCCTAAGGTACGTTAAATTTCTTTCTTTCTTTAGATTAGAACACGTAGAGTAAGCATCCATAGTTGTTTATAATTTTTGTATATATGATAAGTGCATATTTTTGCATATTTTTATTACCTATTTATTGCTTGAACTCGTGTTTTAATAATTTATTTTGTTGCATTTCAGGTAAATCGTAAATAAATAAAGAAATGAAAAAATAAATAAATAAAGTGCAAGGAAGGGAAAAAGGAGGAAGAAAAAGGACCAAAAATGAAAGAAGGAAAAGAATTAGGAGCTTGGAGCAAAAGGAATATTTCAAGACAAGTGGAAGGTGGAGAACATCCCAACACATTAGAAAAGTGTATGGCCAAGATCAACTCTTCAAAGCTTAAGGGGGAAGGAAACAAATAGATGGCTAGGATTCCACCACCACACACCACAAATGTATGGTGGGGATTTACCCAACACCCCCCTTAACCCTAATTTCCATCCTATAAATACCCCCTCACCCCCCTTGTATTTAGTAACTTAGATTTTAGGGTAGTTTTATTTTCTTGTTTTTCTTTAGTTTTAAATCATGTAAACACTCCTATTATAATTAATGCAATTTTTATTTTTTTTACTTCTTGTCTTGCTCTTTCGTTATTGTTGCCTTGTTTCGTTATTTTTGTAAATCCCGTTGCTAACCACTTGGGGTTGAAAGTAACGATACTTTAATTTCGTGTTCTTAGTTTTTAATTCGTAGTTTGCCCCTTTAAATCTCAATTTTATTGTGGGCCATTTAATTCCAAATCATCGTTTTAGTAAATTTTTAATTTTGTAGTTAATCTCTTTTCGTATTTAAATTTTTTTTTTAAAAAAAAAATTAAATTCCAGATCGTATTTTATCCCTTTTATTTAGCTTATTCGAAGCATTCTTGGCATCCCCTGTTTTTACTCAAAGATACACAACCCAGTTTATTTTTTTTATTCCTTTCTTCTTCTTCCTAAAACACAAACCATCCTTCTCTCTCTCTCTCTCTCTCTCTCTCTCTCTCTCTCTCTCTCTCTCTCTCTCTCTCTCTCTCTCTCTCTCTCTCTCTCTCTCTCTCTTTCTCTCTCTCTCTCTCTCTCTCTCTCTCTCTCTCTCTCTCTCTCTCTCTCTCTCTCCCTCTCTCCCTCTCCCTCTCTCCCTCTCCTCCTTGTATTCTCTGTAAACACCGAACACAAACCTCTCTCTCCGTTCCCTGTTTGTTCCTCTCCGTAGCTATAATTGAGTAAATTGTATGTTTGCAGTTGCTAGGAGTTAAGCTATCGAGTGCTTTTAGTGAATATACTTGGCTGAGTTTGAATCTTGTTTTATCTGCTGCGTTTGATTTCCTGCGTTCGACATTTTCCAATCGTTATTGTTTACTGAGCCTTCGTGTTCATCAATTTTGTTTGGTTGTTCGATGTTCAATTTGTTCTGGTTGATGTCTCTGATTTCTGGAATTTCCGTTTTCTATGTTTTCTTTTCTTTTTCTGTGGTCGTAATGTTGGTCTTGCAGATTTCCGAATAGGCATACTGAGTTTGATGTGTTAATGTTAGTATTACTGAGTTTCTTCCGAGATAATTTCTTGCGAGTTGTTGGTATTGTTCGTTGTTGTTTGAGCTGAATCACTGAGCCGCCTGAAGTGTTGTGTACTGAGTTCCGTTCTGTGCTTGAGCTGCTGGGTTTATTGAGTTGGTTGCTTTTGTCTTTCGAGTTGTTTGTATCGCTGTTCTGCGTCGAGTCATTGCGAGTCTAATAACTGAGTTTGCAATCTAGGTTTTATATGAGTTTTTGCGAGTCCATTTTGTTCTCGAGTCTAAGTCCCGTAATTACTGTCAAGTTCTAGGTCCTGTTTTCTGATTGATTGGTTCGATTTGAATAAGCTTTTGGTCTGGTTTCTTTCTGGCTAGTTAAATTTCTAATTAGGTTATGCTAAATTTTTACTAAAAATTTCTGTAAATAAATAGGTTAAATTCATGTTTTATTTTTAGAATAATTTTAGTTTTTTTTTATTTATTAGTTAATCAGTTAATTTTAATTTTAGATTTAGAATATTTAATTAGAAAAATCAAAATTTTCCAAAACCCAATTGTCTAATTCGATTAAATTAAAAACTAAGGAATGCAAAAATATTAGTCTTTGAGGAACGAATCATTAAATATTTCAACGAAACGAATCGTGCGCTTGCGATTCAAATTTAAATCTTTAATTTTAGCACAACAAGTTTTTGGCGCCGCTGCAGGGGACTAATTATTTTTCGCGCCTTAGTTTTTAATTTTTCGGATTAGCTCTTTTCTCACCCTTCTTGTTTGCATTTTTTCGAGGAATTTGGAGGAAAATTCGGGAAACTTGGATTAAAGCGGAAGAAATTTTCTTGGAATTTTGGAAGCTTTGCTTGGGTAAACCGTATCTCTCTCCTCTTTCGTTTTTTTTATTTAGAAAATCACAAAAAAAAAAAGAAAAAATCACAAAAATCACAAAAAAATTTAAAATAAAAAATCCAAAAAAATTAGTTGTAAATACATAATTGTTGCATCATGCATTTAATCACTTAGGGCACATCATCTACATTTTTATTTTCTTGTTTTTAATTTTTCGTACCATATAAATTGTGGTGATCGCTGGAGGACCCCAAGGTACGTTAAATTCTTTCTTTTCTTTAGTAAAACTAATTCGATAAATTAAAAATTAAGGCGCGAAAAATAATTAGTCCCGGGCAGCGGCGCCAAAAACTTGTTGCTCTAAAAATTAAACATTTAAAATTGCAAGCGAACAATTTGTTTTGTTGTAAAATTTGAGATTCGTTCTGCAGAGACTAATATTTTCGCGATCCTTAATTTTCTAATTTAATCGAATTAGAACAAGTTGTTCTTGGAAATTTTGATTTTTTACTAAATATTACAAAAAGGAAATTTAAGCTAATTTAAAATTTATTCTAATTTAAAATTAAAATTCGAAGAACAAAAAAAACTAAAATATTCTAAAATTCAAAATTATTTTAAAAGTCCTAAATTATTTTAAAACTAAAATTACTCTAAATTTATTCTACCATTTACTCTAAATTTCTAAACATTGAAATTAAAATTATAACTATAAAACTATTTTTTTTATTTTTTTTAGACCAAATTAAAATTGTAACCTGAAATTAAACTCTAATAAAAATTAAAAATAAAATTGGACTTCTAACAAACAAAACGCATTCGGCCACAAACAAAACAAAACAACAGAAATTCAAACAAAACACAGTAACCTGGGCAACTTCAAACAAAAACAGAAACTCATAAAAAAAACGTAAGAAACACTGAAATTTGGCCAGCAACGTAAACATAATTTGGTGACAAGAACTCGGAGGAATTTTAACAAACAGTCTCATTAATAAACAGCAGAAAATAATCAATAAAAACAAACAGTAAATTCGGTTAACAAACAAACAGTAATCAACTCGTTTAACTCTCTAAACTCAAACACCAACAGCAAAAACTAGCAAATTCCACACAAACAAATACGAATTAACATCGAACTAAACAAATAGTAACTCAAACAATAGCTCTGCAGAAACTCAACCAAATCTAGAACAACCAAAACTCGCATCATCAATGAAATTCAATCCAGCCATAAAACAGCGAAAAAGACAGCGACTCGACATATTTGGAGGAACACAATTTTGACAGCAAAACTCGAAAGCCAGGACACCAAACGGAAAGTAAGACAGCAAATCAAAATAGAAGCTCACACGAAATTGACTCATGAAAACTATAAATTCGAGATTAAAAGAAGAATGAACTGGGAAGGAGTTTGTGCTTGTTTATGGGGAGAGAGAACAGGGGAGTTGGGGGTAGGCTGTTGTGGTGTTCGTGTTGAAGGAGAGATAGAGATAGAGAGAGAGAGAGAGAGAGAGAGAGAGAGAGAGAGAGAGAGACTGATTCATGTTTGAGTAAGAATCGGAGAAGGGAAATAACAAGGGAGGCGAATAAGAGGAAATGATGGGTTTGATGTTGATTGAATAGAGAAGAGGGAAAGGAGTTTGTGAAATGTTTGTGTACAATAAAAAGAAACTGGTAAAAACAGGGGAATAAGAACTGGCTTCGAATTAAGGTTTAAAACAAGTAAAGTAAATTGCTGAAAATTAAAACAACTAATAAAAATAAAATAAACTAATATTTTTATAAATTTTTTTTATTTGAAAATTAAATACGAAATTAAGGAAATTAACTACAAAATTTAAAATTGCTAGAACGATAAAACGATGATTTGAAATTAAATGGCCCACAATAAAATGGAGATTTAAAGGGGCAAATTAAAATTAGCAACTAAGAACACGAAGTTAAATTTCGTTACTTTCAACCCCAAGTGGTTAGCAACGGGATTTACGAAAATAACGAAACAAGGTAACAATAACGAAAGAGCAAGACAAGAAATTAAAGGAAATGAAATTGCATTAAAATTAAAAAGAGTGTTTACAAGTTTCAAACTAAGAAAAACAAGAAATTAAAACTACCCTAAAATCTAAGTTAATAAATACAAGGGGGTGAGGGGGTATTTATAGGATAGGAATTAGGGTTAATGAGGGTGTTGGGTAAATCCCCACCATACATTTGTGGTGTATGGTGGTGAAACCCTAGCCATCTATTTGTTTCCTTCCCCCTTAAGCTTTGAAGAGTTGATCTTGGCCATACACTTATGTAATGTGTTGGGTTGATCTCCACCTTCCACTTGTCTTGAAATATTCCTTTTGCTCCAAGCTCCTAATTCTTTTCCTTCTTTCATTTTTGGTCATTTTTCTTCCTCTTTTTCCCTTCCTTGCACTTTATTTCTTTATTTTTCCATTTCTTTATTTATTTACGAATTTCCTGAAATGCAACAAAATAAATTAATAAAATAAGAGTTCAAGCAATAAATAGATAATAAAAATATGCACTTATCAAAGCTTTTCGCATTATGATGGTGATGTGTGGTTGTCTAGACCTTACCAAACTATATATGTATATGGTCTTGCAGAATGGGTTTAAGTTTGGATTTGGGACTTTACGAAGGGTGCTTTGGATTTAAATTTTGAACTGGTTGGAACTTTATGGGGTTTTATGGGTATGTTAACATGATTCTTGAGGCCTCAACCATTTTAAACTATAAATATCATGACTTATTTGAATGTTTAATAAATTATTGGGTTTCCTTTTAATGGTTTCAGTACCTGTGGGATTATCAACAGTATCCTTTTTAGGAATGTGAATCAATTCCAAAACCCATTTCTTCGTCCAGTAGCGACAACCGTCTTTTTGATTGGTACCGTAGTGGCCCTTTGGTTGGGTATTGGTGCTACATTACGTATTGATAAATCCCTAACTTTAGGTGTTGTATTTGGACTTCACGACTTGCTCATTTTGATTACAGAACAAAACTAAGGTTAGCACTTGGGAGTCCGATGAAGAGTTGGAGACGTCAAGTGATTGGAAGATAGAGAGAGGGGTAATGCTTCCAAAGATTTCTTATAAAGTGATTTCTCCCTTGTTCAAAAAACTCTAGAAATTATCATTTATAACTGTATGACTCACCTAATTTATTGTCAGTTGTATTCCAGTTAAGCTTGATAAGTGGATTTTATATCCACTTGGAGCGTTCCATATCGGCTTAGAATCTACATCTGTTGGTTTTCTAGATACCTGTATCCTTTGATCAGTACCAACTTGTTCTTTGATTTCAATGCCTTTAAGAATAAGCTTAGCAGCTTTCCCATTTTTCTTAGACTTCCCAGATTTCAAAGCTTTCTGATGTTCTGCTAGAAACATTTTCTCTTGAGCTTGAACATCTGCAAGTGTAACTCCCTTTTCATTCTCTTCAATAAACATCTTAGCAGCCAACTCTTCATCAGTTTGTGGATTGTCAGAGAATAACAAATCCCTTTGCCTTGAAGTACTTTGTGCATTTGTATCCACTGCTAAACTTGATTTTGTAGACTTGCCAGCTTTTAAGTGAACATCAGACCTTGATCTTAACCTTCTCTCTGGATTAGTTCCTTCATCATCAAGATCATCATTCTTTGGCTGAGTTTGAGACTGCTTACAGTTAGATTTAGATTTAGTAAATCTAGCAACTCTCTCCCCCTTTTTGACATCATCAGGGATCAAAATGGAAGTAATTAACTCAAGAGAGTTGGCAATGGATTCAATCTTGTCAGCCATCAAAGTCTAATTCTCTTCAACTTTACCCAATCTCTGAAGGACAGTCTCTTGAGTTTTTGAGAAAGTTTGAAATATTTTGTTCAGAATCATCAGCATCTGCAACTGAAGCAGTTTCTTCATTAAATTCTGGAATAGATTCTTCTTGAGCAATCTGTTTTTCTGGGTTAGCAGAGTTTGTCTTGACAATGTCTGAGGAAACATTTTGAGCAGGCTGATCAATTTCCTCACCATGGTCTGAGATTTGATGTGCATCAGAGAATAACTCTGTGTGAGATGCAACCTCTGTTTCTTCTAGCACAACCATAGGTTGATCTGCAACACCAGTTTCAGCAGAGTTTGCAGCCATGGGTGTTGGATCTTCAAGTTCAACAGAGAATGACATGTAATTGTCATCAAACTCTTCCCTTGCAGGTAACTCAGTTCTCTCATCATTTTCAGCTGGAACCTCAGCAATTACTGGTTCATCAACTCTAAGTTCATGTTCTGCTATAGTAGGTTCTATCTTAACAGCAGGAGTCTCCTTAGAAATATCCTCTGGAGCTTCAAGATTCAATTCTTCATCAGACTCTTCAATAATCAGTCTCCTCCTTTTAACTTGAGGCACTTCTGTTCTTTCTTCTTATGAAATAAAATCATCTAGTGGAGATGGAGATTGAGGTCTATTTGCTCTTTCCTTCCTAGCTCTCTTTGGCCTAGAAGCTTCAGCAGTCCTGTGCTTTCTTGGTGGTCTTATAGCCCTGCTTTTCTTTGGCTTTCTTGGTTTGGATTGTGGTTGAGGTTGAGGTTGTGGTTGAGATGAAGATTGAGGTTATGAAGTAGTAGCAACAGTGGATGGAGATGTGGGTTTAGAGGTGGGTTCAGTGTTTATGGTTATGTGAGGTTCAGTGTTTGTGGGTTGAGGAGGTGACTGTGTAGGTTCAAGTACAGGTTCAGGTTTTGGTGCTTGTGGTTCCTGTGGTTGATTGAGAAAGTTTCTGAGGGCAAGTGGATAGATAAACTCTGGAACTTGATCCTTGTTAGCATCTTTATTTGTCAAGTCAGAGAACATTCTCTTATGGACTTGAAAAGGTTGGATGACATCCTGATCAGAAATTACCAAATTAGGCAAACAAGCAGAGAATAAACATTGACAAAAACGTGAGAAATAGACAGTTGTATTAGACTCTGCTAGTTTTTCACCTAAATTCATAAGAACTAGTCTACCAAAATCAAAGTTACTCCCATTGAGAAGAGAATACCCGATTTGAAGACTATCAGTGGGAATTGCATTCCAGTTGGTGACTTTCTTTCCAAATGCTCGAGTGATGCAGTCAAAGAAAAAACTCCACTCTTTCCTGAGCCCTGGCCTTTTAACATTCCCGAGCTTATCCAAAGGGCCAGAAAACCACAGTTGCTGTAACATTTCTTTCAATTCATTCTCACCAGCCACAGCGTATGAGGTGTGAGTATCAAAATCCATAACATCTCGAATAGTTGCCGGAGTGATTACAAACTCTTGGTCTTCATGAGTAAATACAATGGATGGAGTCCCATTCTCTCCACCATCATCATAAACAGAGTTTTGCCAGAAAGTAGATATCTTTGTGGCAGAGAGTTTTGCTGGTTGAACAAGAGCTTGACCAATTTCAGAATCTCTTAAGAAGTTCTGAATCAAATGAAATGGTTCTGGAGCTTTATCAGTGTTTAGTATTGCTACATAGTTGTTAGGAACAAAAGATAATCCCTGAGCCACAAAAGTCTTGGATGCCATTAGAACAGTTTAGAGATTGTGAGAAAAGAGAGTGTGTGGAAAAGTGTTTGTGAAAATGCTTAAGTGAAAATAACAGAGAAATTGTGTGTAATGTTGTGCGTTCGTGGGTGTAAAAGTGAAAAAGTGAATAATGAAATGAGTTTGATTAGATCTGTAATTGAAAATTAAAAACCAAATCGTTTTAGACATTAAACACGCAACCAATTTCTTGTTAAGTGTGTGAGTGGGACACGTGTCACGTAAATAGTGGAACAGTTATTTACACGCGCAGTAATAATGCCTATTATTACTGTTATTCTCTCTCCTCTTACCAAGACGCTTTAAATGTCTGACACCATTAAACAGTTGGCACGTATCACATGCAAATTTCAAAAACTCTTTTTGTACTCCAAGTATATGCTTCGTCTGAAATAAAATATTACCTTAGAGTACTCAACAGAATCCAACAATGTTTATCAATTTTCCAACTTTATTACTGTTATCCTTTCAAACACTGCACAGTCGTGAATATGAGTGTGTGTATAGCAGAGTTTACTAAATCAGTATTTAGAGCATCTAGTATTTCATAAAATCCATAAAGTAAATCAGTAAACACTGGATGCACAAACTCTCATTAATGTATGATGAATGCTAAACTCTGTAATAAACAATTTATATACTGTAATATTTAATTAATTTATAACCTTTTTTTTTCTCAAGTAATCAGAGGTTGGAACTAGTCACCAAAAATTCTATAATTTTAGCCCTTATCAGTTTGATAAGTTCTTGGATCTTCCTAGTTTTCGACTAGTCACCAAAAATTAGAGAATTTTAGCCCTTACTATATACTAGTAAGTTCCTAGGTCGTTTTAGTTACAAACATGATCTCAAAGGAGTTCTAACAGTCTATATATATAAACTTTTGGGGTGTTCTAATTAACGGAATCTAATTTAACAGTGCATAACTAACAGAGTTTAGAGCTCATCAACAACAGAAATTATTCATGAGAGGCAATGCACACAGTATTTACAGACTCAGAGTGTTAGGTCCACTATGATTGTAGAAGGGGGGGGGTTGAATACAATCAATATCAATTTCTCCAAATTTATTCGTTAAATAATTTTCACTTAAACGAATATTTTGTGCGGAATAAATTGACTCGGATTTCAAGTTGAATATAACTGTATATTAACTTGATGTGGTGTTACAAAATCAATCCAAACTATTATCAAGTGTTTAATAACTAATTAGAAAATTCGACATGAACTTTTCTAATTTAGTTAATAAATCTCAAGATAAGTACTAGGAAACTTAATTCGCTAGTAATACAAGAATCACAAGTAGACAAGTTCTATCGGATAGAATATTACAAAGATGATGAACTTGAATTTATGTGAATTAATTTGTTCTTGGTGTTCTTGATATTTGAGAGAGAAAACTGCTGTGTTTTCCAGGATATTGCTGTGTTCTGGTCTGCTGCTTCATTCTGTTGCTTCTGCTGTGTTATATAGGTCTGTACTTATTAGATATGACTTAAACTGCTTCAAGACCTATTAAATCAGCTGTCAGCATGACTTAATCTTGCTCCAAGACATAATTTTCTGTAGGTATGACCTAAAAAATGTGTCGGTATGACCTAATCTTCAACAGTGTGGTCGGTATGACCTAAACACTTTTGTCGGTATGACCTAACACCTTTCCAAAAATATCTTGCTTCGGTATGACCTAATTCCATCGGTATGACCTAGCAGATTTGAGGTCGGTAAGACCTAATCCACTCAGCAGCTCGGTATGACCTAAATCTTTATGCTTAGTATGACTTAAATTTAAGTCATGTTGGTATGACCTAATTTAGGTCATGCCGAACTAAACTTAATCAAGACATAATTCATTCAGCATTTAATTAAGTCATATTGATCCTTTTAATTAATTAATGATTAACTAATTCATGATTAATTGATACAATAATTAACTTAATAAATAAATTAATTCTATTAGAATTAATTCATTAATTAAATCAATTAAATGATTTATATCAATTAAAAACAAATTAAATTAAATCAATAACCAATTAATTTGATTCTTCCAAACCACGGAAAATAATAAAGAATTACCACTGACTTATGTTGACGTTCGATGTACTGTCTGGTTCATGAACGACTAACTTCAATGATGCTTCTTCACTTCTGACTTTAAGCTGTGGTTTATTTCTTCTCTCAATTTTCTTGTACTTTGATTGATTTTCAATCTATCACTCAAAAAATCTCTGTCACTGTAAATGAATCCATACACTTCAATGTTATACTGAGGCTTGATCAGATACCTGATACGTCTTCCAGTGTGAAACATCAAAACTATAGATTGACTTCCTTCTTTCTTCTGACAGATATTGCTTCCTTAGATTCCTGTGACAGATCATACGGATATTTACTAATTACAATTTTGTTTAAGTTGATTAGGATCCTCGAACTACAAATAGGCTGATTCATATGCCTTTCAATCTCCCCCTATTTGTTTGTTAGACAATAACAACCAAATACCTAGAGGATACCTCAACTAATTCAACTTAACCAAATGAAAGATAAAATATTAAATGTAAAGCAAATATCAAATAGTTCTGGTTTATATTAAACATTTCCAGATTCAAACAAAATGATAAATACAAGATAGATGATCCTTTAGCCTGATCATATTTAACATATTCCTATCTTGACCTATCTAGCTCTAAAGATAATACACGTAGAGCTGTTCTTCAATTACTGTCTTCTCGTCTAAATTCTCCTTCTTCTGGCTCATCTGTGACTTGAAGTTTCATGTGTAAATCAGAATCAACAAGACGCTCTCTTCTTGATGATAATCCTTGAGGTAAGACTAAAGGAATTCCAAGCTTCTTTCTCAGTTCACCTTGAAATTTCTTGTAATCTTTTATATTCGTTTGTGCATAGGATCGAATGTGATCTGCAGCTATTACCTTTTCTTCAGTCAAGAATCCATGATTTCTGAGAGCATATTCAGCATATACCAAGTGTTTTGCATGATGTTCATATAACTCATCTGTCTGAAGATTGATTGAATGAAGTACCTCTCCATTAAGAAATTTTACTTGTGAAGGATCCTTAATCACTTCTGGTCCAGCTCTTTCAGCAAATTCTTTGAACTTCTCATGTAACAATACACCTAGCTCAGAAGATGTTCTCACCTTAGGCCTAAGTAACCAAATCTCTGTCAGCGATCTGTCATAAAAGAACTGAATAGATACTCTGAAAGTTCCAACATTATGACAATCCACAAATAATACCAGCTCATCAGATTTGGGTTCAAATGCAGTAGTTATCCTGATGACTTCTACCTTTAAGGCCCTTATATACATATCATGAATTGGATTTGCCAGTTTGAATTCCTCGAGAATTTCTCCAAGACGACGATCTTCATAATCAGAACTCTGAGGTGAATCAATTGCTTTTTGAGCACGTTCCCATTTGTCACCTTTCTTTAGTCTGATATATGTCTTTCTCTTCTCAACATTTATAGCATGTAATCGTTGTAGTGCTTGCTGTTCAGCTTTCTGAAGTTCTTCATTTCGTGCAATTTGCTCTAATGACTTTTGAAGCTTTTCTTCTCTCATCAACAAATTAGCTTCCCTCTGAGCAAATAATTCTTCAGATTCTTTCTCTGCTTGTTGAGCTTCATATTCAGATATCACTGGTTCTTCTTCTTCCCAGTGACTTAAATCTGGTTCAGGTAATTTCTCACCTTCATAAGAAAAATCAAAATCATCAAAAACATCAAGATTATCTGGTTCACCCGTGTAGAAATATTCTGTATCTTTGACTTGATCATCTACAACAACTTTCTTCTTCCCCTTATTCCTCTTGTCTTCACTGTCTGTATCAGATTTATCAGATTTACCTCCTTTCTCCCCTTGTCCTTTCTCCCCTTGTGATTTCTGTGCCTGTTGTGATTTCTCCCCCTTATTTGAGGAATCCTCTACAGATTTACCAGTTGCACCAGCTTCAGGATCTCGCTCATCATCATCACCACCTGTTCTTGCAAAGTATTCTCTTTCTTCAGTTGTTGGTGTGCATTTTGCAAAGTATTCTCTTTCTTCGGTTGCAAAGTATTAAAATTTTGACTTAGCAGATTAAATAAATGCCTTAATCCTTTAGCTTGATGTGCATTTTGCTTCTCAATTTGATCTAGTCGAAAATCAGTAGAACGCTGATTTTCATGTACTTCTTCCTGTAGACTATAAACCTTGTTGGAGATTTCAGCAATAATTTTATCTTGTGCCACAGTGACCTCACCAGAATCATCAAGAGCTTTTTCATGAGAAAGTTCGAGAGTTTTGATTTTATTAGTGAAGAATGTCTTCAAGTTGTTGATGTCACCTTTTATCGAAGTAAGCTGATTATCAACAGAGGTGGATGGAGAAGACTATTTATCCACTTGTGCTTGAAGTAATCTAGCTTCAGCTTTACTTGCTTCTAGTTCCCTTTCCAGATTTTGTATCTTTTATAACAATGAGAGAGTGTATATGTTTGTGTGTGCACTCACCTGAGTTTCACTCTGAATTTCACTCACCTGATGTGCATGTGTATCACTCAATTTTGTGGTGATCCTCACATCACTCCTCTCAATTTCCTTAGCTTTTCCAGAAGCGGTACCTGCAGTTAAAATCACCCTAGCCTCCTCTGGAAAGGTCAGTGGTGGTGCAATGGGAGTTCGCAAATCCCTGTCCTCAATCAATTCTACTTGTACATTTGGATTTGTAATCTGAATTGCTTCAGTAGTAGATTGATCAAGTTGCCTTCCACTTTCTTCAGTCGAAACTGCGAGTGGAAACTCCCTTGAGGGATCTAGGAATGTTTCTCCTAGGAGGGGAGATGATGGTTCCATTAAAGTTGGCAGGGAACCAAGATTTCCCTCAGAAGTCTGTGTAGACTCTTCTACCGTAACTATGGTAGGCACTGTTTCATACTCAATGTGCTCTCCTGTCAATGTGTCCCTGTTTTCATCATAATCTATATGTTCTCCCATTGTTAGTAATAACAAAGGGGTTGTGCTTGACACATTACAGGATGCCATGGCCCTATGGCGAATTTCAATAGTATCATCCTGTTGAGAGGATGATCCTAGTAACTGTTGCATGGCCATATCAACGTCCATATCTTGTTGGGAAGATACAGATGGGCTTATAGTTGCCTCGGAATCAGTTCTACTTTTCTTTTGTAGAGGCAGAGATGTGGGTTCACTCATTATATTACTTCTTTTCTTTGCTCTTTGAAAGGGAATTTTCTTTCTGGAGTGGAAAGTTTTAGGTGATGTAGATTCAGTGTTTGGCTCTATGATCGGGGTTCGAGATTGCGGTCTTACAATCCCTTGGTCAGCCCTATCAACCACTTGGGTTCCAGAAATAGATTGTTCATCAATAGAGAGATTAGAAGTCAATACCTTGTCAGCAGGTGCCGAAGAGATTGCAGCTTGAGTAGTTTGAACCATTTGTTCTTGAACAGGCTCAATTTGCTGGATAGGTACCTCTTGTTCAGCTTCAGGTTCAACTATTGGTTCTGCTTGCTCAGGTAGTGGTTCATTTTCTTCGGGTATAGGTACAGGTGCAATGATGGGTAGTTGTATAAAGTTTGACATGTATTGAGTGACAACTACTGGCACATTTGACAATTTAGGTCTGACACCGTAATCAGTGAATAGTCTCATCGAAGGTTTACCCGACACCAATGCTTCACTATTCAGAAATGGAGCATGATATTGTAGTTCTACCAAATGATTAAAAATCAAGGAAAGGAATCTTGGGTAAAAGCATTGAACTTTATCGCCCATGTCAAAATTCCTTTTAGCATTGATGACTCTTCTAACCATCGGTCCACACAGAAGGCTGCCAATGTTGATTCTTCGATTATAAGCAACTACAAATCCAATATGCTGTATGAAGGAAGGTAATATTCCGAAGTTGCTTTTTGTTGAATTGGCAAAGACCTTGGCTAGTGTGTCGAACACATAATCCCATTCCTGAACTAGAAACTTTTTATTCAAGACCGGAACATCTGCTCTGTCTTGATAATGAATACCAGCAAAGAAATTAGTTAATTCCTCATCTGACGGATAATCCTCAAAATTGTCATTTGGAAAGTTTAAGACCGTATTAATGACGGATTCATCCACTGTGTACTGATTGTCTCCAAGAGTGAAAACAAACGATCTTTTATCGCCAGAAACGACAGCAGTAGTACACATAATTCGCAGGGGTTCAATTTTTAAAGGAGTATCTAAACTCAAAGCAGTGCGAACTAGTGAATGATCATTCTGAAAACGAATCCACGGTCGAAAACGTTCAAGTGAACATTTTTCGGGATCAAAATATCCGATCAAATTATGCTTAACTATTTCAAATCGAACATTGTTATTACCAGCCATTTTTATCAAATTTTAACACTTTGAAAATTTCAGATTTTACAAAATAATTGACTAAATTGATTTATTTCGAATTAATAATTAATTAAAAATTCGAAAATAATCAAAGTTGTTCAAAAATTCTGAAAATTTCAAACAATGATCCTGGTATACACACCAACAACCGTATATTTTTAGATTTTCAAGAATCGAACCCAATTTTTTTGAAAAGTAAATCGTAATTTGCGATTTTCAATTTCAAAATCCTTCAAAACCGAACGAAATTGCGAGTTTAAGCACTTAAAATGTAGATAATCAGACAAAGAATCGACTTATGTGATTAGATCGTGATTATCAACAAGATTCGAGACAAAAATTGGGCATGAACGATCGTATATGCGTGTGTATATATGTGTGTATCTATAGAGTTCTCTAAGACTTAACTTGAGAGAAAGACATAAACTGAAATATGACTTAACTCTAATATATACTCTAAACACTGAATATGACTTAATTATTAATCGTTATGACCTAAATAATATAAACTGACTCACTATGACTTAATATACATGGATACTGATTATGACCTAATTAAAACTAATACTGAATATGACTTAAATAAAACTAATACTGATTATGACCTAATTAAAGCTAATACTGAATATGACTTAATTAACACTAAGACTCGATTAAGACTTAAATTAACTTGACAAAATTTAAGACTTAACTAATTACTAACGAATATGACTTAATTCGTTATGACTTAATCTAAATAAGACTAAATCTGATCAATATAACAAATAAGTCATACCGACCAGAAAAACAATTAAAAACAAGTCATATTGCAGTTTAGATTAATTTTAAGTCATATCTACTTAAAATAGATTAAAGAAAATATAAATAATTTAATTAAACACACAAATATTTACAACTAATAATACAGAAAAATATATTAAAAATAATATTATTAATCAAACAAATAATAACAATATAAATAAATAATATAGATTAATCTGTTAACGGAAATAACACAATATTAACAGGACAAACATTACAAAACATTAAATAAAATATTCTAAACAAATAAAATAAATACATATAATTATTCTAAAATTATAGAAATATGGAATAACAACTATTTAATTAAACAAAATGATAAATACAATAACAATCAAGAAAACAAGTTGATACAATAATTGAACAAGTGATTTTTTTTTTTAAATCACAAACTAATCACTTGTTAATTATTAAAAATCAAACCTCAGATATTAACTAGATTAATTACTAGGACTGTTCAACATACCCAATTCACCAAAAATTTTGGTGAATGTGGATTCGTCGAGCGACTTAGTAAAAATATCTGTTGTTTGTTCTTCAGTGGGTACAAACAGTAATTCCACTGTACCATTCATGACATGCTCTCTAATAAAATGATACCTTATATCTATATGCTTTGTCCTTGAATGTTGTACAGAATTGTTGGAGATTGCTATGGCACTTGTATTATCACACAAAATAGGAATATTTTGTAATACAAAGCCATAGTCCATCAGTTGATTCCTAATCCACAAGATTTGAGCACAACAGCTTCCAGCAGCTATATATTCAGCTTCGGTTGTAGAGTTGGAAACTGTTTGTTGTTTCTTGCTGTACCATGAAACCAATCTACCACCTAGGAATTGACAACTCCCAGAGGTGCTTTTTCTATCTACAACACTTCCTGCATAATCAGAATCTGTATATCCAACAAGATTAAAACCAGAATCTTTAGGGTACCAGATACCTAAATTAGGCGTACCCTTGAGATATCTCAGAATTCGTTTAACAGCAATGAGATGAACATCTCTAGGATCCGATTGGAACCTTGCACACAAGCACGTAGCGTGCATAATATCAGGTCTACTTGCAGTAAGATAAAGTAATGAGCCTATCATACCTCTGTAGCTTGTAATATCTACCTTAGCAGAATTTTCACATGCTCCAAATTTGACAGCTGTGGATGATGGTGTCTTTGCTGAAGAAGAGTCCTCCATTTGATATTTCTTGAGAAGCTCTTTGATGTACTTGGATTGACAAATAAATATACCATCTTGCCTTTGATTTATTTGTAACCCAAGAAAGAACTTCAGCTCACCCATCATGCTCATTTCAAATTTACCCTGCATTAACTTCGCAAATTTCTTGCACAAAAGATCATTAGTAGACCCGAATATTATATCGTCCACATGGACTTGGACAATAATTGTATCATTCTTATGTTTCTTTGTAAAGAGAGTTTTGTCTATGACACCTCTAACAAAATCATTTTCAAGTAAAAATTCAGAAAGAGTGTCATACCATTTCCTTGGTGCTTGCTTAAGACCATAGACAACCTTGAAAAGGAAGTAGACATAGTCAATTAAATCTGGATCTTCAAAGCCAGGGGGCTGATCTACATAAACCTCTTCATCTAGCTTGCCATTCAAGAAAGCACTCTTGACATCCATTTGATAAACTTTAAAGTTTGAAAATGCTGCGAATGCCAAGAATATTCTTATGGCCTCAAGTCTAGCCACTGGAGCATAGGTCTCATCATAATCAATGCCTTCAGATTGGGAGTAACCCTTTGCTACCAGTCTTGCTTTATTTCTCGTCACTGTGCCATCTTCATCAAGTTTGTTTCTGAATACCCACCTTGTGCCAACTACTGGTCTATCTGTAGGTTTGGGTACCAGCTTCCATACTTCTTGTTGTTTAAATTGATTGAGTTCATCTTGCATAGCAATCACCCAATCAGGATCAGAAAGAGCTTCTTCAGTTTTCTTAGGTTCCATTTCAGACAGAAACCCTGAATAATTGCATTGATTCTGAAAAGCTCTTCTAGTCTTTACACCAACAACTGGATCACCAATAATTAACTCAAAAGGATGAGCTCTATTCCAAACAGTCCGTCTGGGAAGATTAGATCTTGATGATTCGCCTTGTTCTTCATTGTGATGTTGTGTGTGACCAGTTGACCCTTCATTGTCTCCCCCTGAGTTGTTGCTAGGTTGACTTGATGATGACTGTTTAGAAGAGTCAGGGGAATTTTGACTATTATCATTGCTTTCATCACCATTACCCTGATCATCATCGTTGTCATTAGCATCAGCAAAAATCTCAGGTGCATTGTCATCATCTGAATCTGTATCTGTCATGTCATCGAAAGATAACTTCTCAGATTGATTCTCAGTTTGGATACTAGGGAGTTTAGTGTCATCAAATGTTACATTGACACTTTCCATCATCTTCTGTTCATCAATCACATACACCCTGTATGCTCTCATTGAATAACCAATAAAAATTGCTTCAAATGCTTTGGTATCGAATTTACCACCTTGATCATCACCTTCTTTAAGCACAAAGCACTTTGCCCCAAATACATGAAAGTATTTAAGTGATGGTTTCTTATCAGCCATAATTTCATAGGGTGTCTTCATTTGATCTTTATTGATTAGAGTTCGATTCTGGGTATAGCACGCAGTATTGATAGCTTCAGCCCAAAAGTACAATGGAAGCCTTGATTCACTTAACATAGTACGTGCAGCTTCAATCAAGGTTCTATTCTTTCTTTCCACTACCCCACTTTGCTGAGGAGTTCTTGGAGCTGAGTATTGTCTGGTTATACCCTTCTCAGTACAAAAGTCATTTAGAACTGCATTCTTGAATTCAGTTCCATTGTCTGATCTTATAGCTCTCACTGGATATGTAGAATCTCGCTCAATTAATTTGATGTGATCAATCACCAGTTGTGGAGTCTCATCTTTAGAATTCAAAAAGCAAGGCCCATGTGTATTTTGAAAAATCATCAACAATCACTAGAGCATATCTCTTCTTTGACATAGACATCACATTCACTGGACCAAATAGATCCATGTGAAGTAACTGTAAAGGTTCAGTTATTGAAGACATATCAGTGCTTCTGTGAGTTGCCCTTTTTAGTTTACCTTTTTGACAGGCATCACATAGTCCTTCCTGTGTAAATTCCATAGAAGGTAAACCTCTCACCAATTCTCTCTTGACCAGAGAATTCATGGTCTTGAAATTTAGGTGAGAAAGTTTCTTGTGCCATAGCCAACTTTCATTTTTGGATGCTTTAGAATAGAAACAATTGATTTCTTCAGTGCTTCTAGTGTTCATGTTGGCTACATACAAGTTTCCTTTTCTGACTCCCGTTAGAGATGGTTGTTCACTTCTTTTGTGTGTAATCAGAAAATTCTTTTTGTTAAAGTAGACTTCAAATCCCTTGTCACAGAATTGACTGATATTGAGCAAATTATGCTCAAGTCCTTTTACAAAGGACACTTCTTCAATGATAACATTTCCAGCTTCAAGTCTGCCATATCCATCAGTTCTACCTTTGCTGTTATCTCCAAAGGTAACTACTGGGTCGGCCTTCTCCACCACATTTGTCAGCAGGGTTCTGTCTCCAGTCATATGCCTTGAACATCCACTGTCCAAGATCCAGGTTACTCGTTCAACCTGTTCAATACCCTGCAATGACAAATGAATTAAACCTTCTTCGGGACCCAAATTTGATTGGGTCCTGTAGATTTAAAGTATTGACCTTTATCAGGCAAAACAACATTTTTAATTTTAACATCTTTAGTCAATAAACATTTAACCTAATAAACAGATTTAAAAATCTTTTGTTTTATCTTGGGTATCCATGTTTCTCTAGCAGCAATAACACTTGTGTCATTGATTGGACATTTGACCTGGTAAACATTCTTGGTAACCTTTTGTTTAGGCTTAGGTACAAATGTCTCTCTCCTAACTTGAGGAGGAAAAGCAGTCTTTGATCGAACATTATTGTTCCTGTTCATGTGCTGTCGAGGAGCATTCTGTTTAACACATGCATAATTACCATTAAAATAAGCACGCATACTGTTAAAAGCACAAGACATACAATTGATAACACCACATGCTTTATGATTAGAATCAATAATAGGTATGGTATTTTTCTGTTTCAACTTATTACTACCTAATCCAGTCCTAGAAGAACTAGCTGATTCAACAACTTTGACTGGCACTTTAGGTACATCTTTCTTGGATGAAACATTCGTTGTATTAGTGTCCTCAACTGATTTAGCCTTAACAAAGACTGTGACATCTTTCTTGGATGAAACATTCTTTGTATTAGTGTTCTTAACAGTTTTATCCTTAACACATTTATCTTTAACAAAGACTGTGCCATTAGCACTATCCTCATTTCTCATTTCTTCTTGGATAACCATAGAAAGAATATCTGGTGGACCAGCATCAGATTTTTTAAATAGAGATTCTTAACATTTTTTAGCACATGTGGTATTCTTCTTTCTTTAGCACTAACAGGGTTAGGGGAATTTATGCCCAACGATCCAATAGCTTCATTGTAACCATACCCTATACCTGTTGTTCGTTCTACAACTTGATTGTTAAAGAACTCTTTGAAAACTTTAACTGAATTATAACAAGCCCTGACCTGTGTTTCAAGTTCAGTAATTCTAGTTATTTGTTTGCCTACAACTTCTAGAATATCTTTCTCCTTTTTATAAAGCATTGTTATCTCATCTCTTTGTTGATCTTGATTAATATGCACCTTTTTCAATTCTGACACTTCATTGCCAAGATTAGTACTTAACAGATCTAGTCTTCTATATTCAGTTTGTGCATTACCTAATGAATTATAAAGACTACGAATTAACTCAGTGTCAGTAAGAGTTACCGGTTTGTTATGATGATCAGATGCTTGATCATTTGCCACCGGTGCAAAATTTCCATATTCTTCATCTTCGCTGTCAGTGTCATCCCAACTCTTACCAGCCGCAACATAGGCTTTTCCAGGTTTCTTTTTCTCAGCAGCAAAATCTCTTCTTTGAGTTTGCTTCGGTTTCTGACATTCAGTGGCAAAGTGCCCTAATTCATTACAGTTGAAGCAACGAATCTTGCTTCTGTCAACAGTTCCAGTTTTGTATCTCCCCTGTTACTAGAGGAAGAAGAGCCTCCTCTTTGGAATCTGTTATTTGACTTAAACCTGTACTTTGGATTTCTTCTGAATCTGAAGTTGCCAAATTGTCTTACCATCAATGCCATGGACTCATCTTCCAGTTGATCTAACTCTTCCAATGAATAGAAGTCTCCACCATCCTGAGTAGGTGGTGTTTGACCATGTTCTACTTCAGTCTTTTCCTTGTATGAGCTGTAAGGTAGAACAACATTAGCTTCCACTTCCTTAGATGCCTCAACTACAAGAGCTGTAGATGAACTTGGCACTCTTCCTTTACCAGAGACCTCCCTCTGCTGTACTTGTTCCAATTCATAGGTTTTTAGAACACCAAACAATCTTTCAAGAGCAATCTTATTCAAATCTCTTAATTCTCTGATGGCTGTTATCCTATGTTCAAGATGAGTGGGCATTATCAACAAAAACTTCATATTTATCTCCTTCTGTGTATATTGCTTGCCATTGACTTGCAAGTTGTTGATAATTTTGTTATACCTTTCAAACACTTCCTGAATGCCTTCATTAGGGCCAGCTCTAAAGTGTTCATACTCAGAGGTTAAAATCTGAAGTCTGTTTTCCCTGACTTCATTAGTTCCTTCATTGATAGTCTCAATAGTTTCCCACATGTGTTTTGCAGTTTTACAATTTATCACATGACTATACATCACAGGATCCAGGGAATCTATTAAAATAAGTCTCAAATTCTTATCTAGTCCTGCGTCCTCTTTTTCAACAGGAGTAAAAGAATCAGCATCCTTTGGAACAGATGATGCAGGTGTTACAACACTTCCTCTAACAATAGATGCAGGTATATGTTCGAGTGGAATTATAGGTCCGTTCTGTAGAACACTCAAATATTTAGAATTTGCGACATCAAGAAACAACTCCATTTTATTTTTCCACATTGTATAATTGTCCTTGTTAAACATGGGAATTTTAACAATGCTTTTTGACGACATGATGAATTTTTAAGTGAGTTAAAAATTCGAGATAGATTTTTGACGGAATAAAAATAGGATCTTGATTTGTGTATCAATCAATAGGCTCTGATACCAATTGTTAGGTCCACTATGATTGTAGAAGGGGGGGTTGAATACAATTAATATCAATTTCTCAAAATTTATTCGTTAAATAATTTTCACTTAAACGAATATTTTGTGCGGAATAAATTGACTCGGATTTCAAGTTGAATATAACTGTATATTAACTTGATGTGGTGTTACAAAATCAATCCAAACTATTATCAAGTGTTTAATAACTAATTAGAAAATTCGACATGAACTTTTCTAATTTAGTTAATAAATCTCAAGATAAGTACTAGGAAACTTAATTCGCTAGTAATACAAGAATCACAAGTAGACAAGTTCTATCGGATAGAATATTACAAAGATGATGAACTTGAATTTATGTGAATTAATTTGTTCTTGGTGTTCTTGATATTTGAGAGAGAAAACTGCTGTGTTTTCCAGGATATTGCTGTGTTCTGGTCTGCTGCTTCATTCTGTTGCTTCTGCTGTGTTATATAGGTCTGTACTTATTAGATATGACTTAAACTGCTTCAAGACCTATTAAATCAGCTGTCAGCATGACTTAATCTTGCTCCAAGACATAGTTTTCTGTAGGTATGACCTAAAAAATGTGTCGGTATGACCTAATCTTCAACAGTGTGGTCGGTATGACCTAAACACTTTTGTCGGTATGACCTAACACCTTTCAAAAAATATCTTGCTTCGGTATGACCTAGCAGATTTGAGGTCGGTAAGACCTAATCCACTCAGCAACTCGATATGACCTAAATCTTTATGCTTAGTATGACTTAAATTTAAGTCATGTCGGTATGACCTAATTTAGGTCATACCGAACTAAACTTAATCAAGACATAATTCATTCAGCATTTAATTAAGTCATATTGATCCTTTTAATTAATTAATGATTAACTAATTCATGATTAATTGATACAATAATTAACGTAATAAATAAATTAATTCTATTAGAATTAATTCATTAATTAAATCAATTAAATGATTTATATCAATTAAATGATTTATTTCAATTAAAAACAAATTAAATTAAATCAATAACCAATTAATTTAATTCTTCCAAACCACGGAAAATAATAAAGAATTACCACTGACATATGTTGACGTTCGATGTACTGTCTGGTTCATGAACGACTAACTTCAATGATGCTTCTTCACTTCTGACTTTAAGCTGTGGTTTATTTCTTCTCTCAATTTTCTTGTACTTTGATTGATTTTCAATCTATCACTCGAAAAATCTCTGTCATTGTAAATGAATCCATACACTTCAATGTTATACTGAGGCTTGATCAGATACCTGATACGTCTTCCAGTGTGAAACATCAAAACTATAGATTGACTTCCTTCTTTCTTCTGATAGATATTGCTTCCTGAGATTCCTGTGACAGATCATACGGATATTTACTTGTTACAATTTGGTTTAAGTTGATTAGGATCCTCGAACTACAAATAGGCTGATTCATATGCCTTTCACAGAGTTTAGGATAAATAAACTAAGAGATGCTATAAATATGAAACAATATCATGCTGTGTTAATTTTCTGCACAATCTAAGATTAGATCATAAATAACTTAGAAGAATTCATGATTAATTACTGAGAATCATGCTTCATACATATTTCTTCATTGGTATTAACATTCAGACAAAACATTCATGTCAACAGTGTATGACTTACAGAGCAAGCTAACAGAGTTTAACAGTCATTGAGCAGAGTTTGCATAGCAGAGTTTAACATACCACAGAAATATGAGCAACACAGTACATAAGTAGAATTTTGAGTCTAACCAATATCTCTAGTCAAAGCCAGAGATCATCCCTAATTCATTTACCAGCCTTGTAAATACAGCTTCACTCAATGGCTTGGTGAAGATATCTGCAAGCTGTTGTTCTGTAGACACAAAATGAAGCTCAATATTCCCTTCCTCTACATGTTCTCTGATAAAATGGTACCTTATCCTGATGTGCTTGGTCATTGAGTGCTGTACTGGATTACCTGTCATAGCAATAGCACTTTGATTATCACAGTAAATAGGTATTTTACTGTACCTCAATCCATAATCCAGTAATTGATTCTTCATCCACAGAATCTGTACACAACAGCTACCAGCAGCAATATACTTTGCTTCAGCTGTAGATGTAGAGATTGATTTCTGTTTCTTGCTGTACCAAGAAACAAGTCTATCACCAAGAAATTGACAACTTCCACTGGTACTTTTTCTGTCTATCTTACAGCCTGCAAAGTCTGCATCAGAGTAACCAAGTAGCTTGAATTCTGATTCTCTTGGATACCACAAACCTAAAGTTATGGTTCCATTAAGATTTTTGAAAATTCTCTTCACAGCTGTTAGATGTGGCTCTCTTGGATCTGCCTGAAATCTTGCACAAAGACATGTTGCATACATGATGTCAGGTCTGCTTGCTGTTAGATAAAGAAGAGACCCAATCATCCCTCTATAGCTTGTCATATCCACTGGTGAACCTGTATCTTTATCCAACTTTGATGTTGTTGCCATGGGAGTTGTTGCAGATGAGCAGTCAAGCATGCCAAATTTCTTGAGAAGATTTCTGGTATAATTTTCTTGATTGATAAAGATTCCATCATCTGTTTGCTTCACCTGTAGCCCTAGAAAATAACTAAGCTCTCCCATCATGCTCATTTGATACCTTGACTGCATGAGCTTGGCAAACTTCTTACAGAGTTTATCATTAGTAGATCTAAAGATTATGTCATCTACATATATTTGAACTAATAACAGATCACTACCAAGATTGAAGTAGAACAAGGTTTTATCAATTGTACCTTTGTTGAACCCACTTTCTAAAAGAAATTGAGCCAGAGTTTCATACCATGCTCTTGGTGCCTGCTTAAGTCCATAGAGTGCCATGTCAAGCCTGTAGACATAATCTGGATACTTGGGATCTACAAATCCTGGTGGTTGTTCAACAAACACTTCTTCTTCAAGTTTTCCATTCAGAAAAGCACTTTTCACATCCATCTGAAAAACCTTGAATTTCTTGTGAGAAGCATATGCTAGAAAGATTCTTATTGCCTCCAACCTTGCAACTGGAGCAAAAGTTTCATCATAGTCTATGCCTTCTTGTTGTGAATAGCCTTTGGTCACAAGTCTAGCCTTGTTTCTTGTAACAACCCCATCACTGTCAGTTTTGTTTCTGAAAACCCATCTAGTACCAACAACAGATCTATTCTTTAGTCTAGGTACAAGGGTCCATACTTCATTTCTCTCAAATTCATTTAACTCCTCCTGCATTGCTGTTATCCAGTCAGCATCTTGAAGAGCTTCTTCCACTTTCTTTGGTTCAGATTTGGATAGAAATGCATGAAACAGACATTCATTTGTTGTAGCACTTCTTGTCCTAACATTTGCATCTGGATCTCCAATTATTAGATCAGGTGTATGAGATTTTGTCCATTTCCTAGCTGAAGGTAAATGACTTCTGTCAACAGTTGATCCTCCCCCTTGATCAATGTTCTCCTGATCATATTGTTGCCTTTCTTCATTCTCTGAGGCTCCCCCTGAATTTGATCGCTCAGAGTTTGAACTGTCAGACTTTGGACTTTCAGAGTTTGAGTTTGATCCAGATTTTTCAGTTGACTCACTATCAGAATTTGAGTCATCACTATGATCGTGCTCCCCCTCAACTGGTTCTCCTCTTTGTTCTGACTGTACTATTTCTTCTGTGTGTACCAGTAGAGGTTCAGAGTTTGCATCAATAGAGTTTGTTGGACTGGTTTCATCAGAGTTTATTTCATCAGAGATTAGATCTTCATTTTCGAAATGCAACTGATCATGTTCATCAACATCTTCAAGTCCAGTGATTTTCTTGTCATCAAATGACACATGAATAAATTCCATAATCACTTTTGTTCTCAGATTATAAACTCTGAATGCCTTGGTTGACACTGGATAACCAACAAAAATTCCTTCATCTGCTTTCAACTCAAATTTGGTCAACTATTCAGGATGATTTTTCAACATAAAGCATTTGCACCCAAAAATATGAAAATATTTCAGGTTTGGCTTCTTTTCCCTCACCATCTCATATGGTGTTTTTCCATGCTTGTTGATCAGTGTGGCATTTTGAGTAAAACAGGCAGTTTGAACTGCTTCTGCCCAGAAATAGGTTGGCAATTTTGCTTCATCAAGCATATTTCTGGCAGCTTCTATCAAGGTTATGTTCTTCCTCTCAACTACACCATTTTGCTGTGGTGTACCAGGTGCAGAAAACTCTTGCTTCAATCCTCTGTTCTTGCAGAATTCTTCCATTGTTGCATTCCTGAATTCAGTTCCATTATCACTTCTGATTATTTTGACTTTGTGTTTTGATCCTTTGTCCAGTAGCTTTACATGCTCCATCAGAGTTAATGCAGTTTCATCCTTCTTTGCTAGAAAATACACCCAAGTGTATCTGGTATATTCATCAACAATGACTAGAGCATATTTCTTCCTTCCAATTGACAAGACATTTACTGGTCCAAAAAGATCAACATGTAGAAGATGATATGGATCAACAATTGAAGATTCAGACTTACTCTTGAAAGAAGTCTTCCTCTGTTTGGCATTTTGACATGAATCACACAGACCATCAACATTTAACAAAGACTTTGGAAGTCCTCTAACAAGATCCTTTCTTATCAGCTCATTGATGTTGTTCAAATTCAAATGAGAGAGTTTCTTATGCCACTTCCAACTCTCTTCATTGGACATTCTTGTTGACAGGCACATAGTTTTTCCATCAGAGTTTGTCAACAAGCTTGCTTCATAGATATTGTTGCGCCTTTGTCCAACTAAAACAACTCTCCCTGTGGTTTTGCTGATAACCTCACAGTATTCAGGTTGAAAATCTACATGAAAACCTCTGTCACAGATTTGATTCACAGATAGCAAATCATGCTTGAGTCCTGAAACCAGAGCTACATTTGTGATGATGACACTTCCAAGATTAATATTGCCATATCCCAGAGTATGTCCTATGTTGCCATCTCCATAGGAAACTTTTGGGCCAGCCTTCTCCACGTACTCTGATAGCAGGGCTTTATTTCCAGTCATGTGTCCTGAACATCCACTGTCCACGACTAGGATACTCTCCCTGATGCCCTGCAATCACAAACAATTACTGAGGATTAGATTTAAGGATCCAGACTTGCTTGGATCCTTTGGCTTTCTTAATTTTGTTAGCTTTAGCAGCGTAATTTACACTATCAGAGTTTAAGCTAACTTTATCAGAGTTTACACTTGCAGAATTAACCCTAACCCATTTTAGATTAGGTTTCAGTTCATAGTAATTATGATAAATAGCATGATAATTTCTCCAAGTATAAATAGAATGCCAAGTGCTTCCATAGTGTTTGCATAAGGTCTGTGGTCTATTTCTAACATTATCTTTCTTTACTTCAGACTTGGAAGGTAAAGAATTAATGTTTTTGTTCTTTCTGCAAAAACTAGCAAGATGGTTAGTGCTACCACAGTTATGACATTTCTTTCTTGGAACTAAAGTAGCAAGCATTGGATAATTACCTTGAGTGATGCCTACTTTACCATTTCTGTTCTTTCTAGACACTTTCTGTTTCTTAACAGATTTTAACTCCTTAAGCTTATGCTTAAGTTGTTTATCTGTCATTAAACCAATATTAACCTGTTTAACACTAGTTTTTACTGGTTCTTTCTTAACAGCTTCTTTTCAACCTTCAAACCTAGGTTCACTTATTCCATTAACAAATGTTCCAAATTTCTTAGGTGGAAGAGGTGGTCTAATCTTGACTGTATTCTGAAACCCAATTTCATCTTCCTCAGAATAACCTAGACCTACAGTGTCAGATTGAAAAACTTCTTGAGTGTCTTTTCCAGAGTGAGTCCAAGTTTTAATAATGTGATTTGCCTTCTCCAATTCAGATTCTAGTTGTTTATACTTACTTAACAACTCTTGTTCAAGATAGACAACATCATCTCTCTCCTTTTGAACTTGCTGCATGTTAGCAAGTTTCTCTTCTACAACCTTATTTCTCTCTTTGAGTTCAGAATTCTCAGTTTTGATTCTCTCATTCTCTAAAGTCTGATCCCTATAACTGATATGCAAATCCTTAAGATATATTCTTAATTAAGTTATATCATCAGTATTATAAGCATAGGTAGTTAGAGGTACCTTGTTTTCAGAATCTTCAGCTTCATCAACAGTAGTAGCCATGAGAGCATAGTTCACATCCTCATCTGAGTCAGAGGTGTCTGCCCAATCTCTGCCTTTAGTGAAGAGTGCCTTCTCAGTTTTACCCTTCTTGCACTCAGGAGCATAATGACCCATCTCCTTACACTTGTAGCATTGAATCTCAGACTTGTCTCTTTTCCCAGATTTAGTATCCTTTCTCTCAGATTTGCTGAAATTCTTCCTGTCAAACTTTGAATCATTCTTGGAGAATCTCTTCCCTTTCTTGAAGTTCTTGAATCCCATCTTCTTGAAGGTCTTTATAGCAGCCATTTGCCTCATTTCCTCATCATCTTCAGAATCAGATGATCCATCTGTATTTGAGTCAACATCAGAGTTTGATGACTCACTTTCAGAATGATTGACCAAAGCTTTTCCTTTTGCCTTCTTCCTTGATGCTTCCTTCTTTGAGGGTCTTTCTTCAACTCTTAGAGCAACAAATTTTGACTTTCTGCCTGATCTTCTGCTTCTCTGTTCCATTTCTAGTTCATGAGTCTTGAGCAACCCATAGATCTCATCAATATCAGTATCAGCCAGATCATAGTTGTCTCTAATAGTGGTTATCTTAACATCCCACTTTTCAGGTAGAGAAAGGAGAAACTTGAGATTTGAATCTTCTAGATCATATTCTTTATTAACCAGTGACAGATCATTAAGTAGCTTACAGAATCTGTCAAAGGTTTCTGTCATTGATTCTTCAGATTTAGCCTCAAAGTGTTCATACTCCTGTGTGAGTATGTTCCTTCTATTCTTCTTGATTGCAGCAGTTCCCTGACATCTAACCTCTAAAGCATCCCAGATCTCTTTTTCAGTTTTACAGTTGATCAATTTGTTAGACGTAACATTATCCAATGAACTATGAAGCAGATGTCTAACCTTTGCATCCTTACCAATGGATGAAATGTCCTCAAGAGTCAAATATTTCTTCTCCTTTGGAATGGATTTAGCTTCCCGTCCAGCAGTAACAACAGATAATTTTGTAGGCTTATGAGGACCTTCATAAATTCTGTCAAGATATTCTGGATCTGTAGCCTCCAGAAACATAGCCATTTTCACCTTCCAGGTTGAGTATTATGTTGGCTTGAGAATAGGAACCCTGATTGTTTCATATGGGCTCACAGTTGCAGGTTGAGCCTTCTCAGCACTAGAGCCTGTTGTTGGAGGAGGAATTTCTGCCATTGATTATAGTTGTGTGTGTGTGGATCTTAAACTGTATTAAATTAACAAATTAAGCTCTGATACCAATTGTTAGGCCGAATACACAAATTATAATTAACTAAGTATGAGAGAATAACAATAAGTTCTTAAATAACTTTAAAAACTGTTTGGAATTAACTTCTCTCTCAGTGATGTAAAAAATCATAAAGAGCTGCTTAGGTTACAATGAAAGATATTGTATTACACGATCGATACCCTTCTAGGGTTAACCAAACTGTATTTATAAAGATATACAGCTACGTACAATCGATAATTGATTCTCCTAGAAATCAGCTATACAAATATTATCAATTATGATTGCTACACGTCTTTCTAGTCAGCACGACTTCCTTTGACAGCTATCCAATCTTCAAAGATATCGCTTCCATAATTATCTCCAATAATTCTGTTACTGACCATCAAACGCTTCTGTTCAACAGAGTTTAGCTGCTTCCTCTCGTCAGCGTATAGCAAACTCTGTCTAGCTTCCAACTATCAGAGTTTAACTAAACTCTGATTGCTTCCTATTTCAAGTTAAACTCTGTTTTTCCCTGTAAAACTTAAACACTGATATTAACCATATCAATTATATTTAACACTGCTATATATGTATACTTTTACCGTGTTTGACCAAGCGCTGTGTTTTCAATCTTAATAGAAAAAGATGCCACCTAAAAGAGGTAGACCCCGTAAGAATCAAGGAGTACCCCTAGCAGAGGACTACCCTAATGTTGATCCCAATCCTCAACCAGAACCCGAACCTGAGCCAGTACCCGCAGTATAACCAAATCTGAATCTTAATGACCCTATGGGTTTACTCGTGGAATTCCTAAGACAATTTACACAAAATCCTCCACCTAGATTAGAAATACCTCAAGTCAGAAATGATCAACCCCCAGCACCACCAGCTAAAAATACAATTGCATGTAAATCTTTCAAATCATTAAATCCCCCTGAGTTTAAGGGTACCACTGATCCTGTTGAGGCAAGAATATGGTTACGAGAGATAGAAAAGACCTTTGAGATTGTAGGAGTAGAAGAAGAGAAGAAGACCATCTTTGCAGCCTACATGTTAAAAGGTGAAGCAAATTATTGGTGGGAATCAAAGAGAGCAGTGGAAGGGAACGTAATCATACCCTGGACTAGGTTCACGCAGCTATTTTTAGAGAAATATTTTCCTAAATACTTGGAGAACCAGATGGAAGTCAAATTTCTGGAATTTAAGCAAGGCAATATGACTGTAGCTGAATATGAAGCCAAGTTTTCTGAACTCTCTAGGTTTGTGCCTTACCATATGGATACTGACGAAAAGAGAGCTAAACGTTTTCAACTAGGGCTGAAGCCGTGGATCCAGAATCAAGTTGCGGTCCTAGAAATCACCAACTATGTTACTGTGGTTCAGAAAGCATCTATTGTCGAAAGTGGAACTGAGTTGTACTCAAAGGACAAGGATATGAAGAAAAGGAAGTTTTAGAATCGTGGAACTAATTTTGAGAGGAAGCCGGACGATCGGAATGGAAAGAGACCATTTGTGAAGCGGGAAGACAGAAGCAATGATATAAAGAGAATTGGGAATCAAGACACTAGGGGAAACAATCAGAAATTCAGACCCCCTCAGGTAGCCAATCTGATTCAAGGAAGGCCACCGCTACCCGAATGCAAAATGTGTGGAAAGAAGCACCCAGGACCGTGTAATCTTGCCAGCATTGTTTGTTACAACTGTGGACAAAAAGGGCATTATTCTTCTAACTGCAAGGAGAAGGCTATTACTTGTTTCAATTGCGGGAAGAAAGGACATATTGCACGAGATTGCAAGTCACCACCAAAGGAGACAACTGCATCTAGACTCATGGCACCTCCTAGCAACAAGCCAATTGCACGTACTTTCAACAAGACGGTGAAGGATGCTATTGCTGACAGTGATGTAATTGCAGGTACACTTTTAGTAAATTCTGTAGATGCATGTGTTCTGTTTGATTCGGGAGCAACAAAATCTTTCATATCGGAGAATTTTAAGAATAAATTGGATATTCAGTCTGTACCATTAGGGGAGACATTGATTGTAGAAGTAGCAAATCAGGAAAAAGTTCCTGTAGATCAGATATGTCAAGATTGTGGAATCGAAATACAAGGACAACGCTTCGAAGCAGATCTTCTTTCTTTTAATCTAGGGGAGTTTGATATAATTCTTGGAATGGATTGGCTAGCACGTTATGATGCTCAAATCAATTATCGGCGTAAGTGGGTTAGTTTAAAGGGACCCAACGGCAAAAGAATACAATTTCACGGAAGAAAACATACCCGTAATTTTCTGACTATGGTTCAAGCGAAGAAACTACTAAGGAGTGGGTGTCAAGCCTACTTAGCTCATATGGTTGACAAAGAGAAGCAAGCCCCTGCCATTGATGAAATTCTTGTAGTGAATCAATTCGAGGATGTTTTTCCTGAAGAACTACCTGGATTGCCGCCCGACAGAGAAATAGAATTCAATATCGATCTTGCCCCGGGAACTGCACCAATTTCCAAAGCACCATACAGAATGGCTCCAGCTGAGATGAAGGAGTTAGCTACACAACTACAAGAACTATTAGGCAAGGGCGTAATCAGACCAAGTGTATCCCCGTGGGGAGCTCCAGTATTTTTCGTGAAGAAGAAGGACGGATCTATGCGACTATGTATTGATTATCGTGAACTGAACAAGATGACCATCAAGAACAAGTACCTTCTGCCTTGAATCGATGATCTGTTTGACCAACTTAAGGGTGCTACATATTTTTCGAAGATTGATTTGAGATCCGGCTATCATCAACTAAAGATCAAGCCTGAAGATATTCCTAAGACCGCTTTTAGGACCCGATATGGACATTACGAATTCTTAGTTATGTCTTTTGGATTGACGAATGCGCCAGCTGCTTTTATGGACTTGATGAATCGTGTGTTCAAGAGGTACTTGGACAAGTTCGTAATTGTATTTATTGATGACATCTTGATATACTCGAAGTCTCCTGAGGAACATGCTGAACACCTCCGTTTGGTTCTGGAAATGCTAAGAAAGGAAAGGTTATATGCAAAATTTTCGAAGTGTGAATTTTGGCTGAAAGAAGTGCAATTCCAAGGACACATTGTGAGCAGTGAAAGAATTTCTGTTGACCCAGCAAAAGGGGAAGCAGTTGCAAATTGGGAAAGGCCGAAGACTCCAACAGAGGTTAGAAGTTTTCTAGGACTAGCTGGATATTATCGAAGATTTGTAAAGGATTTTTCAAAGATAGCTACACCCTTGACCAAGCTCACCAGAAAGAATGAGAAGTTTGAATGGACACCCAAGTGCGAAAAAAGTTTTCAAGAACTTAAGAGACGATTAATATCTGCCCCGGTTTTGACATTACGAGACGATACGGGAAATTTCGTAATTTATAGTGACGCTTCCCATAAGGGTTTAGGATGCGTATTGATGCAGCATGGAAAAGTAATTGCTTATGCTTCCCGACAGTTAAAAGATTATGAGGTAAGATACCCAACTCACGACCTCGAGTTAGCTGCGATTGTTTTTGCACTAAAGATTTGGAGACACTATATGTATGGAGAAAAGTGTGAGATTTACACGGATCGTAAGAGTATAAAATATATCTTTACCCAGAAAGAATTGAATATAAGGCAGAGACGATGGTTAGAATTGGTCAAGGACTATGACTGTTCGATTAATTATCATCCAGGGAAGGCCAATGTGGTGGCAGACGCATTAAGTAGAAAAGAAAGACTTAATATGGTAGTATCGTCAAAGGAATTGATAAAAGAAATTGAGAGATTCAATTTGGAGATTAAGATTCCTGTCCAAGCCAATGAGAGAGTATATGAAATCTCCTTACAACCAGAGTTGATCGAAAAGATTCGTCGATGTCAAGAGAAAATGATGGAAGAAGAGAGGGATGAGTTAACCGGGGAAGAATTTCAGAGTCCAAAGGATGCTAAAGGAATTAAAAGATTTGCCTCTAGAATTTGGGTACCAAATGTTGCAGAACTAAAGGAAGAAATTTTGAGCGAAGCACATAGCTCGAAGTACTCTATTCATCCCGGAAGCACGAAGATGTATCAGGATATCAAGCAAAACTATTGGTGGCCTAACAGGAAAAGAGAAATTGCAGACTGGGTAAGTAAATGTTTAACCTGTCAGAAAGTGAAGGCAGAACATCAACGACCAAGCGGACTTTTACAACCCTTAGAGATACCCGAATGGAAATGGGAGCATATTACCATGGATTTTGTCGTAGGATTGCCCCGAACTAGAGCCAGCCATGATGCAATTTGGGTTATTGTTTACCGACTCACTAAATCTGTGCATTTTCTATCAATTAGTGATAAGTACTCTGTTGAAAAATTGGTGAACATGTACCTGAAGGAAATTGTGGTTCGTCATGGAGTGCCTGTTTCAATTTTGTCTGATAGAGACACCCGTTTTAGTTCTCGATTTTGGAAAATTTTTCAGGAATGTCTTGGCACGAAGTTAAATTTGAGCACTGCATATCATCCCCAGACCGACGGACAAAGTGAAAGGACAATTCAAACAGTTGAGTATATGTTAAGAGCCTGTGCACTGGATTTTAAAGAAAGTTGGGATGATCATCTGCCCCTGGTAGAGTTTGCTTACAACAATAATTACCACTCCAGCATAGGTATGGCACCATATGAACCATTGTATGGAAGAAAGTGTAGATCACCTCTATACTGGGATGAAGTAGGAGAAAGAAAAATACTAGGACCAGAACTACTTGAACAAACTAAGAAAGCAACCGAAGTTATTCAAAAAAGGTTAGTTGCAGCTCAAGATCGACAGAGGAAGTATGCAAATCAAAAGAGAAGAGACAAAGCATTTGAAGTGGGAGATAAAGTGATGTTGAAAGTTTCACCTTGGAAAGGAGTAATGAGATTCGGAAAGAAAGGCAAGTTGAGATATATAGGACCTTTTGAGATTCTCAAGAAGATAGGACCACTAGCTTATCAGTTGGCCCTACCTCCAGACCTTCAGCATATCCATGATGTGTTTCATGTTTCTACGTTGAGAGAATACCATTCTGATTTCAGGCATGTTATAACCTACGAGCCAGTGGAAATACGTCCTGATTTGACCTACGAATAACAACCAATAGAGATCTTAGATCACAAAGTGGAAGAGTTAAGAACTAAGAAAGTGAATTTAGTGAAAGTACTTTGGAGAAACCACCAAGTTGAGGAAGCCACTTGGGAATTAGAAAGCGAAATGCAGAATAAATATCCTGAATTGTTTAGTGCGTAATTTTGATTCCGAGGACGGAATCCTATAAGGGGGGAAGACTGTAATAACCGTGAATTTTCGAATAATTTTCCTACTCGATATTTAAATTTTATTTAAGAAGCGATGCACTAGTATATTTAAATTAGCGCATTTTTGTAAAATTTCGAAATTATATATATCTGTATGCAATTAAAATTATATTATATTTATTTGTTTTTTATTAAAATTAGGAAAAATATGATTTAGTTTTGGGTCGAATTTATTTTAGGAAACGAGATTAGAGTCTCGTTTTAATTATCCGGCACGGGGAAACAAGCTGATTGAGGGGTCATCATTTTCTTTTTACCGAACATGGCACTAACATGACCATCATTTCATACACTTACAATTGTCTTCCATGTTTTATTTCTTTTTATTTAATAATAATCAGCATTACTAGTTTCATCATTAGAAGCAGGGTGTAAATTTTATTGTATAAGACCAGGAGCACAGTACTGTCTCTTTCATTTTAAATGACAAAAACACAGAGCATATACCCAAAACAGACCATCTCTTGTCTCTTTTAAAACAAAACTCGACCAAACATATATACATACACGAACAGAGTATTAGCACAGGTAGTTGGTTTGATTTCTTTCTCTGTTAATTGATTTCGTTTTGTTTGCGAATTGTATGGTTTGTGTGTGGGTTTTCCAACGGTTTTTGGTGATGTCGCGAGTGGGTTTTGTGAAGGGTAAAGGGTGGTTTGAATCGGAGATGCAGGGGAGTATTGTTCAGTGGGTGTGGTTGTTGTTATGCGAAGCAGAGAGGGAGAGAGACGGACAGAGAGTGAGGGAGACGGGAGAGGAGGCGATGGCGAAAGTGATGAGAGAAAGAGGGAGGATCGATGGTGAGAGAGGGGGAATCGAGGGAGAGATTGTAAGATAGAGATGAAGAGAGATTGAGGAGAGATAGAGAAATAACGGAGGAGAGAAAGAGGGAGAATGGCAGTGAGAGAGATAAGAGAATGGAGAGATTGAATGGTAGAGAGAGAGATCGACGGGAAAGAGCGAGAGAGAGATATCGAGAGAGAGTGATGCATAGAGAGAGAGAAGAGAGCGAGAGAGAGAGATTGCAGACAGAGAGAGAGAGAGATTAGAGGGAGAGAGACTGTTGAGAGAGGAGAGCAGGGGAGGGAGAGACGGACGGCGGTGGTGGCGAGTGGGCCCCACGCGCCGTCGTGGTTACTGTTATAGCATTTTTTGACTGTTTTAATCGGGAAATTAATAAATGAGGTTCAATTGGAATATTATTGAAATTGTTAGAATTAAATAATTTATTAAATAAAGTAGTAATTGATTTATTAAATAAAAATATTCTATGATTATTTACCATAATTTAGAGATTTATTGAGTTATTGATAAAAAGAGGAATAATTGCGAATAAATAGGATTAAAAAGAGATATAATTTTAGTAGATTTATAATTTATATTTCCGAATTATTTGAATTAATCGGATATGACCAGATCAATTTAGAGACTAAAAACGGATTAATATTAAATTAATTACGGGATTAAAAATGGAAGGAGATTAATAATAATTATGGATTTAAATTGAATAAAAATGGATTGTTGAATTATTTCATTTTGAGAATAAATTGAGATTTCCAGATATTAAAAATAGGATATATTCTCCAGATTTAATTCCTGAGTTCGAAGAGATATTTATTTATCCCAGAATTACTTTCCATTATTTATTGTAGAGATTTTCATGAGATATTATATTATTATTAATTATATTATCGGATCAGGAATTTTTTTTTATTCTAACAAATAACTCACGTATTTCTGGTTGCCATTTTTAGAGAATAATTTCCGAGCTGTAGATCAAAGCCAAGTTACCGGGTAGAGTAAAAATTTTATCTGCATTTATTGTACTTCGAGATCAAGGCAAGTTCCTTCTGACCCTCACTCCTTCTGAAATATTTCGAGAAATGTTTAAATATTATTCTGTTGAAATTATGTTTTGAATTGCCAGTTGTTATAAAATATCCTGTTTATCATAATATTGATTTTGAAAATTTTAGAGATTTTCCAAAATTTCTATAAATTCAAAAAAACGTAATTTGATTGAAATCCAGGGTATCTTAATTGTTTGAGATGACCTTAACTATTATTCAGTTATAACTACGATCATATATCGAGGTAGTTAGATTTTATTGACTTTAATCAGATCTATTGTTCAGTTCTTCGATATTCAAATTTGGTTCATTGTTCGAATCAAAATAGTTGTATTCAGAAAAGTGAATAGAAGAATGGTATATCATCAGAATTTCCTCTAAAATACGTACTCTAGCGAAATTGGAAGTTTTCCTTTTGAATCGAGTCGTTCTTGTTATTTCAAGACGACTTCACATGAAATATTCTAATCAACAAACCTTACTTGTTCAAGGTTGTTACTTATTGTCTTGAATTGACATATTGTCCGTGTCAACGAAACAAATTAGTTTCTTTTGAAAATATTGTGACGGCCTATTGATCAGGTCGGTCTCGTACAAAATGTAGACTGGCGGTCGTCCAGAATCGAATAGGAATCCAAATAAATCAATTTTTATCTAAAGGAATAATCATATATAATCCACTGGTCAACATGGGAGATGGCCCATGGGTTTTCTTTTAGATCAATACGAGGTATAAACTCGTGGCTCGAAAGAGAAATATTAAGATTTTGGCACAAACGCTGCCAGGTTGAATTTTCAACCAACTTTTTGCTAAGAAAACGATATAGTGGTACCTGCGACATAGTAGTGATCGTGCTATGGGGTATCATAGGTGTGCGGTACTTGAGACACAGCGGTTGATCTCGCTGTGGGGTATCGTAAAGGTGGAAGACCGGTATCTCAAATTTTAATTCCAATTCCTTTATTCAGAGTTAAGATGTTTGAGTTTATCCGTAAGTATTTCCATGGCATTTTGCCTGCATACGAGTATCCTTCATAAATATAATTGTTTTCCTTTCACCCTCCTTGTTAGTGAGAGAGCGAGTCAATGGACTTGCTGAGCACCTAGTTGCTCATTCTTGTTGTTGATATTGTTTTTCAGTGAAGACGGAAAAAGGCGAAACCTCTCGTTTCAAGGGAAAGGAGAAATTTCACCAAAGCACTGACCTGGACTAGTGTGCTTGATCTCAGAGGCGACTACTCTATTGAAGACTATTAGCCTATGTTTGGACGTGTGTATTGATATCGTGTGTACCAGATATATGTTGTAATAATTCTAAGACTTGTAGATGCTTGGACTTGTGGGATGGAACCACTGTGGTATGGCAAAACCTTCATGTTTATCAGGAATTGTATTGTATTTTTGGATAAGACAGGTATTGACGGTAAGTGGCGACCTAAGTCTACAATTAGTGGATTTGGGGGCGTCACAATCAGACACAAACTCGAAAATGAGCCGAAAATTAATGAACCCTCTTTTTATAACCATGTTTTTGAAATATTTTATGTTTAAAAGAACTAAATTTAAGTACAATAAAGTAATTGTCACGTGCAATAGTAAAGACTCGCTAGTTAATTTATAATTATTTAATAATAATAACAATATTTTCTATATGTCATGCCCTTTTTTACACCTCACAAAGTGGGTATAGTACATATTATATATTTGAATTGTAACTTTTACGTGCAATGAATGAGAAATGAACTGTTTTTTCTTAAAATTTCTGTAAAAGCAATCATTCCCTATAAATCGGGACAGAGGAAAATATAATATAAGAGCATATTTTCAATCACTCTAAAAACGAGTTGAGGGGGTGAAACCAGAAATGAACCAAAACCAGACACGAATCCGGTAGGTACGGGTTAGGGTTAAAAAAAATCAACCCGAAACAATCAGGTACAATTTGACCCGACACGAACCCGATCCAAAACCCGAAATTACCACCCCTATTTTGAAGTACTGTACGAATAAAAACTAATACTTCCCAGTCCCACCCATTTATTTACATTTCTGAAAGATTGTTTGATACGCATTTTAAGGTGCATATAAAATATAGTTCCGTAATTTATTTTTACAATTTTATGAATTTGAATAAAAATAAAATATTTTTATTTTTATTCAAAAAAAGAAAATTTTAAAAATAAGTTATAAAACTATACTTTTATATGCATCTTAAAATGCGTGCCGGACAAATTGACAGGAACGAGGGAGTAGTAATTTTTACGTTAAACTGACTCAGAGGTCTCCAAATCAACATCCAAGTGTTGTGTCACAGGAAAAGAGGAAATATATATACTAGTATTTATGCCCGCCATGCTGGGCCTTTATTTTAAATTAAATATATTATATTAACATGTTTTTTGGTAGTAAAATGAATTTTGAATTTTTTGTTTTAAAAAAATCAAATTTGTTTATTTTTTATGTGATACAAACAGTTACCTTATATTTTTTGTTAAATGTCCAATTCCATATATTCCAAAATCAAAATCATTATTTTCATATAACATAACTGCTCTCGTAGACTATAACATATCATCATAATTATTACAATTAAATAAGTTAGAAATATTTATATTGACATTAATATAACAAAGCATTAATTTTTTTATTAAAAATTTAAGATTTAATAAGGATTCTCCTCAGCCCGTCTCCGACGGCGCCTCGAATCCTATGCATGATAAAATATCAACATACACAAATATATTTTCACAAATATATTTTCAAATTATTAACTCAATAAATATTATTGCTTCAGACTATAATTTCCCAAATAAAATTAAATTATATAAGATTATAATTTAAGTTAAATTTTGATATTAACATACAGAAATATACTTGAAAATATAAATTACTTGCAATGTCGGAATAATTATTTACTATTTTTTATAGGTATATTACAACTAAATCATAGCAAATAATAATTAAAACATCTTGGCACCACCTTCGGTGGCACCTCGATTTTTTGTTAAAAAAATCACTACAAATTAGTAATTAAATGATTTATTTGGTTTATTTGTAAACTCAATGTAACCATTATATTTTTATAATTTCATTTAAGAAGTAGTAAAAAAATATAACATCTAAATTATTTAAAATGAATAACATTTTTAGAGGTAAATGATAACAAATAATAATTAAAACTTCTCGGCACCTCCTTCAACGGCACCTCGATTTATTTGTAGGTAAAAAAAATTTTGTAAATTATTAATTAAATGATTTGTTAGCTTATTGAACCCTAATATATATTCAATTAATTGTTTACTACAAATCATAAATCTTTGGAGTATACTAATATATACTACATGCTTGAAATTTTTTTCTACAAAAACACTAAAATTATAATTATAATTGCATAATAATCGAGAAATTTTAGAAATCAATATTGTGAGACAAAACTCCTCGCGGTGCCTCGAACCCTCATTATTGATAAAACAAAATCAATTTTATAAAAAATAAATTGGTAAATTATTCGTTTTAGAAAATATTATATAAATTACTTAACAAAATAAATAAATTTAGATACAAAGATATATTGACAAAACTTTAAATTATGAATGCACATTACTATAAATATTTATATTGATATTAATATAACAAAAATGTAATTTTTTAATTAAAAATTTAATACTTAATAAGAATTCTCCTCGGCCACGTCTTCGACGGCGCCTCGAATCCTATGCATGATAAAATATTAACATACACAAATATATTTTCAGACTATTAACTCGCTAAATATTTTTGTTTCAGACTATACTTTTCCAAATAAAATTATAATATATAAGATTATAATTTAAGTTAAAATTTAATATTAAGATACACAAATATACTTCAAAATATAAATTACTTGCAATGTCGGAATAATTATTAACTATTTTTTATAAGTATATTACAACTAAATCATAGCAAATAATAATTAAAACTTCTCGGCACCACCTTCGGCGGGTCCTCGATTTTTTTGTAGAAAAAAAATCACTACAAATTAGTAATTAAATGATTCATTTGGCTTATTTGTAAACTAAATGTAACCCTTATATTTTTATAATTTCATTTAAGAAGTAGTAAAAAAATATAACATTTAAATTATTTAAAATGAATAATATTTTTATAGGTAAATAATAACAAATAATAATTAAAATTTCTCCGCAAAAATTATTGCAAATTATTAATTAAATGACTTGTTAGCTTATTGAACCCTAATATATATTCAATTAATTGTTTACTACAAATCATGAATCTTTGGAGTATACTAATATATACTACATGCTTGAAAAAATTTTTCTACAAAAACTCTATAATTAAAATTATAATTGCATAATAATTGAGTAATTTTAAAAATCAATATTGTGTGACAAAACTCCTCGGCACCGCTTTTTGCGTGCCTCGAACCCACATTATTGATAAAACAAAATCAATTTTATAAAAAATAAATTTTTAAATTATACGTTTTAGAAAATATTATATAAATTACTTAACAAAATAAATAAATTTAGATACAAAGATATATTGACAAAACTATAAATTATGAATGCACAATACTATAAATATTTATATTGATATTAATATTAGAAAAATGTAATTTTTAATTAAAAATTTAATATTTAATATGGATTCTCCTTGGCCACGTCTCCGACGGCGATTCGAATCATATGCATGATAAAATATTAACATACACAAATATATTTTCAGACTATTAACTTACTAAATATTTTTGCTTTAGACTATAATTTTCCAAATAAAATTATAATATTTATGATTATAGTTGAAGTTAAATTTTGATATTAACATACACTAAAATACTTGAAAATATAAATTACTTGCAGTGTCGGAATAATTATTAACTATTTTTTTATAAGTATATTACAACTAAATCATAGCAAATAATAATTAAAACTTCTCGGCACCGCCTTCGGCGGTACCTCGATTTTTTTGTAAAAAAAAAATCACTACAAATTAGTAATTAAATGATTTATTTGGCTTATTTGTAAACTAAATGTAACCCTTATATTTTTATAATTTCATTTAAGAAGTAATAAAAAAAATATAACATTTAAATTATTTAAAATGAATAATATTTTTATAGGTAAATAATAACAAATAATAATTAAAATTTCTCCGCAAAAATTTCTGCAAATTATTAATTAAATGACATTGAACCCTAATATATATTCAATTAATTGTTTACTACAAATCATGAATCTTTGGAGTATACTAATATATACTACATGCTTGAAAAGAATTTTCTACAAAAACTCTATAATTAAAATTATAATTGCATAATAATTGAGTAATTTTAAAAATCAATATTGTGTGACAAAACTCCTCGGCACCGCTTTTGGCGTGCCTCGAACCCACATTATTGATAAAACAAAATCAATTTTATAAAAAATAAAATTTTAAATTATACGTTTTAGAAAATATTATATAAATTACTTAACAAAATAAATAAATTTAGATACAAAGATATATTGACAGAACTATAAATTATGAATGCACAATACTATAAATATTTATATTGATATTAATATAAGAAAAATGTAATTTTTAATTAAAAATTTAATATTTAATATGGATTCTCCTTGGCCACGTCTCAGACGGCGCCTCGAATCCTATGCATGATAAAATATTAACATACATAAATATATTTTCAGACTATTAACTTACTAAATATTTTTGCTTTAGACTATAATTTTCCAAATAAAATTATAATATTTATGATTATAATTGAAGTTAAATTTTGATATTAACATACACTAAAATACTTGAAAATATAAATTACTTGTAGTGTCGGAATAATTATTAACTATTTTTTTATAAGTATATTACAACTAAATCATAGCAAATAATAATTAAAACTTCTCGGCACCGCCTTCGGCGGTACCTCGTTTTTTTTTGTAAAAAAAAATTCAGTACAAATTAGTAATTAAATGATTTATTTGGCTTATTTGTAAACTAAATGTAACCCTTATATTTTTATAATTTCATTTAAGAAGTAATAAAAAAATATAACATTTAAATTATTTAAAATGAATAATATTTTTATAGGTAAATAATAACAAATAATAATTAAAATTTTTCCGCAAAAATTACTGCAAATTATTAATTAAATGACCTGTTAGCTTATTGAACCCTAATATATATTCAATTAATTGTTTACTACAAATCATGAATCTTTGGAGTATACTAATATATACTACATGCTTGAAAAAAAATTTCTACAAAAACTCTATACTTAAAATTATAATTGCATAATAATTGAGTAATTTTAAAAATCAATATTGTGTGATAAAACTCCTCGGCACCGCTTTTGGCGTGCCTCGAACCCACATTATTGATAAAACAAAATCAATTTTATAAAAAATAAATTTTTAAATTATACGTTTTAGAAAATATTATATAAATTACTTAACAAAATAAATAAATTTAGATACAAAGATATATTGACAAAACTATAAATTATGAATGCACAATACTATAAATATTTATATTGATATTAATATTAGAAGAATGTAATTTTTAATTAAAAATTTAATATTTAATATGGATTCTCCTTGGCCACGTCTCCGACGGCGATTCGAATCATATGCATGATAAAATATTAACATACACAAATATATTTTCAGACTATTAACTTACTAAATATTTTTGCTTTAGACTATAATTTTCCAAATAAAATTATAATATTTATGATTATAATTGAAGTTAAATTTTGATATTAACATACACTAAAATACTTGAAAATATAAATTACTTGCAGTGTCGGAATAATTATTAACTATTTTTTTATAAGTATATTACAACTAAATCATAGCAAATAATAATTAAAACTTCTCGGCACCGCCTTCGGCGGTACCTCGATTTTTTTGTAAAAAAAAAATCACTACAAATTAGTAATTAAATGATTTATTTGGCTTATTTGTAAACTAAATGTAACCCTTATATTTTTATAATTTCATTTAAGAAGTAATAAAAAAAATATAACATTTAAATTATTTAAAATGAATAATATTTTTATAGGTAAATAATAACAAATAATAATTAAAATTTCTCCGCAAAAATTTCTGCAAATTATTAATTAAATGACATTGAACCCTAATATATATTCAATTAATTGTTTGCTACAAATCATGAATCTTTGGAGTATACTAATATATACTACATGCTTGAAAAGAATTTTCTACAAAAACTCTATAATTAAAATTATAATTGCATAATAATTGAGTAATTTTAAAAATCAATATTGTGTGACAAAACTCCTCGGCACCGCTTTTGGCGTGCCTCGAACCCACATTATTGATAAAACAAAATCAATTTTATAAAAAATAAATTTTTAAATTATACGTTTTAGAAAATATTATATAAATTACTTAACAAAATAAATAAATTTAGATACAAAGATATATTGACAGAACTATAAATTATGAATGCACAATACTATAAATATTTATATTGATATTAATATAAGAAAAATGTAATTTTTAATTAAAAATTTAATATTTAATATGGATTCTCCTTGGCCACGTCTCAGACGGCGCCTCGAATCCTATGCATGATAAAATATTAACATACATAAATATATTTTCAGACTATTAACTTACTAAATATTTTTGCTTTAGACTATAATTTTCCAAATAAAATTATAATATTTATGATTATAATTGAAGTTAAATTTTGATATTAACATACACTAAAATACTTGAAAATATAAATTACTTGTAGTGTCGGAATAATTATTAACTATTTTTTTATAAGTATATTACAACTAAATCATAGCAAATAATAATTAAAACTTCTCGGCACCGCCTTCGGCGGTACCTCGTTTTTTTTTGTAAAAAAAAATTCAGTACAAATTAGTAATTAAATGATTTATTTGGCTTATTTGTAAACTAAATGTAACCCTTATATTTTTATAATTTCATTTAAGAAGTAATAAAAAAAATATAACATTTAAATTATTTAAAATGAATAATATTTTTATAGGTAAATAATAACAAATAATAATTAAAATTTTTCCGCAAAAATTACTGCAAATTATTAATTAAATGACCTGTTAGCTTATTGAACCCTAATATATATTCAATTAATTGTTTACTACAAATCATGAATCTTTGGAGTATACTAATATATACTACATGCTTGAAAAAAAATTTCTACAAAAACTCTATACTTAAAATTATAATTGCATAATAATTGAGTAATTTTAAAAATCAATATTGTGTGATAAAACTCCTCGGCACGGCTTTTGGCGTGCCTCGAACCCACATTATTGATAAATCAAAATCAATTTTATAAAAAATAAAATTTTAAATTATACGTTTTAGAAAATATTATATAAATTACTTAACAAAATAAATAAATTTAGATACAAAGATATATTGATAGAACTATAAATTATGAATGCACAATACTATAAATATTTATATTGATATTAATATAAGAAAAATGTAATTTTTAATTAAAAATTTAATATTTAATATGGATTCTCCTTGGCCACGTCTCAGACGGCGCCTCGAATCCTATGCATGATAAAATATTAACATACATAAATATATTTTCTGACTATTAACTTACTAAATATTTTTGCTTTAGACTATAATTTTCCAAATAAAATTATAATATTTATGATTATAATTGAAGTTAAATTTTGATATTAACATACACTAAAATACTTGAAAATATAAATTACTTGCAGTGTCAGAATAATTATTAACTATTTTTAGAAGTATATTACTACTAAATCATAGCAAATAATAATTAAAACTTCTCGGCACCGCCTTTGGCGGCACCTCGATTTTTTTGTAAAAAAAAAATCACTACAAATTAGTAATTAAATGATTTATTTGGCTGATTTGTAAACTAAATTTAACCCTTATATTTTTATAATTTCATTTAAAAAGTAATAAAAAAAATATAACATTTAAATTATTTAAAATGAATAATATTTTTATAGGTAAATAATAACAAATAATAATTAAAACTTCTCGGTAAAATTACTGCAAATTATTAAATAAATGACTTGTTAGCTTATTGAACCCTAATATATATTCAATTAATTGTTTACTACAAATTATGAATCTTTGGAGTATACTAAAATATACTACATGCTTGAAAAAAAAATTCTACAAAAACTTTAAAATTAAAATTATAATTGCATAATAATTGAGTAATTTTAGAAATGTGTGACAAAACTCCTCGGCACCGCCCGGTGCCTCGAACCCTCATTATTGAAAAAACAAAATCAATTTTATAAAAAATAGATTGGTAAATTATACGTTTTAAAAAATATTATATAAATTACGTAACAAAATATATAAATTTAGATACAAAGATATATTTACAAAACTTTAAATTATGAATGCACAATACTATAAATAATTTTGAAAATTAATATTAAACATATCATATGTGCTCTTCACAGTGGAGAAAGGCACAGCCTTTTGCGTCATCAACTGCAAATATGCAATCTTCAACCTTGTCAACCATGCCAATATCGAATTGTTTGTTGTTGTAAAAAGACCTTGGAGATATCGCTGCTCCTATAGCTATCTTGTAGTTTGTTTGAACAAAGCCTGAGCACAGTAAGTTGTAGCATCCTGTAGTTTGATATGCGTCGGTCTACACATAAACATAAATTTTCAAAAGTTGAAAAATCTCCACAAATATGATGAAGTGATTTACTTTAAAAGGATACTCACAATCCAGTAAGTGAAGAATCTACGGTAATTATCTCCATATAATTCTAGGCTAACCTGAGAAAAGAAAATATTAGCTTGATAACTTAATAGATTTGATAGAAGCACAAGTATGTAAGTTGGATATGTAGAAACATGTTTTAGTATGCCTGCCAGCCAGCTTCAATGGTATTAAGATCATTTCCAAAGGAACCAGAAATAACCCATACTTGCGATAGACTGAATTCATACTGATCAATTACTCGTGGCGCCCATACATTGATGCTGGCTTTAGCTCCATAATATTGATCTCCGGAGGCAAATGCTACTGCATGCTATAGTAAGAGGATTATAGTTCAGTTATAAACATATTGTGATAAGCTGGCATGCAGATTCTTGTTAGATTTGTGCCATGCTTATTATTCTGTGCACTTTGCTTAGCCCTAATCTCTGGCGATAATGACTTTCCAATAGTTTGTGATTAGTTACGAAAACACCATATAGACAGATTTGTCTATAAATAGTAATTGATGACTTCTCTATCAAAATACAGTTTAGAAATATATAATTCATGAAGAAGGAAAAGGTTGCGATCCGTGAGAAGCATTGGGAAGTTCAGTATGCAAATTAGCTGTGCTATTATATACTCTACATAAAAATGTATATTTAATTTTAAAAAGAGTAATGAATCAACCTCATCACCGCTCGTAGTGTCTCTTCGTCAAATTTTCCTTCCAAATCTCCTGACTGAACTTGCTCTTAAAACACCTTGCTCTATAGTTTTTCTGATTGGAATAGTTCCTTCAGGACATGATTCACTTGTATTCATCCAGGCCTGAATAACCTCTGTTGAGAAATCTATGGAATCATTATGTTTTGGCCTCTCTGGCGGTTCCTACATAAAAACCTTTCAGCCTTAAGAAACCGAACATCAATAAATAGATCTGCGTTACGTTGGCTCTAATTTTGTCTGCATTCCTGCAACTTTTCAGTAATCGAAAACTTTAGATTTCTACCACTTAGTGTTTTTTTCAAAGAAAAATTCTTTAACTTTTACCACCGACATTCTTGCTTAATATTTAGGCAACGAATACAAAGCTTGACATTGATTAAAAAGAAGCCAATTGTGTAAGTAATAATAACAATGATTTCTGCCCTTTGAGTAGGGGATGGTTAAAAGCTGGTTGAAGGTGCGATAGAACACACTGTATAACATCTCTATCAGGACTCTGCTTGAAAAAAAATAAGAAACCGAAAGTCATAAACCTCATTCTGGAAAACAAACATAATTTATCTCTAACCATAAAAGAATTCAAATGCCTGAATTGTCTTGACAGCTAGTTTGTTAATCTTCCTCAAATAAGCCCTTGCTCTCTCGAGCTGCACTCCATCGGAGAAGATGCCATAGTTGTGCTTGCTACATAATTACAAACCAATCACATGAATTATTACCTTTTTAAAAAAGACAATAGAAACTTTCAGAAACTAAAAAAAAAAATTGATGCCAGAGCACTGGCTGCAACAACAGAGACTTCGGTTTCCATTACACTTGTTGTGACATGTGCATCAACACCTTAAGGACCATCCACAGCTAGCCCAAAATCAGCGACCTTGGCACTGTAATCCTGGTCATTTATATTTTAGGAATGAGCCAATATTTTTTCTGGATAATTTATAAAAAAAATTATAGTTCCTGATGCTATGTAGTAGCATTGATACTTGAAAGATAAAGTAAAGAATATATTTAAGAGACCGAAGAAGAACATACAGAGTCAAATAGAATGTTGGAAGCTTTGAAATCACGATAAATGATGGGAGGTTCTTCATAGTGGAGAAAGGCAAGGCCTTTTGCGGCATCAACTGCAATCTTCAACCTTTTAAGATAAGATAAGAGAAAAGGATTTGGTAATGAAAACTTAATAACTTAATACTATATTGAAGATAAGAGAAAAGCTTACATATCTAAGTTGTTTCAGAAACTCCACAACTTGAATTGACAAATCCAGCATACTACAGTAATCTCCTCTAACAATAACACTCAAGTATCGCCCTTCTGATGTCGATTCTTTCGAGTTAGAAATCCAAACATGATGCCTATGATCAGATAAGTATGCATTAGCTATTAGTACATCTTGATCATCTGTACTTCCCTGTAAAAGCTCGTCATATAAGTCTGGTTTTTCCAGGTGAGCCGAGAAGAATTAAGTTGTGAAACCATCTGGACTTCGCCATTTAGACTTCGCCATGTGCTTAATAGTGTCCAAAATTTCCTCCCCCGTAACTCTTCGACATAAAGAATTAGCTTGATCCTCCCTGAGCTGTGGAAGAGAAAGATTAGGAGGGACATCATCAACTTCCACCTCTGTACCCAGCAAATATATCCTTGTAATACTCCACTGCTATACTAGCAATGTTGTGGTGACCAAAGTTTAACTCACCACTTTTGTCTTCCAAAGCCAAAATCTTGTTAGCATTCCAGCGCCCTCACAATAATTTAAGAAGAAAGAATTCTTTTCAATCTCCACAATTAACCCAATTGAATCTCGATTTTTGACGCAGAAACTTTTCTTTCTCAACCAATGCTTCTGCATAAAGCCGAGTCAGACGCCCTTCTTCCTGAAAGTCTGTTGCAGTCGGCAAAGGGACACAGTAGTCTGGAACGCCAAAAGGTTAGCTCTGGTAACAAAGATAGAACATGCCGCCTTCACTTCATCAATAAACCCATCCTTCTCAATGAGATAATTAAAATAAACTTAAGCTACAAGCACCAACATTCTTTGTACCAGTTATGTGCATAAATAGAGTTGATATTTCACAGGAACAGATAATCATGCAATGAAGTTCGCAAGAAAGAACTCTGGTCGCTGGGGATTTACCTGTAGGGCCTAGAGGGTGCCCAAGAGCAAATGCTCCTCCACTGACATTGACTTTATGAAGATCAAGATCCAGTTTCTTACAGCAGTATACATACTGGCATGCAAAAGCCTGTTTAAATTTCCAACATCATAGGCTAAATCTATCACCATCTTACAAAAATTTCAGAACCAAGAGAAGAGAGATATCAGGCAACAGAATACCATATTTATTTCAATCATAAATAAAGATAGATATAATGATGATCTTGTTACTGCGTAAAACTCAATGCAGTGATCTTGTTCTTCATGTGTCACTCCATGACGCTCTGCAACATTAGATGAAATAATGCCCATAAAAAGAAGACAGCCTCGGGCTTGTTCAAAAGTTTCTACCTGTTGCTGGAATATATGGCATGTTAGAGACGGATTCCTCAGGAGTCAGGACTCTAGTCAAAATCAAGGTCAAACTCACTTTTGGGTTAATTTTTCAAGTTATGCCCCTTTGATCAACTGTCATGGACATGAAGTAACCTTTACAGTGAATTTATAAACACAATTAACGTATCTCATAAAATACTGCCTTTATTGCTGCAGCTACATAAGCAACTGCCACTGCCTGGAGGCCAGAAGAACATTGCCTGTTGACAGTCTGATTTCTGATAGGCACAGTATCTGCATTGAACATAGCAATCATGTATTACACTTTGTTCAGTAATGACCATATAGCTTGCATCGAACACAGGGACAAGCTTGCATAGATTTAGATAAATAATTTAATCCAAAATTCGTATTTTGAACTAATCAATCTTATATGACAAGTTTATATGCGAGGCATCAGTACAACTTCATGTCATAACTATCTGCACTGTTTGACTAATAAATCTAAGCAATATTAAGGGAACTGACACAAAGGGGAGCTGCTTATAGTTCTCATAAGATGTATTAGTAATTTCTTTTATGAACATTTTTATCTAGTAACAAAGACAATGTCTTTATAACGGTGCTCTTGAAAGTTTAACAAGACACCAGTAGTACTCTTTTGCTTTTGGTAGACTAATTAGGATAGAAAAAATTTGGTTCAAATGCACGTCGTTCAACCTATAATGTAACCTTGCATCAAAAAAAAAAAACCTATAATGTAACCTAAAGGCCCGGGGACCACTTCTAGGTAAATTAAGAAAACAATCTCAGTGAAAACAATGCTACTGAGAGTCATTTTGTTAAGGTCTTTAATTGCCCATAATCTAATAGTTTCATTACCAACTGTTCACAAATATTTTAACTTTACAGAGCTTGGACACTTAAGCCCACTACATGTAAAATACCATATGATTACTCCTACAAGAAAAATGGTTATAACATATGTAGACAACTGTAGTACTCTTTAGCTTTTGCTAGATTAATTAGGATAGAAAACATTTGGTTCAGATGCACGTCCTAAAATTTGATAATGTAACCGAAAGACGCTCAGTTGAATCCCAAGCCCCATGTCTACACAAACATCAGATAACAAGTACTGATGCACGGTCATGGAGATACCTTGGTATCATTTATCCAGCTCATTATTGTACTGATAGTCATTTTGTCAAGTCTGAAGTTGCTTTCAATCTAGAAGTTCCATTAGCAACTGTTCCAAAATATCACAACTTAACAAAACATAGACACTTAAGCCCATTAACAACATAGCAGTATAACGGGTAAAGTACCATATGATGAAAGCTACAAAAAGGCGACCACCTTTATGGTTATAGTTCATTGCTTCCATTTTAGGTAGTTCTCCCAAGTTGTAAAGGATTGCTAGGTTTCCTAAATTATAAAAAAAATCCATCAATTTATAAAATCCAAAAAAATCCATTGGCTTTTGAATACCATCAGGTTTTATAAGATTTTATGAAATCTTTTTTTATTTTTATAAAGTTGTAATACCTAAGTATGTAGATATATGGACTATGGTCCATGCAAGAAAAAATGGGCATGGAGAATAAAACAATCAGAGATATTGTATTTTTCGATTATACTATCTTACCTATGTATTCGTAGTTCTGAACATCTAAGAATATTTTGAATGAGTATATCTTATGTCTGGCGAAATAAAGAAAACAATCGCCCTCAAGTATAAACTACTTTTGCATTTTAAAGATTATGTACATTGAATTGTGTTTCATGTCTGTAAACAGTCTTTAGTTAGCAGTACATTCTCTATTATAAAGTTTGGTTGAATCCTTAGATCTCCATTTTCGTACAGTTATATAATAAAAACTGAATACCCTACAGTTAACAACTAAATACCCCAAACATGTAACATCCCAAACCAAAAAATAGGATGTCCTTCTGCATATGTAGACTTCTCATAACAAGGACCGATCTAGCAGCACCTTTTTACCTGGCTAGGATTGCCTCACTCAAAGTAGGAGGTGGATTAATCATTATGAGATGGCCTCGAATCACCTTTTTACCTGGCTAGGATTGCCTCACTCAAAGTAGGAGGTGGATTAATCATTATGAGATGGCCTCGAGTCACAGTGCATTGCTTATTTATGAACATTGTTTATATTTCCATAAGTATTTATGAACATTGTTTATATTTCCATAAGTATTAATTACGGGAAATTATTCGAGTAATGTTATTTGAATATTATCTCAGTCGAGAAATATTATGGAATATTATTTTCGAATATTCATGGAAGACTTGATTTATATAATGAATATTGTTTTGAAAATTCATTTAAGGTTGATGTATTTATTGAATTAATTAGTAAATATTCATTTAAATATATATTTATTTAGTGAATATTTTATATATTCATTCGAGGATTAATTATAAGCAATATTTTATTTTAAAATATTTTTTAAATATTTATGATTTAATGAATATTCCTTGAATATTTATTTGACTTCTTTTAAATAAACTTCATAATGATTGACTTTATTCAAAGATTACTTTTGATCTTCAAATATTACGTAAATTATTTCTAAGTATTATTAATATCATTATTTCTATCAAGAAAGGTTCTCACAGATTCTATTCTTCATTCAAGTCTATCGTCCAAATTATAAGGGAACCTTGCTTGAGAACTATTACTTATTTTATTTGACTTCCCGGTCATAAATATTTTGAAATTATTCTTTTCACTCGTAACTCGGTTGCTGTTTATCTATTGAATCGTTGTGTTACCTCCTCATCGTTCGAGGGGGAAGATTGTTGGAACAAGTCGATATCCATTAACGAGCATCAGCTCGGGAAATATTGGTGAATTTTCCTTTCCAATTAGATATGACTACTTTGTGAAGTCCTATCAACAAGTACTATACTTGGGGAAAGGGGGAGGAACTTTACGTTTCAGAGTCATGGATGTTATTCGAACTAGGAGCCGCGTAAGTGGCCGAGTGGTGCCGGTCCTGCAATGGCCCAACCGTTGGCCGGGGAGTTCCAGAGGGCGGTTGACAAGTAAATCCGTCGGTGCTTCCTTCTACATGTAGAGAACAATGATGGGGAGCATAACTGGCGACTGATCATCGTAAATATTATGGCTTCTAGCGCGTCAATGCTCCGGGATTGGTTCATCTTTCAAAGTTAGAAATTTTCTGCGACATTCTCTATGTTGGCAGGGTTGAAATGTGTTCAAAACTGGAATTGCATTATTTCTTGCAAGTTCCTCTTTATGATATATAAAGACATCTTGTTCATATTTTTGCACATCAGATACTTCTATGGAAAGTATATGTTGGGTTACCTTGTAACTTCATCGTTTATATTACACTGGCATTATGTTCATTAAATGCATGGCATATGGTTTCAAAACTCGTTTGAACTATTATATATATTGTTGTCCAGTTATATTATTTGGTGGGCTTTGGCTCATCCTTGCTTTATTATTTATATCACAACAACAGATAAAGCAGATGGTCCGTAACCTGAGGACGATGTGGCTACCATTGCAGAGCAGAGAGCTAGGGGTAGACTAATCTTCAGCTTCTGAGTACCAGTTATATTTATTTATATGACTTGTAAATGGATGGCAACGAGTTTGTAAGTTGAATGTTATTCTTTTGAGTTATAAGAACTCAAACCAGTGATTAATAATATACGATAGATTAATCTGATTTCATCTCTGGGACTATAACTGTTTGTGTGGTGTGATATTATTGTGGGGTCATAATGTGCAGTTTATTTTTTTGATTCAAGTTCAAGTATTATTATTGGAGTTGAGACCGTAACGACCAGATCCCCGACCCCGGATCTGGGGGTGTTACAGAAATGGTATCAGAGCTTGAGTTATAGATCCCCAAAGATGATGCGACGTTATATAATAATAAATTCACTATTATAATAAGAACTTTTGCCAAGTTCACCTAAAACCCTTACGGGAACTTATAAGTATCATGATAGTAACTTAGCTCGATATCGTATCGATGAGCAAGGTGACAGACCTTGAGGCTTATGAGTAGCAGCACGAGGATGCTTTATTGCATGGTGACGATCAGCTTGAGGATTCGATAGAGTACCTTCTGGGAACTTGGAGGAGGTTCCAGCTATGGAGGAGAACCCCGTTAAGGATAAAGAATTTACCCTTGGGGAAATAAGGGGCTGCAGCCAGAGAGATTGTAAGAGTTAAGGTGTAGTGCTCAGAAAAGTGAGCTTAAAGAACTGAGTTATTATTGAGAGAACTAAGGATGCATATCGGATTCAAAGCCGGACTACCAGATGAATTACCAGCAAGTAAGACGGATTGAAAGAATTACTTGAGATCTTATATGGGGATAGATAAGAATCCTTAGAGACTTTCTGATTAATGAGAACAGAGTTAGAATGATGCATGATTATCAAAGACATCGATATAGAACGGGGAGCGGAGTCTCCAGGAGCAGTTAAGATAAAGACAACAAGTGCCATATCATTGATAAATGGATTAGGGTGAATATTGTCAATGGTAATTTGCCAGGAGAGGGAAGATTTCATAGGGTATAAGTTATGAAGACAAATTGAGATTGATGAGCCGGCTTGATTCAGAGAAATGTTAATTTTATAGATGGATCAGCTTAGAAAGTAAAGAAATTAGAAAGTGATGGCATGATTGAATAAAGTTAAATAAGAAAGTAGTAAGCGAGACGAGGATCTCAGAATCTACAAGAGGAAAAGACCAGCGAGTCTATGATAAACTCGTAATAAGACCATTGTCAAAGACTAAGTATGAGGTTAATCCCACTCAGTTAAATGATGAACCAGAAGCATGAGATGCATGTGATTCAGAAGAATATTAAATTCTTTCTTTTCCTTGAATGGATTATAGTAAGTTGCATTAAGTTTGTTCTGAACTGAATCGTAAATGGATCAAGTAATGTGATCAGTGGTTAAGAGGTAATGGAGAATGTTTTAAAAATGAAACCTAAAGGAACCAGTGTCTGCCAAGTTCTCGGTAGCTTAATCTCACTTTCCAACTTTTCAAAATCTTTCACTAACTCTTTCTATGAAGTTATCATCTTGAGCTTCTCTTTCCTACTAAGGGCGTCGGCCACCATATTGGCTTTGCCCAGGTGATAACGAATCTCGCAGTCATAATCCTTGATTAGCTCTAGCCATCTTTTCTGGCGCATGTTAAGCTCTTTCTGAGTAAAAATATACTTGAGGCCCCAATGGTCAGTGTAGATCTCGCACCTTTCTCCATACAGATAGTGCCTCCAAATCTTTAAGGCAAAAACAATTGTTGCTAATTCCAGATCATGGGTGGGGTATCGTATCTCATAATCCTTCAATTGCCTTGATGCATATGCTATTACCTTACTGTGCTGCATAAGCATGCACCCTAATCCTTTATGCGAAGCATCACTAATTACGAAATCTCCTTTTCCATCAGGCAACGTCAACACTGGGGCCGTCACCAACCTCTTCTTTAGCTCTTGGAAACTCTTCTCGCACTTTTCAATCAATTCGAATTTCTCAGTTTACGGGTAAGTCGAGTTAACGGGGCTGCGATCTTTGCAAAATCTTGAACAAATCGTCTATAATATCCTGCCAGTCCGATGAAACTCCTTACCTCGGTTGGGGTGGTTGGTCGTTCCCAATTTGGGACTACCTCTATCTTGGAGGGATCAACCAACACTCCTTCTCTATTAATTACGTGCCCTAAGAATTGCACCTCATTTTTCCAGAACTCACACTTCGAGAATTTGGCATATAGCTGCTCTTTCCTGAGTGTTTCTAAGGTTATCCTCAAATGTTCTGCGTGTTCTTCCTCCGTCTTTGAGTAGATAAGAATATCGTCAATGAAAACTGTCACGAACTTATCCAAAAATATTCCTTGAACTGTTGGGTTTCAAACAATCAAACGTAGCGAAAAATAAAAACAAATTGAAACCCACCGTTAGGATGCATGCAGAATTGTATATTTAATTCGTAGTTCACAGAAATTAGTACCTTTAAAAAGCTTTTCGAGGTATGAGATTGTAGGAAGGATGTTCGATCACCACGTATCCCGTACGAGCGATGTACGTCTCTATCGGTTTCCACACGAATGAATTATCGAAGGTAGATGTGTACTAGCACCACTGATCCGTTCTTGCTTTCACTCTCTCTCTTTACAGCTAGGGTTTTTATAAAACGTAAACCCTAATATGAAATCATAATTTCATTATATAGGAGAAGAGCAAAAACGAATCCTAAGTCTAGTATAAATCAGAATTTTGACAAATCCGAAATTCTATATTTTAATACTTTAAGTCCAACTTAAAGTCTTAATAAAATAATTTCAGATTTTATTCTAATTTAAATTAGAGTTTTATCAAATGCGAAAATCGTATTTTAAAGCTTATTAAGTCTAACTTAAAGTCTTTAATAAATCTGATTTCGAATTATATTTGATTTAAATTAAATCCGAATTTAATTTTAATAATCCTTCATTCATTCTTTGTGTGACCCTATAGGTTATTATTATATTGGCAACAATTTTATTTAATTAATAAATAAAATCGTAAACAATGAGCGGCATCTAGTAATACATCATTGTTACCCAAATAATAATAATAATTAAATCGGTGAATCGATTTCGCCTTTCGTGAACAATGTACAATGTAATATAATCTCTTTAACCTTGATATTATAGATTAAACTAGAGGCATGGATTGTGTCATCCTCGTCATAATTTAATCTTTATTTTCTTGATCGATGAGTAGACTATTCAAACAAATCATTATTTGATCACGGCCATGCATTTCATAGTCTCACTCAAACAAGAGGCCAATAATATCACTCCTATATATATATATATATATATATATATATATATATATATATATATATATATATATATATATATATATATATATATATATATTAAGGAGGGTTAAATTCCATCTAGATCATTCACATTTCTCATATGATTCATAATATACCCAAGACCATCTTTATCATTACCCGATTAAAGATAACTTTTGATAGAATCAAAGTATATTAATTCTCATATAGAAATGTAATGATTCAGGTCTAAGGATCATTATCACATTGAGATTCATAATGACACATTTATTCATTCCATGTCAAATCTCATAGTGGGTCTATCCAGTACATCGTACTCATACATGTACCTATGCATTGACTTTAGTATCATCATACTTATGATCAATGAGAAGTGATCATCAGTCAATCAACACACTAGTCTCGATGTATTATTATTTTCCCAATAACAATAATACTTGACTATGGATATTCAAGATTATTATACTGTATATTATCTCATAATTATATAGTTCGTATCAATAATCTAGGGACATTTATTATACTAACAATTATATCGCAGTAAATACTAAGCATAATAAAACATCAATATAATCAAAATAGAACATAAATGTCAATGACGAAGTTTAACTAAACTGAAATGTATTGCCTCTAGGGCACCTACACTAAATCCATCAAATCCATGAATGCTGCTGGGGCATTGGTCAATCCAAATGACATCACCAAGAACTCATAATGTCCATATCTGGTACGGAATGTAGTCTTCGGGATATCTTCAGGTTTAATCTTCAGTTGGTGATATTCAGTCCTCAAGTCAATCTTAGAGAAATACACCGCTCCTCTTAGCTGGTCAAACAAGTCGTCAATTCTGGGTAACGGGTACTTATTCTTTATTGTTAGCTTGTTCAACTCTCGGTAGTCGATGCATAACCTCATACTCCCGTCCTTCTTCTTCACAAACAACACTGGTGCGCCCCAAGGCGACACACCGGGTCTTATCATACCCTTATCCAACAATTCATGTAATTGCTTAGCTAGCTCTTTCATTTCTACTAGGGCTAATCGGTACGGGGCCTTCGAAACCGGCACCGTCCCCAGGGCTAACTCGATAGCAAACTCAATCACCGTATCCGACGGTAATCCGGGAAGGTCTTGTGGAAACACATCTTCGAATTCATTAACCACGGGAATGTCTTGTATCTTGGGCGCTTCATTTAGGGTATCTATCACGTATGCTAAATAAGCCTCGTTCCCTTTTCGTAGCAATCTCTTGGTCTGCGCCATGGTTAGAATTGTCTGGGTCTGTCGCATCCCTTTAAACACTACTTCCTTCTTTCCTCGGGTTTTCAACTTAACTTTCTTTCCCTTACAATCTATCTGAGCATTATTGCGAGACAACCATCCATTCCCAAGATAACATCAAATTCCCCTAGCTTAAAAGGAATCAAATCGACATAGAAAGATCGTTCTCCTATTTCTAATTTGCAATCGGGGTGAATCTGATTAACTGGAACGACTTCCTGATTAGCTATTTCTACTTTCAAAGAATCCCTTAGCGGTTGGGTCTTAAGTTTTAATTTACGCACAAAATCCCTCGATATAAAAGACTTAGTCGCTCCAAAATCAAATAAGACATTTGCACTAACTGAATTGAGAGAAAAGGTACCTGCTATCACGTCCGTGTCCCTCACGGCATCTTGCACTGTCATGTTAAAAGTCCTAGAAGTTGGTGGCCTGTTGGAGGCAGCCTTGCTTGCCCCTGATGCTGCTGGCTTGTTCATCGGGCAATCTTTCTTCATGTAACCTGCTCGTCCACACTTAAAACAAGTTATCGGTTTCTGGTTGCACACTCCAAGATGTCTTTTCCCGCAAGTGGCACATATAGGTAATGTAGGTCTGGAAAGGTGGGAACGGGACACTCCTGCTTGTTGGCCGCCCTGGCTCACACTTGCACTCCCAGATGGTTTAAACCCTACGTTTCTACCAGCTAGGGAAACGGTTCCTCTGTTAAAATTGGTTGGGGCTTTTCCTCCTACAGACCCCCCGCCCATGCTAGCATGCTTTCTTTTAAATCCCCCTTTTTCTCTTTCCCTCTGCATCTGATCACTACCTGCTTCCATGATGGTTGCCTTTTGCACCAAGGTGGCATAATCAGTAATCTCTAGAACTGCCACTCGGTTTTGGATCCACTGTTTCAACCCCTATTGAAACCTATTAGCTTTCTTTTCCTCGGTGTCCACAAATTCTGGCACAAACCTTGAGAGCTCGGTAAACTTAGCCTCATAGTCAGCCACTGTCATATTGTTCTGCTTCAACTCTAAAAACTTAAGCTCCATCTGAGTTTTCATGAACCTTGGGAAATACTTCTCTAAGAACAATTGTTTAAACCTTTCTTAGGTTACTATCGCATCTGTCTTCATATTCTTCTTGGCCTCCTACCAATAATTGGCCTCTCCCTTTAGAAGGTAAGTGTCAAAGACAGTCTTTTATGCCTCGTCGCTACTAAGAATCTCGAAGGACTTTTCCATTTCTTTAATCCAAGCTCTTGCCTCGATGGGGTCAGCTGATCCATGGAATTCTGGGGGCTTAAGGGACTTAAAGGCCCTGAAAGAGTTTGCCACAGTGCTGTTGTTTCCCTGGGTTGGTTGGGGGTAACGGCTCAAATTTTGCCTAAGTAGATCCTTAAACTCATCGGAAAATGGGCTCACAGGTAGTGGTGGTGGTGAAGGGGCTCTCTCAACAGAGAGGGGTGGCACACGAAGTCCGGAACTCCCTGCAGCATCATCCACTGGCTCATCAACATCTCCCTCCGTACCCTCATCTACAGCATGTCCAACAACAGCAGCCATAACCTGCTTAGTGGTCATGTCAGTGTCCTCCTCCATGACCCTAACATCAGTTATAAGCTGGGTCTCCTCCGGATCCTCCTCATCAACATCCTCAGCAACTATCTCAGTATCCTCTCCTGTTTGGACCTCCTCCGCGTCCTCCTCCTCCTCAGACTCGATAACATCAGTATCAGCATCAGCCTGGACCTCCTCAAGGTCCTCCTCCTTAGACTCAATAACATCAGTGTCCTCATCGGGCAAGTGCTCATAATACGGGTCTCTAGTCCGGAACATGTCGTCATCATGCTATCTCGCAGCTGCCTCCTGGGCAGACATGTCGCTCGCCTACACAAGGCGAACTATGTTACTATCATGATACTTAAAAAGTTCCCGTAAGGGTTTTAGGTGAACTTGACAAGAGTTCTTATTATATTAGTGAATTTATTATTATATAACGTCGCATCATCTCTTGGGATATATAACTCTCGCTCTGATACCATGTCTGTAACACCCCCAGATCCGGGGTCGGGGATCGGGTCGTTACGGTCTCGTATTCCATACATAACACTTGACTTGAGTTTAAAATAAATAAGTAACATGATGTGACCCCGCAATAATAACCACTCACACACCTAACAGTTATAGTCCCAGAGATGAAATTGAAATAAGTCATACATTAAAGGATTTACTAATAAAGTTATTACAATCCAAAAGGAGTAACAACATAAGTTTAAAGTTCTTGCCGTTGATTAACATTAGTTATACATATACTTAAACTGGAAAGCAAAAGCTGCCTATCTATGCTACCTCAGCAATGGCAGCGATGATATCAGCGGGTAGTCCTCTGGCTGGGGTAACCTGCTTGCGCCGAGTGCGCCTTACGCGGGCCATTCTACCTAGCTGTTGTTTTGACATAATAAATAAGCAAGGGTGAGCAATAGCCCACCAACAACAATATAACTGAACAGTGATAATATATGTAAAAGTTCAAATATCTTTAAAACTATATGCCATGCTTTAACGAAGATAGTGCTAGTATAATGTAAAGGATGAAGTTACAAGGTAACTCAACTATAATCCGTGGAAATATCTGCTATGTCAAATATAAGCAAGATATCATCATATTTCGTAAAAGGGGAAACTGCAGGAAAAGATATGTAATTCCGGTTTTGAATAATTCTCAACCCTGCTAACACTGATAATATTGCAGAAAATGAATAGATTCTGGATAGTGAACCAATACTGGAGTATGTCACGCCAGATGACACCGCCGTACGATGATCAGTCGTAGGTTGTGCATCTCAAGATTTGTTGTACTACTGGTAGAAGGAAGAACATATGGACACCACCATACGCTGGATCTCCCTAGCCAACGGTTGGGCATAGTTGGGATCGGCACCACTCGGACCCTATTTCAACGATGGACTGTCCTACAGCCTCTTATACCAATTTTAATGATGGACTGTCCCACAGCTTCATACACAAATACTCCTAGTTCGAATAATTCCATGATTCTGAAACGTAAAGCTCGTCCCCCTTTCCCCAAGTATAATACTTGTTGATAAGACTCCACGAAGTAGTCGTATCTAGTTGGAAAGGAAAATTCACTGATATTTCCGAAGCTGATGCTTGTTAATGAATATTGACTTGTCCCAATAATCTTTACCCCTCGAATGATGAGGAAGTAGCAAACAGACTCAATTTGATGGCTAGTAACCAAGTTGCATGTGAAAAGAATAGTTTAACAAGTATATGACCGGGTAGTCAAAGAAATAACAGCTCTCAAGTATGGTTCCCTTATATTTTAGAAGATAGATTCGAATGAAGAATGGAGTTTTGAGAACCTCCCTTGATAAAATAACAATAATAATAAGTCTCAGAATAGTTTACATAATATCTGAAGATCGAAGATAATATTTGAACGAAGTAATATATTTTAAAGCTTAGTTAGCAAGAATTCCATGAATACTCAAAGAATATTTATTAAATCATAATTATTGAAAGAATATTGCTCGGAATGATCCTTGAATAAATATTCATAACAATATTCATTGAACGAATAATGAATATTCAAAGAATAATAATGCTTGTGGAAGAAATAATTATCAAAGTAATATTTAGAGATAATATTTATTGAATAAACAGAAGTCCAAAAGAATGCTCGAGACGGTATTTATTAGATAAATAATGATTAATTGAATATTCGAAATTAATATTAAATAATTCGAATGAAGGTTCGAAATAATAATCGATAAATAAATCAACTCTAGATGAATATTAAAGACAATATTCATCACATAGATAAAGGTCGAATGAATATTCGAAATAATATTCATTAAGTAAATAATCTCGAATGAATATTCAAAATAAAGTTCCTTAAAAAAATAAAGCTCCAATGAATATTCAAAGTAATCTTCAATAAATAAATAAACTCAATTGAATATTCCAAATAATATTCAATAAATAAGTAATGGAAAATATCTACTTAAATATTTTCCTCCGAAAATAACCATGATATATCAAGAAATACCGACTCCCGGTCTACAATCGAAAAATGAGATTCGTATGCCCATCGCTTAGAGTCTTAGTAATATCCGGCTTATAATCGATATATTGTTTATCTATCTTATAAGCCAACATTAAATCAAGAACAAGTATAACAATATAACTTGAAAGTAGGCATGCATGCTATGGCATATGTATAACAGAAAGCATATATATATATATATATATATATATATATATATATATATATATATATATATATATATATATATTCACAACAACAGCCTTTAAAAAGGATTTGAAACTTGCCTGGTAGTCGGGTGTGGGTAGAGGTAGCGTGTCCCGGGTCAGCTCGATGATCTATATATAATCAGAATATTCGAGATTAATCACCTAACACTTCTTTAGAAGGTTACGAATAAACTTTACTTAAGTCGAAACACGCTTTCGAGTTATCTCGTTATGCACCCTTTTGTATAACTCTTTTTATTACCGATACGATCCGACTTTTGTTCGTTATTAAGACATGTCATTATACTTACACTTGACATATACTTAAGCCGGTTAAGTTCTAAGGTCGGTCGTTTACGAACCAAGATTATTTTATCACCCGTTTTCTAAGTGTTTTACCAAAGTTATAACCAAATGTACTTTTAAGGGTTCGTTCGCGTTTAACCTTGATTCTAACATTTTTATAAAATCGGAAAACAATCTGTTTGACATGTGGTTTTCTCTCACACCTTCCTTTTTATCTCTAGTATTTAATTACCATGATTCACTACTGACTTACATATTTTACGAGGGTTCAATTTCAGTTACGAACTCTCGTTTACGATTTTGAACCACTTTTAGTAAATCAGCCATAATTCCTAAAACGTAAGTCCGTTTCACGTGATCTTTATATCAAAACGAAGCTTATAACATAATCTATCATATGATAGCAGAATATTAAACTGTAAAGGATGTTATAGCTACTGTCAAACACGATTTCTTAAGGTTAACGAAATTTCGGCATTACGACGGCTATAAATCAAACGTTTCTAAATTCGTAACACCGAAACCAAGCCACACCGGGCACTATACAACTTATACACATGATTTCTCATCTCAAAATGTTCAATAACCACTGACTTTAACATTATAATCATCATATCACTTAGATCAACTTAAACCACTAACTAATCATGCTTATAACATCACTATAAACATAACTAAGCTAAATCTACCAAGAACATGCTCAAATCTCAAAACAAGAGCTAGGGTTTCAAGTGGTTACCTTCTTGAGAGTATGACTAGCCTTACTAAGCTTGGTATGGTCCATGGATTGCCTTAAGTTAGCTTAGATCAACCATGAAATCAAGAAAAACAAGGATTAGTATATGAAAAACACTATTCACCCTCCTCTTTCATGATTTTTTGAAAATGGAAACAAAGGAGTTTAGACTTGAAATTTCTAGGAGATCACTTTTATGAAATATATAACTCACCTTAAAAGTTTCAAGATCAAGCAAGAAGTGGAAGTAGGATTTTGATTCTTGATTTACAAGAGTGCCCGAATGGGTGCAAATGGGGAGATGGTGGTGGTTTGCTTGCTTTTCTCTTGATATTATCTCATCTAATGTTGTATTATTGCTATGTCAAATAATATCAAGGCCATAAAGTAGATTTATTAAAGTTAATATGTCATGTATGATGAAATTTGATGGACATGTGTCTTGTTTTTGTGGTTGGATGAGAAAGGATTGTTGTTAGGAATATGTTGTACTTGATGATAACTTCACATTTTATGCACAAATTGTATAAGTCATGTTTTGTAACTACCAACGGATGAGGAATTATAACTCTATCCGTTGACAGGTAGCTCATCAATGGATGTGGTTTTGTAGCATACTGTATTATCTCTATGTTATCAATTGATAGTGTTTTTATCCACAGTCATGTTGACCATCAATGGATAGGCAGAATAGGGTATCCAATTGTAAATAATCTATGCTATGTAATTATGTTTAAGTGAAAGTGTATCAACGGATGAAGACAGAACTGTATCAACGGATAAAGCTCAAATCTACAATATCAACGGATACAACTCAATTTATTATCAACAAATGACAGTGTACAATGTCAACGGATAATCATTAATACTTTCTTCTATTCTAGCTGAGGATTAGCAGTTGATAAAGACAAGTTTGACTGATAGAGCACATGGGTTGATAGTAGGTACAAAAAGCAGTATGGCAGCCATACTTTGGAAACGCAGAAGAAAGAAGCATTCCGTTTACACTATGAATACAAGAAAGGTGCAGGGGACATGTCTGTTCACAAGGACAACCTTTCGGCTACATCTGTATTTGGAGTGAAGTAGCAAGTCAACTTGAATTAGATTAGTATTATCTTATTCCTTTAGTACTTGTAAACTTGGGATATATAACCAAGTGTAGCAACTCTTTAGAAGCCAAGAAAACAGATACATTTGCTTAAGGTTTTCTTGAATATCCTTAGAAAGCATAGAGTTGTAAAATAGCAGCTGTGTACATTTGTATCACAGAGTTTTCTTCAAATAAAAGCTTCAGGTAGTGCATTTAACTACCTGATTTTATATGTGTTTGTGCATTAATATTTATACAGCAATTATCTTCTTATAGATTTCTGGAGTTCTTATCAGGAATTTATAAATATCAAGAATTGTATTCAACCCCCCTTCTACAATTATACAAGTGTGTAATCTGGGAATAACAATTGGTATCAGAGCAAACTTCTAACATATTTGAAGTTTAAAGATCAACACACTTCCGACATGTCTAAGAAGGATTATGGAGTAAAGATACCAGTTCTTGATATAGAGAATTACTTTCACTGGAAAGTAAAAATGCGTCTACATCTCTTGTCCATTGATGAGGGTTTTGTGGATTGCATTGACAAGGGTCCTCATGTTCTGATGAAGACTGTAGCAAGAGTTGGCCTTGCTGAAGATGCGCCTGACACTCTAATTTCCAAACCTGTTTCTGAATGGAGTCTTGAAGATATGGCAGAAGTCCACAAAGACAAAAAGACCATGAATATACTGTTCAATGATCTAGAAACAGACATGGTTGACAATGTTATCAGCTGTACTACCTCCAAGGAAGTATGGGACACTGTTCAAACCCTTTGTGAAGGAACATAATAGGTGAGGGAAAACAAGATGCAACTACTAATCCAACAGTATGAGCACTTCCATTTCAAGAGTGGAGAAACATTGAATGACACATTTAGTAGGTTTCAAAATCTACTAAATGGCTTGAAACTGTATGGAAGAATCTACCTAGTGAAAGATTCTAATCTCAAATTTCTGAGATCACTGCCCAAAGAATGGAAGCCAATGACTGTTTCTCTAAGAAACACTCAAGAGTACAAGACATTTACTCTTGAAAGACTCTATGGAACTTTAAAGACATATGAGCTGGAAATGGAGCAGGATGAAGAGATTGAGAAGTCCCAAAAGAAAAGTGGGTCAGTTGCACTTGCTGCCAACTTGGAGCAGAAGGAGGAGAAAAGGACAGAAGTTGCTTGTTCTAAACCAAACTGGGAGGTTTGTGAAGGTAGAGTAGAATCAAGCAGGAGCAAGGAAAAGGTGTTTGAAGAATTGAATGTCCTTCAGCAGGATGAATTGGATGAGATAGATGAGCACTTATGTGACACCCCAAGATCCGGGGTCAAGGATCCAGGTCATCACGGTCCAATTTCCGATCAATATCCATATCTCTTGAGTCTTTTTTTTTTAAATTTAATACTTATGCAATTGACCCCACACTAATACACACACACACACCAGTCATATGCTCATAGAACAACATCCATAATATTAAAAGTTTAAAAGTTAACAGTTATTACAACCCAGAATTCTACTAAGTACATTGTTGAATAATACTTCTACAGGAAGCATTTCAACAACCAAAAGTTTATTACAAACTTACACACTTAATTTACATAAGTCTACTAAGCCCCTTTCGCTTGTCACTACCTCGGGGATGGTCACCAGCACTCGCTCAAAAGGTCGCCTTTCCCTTACCCTCTTGCAGGGTGTAGTGCGGAGTATTGGCATGGGACCTAGCTGTAGTATAAATAAATAGCAAGAATGAGCTAAAATAGCTCAACAAGATAACTTCTATCTACTACCATAAAAGGGAAAATAAACCTTTACATATATATATAAAAATAATATAAAATCAGTTTCTCTTCATTCCATATAAATAATTCCATCACCTTATCTCATTTTCTTGGTTTCAGCATATAAATCTGAAAACCATTATCAACTCTTTCTTTTCAAAAACATTGGGGATATCTGCTGTCGCCTGATACATTAGGACGATGATCAGTCGCCTAATCGTACCTGCTCTCTTTTTACTACCGGTAGAAGGAATGAAGATCATCCCTGGAGGAAGGCCACCTGCTAACATCCTCCCTTGGCATCTTCGTGCCGTAATAAAAATAATAAATGCTGGACTGTGTCGCACACAGCCCTGACACAGCCACTTACGCAAGTCTGTTGCAATCCCCCTTTTTGTCAAATCATTTATCTACTCACATTTATCATTTCCATTTCCATTTCCATTTCCATTCACATTTCCATTCACATTTCCATTCATATTTATTCATCACCTTTAAATCATATGTCATAATACTTTAATTATGACTCATACATTTTTTCTAAATTATTAAAGTCAAATATTCCTTTAGAACATAAAGTATATTCGCTCTATCCATATTCGTATCTATCTTTCTTTAATTCTCAAAATCAGGAAATAAATCCTTAGCAGTATAGCATCGTAGAAAAACATATATATTCCAAGAAATCATTTTACTTAAAAAAAAAATAGTTTTCTAAAGTAAGAGTAGAAGAAATCTTGCTCTCTTATATACACATATATATATTGTTCCATCTACTTTTAAAAATAGTAGATAATAATCAAATAATACTTATTAAATCACAATATTTAAAAAGAATATCTTTAGCAAAATAATATAAATCATATAACCCTAGATAACAACTGATACCATTCTTTTATTTACTTTAGATAATAACTGATACCATTCTCTCAAATTCTCTTAATCATAAGGCATGTTCACTTCATGCATAATCATCTCTATACATATCCATCTCATACTCATATCCATATTCATATCCATCTCATACTCATATCCATATTCATATTCATATACATCTTCGTATACCTTTCTTTTCAATATCAATACTCAAGGAAGACAATTTCTTCACAATATAGTAACAATAGCATCACATATATATTCCATGAAATCAAGTTTCTTTGAAGATAAATAGTTTTCCAAGTAGGGATAGAAAAGATCTTGCCTCGATCTCGATGTCCTGAAGGTATGGCTCGTGGCTCTCCCGGAGTTTCTATAAACACGAAAAGGACCGTCGTTAGAATACCACATCTCTTACTCACCTCACTCTTGCATAACAATACCCTTGACACTTTAATATATGTTTCACATGTTATTCATAACCCAAGTGTTCCAAAAACCTAACCATTTTAGGTTAAATCAAGGTTTCGGTGCTTATTCACCATTTCCCTTAACAACCATACCCGACTGTAAAAATTCTCAGAAAATCTCAATTTCGAATTTTAATGTAAGGTCAACTGGAAATGACTCTTTGACCACTCCACTACAATATCCCAAAATTTTATAATTTTTAAAAATGTTTAAGTATGGTAATTATAGCCTCAAAGTTGGCAAAATTGCAATTTCCCGGTTTCCGAACGACTTTCACTAAAACCCACTTTTCTCCTAAACCGTTCATCAGATTTTGACGCACTTTATATCAAAACGATCTATGACTCAAGCTCTATCATCTCATGGTTAGTTGGTGTTCTAGACAGGAACCTACCATACGCGTATGAGGTTTCAAAAACAGGGCATTCTTTGGTTAAACGAAAATCGGGCATTATAACGGCTATATTTTCATACTTTCCAAAATATTACTCCTCCAAATCCATCATCCGCCTTATACACCATCACCTACACCATGTGGTCATCTTACCAACCATGGTTACAAGCACCAAACACTTCTATATATGATCACATCACTTATAAACAAACATCTACTCATGATTTATACTTAAAACAAACTTAACCATTAAACTCATCATAATCCATCATAAACTCAAAGTAATACTAAGGGTTCTTGAATTTTATACCTTCCTTGGAGCTTGAACAACACTCAATAAGCCTTGGATAGTCCTTAAATAACCTTAAGGTAGCTTGGATCAACTAAATAAATCATAAAAACAAAGTTAGAAATTCGGATTCACTAGACACCAGTTGAAAGAATCGCAAAAACGAAGGCCTTACCTACGTTTTCTGGATGAGGCTTCTAAAGGAAAGTTATAGAGCATCTAACCAGCTTTCCAAACATATAAAGAACACAAAATTCTATTGAGTAATGAAGGAGATATGGCCGTTTGAAAATCATCACAGAAACTGTCAAAGATTCTGGCAGCTCGTTTCTTCAACTTGGGGAGGCGATTTGACTAGGCTATACTCATTAGATTGCCATGAAATTTGGAGCGAATAATGCCCATGGAGTGGAGAGGTTGTGGTTCAAATTTGGTGATTTTATCATGGATAGAAACGGAGATATGATTTTTCTTCTTGAGCTTGGTTCTGCAGGGCAGTTTGTGGAGAATGAGAGAAATGGAGTAATGAGGAAGATGGGGAGAGATTTTTTTTTGTGTTAACTTTGATCTTATCTTCCTATAATCTTGATTATTCTAGAGTGTAGTGGAAGCTTGGTGAAGAGTATGGAAAAATCCTCATGCAAAATGACTAATCTACCCTTAAAACAAGTTAGTGGAATGTGATGTCACTTATGGTGATCTCATAATCTCTTTTTCTTGTTTTTTTCTAAGTATTATGCTAATAATCTTGGATAATAATAATGTGGTATGTATCCTTGTTATATTACTAATCTTGGTTGTTTGGTTTCCATACTTGTCTAATTGTGATTTGTTTCGAATGTACCTCATTATCTCAGTGGTTTTGAAATCATTTAACAATCCAAATTCCTTTGGTATTTCCTTAACTTAATAATCCCTTAGTTTATACTAATCCACTAATTCCTCAATATATAATTCTTTTAATATCTCCATGCTCCTTAATATTCAATAGAAGCTCATTCGAAATCAAAATTCTCAAAAATCCATATTCAGGAATTTCTGAAATCTATCGTCATTTCGAGTCACTTATTTTCTTTGTACAACACTAATATGGTTTCTGTTTACTCATTTTCTATTTCTATTATAGAGTACTTACATACCATTTCCTAAATCCTCAAAATTTTATTATTCATGTGATCACTGTAGCTTTGCTAAAGTTAGGATTATTACAGTCTTCCCCCCTTAAAAGGATTCCGTCCCGGAATCATGTCGAAAATATCCATGAATACCTTTCTCATCTGACACTTTCTAACTTCTACACTACTTCCTTTATCCTTTTGCTCTTTCATAACATCTCTATCTTGCTTGCGCAGAAATACACCAACATAAACTTGCTTGCCATTCATCCACATGCCATCTAGCTTATCAATAGCAGCACTTTCACTATCTTTTCCTGTATTCAGTCATTCTATATTATCTCATTTCTCCTTCCTCTTTCGACTAAGGGTATCGGCCACCACATTGGTCTCCCCTGAATGGTAGTGTATCTCACTATGGTTTGTCTATATTTTGATCTCTATTATGACATAGATATTAACACCTCAATATTCCTATATCTCATCTCTGTAAAATTTTCTAGAAAATAAGCTAGAATAATATTCCTTGAAACAATTGTAAGAAAATATTTGTTATAATATATATTTCCTGTTCGTAACTATACGAGCATGTACTTTTCCTTCATCCTTAAAAATATTCTCGCACCTCCTCTCATACTCTTAATCTCTTTTCTATAGAGTCCTCTAACCCTTAATAGATATTGATTTTCCTTATCTAGATTGTCAACCTACCTACACCATTCATTGACTTAGTCGATCCCTAACCAAACATTTACACTTAAAAGGTTAAATTAGAGCGTACCTACAATTTCCTCCGGATACCTTATCCCATATGTCTATTGTTCACTATACGCTCTTTACATCTTGCTGATCCACCTTAGTTCCTTCATGAAATACTATCTATTCCACCTCTGAAATTTCCCTTTATTATTCTCATCAAAATCTTTACCTCAAGTTTTACTCATTCACACCTTTTAGATTAATCCTTTGAATACTTAACATCTTTAATCTCTCTATGCTACTTAGGGTATTAGTCACAATATTGGTCTTCCCCTACTAATAGTTATTGCACCTCGAAATCCTTCATTAATTATCCCCACTTCCTTTGTTTATCCTTATTCTAATTCTATCCTCAAAATATACCTTGCTCTCAATAGTAAATCTCAATTATACCTTAAAATTCCTCATATTCTTTTCTCTTACTAATCATCAAATATACCTATTTCTTCTCACGAATTTCCTTCCTCTCTTATATTGAAACGCTTCTAGCTCTAATTATCTCTTATTGAAATTTCCCTTGGAATCTCAAGTTTCCTCGTATAATCACGTATACCTTAAACCTTGCTTCCATTATTCCATCCAGTAAGGAAATCTTTTATATTCGAAATAATTAATAGAATTTAAGAGACTTTGAATTGAAACGGACCCAGAAACAAGCAAGGGTCCCACAATAATTTATAAAATTGAGAGATTTAAATAATCTTTATTCGAAACAAAAGAATATTTGAGAAATCAATATGATGGAAGAACCCGTACGTCACACAAGTGAGGGCGTCCCCTCCGACTTTCTATCACACAGACAGATTGTCCTTGTATATACATATAGGGCCATTCCTCTTAGTTGGAGTAAGAAATGTAGAGGGAAATTTAAATCACGATGATAAACCATTTTCCGAAAATAATCTTAGAGGAATATTTTGACTAAGATAGATAAATAAAATTTTGAAACACATTCCCAAGGGTACCAGAAAGTTTTGAAAGGATACCGACTCTTAATGAACAATTACCCACTAGTGGAGAAAATTTGAAACTCAATAATATAATTTAGCAGGGCTTTAGGAGATTGAAAATAGGTATCGTTAATAGCCTCTGCCCAATTGAAAATCCAAATAATGGAAGGTTTTCCTCAAATACTATTTATATCTTAGACTGCGTACCCTCCAAAATTTCTTAAATTTTGCACTCACCATGTAGCCTTAACCTATCGTCTGCTATTCCCAATTATCTTCATTTACTTAGTCGTGACTTGGCTCGATACTCTCTGCCTTGATCCATAATAGAATACAACCTTCTAATAGATATACTTTCGTAATATTGATCGTCTTGACCTGACACTGCTCCGGTATCAAAGACCCTTTTAAAACTATTCTTTATAATTGTATATTCTAACATACCACTTATACTCACGAGATTGTCTAACGTACACTTCCCAATACATCAAATATTCCCTTTTTCAAATCAATCCTGTGTGATACATAAGTTTAACACTTTTGGCATAATAACCTTTTCATTTAAGTCAATCCCGAGACCTCTCAGTCTGTCTTGGTCCTTAAGGTATATCTTGGCTTTACCGACCAACCTCGGTTTCACCCTTTCATCTCCACAAACAATCAGTGTCTATTCACCGATCCACTTACAATATTTCTTCAAACTCCCTTAAACATAAGAAGACTTTAAATACCCTTAACTTTGGCTCACCAATCTCCTCTCCCTATACTAAAACATAAACTTTTATTAATAAAAATCTATAAAATTATAATCACTACTTAGAATAAACGCTTCGTTCGATAAACCACCCTTGAACTCGATGTGAGTTCACAATTTATATTATTACTGATATACTTATTATTATCACTCTTGTTCCTGAGCATTATGACTTTAAGCTCTGATACCATCTGTGACACCCCAAGATCCGGGGTCAAGGATCCAGGTCATCACGGTCCAATTTCCGATCAATATCCATATCTCTTGAGTCTTTTTTTTTTAAATTTAATACTTATGCAATTGACCCCACACTAATACACACACACACACCAGTCATATGCTCATAGAACAACATCCATAATATTAAAAGTTTAAAGTTAACAGTTATTACAACCCAGAATTCTACTAAGTACATTGTTGAATAATACTTCTACAGGAAGCATTTCAACAACCAAAAGTTTATTACAAACTTACACACTTAATTTACATAAGTCTACTAAGCCCCTTTCGCTTGTCACTACCTCAGGGATGGTCACCAGCACTCGCTCAAAAGGTCGCCTTTCCCTTACCCTCTTGCAGGGTGTAGTGCGGAGTATTGGCATGGGACCTAGCTGTAGTATAAATAAATAGCAAGAATGAGCTAAAATAGCTCAACAAGATAACTTCTATCTACTACCATAAAAGGGAAAATAAACCTTTACATATATATATAAAAATAATATAAAATCAGTTTCTCTTCATTCCATATAAATAATTCCATCACCTTATCTCATTTTCTTGGTTTCAGCATATAAATCTGAAAACCATTATCAACTCTTTCTTTTCAAAAACATTGGGGATATCTGCTGTCGCCTGATACATTAGGACGATGATCAGTCGCCTAATCGTACCTGCTCTCTTTTTACTACCGGTAGAAGGAATGAAGATCATCCCTGGAGGAAGGCCACCTGCTAACATCCTCCCTTGGCATCTTCGTGCCGTAATAAAAATAATAAATGCTGGACTGTGTCGCACACAGCCCTGACACAGCCACTTACGCAAGTCTGTTGCAATCCCCCTTTTTGTCAAATCATTTATCTACTCACATTTATCATTTCCATTTCCATTTCCATTTCCATTCACATTTCCATTCACATTTCCATTCATATTTATTCATCACCTTTAAATCATATGTCATAATACTTTAATTATGACTCATACATTTTTTCTAAATTATTAAAGTCAAATATTCCTTTAGAACATAAAGTATATTCGCTCTATCCATATTCGTATCTATCTTTCTTTAATTCTCAAAATCAGGAAATAAATCCTTAGCAGTATAGCATCGTAGAAAAACATATATATTCCAAGAAATCATTTTACTTAAAAAAAAAATAGTTTTCTAAAGTAAGAGTAGAAGAAATCTTGCTCTCTTATATACACATATATATATTGTTCCATCTACTTTTAAAAATAGTAGATAATAATCAAATAATACTTATTAAATCACAATATTTAAAAAGAATATCTTTAGCAAAATAATATAAATCATATAACCCTAGATAACAACTGATACCATTCTTTTATTTACTTTAGATAATAACTGATACCATTCTCTCAAATTCTCTTAATCATAAGGCATGTTCACTTCATGCATAATCATCTCTATACATATCCATCTCATACTCATATCCATATTCATATCCATCTCATACTCATATCCATATTCATATTCATATACATCTTCGTATACCTTTCTTTTCAATATCAATACTCAAGGAAGACAATTTCTTCACAATATAGTAACAATAGCATCACATATATATTCCATGAAATCAAGTTTCTTTGAAGATAAATAGTTTTCCAAGTAGGGATAGAAAAGATCTTGCCTCGATCTCGATGTCCTGAAGGTATGGCTCGTGGCTCTCCCGGAGTTTCTATAAACACGAAAAGGACCGTCGTTAGAATACCACATCTCTTACTCACCTCACTCTTGCATAACAATACCCTTGACACTTTAATATATGTTTCACATGTTATTCATAACCCAAGTGTTCCAAAAACCTAACCATTTTAGGTTAAATCAAGGTTTCGGTGCTTATTCACCATTTCCCTTAACAACCATACCCGACTGTAAAAATTCTCAGAAAATCTCAATTTCGAATTTTAATGTAAGGTCAACTGGAAATGACTCTTTGACCACTCCACTACAATATCCCAAAATTTTATAATTTTTAAAAATGTTTAAGTATGGTAATTATAGCCTCAAAGTTGGCAAAATTGCAATTTCCCGGTTTCCGAACGACTTTCACTAAAACCCACTTTTCTCCTAAACCGTTCATCAGATTTTGACGCACTTTATATCAAAACGATCTATGACTCAAGCTCTATCATCTCATGGTTAGTTGGTGTTCTAGACAGGAACCTACCATACGCGTATGAGGTTTCAAAAACAGGGCATTCTTTGGTTAAACGAAAATCGGGCATTATAACGGCTATATTTTCATACTTTCCAAAATATTACTCCTCCAAATCCATCATCCGCCTTATACACCATCACCTACACCATGTGGTCATCTTACCAACCATGGTTACAAGCACCAAACACTTCTATATATGATCACATCACTTATAAACAAACATCTACTCATGATTTATACTTAAAACAAACTTAACCATTAAACTCATCATAATCCATCATAAACTCAAAGTAATACTAAGGGTTCTTGAATTTTATACCTTCCTTGGAGCTTGAACAACACTCAATAAGCCTTGGATAGTCCTTAAATAACCTTAAGGTAGCTTGGATCAACTAAATAAATCATAAAAACAAAGTTAGAAATTCGGATTCACTAGACACCAGTTGAAAGAATCGCAAAAACGAAGGCCTTACCTACGTTTTCTGGATGAGGCTTCTAAAGGAAAGTTATAGAGCATCTAACCAGCTTTCCAAACATATAAAGAACACAAAATTCTATTGAGTAATGAAGGAGATATGGCCGTTTGAAAATCATCACAGAAACTGTCAAAGATTCTGGCAGCTCGTTTCTTCAACTTGGGGAGGCGATTTGACTAGGCTATACTCATTAGATTGCCATGAAATTTGGAGCGAATAATGCCCATGGAGTGGAGAGGTTGTGGTTTAAATTTGGTGATTTTATCATGGATAGAAACGGAGATATGATTTTTCTTCTTGAGCTTGGTTCTGCAGGGCAGTTTGTGGAGAATGAGAGAAATGGAGTAATGAGGAAGATGGGGAGAGATTTTTTTTTGTGTTAACTTTGATCTTATCTTCCTATAATCTTGATTATTCTAGAGTGTAGTGGAAGCTTGGTGAAGAGTATGGAAAAATCCTCATGCAAAATGACTAATCTACCCTTAAAACAAGTTAGTGGAATGTGATGTCACTTATGGTGATCTCATAATCTCTTTTTCTTGTTTTTTTCTAAGTATTATGCTAATAATCTTGGATAATAATAATGTGGTATGTATCCTTGTTATATTACTAATCTTGGTTGTTTGGTTTCCATACTTGTCTAATTGTGATTTGTTTCGAATGTACCTCATTATCTCAGTGGTTTTGAAATCATTTAACAATCCAAATTCCTTTGGTATTTCCTTAACTTAATAATCCCTTAGTTTATACTAATCCACTAATTCCTCAATATATAATTCTTTTAATATCTCCATGCTCCTTAATATTCAATAGAAGCTCATTCGAAATCAAAATTCTCAAAAATCCATATTCAGGAATTTCTGAAATCTATCGTCATTTCGAGTCACTTATTTTCTTTGTACAACACTAATATGGTTTCTGTTTACTCATTTTCTATTTCTATTATAGAGTACTTACATACCATTTCCTAAATCCTCAAAATTTTATTATTCATGTGATCACTGTAGCTTTGCTAAAGTTAGGATTATTACAACTTAGCCTTTCTGTCTAGGAGATTCTCTAAGCTGAAATTCAAGAGAAACTCTGGGGTGGCCAAGCCATTTAACAAGGATTATTCCACAAGCAACTTTGTGGATAAATCCAAAATTAAATGCTACAATTGTGGAATTGCTGGTCACATGATAAGTGAATGCAGGAAGCCCAGATCTGAGTACAAGGGAAAGCCAACTGAAGCTGTTGACTACAAGAAGAAATATTTTGATCTTCTCAGGCAGAAAGGAAAGGCATTCATGACCCAAGAGTATGACTGGGCTGCTGATGGAAGTCATTCTGATGATGATGTTGAGTATGTCAACCTTGCATTGATGGTTGATTTCGGAGAGCAGGAAGCAAGTTCAGCTAGCAATCAGGTATTTTCTACTAATGTCTCTGAGCTCACCAAAGAGGAATGTAATAGTGTTATAGATGAAATGTCTACTAAACTATATCACTTGAGTGTTACTCTTAAATCACTTACTAAAGAGAACAATAGGATTAAAGAGACTAATCTGTTTTTAAGTGATAGAAATGTTGCTCTAGAAGTTCAATTTCTAGAATTTGAGAAAATGAGAGTTGATTGCAATAATGCTAAAAGTGAACTTGAAGCTGTGTTAAAAAGAGAACTGATTTTAAGAGACCAGCTTCAAAAAGAACAAGGGATAATTGCTAAATTTCAAAGCTGTAGGAATATTTCACAAAACAAAATAGAAGTCCAGGGAATAGAATCGTTTGTGAAGGAGACCTGGACTCAAAAGAAAAAGGAGCTAGAACCTTGCCTTGAGGATCTAGAGACTATTTGTGAATCAACGGATAGTGATCATCCGTTGACAGATGAACCATCAATGGATGAGAGGTATCCGTCGACTAACAAAAAGTTTGTTAGTAAGAGGGAACTTAAGAAACTGGATATTATGTATGGTCCAGTCACCAAGAACTTTGTTACTGGTGAGTGTAGCCAAACCAAATCTAATGGGAAGGCTAAGGCAGGTGATTTACACAACAAAAAGGCTATTGGTAAATCAGATAATGAAAAGGTAGAAATTAAGGGTAAAAAGAAAAAGAACAGAAATGGTAAGATAGGCATCAACAAGAAAAACAATTATTCTCCTGACAAGTTTGCCCCTAGGAAAACTTGTAGTAATTGTAATAGTGTCAATCACCTATCTTCTAATTGCAAGATTGTTATAAGGCTCCTGCTCATGTACCTCAAACTATATGTATGCCTGCAATGCCTGGTTTGTATCAGAATGCTCATTTTAAAAATCCATATGTGAAAATGCCATGTGTGTATAATCCTTATTTTCAATCTGTGAATATGCCACAAATGACATGGAACAACCCAAGCATGAATAACATGTATGCTAATCTTTCATAAATGCATGCACCAAGTATTTATGCAAATGAGCATCTATCTAACCATATCACTCAAGCATCTCAACCTAAGTTGAAGAATGCTAAGAGTGCAAAGTCAAAGGCTAACAAGAAAGGACCCAAGGAAGCTTGGGTACCAAAATCAACTTGATTTGTTTTTGGAATGTGTGCAGGGAAACAGAAGGAATCTATGGTACCTAGACAATGGATGCTCTAGGCACATGACAGGAGATTCAACCCTGCTTACAGAGTTCAAGGAAGGAGCTGGCCCTAGAATTACCTTTGGAGATGACAGAAAAGGATATACTAAGGGATATGGATGGATTTCAAAAGACAATGTCATCATTGAAGATGTGGCCTTAGTTGAAGGTTTGAAGCACAATTTGCTGAGTATCAGTCAGATTTGTGACAAAGACTATGAAGTAAGGTTCACAAAAGAAGCCTGTGTTGTTTCTGCCAAGGAAGACAACAATGTGGTATTGACAGGCTTTAGAAAAGGAAATGTTTACATAGCTGACTTCAATTCAGCATGCTCAGAATCCATTACTTGTCTCTTCAGCAAAGCAAGTAAGGATGAGAGTTGGCTATAGCATAAGAAGCTGTCACACTTAAATTTTAAAGTTATGAATGACTTGGTAAGAAAGGATCTTGCCAGAGGAATCCCTCAATTGGAATTTATCAAAGATGGACTGTGTGAAGCCTGCCAATTAGGGAAACAAAAGAAATCATCCTTCAAGAGAAAGACAGAGTCATCCATTGTTAAGCCACTTCAATTGCTGCATATGGACTTATTTGGTCCAGTAAATGTCATGTCTATTTCAAAGAAGAAATACTGTCTGGTGATTGTAGATGATTTTTCTAAGTTTACATGGACCTTCTTCCTGCACTCCAAGGATTGTGCAAGTGAAATCATCATCAATCATCTCAGAATAGTAAACAATGGTTCTGAAGTCAAAGTACAAAGAATTAGGAGTGACAATGGTACTGAATTCAAGACTTCCACAATGAAGATTTTCTGTGAAGAAAATGGAATTGTCCATGAGTTTTCTGCTACCAGAACACCTTAACAAAATGGGGTTATTGAAAGGAAAAACAGAACTCTCATTGAAGCAGCTAGAACAATGCTAAGTGAATCAAGATTGCCAACATATTTCTGGGCTGAAGCTGTCAACACTGCCTGTTTCACTCAGAATATTTCCTTGGTCAATCAAGCTAGAGGAATGACTCCTTATCAGTTGTTAACCAACAAGAAACCAACTTTAGCTTTCCTTCATGTCTTTGGATGTAAGTGTTTTGTACTAAGGAATCATGGAGATAACTTGGGCAAATTCGAAGCAAAGGCAGATGAAGCTATTTTTGTTGGATATGCAGTAGGGAAAGCCTATAAAGTCTACAATCTAAGAACCAACATTATTATGGAATTTGTACATGTTATGTTTGATGATCAAAAGATTCTAGGTCTAAATGATGGCGCTCCCATGAAAAGTTGAAATTTGAGAATGAGGTAGAAGGAAGAATGTACAATGATGATGATGAGGAAAATGAAGATCATGACCATGAAAATTCACCAAGAGTTGTTGGCCCAACTAGAAGTGATGCTCACACTGGAAATGAAGCATCCATTGATAGTCATATTGAAGCATCTGATACATCCGTTGACATGCATTCTCATGCATCCGTCGATAGACAAGGAGATGCAGCCGTTGACAGTCAACTTCATAATTCCACAAGGACAACAAACTCAGGGGGAGTTTCTCAAAGTCAAAACTCAATGACCAATCAACAAGATCATGCTCATACAGATGAAGCGACCTCATCCAGGTCAAATCTTCCACCTCCAAGAAAATGGACTAGAGATCATCCATTTAAGTTAATCATTGGTGAATCAAATTCAAGAGTTCAAACTAGGAGGGCCACTCAAGCAGAATGCCTATACAGTAGCTTCCTGTCTCAAGAGGAACCTAAGAAAGTGGAAGATGCCCTTTTAGATCCAGATTGGGTCTTAGCAATGCAAGAAGAGCTAAACCAATTTGAAAGAAATAAAGTTTGGAAGCTTGTGCCCAAACCCAATGATAGAAGTGTCATAGGTACTAAATGGGTTCTCAAGAATAAGACAGATGAAAATGGCATAATTGTGAGGAATAAAGCTAGATTAGTGGCAAAGGGCTATTCTCAAGAAGAAGGGATAGATTTTGATGAAACTTTTGCTCCAGTGGCAAAACTTGAGGCAATCATAATCTTCCTAGCCTATGCAGCACATGCCAATTTCAAGGTCTATCAGATGGATGTTAAAAGTGCCTTTCTAAATGGGGAACTGGAAGAAGAGGTCTATGTCCATCAACCTCTTGGCTTTGAAGATCCAGAATTTCCAGAATATGTATATCTTCTCATCAAAGCACTTTAAGGTTTGAAGCAAGCACCAAGATCCTGGTATGACACTTTATCTCAATTTCTTTTAGAGAATCACTTCACTAGAGGTACAGTAGATAAAACCTTATTTCATAGGAATATCAATGGCTCTTCAATACTTGTTCAAATTTATGTAGATGATATTATTTTTGCGTCTACAGATGAGAAGCTTTGCAAAAGGTTTGCCAAACTTATGCAAAGTAGGTATGAAATGAGCATGATGGGTGAATTAACTTACTTTCTTGGCTTACAAGTAAAGCAAGTTAATGAGGGCATTTTCATAAGTCAAACAAAATATATTTATGATCTTTTAAAGAAATTTGACTTAATTGATTGTACCTCTGCAAAAACACCTATGGCCACTGCAACTAAGCTTGAGTTGAATACTAAGGAAAAGTCTGTGGACATCTCAAGCTATAGAGGCATGGCAGGTTCACTTCTATACCTAACAGCTAGTAGACCTGATATAATGTTTTTTACTTGTCTTTGTGCTAGATTTCAAGCTGACCCTAGAGAGTCTCACTTGATAGCTATTAAGAGAATTTTCAGGTATCTCAAGGGAACACCAAACCTTGGCATTTGGTACCCAAGAGAATCTGGTTTTGATCTAACTGGCTACTCAGATGCAGATTATGCAGGTTGCAGAATTGAGAGGAAAAGTACTACAGGTTCCTGTCAATTTCTAGGAAACAGGCTTGTTGAAGGGTTTCGAGCATCAAACGCAGCGGAAAACAATAATTAAAACAATAAAATCGAAACCCAATCGCATGATCCATGCAAAACAAGACGTTTAATTCGTAGTTATGAACGTTTAACTTAAAACGAAGTTTTAACAAAATGATGACAGATGGAGGTCCAATGCAATCACCACGCAACCCTCTTCGAGATCTACGTTGCCAAAGTAGTCCACACGAACGCTTGATCGTCCAACGATCACTGGAGCCGGTACTAGCCGAAGAACCTACCTATCTCTCTAGCCTCCCACATGTTTTAATGAATTGCAAAAGTGTGTTCCTAAACAATACATCATAATGTATTTATAGGGAAGAGAGATTGGGCTAAAACCCTATATCGAATTGGGCTTCTCCAAACCCATTCTGATTTGGTTTTATTATTAAATTCGAATTCTCTTTAATAATTAATTAAGACCAGCTTAATTAATTAATAACCAATTTCGAATTTAATGATCTAATTTAAATTAATTTAAATTAAAACTCCTTTTAAACATTCTTATTGTGTAACCCTTTAGGTTATTATTACGTTGGAAATAATTTTAATATCCAATAATAAAATTATAAACAATGAGCGGCATCTAATAATACATCATTGCTACCCAAGTAATAATAATAATTGGTGATCCAATTAAACCTTTCGTGATTAATGTTTCCGTGTAATTTAATCCCTTTAACTAAATATTATAGATTAAACTCGAGGCATGTTAATAGTCATCCTCTTCAACGTTTAATCCGGGTTTCCTTGATCAATGAGTAGACTATTAAAACAAATCAATATTTGAGCATGACCATGCATTTTCATAGTCTCACTCAATCAAGAGGTCAATAATATCTTTCCTAATAATAGGAGGGTTAAATCCTTTATCTATCATTCATATTTCTCATACGACTCATAATATACCCGATGTACACTTTTATCATCACCCGGCCAAAGGTAAGTTTTAATGTAGTCAAAGTATATTAATCCTCGTATAGAAATATAATGATCTCAAGTCGAAGGATCATTACACCATTATCACTGTGAGTCTTTTTAATGACATTATCAACATGTAGAAACTCACCGTGGGTTAATCCAGTGCCATGTATAAAATTACATGCATCTATGTTCTTGACTTTAGTATCACTATACCTATGACCAATGAGATGTGGTCATCCGTCAACAAAACATACTAATCTTTATACATTATAATTGTCCCATATTAATAATGCTCGATTAGGGATATTTAGGAATATAAACACTATTCATATATTCTCATTTTTAAGTCACATACTTAAAGATATAGAATACATGTTCTATATTCCAAGGACATTTATTACTCTTATATTTATATCGCAGTAAATTAAGACATAATAAATTAATGTAGAATAATCATTAGACATGATCATTAAATAACAAAATAGTCTTTCCTAGAAGCAAAACTACATTGTCTCTAGGGCACTAACACTATCACTTGTTTCATGGTTCAGTAAGAAATAGAACTCAGTCTCCACTTCTACAGCTGAAGCTGAGTACATTGCTGCTGGGAAGTTGTTGTGCACAGATTCTATGGATGAAAAATCAACTTATTGACTATGGTTTAAAAGTTGAGAAGATTCCAATTTTCTGTGACAACACAAGTGCTATTGCCATCACAGGGAATCCAGTGCAACATTCGAGAACCAAGCATATTGACATCAAATACCACTTCATTAGAGAACATGTGATGAATGGTACAATAGAAATGCACTTTGTGCCAAGTGAAATGCAGCTTGCAGATATCTTCACCAAGCCTCTTGATGAATCCACATTCACAAGATTGGTAGGTGAACTAGGTATGCTTAATTTGTCATAATTCCTAGTGATATTTGATCTTACTGCTTTGCAGCTAGAAATGTGTTTTGATTTACTTGAGAATTAAAAACTCTCAGAAAAATTATCTACAGAAATTTTGTCTAAGGCAAAATTATCTTATCAACGGATATCCTTTTACCCGTTGGTAGTATAAACACATTACTAGATTTTCGTATATCAACGGATAACAGGTTGTCCACAACATCGACAGATAAACTGTTTCTCAACCGTTCATCTTATATCCGTTGATATACATATTTTCTTTTAAATACAACCGTTGGTAAACGTGTATATATAGGCATGGCTGTATTTATTTTCTTTTATTAACTGACAGTTACTTTTGAGCAATGGGTAATTACTTTTAATTATTTCATTTTTAACTCTTGAAAAATATAAAAGGCTGTCTTGTGCTCTCACTTTTATTCACTTTCAAGATTCTCATAAGTAAACTGCTTCTTCTTCACTAAAACTCTCTGAAACAAAAGTTCAAACACTTCAATGGTGCCTATTGTTAAGATGATGTCTTCCACTGGGTTCACCTATGAGAAGAACAACTTCGCGACCTATGTTGATACAGTGAATGCCCCAGAAGCTTATCACACCTTGATGAATTTTGTGAAGAAATGTAAACTGTCTTATGCTATGACTGCCACCACTCCTCTAATCCACGAGGTAATTGAAGAGGTGTGGGCATCTGCTGAGTACAATGGCACAGACGGTACAATTGCTTTTTCCTTAAAGGGTAAAAACTATGTAGTTAATTCTGATGTGATTACTGCTTGTTTAAAATTGCCTGAGAATAACTGTCTGAAAATACCCAGTAATGCTGAAATTGTTGCCATGCTTAATTCCATAAATTATGCCCTTAGTACTAAGAATTTAGGGAAAATTGTTAGGAAAGGAATGGTTAAAGAATGGAGTTATTTTTGTGACGCCTTCATTAAAACTTTTTCAGGCAAAATTATTAATTTTGATGCTGTTACCCATTCCATGCTAGTTATGATGTGTATGCTTCTGACTGATAAATTCCATAACTTTGGCACACTAGTCATGTATGAGATAGCAGCAAAATTATGTAAAAAGGAAACTAGGAGCAAGAATATCTATTTTGCTAGATTTTTGATGCTCTTAGCACTGCATGTATCTGAGAATAAGCTATCCATTGCTAACCCGGATAGCAAGTTCCCATGGTTTGTTCAAGAGAAGAGAGTCTTAAGTGATTTAATTCAAATGAACTCAAATGCAGGAGTACAATTGGTATATCTACCAATTGTTCAGGCAACTATTTCTAACCTTGAAACTCCTATCTCTAACCCCCAAATTTCTTTGCCTTCACTACACCATAAAAGGCCTACGATCACATTTAGAGCCTGTGTTGCCACAGGATATGTTGCCTTTGCCATGCATGTTTTTGGCTAAGACAACATTGTCATTTTTATGTTGCCTCAGATAGCAAAAATATGTTGCCATAGAATAAAAGTGTTTGCATGTTGCTGTAGGTATCAAATTGTGTTGCCATAATTTTGAAATGAACAAAATTTTACATTTTATACTAAAAATAAAAATTTTAACCTTTTGTTCACATGAAAATTAATCTTTTTGGATTAAAATAATCAATTTTTTTTATAAAAATCTAGAATATTCCATTTTTAGTGAAAAATTAGAAGTGAATATTTCACTAAAAATGTTAAAACATTTTAAGATGTGTAATTTTATTTTTATAATCATTAAATATTATTAAACAAAATTTTTAAAATGATATTTTTTCTAAATATATATATTAGTATATCATGAAAATAAAAATATTTTCGTATATGATTAATTTTTTATAAATATATTATTTCAAATTATGTAAAAAGAATTGAATGGTTAATTAAAAATTAAATTATTTTTTTAAATAAATAAAAAGAATGAAAAAATAAATTATTTTTTTATTGTAAAAGACAAAAAGATGAAAATGTGGGAGAAATGAGATGAGCGGCAAAAATACCGCCTCATCTAAAATTTTCGGACAACATCAAAATTATACCACCTCTCCTTTTCCAATTAACTTCATTTTTCCATTTTCCGTTCTCTCTTTCAATGGTAGCTTCACTCTTTCTCTCCCACGCTCACACGCACAGACCCTTCAATTTCCTTCTATTATCCATACATACATATAATATACACTCTTCGATTTCCTTCTCTTTGTATGCTTCTTTAATTTAGGACTTTTTCAATTTAGGACTACTATCTATACATATATACATATCTATCTATACATATGTTTGTTTAATTTAGGACTGATTTCGATTTGTATTTTTAATGTCTCAGGATTGATATTGAAATTTGGGCTTCAATCAGGTCGGGTTCAATCAGGTTTAGTTTGGGTATTCAAAATTAGGGCCTTAATCGGGTTCAATTTGGGGCTTTGAGCTTAAGGTATTTTTATCTTTTGTGTTATATATATTGAATGTATTATTTATTTTGTGAGTTCGATTTTATTTTGTAGCTTCAATATGAGGGCTTAAATTGGGTTCAATTTTGTTTTGTGTTAATATTGAGTTGATTTTTTGTGTTAATATGTTCGATTTTGTTTGGTGTTAATATTGAGTTGATTTTTTGTATTAATATGTTAGTGTTAATATGATTGTTTGTTAGTGTTAATATTGTTTCGATTTAGAGAATACATAAGTTAAATTTGTAGTGTTAAGCTCCATTTGTGTAAGTGTTAATTTGTAACACTTCGATGAAATAGATGTTCTCGGTTTGGTTAGTGTTAATTACTTTATGGTTATTGTAGTTACAAGGAGGAATGTGCAGTATTCTCTCTGCACTCCATTTTAGGGTGTTGGGTATTTTTCCTGATCTGGAAGCAGCAAGACCCAGGAGCGCATCTGGTATCCAGGCTCTATGTTCTTTGCACATTGCACTTGAGAAGACCAAGATCATTCTTCAACATTGTGCTGAATGTAGTAAACTGTACTTGGTACTTCTTCTTTTCCTTGTTATAGAATTTATGTATGCATAACGCGTTGACTCATATGTGCAGTACTTAAAATTCATGGTTTATAATTTATTATATGGACTAACTTTTGCATACATCATATTTTAATGTTGTGGGGATTTCTTACGAGTACAACAATATAATCATGCAGGCTATTCCCGGGGACTCGGTTGTCCTGAAAATTGAGAGAGCTAGATCTGCTCTACTAGATAGTCTTAGGAGGCTAGAAGAAATTGTCCCACAGGAAATTGGTTGTCAGGTACTATTGTTATATCTTTCATGTACATTTATGAATAATAAATGCTCATTATTGTTTTTCAATTTACTACTTGAGTAGAAATTATGGTGATACTTTATTTTACTACAATTTGCTGCTTTAACCAGACAAGTCGTAAATGACTGAAACTGACTTATAATAGTATATGCCTTCTGAGATCTTAAAATAGATGGTAAACATGTCCAAGTTTTAAGAAAATTACTTAAACTGCTCATCCAATGAAGATAATAATAAAGTTTTATCTAGTAAAAAAAAATGAAGATAATTTTTAAAATCAACAACTGATGAACCAGTGTTTAGGCATAAATTATGAAATTCTGTTTCATACCAATAAATTTAAGGACAGTTGTGTCATTGGTAATGTAATACGTCTACTTGATACTTGTCTTAATTTATATTATTTTTTAAAAAATGCAGGTGAGAATCATAACAGCAGCTCTAAGCAGCCTGTGGCAGCCTATGATAGTAAAACTAGAAAAGAGAGTCAGTCTTGTGGCACTACAGGAAGAACTCATGCCGATAACAGCTCGGAAAATGCTAAAAAGGTCTATACCATTCTTAAACCTAGTTGCAGAGGAGTTAATGACCAAAAATGAGTTTGGATTATTGTAATATAGATGGTTGAATAGATTACGATGCTTGGGAGTTTTAATTATTTTGATACTTGTAAGGATTATTATGTCATACTATGTTATGTTTGGTGGTAATGAAAAAACAGGTTATGTTGATTTGGGAATGAATCTATTCAAATTATGTATTTTTGTTATAAACAGTAAAGTGTTGCCATTGATGCAGTAAAGTGTTGGCAAAAAGGAAAATTAAGTTTGATAAATGTTGCTAGAAAATGTTGTTGTAAGTAAAATTTGTGTTGCCATTGAAGTGGGCCCCATAGTGGGCCTATAGTGGTCCCCACAAGTGGGGTCCACTTTTTTGCAAAATGTTTAACCAAAGGCAACATAATATTATGTTGCTAAAAACTGATAATATTGTTGTCATAGCTAATCTACGCCAACAGAAAAGTTGATGTTGCCATAGAGAATTAAAATGTTGCCTTTGACCCCAAAGGCAACGGCAAAAATAGCAACACCAGCAAAATGTTGCCTTAGGGGTTTTTTAGGCCTACGGCAACATATTTCGGGCCTACGGCAACACTTTTTCGGTGTTGCTGTAGGCCTTTTATGGTGTAGTGCTTCTAGTGTCACAATGGAGTCTGTAGTTGTGACCAAACAGGCTCCTACCAAGGTGACCAAATCCAGAGTTCCAAACCACAATCTAAAAAGCAAACCTCAAGTGTCTCTCAAAAGACACCTGTTGTAAATCCTACCAAAACTCTTGGGGGGAGTGTGAAGGTGGTAGTGAGTGGTGAGGGACAGGGTGAAAACCCTAAGGATAAGGAAGGTGAGACAGGTGCAACCAACATTCCAGTCTCTCAAAAGACTATTAATGATCCTACAAGCCAAGTTCTAATTACATCCTCTCAACAGGGTGTGACTACTGAATCAAGTTCCCCACAAGGAACACTGCACAAGAGGGTCAGATGCACAACTAGCCCTCTCTCAAAAACTTGTGAAAGAAGAGTAAAATCTAAAACCATAGGGGAATCACAGGGTGCACATATAGTACAGCAAACTGTACCTTCCAAAACTCAGTTTGATGTGACTTCAATAAATGTGGAGTCACAACCCCTTGATCTTAACCTTCAAGTCGATACACATTACAATCCACCATCACCAACTCCATCTCTGGATGTGGATATGATATCTACATCAATTCCTGATTCTCCATCTTTAAGATTCTTGGAGAAGCCCCACTCTGCAACTGGTGGTCATCATCTTTTAGATGATTTGTTGGGCCATCAATCTTCCATTCCTGAATTCACAACAAAATCCGTGGCCTCATCTTTAAAATCAATCTCCACAGATTCAGTGTTGGTTTTCACTTCAACGGATACTATCTTTCCTTCATCAACGGATATCCTTCATCCGTTGACAAGTGTTTCTCCATCAACGGATGCTCCTATGTCTAGCCATCCGTTGACAGCTATAACTACTCCATCAACGGATATTCCTTATCCGTTGATAACTCACTCTACCACTGCTATATCTGACATTCCTGTGTCAAGTGTGGAGGAGTTCTCATTAGTTGAAACACTTTTAGGAATGAGGGAAGGGAGTGAGAGGCTGCCTTGTGAGCAGGCAAAAGGAGAGATAAATAATGAGAGGCTGACCATTTCTTCAGGTCAAGCAAAAGGAGTGCAAGAGAGTTCCACCTTTGTAGGTGAAGGTGAGGGTGTGAGAGGTGTGAGCCAGGGGGAGCCCCTGATGCAAGAAAAGAGAGATGAGAGGAGAGAAGGACCTACTGGAGATATAAGGCAGGAAATTCCAGCCATTGCAAGTGAGTTAATGGAGGTTGATGAAGCTTCTAAAGATATGGAATTTCAACAAGAATATCAGTCAATCATTGACTCCATCTCTTTGGATCCTGAATCCTTTACTCATCCTGTTTCTGCCTATCAAGTCATGGCACAACAGGGCAATGTGGAGGCAGAGGAGGCAATGCATGCACCTAGTGCACACCTCACAATCTCTACAAAGAGCAAAGGAAGCTTTGACAGCTCTGCCTTCAGATGCTGAAAGTGAAGAGTTTGGCAATGATGACAGTGCTAGCACAGAAAATGATGAAGAAGTCAATGTGGAGGATACTCCATAATGGCTATTTTCTACTGCCACCGTGGTTGGTGACTTCAATGTGGAAATTATGAAGCAATATCAAACTGCTATGGCTGAGCACCAGAATGCAAATCCACAGAGGAAGGCTGTCCTTCAGCAAATAATGGCCTCCCTGAAACTTCACAAGATGCAAATGGTTATTCAAAGAACACAACAGGAGGAGGTCCAAACTGCAATCAGAGAAATGAAAGTAGAACTAGATGCCAGGATTGAGGCACTGGCCCCTACTACCACTCAGAAGGTGCTGACTAGCAAACTGTTAAAAGAAGATAGCCTAGCCAAGTATGTTCAGCATCTTTCCTCCGGAGTGGATAGTATGGAATCTCAAATGAATAAAATCATTTCCAACCAAGCAAAACAGACTGAGCTACTGGAAAGGCTACTTGCAGCCTTACCTCCAGCCCTTGATGCTAACAAAAAGGGGTAGAAAAAGGAAACAAGAATAGAAGAGGTTGCAGCTACTACTAGTCAATTTCAAGCTGCCAGTAGCAACATAGCACAGACTGAGGGGGAGCAACAACCAACAATAGTGATCAATCCAATAGAATTTTCTATAGAGGCTTCCCCTGTGAAGAAACAAAAGGCTTTGCCTGTGATTCCTGACTTATCAGAAATCTCAGATGGTGAGAGGCAAGCCAGAATTGAAGAATTAGAGAAGATCATCAAGGAGGCAACTGAAAAAATAATGAGGACAGAGAGGATGATCAATGAATCAATTGCATCAGCTTTGTTCTCTACTCAAGCTTCTACTCCAACAATCTCAACCACAATTCTGAAGGTGCTCACTCCAGCAATTATGACTCCTACATTTTATGATGCTGAACCTTCCTTTGTCAAATAATTTGAACCCTGCATAAAAACCTGAGCTTACTCTCCACCTAAAGCAAATGGGAAGAACAAGTTACAATTGGACTTTCCATTTCCCAAGGATGATGAAGGGAAGCTAATGGGAAAGCAAATTAAGGAGTTCAAGGAAAATGCCAATAGGAGTGTAAGAGAATGGATGGCTGTAATCATAAGGAATGGAAAAGTCTTAAATATATCCAACAGCCATCCTAGATTTATTGAAGCAAAAAGAGAGGAGACTTCCAGACTTTTCAGGGAAGCTCATCCAAGTGAAGAAGAGAGATATGAAAACTCAGATGAGAAGCAAGCCAGGCTGGCTCAGGAGTTAATGGATGAGGTAGAGGATGAAATGAGGGAACCTGAGGAAGTCCCCAAATTCAAACCCAAAAGGAGAGTGAAAACAAAGGCAAAGAGGCCTGTCTCTCCAGAAAATGTAAGTAAGGAAACTACTGGCTCATCAATATCTATTTCTGCACAAGTAATCAACCCAGTTGTGAATTTCCATGGTGACCCTATAATACCTAAAGAGGAACCAATGAATCTTGACTCCATTGAGGTTCCTTCATTCTTGCTGAAGCCTCAACAGAAGCCTAAATAGAAGAAAAGGATACCAAGGAAGCAACCGTCAAAGGAACCAATTCAAGTTGCTAGGGTGCCTGCTATTGTCAAGCAGCCAATCTTGGAAAACAAGGATGATTTTATCTATCAGGAAGATATTGAAGAATACTCTGGCATGAATCGGTATCTGGATGAATTGTCAGAAGTAAGAGGAAATGACAAATACAAGCATTTGCCTGAGAGATTGGTCTTTGTATACAAGGGAGGAAAGGAAAGGACATGGCCACTACAGAGGGTTCTTGGAGAAAATTATCTGACCTTAACCAAGGTGTTCTCTATAATTAAGAGATACACAGGGTTCTCCAAGATAGCAAAAGGGGAGATACTGGACAAAATAGAACAGATAAGGAGAGAATAGAACTCACCATCAAGACTACAAAAAAAGATGAAGATCTCATACAATGAACAGAAAATCCACATTCAACCCTTCTGGATGATGGAGTTCAGGGATGAAGATGGAAACAGGAGATTCTTCAGGTTAGAAGACCAACTATCAAAGGTTAGTTCTCAATACCTGAGATGGTTACAACAAAAGCTAAATCCAAAAGTTGTTGAAGAAGATGCCTTCTATAGGCAACTCCAAATGCAGATTGAGTCCAACTCTGCCAAAGAAGGAAAATCAAGGGTGATGCCAACCAGAGAGAAGAAATAGTATTAATCTGCTCAGTCTAGAGGAGCACTTCTCTGTTAAGTTTCTTAGAACTTTTTTTTTAATTTTTGTAGCTTAATACAATTTTTGATGAGGAATTATAACTCTATCCGTTGACAGGTAGCTCATCAACGGATGAGGTTTTGTAGCATACTGCAGTATCTCTATGTTATCAATTGATATTGTTTTTATCCACAGTCATGTTGACCATCAATGGATAAGCAGAATAGGGTAGCCAATTGTAAATAAGCTATGCTATGTAATTCTGTTTAAGTGAAAGTGTAACAACGGATGAAGATAGAACTCTATCAACGGATACAGCTCAAATCTACAATATCAACGGATACAGCTCAATCTATTATCAACGGATGACAGTGTACAATGTCAACGGATATTCATTAACTCTTTCTTCTATGCTAGCTGGGGATTAGCAGTTGATAAAGACAGGTTTGACTGACAGATCACATGGGTTGATAGTAGGTACAAAAAGCAGTATGACAGCCATACTTTTGAAACGCAGAAGAAAGAAGCATTCCGTTTACACTATGAATACAAGAAAGGTGCAGGGGACATGTCTGTTCACAAGGACAACCTTTCGGCTACATGTGTATTTGGAGTGAAGTAGCAAGTCAACTTGAATTAGGTTAGTATTATCTTATTCCTGTAGTACTTGTAAACTTGGGATATATAACCAAGTGTAGCAACTCTTTAGAAGCCAAGAAAACAGATACATTTCCTTAAGGTTTTCTTGAATATCCTTAGAAAGCAAAGAGTTGTAAAACAGCAGCTGTGTACATTTGTATCACAGAGTTTTCTTCAAATAAAAGCTTCAGGTAGTGCATTTAACTACCTAATTTTATATGTGTTTGTGCATTAATCTTTATACACTAATTGTCTTCTTATAGATTTCTGGAGTTCTTATCAGGAATTTATAAATATCAAGAATTGTATTCAAACCCCCCTTTTACAATTATACAAGTGTGTAATCTGGGAATAACAATTACCAAGTACTTGGTTTGGTGCTAATTGTTCTAGTTAGTAATGTAACTAGATTGGTTACTAGATATTTTCTAATTGCACATGCATGCATCTTGCATCCCTGCTTGATTCTTTGTCCGGTTATTGCTCAATTCATTGATCGTTTGAAGAAATATCTCGAAGATTTCCGATTAGGGTTTTACCGAAAACCGTATTAATATCTACACCATCATTTTCACTTCTCTTTAATAAATCTCGAAACCATATTCCTTAAATCCCTTTAATAATCTCTTAGGACTTTCAGTGTCCAGGGAAATCTCGGAGAAAATAAAAGTGCCATTTTTCAGAATCCGATAGTTTTTCCATACACTTTTTTTCCTCCTGGATCACTAATACGAACTCAGAATTTGGTTCCTGGTATTTCTATATAGCATTGTCTAATAATATTCCTAATTCCACCAAATTCACTATTCATCCCTTTTTCTTTACTTATTCTTTTAGGGTTATATAGATGTCCTGGTTCTCTTTCAATCGTTCCTTGACCCTTTTACGGAACCACTGGACTTATAACAGATATCGATTTGGATGACATAAGAATAACCTTCCCCTTCAGAATTATCAAATCTTAATTTCCTAGGAGATAGATAATTATTATCTAGATTGTCAACCAATAGCATTCTTCATGACATATAAATATTTGAATCCAAATCCATTCCATTCATTCATTAGAACAATTGTTACATCGTGGTCGCAACCACTATTCACTATTACATCCATACATAATAAAAAGTTTTAATTCTATCAAAAATCTGGGTTCTTACAAATATGGATATAATAATTAATAATTTGGTTCAATAGTTGAACAATTAAAAAAAATTTGATCATTAAATATTTAGTAAATAGATAATAACTGTTATATCTAATAATAAGTAATATTCTATATTTAAATTCCTCTTTTAAAGATACAAGCTTCGAATCCCGTCAACAACAGATTTTCATTAAGATTTTTTATTTTTAGTTCTAAACAATACATGTCATTTATTAAATAACTATTATTATTACTAATAATTTTATTAATTAATATTATAAAATTGAATTTTATCCATAATAAATTATTATACTCTACTTTGTTTAATATAATTTAAAAATACCTAAAATTAACCCGTGCTTTTACGGGCTATAAGCTAGTATATTTAATATGTGTAACTATTCATATGGGGTTCAAGAGTCGACTCTGATACCATATACAACAGTCAAATCTACAATCGAATGCATACCGAACCTAACAACCCACTATAGGTTAGTCAAAGGTGTTATAAAATTGGTACACATTAGTTATTGACTTGTTTATATAAAAGTCTAAAACACTCTTATTTTAATAAATGTGGGATGTTACAAGCACCCCCTCTTATTGGATCAATGTCCTCGTCGAGCCCATAAACACACTCAAAAAATTCGAACATTTACTCTAAACTTCCGGCCAAGTAGAGCCTACTAAGTTTCTATAATATATCTTTAAAATAAAATAACAACTTTCAGTTTGATAACAACCTGTTTACATAAGGATAATAAGAAATAATTAAATTAAATAATATGAAATAATTTAACTTTGTTCTTATTAAACAACCTTTTTTAGTTCGTCGATCACTTTATTTTTATTTTTCTATAAATCTAAATATTTTTATCAAAAAATAATAAAATAAAGTATTTCAGTTAGCCGAAACCTTTTATTACATGTAGATAATACGAAATAACAAAATGTGTTCTTATTAAACAACTTTTTTTAGTAGTTAACTTCTTTTTTATTTAATCAAATAATTTAACATTATTAATATATCAAAATTGCTTTTTAATAATGAATTTAAATTAATTCAATTTTAATATATTTTTTATAGGACAATTTTTCTCTTAACTTTTTTATATAGTTGTAACTTCTTATTTTTCACAAAAACTTTGGTACAATAATGGGAAAAGAAATTGAGTTTACAATATTACATTTATAAATGAATTGATTAAACTAAAAATTAAAGCACAACTTAAATGAAAATGTAAATACATACCCCAAGAAAAGGTTTATTATTACTCATAATTAAAGGTCATTGATTATCACTCCCTCCGTCTTATTTATTTTTCTCGTCCATATTTCAGTAATATGGTAATTTAAGGATTAATTATATTAAATTATTTGAAAAATAATATAATTTTTGATAAATGTTAGTTTATTTAATATACATGAATAAAATATGAAAATTCGATTGATAACAAAATGAGTGGGGAGGAAATATATTTGAATATTATTACTAATAATAAAGGGTAATTGATATATAAGTATATAATTATATTTAAATTTTTTTATATTTTGTAAATAAATATTTTTATTCCAAATTTAAGGATCAATAATAGTTATTTTATTAAATAATAGGTACACCAAGAAAGATCATACAATCAACAGGTTTATAAGAGAAATGGAAAAAATGGTTTTGGAAAAAAGAGAAATGGAAAAAATAGAGTAGGAGGGGTGGATTGACTCCGTGTTCATTGTCTTGGCGCACAAACCGGACACAGCGCCACATTTTCAGGAGCAAGGCACTTAAAATAATAAAGAAATCAGCTTAAAAGATTGTTCTCCAAACCTCCGCTATTAGTATATGTATAGATTGAATTAAGAGTACTTTTTTGTTTTTTTTGGTTTACTTAATTTCTTAAATAGTACTATGTAAGAACCCTAATTTTTGTAACACTTTCTTTTACATTATATCATATGACATTGTAGATTTGGAACCTTTTGAGTCATCAATGTTGTTTAATGGAATTGAATTATCTGAGAAATTATGTTGTTACATTCACTATGTAAGATAAAGGGAAGGTTGTTGAAGGCAAGAGTCTTATTGTTAGTAAGAATTATAAAACTTGGGACTTAAGAGTTATTAGAGTATTAAAAGATTTATTGGGAATTATGACGAGGAGTTATGGATATTCGAGGAATTTATACAATTAAGTACTTACGGAATTACAAGGGAAATCTCTACGCGATAAAATATTATTACGAGAAATTAATTAAGATACGATACGAATTAAAGATTAAGTGACAAGCATTGGAGGAAGAATAATGATACAAGGAAAGATATTGCATGCAAGTCCCATGCAACTAGGTAGTTAGAAAAGCAAACTAGTAATGCAAAGGTAACTAGAGGAATAGTAACTAGTTTGGTGCATTGTCCAAGGAGACAAGGAGGTATGGCCTAGGCACTAGACTTGCAACATGTGATACATATACATACACCTGATACATATCAACCACACAATTCACTTTATTCAACCAACACAAAAAAAAAACACAAAAACTCTCTCTCCCCCCTAGCCATTGTTCCTCTCGGCCCAAGCTCTAGAAAGGGGAAGAAAAATTCTTTTCTTCCACTTCTCATCACTCTTAATTCAGGACAAAAATCCTAGGTACTCTACACCATATAAGAAAGGTATGCTATGAATTCCAACCCCTCATCCACTAGTTTTCAAGTTATTAATTGTTGAAGTTTTGATGAATAGTAACAGTGTTTAGTTTTCATTTAGATCTTGAGTTGTAAGGATTGTAGGAGCTCATCCAAGGTGTTCTTGAGACTTTTAAGGCATACCCAAGGCTCCTAGGTACTCAAGAAGGTATAAAACCCTAACCCCTCTTGGCCATGAATTGTTTGTGGTGTTTAATGTTAGATCCATGGATATTAGTGTGAATCTTGGACATATAAGTTATGGATGATGTAGATCTTGAGTTTAAATGTTGTGGTTGTGATTTTTAAGCTTGTGGTTAGTGTATGTAACTCCATGTATGCTATAGAGTATGATCTTGGTGGTTTAGATGATGGTTGTGATGTTTATATAAGATGCTTGATTGGTTAAGTGGTAAAAGCATGCTGAGTAATTTTCCAGGAACTTGTACTGTCTTGTAGGTGGGCTTTGAACAACTAAATCATGTCCCCTGAAGTCCTAATATATATTGTTGGAAAGGCATTTGAATGTAGTTTCCAGAAATATAAGGTTCATGACTAGGTGATGTATAGATTTTGAGTTATGGCCTGAGAAGTGAAATGTGTTTCTGGAATCCGGACTGCACTAAATGGTCCCCTTGTGAACCTTGTTTAAACCCCTAAAAATTTATGTAGGATCATGGAAAAATTAGAGGAGCTAGTAAATGCAGTGGTGAAGGCTACCCAAAAAGAATTGGATTAAAATATGTATTTTTCAATTTTATAAAAATGTTAGAGTAAACTTCGCGCAAGTGAAAAAGTCGTAAGTGGAGTGTGATTTTAGGGGGATTGAATATGATTCAGATATAGTAACCAAATTAAGTCGAATAAGTGACGAGCGTAATCGAGTGATGACATGAACCTATAGTGGGGTTAGAGAGTCATAAGACGAAGTCATTAGGTTAATTTTGTACCCCCTAAAACCTCGCAATTAAAAGAGATATTGTTAAGGTACTAACGAACGGCTATTGATTATGTATAGATCATTCCACTCCGCAAGCTCGACCACCCCAACCTCACCAAGGCAAGTTTACTTTTCAAAACTTACATATATAAGGACTTTCACTGTTGTGTTTGTAGTTTTCAATCATATCATATGTTTATGCTTATCGAAGAAATGATGAAATTTGAGTTATATACATATATATGTTTGTACCCCTTGAACTTAGAATGAAATGTTTTCTTCGGACAACGACTCTAGCAATAGAGGTCATAACGGTCCATATATAATATTGACCGGGGAGCAGTATATTATTATATCGTAATTAAATTGCGAAATCCCGAAGGGTCATTCGGGAAGTATCGCATACTTAAGTAATTATTTTTATATCATCATAAATACTCAAAAATACCTATCTTGGATTAAAAGCTTACTTAACTAAATAATTATTTTATTAATTATTAATATTAAATCTTAAAATACCATTTATTAATTATTGTTCATTATCTTAAAGACAAAGTTAATCCAAGATACCTTTAACACTTTCAAACTCGAACTCTTTCGAACTCAAAACATTTTCGAAAACCCCCGGTCAGGTTTTGCTTCTTGTACGATTTCAAGAATCATCGGTCGACTGATGTCGGACCTCAATTACTCAGTTACAATCAAAATCAAGTTTTTAAAAGAAAAAGAAAAGGGACTCTGGCAGGTGTGGGAATCGTTGACGAACGATTCCCGGGATTTGTAAGCGGCCGTGAGCCAGGCGGTCCATCAATTATTATTCCGGCCCAGGTGTTGCCGAAGGATGATTACGGATGTAGTTTTCATCGAGGGTGATAACGGATGTAGTTTTCACCCGAGGATAGTTACGGATGTAGTTTCTATCCTTCTACCGGTAGAGAAGACCAGCGGATTATTGGACTTGGATGTGGCGACTGATCATCGTCAATCCCTGTCAGGTTTTATGTTTTCTTTAAGTCCCATTCCTCCACTTTGGAAAAATGCTCTGACACTGCTTCTTAGGCTTATGTGCCAAGTTGCCGATAGTGTTCTATTTTGCTGAGAAAGATGTTGACTCCATGCAGTATCTAGAACTGCAAGTTTATTTTGAAAACAAGGGCACGTATTGGTGCACCTTTGAAATTTATCAGCGATGACAAGTGATTTTATAACTGATTGATATAAACAAGTTTAATAACTGCTAAACACATGTAATGTTATATTGCTTACCTTATACATATATTTCTTGCTGAGCTATAGTTGCTCACTCTTGCTTGTTTTCAAATTTACAAACACAACAGTTAAGAGAAATAGCAAGACCCAGACAGACTGCCCGAAAGCAGGTGACTAGACCCGAGGCAGCAGTTGAGATTCCACCGGTAGGCCCCATTAGCCGGATTGGTTGGCAACTTTTGTTAGTACGTTTTATTTATAAGTATGACCTGTGCAAAGCAGTGTACCGTAACAAACATTCAAGCTGCCAACACCGCTTCATATCGGAGTGTTTCTGGTAGCATAAATGCTATTTAATTCGGTCTGTAATAACTCTTAAACTTTTACTTTTGCTTAATCAAGTGTATGACGTTTTTGAGACTCTAACCTATGTGTGTGTGTGCGGTGTGAGTTTTATTGTGGGGTCGATGGCTGTTTTATATATTATGTGCAAGAACAGGTATGTTATTAATGGAAAATGGACCATGAGCGCCTAGGTCTCCGACCACGGATCTAGGGGCGCCACAGAAATGGTATCAGAGCGAGGTTACAATTCTCAGAAACAATAGTAATTTAAGAAAGCAACCCTAATAATAATAATAACAATAATAATATCCCTAATAACAACCCTAATAATACTTAGAACTCTCATCGAGTTTGCAGTCGGGTTATCGGATATAGCCCTGACTTTAAGGCCCGTGAGGGAACTACTCCTTAAACCTTTCTTTATGGTTAGTGACCCACCTTATTTCCCTTGTGTAGATGGAGGAGATACCAGACCCTGAGGCCTTTGAGAGAGAGCATGATGAGGCACTGATGCGAGATACCGAGGATCCTGAGGAGGATATGGGTGCTGACCCTGAGCTTGGCCCCTGGATTACGCTGATAGGAGATACTGATGATGAGGATCCTGATGAGGAGCCCTTTGAGCTTGAGCCTGAGCCTGAGCCTGTTACCCCCTCTCCTGTAGCTACTGACGAGGAGAGTGTGAGATCCGGTGAGGGCCGTGTTGTGTCACCCCCACCCTCTCCGCAGTCATCGAGCCCTGTTTCATCGGACGGTGACTCCGAGGATGATACTTCTGGCGAGGAGGAGCTTGACCCTACCCCTGCTCCTGCTCCTACTACTGCTCTTGTACCTGCTCCTGTTCCTGTCATACCACCCCCGTCGATGAACCTACCCCCAGTGTCGGGCACTGAGCACGCCTACGTGGTGCAGTTCCTGACCCGAGACTTACTTTCTGCAGAGGCCAGACTTAATGAGGCGAGGCGGGCACTAGTAGAGGAGCGCGAGGCGCGATTGAGGATTCAGGCTAAGATGAGGACTGCTGTTGCTAGGAGGACTAGGGCTCGACTCCATAGGATTGAGAGGAGGAGTCGCGCGAGGATTCTTGGTTTAGGGATCCGCGGGGGTGGAGTGGTCCAGGCTAGGGATGCTAGGCGTGTTGTGCGTCGTGCATTTTGCCGAGTGAGGGCCTTGCTCCGTCGCGGTGCGGCCCCATGATGTGTTACGGATAGCTCAGTCCTCTAGGTTCAAATGACATTAGTGTGTCGATTTTGCGGGATAGTTGACTTGTGCAGTGGTATCCTTTCTGACCAGTGGATGAGTAGACTGACCTACAGATATGTAGATGTGACTTCGGATAGTATGTACGGATGTAGCCCTACTTTTGTGTAGCCCTGACTATTCAGATGATGTACTTGTTATTGTTCCACTTGTGCTAGACTTTGACATCGGAACTATGTATTAGGCTCTAACATCCAGAGTTTGTGATAACTCTTGTACCGTACTTATCTAGTTTCAGTTTCCTTGATATTGTCTCAACTGCCTTACTTTCCGATGCCATGCTTTACTGTTTTGATATACAACTATGAATATACAATTGCAACAAGCCGCAAATGCAACCATGTTGTTTCAAATTTTCGACATGAGATTTCGAATTTTTCTCTACAAATTCCCAAAATGTTCCTACAAATTTTAAAATAAAATTTTCAAAAAAAAAATTTTGAGGTTTTGAATTCTTGAAAACTCCTGAAAATGTTTTCGCACCCCATAGAGATTTTTTTCCCAAAAATGTTTTGACGTTTTATCTCCAGCATCGGGTTATTAAAACTTTTGCAACTTCCACCCTTATGAGGAGGAACAATACGTTCCCGACCCGTGTAAACGCTGTTAGGTAATTGGAAGACCCTAACCCATTTCTTGTTTCATTATCAGAATCATGCCACCCAGAAGAATGAACACTCGAGCTCAACCGGTCAGTTCTGAAGGCCAGGGTAGCCACCGTGGGACCGGAGGCCACCAGAACCATGAAGGGGAGAATGTGAACCTGAGTGAGGATGAGGGCAACGATCATAACTTGTTTGATGACTCTGAGTATGACGAAGAAGAAGCTGGTGATGACACCCGAGAGGTAGAACATCCAAAGGGAGGCCCTATGGAACAAATCATGGAACTACTTAGGCAGAACTTGGACCGTCCCCCGGTTCAGCAACCACCCAGCAATGCGAATGCAAATGCTTTCCGGAACTTCAAATCCCTAAAACCCCCAGAATTTAAAGGAACTGCAGATCCGGTTGAGGCAAGAGCCTGGCTGAAGGAAATGGAAAAATCTTTCGAGATACTGGGTGTCGCTGAGGAGCAGAAGACTGTTTTCACCACCTACCTCCTGAAGGGTGAGGCAAACTATTGGTGGGAAGTTAAGAGAAATTTGGAAGGAAGAGGTGTGGTGACTTGGGAGAGGTTTAGCGAGCTGTTCTTGGAAAAGTACTTTCCTAGGTTCATGGAGACACAAATGGAGCTGAAGTTTTTGGAACTGAAGCAAGGTAACATGACGGTGGCCGAGTATGAGGCCAAATTTACTGAGTTGTCGAGGTTTGTGCCGGAATATGTGAACTCGGAGGCAAAGAGGGCCCGAAGGTTTCAATTGGGGCTAAAGCAATGGATTCAGAATCGTGTGGCGGTTCTTGAGCTGACAGACTATGCCACCCTGGTACAGAAAGCATCAATTGTTGAGGCTGGGAGTGAACAGATGCAGAAGGAGAGGGAAGGAAAGAAGAGGAAGTTTGATAGTCGGAAGGGAAATTCTGCGAGTGGGAGCTTTTCGAGCAAATTTAAGCGAGGGGCGATGTCCCAACCCAGCGAAAACTTTGGAACCAAGAGAGCTGAAAGTTGGAGTGTGGGCCAGAGCGTCCGACCATAGGGATCGTCTTACTCTACCCCATCCCGAGCCCTACCCCCAAATTGCAATAAATGTGGAAGGAAACATGCGGGCGCGTGTAACCTACAGGATGTGAAGTGTTTCAAGTGTGGGCTGACAGGACATTATGCTAACGCCTGTCGAGGAACTAGTAACAACACCAATGCCGGAGGTAATTGCTTCAAGTGTGGGAAACCAGGGCACCGAATGAGGGAATGTATGTCCTCTAGGCCAGCTGCGTCAAGAGTGAGTGGAACTGCTTCTAACAAGGCCCCTACTGCAAGAACTTTTAACATGACGGTGCAAGATGCCGTGAGGAACACGGATGTGATTGCAGGTACCTTACTACTCAACTCAGTTAAGGCAAATGTTTTATATGATTCGGGAGCTACTAAGTCTTTCATATCTCTAGATTTTGTATGTCAGTTAGGCCTTAAGGCTGAACCATTGAAAGACAGACTGCAAGTAGAGATAGCTAATCATGAAATTATCCCTGTTAGCCAAGTTTGTCCAGGCTGTGACCTAGAAATAGGAGGGCGACACTTTCGGGTAGATTTAATACCTTTTAAATTAGGAGAGTTTGACGTAATAGTAGGTATGGATTGGCTAACAACCCACGGAGCCCAGATTGATTGTGTAAAGAAGAAAGTAAGTTTGAGACTGCCAGGGGACGAGGAAGTAGTGTTTAGTGGAAAACGGCAAAACCAAAAGTTCCTGACTATGATTCAAACTAAGAAGCTGTTACGTAAAGGATGCGAAGCCTATTTAGCCTATGTGAAGGATACCAAGAAGGAGGCACCAAACCTACAGGAAATCCCTGTCGTTAATGAGTTCGCGGACGTATTTCCGGATGATCTTACCGGACTACCACCTGATAGAGACATCGAGTTCGCTATAGACTTAATTCCTGGTACGGCCCCGATTTCGAAAGCCCTATATCGGCTAGCCCCAGTGGAGATGAAAGAGCTGGCCACTCAGTTACAAGAGTTGTTGGATAAAGGGATGATAAGACCTAGTGTGTCACCGTGGGGAGCCCCGGTGTTATTCGTGAAAAAGAAGGATGGTAGTATGAGATTATATATAGACTACAGGGAGTTGAATAAGGTGACTATAAAGAATAAATATCCCTTGCCCAGGATAGATGACCTGTTTGATCAACTAAAGGACGCAGTTTATTTTTCTAAAATTGATTTGAGGACCGGGTACCACCAGTTAAGAATTAAACCAGAAGATATACCAAAGACGGCCTTTCGCACCCGGTACGGACACTATGAGTTCCAGTGATGTCATTTGGGTTAACGAATGCCCCTGCAGCTTTCATGGACTTAATGAATCGAGTCTTCAAGAAGTACTTGGACAAGTGTGTTATAGTCTTCATCGATGACATCTTGATTTATTCCAAAACGAAAGAGGAACATGCAGAACACTTGAGGATTTAATTGGGAGCATTGAGAGAAGAAAAGTTGTACGCTAAGTTCTCGAAATGTGAATTTTGGTTGAAGGAAGTCCAGTTTTTAGGGCATGTGATTAGCGATCAAGGCATTCTAGTGGACCCAGCCAAAATAGAGGCTGTATCAAATTGGGAGAGACCAACCACTCCGATAGAGGTGAGAAGTTTTATAGGGTTGGCTGGCTACTATAGAAGGTTTGTCCAAGACTTTGCCAAGATAACAGCCCCTTTGACCCGACTAACTCGCAAGACCGAGAAGTTTGTGTGGACGGAAAGATGCGAAGAGAGCTTCCAAGAGTTGAAAAAGAGGTTGGTGACAGCACCAGTACTAGCCCTACCTGATGATAAGGGAGATTTTGTGATTTATAGCGACGCATCCCATAAAGGTTTAAGGTGTGTGCTTATGCAGCATGGTAAAGTGATTGCTTATACGTCCAGACAACTCAAGGAATACGAGATAAGATACCCCACCCATGATTTGGAATTAGCGGCGATAGTTTTCGCTTTGAAGATCTGGAGACATTATCTTTACGGAGAAAAGTGTGAAATCTACACTGATCACAAGAGCTTAAAGTACATATTCACTCAGAAAGAGTTAAACATGAGGCAGAGGAGATGGCTAGAGCTAATCAAGGATTATGATTGTGAGATTCATTACCATCCAGGGAAGACCAACGTGGTGGCCGATGCACTTAGCCGAAAGGAGAAACTCGAGATGATAACGTTAGTGGACGAATTGATCAAGGACCTTGAGAAACTGGAGATTGAAGTGAGGTTACCAGGAATTGGACAAGAGAGTCTAATGGAAATAAGAGTCCATCCACCGCTATTGGAAAAGATTAAGTTATGCCAGGAAAAGAAGATAGAAGAAGAAAAGAATTCGATGGAGAAAATTTTGACTGGCGAGGAAATTAAGTGTGAAAAGGACGGGAATGGAGTTATGAGGTACGCATCTAGGATATGGATCCCGAACGTTCAGGAATTAAAAGACGAGATTTTGTAAGAGGCTCATAGTTCAAGGTACTCAATTCACCCTGGAGGCACTAAGATGTATAGAGATCTGAGAGAATCCTATTGGTGGCCAAATATGAAGAAAGACGTGGCAGAGTGGGTAAGTAAATGCTTGACATGTCAAAGAGTAAAGGCCGAACACCAGAGGCCCAGTGGATTGTTGCAACCCTTAGAGATACCCGAGTGGAAGTGGGAGCATATTGCGATGGACTTTGTGGTCGGACTACCAAGGACCAAGACTAATCATGATGCCATTTGGGTAATTATCGATAGATTGACCAAGTCAGCACATTTTCTTCCAATCAACGAGAGATACACTGTTGACAAGCTGGTGGATATTTACTTAAAGGAGATTGTGGTTAGGCATGGGGTTCCTGTGAGCATTGTATCTGATAGAGACCCAAGGTTCAACTCCAGGTTTTGGAGGAGTTTTCAGGATTGTGTGGGGACCAAGTTAAACATGAGTACTGCATACCACCCCCAATCAGACGGACAGAGCGAGAGAACCATCCAGACCATAGAGGACATGTTGAGAGTATGTGCCATCGATTTTAAGGGAAGTTGCGATGACCACTTGTCGTTGATCGAATTTTCCTACAACAACAGTTACCATGCGAGTATAGGAATGCCCCCATATGAAGCTTTATACGGACGAAGATGTCGGTCTACCATGTGTTGGGAAGAGGTTGGAGAGCGGAAGATTTAGGGCCTGAACTAGTCCAACAGACAAGAGAAACTATCGAACTCATAAGAGGATGGCTGGTAGCGGCCCAAGACAGACAGAATTAACTTTATACATACACCTAATACATATCAACCACACAATTCACTTTATTCAACCAACACCAAAAAACAAAACAAAAACTCTCTCTCCCCCCTAGCCATTGTTGCTCTCGGCCCAAGCTCTAGAAAGGGGAAGAAAAATTCTTTTCTTCCACTTCTCATCACTCTTAATTCAAGACAAAAATCCTAGGTACTCTACACCATATAAGAAAGGTATGCTATGAATTCCAACCCCTTTCATCCACTAGTTTTCAAGTTATTAATTGTTGAAGTTTTGATGAATAGTAACAATGTTTAGTTTTCATTTAGATCTTGAGTTGTAAGGATTGTAGGAGCTCATCCAAGGTGTTGTTGAGACTTGTAAGGCATACCCAAGGCTCCTAGGTACTCAAGAAGGTATAAAACCCTAACCCCTCTTGGCCATGAATTGTTTGTGGTGTTTAATGTTAGATCCATGGATATTAGTGTGAATCTTGGACATATAAGTTATGGATGATGTAGATCTTGAGTTTAAATGTTGTGGTTGTGATTTTTAAGCTTGTGGTTAGTGTATGTAACTCCATGTATGCTATAGAGTATGATCTTGGTGGTTTAGATGATGGTTGTGATGTTTACATAAGATGCTTGATTGGTTAAGTGGTAAAAGCATGCTGAGTGATTTTCCAGGAACTTGTACTATCTTGTAGGTGGGCTTTGAACCCCTAAATCTTGTCCCCTGAAGTCCTAATATATATTGTTGGAAAGGCATTTGAATGTAGTTTCCAGAAATATAAGTTTCATGACTAGGTGATGTATAGATTTTGAGTTATGGCCTGAGAAGTGAAATGTGTTTCTGGAATCCGGACTGCACTAAATGGTCCCCTTGTGAACCTTGTTTAAACCCCTAAATATTTATGTAGGATCATGGAAAAATTAGAGGAGCTAGTAAATGCAGTGGTGAAGGCTACCCAAAAAGAATTGGATTAAAATATATATTTTTCAATTTTATAAAAATGTTAGAGTAAAATTCGTGCAAGTGAAAAAGTCATAAGTGGAGTGTGATTTTAGGGGGATTGAATATGATTCGGATATAGTAACCAAATTAAGTCGAATAAGTGACGAGCGTAATCGAGTGATGACATGAACCTATAGTGGGGCTAGAGAGTCATAAGACGAAGTCATTAAGTTAATTTTGTACCCCCTAAAACCTCGCAATTAAAAGAGATATTGTTAAGGTACTAACGAACGGCTATTGATTATGTATAGATCATTCCACTCCGCAAGCTCGACCACCCCAACCTCACCAAGGCAAGTTTACTTTTCAAAACTTACATATATAAGGACTTTCACTGTTGTGTTTGTAGTTTTCAATCATATCATATGTTTATGCTTATCGAAGAAATGATGAAATTTGAGTTATATGCATATATATGTTTGTACCCCTTGAACTTAGAATGAAATGTTTTCTTCGGACAACGACTCTAGCAATAGAGGTCGTAACGGTCCATATATAATATTGACCGGGGAGCGGTATATTATTATATTGTAATTAAATTGCGAAAACCCGAAGGGTCATTCGGGAAGTATCGCATACTTAAGTAATTATTTTTATATCATCATAAATACTCAAAAATACCTATCTTGGATTAAAAGCTTACTTAACTAAATAATTATTTTATTAATTATTAATATTAAATCTTAAAATACTATTTATTAATTATTGTTCATTATTTTAAAGACAAAGCTAATCCAAGATACCTTTAACACTTTCAAACTCGAACTCTTTCGAACTCAAAACATTTTCGAAAACCCCCGGTCAGGTTTTGCTTCTTGTACGATTTCAAGAATCATCGGTCGACTGATGTCGGACCTCAATTACTCAGTTACAATCAAAATCAAGTTTTTAAAAGAAAATGAAAAGGGACTCTGGCAGGTGTGGGAATCGTTGACGAACGATACCCGGGATGTGTAAGCGGTAGTGAGCCAGGCGGTCCATCAATTATTATTCCGGCCCAGGTGTTGCCGAAGGATGATTACGGATGTAGTTTTCATCGAGGGTGATTACGGATGTAGTTTTCACCCGAGGATAGTTACGGATGTCGTTTCTAACCTTCTACCGGTAGAGAAGACCAGCGGATTATTGGACTTGGATGTGGCGACTGATCATCGTCAATCCCTGTCAGGTTTTATGTTTTCTTTAAGTCCCATTCCTCCACTTTGGAAAAATGCTCTGACACTGCTTCTTAGGCTTATGTGCCAAGTTGCCGATAGTGTTCTATTTTGATGAGAAAGATGTTGACTCCATGCAGTATCTAGAACTGCAAGTTTATTTTGAAAACAAGGGCACGTATTGGTGCACCTTTGAAATTTATCAGCGATGACAAGTGATTTTATAACTGATTGATATAAACAAGTTTAATAACTGCTAAACACATGTAATGTTATATTGCTTACCTTATACATATATTTCTTGCTGAGCTATAGTTGCTCACTCTTGCTTGTTTTCAAATTTACAAACACAACAGTTAAGAGAAATGGCAAGACCCAGAAAGACTGCCCGAAAGCAGGTGACTAGACCCGAGGCAGCAGTTGAGATTCCACCGGTATGCCCCATTAGCCGGATTGGTTGGCAACTTTTGTTAGTACGTTTTATTTATAAGTATGACCAGTGCAAAGCAGTGTACCGTAACAAACATTCAAGCCGCCAACACCGCTTCATATCGGAGTGTTGCTGGTAGCATAAATGCTATTTAATTCGGTCTATAATAACTCTGAAACTTTTACTTTTGCTTAATCAAGTGTATGACGTTTTTGAGACTCTAACCTGTGTGTGTGTGCGGTGTGAGTTTTATTGTGGGGTCGATGGCTGTTTTATATATTATGTGGAAGAACGGGTATGTTATTAATGGAAAATGGACCGTGAGCGCCTAGGTCTCCGACCCCGGATCTAGGGGCGCCACATACTATGTCTTTAAATTGTTAATATTCTTATTTTTCGGGAGAACCTTTTTTATTTCTAAATACACGTCAAAAAGTAAAATTGAATAACATGTTTGTAATCTGTCAAATGTGTTTCAGTATATCAAGTTAAAATATTATTTTTGAAATATATTTTTTCCAAAAATTAAAAGTTATTTATAAATTCAAAAAAAAAATTGAAATTAAAGCTATTTATAAAAATTGTTAAAACATCACTAAATTAAAAATTATTTTGTGATCTTCACGTGGGCTATAAAATCGTCTAAATCTAATTTGTAAAACTCAAAATAGAGCAAAAATAAATAAATCAATTTGACTAATATTAAAATAAATAAATCAAAATATGTATAAATTTTACTCATTATTATTTCAATTTTAACATAAACCGGATTATTTATTAATTTATTTTGCTATTAAAAATATAACAATTATATTAAAAATGAATATATGTTGCGAAGAAGTTATCATTTAATAAAAAAAATTCATTTCAATATTATTCATAGGTAGTAAATATATATATATATATATATATATATATATATATATATATATATATATATATATATATATATATATATATATATATATATATATATATATATATATATATATTTGTGTGTGTGTGTGTGATATGAATTTGTTCTCATAATTAATATTTATTAGGTTTTAGCCACTTAATATACTATTTGTGCTCGAGTTTTAAAAATCAGGTTTGAACGATTTTACAGTTCATGTCACTTTCTTTTCTATTCATTTTAGGAGTAATTTTAATTCGAATTTTTTTAAAACATCACTAAATTAAAGATTATTTTGTGAGTTTCCCGTGAGCTATAAAATCATTTTAATTTGATTTGTAGTACCCACAATAGAACAAAAATACATTAAATTAAATAAATCAAAATATGTATAAATTTTGCTCATTATTATTTCAAAAATTCTATACAATATTTTAACATAAATTCGATTATTTATCAATGTATTTCGCTATTCAAAATAAAACATATTTATTAAAATTAAATAAATTCTGGATGAAATAGCTGGTGCAACAATGACAACAATATCGGTTATAGTCATCTCATATTTTGTATAGAATTTTGGTCATCCCAGTACAATTTTACAAAAAAAAAAACTATTATATCTTAAAATAAATAGATGAAAATCGTTAGTTCTATACATTGAAGTATTTTATATTTTACTAGAAAAATTATTTCTTAATAAATTTAAAGTTCGAACCCCAACAAAAATACATTAAAAATAAAAATTTGTATTATTAGCTTTAAAAAATTTTAAAAATTTAAATATGATAACATGAAAATATTTTTTTTAAAAAGTAAAATATAATTATAAATATAGAAAAAAAACGTGAATTGCATGGGTTATAAGTTAGTATTATATAATAAGAGTAACATGAATAATAAAGGAGTACAACCCATATGTTAAGTGATCATTGACATTCATGACACACTAATAAAAAAATTAAATATGAAAATTTTCATGTACTATTATAAGTTTGTAATAATAACAGTGAGTAATACAAATAATTTAGAAGTATTATCAAAGGTAAAGTATCGAAAATCATCAATAAGATTTTTAAATATGAGTAAGATAATAAATATATCAATTCAAATTTGGACTGAATCTGAACAAACAATTATGAATTCAAATCGAATCTGATCATATTAATATTTACATATAATTGATTAATTTTCCTCCCTAATTTCAATTTATTAATGTAATTAAATTTCAAGAATGGATGGATATATTTACAAATTGTTATGTTTAAGTTAGGAGTATAAAATAGGTACGTATCCGGTCGGCCGGCGTGGGTAGTACATGATAATTAGCAAAGTAATTAATACAGTGTACATACTATTCAAAATTACAACTAATTATATTTAATAGCATTCAATGTCTAAAAGGTTATTAAAGTAATTTCATATTACTGCATGAAGTAATTTGTTATTGCATTTAGCAACACCCTTTTGAAAGTTAGGGGTATTCAATTTTAACATTTAAAGAGTTTTTAAAAGTATGCTGTTATTCAATTAAGATTTTTAATGATATGCCAATCTTGGTTCACGATACTTAAAAGTATGATATTATTTAATTATGGAGTATTTAAAAGTAGGGCAGTATTTAAAAAAAGTCATGACCTTTTTGATAAAATTTGACATGACTTCTAATAATTCCTTAAAAATCATCTTGAATAATATTGTTTCATTTACTGTTAATAAATTTTTTAAAATTTCCTGTCGCTATTCTTCTCTTTTTCCCTCTTCTTCCATCTCTTTTTCTTCCTCTTCTTGGTTTTCAATTTTCATATTTGTATTCATTTTAGTAAACAATATCATTGAGGGTGCGATCTTTTGCAATTTTGTAAAACTAGATCATAACACAAAAAGCAAAATAAGAATCCATCAAATATTACAGTAATTCATGGGCTTCTAAAAATGTTGTGCTTGCAAAAATTCACATAAAACACCAATAGCAAATGACATAGTTCTGCATCATAATTAACCATGAATAGTGACAAATATATAATTCTCAGATAAAAATATGCAATGAAAACTCAATTTAACAAGATATATCCTCCCTCCGTCTTTTTTTAGTTGGCACATTTGCAAAAAACACACATATTAAGAAAAATTTAACTACGTAATTTGTTTCCATGTTTGCTTTTATTCTTAACATTAAATGATGAGTTATGAGTGTGTATATTAAATATAAAGTCAAACATTGGTATTATAAATAAAAGGGTATATATGGAAAAATTGGTAAAAATATGTATTGGAACAAGTAATGTGACAACTATTAGGGACAATTTTTTTTTTTTTTTTTTGCAAATGTGCCAACTAAAAAGGAATGGAGGAAGTACCTTCTACTCAATTTTTTGATGGCCAGATTAATCAGAGAACACACGATCGAAATTGGATTGCAATATAAAAAGGTTAAAGAGTTTCACAGCACAGGCTAATATATGATCTTTGTAGTTAGTCTAGTAAACCAGAAAATCTATCAAAAATTCTATGAAAGTTTTTAGAAATCATTTCATTAGGAGACATCAAAAGTATTTCGAAATTTTGGTGACTCAACAAGAATCATTAAGAGTCATTAAAAATCTATAAAATCCATAAAAGTTATTACACCAAGTATTGTCATTAAAAATCATAATACAATACCACCCCATAAAATTGATGGTCATTTTGAGCATCCGGTCATCGAATAAGTGAATGGTAAAAAATCAATTTTCGAGTATCAAATACAAGTTTATTTAAGTAATTCAATGGGCTAGTTTAAAAATAAATAACAGAGAATTTATAAAAAAAATACTATGTTTACTACTTTGTTTTGCAAATATATCATTTTCTCAAATTCATTGCAAATATATTATTTTATTTATTTTATACTATTATATATTTATATTTTTTTATTTAATAATTATAATTATAATTATAATATGCTGATTGTGCGCTTACTGTACTATGCTGAGTAGGTGCCACGTGGCAAGTGGGTCCCACCCTACTGACGTGGCAGTTGACGAGGCAAGTGGTTCCACCCATGCTGACGTGCCAGATGACATGGCAGTGGGTCCCCCTACTGACATGACAGTTGACTGGTCAAGAGAAGTGTCGGCTGATGTGGCAGTCGGCCCTGCAGGCAGGGGTAATTTTTTTTATATTTATTAAAAAATTATTATTTTTGCAAAAAAAAAAAAAGAAGGTAATTTTGCAATTAAGATGGTAAATTTGCAAATAGCTATTTTTAACAAAAGTAAAATTGCAAAAAAATATTTTTATCAATTAATTTATCAAAAAAGCTCTTAATAATTTTTTTAAGTAATTTAAATAGTGCTTCGGTCTGTTTTGAACTTTCATTTCATGCAATGATAATAAGATATATTTCCTCTGTCCATCTCATTTCTTTACACTTTCTTTTTTGGAACGTGCCATCAATTCTTTGCATTATTAAAAATAGTAAATTTTAACAATAAAAAACATTATTACATCCACTACTTCACTCCACTTTTCCAACACTTTACACTATTACACCCACTACTCACTTATTTTAATAATAAAATTATTATTACACTCACTATTTCATTTATTATAACAATATTACATGTACTATTCTTGATTTTCGTGTCCAAACACAATGTAAAGAAAACAAGAGGACAAATGGAGTAATAAAGAGCGCACCTTCAAAAGAAAAAAAAAATTGATACTAAAGAGCGTAGGCAAACGGAGTTGAGGACTCAAAACAAAGAACGAGTACATCGAATAGAAATTTGGGTTATGTACAGCAGATATGGGCCTCAAAATTATAGTAGTGTAGGGCCAGTCCTATTCTGGTTCCTTGTCCATTTCTACAAATGAATGAGTTTTGATAATCGAATACAGTAGAACCTCGATAAATGAATATTTGATAAACGAATAACCTCATTAAACGAATAATTTCTTTCGGTCCCGACATAATAGAAATAGTGTATTTTTTATCTCGATAAATGAATAATCTCGATTAATGAATAAAATTTTTCAGTCCCGAGCATATTCATTTATCGAGGTTTAACTGTATATGAAAATGTGAGGAAAGCCGGAAAGCCCATGAGTTTTCGTGAATCATACCAGAGTCCAGAAATTGATAAATCTTGAGCCGTAACCTGTAATTAGAAAATAAGATATGATCTGTATAGTCCATAGGAGAATGGTATATATTTAAGTGATGTCCACAAATCGTGTCATATTTTGGGCCCAGAGATCAATTCTTTTTTTTTTTTTTGAAAAAACTTGGCAGAAATAATCCTATATTCGTAACAATTTTGTTGGCAAGATGACGTGAAAGATAATTGGACAAGGTAGAGGTTGGAAAGAAAATAAAGTGAATGTGAGTGCATGAAATGAATGTTTGCCACTTAAAATGGTTATTAGTTGATTCGAATATAAAATATTTTCTTCGCAACACTTGACATGTCGCTTTGGTACTGCTACGGTGCTGCTTAAATTCCTAATCATCTGTTTATCCTATGCTTGAATATATTTTAATTAATTGGAGAAAAATAGAGAAATTATAAAAAATATTCATATTTTCAATTTTTTTACAAAACTAAGATAAGCGCAGCAAGTTGTAACTTGCATTTTAGATTGCAATAATCATGTAATGTAATTTTTGCACCATTCCTCCAATCTTTTGTAGATGATGAATTCTAGCGGTTTGGGATCCCATTTTACTCTTCCGAATACCATTTGATTTCTGCAGAGCTAGAGAGACCACAAAGTCGCAGCTATTACCATTCCTCAAGATAATTGCAAAAGCTTCCCTTTAAACAATGTCCTTCAATTTTTCATATAAGCTCTGTTTCTGACTCTTTCATCTCCTTGAATATTCCACAGGTTCCATACAAACTCCCTAGCCCATCTAGCTGGTGTAGTCCCAAACAATGTGATCCGCATCCTCATCCCCATCCCATCTCTGACACCATTTACATATAGCAACATGAGTTAAGCCTGTTCAGGTCTTGAGGAATACATATGTTGAAAGTATTCCATTCCATTTCCACAGAAAAATCGAAACTCTAGGCAGAAGTTTCAGTGAATGTTAAAAGCTTTATGAGCGTAATAAACATTAGATGAATGCCTTGCAAAATTGTATTCCAATTATTCTTAATGCCTACTGTAAGTCGTCCAAAATCACACGAAAAATAGCATTTTCCTGTAGCATCTTCACATCCACAATGGACTCAGAGACATCAATCGTGAGATATCCCCTGATAAAAGAAATACCGTTGGTTCCCACAGTTCATACATGTCACACTCTTCTACAGAGTGATATTTATAGTTTAAAATGGTTGAGGCCTCAAGAATCATGTTAACATACCAACAAAACCCCATAAAGTTCTAACCAGTTCAAAATTTAAATCCAAAGCACCCTTCCTAAAGTCCCAAATCCAAACTTAAATCCAGTCTGCATATATAGTTTGATAAGGTTGAGTCTTTGAGACATACTAAACAATCAGAGGCATCACCACCATAATGCAATAAGCTTATTCGTTAAATTCTACTTGGAGGTTTAGAACTTGGAAGGGCCAGAAAGCATGATCCTAATTTTCATGTACGGACTTGCTTTGTGTGAAAACAACTGTAGCCAGATGCAGCTCCAGAATCCATTTGCATGTTCTAACTTCTAAACTAAACTCTGTTATTACAACAAGGTCATGTAGTATATGTGACAACCACCGGCACATTATTATAGTTGAGATGGATATAAGCATTTATTATAATCATAGTAATTAGTGAATTCTTAAAACAACTCTGGGGAGATAGAAACCTATGCACATCGAAATCGCACCATAACTAGAGTACTAACCACTATGCTTCATCTCATTCAATAAAGTTGCAACACAAAGAGCACCTAAAAAGAAATATGATTATTAGATAACTTCAACTTCGAGATTCACGAAAGACCAGAGCATGGTCCTAATTTTCATTAAACATACTTGTTATGTGGGAAAACTACCTCAAAAAAATGCAACTGCAGAATCCATTTTGCATGTTCTCAAAACAACCCTGGAAATTTACATGTAGCACCCAAAGTGTACTCAAGAGCATTTGCTCCTCCATTGACATTGACATTTTCAAAGAACAAGTGCCAGTTTCTTACAGCAATACATATTCAGATGCAAAAGTCTGGATGATGCAGGACAACTAGTAGAGACAAAGATTTAGTTCCTCATCACTGGATAAATTTACAACAGAATTGACTAAATTTTACAATATCATACACAAGTAATACTTGAAGAGAGAGTTCATAAAAATACATCAAGCAAGAAATGTACACAAGTAAAACACCAGAGAGTAGGAGGACCTAGTAAACCGAAACCTAACTCATCAAATAAGGAATGGGTTAGATTAGTTCAGCTGCAGTATCTTCCAATGACTTGCACTTGGATTCAGTTGATGACCAAGAGAATGTTTTTTGTTTGCGAGATGTCAAAGAAATAATATTTTTGGCCAGAAAAATTGTAATTCCATGATTCGCGGTATCAACGGATGCCCATTCCACATCATAAAATGCCTGAAGGATGATGCATTACATGTTTAGTGATCTAGAAAACGTAACAACTTTCAGATAAACTGGTCAGTGGTTTGTTCAGGAGTGTAGTTCTCGTGATATAGGAAAGGAAGCATGATTAAAGAAGTAGCAGAGGACACCTCGTAGGTAGCCACCACGGCTTGTGAGCTTCTGTGGTTGATTTTCATTACTCAAACAACAGCAAATCTAACAAACTCTCCTAAAAAAAAGCAATCTTTTGTGTTCAAAACATTAGAGATGAACATGGGAGCAACCAACTTATAAAAAATCTTTGGAATCATTACCTCTCTGCTATCTACCGATCACTGCATGCCTCCAACTCATCATCGGTCTCCAAGTTCCAAGCTTGGTTCTGTTCTGAAATCAAAATGAGCAAGTCATGAAGTCCAAATTCAACATTCAAGCAAGTCATGAAATTTGCAATTCCAGATATTTATACGTTTAAAAAGGTTGAGACCTCGAGAATCATCTTAACATACCAACAAAACCCCATAAGGTCCCAAATCCAAACTTGCATATGTAATTTAAAAAGGTTGAGGCTTTGAGACATTTTAAACAATCAGAGACATCACCTTAGGTACACATCATAAATATTGAATAGATTATATAGTCTGCCAACAAATATAGCCTTATGTTGTATTTGGTTGGGGAGAATGGAATGGAATAGAATGGAATGGAGTGAGTAAAAATAAAAGGGAAACTATAGAGATTAGAGGGAAGATTTGAAAAAAATGAATGGGTGCAAAATTCCTATGATGAGATTTGTGAAGAAAATGGGTAGGGGGAAGAATGGAGCATTCCTTCCAAAATAGGGATGCTTGAGTTCTTATATATTTTGTTAGAGATGGAATGAGGAAGGAATGAAAAGTATTAAAATTTTACCATAATTTAGTTCAAAATCTCATTCCATTCCCTTCTAATTCATTCATGCCAACCAAACACAACATTATATTATTAAATATTAATTAATTAATCCTCTAGATTACTTATGTAGATTCGTGTTTCTATGTAAACCTAACAGATTATTTATGTAGATTACTTGTGTAGATTCGTGTTTCTATGTAAACCTAACTTCTTTTCATACGTTAATATTATTAATTGTTGTTTGAATTTGTAGATGACAAAAATAGAGTTTTACTGTTACATTTGCAAGTTCATTTTTTATTGGAGTAAGGGAATTAAACAGCACAATGAAAGGACGCACAAAAACATTTACAAAAATGGAATAACAAAAACATGCAATTTATGTGGAACTTGGCTTCAATCAGAAGCTTACCTCGAAGAGCAAGTAGCCGAAAAACACAAGGTACAACTGTTTTCAATTATATGCATGAATTTTGAGTAAATACCTATTTATCTTATAACTATATTTAGTAGGTACAAAAATTATTTAGTTTTAGCCACTGTAAGTTTTGACTATGTTTAGACAACATACTTCTCAATGAATGCCTTTCGTGTTTAGATTCAGAAATTGTCCACCTTTCTATTTCCAGCTCATCTTGCTTTCTCTTGGTTTTTGATAATTTCACCTCCTTCAAGAGCATTTGCTTCTCTTCTGTATCCAATTTGGATTTCCTTAACATAGCTGACAAAATTATGTCTTTCTGTTCCAAGTCTTTGCACATTCTCATAAGTTCCATGGATAGTTTTTGAGTCATCGAGACAGATTGTTCCAAGTCTTTGCGCATTCTCATAAGTTCCATGGATAGTTTCAATTTAAGATAGTTTTTGACGAAAAATAGCATGTTCCTGTGGCATCTTCACATCCACAATGGACTCAGAGACATCAATCATGAGATATCCTCTGATAAAAGAAAAACAGTTGGTTCCCAAAGTTTATACATGTCACACTCTTCCACAGAGTGATATTTATAGTTTAAAATGGTTGAGAACTCAAGAATCATGTTAACATACCAACAAAACCCCATAAAGTTCCAACCAGTTCAAAATTTAAATCCAAAGCACCCATAGTCAAGAGAAGAAGGAACAATCTGTCTCGATGACTCAAAAACTATCCATGGAACTTATGAGAATGCGCAAAGACTTGGAACAGAAAGACACAATTTTGTCAGCTATGTTAAGGAAATCCAAATTGGACACAGAAGAGAAGCAAATGCTCTTAAAGGAGGTGAAATTATCAAAAACCAAGAGAAAGCAAGATGAGCTGGAAACAGAAAGGTGGACAATTTCTGAATCTAAACACGAAAGGCATTCATTGAGAAGTACGTTGGCTAAACATAGTCAAAACTTACAGTGGTTAAAACTAAATAATTTTTGTACCTACTAAATATAGTTATAAGATAGATAGGCATTTACTCAAAATTCATGCATATAATTCAAAACAGTTGTACCTTGTGTTTTTTGGCTACATGCTCTTCGAGGTAAGCTTCTGATTGAAGCCAAGTTCCACATAAATTTCAAGTTTTTGTTATTCCCTTTTTGTAAATGTTTTTGTGCGTCCTTTCATTGTGCTGTTTAATTCCCTTGCTCCAATCAAAAACGAACTTGCAAATGTAACAGTAAAACTCTATTTTTGTCATCTACAAATTCAAACAACAATTAATAATATTAACGTATGAAAAGAAGTTAGGTTTACATAGAAACACGAATCTACACAAGTAATCTACATAAATAATCTGTAAGGTTTACATAGAAACACGAATCTACATAAGTAATCTAGAGGATTAATTAATTAATATTTAATAATATAATGTTGTGTTTGGTTGGCATGAATGAATTTGGAAGGAATGGAATCTACATAAATAATCTGTTAGGTTTACATAGAAACACGAATCTATATAAGTAATCTAGATGATTAATTAATTAATTTTTGATAATATAATGTTGTGTTTGGTTGACATGAATGAATTAGGAGGGAATGGAATGAGATTTTGAACTAAATTATGGTAAAAGTTTAATACTTTTCATTCCTTCCTCATTCCATCTCTAACAAAATATGTAAGAACTCAAGCATCCCTATTTTGGAATGCTCCATTCTTCCCCCTACCCATTTTCTTCACAAATCTCATCATAAGAATTTTGCACCCATTCATTATTTTTCAAATCTTCCCTCTAATCTCTATAGTTTCCCTTTATTTTTACCCACTCCATTCCATTCTCCCCAACCAAACACAACATAAATAGTTTAGATTAGAAGTTTTACCTTGATTCAGATTGTGTGATGTTGGATTGATGACTGATTGGCTATGCTCGATCTCTTGTAAATGGAAGTGTGGTGAAGATATCACCCGACCCGGCCTGCCCTACGTGTAATGTCAAACCGAAGCCCAATTTGGCCCGATAAAAGTGCGAATTTTTTTAAAGAACCCGGATAAAACCCAATTTTTTATAAATGATATTTAAAAATATACATTTTTTTAATAATTTCATAAACATTAATATATAAATTTAAAAATCCCGGATAACATCCTGATTTTAATAGATAAATCCAAAAATATGTAATATTTTTAATAATTTTAAATTTTTTAATATATAAATTTTCAAAATACCCAAATAAAAGGCCGGTTCGACCCGACTCGTGGACTTAAAACGGTTCTCATTTTTAGAGAAAGACTAGCTCTTCTCGATCCGATTTTGAAAAGACCGGCTTGACTTGATTCTCAAAAAATTTTGAATTTTTTAAAGTCAGGATAAAGCCCAATCCGGAGGGTTTTTTGTGCTTCCCTAATTATAGTAGAAAAAATTACCAAAATAATCATTTCTGAGACTTAGTGACCCAAAATACTAATTTTGAGAAATTTGGCTCTAATTACCGACGCAACACACTACTTCGTGTACCCTCTTCCACTTCATCGTAAAACGCTAATGCGTGTAGCATGTCTGGTCTTCTTCTTCATCTCTCTCTCGCTCGATCTCCGTCTTCCTCCATCTCTATTTCCTTTCTATCTCTTTCTCCCCCATCTCATCTGTCTTCGGCTCATCTCTTTGTTCTGGGTATCTTGAGATTAGAGATTTAATCTTGTTTCTGGGTATCTTGTTCTGAATAGCTATCTCCCCTCGATCTCTCTCTCCTCACTTCAACACTCCGACCGACCGATTAGAGATTTAAGAGTTTTTCGGCAACCGAAGATAACTGAAAATACGTTGCCTCCACTAACGTATCTTGAGACACGAAATTGATAGAAGCGTATTCCATGCTGACTCGTTACACCCAAAATCGTATCTTGAGGATGCGTTAGACGAACCTGCGTATCTCAAGACACGTCACACGAAATAGCGTGAATAGCATGTCCCGTCAGTATTTTGGGCCAAGTTTTTGGATATCAATATTAAGGGTCTTTCAAGTTGGGAAATGATTATTTAGGGTCATCACGCATTATAGTAAACATATTAATTTGTAAATAACAATAATTAATAAATATTATATGATAACATGTGCAAAGCACGAATCGTGAAAATTTATTTAAACTGATTATTAATTTATCATTTTGATTGATATTAAAATTTATATTATAATATTAATTATATTATTTTTGTATTATAATATATTAAAAAATTTGACTTATTTTTGTTACGGTTACGTAACTTTTTTCATATGTAATTAAGGAATTTATGATACTTCGCCACCAAATTTGATTTCCCCCTTGAGTTTTTATTTCCCACAAAATTATATCCTTGCCTTAACTTTTATTAATAAGAGAAACTATTTTCTAATGATAACTTTGCACGAAATTTGATTTCACCATAATCCTTTAAATTCCAATTTCCCCTACGATTTCATAGTAATTTTAAAAAATAAGGAAATTATTGAATTCTATTAAAAAAAATTAAATTATATCCTTATATATAATAAGCATAACAGTGATCTTATCCAAATATTTGACACTCATTATTTTGATCGTCATGTAAATAATAACCGTTAGATCTATAACTTAATATTTAACCACTGTTAGATTTATTAATAAAGAATATTTCTTAAACATTAATATTTTTTGAATAAGAATTTGGATTCAAAAAATCTTTTATATTCAGAAATCTTATATATTCATCAAAATAATAAAGACCATTAAATATTAACATTGATAGATAAAAATCGTCGAATCTAATATTAAAAATTGTATTTGGTTGTTAATCGAATTATATTTAATTACTGAAACGTGTGTTTTAATAATTTAAACCAAATATAAGTAGATTTTCTAAATCGAATAGAATTCTTAATGTAAGAAATCATTACTTTCTCTCCTCTTCAGTTTGTGGACAGTTCCAGTTGCATAATAATTGTTAAAATTAACATTAAATTAAAGTTTATTTTATAAATTTTCATGGGCTGTAAAATAGTTCGAATCTGATTTGTTTTTAACAAAATGTTATGCATTTCATTGAAAAGACTGGACTCAGACGGGACAAACCCCCAAATTACTAATATAACCTAGTTGAGAAAGAAATAAACGAGCTAAACAAATTGCAGCTTTTTTCCAGATCACTTAACATACATAATATAAATATTCTTTGAACTAAAAAAGATTACAATGCCTTCCCGAGAAATCCAACCTACACCAAGAAGGATTTTGAGCACCATGAAAGATGTTGGAGTTTTTGCAATGCGCAAACCTCCTCAAATTCATGAAAAAAAGATAGGGGTCCTCACCATCACTCCCGGTAAACTTAGGTAACATATTAATGTGATGGGCTTTAATCTCGAAATTATTACCATTACCGTGAGGAAGAGTGATACACGAGGGTTGAGCATAACAAGTGGGGTAACAACGGTCCTTTAGAGACATGGCCATGGTCATTATTGGTTCGGAATTTTCTACAAACTCAGATTTAGAAGAGGAAGAAATCTCAAATGATCTCACTAGCCTAGCAGAATTATCCCTAATCCAAGTAGTTCGCATAAACCATGAAAGTAAACATGTAGCAAATAAGTGCGATAAATTAAACAAATAAAAGAAAGGGTGAAAAATCAAAAGAAAAATCCTAGCTATAGGTTTCCTTAATAAAATAAACTAGACCTTGCTCCTAACTTTAAGGACCATCAAAAATTCGGTAAATCAAGATTATTCGAACCGATTTGGTCGGGTAGGTGCAAGCATTGCCAAGAGGCTAAACATCAGCTTAGACACCAAATCTTAATTGGCCGGGTAAGCTTTCGCTTGCCTAGACACCAAAGAGTACGAATAATTAAAGATTACATCCTTTTTTAGGTACCTTCCTAATTGAGCATGAAATTCCTAGGGACCATGTCTAATTTAATTTTATTAAGGCTTGGTATGCAAAATGATGGATTAAATTGTTATGGGCCAAGGAAAGAGTGATGAAATCCCTTCCCTTATCTTGTGATTGGTTTTTCCCTTAAAATTTATTTACAAATGATGCAACAAACAACGAGATATAAAAAAAACTATAAACAGTTATGGATGTTTAACTATGTGTCCTAATCTAAGAAAAGAAGAATTTAACGTACCTTTGGGTGCTCCAGCGATCACCACAATTATAAGGTACAAAAAATTAAAAATAAGAAAATAAAAAACTAGATGATGTGTTCCTAAGTGATTAAATGCATGATGCAACACATAGGTATTTACTAGCTAATTATTTTTTGGATTTTTCAATTTTCAATTTTTTTGTGATTTTTGATTTTTTGATTTGTTTTGTGATTTTCTAAAAACAAAATGGAGAAAAGAGTGAGATACGGGTTACCGAAGCACCCTTCCGAAATTCCAATTTGTTCCAAGCTCCGTGAGAAGATTACCGAAATTTCAAACTTTCCTAAAAAAACGAAATAAAAATATGGCAAGTAAAACTAATCCGAAAAATCATGAAAAATAATTAATCCCTGGCAGCGGCGCCAAAAACTTGATGTGCTAAAAATATAACGCTTAAAAATCGTAAGTGCACGATCATCGTTTTAATATCTTAAGATTCGTTCCACGGAGACTAAAATTATTTTCGCAAGATTTAATTCCTAATTTAGGCGGACTAGAATAATTTTTGGATTTTCGAAAATTTTGGATTTTACAAATTAATTCCTTAAAGGAAATTTTAGTTTAATTAAAAACGAAATTAAGTGAAACTGATTTTAACAATAAAAAAACAAAATTAACTACTTTTATTTACAGGAAAAAATCTATTAAGGAGTAAGGGTAGTAATGTAATGTAGTGAGAAAGGGTAGTATAGTCAATGACTAACATTCTGTATATATGTATTAAGGATGTAGTTGGCAACCTAATTTTCAAGTGAGGAACAATGTAGCCGTTTATACAAAATCAGTTTGTAAATATATTTTATATCTTTTTGTTCATCTCTTTATTTTACAATTACCTGTCTTTGATCCTTAAATTTACAAAGTTATCATGTGTAAAATCCCTAATTTTATTCTTATTTTTAAAATTAGATATTAGATTTTAAAGTAATTTTTAAGTAGATATTTATTTTTTAGTAAATTCTAGAATTCTAAAGTATAACATTCGTTATATGTGGAAAGAAGAGTAAGAATATTTTAGTGAATCAATACCTTTTTATTTAAGTTAATTATATGTAATAGAATATTTTTAATTTTGATATTACTTGAAGAGGTTGTGAAAATTTTAGAAATAAATTTTATAATTACCTAATTAAATTTAAGGTTAGTGTGCCTATATAAACCCCACTAAAATACCAAAAAGAGCCACACAACCACATCAAATAAGAGGTACGTTTTCATCTCTCTCTTCTCTATTCGCTTTGGATATTTGCCTTTCGAAATTTGTATATGATCATCATGTATTTGTTTAGCATATTAATATTAGATATTTAATTGTATTGTATTGGATATGTGTTTGTAAGTATACAAGTGTGGCTTAAAACATGTGAAATTTGTGATTTAAATTTTCGATCCTTAAATTGTTACGTGCGTGTATATGCAGAGGTGTTAGACCATGATTCCATATTAGTAACGATAAATTTGTGCATAATTATATTCTTTAGAGATTAACTGATTCATAACATTTGTTTTAAATAATTTAATATTATTTAATTTGGCATTCGAATGCTTGGTACCAAACTACCAATATGATGAGTGCATGAGTTGTTAATTATAGTAATTATGAATATTAGCTTTGTCATTCCTTTATATTAGATATTGAATACTTAAGTTTTAATTATTTAATAAATCATGTAGGTAGTCTAGTTGTTAATGAATGTGATTATTATTTTAGTAAAGAAAAAAAACAGAGTAATTAGTTCACTACATGCATGCGTAATGGTAATAAGTATTAAAAAAAACTGTTTGACTTGCAAGTACAGTTGCATGTTGAAAATTATATAGGTTGAGTTTTTTACACAATATTTTGGACTGGGCGTGTATTACCTGAATGGACTTTAAGGTTACTTGGTCTTATTTGAATATAAAATGCTTGACAATTGTTTGTGGCCACTCTTTGTATAATTTACGTAAAGTGTTATATATTAGCTAAGTTTTTGTTACTTGAATTTTAGGATCTGCTCGTGTTTAAGTTTTGATATTCAGTTGGATTCGAGGTAATTGACTTTTCGTTGCTCACTAATATTATAAAATCTGTTTTCTTATGTTTCAAAATATCTATTTGATTTGGTTATCGAAAATTATGACATCGAAAATTGATTTTAGAAAAAAGAATTAATTTAGAATTCCCCAGTTTTAGTTGCATATCGAATCATAGAATCCGGTCACTGGATAGTGTGGCATATAGAATCATAGAACTAGTTTACGCCCGTTCCGGAACACATAGATACCTTGTTGAGTAAAACTTAATGTGGGACATAAACTGGCCCCCATCGAACATAGAACCGTGTCACTGGTTTAGTGTGACAGTAATTTAGAACTGTGGGAATAAAATATGATTTTATTGTTTTGATTTTTTATCGATTTAAAGTTTCAGAAAATTTTGTTCACTTTTCAAAATATTATTTTTGAGCCGTTGGACGATAGTTACTTGCTGGGCTTCGCAGCTCATTGTTTTAATATGTTTCAGGTTTGGATTTTTGGGAGATTATTAAGATAAAGGATTTGAACTATGTGGATTTCGTGCTACTTGATTTAGATGCCATTATAGAAAAAGACTTATCGCATTATAGAATAAATTTTCAGTACTTTATTAGATATTGAATATTGGATTTGTGGAGCTGCGTCTTCGATTTGATGTTCTTGAATTATTTGAGTTTGATCGCTGCTTTGACTTTTATTAATTTGGGATCATTTGAATAAAGAATTTATTTATTTAATTGTCATTTTAGAGTTAATATCCCGAAAATCTGGGATGTTACATCATGGTATCAGAGCCACCGATCTTCGAGGCTCCTGATTTCTTCCGCGTTGTAGTTTAAATCTATCTCTCTCGTTGTATTATTCAAAAATTACTTAAACAAATTTATACTCTCCAAGTATTTGATAATTTGTCACTGAGAAATATTATCTCCAAGATTCACTATTTGTTAGTGTCTTTCAATCTCTCATCCCCTCTTATCTCTACTCATCTTCATCATCTCCGAACAAGCCGCTCGGAAAGATCGAGATGGACTCACTCACATGACTGTTACTCATCCCCTCTCTTAAAAATCAAGTCTTGTGTGTTCTTGAAGGCAACTATCTATAGAGAGAGAGAGAGAGAGAGAGAGAGAGAGAGAGAGAGGAGAAATGGAAGTTGTTCTTCAAACAAGAGGGCTTCTCTCTTTGCCCACAAAACCCAAAATCAGTTGCTAATAAGCATTCACTCGTAAAAGAAGTTGTCAAACACCAGGAGGGTTGAGGACGAGGCGGTATGTTTGAGAATGCACTCCAACTGTTTGACGAAATGCCTGAGAAGAGTTGTAAGTCTTTTAATGGCTTCTTGCTGCTAGTGTGTATGCCAATAAATTTGATATGACTGAGCAGTTGTTAGGGAGTTACCTGAGAAGTATGGTATTGAGGTTGATTTAATGTCATATAATACGCTTGTGAGATCGTATTGTCAGTCGGGCTTCTTGGCTCATACTTTGTACGCTTCTTCATATAATATGAAGCAAAATTGCCAACTTATTTCTGGGCAGAAGCTGTTCAAACTGCTTGTTTTACTCAAAATGCAACACTGATCAATAAGCATGGAAAGACACCATATGAGATGGTGAAGAAAAAGAAGCCTAACCTGAAATACTTTCATATTTTCGGGTGCAAATGTTTTGTTTTGAAGACTCATCCAGAACAGTTGACCAAGTTTGAGCTAAAGGCAGATGAAGGAATTTTTGTTGGCTATCCACTGTCAACAAAGGCATTCAGAGTGTACAATCTGAGAACTAAAGTGATCATGGAATCTATACATGTTTCTTTTGATGATAAGAAGATAACTGGACTTGAAGACAAAGATGAATATGATCAACTGAACTTTGAAAATGAAGTTTTAAACTCTGATGAAGGAAACTCTGATGAAACAATTCTGACAGACTCTGTTGAAACAAACTCTGAACCTCTACTGGTAAATTCTGGAGAAACTTCTCAGTCACAACAAAGGGGAGAACCAGTTGAGGGGGAGCATGATCAAGATGTAGACTCAAACACTGATACTGAGTCAACTGAAAAATCTGGATCAAACTCTGATGCTTCAAACTCTGAAAATTCAAATTCTGACTCTGGGCAGTCAAGTTCAGGGGGAGTCTCAGAAAACGAAGATAAATCACAACAAAATCAGAAGAGCATGGATCAAGGGGGAGGATCACATGCTGATAGAAGTCATTTACGTTCTGCTAGGAAATGGACTAAATCACATACACCTGATTTGATAATTGGTGATCCAGATGCAAAAGTAAAGACAAGAAGTGCTACTGCAAGTGAATGTCTATTTCATGCATTCTTGTCTGAAAATGAACCAAAGAAAGTGGAAGAAGCTCTTCAAGATGCAGACTAGATAACAGCAATGCAGGAAGAGTTAAATGAATTTGAAAGGAATGAAGTTTGGACACTTGTACCAAGGCCAAAGAACAGATCTATTGTTGGTACTAAATGGGTTTTCAGAAACAAGACTGACAGTGAAGGTGTTATCACAAGGAACAAGGCTAGATAAGGCACTATATGGACTTAAGCAGGCACCAAGAGCATGGTATGAGACACTTGCTCAGTTTCTTCTAGAAATTGGATTCAACAGAGGAACAATTGACAAAACTCTGTTTTATTTCAATCAAGGAAGTGACCTCCTTTTAGTTCAAATTTATGTTGATGACATTATCTTTGGGTCTACTAATGATAAACTATGTAAGAAGTTTGCCAAGCTCATGCAATCCAGATATCAAATGAGCATGATGGGAGAGCTTAGTTACTTTCTAGGCCTACAGGTGAAACAAACAAAAGTTGGAATTTTCATTAATCAAGAAAAATACACCAGAAATCTTCTCAAGAAATTTGGTATGCTTGACTGTTCATCTGCATCAACTCCCATGGCAACAGCAACTTAATTGGACAAAGACACAGGAGTTTCAGTGGATATGACAAACTACAGGGGCATGATAGGATCTCTTCTATACTTGACAGCTAGTAGGCCTGACATCATGTATGCAACCTGTCTTTGTGCAAGGTTTCAGGCAGATCCTAGAGAGCCACATCTGACAGCTGTGAAAAGAATCTTCAAGTATCTCAAGGGCACCATATCATTAGGTCTGTGGTACCCCAGAGAATCAGATTTCAAGCTACTTGGGTATTCTGATGCAGACTTTGCAGGCTGCAAGGTAGACAGAAAGAGCACTAGTGGAAGTTGTCAATTTCTTGGTGACAGACTTGTTTCCTGGTACAGCAAGAAACAGAAATCAATCTCCACATCTACAGCTGAAGCAGAGTATATTGCAGCTGGTAGCTGTTGTGCACAGATCTTATGGATGAAGAATCAATTGCTGGATTATGGATTGAGGTACAGTAATATCCCTATTTACTGTGATAATCAAAGTGCTATTGCTATGACAGGTAATCCAGTATAGCATTCAATGACCAAGCACATCAGCATAAGGTACCACTTCATCAGAGAACATGTGGAAGAAGGGAATATTGAACTACATTTTGTGTCTACAGAACAACAGCTTGCAGATATCTTCACTAAACCATTGAGTGAAGCTACATTTACAAGACTGGTCAATGAACTAGGAATGGTCTCTGGTTCTGACTAGAAATGTTGGTTAGATTCAAACTTTACTTATGTGATGTATTAATCATATTTCCTGATTGGTTAAATGCTAAGTGAACTCTGTTGATTAAACTCTGTTATGCATACTCTGTTAAACTCTGTCAGCATGTCTGTATGTCATACACTGTTCATAAGTTTGATAAACTCTGTGAACTCTGAGTTGATTTTTGTCTGAATGAAAACACCAATGAAGAAATATGTATGAAGCATGATTCTCAGCAATTAATCATGAATCTTTCTGAGTTATTGTGATCTAATCTTAGATTGTGCAGAAAGTTAACACAGCATGATACTGGCTCATATTTATAGCATCTCTTAGTTTATTTTGTCCTAAACTCTGAGTCTATAAATACTGTGTGCATTACCTTTCATGAAAAACTACTGATGTTGATGAACTCTAAACTCTGTTAGTTATACTCTGATAGAATAAAATGTTTACTGCAATACCCCAAAGAAAATGTATATAGGTTGTTATACTCCTTTGAGATTATGTTGGATACTAGGATGACCCAGGAACCTATTGGTATATAATATGTGCTAAAATTCTCTGATTTTTGGTGACTAGTTAAATACTAGGATGACCCAGGAACTTATCAAAATGATAAGGGCTAAAATCTTTGAATTTTTGGTGACTGGTTCCAACCTCTGATTACTGGAATGAGAAAAAAAAATGAAAATAAAAAAAAATGATAAAAATAAAATATATATATATATATATATATATATATATAAAAGGGGTATAAAATAAAAGTTACTGTATAAAGTTCGATTACTTCAGAGTTTCGCTTTCATCATACAGTCAATGTTTACTATGACAGTTTGTGCATCCAGTGTTTATTGATTTGCTTTATGGATTTTATGAAAAATTAGATGCTCTAAAAATTGACTTAGTAAACTCTGCTTCACACACACAAATATTCACAACTGTGCAATTTATGAAAGGGTTTCGGTGATAAAGTTGGAGAATTGACAAACGCTGTTGATTCGTGATTTGTACTCTAAGGTAAATTTTCACTTGGACAATTTGAAAGTCTTGGAGTAAGTAGGGCTTTTGACAATTGTTAATCAGTGGATAGTTGATGAATGTGTTCTTTATATGATTACTTTAATTAGTTTTCATATTCTCTTCTTGATTTATTTTATTGAAGAACAGTTCATAAAACATAAATAACAGTTGCAGAACACAATGAATATGATTAGAGAAACAAAATTTTCATTGATAATACGAAAGAGATTACAAGCAAATATTACATCTTTTTGTTCTCTCTATCTGCTAATCTATTCAACAGGAAAGTAAAAGGTCCGTCCACACCACTCCATTGTTAGCAAAAATTCCCAGATCCCATCTTTGCCACTTTATTTGGGTGGAAGTTGAAGGGATAAGGTTATTTTTACTGACATATTCATTAACAATGGTTGGTGGTGTTGGATGAGGATGCCTTCGAGGAGAGCCATGCCAATGTTACTTGGAGGGCAGCATCGATGTCGATCACCCTTGCAGGTTTCTCTCTCTCGAGCTCTTCCAGACCAGCATCCATTTGCAGCCACAACGTCTCAAGCTGCCTTTCCCACTCAAACGCTTCAAATTCTTCACGCGTATAGCTGAAGATGTCCCTATTCTCGACAAGATGAAGGTTCTTTTCTTTGATGGTAAGGTTGGCCATTGTTTTTCAAGAGTATTTGGTTTGAAGGGTTTGTGATTTTATAGGGGAGACTGAAAGGTTAAAGGTTTAATGAAATAATCTGAGCAAGTCTCTAGGCCTTAAATAGAGAAGGGTAAGAACGAAGTTCTTAAACGCTTCGAATTCTGGTTATTAAAGGCAACAGGTAAACGCTTCAAATTCTGGTTTTACTTGGGTCCAGATATTTTAAGAGAGTATTATTTGATTTTTGTTTAAATCAAATATTTTAATGTTTTAATTTTTAATATACTCTTCTTAGAAATAAGCGCACGTGACCCACTCGCCCTTTAATGTGTCCCACTTACCTATTATCGTGTCCCACTACACATTAATCAAGGAACTGATTGAGTGTTTGTTACATAAGAGATTGAGTTTTTCATTACTTTAATCACTTTTGTGTCCAAACGATTGTGTTTTATTATTACATCTCACAGTTCTCTTATTTTTCACTTGGGCATTCACGCAAACACCTTTTCTACATACATATCTCTTGGAAATTCTTGCAAATTTCTTAACTCAATGGCATCTAAAGCATTCACTGCTCTTGGTTTACGGTTTGTTCCTAACAACTATGAAGCTCCACTCAATCATCAACGCGTTCCAGAACCGTTTCATCTCATGCAGAACTTCTTGAGGGATTCAGAGATTGGCCAAGCTCTGGTCGGACCTGCTACTCTTTCTTTGTCTCAAATTGCTACTTTCTGGCAGAATTCAGTTTATGAGGATGGAGGAGAGAGTGGAACTCCTACCATTATCTTCACTTACGAAGGCCAAGATTATGTGATTACTCCACAGACTATACGAGATACAATGGGGTTTGACACACATACTTCTTATACTCTGGTGAATGAAACTTATCTGAGAGAGATGCTACAAGAGATAGGTTACATGGAATCTCTTGACAAGCTTGGCGGTATAAAGAGACCAAATCTCAGAAAGGAATGGAACTTCTTCTTTGATTGCATAACAAGGACGTTCCAGAAGAAAGTCACCAACTGGGATGCCATTCCAATAGACAGTCTCCAAATCGGGTATTCTCTGCTCTATGGTACTAATTCTGATTTTGGTCGACATGTTCTGATGAGCTTAGGTGATAAACTGTCAGAATCTACTACTGTTTATTATACTCGTTTTTGTCAAATGTTGTTCAATGCTTGTGTACCTGGTCTTGAAATTGATGATACTGATGAAATTGATCCTTTTAGAGTCAATAAGCGAATATTCTCTGATATGACTAACAAGGATGTTGGTAAAGCAAATCTTCCTGCTTTTGTCATGCCTCTTGCTCTACGAAATTTTCTCAATCAACCACAACAACCACAACAACCTGAACCACAACAAGATCAACAAGAACCACAACAACATGAACCTGAACAACAACAACAACCTGAACCACATCCTGAACCTCAACCAGAACCAAACACTGAATCACCTGCTCAGTCAGCACCTACAAAACAACCTTCACCCACTCCACACACAAACTCTGATTCGTCACAATCTCCACCAGCATCACAGTCTAATGTACAAAGAGTTAAGAAGGCAATTACTAAACGACATGCAAGTCTAAAGCAGGCGGAAGAGACACAAAGAAAATCAAAACGGAAATCTCCTGAAGCTGTTTACACTAGAAGGGTGAAAAGAATGAAAGCTCGGACAAAAATGCCTAAGTCACCATCTAGTGAATAGGATTCAGATAATGTACCTCTAGCAAGACGAAGAAAACTGATATTCTCTGATTCTGTGGATGAAGATATTGAAGCTCCAGAGGTCGTTTCACAGCAAACACCTCCTGTTGAGGTTGAAAAGGCTGAAATACCTGAAATACCTGCAGAGGATGAAGTGCCTGCAGAGGACAAAATTCCTGCAGAAGAGGATGCAAGAGATGGTGTTTCTCCAATAAATGATATTCCTGACTCATTTATGCCATTCTCTGATCCTATCTCTGATATTGGTGTAGCTGATCAACCTACGGCTGTTCTTTCTGAAGCTGTGGCATCTCATACTGAGTTAATATCTGATGCTCACCAAACTGTTGAAGAAGGTGAAGAAATTGATCAGGCAACCAAGGTGACTTCTCAGTCTATGCCTCTTGCTAAGCCTGAGCAACATGGAGAAAATCTAGACAAGCCTACAGATGAAATTGTTAAACCTATGGCTGAAGATGAACCTGTTAAAGCTACAAGTGTTGAATCTAAAGGTGAAAGTAGTGCAAACTCTGATGCTTCTCTGAGTACACCAGTACAAACAGATAATAAACATAGACCTTTCCCTCAACCTTGTACTTCTCATGAAGTTGAGAGAGCACAATTTGCAAAGAATGCTGCTGAATGGTACAAAGAAGATTGTATTTTTCCACGAGGAAGAACAACTGATTTTGTAAAGAAAAATGCCGATACTATTTCCAATCCAGAGATTCTTTCTTGCTTGAAAGCAACTGTAGTTCAAGTCAAAACTCTGGATAGAAGATTTGATGATACTACTTTGGCAATCACTGCTTTGCGAAATGAGGTTGTAGCTAGAGAGATGAAGATGGAAAGAGATTCAAAACTAGTGACTACAAAATTCTCTAAAGCTCAAGACAATCTCTTTGCCAGGCTGACTAAAGTTGAAGAGAACCAGTCTGACTTATCTGCTAAAATTGATTCTATTGCTACCTCCCTGGAGTTAATTACTTCTATCCTTATGCCTGATGATGTCAAAAAGGGGGCGAGAGTTGTCAGAAGGGATAGTGCTGGAAGTAGTAAAGGAAAGAACAAGGCTGAAGAGGCTCAAACTCTGAGAACTAGCAAGTCATCAAAATCACAGTCTGTTGAGAGAAATACTGATACTCAAGGTACTTCAAGGACCAAGAGTTTGCTGTTACCTTCTAATCCACAAACTGATGAAGAATTGGCTGCTAAGCTGTTCATTGAAGAAAATGAGGAAGGAGTTACGATTGAGGACATTGAAGCTGAGGAAAAGAGTTTACAAGAAGAACATCTTAAAGCTTTAAAGTCTGGTAAGGTACAAAGAGGAAAAGCTCCTAGACCTGTTGTTAAAGGTGTTGTGATTAGAGAAAGGACTGATGTTAGTCAAAGTTCTCGGTTTTCAAAGGAAGCAATTGCAGCAGAGGCTAAACTCAAGCTAAAAGGCGTTGAAGGAGAAAGCTCACAGAAGAAAGTTACAACTTCTGTTGCATCACAAGCAATGATCACACCTTTACACTCTTTACAGTTGAAATCTGTTTTTGGAAAAGGAACAATTCATGATCCAAATGTATTATCTAGAGTCTCAATGAATGTTTCTGATGGAAAAGCTTTATCTGGCAAGGTTGGTAATAATAAAGGTGGACTAGGTTCACAAAGAGATAAAAGGCAATATACTGGTCTTAGAGATCCTTCTTCACTGGCTGTTCCAGATCGTGGTGTTCCTCAAGAGAGTTTGGACAGACTGGAATCAGTACAGTTAGTTCATCAGAAGAGTTTAGACAAGGATTTTCTTTTATACTTCATGGCTGATGGGACAGTATTTAAAGTTGGTGAGGATGATATTGGCTTGAAATGTTGGGAAGAACTAGAGTATGTTCTATATCTTCTCAAGGTGAATAGTCGAAGGACTCAATCAGTTGCTAATGTGCCCAGACAGAAAATGACTCAGAATCTGGCAATCAGAGGACAGAAATACAATAGCAGATATATTCCTAAGTACAGGGATTACAAAGGCAATCTCATTGAAATGAAGAAAGGTACTGCAAAGTTAAAGACTGATTTGGGAATCACAGTACTTGACTTCAATTCACAGGCAGAAAAAGTCAAATTTATTAGACTGGGAAATGAGATGAGAAGGAACAAGATTTATGATCTTAGGGCTGCAATCTACCAGACAGATGAAAGTGATTCTCAGCTGAGAGAAATTAAAGAAGCTATGAAGATTGAACTTGAAAATGCAGAAAGAAGATTGCTGATTGATTATCTCAGAACCATGCCAGATCTTGAAATGATAAGAGATTAAGTTCTGTAAGAATTTTCTTATTCTCTGTAGTTTTTATTGAGTAGAAGCTTAAACTCTGAATTTGTATAAACACTGTATTTGTCTATTTGTTTTGACATCATCAATTATTGTCATTAACTTGTGCATTTTTTTGCTAATGAACAAGTTGGGGGAGATTGTTAAATATAATTGATGTGTTTTAATCAGTGTTTAAGTGTTACAGGGAGTTATCAGAGTTTAGCTGGAAGCAGTCAGAGTTTGAGTAAACTCTGACAGGTGGAAGCTCGACAGAGTTTGTCAAACTCTGTCTGGAGGAAGCGCGTCTATTGTTCAACAGTGATTGAAGACTTATTATGGAAGCGATATCTTTGAAGATTGGATAGCTATCAAAGAGATCGAGTTGACATAGGAGACATGTGACAATCTGTAATTGATATCATTGTATAGCTGATTATTAGGAATATCAATTAGAGATTGTATCGTAGTTGTATGTTATATAAATACAGATAGGTTAACCCTAGAAGGGTATCGATAACGAATTATCTTTATTGTAACCTAGCAGCTCTTTGTGATATTTTACATCACGAAGAGGGTTCGAAATACAAGAAGTTTTTTAAGTGCATAAATGCTTTTACTTGTTAATCTCTCATACAAAGTTGATTATTAATTGTGTATTCGGCCTAACATTAAACAATTGTTTTCGTCGGAGCAATTCATCGATTAATCCACACCTATACACACCCACACACACGTAGACACAGATCACTAGTACAAAACTGGGCATTTACGTCACCTCTTTTACGTCGTACATAAGAAAGATCGACGTATATAATACTTTATACGTCGGGTTTTTGTTTAGGCGACGTATATTATCCATAAAAAGCACTTTTTACGTCGGTTCGCAGAAAAGCCGACATATATAGTTGACATTATTCGTCGGTTCAGAGAAAAGACAACATATATAGTTAACATATACGTTGGTTTAATATTTGTCAACGTATAATATTTAATTTTACGTCGATTTTATTTTAACCGTCGTATAAAGTTGGTGGCATAATTGACAATACACGTCAGTTTAATAGTGTCCGACGTATAAGACGATTATATATATGACGGTTTTCTCACAACCGACGTATATTCTCATTTTTCAAATAAAAACATTTTAATTTACACTAATCAGAGTCGATCAACTTTCGACTGTCTTCCCCAAAATCAAACTCCCACTCTAACTTTCCCCCCAGCTCTTTGCACGACTAAAAGCAATTCCCCTAATTTGTCTTCAAGCACAGAAAGAAACTCTTTACTTTAAATCGTATACAGAAAGAAAGCAATTGCCCTCTCAATTCCTTTGTTTGTGATTGTTACTCATTATTACTCCGTAAGCAGAAGAAGAAGGTATCTGAACAAGAAGAAGAATAAGTAATCATCAACGCGTGTCCGAATGTATTGAAGAAGCAATTCCCTAATTTTCTTCAAACAATTGCCCACAATTCACTTTAGGTATGTATAAACCCTAACTCGTTAGTCACAATTAACAATTAAATTCCCCTAATTGTCTCTCTCGTATTGGTTTTTTGTGTTCCAAAACATTATAAATTTGGGTAATGGTTTATAATTTGCTCCCCCTATATCCTGTAATTACAAGTGATTTTATGTTTTATGTTGGTTCGTGTAATTTTCTCCATTGTAAAAATCGTTTATATTTTATACGATTTTTGTCTTCTTCTCATCTCCTTATCCTTTCGTTCATCAGTATTTTCTAGTTTAAATATTTTCTGTTTTTTTAGTTGTTATAACGGAAGCAAGAAAGATGATAAACGTAAAGAGAAAATTATACGCAGAAGAGAAACTAGTTTATATTGATATGATCTTGAGGATAAATAGATTACAGAATTTTTCAGATGCACCTCAGATACGTTCTACCCGACACTTCCTGAAAGAGGGCTAAGCCGACTTCCCTACTAGAAGGACTGTCTAGCAGCTTACACAGAGAAGATATAAGAGAGAGAAGAGAGAGTTGTGTGTTGAGGTGTGTTTTGAAATGAAATACAACAAGCCTATTTATAGATTATAGAAAGTTACTATGCTGTACTATTTCAACAACCCCCATGGGCCCCACCAGCCACTATTTACACAGTAGCCGCCATTTGCACAGTAACCGCCATTTGCACAATAACCGCCATTTGCACAGTAACCGTCATTTGCACAGTATTCAAGGCATTCTAACAAATCTCCACCTTGACTTGAATCCTCTCACAAATAACAGATAACGGATGTACCAGACGCATCATAATAATGCCAGATGTACCAGGTAAAATTCTTCTGCCTCAGATTTTGCCCTCAAAAGGGCAGTCAACAACTCCGAACATTTAGAAAGTCCAAACAATGTTGAAACTTGCTATGTGGAACCGGCTTGGTATGCATATCAGCTGGGTTATTAGCAGTACCGACTTTTCTCACCTTAATTCTCGTATCACTTCTTAGAAAATGATATCTTACATCTATGTGCATAGTCCACTCATGATGGACTTGATCCTTGGCTAAACAGATTGCACTGAGACTGTCACAAAGTACTGTAGCCTGATCACGATGTAGACCTAAATCACTGACCAATCCTTTCAACCAGATTCCTTCTTTTGCGGCTTCTGTCAATGCCATGTACTCTGCTTCTGTAGTAGACAAAGTCACTGTAGGTTGCAGAGTATCTTTCCAACTGACAATCGAACCACCCAGAGTGAAAGCATAACCAGTCATAGATCTTCTGCTGTCAACATCTCCAGTAAAATCAGAGTGTGAAAACCCTGTCACCAAACACTCAGTATCACCTCCATAAAAGAGACCAACATCAGACGTACCTTTTAAGTACCGAAAAACCCTCTTCACAGCTTGCTAGTGCTCCTTGCCTGGATCACCCATGAACCTACTAATAACACTGAGACATGTACTCTTTTTCTTCAGCAGACTTAGGTACAAAAGCGACAGACATATGTGCATTTGCAGCACTAAGAGTATCTATGGGCTTTGCTGTAGACATGCCAAACCTTGACAAAATCTTCTGAATGTATCCCTTCTGTGACAAGAAGAGCTTTCTTTTGCTTCTATCCCTATAAATCTCCATTCCTAGAATTTTTCGAGCCGCACCCAAATCTTTCATTTCAAACTCAGCACTGAGGAGACCTTTCAACTTCTGAATATCAGACTTGTTCTCTGCAGCTATCAACATATCATCTACATACAGGACCAGATAAATGAAAGAATCATTTGATGTCTTACTGTGATAAACACAGCAATCATACGGACTCCTGGTGTAGCCAATACCTATCATATAGCTATCAAATTTCTTGTACCACTGCCTTGGAGACTGCTTTAGTCCATACAAGGACTTCAATAACTTGCACACATAGTCTTCTTTGCCAGGAACCTGAAAACCATCTGGCTGAGTCATGTATATCTCCTCCTCTAGCTCTCCATGAAGAAAAGCTATCTTCACATCGAGTTGTTCAAGCTCCAGATTCTGATGTGCAACTATTGCTAGTAGCACCTTGATCGAGGTGTGTCTGACCACTGGTGAAAAAATCTCATTCTAATCTACTCCCTCTTTCTGAGTGAACCTTCGAGCTACTAACCGAGCTTTATACTTGATACCTTCAACCGATGTTTCTCCTTCCTTACAGAACTCATCAAACTCAGATGAGCAAAATTCCGGACCATTATCAATTCTCAGCCTCTTAATCTTCTCCGAGGGCGACAACAACAGAACCTGATAACGTAGAACCTTGAAGAAGATACAAGGTACCACGTTTAACACCTTTCAAAACCACATTAGAACCCTTGTAGACATGTAGAACTCCACATTCACCTTGAAAACTGAAACCCTTTTTGTCTAACATACTCAAAGATATCAGATTCTTTGTCATAAGTGGAACATGCCTAACATCATTCAATGTGCAGAATTTACCATCATCTGTCCGAATTTTAATCGAGCCTATTCCAACCGTCTCACAAGCAAAATGTTAGCCATAGAAATATTGCCACCGTCTACTTGCTCATAGGTTGTAAACCACTCCCTGCAGGGACATATATGGTAAGATGCTCCAGAGTCAAGAATCCATACATCAGAGTGTTGTGTGTGCTCATCAACAACCAGAGCAATATCTTCTTCACAATTGATATCAACTACAGCAGCAATATCTGTCAATTTATCCTGTTGCTTCTTTTTCTCGGGACAGTCAGATTTCCAGTGTCCCTTCTCTTTACAATAATTGTAGACATCATTAGCTCTCGAACCCTTAGAAGCTGGTTTCTTGGATTTATACTTCCCCGACTTTCCATGTCCGGTACTCCCGCTAGCTACCAACCCAGCAGCATGATTATCTGCACCTGTACCAGCCGCCTTATGGCGTAGCTATCTAGAATGAAGAGCAGATCTAACCTCCTCTAAAGAAATAGTATCTTTACCAACAATAAACGATTGCACAAAGTTCTCATACGATAATGGTAAAGAAAGTAACAGAATCAAAGCAGCATCCTCATCTTCAACTTTAACATCAATATTACGCAATTCTAATAAAATTATGTTTAATTGATCTAAGTGATCTCGAAGAGGCATACCTTCCTGCGTTCGCAGACTGAACAGACGTTGCTTCAGAAGCAACTTATTTGTTAAAGATTTTGTCATGTAGAGACTTTCAAGCTTTAACCATAATCCATACGCGGTATACTCCTCCGCAATTTCAGTAATAATATCATCTTTAAGGCACAACATAATTGTTGAGTGTTCCTTTTCTTCGAGATTGGTCATCTCAGCGCTTCCAGAAGCAGCCATTTTTGTGTTCAACGGCGCCCAGAGCCCTTGTTGCTTTAACAAGGCACGCATCTTGATTTGTCGACCTTAACGTTAATACCACCAGACATCTTTCTCCCAGAACCGTATATGTGAACAGTACTGTATTTGTGAACAATAGCATATTTATGAACAGTGCCGTGAACAGTGTCGTATTTGTGAACAGTACCGTATTTGTGAACAGTTCCGTGAATAGTGCCTTCTTCTCCAGTGATGAATAGTGTCATCTTCTCCGGTGAAGAACAGTAACTCCGCCTGAACAGTGTCGTCTTCTCCGGCGAGCTTAAAAAAAATTCTGGCAAAAATTTTACAGTAGCTTCAACCAAAGCTCTGATACCAGTTTGTTATAACGGAAGCAAGAAAGATGATAAACTTAAAGAGAAAATTATATACAGAAGAGAAACTAGTTTATATTGATCTGATCTTGAGGATAAACATATTACAGAATTTTTCAGGTGCACCTCAGATACCTTCTACCCGACACTTCCTGAAAGAGGGCTAAGCCGACTTCCCTACTAGATGGACTGTCTAGCAGCTTACACAGAGAAGATATAAGAGAGAGAAGAGAGAGTTGTGTGTTGAGGTGTGTTTTGAAATGAAATACAACAAGCCTATTTACAAATTATAGAAAGTTACTATGCTGTACTATTTCAACAACCCCCGTGGGCCCCACCAGCCACTATTTGCACAGTAGCCGCCATTTGCACAGTAATCGCCATTTGCACAGTAACCGTCATTTGCACAGTATTCAAGGCATTCTAACATTAGTGTTAATGAAAGCATAGGTATTTGTTTAGTTGCTGGTTCTAAGATGTTACTTCCTCTACATACATAGTCTTATTGAAATTGAACTAGTGTTTTTTCATATCTTAATGTTATTAATGTCGATGTATAATGTCTATTTAACCGACATATATGCCCTATTTTGTACTAGTGATTTGAAGAACTTTATAACCAGCGGAAGTTAGATGAACGTTTTAGACTTCTGGTACTATCTTTGACATATTCAAATCATAAAAAATACAGTTGATGTGAGTTTTCCCAACAAGTGGAATAATGTTGTAATTATGTTGTAATTAGAACTAGGTTCTGCATTGTTTCCATACTTGTATTCTTAACTTTTATCCTTGATAAAAGTTAAGAATACTATTCAATTGCTCTCGAGAATACTTTTATAATAATGATATTGGGTATGTTTCAATTGCTCTCGAGACTCTGTTTTGTCTCCTATATCAGGTCTTTGATAATTTATATACTATTCTAAACTCTCGTCTCGTCATTTTGTTGGTCTCTAAAGATTTTACCGCTCATACTATAAGTCCTCAAGTAAACATCCCAATCTTAACTTACTTAATGGTTCTACATTCGCTAGTCCAATAACGAATTCTATATGTGCTCTTATGTTATTCTTTTTCTTATACATAACTCTTAACACTCTCGTTTTCAAGTACTATAACTTATTGCTCTAATACCATTTTTGTAACACCCACACATTCGGGATCAGGTATCCAGGTTGTCACACCACCATCCAATCATATAATAATTGTATTAACTCAATAATCCATAAAACAACATCATATACCCCAATCTCACACTCACACAAGTTATAGCCTCAGAAACGGAATTCTTATTTCTGCTTTTTTGCGTCATGTCTGTTTTTATATTGATAGTATATTATATAATATAATATTAGATTAGATTGTAATAATTTTCAATAATGTAATTTGTAATATAATATTAATATAACATCTTAATTTATAATATAATATTATAATATAATAATTTCCAATACTATAATATACTATATTATATTAATATTCATTATAATATTATATTATATTAGTTTTCAATAATATATTATATTAATAATATAGTATATTTTATTATACAAAGGAAATGATATTTGGTTAAATGATGCGTGTCTAATTTCTTGTAAGTAATTTGAATGTTATTATTGGAAATTTTATTATATTCACAAAATCATTTGTTGTTATTCAATTAAGAAATGTATATAATTATTAATTTAAATTTAAATAACTAAAACTGTAACCACTAATATTAAAAAAATATTAAGTAAAGTTAATAATTTATTCATAAAATGTTATTACAATACAATTTCTAATAAATCTATCTATTCTATTATATTAAAGCCGAAAGATTGAAAATTTATCGGTTTAATTTTCGGTTTGGTTATTCTAATTATGAAAATAAATAATGACATAATTAATGATAATTTGCCCTTGCCATTTTCAAATTTACTTTTATTTGAAGATATTACTTTTTATAAAAATATCAAGCATACCATATCTTCAAATCATTAATATTTTCATTCTAATTAAAATACGTCATTTTTTTTAAAAAAAAAACTAATCTTACAATCATTAATATATACCCAAAAATATCACATAATATTTTCAATTATTAATAAAATAAATTAAAAATCCCTATACGTGTTTATAATAAGAAAATATTAGTATAATATGTAAATATGAGTATATTAAAATATATTAAATTAAAATTTAAAAAATTATTAAATTGATAATTACATAAAAACATAATTGTACTATTAACTCAAATTTAATAAATACCTAAATATCTTATCTTTCAATCAATTTAAAAGACGTTTACTTTTAATTGAACATATTACCCTTTATACACACCTAAAATATCGTATCTTCCAATCATTAATATTTCTTTTCTAACTAAAACACGTTATCTTTTAATTTAAAACATAATTTTGCAATCATAATTTTTCAATCATTAATATTTCTTTTCTAATTAAATACACTGCCTTTTAATTTAAAACATAAATTTACAACGTATACCAAAAAATATGACATCATATTATCGTTAGATTTTTAGTAATTAATAAGAACCATTAGATTTAATTATAAGGTATGTTTAATGATTAAAATAATTTACTAATTATTCAAGGTTCGAATCCCGTCAACGACATATTTAATTTAAAATTTTATTATATAAATTTTAAATAATGGAAATCATTTATTAAATTTACTTCAAATTTTATTAAATTAATATTAAAATAATTTTTAAAATTAATGATTATATAAAAACATAAATATAGAATAAAATAAAATTTATAACATATCAAAAGAAACACGTGCATCGCACGGGTTATAAACTAGTACTATTATATAAAAGTCTAAATATTAAAAGTTTTGGTACCTGTTTTTTGGTACGTAGTGAATTTACTTATTTACCCTTCATTATAAAGAAAAATATATATGATATCTATACTATTAAAACTCCTAAAATAAATAATAACATAATACAATTAATGGTAAGTAGTCGATTGCCTTTTTTCACATTTACTTTTAATTGAAGATATTACCTTTTATAAACACCTAAAAACATCAATGATATCTGATGGGCCGAAAATATGACAATTTAATTATCGCAAGCGCACGATCATCGTTTTAGTAGTTATGATTCGATCCACAGGGAATAGTATTTTCGCAAAACCTTAATTTCTAACTTAGGCGAATTAGGGCAATTTGGATTTTTGAGAATTTGGTATTTTACTAATTAATTCCTAAAGAAAATTTGCACTATTTTTGAAGGAAAATTAATTTAATCTATTTTAAACTAAAAACTGAATTTTGCATTATTACTAGTTAAATTTAAATTGATTTTTATTTAAAAGAAAATTAATCTATTTTTTTTCTATTTCTAAATTAATATAATTAAAAGAGAAGACAAACTAATCACTCTAAAAAATCAAATTAAAAATGGGATTTGAAAATTTTTATTTTAATTCCTACAAGAAATTCTAAAGTAGTCTAAAAGAAGATTTAATTATTCTAATTTTGAACTAAGTGATTGAAAATTAAAAGAACGAAAACTTTTTCTTTTCTTTTTTTTTTTTTCCTTTAAAAGAGGAAACAGAAATGCTCGAAAACTACAATTTACAGTACAAACGAAACTCAGGGATTAACTACACTCGACTCAACGCAGGCAGCAATCACAACTTAAACACCGTGCTTACATTACAACAAGACTCAACGAACAAGAACTCAACACAAACAGGACAGCCACGCTACGGAGAACTAACGAAACTCAACGACAACCCAACGAACAGACGACGCAGAACTCAGACTCGCGAACACAATCACAGAAGTACGAACTCGGTAGAAAAACTTGCAAGCCCATCTACAAACTTTGGACTCAACGATACTACGAACACTACCATTAACAAAACCAATGAACAAACGCAGCAACGATTCACAGTAACTCGGCAAAGAAATCTCAGCGGCAAGGAACAAATAGAACCAAGCAAATCAGCGACAACAATAATACAGTGGGTAAGGCAACTCTGTAGAACTCGATAAGAACACACAACTCAATCTCAATAACTTCCTAAACCTGGCTTCGAACTCAGAAGAAAAATCAACTCAGCAACAATGACTCAACAAAATAGAATGCAATACTTGACGACAAATTACACTAAACTAAGCAATCGAACAATATTAACGATTAAATGCAGACGAGGAAGATCTTGACTCGAAAAATCAATAGAAATCGGTGCCCTACGAACTCGGTAACACACATTCAGACTTCACAAACAAAATACGATACAAGCTTCGAACTCAAAACTCAACACCACAAACAACTCGGCAATGACTCGCGGACAAAGAACAACAACTCAGTAAACCAAAATTATGACAAATACAACCTGTAAACTCAACGATTAAGAAACCCAGAAATCAGTAAACACAAAAACGATTAACTCAATCTGAAAGAAGTGGGTTTGTTGATTCGAAGTACAACAGAAAAAAAAGGGGAAAAGTTTTAGTGTGTACGAATTTGAGACGGGAGAGGGGAACTTGTTTGTATCAAAATTTTGCAGAGAAAGGAGGAGATAGGGGTGGGTGTGGAGTGTTGAAATCGAAACAGGGGTCTTGTTTTAATTGTGAATAAAACAGAACACAAGGGTCTAAGAAACTAACAACTTCGAATTAACAAATAAAAAGGAAGATAAAACTAATAAAACTAAGTTTTTTTTTTTGAAAATTAAATACGAAATTAAAGAGACTAATTACGAAATTAAAAATTATAATTATACTAAAACAATGATTTAGAAATAAATGACCCACAATAAAATGGAGATTTAAAGGGGCGTAACTAACATTTAAAACGGAAATTAAAATTACGAAAACAAATTCTTCAAATCGATACTTTCAATCCCGTGTGGTTAGCGTTGCTACTTTATCCACCCGAGAATTTACGAAAATAACGAAATAAAGAGCAAGGAGAGAAATGAAAGAAAAGTGCAAGAAATTAAATGAAACTTGAAATTGCATAAAAATAAAGAGTGTTTGCAAGAAAAATAGAAAATTACAACTACAATTTTTGGAGATGAACTACTACAACATAATTCTAGTATCTAAGGTAATGGTGTGTCTTTACAAGTGAAGAAATGAAGCCTATTTATAGAAAAATTTTAGGGTTTTAGGTAGGTGTGGGTAAATCCTAGCCATTGATTTGGTTTAGTGTTGGCTAAATCTTGGCCATCCATTTTCTTTGATAACAAAATGCACCACCACCCCTAGCTTTTCATTTTCTTCTTGTTTTGGTCCTTCTTCTTCTTCTTTTTCTCTTCCTTGACCTTTATTTTCTTTATTTTGCAATTTCTTCATTTTTTCTTGAATTTCCTGAAATAAAACAAAATAATTTATTAAAATATGAATCCAAGCAATAAATAGGCAATAAAAATATGCAAAAATATGCACTTATCAATATCATATATTTCAATCATTAATATTTCCTTTCGAATTAAAACACATTACCTTTTTAATTTAAAACTAATCTTACAATCATTAATATATACCCGAAAATATCACATCATATTTTTCAATTATTAATCAAATATATTAAAAATACTTATACGTTGTTTATAATCAGGAAACATTAGTGTAATCCATAAACATGAGTACATTAAATTATATTAAATTTAATTTAATTAATTATAAAATAGCCTAAACATTAAAAATTTTGGTACCTATTTTTTGGTATATGTTTTTTAGTATTTCGTGAATTTACTTATTTAACCTTTATTTTAAAGAAAAATATAAACGATATCTATATTATTAAAACACCTAAAATAAATAATAACATAATATAACTAATGGTAATTAGTCGATTGTCTTTTTAACATTTACTTTTAGTTGAAGATATTACCTTTTACGAACACCTAAAAACATCAATCATATCATATCTAGCAATAATTAATATATAACAAAAAATATCACATCATACCTTCTAATCACTAATAAAATATAATAGAAATCCGTATACTACGAATAATGACCATTAGATTTTTAGTTAAAAATCAGAATCGTTAGATCTAATAATTAAATATATTATATAATTAAATTAATTTATTAAAATTTCAAGGTTCGGATTCTATTAATGCCATATTTATTTTAAAATTTTATAATATAAGTTTTAAATCATGCATATCATTAGTTAAATTTACATTAAATTATTAAAATAAAAATAAAAATAAAATATTGTAAATAATGATTATATAAAAATATAATTATAACATAAAATAAAATTTGTTACATTTAAAAAAAATCCGTGCATCGCACGTGTGACGCCCTCCCGATCAGGGGCCTAGATCGGAGAGTCACTGACACACATCTAGATGCAAACAACCTAAAATATAATACAAATATAACATGCTGACTAGCCCTAACACTACTATCCAAGATCTTTCACTGGTAATGGTATGAAACAAGCAAGCCATCGTCTAACTAATTATTATTACAAACCTGAATTCAAAATATATTATTATTACAAATCAAAGTTCTTAAAAGTTCTACTACTAGTTCTCACAACTAACTCAGGACCACGGTAGGTGCGCTTCCTTGCGGTTTGGATTGTACGAACCATGATTCTTAGATTACTGTCAAAAGGGTTAAACAAAATAATAATGAGCCAACGCTCAGCAAGTAACTAAAGATCTCAACTGAATATAATACAACAGGGTATCGCAGGAGATGACAGTAATTCAAGATATAACATAAATATGCTGGAAGCGGTAAAAGCAATACTGGTATTTAATAAAGATAGGATATCATTTGATAAATAGGATAATAATAGATATTTGAAAATAGTGTAAAGTAATTGACATTTCAATCGGTAAACCAATTTCATTTCATAGTAAATAAAATGAAATCATCACTTTAAGAAAATTGATTGGAGATTTTTATTTTATAACAAACAATACGGGTGATCAGCCCATAAAGTCCCCATACCGGACACAAAGTCCCTCTGGCCATCACTTCCTTTCATTAGGATAGCTTGGGTTCCCAAGAGGCAACACATTGGCCTATAAAGGTGTCAAACTGGACAGACCAGAACTACACAATACTACATCTCAAAAACTGACGGAACCAGCATTACCCGTTCGCCCCGTCTCTCCAATCGTCAGGAAACCATTTAGACGGAGTTCCTAACATTTTTATTAGAAATCTTATTTTAAAACATTAGGCTTCACAAAATTATTTTTAACTTTATAAAACATTTTAATACTTAATCTCTTCGAAAACCTTTACTTCGAAGTACCTTCGACTCTCTGATAACAGATCAGCCCAGTCTAAGTAACTTTAAAGTATTTTAAGAAAACAACTCATTTTGATTCGTAATGATAAAAGTCCAAGGGGTTGACTAAGTTTTTTGACGTCAATGAAAGAGGGTACAAGTCTGAATCAAGAAGATATAGACTCAAGTGGAAATCTGGATTTCAATCAGAGTATAAGGGAAACAATCCAAGTCAAAGATCAAAGATATCAATTAGGTTTAGTTTTGAAATCATTTGATCAAGTTGTAAGGTTTAAAAGTCATCGATAAAGGATAACAAGTTTGTAAAACAGTGTTTAGGGCAATGTGATATTTGATAACTATTTTAAATCAACACAGGGTATCCGGGTCACGGACATAAGTCAAGTGGAATACTGGTTTATCGGTCAGTCAATGTGACTGGATTATAGTAAGTCATAGGACATATATGGTCAAGAATGTAAGAACCCAGATTTTGGGTGGAATTAAAACTTTTATGTATTTAATGATGTAAGAATGAATAGTGGATACGGCTACAATGTAATAATTGATATTTGGGAAAGAATGAATGGAATTCGACTTTATTATGTTTATGTCTTGAAGAATGCTAAAGGACGACAACATAGGTAAGAATAATCTATCTTCTAAGGGAATAAGATATGGCAACTTCAAGCAAGAGAATACTCTCATGTCATCCAGATCGATAACGATTAATCCAGTAGTTCCGTAAAAAGGTTAAGGAACGATCGAAAGAGAATACGGACAATTATACAACCCTAAGAGAACAAGTAAAGAATACAGAATGAATAGTGTTTTGGTGGGAATATATAATAATATGAGACGACACTATATAGAAGTATTCGGAACGGATTTCCGAGTTCGTATTAGTGATCTAGGGGGAAAATAAGTGTATGTAAAAGCTGTCGGATTCTGAAAAACCGCACTTTTATTTTCTCCGAGAGTTCCCTGGACACTGATAGCCTTAAGTATTTAACGAATGGATTTAAGAAATATAAAATGGAAAGTTAGAATGAAAGATGGAGAATGAAAGTATTAATATTAAAGAGGATTCCCGGTAAGCCCTAATTAGAAATCCGTGAAATATTCTCACGAATCAATCGAAACGGGTAATAACCGGACACAGAAACAAGCAGAGGAAGCAAGAGTCTTGTGCAAGCTACTAGAATAAATATCTAGTAACCAAGTGGGCAAGAGTAACTAGATTAATTGGAGCATAACTAGTACATAGAAATCAAAAACCCTTGGTTAAGCTTTCAACCATGGAAAACACAACACTTGTCCATGCTAATTACCTCATCCAATGCATCACACTCCACTAACCCCACTTGGATGAGATATTATCTCACAAAATCACTTTAAGCATTATCACAATCAACCAATACAAAGAAAGAGCAAGAACACTTCCCCCCCCCCATTACCATTCCATTCGGCAACACCTTTAATTTAAAATCCAAACTCCACCTTCCCACCATTGTTTGTTCTTGAAATAATTAAGGTGAGTCTTACATTTCATAAAACTTATCTCCTCAAAATCTTAGCTTCAAACTCATCCTTTTCCATTTTCAAAAAAATCAAACAAGAGGAGGGTGAATAGTGTTCATCAAGTACTAACTTTGTTTTCATGATTTTTCATGGTTGATCTAGCAAGCATAATCACTCCTAAGGACCATACAAGGCTTAGAAAGGCTATATCACTATCTAAGGAAGATATAAAGCTCTTGAAACCCTAACCCTTGTTTGAGATTTAAGCATGTTTATGATAGTTATAACTTAGTTATGGTTATGTTAAGATTATAAGCATGATTATGTATGGATTTTTGGATTAATGATGTAAATATCTAGATGAACGGAAAGGCATTGCTTGGCCTCAGTTCATGTATATAAGTCATGTATATGTTGTTTGGGTCGGATACTATGTTTATGGGAAGATTCGAAATTGGTAGATATTCGATTTACAGCCGTTATAATGCCCGATTTTACAATACCATGTTTTGTATGCCATTTTCCATGTCGAACCCCTACTGTCCAGAGACCTTATCTGCCATGATAGGATAGATAATGTTCTAAGCTTCGTTTTGATATAAAGATCACGTGAAACGGACTTACGGTTTAGGATTTATGACCAAATTACTAAAAGTAGTTCGAATCCGTAAACGAAAGTTCGTAACTGAAATTGAACCCTCGTAAGCTATGTAACGTCATGCCAAATCTTGGTAAATAAATACTAGGGGTAAGAAGGAAGGTGTGAAAGAAAACCGTATGTCAAAAAGAGCATTTTTCGATTTATTAAAAATGTTCGAGTCAAGGTTAAACGCGAACGAACCCCTAAAAGACGACTCTTTTATAACTTCGGTAAAACACATAGAAAACGGGCGATAAAACTCGGAGTATAATATTGGTTCGTAACGATCAACCTTAGAACTCATATGACTTAAGTATGTCCCAAGTATAAGTGCAGTGACATGTCGTATTAACGAACGAATGTCGGGTCGGATCAGTGATAATAAGTAATCCACTAAAAGGGGTATAACGAGATAACTCGAGAACGTGTTTCGATTTAAGTATAACTTAACTTTTAATATGTTAAGTGATTAATCCCGAATGCCTTGGCTATTTATAGATCACCAAGCTGAGCCGGGACCCGCTACCACTACCCCTTACCGTACTCGACTACCAGGCAAGTTTCAATTCCCTTTTTTTAGGCCGTTGTTTTGATTGTATAAATATATATATATATATATATATATATATATATATATATATATATATATGATTGCTGATATACATATGCCATTGCATGCATGCCTACTTTCAAGTTGAATTGATATACTTGTTCCCTGAATGTTATTGTTGGCTTATAAGCTAGATAGTTATATATCAGTTATAAGCCGGTTATTGTAAGACCCTCATAGAAGGGCGTATATATCTTATTAATCAAAAATAGACCGGGAGTCAATATTCCTTGATATATCGAGATTACCTCGGAAGAAAATATTTAAGTAATAATTTTCTATTATTTGGGCGACGAATATTATTTGAATATTCGTTCGAGACTAATTATTTTAACGATCCTTACTTCAAATAATTATTTGAACGTAACTATTCAACGAATAATATTTCTCAATATTCATTCAGAGTCGAATTGTTTATCGACTATTATTTCGAATATTCTTCTAAAGATGAGACTATTAAATGAATATTATGTGGATATTCTTTTAGATTATTATTTTATTAAATAAATATTACTTTTGAATATTCATTTAAGATATTAAATACTTGATGAATATTATATTTAATATTCATCTGAAGCTTGATTTAATTATCGAATATTATCTCGAATATTCCTTAAGGCTTGGATTACTAAATGAATATTACTTGATATTCATTTAGGATATTATTCATTAAATGAATATTACTTTTGAATATTCATTTAAATTCCTAATTAATTATGAATATTACCTTAAATATTCTTTTCTGGTCTTATTAATTAATGAATATTGTTTTGAATATTCATTTAAATATTTATTTATTCAATAAATATTCTCCTGATATTTCTTCAGGGATTATTTTGTGAAATACTCTGATTTAAGATATTCTTTCATATTCCTAAATATTCTGTAAAATATTTTAATTCAATAAATATTCTCTGAATATTTATTCCATACTTAGAATAACCTCAATAAGGGTTATCTTCTTCGATTATTACGAAAAATATTTCGGAGTCATATTATTATTAATCTTATATCAAGAAAGGTTCTCAGACATCATTCTTCTTTGAGTCTATCTCCCTAATAATAAGGGAACCTTACTTGGAAAATGTTATTTATCTTGTCGACTTCCCGGTCATAAAGTATTCCCTTCACTCGCAACTCGGGTGCTGTTGACTTATTAAGTCGTTGCTTACCTTCTCATTTTTCGAGGGGTAAGATTACTGGAACAAGTTGATATCCGTTACCAAGTAATAGCTTGGGAGTTATTGGTAAATTTTCCTTTCCAACTAGATACGACTACTTTGTGGAGTCTTATCAACAAGTATTATACTTGGGGAAAGGGGGACGAACGTTACATTCAGAATCATGAATTCTATTCGAACTAGGAGTCGTGTAAGAGGCCGAGTAGCGCCGGTCCATCCCCTTTGGCCCAACCGTTGGCCGGGGAGAGCTAGTAAGGCGGTATACAAGTAAAGCCGTCAGTTCTTCCTTCTACCGGTAGTAAATCTAAATTGAGCTGTACGATCTCGACTGATCATCAAGATTGGAACAGCGGGCACGGTGAATACTCCATCATTGGTTCATCATCCAAAATTTATTTATTTCCTGCAACATGATTACTGTTGGCAGAGTTGGAAAAGAGTCATAACTGGAATTGCAACCTTTTCTTGCAAGTTCCTCTTCTTAATAACAATAAGAATATCTCGCTTACTTTGATGTAGCAGATATTTCTTCAAACAAATACTTTCAGTTACCTTGTAACTTCATCGTTCATATTATACTGGCATCATTTCCGTAAATGCATGGCATATAGTTTGAAAGATAGCTTTGAACTGTTTTAAATTATCGTTCAGTATATATTTGTTGGTGGGCTTTCGCTCACCCTTGCTTTGTTTATATTATGTCACAACAACAGCTAGGACAGATGGCTCGCGTCAGGCGCACTCGGCGCAAGCAGGTTACCCGACCCACCGGACTACCCGCTGAGATGCTAGCCGCCATTGCTGAGGTAACATAGTTAGACAGCTTTTGTTTCCTGTTTAACTATATGTATAATTAATGTAATCAACGGCAAAACTTTTAAACCTATGATGTTATCCTTTTGGGATTGTAATAACCTTTATTCGTAACGCCTTTAATGTAAGACTTATTTCAATTTCATCTCTGGGACTATAACTGTTGTGTGTGTGAGTGGTAATTATTGTGGGGTCACAGCATGTGATTTATTTATTGTGGACTCAAGTCAAGTATTATGAATGGATGTAAGACCGTAACCACCAGATCCCCGACCCCGGATCTGGGGGTGTTACAGAGATGGTATCAGTGCGAGAGTTATATATCCCAAGAGATGATACGACGTTATATAATAATAAATTCAATAATATAATAAGAACCCTTGCCAGGTTCACCTAAAACCCTTACGGGAACTTTTTAAGTATCATGATAGTAACATAGTTCGTCTTGTGTAGGCGAGCGACTTGTCGGCCCAGGAGGCAGCTGCGAGACAGCATGATGAGGACATGTTCCGGACTAGGGACCCATACTATGAGCACTTGCCTGAGGAGGATACTGAGGCTGAGGAGGAGGACGCTGAGGAGGTCCAGGTTGATGCTGATACTGATGTGATCGAGTCTGAGGAGGAGGACCCTGAGGAGGTCCAGGATGATGCTGACACAGATGTTGTTGAGACTGAGGGGGAGGAGGACCCGGAGGGGATCCAGACAGGACAGGATGCTGAGTTAGTGGTTGAGGATGATGATTATTGGGTTGTAACTGAGATCAGGATTTTGGGAGATGACACTGACATGACCACGGATCATGTGGTGCCGGTAGATGAGGGTGTTGAGGGAGATATAGATGAGCCAGTAGTTGGTGCTGTAGGGAGTTCTGGACTTTTTGTGCCACTCCTCCCTGTTGAGAGAGCCCCTACCCCACCACCACTACCTGTGAGCCCGTACCCCGACGAGTTTGAGGAGCTTACCCTAGAGCCCCAGCAGACAGAGACTGCCGCTCCAGCTGAGCCATCCACCCCACCTCATGCCCCGATAGGAGGAGTCCCAGTATGTGTTCACAAATTGATTGTGAATGGGCTTTATAGAGAGTTGTCTGTGGCAGATGCCAGGTTGGCAGAGTCTAGGAGTGAGTTAGCAGTAGAGAGAGCCGCCCGGATGAGGTTGAAAGGCAGGAGGACTATCAGTGACAGAGTTGGGTATAGGGCTGTGACCCGCATCGAGCTGAGGGCTCGGGTGAGGGTGCGACAGTTGCCTACTGATGGGCATGGTAAGGTAGACAGAGCAGAGGCTGAGGAGGTTTTCAGCATCGCCATAGGGAGGGTTCGGAGGATGTTTCGTCGTGGCGGCTGATTTCAGATGTAGTGATGCAGTGGTCTAGTTGTCTAGTCATGTACGGACATAGTAGTGCCGGCTTTTGTAGGGATGGTTTTCTTGTACTTGTTTTCCCTTTTTGCAGACTAGACAGATAGACAGCGTATTTCACTTTTGACTTGTTGTTGTTGTTAGGATGGCTGTACTTTAAACTATCGTTGTAACTCGGATGTTGTACCTTTTCGGTACCTGGTATATATTTGTTTCCATTTCAGTCATTACAATTTTGTTGGGATGTGATCACGAGTTTATTAGCATATGTATTACTTTTCGATTAAGTTGCCATGAGTTATAAAACTGTGGGATTTTAAACCCAATCATGTAAAGAATTGTGCAAGGAAAAATCCTTTAAAACAGGTAAGTGAACCTAATGTATAATTTTCCAAATTTTCAGTAAAATGCCTCCAAGACGAATGGGCACTAGGGCTAACCCCCGCGAATCTACTGACCAAGAGAGTCACAACCAACACGAGGAAAACTGTGAAAGTAGTGAGGAACAAGATCAGGACTATAATGAGCAAGAAGATTCCCAGTATGGAGCAGAGGATGAACCCCTGTACTCTGAAGAATTTGAAAGGGAAATAGAGGGTGGAGAAACTGAAGTAGAACAGGAAGGGGAGAACCAGGGCGGAAACCCCATGGGCCAGTTTATGGATCTACTTAGGCAGAATTTGAACCAATACCCCCAACCACCACCAGGCAACAACACTTCAGTGGCAAATTCCTTTAGGGCCTTTAAGTCCCTTAAGCCCCCAGAGTTCCACGGATCGGCTGATCCCGTTGAGGCGAGGGCCTGGATCAAGGAAATGGAAAAGTCTTTTGAGATTCTGAGTATCAATGAGGCTCAGAAGACTGTTTTTGCTACTTACCTACTAAAGGGAGAGGCCAATTATTGGTGGGAAGCCAAGAAAAACATGGAGACTGATGTTGTCATAGCCTGGGAAAGGTTCAAACAATTATTCCTGGAGAAGTACTTCCCGAAGTTCATGAAGACCCAGATGGAACTTAAGTTTTTGGAACTGAAACAGAACAATATGTCAGTGGCAGACTATGAGGCCAAATTTACTGAGCTATCGAGACTTGTGCCAGAGTTTATAGACACAGAAGAGAAGAAAGCTAACAGGTTTCAACAAGGGCTGAAGCAGTGGATCCAGAATAGGGTGGCTGTTTTAGAGATTACAGATTATGCCACCTTGGTGCAGAAGGCAACCATTATGGAGGCTGGTAGTGATCAGATGCAGAGAGAGAGAGGGAGAGAAAGGGGGGATAAAGAGAAAGCATGTTAGTATGGGCGGAAGATCCGCTGGAGGAAAACCCCCAACCAAGTTTAATCGAGGAGCGGTTTCCCTACCAGGGAGGAATGTAGGGTTTAAACCATCTGCGAGTGTAAGTGTGAGCCAGGGCGGCCATCAATCAAGAATGTCCCGTTCCAACCCTTCTCGACCTCCATTGCCATTGTGTGCTACTTGTGGGAAGAGGCACTCCGGGGTGTGCAACCTGAAGCAGATAAACTGTTATAAGTGTGGGCGAGCTGGGCATTATGCTACCTCTTGCACCACGGTCATCCCTAACAGCACAACCTGTTTCCAGTGTGGACAGCGAGGGCACATGAGGAAGGATTGCCCAAAGAGCAAACCAGCAGCATCAGGAGCAAGCAAGGTTGCCTCAAATAGGCCACCAACTGCTAGGACTTTCAATATGTCAGTACAAGATGCCGTGAGGGACACAGATGTGATAGCAGGTACTTTTTCTCTCAATTCAGTCAGTGCAAATGTCTTATTTGATTCAGGAGCAACTAAGTCTTTTATATCTAGAGATTTTGCGCATAAGTTGAAACTTAAAACCCAGCAACTAAGAGATTCCTTACAAGTAGAAATAGCTAATCAGGAAATCGTACCGGTTAATCAAATTCACCCCGATTGTAAGCTAGAAATAGGAGGACGATCCTTCTATGTCGATTTAATTCCTTTTAAGCTAGGGGAATTCGATGTCATTTTGGGTATGGATTGGTTGTCTCGCAATGATGCGCGGATAGATTGTAAAGGGAAAAAGGTTAAGTTGAAAACCCCAGGGAAGAAAGAAATAGTGTTTAAGGGGATGCGACAGACCCAGAAAATTCTGACCATGGCGCAAACCAAGAGATTGTTACGAAATGGGAACGAGGCTTATTTAGCCTACGTTATAGATACTCAGAAGGAAGTGCCAAGATTGCAAGACATTCTGGTAGTTAATGAGTTCGAGGACGTGTTCCCACAAGATCTTCCCGGACTACCACCTGATAGGGTAATTGAGTTTGCCGTCGAATTAGCCCCGGGGACGGCGCCAGTTTCGAAGGCCCCGTACCGACTAGCCCCAGTAGAAATGAAGGAGCTAGCTAAACAATTACAGGAATTGTTGGATAAGGGCATGATAAGGCCCAGTGTGTCGCCTTGGGGCGCACCAGTGTTGTTTGTTAAGAAAAAGGATGGAAGTATGAGGTTATGCATCGACTACAGAGAATTGAACAAGCTAACCATAAAGAATAAGTATCCATTGCCCAGGATAGACGATTTGTTTGACCATCTAAGAGGAGCTGAATACTTCTCTAAGATTGATTTGAGAACGGGATATCACCAACTAAAGATCAAACCTGAAGATATCCCGAAGACTGCATTCCGCACCAGATATGGACATTATGAGTTCTTAGTTATGTCATTTGGATTGACCAACGCCCCAGCAGCCTTCATGGACCTAATGAATAGAGTGTTCAAGGAATATTTGGACAAATTCGTGATAGTTTTCATTGATGATATTCTCATCTACTCAAAGACAGAGGCAGAACACGCTGAACATTTAAGGATAACCTTAGAAATACTCAGGAGAGAGCAGTTATATGCCAAGTTCTCCAAGTGTGAGTTTTGGGAAAATGAGGTACAATTCTTAGGGCACGTGATCAATAGAGAAGGAGTGTTGGTTGACCCCTCCAAGATAGAAGCAGTTTCAAACTGGGAACGGCCAACTACTCCAACCGAGGTGAGGAGTTTCATTGGACTGGCCGGATATTACAGGAGATTTGTCCAAGACTTTGCGAAAATCGCAGCTCCATTAACTCGACTTACCCGTAAAACCGAGAAATTTGAATGGACTGAGAAATGCGAGAAGAGTTTCCAAGAGTTAAAGAAGAGGCTGGTGACAGCCCCAGTGCTGGCATTACCTGATGGAAAAGGAGATTTCGTGATTTATAGTGATGCTTCGCATAAAGGACTGGGATGCGTGCTTATGTAGCACGGCAAGGTAATAGCGTATGCGTCTAGGCAATTGAAGGATTATGAAGTCAGATATCCCACGCATGATCTAGAACTAGCAGCCATAGTCTTCGCTTTAAAGATTTGGAGACACTACCTGTATGGGGAAAAATGCGAGATTTACACAGACCATAAGAGCCTCAAATACATTTTCACTCAGAAAGAGCTTAACATGCGCCAGAGGAGATGGTTAGAGTTAATCAAGGATTACGATTGTGAAATTCGCTATCACCCGGGCAAAGCCAATGTGGTGGCTGACGCCCTCAGTCGGAAAGAGAAGCTCAAGATGATAACTTCAGAGAAAGAGCTAGTGAAGGATTTTGAGAAGTTGGAAATCGAGGTTAAGTTACCTGGAGAGGGCCAAGAAAAGTTGATGGAAATTAGAATCCAACCTCCATTGCTAGAAAAGATTAGACTGTGCCAGGAACGGATCATGGAGGAAGAAAAGAACTCCACAGAAGAGCTAATGACCGGGGAGGAAATTAAGTGCGAAAGAGACAAGGAAGGGATCATGAGGTACACATACAGGATATGGATCCCAAACGTTCAGGAACTCAAGAATGAGATTTTAAATGAGGCACACAACTCAAGATACTCAGTGCACCCCGGTAGCACCAAAATGTATAGGGATTTGAAGGAGTATTACTGGTGGCAATATGAAAAAGGACGTAGCAGAGTGGGTAAGCAGATGCTTGACCTGCCAACGAGTGAAGGCAGAGCACCAGAAACCCAGCGGACTTCTACATCCCTTAGAGATTCCAGAATGGAAATGGGAACATATAGCCATGGATTTCGTAGTAGGTTTACCAAGGAACAAGGCTAATCATGACGCCATATGGGTAATTGTAGATCGACTGACGAAATCGGCTCACTTTCTCCCGTTCAACGAAAGGTACACGATCGACAGACTAGTGGACATCTACTTAAAAGAGATAGTGGCGCGACATGGAGTCCCAGTCGCAATAGTATCCGATCGAGATCCTAGATTTAACTCCAGGTTTTGGAGAAGTTTTCAAGAATGTGTAGGGACCCTACCACCCCCAGACAGATGGGCAAAGTGAAAGGACCATCCAAACGCTAGAGGATATGTTGAGAGTCTGCGCGATAGACTTCAAGGGGAGTTGGGATGATCACTTGCCATTGGTTGAGTTCTCCTATAATAACAGTTATCATTCAAGCATTGGGATGCCACCTTATGAGGCCCTTTATGGAAGAAAATGTCGATCTCCCTTGTATTGGGATGAAGTTGGAGAGCGAAAGATGCTCGGGCCCGAAGTGGTCCAACGAACTAAAGATGCAGTGGATCTAATCAGAGGACGGTTGGTAGCAGCCCAGGATCGACAAAAGAAATATGCCGACTTAGCTCGGAAAGGCAAGGAATACGAAGTAGGGGACCTAGTGTTCTTGAAAGTGTCACCTTGGAAAGGTTTAATGAGATTTGGGAAGAAAGGGAAGCTGAGTCCCAGATACATTGGACCATTTGAGATCTTGAGACGGATTGGGGAACTAGCTTATGAGCTCGCATTGCCCCCGAATCTACAGCAGGTGCACAATGTGTTCCATGTTTCGATGCTGAGGAAGTATAATCCGGATGCTACGTATATTGTAAAGTATGAGCAAGTGGACATGCAACCAGACCTGACCTATGTGGAGAAACCTGTGGAAATCATAGACCGGAAAGAACAAGTGCTCCGAAACAAGGTCATTCAGCTAGTCAGAGTTTTGTGGCAGAACCACAATGTAGAAGAATCCACCTGGGAACTTGAAAGCGCAATGCAAGAGAAGTACCCCCACTTGTTTTCAAACTGATTCCGGGACGGAATCCTTTTAAGGAGGGGAGACTGTAAGAACCCAGATTTTGGGTGGAATTAAAACTTTTATGTATTTAATGATGTAAGAATGAATAGTGAATACGGCTACAATGTAATAATTGATATTTGGGAAAGAATGAATGGAATTCGACTTTATTATGTTTATGTCTTGAAGAATGCTAAAGGACGACAACATAGGTAAGAATAATCTATCTTCTAAGGGAATAAGATATGGCAACTTCAAGCAAGAGAATACTCTCATGTCATCCAGATCGATAATGATTAATCCAGTAGTTCCGTAAAAAGGTTAAGGAACGATCGAAAGAGAATACGGACAATTATACAACCCTAAGAGAACAAGTAAAGAATACAGAATGAATAGTGTTTTGGTGGGAATATATAATAATATGAGACGACACTATATAGAAGTATTCAGAACGGATTTCCGAGTTCGTATTAGTGATCCAGGGGGAAAATAAGTGTATGTAAAAGCTGTCGGATTCTGAAAAACCGCACTTTTATTTTCTCCGAGAGTTCCCTGGACACTGATAGCCTTAAGTATTTAACGAATGGATTTAAGAAATATAAAATGGAAAGTTAGAATGAAAGATGGAGAATGAAAGTATTAATATTAAAGAGGATTCCCGGTAAACCCTAATTAGAAATCCGTGAAATATTCTCACGAATCAATCGAAACGGGTAATAACCGGACACAGAAACAAGCAGAGGAAGCAAGAGTCTTGTGCAAGCTACTAGAATAAATATCTAGTAACCAAGTGGGCAAGAGTAACTAGATTAATTGGAGCATAACTAGTACTTAGAAATCAAAAACCCTTGGTTAAGCTTTCAACCATGGAAAACACAACACTTGTCCATGCTAATTACCTCATCCAATGCATCACACTCCACTAACCCCACTTGGATGAGATATTATCTAACAAAATCACTTTAAGCATTATCACAATCAACCAATACAAAGAAAGAGCAAGAACACTTCCCCCCCCATTACCATTCCATTCGGCAACACCTTTAATTTAAAATCCAAACTCCACCTTCCCACCATTGTTTGTTCTTGAAATAATTAAGGTGAGTCTTACATTTCATAAAACTTATCTCCTCAAAATCTTAGCTTCAAACTCATCCTTTTCCATTTTTAAAAAAATCAAACAAGAGGAGGGTGAATAGTGTTCATCAAGTACTAACTTTGTTTTCATGATTTTTCATGGTTGATCTAGCAAGCATAATCACTCCTAAGGACCATACAAGGCTTAGAAAGGCTATATCACTATCTAAGGAAGATATAAAGCTCTTGAAACCCTAACCCTTGTTTGAGATTTAAGCATGTTTATGATAGTTATAACTTAGTTATGGTTATGTTAAGATTATAAGCATGATTATGTATGGATTTTTGGATTAATGATGTAAATAGCTAGATGAACGGAAAGGCATTGCTTGGCCTCATTTCATGTATATAAGTCATGTATATGTTGTTTGGGTTGGATACTATGTTTATGGGAAGATTCGAAACTGGTAGATATTCGATTTACAGCCGTTATAATGCCCGATTTTACAATACCATGTTTTGTATGCCATTTTCCATGTTGAACCCCTACTGTCCAGAGACCTTATCTGCCATGATAGGATAGATAATGTTCTAAGCTTCGTTTTGATATAAAGATCACGTGAAACGGACTTACGGTTTAGGATTTATGACCAAATTACTAAAAGTAGTTCGAATCCGTAAACGAAAGTTCGTAACTGAAATTGAACCCTCGTAAGCTATGTAACGTCATGGCGAATCTTGGTAAATAAATACTAGGGGTAAGAAGGAAGGTGTGAAAGAAAACCGTATGTCAAAAAGATCATTTTTCGATTTATTAAAAATGTTCGAGTCAAGGTTAAACGCGAACGAACCCCTAAAAGACGACTCTTTTATAACTTCGGTAAAACACTTAGAAAACGGGCGATAAAACTCGGAGTATAATATTGGTTCGTAACGATCAACCTTAGAACTCATATGACTTAAGTATGTCCCAAGTATAAGTGCAGTGACATGTCGTATTAACGAACGAATGTCGGGTCGGATCAGTGATAATAAGTAATCCACTAAAAGGGGTATAACGAGATAACTCGAGAACGTGTTTCGATTTAAGTATAACTTAACTTTTAATATGTTAAGTGATTAATCCCGAATGCCTTGGATATTTATAGACCACCAAGCTGAGCCGGGACCCGCTACCACTACCCCTTACCGTACTCGACTACCAGGCAAGTTTCAATTCCCTTCTTTTAGGCTGTTGTTGTGATTGAATAAATATATATATATATATGATTGCTGATATACATATGCCATTGCATGCATGCCTACTTTCAAGTTGAATTGATATACTTGTTCCCTGAATGTTATTGTTGGCTTATAAGCTAGATAGTTATATATCAGTTATAAGCCGGTTATTGTAAGACCCTCATAGAAGGGCGTATATATCTTATTAATCAAAAATAGACCGGGAGTCAATATTCCTTGATATATCGAGATTACCTCGGAAGAAAATATTTAAGTAAATATTTTCTATTATTTGGGCGACGAATATTATTTGAATATTCGTTCGAGACTAATTATTTTAACGATCCTTACTTCAAATAATTATTTGAACGTAACTATTCAACGAATAATATTTCTCAATATTCATTCAGAGTCGAATTGATTATCGACTATTATTTCGAATATTCTTCTAAAGATGAGACTATTAAATGAATATTATGTGGATATTCTTTTAGATTATTATTTTATTAAATAAATATTACTTTTGAATATTCATTTAAGATATTAAATACTTGATGAATATTATTTTAATATTCATCTGAAGCTTGATTTAATTATCGAATATTATCTCGAATATTCCTTAAGGCTTGGATTACTAAATGAATATGACTTGATATTCATTTAGGATATTATTCATTAAATGAATATTACTTTTGAATATTCATTTAAATTCCTAATTAATTATGAATATTACCTTAAATATTCTTTTCAGGTCTTATTAATTAATGAATATTGTTTTGAATATTCATTTAAATATTTATTTATTCAATAAATATTCTCCTGATATTTCTTCAGGGATTATTTTGAGAAATACTCTGATTTAAGATATTCTTTCATATTCCTAAATATTCTGTAAAATATTTTAATTCAATAAATATTCTCTGAATATTTATTCCATACTTAGAATAACCTCAATAAGGGTTATCTTCTTCGATTATTACGAAAAATATTTCGGAGTCATATTATTATTAATCTTATATCAAGAAAGGTTCTCAGACATCATTCTTCTTTGAGTCTATCTCCCTAATAATAAGGGAACCTTACTTGGAAAATGTTATTTATCTTGTCGACTTCCCGGTCATAAAGTATTCCCTTCACTCGCAACTCGGGTGCTGTTGAATTATTAAGTCGTTGCTTACCTTCTCATCTTTCGAGGGGTATGATTACTGGAACAAGTTGATATCCGTTACCAAGTAATAGCTTGGGAGTTATTGGTAAATTTTCCTTTCCAACTAGATACGACTACTTTGTGGAGTCTTATCAACAAGTATTATACTTGGGGAAAGGGGGACGAACGTTACATTCAGAATCATGAATTCTATTTGAACTAGGAGTCGTGTAAGAGGCCGAGTAGCGCCGGTCCATCCCCTTTGGCCCAACCGTTGGCCGGGGAGAGCTAGTAAGGCGGTATACAAGTAAAGCCGTCAGTTCTTCCTTCTACCGGTAGTAAATCTAAATTGAGCTGTACGATCTCGACTGATCATCAAGATTGGAACAGCGGGCGCGGTGAATACTCCATCATTGGTTCATCATCCAAAATTTATTTATTTCCTGCAACATGATTACTGTTGGCAGAGTTGGAAAAGAGTCATAACTGGAATTGCAACCTTTTCTTGCAAGTTCCTCTTCTTAATAACAATAAGAATATCTCGCTTACTTTGATGTAGCAGATATTTCTTCAAACAAATACTTTCAGTTACCTTGTAACTTCATCGTTCATATTATACTGGCATCATTTCCGTAAATGCATAGCATATGGTTTGAAAGATAGCTTTGAACTGTTTTAAATTATCGTTCAGTATATATGTGTTGGTGGGCTTTCGCTCACCCTTGCTTTGTTTATATTATGTCACAACAACAGCTAGGACAGATGGCTCGCGTCAGGCGCACTCGGCGCAAGCAGGTTACCCGACCCACCAGACTACCCGCTGAGATGCTAGCCGCCATTGCTGAGGTAGCATAGTTAGACAGCTTTTGTTTCCTGTTTAACTATATGTATAATTAATGTAATCAACGGCAAAACTTTTAAACCTATGATGTTATCCTTTTGGGATTGTAATAACTTTTATTCGTAACCCCTTTAATGTAAGACTTATTTCAATTTCATCTCTGGGACTATAACTGCTGTGTGTGTGAGTGGTAATTATTGTGGGGTCACAGCATGTGATTTATTTATTGTGGACTCAAGTCAAGTATTATGAATGGATGTAAGAAAGTAACCACCAGATCCCCGACCCCGGATCTGGGGTTGTTACAAAGAATCAATTAAAAAGAATTAGTATGGTTTCACTCTGGGTGACAGTATAGTCAAGAAGCAATTAAAAAGAATTATGCTGGTCTAGGGTTTATATGTGTTGAACCAGGGTTGATCAATAGAGATTTTGGGTACATGCAAAGGTAAGTTTATAACAGAAGTATGATCAATATGGTATAGAATAGGCATGCTTGAATCAACAAGATATAACAGTTTCAATAATATGAACTTTCAGAGGATAGACAGAGTTACCTGTCTCCGGTAGATTACAACAGCTCAGCTCAGCCTACTGAACCTCAACCTTAGCTTTCCCTTTATTGCTAGGGCCTACGTCCTTCTTATCCACACAAACCATAGACACTACTTCAGAATACTATACTTCTAAATCGTCTAATCCTATTCTACCCAAACGATTCTTATAACTCGTCAATACACGATATACAATATACTCACCTGACATTATACTAGAATCACCTCGTAAACAGATATACACTTAAGCACGTAACACGTAGAACATGCATCTCACATAAACCACTTTGCAAATAAACTTGACTCGCATGCAGACATACTATACAATATATACTTTACGACATATATATAATTTTATGACAATCGGACAGAATCTCCTCTATAATATGGACTATCCCGTCGGAAATATCCGACTTCACTTCACAATCGAGTACCTACGATGGATTTATAAATCCACCTACACTTTCAATGGAGTTCATAATATCATAATCATGCAATTTACCAGATAATCCAAAATCGTCAATATTCACTAAACAATAATTAACGAATCGCAAATATCACGTAATTCTTATAATCCGAAAAATTCTCGTAGATTCATATAATTCGAACAACATCTCATAATTCTGTACAAGGTCCGAATAATTATTTAAAATCTAACGAATCAATTATAAGCATCTAACAATCCATATATATATCGATTTTAAATAATTAAAATTTGAAAATACATATATATATATATATATATATATATATAAATTCGAAAATTCACATGCAAATCTTAGAATCGATAACAAGCATTTAACGAAACATATATATCGACTTTTAATTGCAATAATTCAAAAATTCACAAAATCAACACATAATCGACATGCATCATCAACTCGAAATTAATAATGTTAATTAGGCTCAGAAAATCTCATCACCGCCTTAACCACCGACTCACCGACGGTTCACCTCCGGTGGTGGCAAATCCGGAGGTTCCCAAGGTTCGGGTAGCCTCTACGGACTCCACCTCTCTGCAAACAACATCAAACTCGACTGGAAACACAGAAACAAGCACAATTCAGTCCAATTCAACACAACCCCGAAGTGGGTTTCAAGTTTCATCATCAAAATCCAAACATATACATACGAGTACACATATATATACATACGAACACGACTTCACATAACACCTACATGGGTTTTCAAAATATTATCTCGAAAGCAACATGCGTCGACAGTAATGAATAGAGGAGAAGAAACCGAACAACAATCCGGTCTCAAATCATCAAACCGACTAGAAATCGGTTGGTAATGGAAGAGAGAAGTTACCGAGAGAGAGAGAGAGAGAGAGAGAGAGAGAGAGAGAGAGAGAGAGAAGAGAGAGCACAGAGACAGAGAGTACAGTCGAGAATGATGAAAGAGGAAGAAGAGAGACAATCGTCTCTTATGTTTCAAAACCAGGGGCAATTTCGTAATTTCATATTTGTTATTTACTTTCTGAAAAATCTTCTCTTTTAATCACTTTTAATTCAAAATAAAATAGGAAATGGGGAGAAAATATTTTCTAATTATTTTTAAAATAAAGTTCATGAAATTAGGAGCATCCCCATATTTTTAAAATAATATTTGGATCAAAAATGAATTTTATACGAATTTTCAAAATAAATGCTCTTTAAAAGAAATAATACTTTTTAAATCATTTTAAAATACCAAAACTCACAATTAAATATCCAAACTAATTTTCATAGCTCAATAATATCATAAAGATGATAATGAAAAAGATTTCATGATTAAAATCCACTCTAATGATTTTATATGATTTTTAAAAGATTAAATATGCACTTTAAAAATACTCTTAATGCTTCAAAAAATACAAATAAAAATTCACGAGCATATACGACATATACCAATCACCATATAATCATATAATCATTCCTTCACACATAACTTGACTTCACCAAATATTCTCACCATATATTTCAGATAATTCCACATAATTGCACATTTAGCATTTAAATAACATTTAATAATTGCGAAAATTTCTAGGTCGTCATAACCTTCCCCCCTTAAAAGGATTCTGTCCCCAGAATCTCACCTAAGTAAACAAATGAGGATACTTGGCAAGCATCTCGCTTTCAAGTTCCCAAGTCGACTCTTCGATTCTAGGATTCCACCACAAAACCTTAACTAACTTAACAACTTTATTCCTAAGCTTTCTATCAGTTCTATCCTGAATATCTACCGGTTGCTCTTCCTATGACAAATCTGGCTGAATCTCGATAGACTCATATTCAATCAAATGACTCGCATCTGGATTGTACTTCTTAAGCATAGATACGTGAAACACATTGTGAATATGGTGCATATGCGGTGGCAATGCCAACTCGTAAGCAACTTTTCCAACTCGCTTCAAAATCTCAAATGGTCCTACGTATCTTGGACTCAACTTTCCTTTCTTACCAAATCTTGTAACTCCTTTCCACGGTGACACTTTCAATAACACTTGATCTCCTATTTCAAAACTACTGTCCTTTCTTTTCAAATCAGCATACTTTCTTTGACGATCCTGGGCAGTAATTAATCTCTTTTGAATAATCTTAACTTTCTCCTTCGTCTGCTAAAGCAGCTCTGGTCCTAAAATTTTTCTCTCACCAACTTCTTCCCAATATACTGGCGATCTACACTTTCTTCCATACAATGCTTCATACAGGGGCATTCCTATACTTGCGTGATAACTGTTGTTATATGAAAACTCAAACAATGGCAAATGTTCGTCCCAACTTCCTTCGAAATCCAATGCACAGCTCTAAGCATATCCTCTATTGTCTGAATAGTCCTTTCACTTTGTCCGTCCGTCTGTGGATGGTATGTTGTACTCATCTTCAATTGGGTTCCTAGGCATTCTTGAAATTATCGCCAAAACTTCGAATTAAATCGTGGGTCTCGATCAGATACTATCGAAACAGGAACTCCATGTCGTGACACTATTTCCTTCAAATACAAATGTACCAACTTGTCCAATGAAAATCTTTCGTTAATCGGTTAAAAATGAGCAGACTTCGTCAATCGATCAATGATTACCCAAATCGCATCATGATTCAATTTAGTTCTTAGCAAACCCACTACAAAATCCATAGCGAGGTGCTCCCACTTCCATTCTGGAATATTCAATGGTTGCAACAATCCACTTGGTTTCTGATGCTCTGCTTTAATCCTATGACAAGTATAACACTTACTTATCCACTCAGCTATCTCATGCTTCATATCTTGCCACCAAAAGTTCTCTTTTAAATCTCGATACATCTTTGTACTTCCAGGGTGAATAGAATATCTCGAACTATGGGCTTCACTCGGAATCTCATTCTTTAATTCTTCTACTTTAGGAATCCATATTCTTCTTCCAAATCTTAAAATACCTTGATCATCTTTCTGTGTACAAATCTCTTCTCCAGTCAACGTATTCATTTAACAATTCATTACTTCTTCTTGGCATCTTCGAATCTTTTCCAACAACTCTGGTTGAAAAGTCATTGTACTAAGAAACTCATCTGCATCTTTGGAATCATAAACTTCTAAACTTAACTTCTCAAATTCTCGGAATAACTCCTTTGGCATAGTCAATGTATTCAACCTCTCCTTTCTACTTAACGCATCAGCGACGACATACGCCTTTCCGGGATGGTAACTTATCGTGCAATCATAATCCTTAATCAACTCCAACCATCTTCTTTGTCTCATATTTAACTCATTCTGGGTAAAGATACACTTTAAACTTTTATGATCGGTGAAAATTTCACACTTCTCTCCGTATAAATAATGTCTCCATATCTTCAATGCGAATACAATCGCAGCCAGCTCCAAATCATGCGTTGGATACTTTTGCTTATGCGGCTTAAGCTGTCTCGAAGCGTACTCAATAACATTCCCGTGTTGCATCAAAACGCATCCTAATCCTTTGTGCGAAGCATCACTATAGATAACAAAATTTCCTTTATCAACTGGCAATACTAACACTGGTGCTGAAACTAATCTTTTCTTTAGCTCTTGAAAACTTTCTTCACACTTATCATTCCAAATAAACTTCTCATTCTTTCGGGTCAACTTTGTCAACGGGGTAGCAATCTTTGAGAAATCTTGTATGTTAGGCCGAATACACAAATAATAATCAACTTTGTATGAGAGATTAACAAGTAAAAGCGTTTATGCACTTAAAAAACTTCTGGTATTTCAAACCCTCTTCGTGATGTAAAATATCACAAAGAGCTGCTAGGTTACAATAATGATAATTCGTTATCGATACCCTTCTAGGGTTAACCTATCTGTATTTATATAACATACAGCTACGATACAATCTCTAATTGATATTCCTAATAATCAGCTATACAATGATATCAATTACAGATTGTCACACGTCTCCTATGTCAACTCGATCTCTTTGATAGCTATCCAATCTTCAAAGATATCGCTTCCATAATTAATCTTTAATCACTGTTGAACAGTAGACGCGCTTCCTCCAGACAGAGTTTAACAAACTCTGTCGAGCTTCCAACTGTCAGAGTTTACACAAACTCTGACTACTTCCAGCTAAACTCTGATAACTCCCTGTAACACTTAAACACTGATCAAAACACATCAATTATATTTAACAATCTCCCCCAACTTGTTCATTATCAAAAATGTACAAGTTAATAACAATAATTGATGATGTCAAAACAAATGATAAATACAGTGTTTATACAGATTCAGAGTTTAAGCTTGAAGACTATAGAGAATAAGAAAATTCTTACAGAACTTTAATCTCTAATCATTTCAAGATCTGGCATGGTTCTGAGATAATCAATCAGCAATCTTCTTTCTGCATTTTCAAGTTCAGTCTTCATTGCTTCTTTGATTTCTCTGAGTTGAGGATCACTTTCATCTGTTTGGTAAATAGCAGCCCTAAGATCATAAATCTTGTTTCTTCTCATTTCATTACCCAGTCTGATAAATCTGTCTTTTTCTGCCTGAGTATTGAATTCAAGTACTGTGATTCCCAAATCAGTTTTTAATTTTGCAGTACCTTTCTTCATTTCAATGAGATTGCCTTGATAATCCCTGTACTTAGGAATGTATCTGCTATTGTATTTCTGTCCTCTAATAGCCAGATTCTGAATCATCTTCTGTCTTAGTACATGAGCAACAGATTGAGTCCTTCGACTATTCACCTTGAGAAGATATAGAACATACTCTAGTTCTTCCCAATATTTCAAGATGATATCATTCTCACCAACTTTGAATACTGTCCCATCAGCCATGAAGTAAAGAAGAAAATCTTTATCTAAACTCTTCTGATAAACCAACTGCACTGATTCCAGTCTATCCAGACTCTCTTGAGGTACACCACGACCTGGAACAGCCAGTGAAGAAGGATCTCTAGGACCAGTATATTGCCTCCTGTCTCTATGTGATCCTAATCCAGCTTTATTATTTCCAATCTTACCAGATAAAGCTCTTCCATCAGAAATATTCATTGAGACTCCAGATAACTCATTTGGATCAGAAATTGTTCCTTTGCCAAAAACAGATTTCAACTGAGAAGATAGAGGTTTAAACACAACTTGTGTAGCAACAGAGGTTGTATCTTTCTTCTTTGAATCTTCTCCTTCCATAACAATACCTTTCAGCTTGTGTTTAGCTTCAGCTTCTGTTGATTTCTTAGATAAATGTGATCTTTGATCAGCATCAACATTTTCCTTGATTACAACGCCTTTAAGAACAAGCCTAGGAGCTTTTTCTTTTTGTACTTTGTCAGACTTTAAAGCTTTAAGATGTTCTTCATGTAAACTCTTTTCCTCAGCTTCAATGTCTTCAATCGTTACTCCTTCCTCATTCTCTTCAATGAATAACTTAGCAGCCAACTCTTCATCAGTTTGTGGATTTGAAGATAACAGTAAACTCTTGGTCCTTGAAGTTCCTTGAGTATCAGTATTTCTTCCAACAGACTGTGATTTGGATGACTTACTAGTTCTCAGAGTTTGAACCTCCTCAGCCTTTTTCTCTCCTTTGTCTTTGTTACCTGCCCCTCCATCTCCAGAACTATCCCTTCTAACAACTCTCTCCCCCTTTTTGACATCATCAGGCATAAGGATAGAAGTAATTAACTCCAGAGAGGTAGCAATAGAATCAATTTTAGCAGATAAATCAGACTGATTCTCTTCAACTTTACTCAATCTGGCAAGAATATTGTCTTGAGCTTTAGAGAATTTCGTAGTCACTAGTTTGAAATGTGTTTCCATCTTCATCTCTCTAGCTACAACCTCATTTCTCAAAGAAGTGATTGTCAAATTAGTATCATCAAATCGTCTATCCAGAGTTTTAACTTGAACTATAGTTGCTTTCAAGCAAGAAAGAATCTCTGGATTAGAGATAGTATCAGCACTTTGCTTAACAAACGTAGCTGCTCTGCTTGATGGAAAAATACAATCTTCTTTGTACCATTCAGCAGCATTCTTGGCAAATTGTGCTCTTTCAACTTCATGAGAAGAACAAGGTTGAGAAAAAGGTGTATGTTTATCATCAGTTTGTACTGGTGCACTCAGAGAAGTATCAGAGTTTGCACTACTGTCACCTTCAGCTTCAACACTTGTAGCTTTAACTGGTTCATCTTCAACCATAGATTTAGCAATATCTTCTGTAGGCTTTTGAGGATTTTCTTCATGTTGCTCAGGCTCAGCAACAGGCATTGACTGAGAAGTTACTTTGGTTGCCTGATCAATTTCTTCACCTTCTTCAACAGTGTGGTGAGCATCAGATATTATCTCAGTATGAGATGCCACAACTTCAGAAGGTACAGATGTAAGTTGATCAACTACACCAACATTAGAGATAGGATCAGAAAATGGCATAAATGAATCAGGAACATCATTTATTGGAGAAACACCATCTCTTGCATCCTCTTCCGCAGGCATTTTATCCTCTGCAGGCATTACATCCTCTGCAGGTACTACATCCTCTGCAGGTATTGCATCTGTCTCAATCTCAACAGAAGGTGTTTGCTGTGAAACAACCTCTGGAGCTTCAATATCGTCATCCACAGAATCAGAGAATAACACTTTTCTTCGTTTTGCTAGAGGTACATTATCTGAATCCTCTTCGCTAGTTGGTGGAGTTCGTTCTACCACTGAGAGTGACTTAGATATGTTTGCCCGAGCTTTCATTCTTTTCCCCCTTCTAGTGTAAACAGCTTCAGGAGATTTCCGTTTTGATTTTCTTTGTGTCTCTACTTCCTGCTTTAGACTTGCACGTAGTTTAGTAACTGCCTTCTTAGCTCTTTGCATTTTAGACTGTGATGCTGGTGGAGATTGTGACGAATCAGAGTTTGTGTTTGAAGTGGGTGAAGGTTGCTTTGCAGGTGAGTCAGTGTTTGGTTCTAGTTGAGGTTCAAGGTGTGGTTCAGGTTGTTGTGGTTCTTGTTCAGGTTCATCTTGTTGTGGTGCATCGTGTTGTGGTTCCTGTTGGTCTTGTTGTGGTTCTTGTGGTTGATTTAGAAAATTTCGTAGAGCAAGAGGCATGATAAACTCAGGAAGATTTTCTTTACCAACATCCTTGTTAGTCATATCAGAGAATATGCGCTTATTGACTCTAAAAGGATCAACTGTATCAGTTTCATCAATGTCAAGACCAGGTACACATGCATTGAACAACATTTGACAGAAACGAGCATAATAAACAGTGGTAGTCTCTGACAATTTATCACCTAAATTCATCAAAACATATCGACCAAAATCAAAATTAATACCATAGAGCAAAGAATACCCGATATGGAGACTATCCATTGGAATGGCATCCCAGTTTGTGACTTTCTTCTGGAATGTTCTTGTTATGCAATCAAAGAAGAAATTCCATTCTTTTCTAAGATTTGGTCTTTTTATACTGCCGAGCTTGTCAAGAGATTCCATGTAACCTATCTCTTGTAGCATATCTCTCAGATAACTTTCATTAACCAGAGCATAAGATGTATGTGTGTCAAAACCCATCGTATCTCGTACAGTCTGTGGAGTAATCACATGGTCTTGATCGTCATAGGTGAAGATAATGGTAGGAGTTCCACTTTCTCCTCCATCCACATAAACTGAGTTCTGCCAGAATGAAGCAATTTGAGACGCAGAAAGAATAGCAGGTCCAGTCAGAGCTTGTCCAATCTCTGAATCCCTCAAAAAGTTCTGCATGAGATGAAACGATTCTGGAACGCGTTCATGATAGAGTGGAGCTTCATAGTTATTAGGAACAAACCGTAAGCCAAGAGCAGTGAATGCTTTAGATGCCATTGAGTTAAGAATTCCCAAGAATTTCCAAACGATATGAATGTAGAAAAGGTGTTTGCGTGAGTGCCCAAGAGAAAAATAAGAAAACTGTGAGAGTAAGAATAAAGCACACTTGTTTGGACACAAAAGTGATTAAATTAATAAAAACTCAATCTCTTATGTAACAAACACTCAAACAGTTCCTTGATTAATGTGTAGTGGGACACGATAATAGGTAAGTGGGACACATTAAAGACGAGTGGGTCATGTTCGCCTATTTTTAAAAAGAGTATATTAAAATTAAAACATTAAAATATTTGATTTTAACAAAAATCAAATAATACTCTTTTAAAAATATCTGGACCCAAGTAAAATCAGAATTTGAAACGTTTACCTGTTGCCTTTAATAACCAGAATACGAAGCGATTAAGGACTTCGTTCTTACCCATCTCTATTTAAGGCCTAGAGACTTGATCAGATTATTTCATTAAACCTTTAACCTTTCAGTCTCCCCTGTAAAATCACAAACCTTTCAAACCAAATACTCTTGAAAAACAATGGCTAACCTTACCATCAAAGAGAAAAACCTTCATCTTGTCGAAAATAGAGACATCTTCAGCTATACTCGTGAAGAGTTTGAAGCGTTTGAGTGGGAAAGGCAGCTTGAGACGCTGTGGCTGCAAATGGATGCTGGTCTGGAAGAGCTCGAGAGAGAGAAACCTGCAAGGGTGATCGACATCGATGCTGCCCTCCAAGCAACATTGGCATGGCTCTCCTCGAAGGCATCCTCATCCACCACCACCAACCATTGTTAATGAATATGTCAGCAAAAATAACCTTATCCCTTCAACTTCCACCCAAATAAAGTGGCAAAGATGGGATCTGGGAGTTTTTGCTAACAATGGAGTGGTGTGGACGGACCTTTTACTTTCCTGTTGAATAGATTAGCAGATAGAGAGAACAAAAATATGTAATATTTGCTTGTAATCTCTTTCTTATTATCAATGAAAATTTTGCTTTTCTAATCATATTCATTGTTTTCTGCAACTGTTATTTGAGTGATATGAACTGTTCTTCAAGAAAATGCATCAAGAAAAGAATATGAAAACTAATTAAAGTAATCATATAAAGAACACATTCATCAACTATCCACTGAAACAGTTGTCAAAAACCCTACTTACTCCAAGACTTTCAAATTGTCCAAGTGAAAATTTACCTTAGAGTACAAATCACGAATCAACAGCGTTTGTCAATTCTCCAACTTTATCATCGAAACCCTTTCATAAATCGCACAGTTGTGAATATGTGTGTGTGTGAAGCAGAGTTTACTAAGTCAATCTTTAGAGCATCTAATTTTTCATAAAATCCATAAAGTAAATCAATAAACACTGGATGCACAAACTGTCATAGTAAACACTGACTGTGTGATGAAAGCTAAACTCTGAAGTATTCGAACTTTATACAGTAATTTTTATTTTATACCCTCTTTATATACACATTTTTTCATTTTTTTTTTTTTATTTTTTTTTATTTTATTTTTTTTTTTTATTTTTTTTTTATTCCAGTAATCAGAGGTTGGAACCAGTCACCAAAAATTCAAAAATTTTAGCCCTTATCATTTTGATAAGTTCCTGGGTCATCCCAGTATTTAACTAGTCACCAAAAATCAGAGAATTTTAGCACATATTTTATACCAATAGGTTCCTGGGTCATCCTAGTATCCAACATAATCTCAAAGGAGTATAACAACCTATATACACTTTCTTTGGGGTATTGCAGTAAACATTTTATTTTATCAGAGTATAACTAACAGAGTTTAGAGTTCATCAACATCAGTAGTTCTTCATGAAAGGTAATGCACACAGTATTTATAGACTCAGAGTTTAGGACAGAATAAACTAAGAGATGCTATAAATATGAGCCAGTATCATGCTGTGTTAACTTTCTGCACAATCTAAGATTAGATCTCAATAACTCAGAAAGATTCATGATTAATTGCTGAGAATCATGCTTCATACATATTTCTTCATTGGTGTTTTCATTCAGACAAAAATCAACTCAAAGTTCACAGAGTTTATCAAACTTATTAACAGTGTATGACATATGTACATTCGATATCTCAAAGACTCAATATGCCAAAATAACACTATTCGATATCTCAAGGATTCGATATGTCAAAATAACACTATTCGATATCTCAAGGATTCGATATGTCAAAATAACACTATTCGATATCTCAAGGATTCGCAGAGAAAAGAGCTATTCGAGAAGTGATTCGATGTGTCAAGATAACACTATTCGAGAACTTAGAGTTATCGATCAAGGCAACTCCAGTTCTCGAATCACTCACTTAGTCACTTCTCGAATACATTCTTGAGGACAAAATATGACAGAGTTTAACAGAGTATGCATAACAGAGTTTAATCAACAGAGTTCACTTAGTATTTAACCAATCAGGAAATATGATTAATACATCACATAAGTAAAGTTTGAATCTAACCAACATTTCTAGTCAGAACCAGAGATCATTCCTAGTTCATTAACCAGCCTTGTAAATGTAACTTCACTCAATGGTTTAGTGAAGATATCTGCAAGCTGTTGTTCTGTAGAGACAAAATGTAGTTCAATATTTCCTTCTTCCACATGTTCTCTGATGAAGTGGTACCTTATGCTGATGTGCTTGGTCATTGAATGCTGTACTGGATTACCTGTCATAGCAATAGCACTTTGGTTATCACAGTAAATAGGTATATTACTGTACCTCAATCCATAATCCAGCAATTGATTCTTCATCCATAAGATCTGTGCACAACAGCTACCAGCTGCAATATACTCTGCTTCAGCTGTAGATGTGGAGATTGATTTCTGTTTCTTGCTGTACCAGGAAACAAGTCTGTCACCAAGAAATTGACAACTTCCACTAGTGCTCTTTCTGTCTACCTTACAGCCTGCAAAGTCAGCATCGGAATACCCAAGTAGCTTAAAATCTGATTCTCTGGGGTACCACAGACCTAATGATATAGTGCCCTTGAGATACTTGAAGATTCTTTTCACAGCTGTCAGATGTGGCTCTCTAGGATCTGCCTGAAACCTTGCACAAAGACAGGTTGCATACATGATGTCAGGCCTACTAGCTGTCAAGTATAGAAGAGATCCTATCATGCCCCTGAAGTTTGTCATATCCACTGAAACTCCTGTGTCTTTGTCCAGTTTAGTTGCTGTTGCCATGGGAGTTGATGCAGATGAACAGTCAAGCATACCAAATTTCTTGAGAAGATTTCTGGTGTATTTTTCTTGATTAATGAAAATTCCATCTTCTGTTTGTTTCACCTGTAGGCCTAGAAAGTAACTAAGCTCTCCCATCATGCTCATTTGATATCTGGATTGCATGAGCTTGGCAAACTTCTTACAGAGTTTATCATTAGTAGACCCAAAGATGATGTCATCAACATAAATTTGAACTAAAAGGAGGTCACTTCCTTGGTTGAAATAAAACAGAGTTTTGTCAATTGTACCTCTGTTGAATCCACTTTCTAGAAGAAACTGAGCAAGTGTCTCATACCATGCTCTTGGTGCCTGCTTAAGTCCATATAGTGCCTTATCTAGTCTGTAGACATAATCTGGATATTTGGGGTCCACAAATCCTGGTGGTTGTTCAACAAACACTTCTTCTTCAAGCTTTCCATTCAGAAAAGCACTTTTCACATCCATCTGGAACACTTTGAATTTCTTGTGAGAGGCATATGCTAGAAAAATTCTGATTGCCTCCAATCTTGCTACTGGAGCAAATGTTTCATCATAATCTATTCCTTCCTGCTGTGAATAACCTTTTGCTACCAGTCTAGCCTTGTTCCTTGTGATAACACCTTCACTGTCAGTCTTGTTTCTGAAAACCCATTTAGTACCAACAATAGATCTGTTCTTTGGTCTTGGTACAAGGGTCCAAACTTCATTTCTTTCAAATTCATTTAACTCTTCCTGCATTGCTGTTATCCAGTCTGCATCTTGAAGAGCTTCTTCCACTTTCTTTGGTTCATTTTTAGACAAGAATGCATGAAATAGACATTCACTTGCAGTAGCACTTCTTGTCTTTACTTTTGCATCTGGATCACCAATTATCAAATCAGGTGTATGTGATTTAGTCCATTTCCTAGCAGAAGGCAAATGACTTCTATCAGCATGTGATCCTCCCCCTTGATCCATGCTCTCCTGATTCTGTTGTGATCTATTTTCGTTTTCTGAGACTCCCCCTGAACTTGACTGTCCAGAGTCAGAATTTGAATTTTCAGAGTTTGAAGCATCAGAGTTTGATCCAGATTTTTCAGTTGACTCAGTATCAGTGTTTGAGTCTTCATCTTGATTATGCTCCCCCTCAACTGATTCTCCTCTTTGTTGTGACTGAGAAGTTTCTCCAGAATTTATCAGTAGAGGTTCAGAGTTTGTTTCAACAGAGTCTGTCAGAATTGTTTCATCAGAGTTTCCTTCATCAGAGTTTAAAACTTCATTTTCAAAGTTCAGGTGATCATATTCGTCTTTGTCTTCAAGTCCAGTTATCTTCTTATCATCAAAAGAAACATGTATTGATTCCATGATCACTTTAGTTCTCAGATTGTAAACTCTGAATGCCTTTGTTGATAGTGGATAGCCAACAAAAATTCCTTCATCTGCCTTTAACTCAAACTTGGTCAACTGTTCTGGATGAGTCTTCAAAACGAAACATTTGCACCCGAAAATATGAAAGTATTTCAGGTTAGGCTTCTTTTTCTTCACCATCTCATATGGTGTCTTTCCATGCTTATTGATCAGTGTTGCATTTTGAGTAAAACAAGCAGTTTGAACAGCTTCTGCCCAGAAATAAGTTGGCAATTTTGCTTCATCAAGCATAGTTCTGGCAGCTTCAATTAATGTTCTATTTTTCCTCTCAACTACACCATTTTGTTGTGGTGTACCAGGTGCTGAAAATTCTTGTTTCACTCCATTGTCCTTGCAGAATTCTTCCATTGTTGCATTTCTGAACTCAGTTCCATTATCACTTCTGATGATTCTCACTTTGTTGCTTGATCCTTTGTCCAGAAGCTTCACATGCTCCATCAGAGTTGATGCTGTTTCATCCTTCTTTGCTAGAAAATACACCCAGGTGAATCTAGTGTATTCATCAACAATGACTAAAGCATATTTCTTCCTTGCAATAGACATAACATTTACTGGACCAAATAGATCAACATGAAGAAGATGATGAGGATCAGTGATAGAAGATTCTGTTTTGCTCTTGAAAGATGACTTCCTTTGTTTAGCCTTCTGACATGAGTCACATAGGCCATCAACATTTAACAGGGTCTTTGGGAGTCCTTTTACAAGATCCTTTCTGATCAATTCATTTATGTTGTTCAAGTTCAAATGTGAGAGTTTCTTGTGCCACTTCCAACTCTCTTCATTAGACATTCTTGTAGACAGGCAAACAGCTTTTCCAACAGAGTCTATCAAAAGCTTGATTTCATAAATGTTGTTTTGTCTGTGACCAACTAGAACAACCTTCCCTGTAGATTTGCTGATTACTTCACAGTATTCAGGTTGAAAATCTACATGATATCCCTTGTCACAGATTTGACTCACAGATAGCAGGTCATGCTTGAGTCCTGGGACATGAGCTACATTGTTGATGATGACATTTCCAAGATTGATATTGCCATATCCCAATGTTCTTCCTATATTGCCATCACCATAGGAAACTTTTGGGCCAGCCTTCTCCTCATATTCTGATAGCAGGGCTTTATTTCCAGTCATGTGTCCTGAACATCCACTGTCCACGACTAGGGTTGCCTCCCTGTTACCCTGCAATCACAAACAATTACTGAGGATTAGTTTTAAGGATCCAGACTTGCTTGGATCCTTTGGCATTCTTAACTTTGTTAGCTTTTGCAGCGGAATTAACATTATCAGAGTTTGAGCTAACAGTATCAGTGTTTGCACTTGCAGTATCAACTTTAACCCATTTTAGATTGGGTTTCAGTTCATAGTAATTATGATAGATAGCATGATATTTTCTGCAAGTATAGATGGAATGCCAAGTGCTTCCACAGTGTGTGCATAGAGTCTGTGGCTTAGTTCTAGCAGAATCCTTCTTTACCTCAGACTTTGTAGGTAAAGAATTTATATTTTTATTTTTCTTGCAGAAATTTGCAAGATGCTTAGTACTACCACAGTTATGACATGTCTTTCTTGGAGCATAACTAGCAAGCATTGGTTTATTTCCTGAAGTAATGCCTACTTTTCCATTTCTGTTCTTGTTTGACACTTTCTTTTTCTCAACAGATTTTAACTCCTTCAATTTATGTTTGAGTTGTTTATCTGTCATTGAACCAATGTTAACCTGATTAACACTAGTTTTTACTGGTTTACTATTGACAGCTTCTTTTTCATTCTCAGACAAAAATTTACTGGTTCCATGAACAAATTTAGTTCTGACTTTAACTTGATTTTGAAATCTAAGTTCGTCTTCCTCATTATAACCTAGACCAACAGTGTCTGTTTGAAAAATCTGTTGAGTGTCCTTTCCAGAATTAGTCCAAGTCCTAATTTTCTTATTTGCTTCCTCCAACTCAGATTCTAGTTGTTTATATTTCTGAAGCAAAATCTGTTCTTTGCAAACAGCATCATCTCTCTCTTTCTGAACTTGTTGCATGTTTTCAAGTTTCTCTTCAACAAGTTTATTTCTCTCTTTAAGTTCAGAATTTTCAGCTTTTATCCTCTCATTTTCTAAAGTCTGATCCCTATAACTTATATGCAATGACTTAAGAAAGATTCTTAATTGAGCAATGTCATCAATATTATAAGCATAGGTAGTTGGAGGTACCTGATTTTCAGAGGATTCTGATTCAGTAGTAGCCATGAGAGCATAGTTCACTTCTTCATCAGAATCTGAAGTATCTGCCCAATCTCTGCCTTTAGTGTAGAGTACCTTTCCAGTTTTACCCTTCTTGCACTCAGGAGCATAGTGACCCATCTCCTTACACTTGTAGCATTGAATTTCAGACTTATCCTTCTTCCCTTTAGAGTCTCTCTTATCAGACTTCCTGTAGCTTTTCCTGTCTTCATTTGAATCCCTAGAAAACCTTTTTCCTTTCTTGAAATTCTTGAAGCCCATTTTCTTGAAAGTTTTCACCATCAGCACAGCCATTTTTCTCATCTCTTCTTCATCATCCTCAGAGTCAGATGATTCAGAAGAGTTTGAATCATAATCTGAGTTTGGTGAATCACTTTCTGAGTGTATGACCAAAGCTTTTCCCTTCATTTTCCTTCTTGATGCCTCTTTCTTCTGAGGCTTCTCTTCAACATTAAGAGCAACTGACTTTCCTTTTCTACTTAATCTCCTGTTTCTCTGCTCCATTTCCAATTCATAAGTTTTGAGCAGTCCATAAATTTCATCAATCTCTGTTTCAGCAAGATCATAGTTGTCTCTAATAGTGGTTGTTTTCACATCCCACTTTTCAGGTAGAGAAAGAAGAAACTTGAGATTCGAGTCTTCTAGATCATACTCTTTGTTGACCAATGACAGATCATTAATCAGTTTACAGAATCTATCAAATGTTTCTGTCATGGTCTCTTCAGGTTTAGCCTCAAAATGCTCATACTCTTGTGTGAGTATGTTTCTCCTATTCTTCTTAATAGCTGCAGTTCCTTGACACCTGACTTCAAGTGCATCCCATATCTCTTTTGCAGTGGTGCAGTTAATGACTTTGTTAGACATGACATTGTCTAAGGCACTATGAAGTAAATGCCTAACTTTTGCATCCTTAGCAATTGATGATAGATCTTCAGGAGTCATGTCCTTCTTTTCCTTTGGAACCATTTTTGCTGCTTCACCAGCAACTGCAACAGATAGCTTTGTAGGATTGTGAGGACCTTCATAAATCCTGTCAAGATATTCTGGATCTGTAGCCTCCAGAAACATAGTCATCTTGACCTTCCACGTAGCATACTCTAATGGCCTCAGAATAGGAACCCTGATTGGTTCATAACGACTCACAGTAGTAGGAGCCTTTTCAGAAACAGTAGGTGTTGGTGGAGGAATTTCTGACATGATTATTGTTGTGTTTGGATCTTAACCTGTAATAAAGTAACAGATTGGCTCTGATACCACTTGTTAGGCCGAATACACAAATAATAATCAACTTTGTATGAGAGATTAACAAGTAAAAGCGTTTATGCACTTAAAAAACTTCTGGTATTTCAAACCCTCTTCGTGATGTAAAATATCACAAAGAGCTGCTAGGTTACAATAATGATAATTCGTTATCGATACCCTTCTAGGGTTAACCTATCTGTATTTATATAACATACAGCTACGATACAATCTCTAATTGATATTCCTAATAATCAGCTATACAATGATATCAATTACAGATTGTCACACGTCTCCTATGTCAACTCGATCTCTTTGATAGCTATCCAATCTTCAAAGATATCGCTTCCATAATTAATCTTTAATCACTGTTGAACAGTAGACGCGCTTCCTCCAGACAGAGTTTAACAAACTCTGTCGAGCTTCCAACTGTCAGAGTTTACACAAACTCTGACTACTTCCAGCTAAACTCTGATAACTCCCTGTAACACTTAAACACTGATCAAAACACATCAATTATATTTAACATTGTACAAATCTTCGATAATAACCAGCCAATCCGAGAAAACTTCTCACCTCAGTAGGAGTTCTTGGTCTACTCCAACTCACCACAGCTTCAATCTTAGTAGGATCCACTCGAATTCCTTCTTTACTAATCACATAACCTAAAAATTGCACTTCTTGCAACCAAAACTCACAATTAGAAAACTTGGCATATAATCTTTCCTTTCTCAGGGTTTCCAATGCTATTCTCAAATGCTCGGCATGCTCTTCAGGGTTTTGCGAGTATATAAGGATGTCATCAATAAATACAATTACGAATTTATCCAAATATCTCTTGAACACTCTATTCATTAAATCCATAAACACAGCTGGCGCATTCGTCAATCCGAAAGCCATCACTAAAAACTCATAATGTCCATATCTCGTGCGAAATGCAGTCTTCAGAATATCTTTTGGTTTGATCTTCAATTGGTGATAACCTGATCTCAAATCAATCTTAGAAAAGTAGGCAGCATCCTTCAGTTGGTCAAACAAATCATCAATCCTTGGCAATGGATACTTATTCTTGATAGTCAATTTATTGAGTTCTCTATAAGCAATACACAACCTCATGCTTCCATCCTTCTTCTTAACAAACAACACTGGCGCTCCCCACGGGGACACACTCGGCCTTATAACTTTATCTAATAAATCTTGCAATTGCGTGGCTAACTTCTTCATCTCAGCAGGTGCCATTCGATACGGTGCTTTAGATACAGGTTCAGTTCTTGGTGCCAATTCAATCGGGAATTCAATCTCTCTATCTGGAGGTAATCCGGGCAACTCATCGGGAAATACGTCAGGAAACTCATTTACAACTGGAATATCTTCCATCCTAGGGACTTGTTTCTCTGTATCAACTACATGTGCTAAATAACTTCACATCCTTGATTCAATAATCTCTTCGCTTGCATAAATGTTAGAAATTTCTTATCTTGCTTCTGTCCTTGAAATACTACCTCACTACCATCTTCAGTATGTAACTTAACTTGCTTCTTCTTACACTCAATCTGCGCATCACTCGCGGACAACCAATCCATTCCTAAAATAACATCAAACTCTTCCAACTTAAATGGTAATAAATCCACGTAGAAAAGAAATCGTCCAATCTCAATATTACAGTTAGGACACTCCCGGTCTATGGAAATCTTATCCTGATTAGCAATTCTACTACTAATGCTTTTTCTAATGGACGAATCTCACAGTGCAATTTATCAAGAAATCTTTCAGATATAAAGGATCTAGTTGCTCCAGAATCAATTAAAACTTTAGCTTCAAAAGAGTTGATAGGAAGCGTACCTGCAACCACATCGGCATCATTAACAGCTTCTTTGATAGACATGTTGAAAGTACGGGCTCTAGGCTGAGGTGCTTGATACGGCACTTGTCGCGGTGCTGGTGGTGCGGTGATTCTCAAAACATTAACAATCTGAACAGGCTCCTTGCAGTTCTTAGCAATATGGCCAATCTTGCCACACTTATAACAAGTCAATCCCACTGGCTTCACTTCCAGACATTCTTGAGCATAGTGTCCTTTCTTCCCACACTTGTAACAAACTATATTAGGCTTATTACTAATACCTGGGTGCTTTCTTCCACAAATTTTGCAATCTGGTAGTACGGGTCTTGTTATAGCCTGAGGGTTTACTCCTTGGGGTCTACGGTTTTGTCCTCCGTTACCACCTCCAAACTTCTGAAATCGATTTCCAAACCTTCCTCTGTTCTGAAAACTCCTTTGACCTTCTGTCTCTTGACTCTTTTCCACTTTATCAAACTTTCTCTTTTTACCAGCTTTCTCCTTCTGATTCAACTCACTTTCTCCTTCTATAATCATCGCCTTCTGCACAACAGCAGAATAGGTTCTAAACTCGAATGCAGCAACTCTACTTCTTAACCAAGGTTTTAATCCATGCTGAAACTTCTTAGCCTTACTAGCTTCATTTCCTACATACTGGGGTGCAAGCCTAGATAATTCAGTAAACTTGGCCTCATACTCCGCAACAGTCATCCCTTCTTGTTTCAATTCCATAAACTGAATCTCCAACTGGTCTTGTAAATAACCTGACAGATATTTTTCATTAAACAATTCTACGAATCTTGGCCATGTAATCGCATTTCCTTCTGCGGCCTTAACAGACTCCCACCAAAAATTCGCTTCCGCCCTCAAATAAAAACTAGTAAACTCCACCTTCTGAATTTCATCAACCCTAACTAACGTGAAAGACTTCTCGATATCCATCAACCAAGCTTTAGCTTCAACAGGGTTCAAAGTACCTTTAAACTCAGGTGGGTGAACAGCTTGGAAAGATTTAAAAGTTGTAGAAGGTTGGGCAGCTTGGTGTTGTTGGTGTTGGACAAAAGCAGCAGTTTGTTGTTGAAGTAATTGGAACATCTGGGCCATAGTAGGGTTATCTTGATTTTATTGGTCTTGGTTATCATTATTGGTAGCTTGACGGGTTCTTCTAGGAGGCATCTTTCTGATAAGAAGGTAAACAATTGGTAAACAACGAGTATGTAAATATTCAAAAGAAATAGGGTTCCTCCGTCTGGTACCAATAGATGATCGGTTCCGATAAGACAACATGATATGGGTACAGTTGTAAATTATGCAGGGTTTATATGAACAGGTTACTAAGTTATGGAAATACGGTATGTAAAGACAGTATGTAAAAAAACGATAAGTAAAGCAATGAACACAGGGATATACGAAATATGCGTACGTCACTAAAACAAAAACGATCCAACATTATAAAAGTTATGGGCATTCAGCCCTTCTACATCCGAACTGAAATAAACAAACTAAAACAACAACAATCCGTCTACTAACACTAGGAAAACTGGAAAACATCCTAGACTAGTAGTAAACATAACTAACACTAGTGGGCTCTATCAGATGTCCCACTCATAACCATTCCACAGCAGTAGTCTAGTCACGGGAACCTCGGGTCCCACCATACTCACATATCATCCAAGAAATCAAACCCGAAAGTCGAAAAAGCTCATCAAAAACAGGCCTAGACAGGGAACCCTCAAGAAAACGCTGGTGGGTGACCCATTGTGCTAAATCAATACGACTATCCCAATCTATCGTAGATAAGTCAACTTGACGCTGCGCCTCTTCCTTCATCTGTTTAATCAATGCTGAAAGTTCATCATTCCTGCTCGTCAAATTCTCATAAGTGCGGACTATCTCGGCGTATGTGTGCATAGGTGCAACCTCAGGAAGTGAGTAGGGTCCGATAGATGACTCGCCGTGCTCGGTGACAAAAGGGGTCACAACTGGTACTGAGAAAGGAACAGACACGATACTAGTAATAGGCTCAGACACTGGTGCAGACTCAAGCACAGGCTCAGTGGTAGGGACAGGAATGTCAGCACGGGCCGTGGGACTCTCAACCTCAGACTCGGATACTGGCACATGAGACTCAATATAAGCATCGGCATCAGACATCGCCTCCGAAGGATCAAACTTCTCGGATGAACTACTAGAATCGGAAGGTAGGGGTGGTGCATCATCGGCAAGATCCATGTCCTGTAGTAATAATATATATATACATGCAGAATATAAACGAGTTAAATTATGTTAGTCCTGATGATCTATCGCGAAGGAAAAACCTAAACCTATAATCACTCCCGACATCTATCACTCTCAAATCTTAATTGTATCTACTTCTTTTATTAATGATCCTAAATTCCTGACTTGTTTTAGTGACCAAAACCCGTAGCTCTGATACCAACCTGTGACGCCTTCCCGATCAGGGGCCTAGATCGGAGAGTCACTGACACACATCTAGAAGCAAACAACCTAAAATATAATACAAATATAACATGCTGACTAGCCCCATCACTACTATCCAAGATCTTTCACAGGTAATGGTATGAAACAAGCAAGCCATCGTCTAACTAATTATTATTACAAACCTGAATTCAAAATATATAATTATTACAAACCAAAGTTCTCAAAAGTTCTACTACTAGTTCACACAACTAACGAAAGATCTCCTCACTGAGCTGTTATTGCATCTACCTCAGGAGCTATCTCAAAACGGACCAACTCAGGGCCACGGTAGGTGCGCTTCCTTGCGGTTTGGATTGTACGAACCATGATTCTTAGATTACTGTCAAAAGGGTTAGACAAAATAATAATGAGCCAACGCTCAGCAAGTAACTAAAGATCTCAACTGAATATAATACAACAGGATATCGCAGGAGATGACAGTAATTCAAGATATGACATAAATATACTGGAAGCGGTAAAAGCAATACTGGTATTTAATAAAGACAGGATATCATCTGATAAATAGGATAATAATAGATATTTGAAAACTTTGTAAAGTAATTGACATTTCAATCGGTAAACCAATTTCATTTTATAGTAAATAAAATGAAATCATCACTTTGAGAAAACTGATTGGAGGTTTTTATTTTATAACAGACAATACGGGTGATCAGCCCATAAAGTCCCCATACCGGACACAAAGTCCCTCTGGCCATCATTTCCTTTCATTAGGATAGCTTGGGTTCCCAAGAGGCAACACATTGGCCTATAAAGGTGTCGAACTGGACAGACCAGAACTACACAATACTACATCTTAAAAACTGACGAAACCAGCATTACCCGTTCGCCCCATCTCTCCAATCGTAAGGAATCCGTGGAAACCATTTAGACGGAGTTCCTAACATTTTTATTAGAAATCTTATTTTAAAACATTAGGCTTCACAAAACTCTTTTTTAACTTTATAAAACATTTTAATACTTAATCTCTTCGAAAACCTTTACTTCGAAGTACCTTCGACTCTCTGATAACAGATCAGCCCAGTCTAAGTAACTTCAAAGTATTTTAAGAAAACAACTCATTTTGATTCGCAATGATAAAAGTCCAAGGGTTTGACTAAGTTTTCTGACATCAATGAAAGAGGGTACAAGTCTGAATCAAGAAGATATAGACTCAAGTGGAAATCTGGATTTCAATCAGAGTATAAGGGAAACAATCCAAGTCAAAGGTCAAAGATATCAATTCGGTTTAGTTTTGAAATCATTTGATCAAGTTGTAAGGTTTAAAAGTCATCGATAAAGGATAACAAGTTTGTAAAATAGTGTTTAGGGCAATGTGATATTTGATAAGTATTTTAAAATCAACACAGGGTATCCGGGTCACGGACATAAGTCAAGTGGAACACTGGTTTATCGATCAGTCAATTTGACTGGATTATAGTAAGTCATAGGACATATATGGTCAAGAAGCAATTAAAAAGAATTAGTATTGTTTAACTTTGGGTGACAGTATAGTCAAGAAGCAATTAAGAAGAATTATGCTGGTCTAGGGTTTACATGTGTTGAACCAGGGTAGATCAATAGAGATTTTGGGTACATGCAAAGGTAAGTTTATAACAGAAGTATGATCAACATGGTATAGAATAGGCATGCTTGAATCAACACGATATAACAGTTTCAATAATATGAACTTTCAGAGGAAAGACAGAGTTATTTGCCTCTGGTAGATTGCAACAGCTCAGCTCAGCCTACTGAACCTCAACCATAGCTTTCCCTTTATTGCTAGGGCCTACGTCCTTCTTATCTACATAAACCATAGACACTACTTCAGAATACTATACTTCTAAATCGTCTAATCCTATTCTACCCAAACGATTCTTATAACTCGTCAATACACGATATACAATATACTCACCTGACATTATACTAGAATCACCTCGTAAACAGATATACACTTAAGTACGTAACACGTAGAACATGCATCTCACATAAACCACTTAGCAAATAAACCTGACTCACATGCAGACATACTATACAATATATACTTTACGACATATATATAATTTTACGAAAATCGGACAGAGTCTCCTCTATAATATGGACTATCCCGTCGGAAATATCCGACTTCACTTCACAATCGAGTACCTACGATGGATTTATAAATCCACCTACACTTTCAATGGAGTTCATAATATCATAATCATGCAATTTACCAGATAATCCAAAATCGTCAATATTCACTAAACAATAAATAATGAATCGCTAATATCACGTAATTCTTATAATCCGAAAAATTCTCATAAATTCATATAATTCGAACAACATCTCATAATTCGGTACAAGGTCCGAATAATTATTTAAAATCTAACGAATCAATTATAAGCATCTAACAATCCATAAATATCGACTTTAAATAATTAAATTCGAAAATACATACATACATATATATATATGTATATATATATATATATATGTATATATATTCGAAAATTCACATGCAAATCTTAGAATCGATAACAAACATTTAACGAAACATATATATCGACTTTTAATTGCAATAATTCGAAAATTCACAAAATCAACACATAATGGACATGCATCACCAACTCGAAATTAATAATGTTAATTAGGCTCAGAAAATCTCATCACCGCCTTAACCACCGGCTCACCGACGGTTCACCGCCGATGGTGGCAAAATCCGGAGGTTCCCAAGGTTCGGGTAGCCTCTACGGACTCCACCTCTCTGCAAACAACATCAAACTCGACTGGAAACACAGAAACAAGCACAATTCAGTCGAATTCAACACAACCCCGAAGTGGGTTTCAAGTTTCATCATCAAAATCCAAACATATACATACGAGTACACATATATATACATACGAACACGACTTCACATAACACCAACATGATACAAGCTTTAAAAACAAGTACTAGTAATCATGGGCATTATAATAAAACAAGAATCGCTGCAAACATGTGATAACGGAAGCAAACCCGAAATGGATTTTCAAAATATTATCTTGAAAGCAACATGCATCGAAAGTAATGAATAGAGGAGAAGAAACCGAACAATAATCCGGTCTCAAATCATCAAACCGACTAGAAATCGGTTGGTAATGGAAGAGAGAAGTTACCGAGAGAGAAAGAAAAGAGAGAGCACACAGAGAGAGAGAGAGAGAGAGTACAGTCGAGAATGATGAAGGAGGAAGAAGAGAGACAATCGTCTCTTATGTTTCAAAACCAGGGGCAATTTCATAATTTCACATTTGTTATTTACTTTCTGAAAAATCTTCTCTTTTAATCACTTTTAATTCAAAATAAAATAGGAAATGGGGAGAAAATATTTTCTAATTATTTTTAAAATAAAGTTCATGAAATTAGGAGCATCCCCATATTTTTAAAATAATATTAGGATCAAAAATGAATTTCATACGAATTTTCAAAATAAATGCTCTTTAAAAGAAATAATAATTTTTAAATCATTTTAAAATACCAAAACTCACAATTAAATATGCAAACTAATTTTCATAGCTCAATAATATCATAAAGATGATAATGCAAAAGATTTCATGATTAAAATCCAATATGATGATTTTATATGATTTTTAAAAGATTAAATATGCTTTTTAAAAATACTTTTAATGCTTCAAAAAATACAAATAAAAATTCTCGAGCATATACGACATATACCAATCACCATATAATCGTACAATCATTTTTTCACACATAACTTGACTTCACCAAATATTCTCACCATATATTTCACATAATTCCACATAATTGCACATTTAGCATTTAAATAACATTTAATAATTGTGAAAATTTCTAAGTCGTCATAGCACGAGTTATAAACTAGTATAATAGTAATATTGAAGTAGGTAGATATAATTAAATAAGATAAAAATCTAATAAAGTATCTATGCATGTAATTACATATTATTGCATTTAATAAAAAATTATAACAATTGATAAAAATAGATATACTACTAAATATAAAATAAATTTGCTATTAATGAAATAAATATATCTACTAATTAATTAATTAAACTACCTTTAATATATTATCTTACATTTAGTGTACATACAAAAATTATAGAAATTCTAATTACCGCGTTAAACAAAAATTTAATTCAGTTAGTTATTACTCTCTCCGTCCCTTTTGATTCTTAACATTTTTTTTATTTTTGTGGCACGCATTTTAATGTGTATTTGAAGGATAGATCCATAATTTTTTTTAAATTTTTTTTTTGTATAAAAATTTAAATAAAAACACACATTAATTTTTTTAAAAAAAGTTGTGGAACTATCCTTAAAATACACAATAAAATGCGTGTCAGAAAGTGAAAATAAAATATTAAGAATCAAAGGGACGGAGAGAGTAACAAAGAAAAAGAAAGAGATGAAATTTTACATTATATTATATCCTTATATATAAAAGCTTAAGATTGATCTTATCCATAATTTTGGTGGGTGAAGGCCCTATCTACCCACAAATTAAAGACGGGGAACCAAAATACCTACCGCCAGTTGGGGCGGCCCTAAATACCCATGGGACACGCTACTATCAGTGCCGTTTCTTCATTCACGCTTCTGGGAAAGGAGTATTTCATAAGACACGCTTCTGAAAACGGAGTATTATTGAAACACGCCTTTATCAGAATTCCACTGAAGATACGCCACTTCCAGAAACGCATCTTAGGATACGCAACTGGGAGTAGCGCATCCCCCTTCTCCTTTGTTTGCAGAGAGTCACGAGAGAAGCTATCACCGACGACTTGTCTCTTTCTCTCTGTTCACCCCTCTCCCGTAGTTTTCCAATCAAGAGCTATACACCAATCGAACAGTCTTTCTCTCATCTACAATCCTATACAGGTTTCATACCATTTCATTTGTCGGATTTCGAGATATCGCGACTTATATTCAAAATCGCGATTCCGACAATCATTTTTCTCTCCCTCCTTTCACCCCTCCCATGTTTGTTCAATCATGTTATACACACCAATCGATTCATCTCTTCACCCTCTACGCATCCATACCAGTTTCATAGCATTTGATTCGCTAGATTTTAAACGCCTAAAATCATTTTGTCACCGGCGAGAGGCTGCAACAGCGTGTTTCAGACTTGCTACAGTACGAGGGATACGCCATTTCCAGTGGCGTATCCCGTGGGTAGATAGGGCCATCTGTTCCGCAAATGGGCATTTTGGACTATGGGTACCTCATTTTGAGGCATTTTGGTCATTATCTCAATTTTGGTTTAGTCACTTTGGTTTGGTCATTGTACTGCCAAAATACTCTCAACCGTCGAATATAATATTTTTAAAAATAGACGATCAAGATTATATCATATTAAAAAGAAAATTATAATCTAAAAAGGATAAAATTAAAAAGGTTGTATCAGAATAGTATTTTAAAAAGAAATTATAATCTAAAAATGATATAGAAGTGTTAGGTCCTAAAGTATCGTAGAAGGGGGGTTGAATACGATACTACCAAAAAAAATAATTCCGAGAATATATCTTTATTAAAAATAAACTCGAAGGGGTGTTACAACTTCTAATCCAATGGATTAGCTTCAAAACCTGAACACTCCAAAGGATAGTTTAGGCACGAGGACCTTCTACCCGACACTTCCTGAAAGCGGGCTAAGCCGACTTTCCTACTAAATGGACTGTCAAGCAGCTTACACTCCTAAGGATAGTTTAGGCACGAGGACCTTCTACCCGACACTTCCTGAAAGAGGGCTAAGCTGGCTTTCCTACTAGATGGACTGTCTAGCAGCTTACACTGAGAAGATATAAGAGAGAGAAGAGAGAGTTGTGTGTTGAGGTGCGTTTTGAAATGAAATACAACAGGCCTATTTATAGGTTTTAGAAAGTTACTATTTGACACTATTCCAACAACCCCCAAATAGTAACCGAGCACTATTCCAACAACTCCCAAATAGTAACCGGGCACTATTTCACCAACCCCAAATAGTAACTGGTGGTTACTATTCATATGAATAGTGATTTTGGATAGGGCAAAGAAAAGGTTGTTGACACGGAATTAACTTTATTTTGGGAAAGGAAAGCTAATGGGAGTATTAGTGCTATGTGGAAAGAAAGCAAGGCAAACTTGTAGATATGTTCAGTCTAGAGGAACAATTTGTCTTGTACTTGTTCAAATTTTAGAAATCTGGAAAATGTATATATATGATCCAGAATGCACTTTAAAATCACTATTATGTATGAATAGTGATTTTGGATACTATTCACATGAATAGTAATTTCGGATACTATTCATTTTCCTCTTAATTTGACATCCTTAAATATTCAGCTTCCAACTAACCAAAGGATTGTCTGTACATCCTTAAATAGTCACTGCTAAGAATTGTGCAATCATAAAAACTTCATCACTGGAATCTTTTGGCCCTTCAACTGAATCGTCTGTACATCTTATTTTGTCACTGAGGCTTGATCATGTTAATGAACTTCTTTCAGTGACTTGATCCTTGTTGATGCCTGTTCTTCAAATTTCACGATCCCTTTATAGAGTTAATATTATTTATCTTTTATCCTAATTGAGTTATATATGTCTCTATTACATATTACATTACATTATGCTTTACAATCTCCCCCTATTTGATTGTTAGGGTTTAACAAGCAAATTCTTAGAGGATAACTCAACTATAACGCCCTAGAAAATATCGTATTTGATATTATTATAATTATTTAATTATTTAATATCAAATGTGGATTATAGGGTGTAAAATTTTTTTAGATAAAATATATGTGATATCGTGTTTACATGTTTATATGGTGATGTATGTGTGACGTGCTAGTTCGTGTAATTTTTAATGAATTTTTATGATTAAAATTTATTTAAATCATGTGTTATTGATCTTCGGAATTTTTTTAAAAATCATTGGAGTATTTAAAAATTCCGAAATCTTTTTTGTTATCCTATTTATAATATTATTTAGTTTTTAAAATTATTGGGTGAATTATTTTGGGTGTTTCAGTATTTTAAAATGATTTTAAGAGTTTTATTGGATTTAAATGATCAAAACTTGTAAAATTCATATTTAATTCATTTTTGATCCTAAAAATATTTTAAAAATATCGGGGTGTTTGTAATTTCATGCTCTTGATTTTAGAATTTTTAAATTTAAATTTTTACCCATTTTCCATGTAAATATGATTTTAGAAATGATTTTTGTGATCTTTATTTTTTTTAGCAAGGTAATTACAAGAAAGCCCTCCTCTCTTATAAATCCCTAAAACCTGTTTCCCCAAATTGAATCAGTCGGGTGAGGGCATTGTTTTGTTCATGAATCTCTCTCTCTCTCTCTCGAAGCTTCCAGCCCTCTCTCTCACACACGAAATCTCACTCGAAAATCACTCTCTCTCCCTCACGAATCTCTCTTCTATAATCTCTCTTTCCCTCCCATGAAACTCTCTCCCCTGTTTCAATCCCCTCTTCCCATGTAGTCCCCGTCTTTATGGTGAGTAGTGGCTATATTATTGTGTGTATGGGTATATGTAATTGGGGGCGCGTGTTTATGCCCTGTGTGTGGTCCTTGTGCTGCTGCGTTTGAATGGTTGAGTCTTTGTGTAGTTCGTATCTATACAGTGTGTTTGTATGACCAAAATATTGATTCGAATTTGGGGTTTCTTCGATTGTTTTGGCTGGACTGTGTTTGTAGAGTTGACTGTTTATTAATGTTGGGTTTTGCTGATTTATCTCGTGAAGTAAACTGTTAAAATGCCCGTATGATTATTTCGTGCGAAGTTTTGGGTCGGAAACCCAATTCGGGTACCCTCAAAATTTTGCCCCATCGACAGTGATTTTATTTGAGTCGATGGAAAAGGCGATGATGTTATTTGTTTCATGTTTTAAATTCCGAAAAATTTATATTCGGTTAGTATGATTAGTTTAATATGAGAATTGTTCGGTTATAATTGGACTGGTTATTACTTGTTGGTTGTAAATCATAAATTAAGTTGTGATTGTTGCTTGTTTTGGTGTCGGCTGTGTCCGACTGGCAATATACCCGTACAAAGGGGATGCTGCCCGAATTTTCTAAAAATTATTAACTTTCTAAAAATAGTATTTACATGTTTATCAGATTATTGGAATTATGAGTTGAGTTGTACTGTCAGTGGATAAAAAGAATGAATTGTATGTTGTACTTAGAAGTATAAATGATTTATTAGATGTTAATTGAGGATTTATAGTTTGATTTACAAAAATGAATGTAGTATGTGTACTCGGATGTAATTATGAGACTTTATGATACCAGTGGTTTACTTAGATTATGACTATATAGTATATTGTGAATTGTAAGAAAAGGATGGAATTGAGGTTGATTGTACGATTTCTCAATTATTATTTGAGTCGGTAGTATTATAGCAGGTTATGTGATATTTAGAGGAGGTGCTGTCCAAATTTTATTAGAATTATTTTATAATCCTTATAGTATTTTGACAAAGATGTTTGGTGTGCAAGTGTTATATGTGTGTTATGAGATATAAATGTAAGTTAATAATAAGTGCTAAGTGCCTACGTAGTTTATATGGTTATACTATACTTTTTAAGAATATGATTGTTAAGTGCCAATATGTGCTATGTGAATTATTTGGTTTAGGTGATTATACTAGAAGTATTTTATATGTGTAGTTTTATATATATATATATATATATATATATATATATATATATATATATTATACATGTTATATATATATATATATATATATATATATATATATATATATATATATATATATATTATACATGTTATTATGTTTACATGAATTAGGGAACGTTTGGGTAGTTTAGAAGTAACAGTGAGATTTTGGTTGGCTCTGTACTGAAGTAGTACTCTTTACCTTGGTATAGGTACGAGTAGGAGGCCCGGCTAGGAGCCAATGTACATAAGGATGGAATGTTGAGAAACGAGATAATTAACGGAGTTGCTGAATATAATAGCAGAGTGACTGACAAAGTATAGAGGAAAGAGAGAGGTTTGATCGAGTAGAGGCCAACGAATAAGAAGTAGAGACTGATGTAAAGTGAGTAAAGGATTGAGATGTTGGAATTGGAAACTGCGTGTGTTGAGGCAAGAATATTATCCCTCACTTATCGTTCAAGTGATGTGAAACTGTTTCTGTTATTCATATATATATCCTCTTTCGAATCCATTCTTGCAAGTACTTGTACTCTTCATATATATTTTGAAGGATGTGAATCTGTCTCTATTATTTATAAGATTTTCTTCCGAATCATTTTTGCTAGGGTCTACATTCCTTTCTTTTGTTCTAATGACTCGAACCTAGTATTTAAATCCAGATTCCTTGAATTGCTTATGAATTGTTGTTCCAATTCTTATACCTCACTGTTATTCTTTTTTAAATTATTGTTGAACCATTTTATACCTTATTGTTTATCCCTTTTAAATTTCAATTGAAACACACGTACCTTATTATTTACCCTATTTCCTGTTGAGCTATAACCCTTGACCTATAATTTATTCCTTGCTTTATCTTAGCCTTTTTCCTTATGTTTATTCCTATAAACCGTATTTGTGAAACCAGATTCATAACCCTTGAATTAAATTCCAGATCCCTAACACTTATTTTGTTCTTTATTAACTAATGACTCTTCATTGATTTATGACCAGTGCAGTAACCCAACTCCTCAATCGAATTTCAGATTACTGTATTCCCTGATTTTCTTATAAATTGTTGTTAAATTCTAGAATCTTAACAGTTGCTCGTTTCTTAATTGATTAACGTTTCCTTGTTGATATATGATTCAATTTTTGCTGAACCATGCCATGTTTAGTTCAATCTTATTGCTTTGCTGTTTATGATTCATTATATCAATTGCTTCCCTGACCCTCAGTCTTTTATAATTGCAAATGAAAATGGATTAATTAATTAAAGACATTTTTAAAATTCCTTATACTGGGCTGATCTGTTATCAGTGAGTATAAAGGACTTAAAAGTGAAATGTTTTAAATCATTAATAATAAATTTGTTTATAAATTGGAAAAGCGTAAGAGGCTAGGGTGGTCCTAGTCCAGCACTTTTTTTTATAGCTAAATTTGTATATATATTAAAACCAAAAAGAATTAGGGATTTACCCTATGTCCATGGCAAGCCAAAGGAACAACAACAATAACAAACAAACACAGAAGCTAAATCTGAAGATTTAGACTGTAAAGGCTGAAATGAAGATAAAAAAAACTAAGCAATCAATTTGTTAACCACCGATTAAGAATATCCATTCGGTTGTGATTAGCAAACCAAGGAGAAGTCGAGATCCTTGTTTTAATATCAACCTGAATGCCAGCAAGGAGTTGCCGAGGATTGCAGCACCCTCCATCATGAGCCCGGGTGTTTCTTTCACGCCAAATGTGGTATATGAAGACCTGAGCTGCAAGCATTGCAATTGTACGATGATGTAAACTGTTTGATGCATACCAAATCTGAAGCAGGTGATTCCAAGAAGATGCTCGAGTAGAAAGATGTAGCCCAGTTGCTATGTTATTTAAAACCCACAAGCTATAGGGACAATGCATAAACAGATGGATCGCATCCTCATCTCCACTGATACATAAATAGCATTGTTTACTCGTCACAATATTCATATTGAACAATCGCTGAAGAGTAGGCAATCTATCTAAGCATAGGAGCCATTCATAATGAGCATATCTGGATATGTAGAGACGATGCCAAACATGATTGTACCATGTAACTTCGACTCTTTTAAAACGAATTGCCTCCCATATGTGCCAAGTTTTGAGTTTTGATAATTTAATGCCATTCCAGGAGATCGAATCAGGTTGATTTAAATTAAATTGAGGCATGTTTGTAGAAGACATGAACCTGAGAAGAGTTGCACTGACATGGTGAAAACGTATACTTAGACTCGGCAGAATCCATGTACCTGAACTAATCAAAGCATTAACCATGCAATTTACATAAGAGGCTAGGGTGGTCGTCGTCCAGCATTAAAGGCCAATGTGTTGCCTAATTGGGAACCCAATTTCAAAGGAATGGGGACTTTACGTGGCTGATCACCCGTATTGTTCATAATATCATAATCATGCAATTTACCAGATAATCCAAAATCGTCAATATTCACTAAACAATAATTAATGAATCGCTAATATCACGTAATTCTTATAATCTGAATAGTTCTCATAAATTCATATAATTCGAACAACATCTCATAATTCGGTACAAGGTCCGAATAATTATTTAAAATCTAACGAATCAATTATAAGCATCTAACAATCCATATATATCGACTTTAAATAATTAAAATTCGAAAATACATACATATATATATATATATATATATATATATATATATATATATTCGAAAATTCACATGCAAATCTTAGAATCGATAACAAACATTTAACGAAACATATATATCGACTTTTAATTGCAATAATTCGAAAATTCACAAAATCAACACATAATGGACATGCATCATCAACTCGAAATTAATAATGTTAATTAGGCTCAGAAAATCTCATCACCGCCTTAACCACCGGCTCACCGACGGTTCACCGCCGATGGTGGCAAAATCCGGAGGTTCCCAAGGTTCGGGTAGCCTCTACGGACTCCACCTCTCTGCAAACAACATCAAACTCGACTGGAAACACAGAAACAAGCACAATTCAGTCGAATTCAACACAACCCCGAAGTGGGTTTCAAGTTTCATCATCAAAATCCAAATATATACATACGAGTACACATATATATACATACGAACACGACTTCACATAACACCAACATGATACAAGCTTTAAAAACAAGTACTAGTAATCATGGGCATTATAATAAAACAAGAATCGCTGCAAACATGTGATAACGGAAGCAAACCCGAAATGGGTTTTCAAAATATTATCTTGAAAGCAACATGCATCGAAAGTAATGAATAGAGGAGAAGAAACCGAACAATAATCCGGTCTCAAATCATCAAACCGACTAGAAATCGGTTGGTAATGGAAGAGAGAAGTTACCGAGAGAGAGAGAGAAAAGAGATAGCACAGAGAGAGAGAGAGAGAGAGAGAGAGAGTACAGTCGAGAATGATGAAGGAGGAAGAAGAGAGACAATCGTCTCTTATGTTTCAAAACCAGGGGCAATTTCATAATTTCACATTTGTTATTTACTTTCTGAAAAATCTTCTCTTTTAATCACTTTTAATTCAAAATAAAATAGGAAATGGGGAGAAAATATTTTCTAATTATTTTTAAAATAAAGTTCATGAAATTAGGAGCATCCCCATATTTTTAAAATAATATTAGGATCAAAAATGAATTTTATACGAATTTTCAAAATAAATGCTCTTTAAAAGAAATAATAATTTTCAAATCATTTTAAAATACCAAAACTCACAATTAAATATGCAAACTAATTTTCATAGCTCAATAATATCATAAAGATGATAATGCAAAAGATTTCATGATTAAAATCCAATATAATGATTTTATATGATTTTTAAAAGATTAAATATGCACTTTAAAAATACTCTTAATGCTTCAAAAAATACAAATAAAAATTCTCGAGCATATACGACATATACCAATCACCATATAATCGTATAATCATTTTTTCACACATAACTTGACTTCACCAAATATTCTCACCATATATTTCACATAATTCCACATAATTGCACATTTAGCATTTAAATAACATTTAATAATTGCGAAAATTTCTAAGTCGTCATAGCACGAGTTATAAACTAGTATAGTAGTAATATTGAAGTAGGTAGATATAATTAAATAAGATAAAAATCTAATTAAGTATCTATGCATGTAATTACATATTATTGCATTTAATAAAAAATTATAACAATTGATAAAAATAGATATACTACTAAATATAAAATAAATTTGCTATTAATGAAATAAATATATCTACTAATTAATTAATTAAACTACCTTTAATATATTATCTTACATTTAGTGTACATACAAAAATTATAGAAATTCTAATTACCGCGTTAAACAAAAATTTAATTCAGTTAGTTATTACTCTCTCCGTCCCTTTTGATTCTTAACATTTTTTTTCATTTTTGTGGCACGCATTTTAATGTGTATTTGAAGGATAGATCCATAATTTTTTTTAAATTTTTTTTTTGTATAAAAATTTAAACAAAAACACACATTAATTTTTTTAAAAAAAGTTGTGGAACTATCCTTAAAAAACACAATAAATGCGTGTCAGAAAGTGAAAATAAAATATTAAGAATCAAAGGGACGGAGAGAGTAACAAAGAAAAAGAAAGAGAGGAAATTTTACATTATATTATATCCTTATATATAAAAGCTTAAGATTGATCTTATCCATAATTTTGGTGGGTGAAGGCCCTATCTACCCACAAATTAAAGACGGGGAACCAAAATACCTACCGCCAGTTGGGGCGGCCCTAAATACCCACGGGACACGCTACTATCAGTGCCGTTTCTTCGGTCACGCTTCTGGGAAAGGAGTATTTCATAAGACACGCTTCTGAAAACGGAGTATTATTGAAACACGCCTTTATCAGAATTCCACTGAAGATACGCCACTTCCAGAAACGCATCTTAGGATACGCAACTGGGAGTGGCGCATCCCTCTTCTCCTTCGTTTACAGAGAGTCACGAGAGAAGCTATCACCGACGACTTGTCTCTTTCTCTCTGTTCACCCCTCTCCCGTAGTTTTCCAATCACGAGATATACACCAATCGAACAGTCTTTCTCTCATCAACAATCCTATACAGGTTTCATACCATTTCATTTGTCGGATTTCGAGATATCGCGACTTATATTCAAAATCGCGATTCCGACAATCATTTTTCTCTCCCTCCTTTCACCCCTCCCATGTTTGTTCAATCACGTTATACACACCAATCGATTCATCTCTTCACCCTCTACGCATCCATACCAGTTTCATAACATTTGATTCGCTAGATTTTAAACGCCTAAAATCATTTTGTCACCGGCAAGAGGCTGCAACAGCGTGTTTCAGACTTGCTACAGTACGAGGGATACGCCATTTCCAGTGGCGTATCCCGTGGGTAGATAGGGCCATCTGTTCCGCAAATGGGCATTTTGGACTATGGGTACCTCATTTTGAGGCATTTTGGTCATTATCTCAATTTTGGTTTGGTCACTTTGGTTTGGTCATTGTACTGCCAAAATAATCTCAACCGTCGAATATAATATTTTTAAAAATAGACGATCAAGATTATATCATATTAAAAAGAAAATTATAATCTAAAAAGGATAAAATTAAAAAGGTTGTATCAGAATAGTATTTTAAAAAGAAGTTATAATCTAAAAATGATATAGAAGTGTTAGGTCCTAAAGTATCGTAGAAGGGGGGTTGAATACGATACTACCAAAAAAAATAATTCCGAGAATATATCTTTATTAAAAATAAACTCGAAGGGGTGTTACAACTTCTAATCCAATGGATTAGCTTCAAAACCTGAACACTCCTAAGGATAGTTTAGGCACGAGGACCTTCTACCCGACACTTTCTGAAAGCGGGCTAAGCCGACTTTCCTACTAGATGGACTGTCTAGCAGCTTACACTCCTAAGGATAGTTTAGGCACGAGGACCTTCTACCCGACACTTCCTGAAAGCGGGCTAAGCTGGCTTTCCTACTAGATGGACTGTCTAGCAGCTTACACTGAGAAGATATAAGAGAGAGAAGAGAGAGTTGTGTGTTGAGGTGTGTTTTGAAATGAAATACAACAGGCCTATTTATAGGTTTTAGAAAGTTACTATTTGACACTATTCCAACAACCCCCAAATAGTAACCGAGCACTATTCCAACAACTCCCAAATAGTAACCGGGCACTATTTCACCAACCCCAAATAGTAACCGGTGGTTACTATTCATATGAATAGTACTATTCATATTAATAATGATTTTGGATAGGGCAAAGAAAAGGTTGTTGACACGGAATTAACTTTATTTTGGGAAAGGAAAGCTAATGGGAGTATTAGTGCTATGTGGAAAGAAAGCAAGGCAAACTTGTAGATATGTTCAGTCTAGAGGAACAATTTGTCTTGTACTTGTTCAAATTTTAGAAATCTGGAAAATGTATATATATGATCCAGAATGCACTTTAAAATCACTATTATGTATGAATAGTGATTTTGGATACTATTCACATGAATAGTAATTTCGGATACTATTCATTTTCCTCTTAATTTGACATCCTTAAATATTCAGCTTCCAACTAACCAAAGGATATCAATACTGCTCTAAACTCAATCATACCTCTTGAACAGTTTTTCTGAGTTAGATACTTCGATTCTTTTGTGAAGTGTTGACGCCTAGTGCAACTGGTCTGGTTCACAGACGACTAACATTCACTCGTGGTCTTCATATTATGTCTTTAAGAACACTGCTAAGAATTGTGCAATCATAAAAACTTCATCACTGGAATCTTTTTGCCCTTCAACTGAATCGTCTGTACATCTTATTCTGTCACTGAGGCTTGATCATGTTAATGAACTTCTTTCAGCGACTTGATCCTTGTTGATGCCTGTTCTTCAAATTTCACGATCCCTTTATAGAGTTAATATTATTTATCTTTTATCCTAATTGAGTTATATATGTCTCTATTACATATTACATTACATTATGCTTTACAATCTCCCCCTATTTGATTGTTAGGGTTTAACAAGCAAATTCTTAGAGGATACTCAACTATAACGCCCTAGAAAATATCGTATTTGATATTATTATAATTATTTAATTATTTAATATCAAATGTGGATTATAGGGTGTGAATTTTTTTTAGATAAAATATATGTGATATCGTGTTTACATGTTTATATGGTGATGTATGTGTGACGTGCTAGTTCGTGTAATTTTTAATGAATTTTTATGATTAAAATTTATTTAAATCATGTGTTATTGATCTTCGGAATTTTTTTAAAAATCATTGGAGTATTTAAAAATTCCGAAATCTTTTTTGTTATCCTATTTATAATATTATTTAGTTTTTAAAATTATTGGGTGAATTATTTTGGGTGTTTCAGTATTTTTAAATGATTTTAAGAGTTTTATTGGATTTAAATGATCAAAACTTGTAAAATTCATATTTAATTCATTTTTGATCCTAAAAATATTTTAAAAATATCGGGGTGTTTGTAATTTCATGCTCTTGATTTTAGAATTTTTAAATTTAAATTTTTACCCATTTTCCATGTAAATATGATTTTAGAAATGATTTTTGTGATCTTTATTTTTTTTAGCAAGGTAATTACAAGAAAGCCCTCCTCTCTTATAAATCCCTAAAACCTGTTTCCCCAAATTGAATCAGTCGGGTGAGGGCTTTGTTTTGTTCATGAATCTCTCTCTCTCTCTCTCTCGAAGCTTCCAGCCCTCTCTCTCACACACGAAATCTCACTCGAAAATCACTCTCTCTCCCTCACGAATCTCTCTTCTATAATCTCTCTTTCCCTCCCATGAAACTCTCTCCCATGTTTCAATCCCCTCTTCCCATGTAGTCCCCGTCTTTATGGTGAGTAGTGGCTATATTATTGTGTGTATGGGTATATGTAATTGGGGGCGCGTGTTTATGCCCTGTGTGTGGTCCTTGTGCTGTTGCGTTTGAATGGTTGAGTCTTTGTGTAGTTCGTATCTATACAGTGTGTTTGTATGACCAAAATATTGATTCGAATTTGGGGTTTCTTCGATTGTTTTGGCTGGACTGTGTTTGTAGAGTTGACTGTTTATTAATGTTGGGTTTTGCTGATTTATCTCGTGAAGTAAACTGTTAAAATGCCCGTATGATTATTTCGTGCGAAGTTTTGGGTCGGAAACCCAATTCGGGTACCCTCAAAATTTTGCCCCATCGACAGTGATTTTATTTGAGTCGATGGAAAAGGCGATGATGTATACCTGAGCCGAAATTAATTTTATAAATTTTACGATGTTATTTGTTTCATGTTTTAAATTCTGAAAAATTTATATTCGGTTAGTATGATTAGTTTAATATGAGAATTGTTCGGTTATAATTGGACTGGTTTTTACTTGTTGGTTGTAAATCATAAATTAAGTTGTGATTGTTGCTTGTTTTGGTGTCGGCTGTGTCCGACTGGCAATATACCCGTACAAAGGGGATGCTGCCCGAATTTTCTAAAAATTATTAACTTTCTAAAAGTAGTATTTACATGTTTATCAGATTATTGGAATTATGAGTTGAGTTGTACTGTCAGTGGATAAAAAGGATGAATTGTATGTTGTACTTAGAAGTATAAATGATTTATTAGATGTTAATTGAGGATTTATAGTTTGATTTACAAAAATGAATGTAGTATGTGTACTCGGATGTAATTATGAGACTTTATGATACCAGTGGTGTACTTAGATTATGACTATATAGTATATTGTGAATTGTAAGAAAAGGATGGAATTGAGGTTGATTGTACGATTTCTCAATTATTATTTGAGTCGGTAGTATTATAGCAGGTTATGTGATATTTTAGAGGAGGTGCTGTCCAAATTTTATTACAATTATTTTATAATCCTTATAGTATTTTGACAAAGATGTTTGGTGTGCAAGTGTTATATGTGTGTTATGAGATATAAATGTAAGTTAATAATAAGTGCTAAGTGCCTACGTAGTATATATGGTTATACTATACTTTTTAAGAATATGATTGTTAAGTGCCAATATGTGCTATGTGAATTATTTGGTTTAGGTGATTATACTAGAAGTATTTTATATGTGTAGTTTTATATATATATATATATATATATATATATATGTATATATGTATATATGTATATATATATATATATATATATATATATATATATATTATACATGTTATTATGTTTACATGAATTAGGGAACGTTTGGGTAGTTTAGAAGTAACAGTGAGATTTTGGTTGGCTCTGTACTGAAGTAGTACTCTTTACCTTGGTATAGGTACGAGTAGGAGGCCCGACTAGGAGCCAATGTACATAAGGATGGAATTTTGAGAAACGAGATAATTAACGGAGTTGCTGAATATAATAGCAGAGTGACTGACAAAGTATAGAGGAAAGAGAGAGGTTTGATCGAGTAGAGGCCAGCGAATAAGAAGTAGAGACTGATGTAAAGTGAGTAAAGGATTGAGATGTTGGAATTGGAAACTGCTTGTGTTGAGGCAAGAATATTATCCCTCACTTATCGTTCAAGTGATGTGAAACTGTTTCTGTTATTCATATATATATATCCTCTATCGAATCCATTCTTGCAAGTACTTGTACTCTTCATATATATTTTGAATGATGTGAATTTGTCTCTATTATTTATAAGATTTTCTTCCGAATCATTTTTGCTAGGGTCTACATTCCTTTCTTTTGTTCTAATGACTCGAACCTAGTATTTAAATCCAGATTCCTTGAATTGCTTATGAATTGTTGTTCCAATTCTTATACCTCACTGTTATTCTTTTTTAAATTATTGTTGAACCATTTTATACCTTATTGTTTATCCCTTTTAAATTTCAATTGAAACACACGTACCTTATTATTTACCCTATTTCCTGTTGAGCTATAACCCTTGACCTATAATTTATTCCTTGCTTTATCTTAGCCTTTTTCCTTATGTTTATTCCAATAAACCATATCAGTGAAACCAGATTCATAACCCTTGAATTAAATTCCAGATCCCTAACACTTATTTTGTTCTTTATTAACTAATGACTCTTCATTGATTTATGACCAGTGCAGTAACCCAACTCCTCAATCGAATTTCAGATTACTGTATTCCCTGATTTTCTTATAAATTGTTGTTAAATTCTAGAATCTTAACAGTTGCTCGTTTCTTAATTGATTAACGTTTCCTTGTTGATATATGATTCAATTTTTGCTGAACCATGCCATGTTTAGTTCAATCTTATTGCTTTGCTGTTTATGATTCATTATATCAATTGCTTCCCTGACCCTCAGTCTTTTATAATTGCAAATGAAAATGGATTAATTAATTAAAGACATTTTTAAAATTCCTTATACTGGGCTGATCTGTTATCAGTGAGTATAAAGGACTTAAAAGTGAAATGCTTTAAATCATTAATAATAAATTTGTTTATAAATTGGAAAAGCGTAAGAGGCTAGGGTGGTCCTAGTCCAGCACTTTTATATAGCGTAAGAGGCTAGGGTGGTCCTCGTCCAGCATTAAAGGCCAATTTGTTGCCTAATTGGGAACCCAATTTCAAAGGAATGGGGACTTTACGTGGCTGATCACCCGTATTGTCCGTAATCAGGAGAATAGTAAAAATCAACTTAAATGTTTTTAAAAAGTTTTATGAAAAGTATGTTTCAAAGATGAAAGGGTTTTAAAGAACTGAATGTTTTGACGAGATTTATATGTTTATAGGTAAATTGTCATTAATTTAGAAATTGTGGATATTAGAGTTAGTTGTTTTCTACTTGATAAAATTTGGAACTCAGTAAAATAATGGGATCAAGGATGGATAGAAGTTTCTCAGTTATTCCCTTCACGAGTAACAGTGTACGTTGAAAGTGGAGTAAGAATGATTGGGGAATTTCTTGATATTCTTTTTCTCAAAGTTTTACCTGAGGCAGTATAGTTGAAGAAAATGGGAAAGTTTTACTCTATGATTGAAACTTAATGATCTTTTGAGATAAAGTATTCATTGATATTGTTCACCAATGAATTATCGTAATAACGCTGTTTCACTAGATTATTAACTTGCTGAGCGTTCTTTGGCTCACTCTTGCTTTGTTTTACCTAACCCCTTGCAGTTAGGTTTAATGAGGATCTACTACATTTATCCCTGCGAATGAGAGCGATGAGGCATTCTATACAGATAGATTTCGGAGCTAGAGCGGGTAAGCAAAAATTGGGATTGAGCTGCGAATTAGATGGTATAGTAATTTGTATTAGAGCAGAGATAGAAGTTGTACTAATTTGTATTAATTAGATTCTTGTTTCATACCATAACCTGGAATCGGTCCTCAGTGGGGACTCATTTGTGTATTAAGTTTTGTTTGTAATTGTTAATTGGAATTTGGTTTGGGTTGAAATACAGGTGTATAGTCCGATTTACGAACACTTCATGCCGAATTTTTTTTTTCTAAAATTCCCCTAGATCAAAGTCCATTTTATTATAAAAAGTATATTTTCAGTATTGGGAAGTCAGGGCGTTACAGGTTGGTATCAGAGCGACAGGTTATGGTCACTGAAACAAGTTAGGATGATTAAGTATATGTATTTAAGTGGGACGTTAGACAGAACGATTTAGGATAAGATTCGCCTTAAGTTATTAGGACAACGGTTGCGATGTTAGTTAGTATTTCGACATATCGTGCGAGCAGAAATTCGATTCATCCGGTGACTTAATTTAGGACGAGGCAGATAATTTGGAGCAGCATACGCTAAATAGATGACCGGAGCTGTCAGCTAGGAAGACGCTACGTGCAGACCTTCGTGTGCCTTCTAGAGTTTCTTTTGCGACTTCAATTACCCCGCGAGCGATCTAGAAAGTACGAAAGGATTGTAAACAAGATATGCAATGCGATTACTAGCATGGGTTGGAGGAATGGCGTGGTTATTCATTACTAGTCGTGATTTCATTTAATTTATTGATTAAGGAGATTTAACCTTTCTTTCTGTTCCTTCTTATTTTGATAATACCCCCTCACCTTTGATAATCAACTATACTTCAATTGATGACAAAATTTTTCAGATTTATTTAAATACATTCCTATTTTTCAGAGATACCTCTATTTTCCAGGGGATCACTTGATTTAACATGATGCATATAAATTATTGATACCCTTGAATTCTTTCTAATTTTCCCGAATAATTTCTATTCCTTATTCAACATCGTGTAGCTATAAACTTTTTGAAACTTTTGAATTCTTTTTGTTTCTCTTTGCATACTTAACCTTATTCATTCTGACTGGGATGAACAACCCTATGTATATAGGGGATTCAGGGACATCTTATCTATGTGATAGAAGACTAGTGGGACGCCACTGATTGTGTTTGTCATTAAAGTACAGAAGGCTGGCCCCCTTCTTGTGCTATGGTGGACCTAAGTGACAAATGCAACCTGAAATTAGTTCAATGATTATATTGATCTCTCAGTTAAATTCTTTTATAAAAATTTTATCAAACAAAACTCGTCTTGTACTCATACATGTTAATACCTGCCTATTCTATTGATCCCTTTTGTTATAAACCCTTGCGATTTCTAAAAGTTATCAATGATTGGGAGTAGGAAAGACGGAGATGATGAAATTTTGAGTGGTGTAAGCTACATTGACGTTGAATGAAAAAAATTGGATGAGCAGGTTTGAGAATTGAGGTTAAAGCAAGTATGGACAAGGAGCAGATAACAAGGACACGAGATTATTAATTTTGTTAAGGTCGAAAATCGAATAATTAAGGATATAGTTAGTATGTGATAGTTATGCTAAAGAAAGATTGTTGAAGAACATTTGTTTATTGCATATTTCACTTTGGATATGGAAACAGGAATATTATGAGATTTTAAATGATTCGAGACCAATTGTCGAGTATGAATTTTAGAACTGGGATGGGATAATTTGAGCGAAGCAGAGTAAAGCTAGATGGGAAGTAAAGTGATTGTGTGGGAGTTAATGACTTATGCGAATATGGTTCAGAGGATCATGAATATTAAGAGTAAGAGTGAACTGACCCAGATGGAACGAGATGGTAAGAAGGGAAGGTAGAGAATCAGGAAACTTACAGGAATTGTGTTAGCCGAGGATGTGAGATTTAATTGGAAAGGAATGTAAGAACTAGGATATTTGAAAACCAGGATAAGGAGGCAAGATAACTATCTACAGGATATGAATTACTGAGACCAGCAGGACCACCATTATTGGAAGGTAAGATTTCGAGAAGAAGTATACTACAATTATACGAGGATAAATATGGAAAGCTGTAAGTGTAAGCGAAAGGAACAATGTTGGGAGAAGTGACAGAATTAAAAACTAGAAGTTAGGTATGATTATAAATGATGATATTAAAAATACAAATATGATGGTAGTTAAAAGAATTAGGTATGAGCTAGGATTGGTTTGTTTAGTTGAATATAAAATACAGGTGAAGGGTAAGGGCAATGAGGCGAAATTATGATCAAGAGATATGTAAGTTGTATTGTGAAGTCGGAAGCTGACAAAGGAGTCTTAACTATCGTGAAGACTAAGAGGTTATTCTGACAAGATTTATGATTATCTTATACATGTGAGAGATACTAATAAGTAGACGATTAGGTTGGAGCAAATCCCCGTGTTTAAACTTTTGGATGTATATAGGGATGAATTACTAAGATTTTCACTAGATGGAGATATAAATTCGGTTAGTCATTTACTATCAAGTATGTAATGAGTTTCAAGGATTCAAGATCGGAAGTCATCTTAAGAAATTTAAGAATATAAGAAGAACATGCGTAGGATTTCTAAGTACGAGTTTTGGACTTGAAAGAACTATAATTTTTAGGATATGATGAAAGGATCGAAATGAATGCCGTGACGACAAAGTAGTAATGAATCGGGAAAGGCCTAAGACACTAGCGGAGATCGAAAACTTTGAAGGACCATCTAGGAATTATCGAAGGTTGTCAAAGATATTACCAAGATAGCTACAATAGTAGACAAGCCTACCAATCAGTAAACGAAGGGATAAAAGTGGACAAAGCTTTCAGGAGTTAAGGAAGAGATTGAAAACCATCCCAGTGTTAGTGCAACCGGACGAACAAGGAATGATTGAAAATACCCCGGGAATAGTTTGAATTGCTAATAAGATATATATGTTTTAAAGTAAATGGTGCCTCAGTAAAACAATGGGATTAAGGATAGATAGAAGTTTCCTAATTATTCCCTCCTCAAGTAACATTGTACGTTGAAAGGGGAGTAAGAATGATTAGGGGATTTCTTGATATTCTTTTTCTCAAAGTTTCTCAAAGTTTCTTGATTAGGAGCGTGGTTGAGTCTTTGTGTTGTTCGTATCTATACAGTGTGTTTGTATGACCGAAATATTTATTCGAATTTGGGGTTTCTTCGATTGTTTTGGCTGGACTGTGTTTGTAGAGTTGACTGTTTATTAATGTTGGGTTTTGCTGATATATCTCGTGAAGTAAACTGTTAAAATGCCCGTATGATTATTTCGTGCGAAGTTTTGGGTCGGAAACCCAATTCGGGTACCCTCAAAATTTTGCCCTATCGACAGTGATTTTATTTGAGTCAATGGAAAAGGCGATGATGTATACCTGAGCCGAAATTAATTTTATAAATTTTACGATGTTATTTGTTTCATGTTTTAAATTCCGAAAAATTTATATTCGGTTAGTATGATTAGTTTAATATGAGAATTGTTCGGTTATAATTGGACTGGTTATTACTTGTTGGTTGTAAATCATAAATTAAGTTGTGATTGTTGCTTGTTTTGGTGTCGGTTGTGTCCGACTGGCAATATACCCATACAAAGGGGATGCTGCACGAATTTTCTAAAAATTATTAACTTTCTAAAAATAGTATTTACATGTTTATCAGATAATTGGAATTATGAGTGGAGTTGTACTGTCAGTGGATAAAAAGGATGAATTGTATGTTGTACTTAGAAGTATAAATGATTTATTAGATGTTAATTGAGGATTTATAGTTTGATTTACAAAAATGAATGTAGTATGTGTACTCGGATGTAATTATGAGACTTTATGATACCAGTGGTGTACTTAGATTATGACTGTGTAGTATATTGTGAATTGTAAGAAAAAGATGGAATTGAGGTTGATTGTACGATTTCTCAATTATTATTTGAGTCGGTAGTATTACAGCAGGTTATGTGATATTTTAGAGGAGGTGCTGTCCAAATTTTATTAGAATTATTTTATAATCCTTATAGTATTTTGACAAAGATGTTTGGTGTGCAAGTGTTATATTTGTGTTAAGAGATATAAATGTAAGTTAATAATAAGTGCTAAGTGCCTACGTGGTTTATATGGTTATACTATACTTTTTAAGAATATGATTGTTAAGTGCCAATATGTGCTATGTGAATTATTTGGTTTAGCTGATTATACTAGAAGTATTTTATATGTGTAGTTTATATATATATATATATATATATATATATATATATATATATATATATATATATATATATATATATATATATATATATATATATATATTATACATGTTATTATGTTTATACGAACTAGGGAACGTTTGGGTAGTTTAGAAGTAACAGTGAGATTTTGGTTGGCCCTGTACTGAAGTAGTACTCTTTACCTTGGTATAGGTACGAGCAGGAGGCCCGGCTAGGAGCCGGCTAGGAGCCAGTGTACATAAGGATGGAATTTTGAGAAACGAGATAATTAACGGAGTTGCTGAATATAAGAGCAGAGTGACTGACAAAGTATAGAGGAAAGAGGGAGGTTTGATCGAGTAGAGGCCAGCGAATAAGAAGTAGAGACTGATGTAAAGTGAGTAAAGGATTGAGATGTTGGAATTGGAAACTGCTTGTGTTGAGGCAAGTATATTATCCCTCACTTATCGTTCAAGTGATGTGAAACTGTTTCTGTTATTTATATATATATCCTCTTTCGAATCCTTTCTTGCAAGTACTTATACTCTTCATATTTATTTTGAATGATGTGAATCTGTCTATATTATTTATAAGATTTTCTTCCGAATCATTTTTGCTTGGGTCTACATTCCTTTCTTTTGTTCTAATGACTCGAACCTTGTATTTAAATCCAGATTCCTTGAATTGCTTATGAGTTGTTGTTCCAATTCTTATACCTCACTGTTATTCTTTTTTAAATTATTGTTGAACCATTTTATACCTTATTGTTTATCCCTTTTAAATTTCAATTGAAACACACGTACCTTATTATTTACCCTATTTCCTGTTGAGCTATAACCCTTGACCTATAATTTATTCCTTGCTTTATCTTAGCTTTTTTCCTTATGTTTATTCCTATAAACCATATCAGTGAAACCAGATTCATAACCCTTGAATTAAATTCCAGAACCCTAACACTTATTTTGTTCTTTATTAACTAATGACTCTTCATTGATTTATGACCAGTGCAGTAACCCAATTTCTCAATCGAATTTCAGATTCCCGTATTCCCTGATTTTCTTATAAATTGTTGTTAAATTCTAGAATCTTAACAGTTGCTCGTTTCTTAATTGATTAACGTTTCCTTGTTGATATATGATTCAATTTTTGCTGAACCATGCCATGTTTAGTTCAATCTTATTGCTTTGCTGTTTATGATTCCTTATATCAATTACTTCCCAGACCCTCAGTCTTTTATAATTGCAAATGAAAATGGATTAATTAATTAAAGATATTTTTAAAATTCCTTATACTGGGCTGATCTGTTATCAGTGAGTATAAAGTACTTAAAAGTGAAATGTTTTAAATCATTAATAATAAATTTGTTTATAAATTGGAAAAGGGTAAGAGGCTAGGGTGGTCCTAGTCCAGCACTTTTATATAGCGTAAGAGGCTAGGGTGGTCCTAGTCCAGCATTAAAGGCCAATGTGTTGCCTAATTGGGAACCCAATTTCAAAGGAATGGGGACTTTACGTGGCTGATCACCCGTATTGTCCGTAATCAGGAGAATAATAAAAATCAACTTAAATGTTTTTAAAAAGTTTTATGAAAAGTATGTTTCAAAGATGAAAGGGTTTTAAGGAACGGAATGTTTTGACAAGATTTATATGTTTCAAGATAAATTGTCGTTAATTTAGAAATTGTGGATATTAGAGTTAGTTGTTTTCTACTTGATAAAATTTGGAACTCAGTAAAATAATGGGATCAAGGATGGATAGAAGTTTCTCAGTTATTCCCTATATTAAAATAAGGATATATACATTTTCCAGATTTATAAAATTTGAACAAGTACAAGACAAATTGTTCCTCTAGACTGAACATATCTTCAAGTTTGCCTTGCTTTCTTTCCACATAGCACTAATACTCCCATTAGCTTTTCCTTTCCCAAAATAAAGTTAATTCTGTGTCAACAACCTTTTCTTTCCCTTACTCCTAGTAGATTTTTCTTGATCATCCAACTTCTCCCCCTCAGTTGGGTTATCCTCCAGAGTAGTAGGATGTGGAGTTGGTAAATTTGACGAAGATGGCTTTACCAAGGAGTTGATTGCATCATTAAACTGGGTTGCCATGGTATTCAATTGAACCTCGAATACATCATGTTGAATAAGTTGCAAATTTTTTATTTCTGCAATGGACTTACAGATATTTGGCAACTCTTTCTCCATTGTTTGGACCGTGTAAGGAGTCTGTTGTATTCCTTTTTGGTTACAGGTGCATGTGGTTGAGTAGGTTGCTCACTCGTACGTTCTGTAGGTGTTTCACTCAACACTCTATATTCACTCGGTTTAGTGGTTTGGGTTACACTTACATGTTCTGTTTGTGTTTCCCTTAACTCTCTTCCAGAGTTCCACCGAGATGTGTACCTGCAAATGAAATCATCCTAGCCCCTTTTTCAGAGGTCATAGATGGTGCAATGAAAGTTCGTGAGCTTCCGTCCTCGCGTGAAGCGAGTTGCCGACAACTGGTAAAGAGTGGTAAATCTCGAAAGAGATCCAGCGATTTTCCCTCTGGGAGGTTAAACTTGAATCGATTAAATGGCCCAAAACCCAAGTTTCGCTCGTATGTCTGTGAAGACACTTTGTTCATAAAAGAACCACCTACCGATGGATCTTTCCGTAAAATGGAAGATTCACCATCAGTTATTGAGGTAGGTAATTCCACCTCGGATGCCTGTGAAGGCATTTGATCTTTAGAAAGATCATCAACCACTCTTATGTTCCGTGAAATGGAACTCAAGATAGTTACTCCCTTCAATTCAACCTCATTTACATTTTCACTCATTGGATAAGGAAGAATTGTTTCACTAACAGTTGTCGTTACCTCAGGTTCATTGGGTTTACTCCGTTTAGAATGAGGTAGAGCGGCTGATGTAACTAACTCCTTATGTGGTGCTGTTGAGGCACTATCTCCCTCAAAAGTGTTGATGGATGGTTGTTTAAGTGACAATTGAGGCGTAGGAGTTTGTTGTGTTTGTGTTTGTAGAATGGGCTTTTCGACCTGTGTTAGAGTCGGTGGGATTTCCTGCTCTTGGTCGGGTAAGATGGCCACTAGGGGCTGTAGAAACTGTATTTCCAGTGACACAGCAGGGAATACAGAGGTTGGAATAGCAGAGATTGAAATATTACCTTGTCGTATACCTGCTCTCACTGGTCTTGGTAACAACGGAAGTGGGACAGTCTTTAGATATTCAGTTAGGACTGTAGGCACATCCGTATATTTCTTTTTGCTTATGTAATTAATTACATTCGTCTTCATGGAAGAACATTCCACCTTTTGACCATTTTCCAAGCGTGCCCTATCTTCATCATTCAAAAATTCATTTAATATTAGCTGTAGAAACCTTGGATATAGACATTTGACATTTTGAGTCTGAACATCTCTTCTTCCCAAGTGTTTCATTTTTAAAATGATTTGACCAAGCACTATTTTTCCAAAATTAATCCTCAAATTATTGGCGACCGCATACCCTATTTTTTGAATAAATTCAGGTATTCGATCTTGATTTGTTCTATCTGAGGAAAAAACATGGTTAAGAGTGTGAAAGAAGAAATTCCAGTATTGGGTTAGAAACGTTCTAGATAGATTACCAGTATTGAAATTGCCATCTTGGTACCTTATAAAACGAAAGAACATTTCAATCTGTTCAGGTGTAGGATCAGAAACAAGATTTTCCTTAGGAAAATGAAGAATTCGATTAACATCTCGTTCAGTGACCCTAATCGACCTACCAAATAGTCGATATGTGAATGCACACCCGTCCTGTCCAGAAGTGTTAACCGCACTGCAATATAGTTCACGTAATGCATCATGGTTAAGCTGAACTAGTGTAACTAAAGCATAGCGAATTAATGAATGTTCATTTATAAATTGTGTCCAAGCCCGAAATTGCTCATCCAGAATGGTTTCGATTTACTGAATGGAAATAGGATTAACTTTAGCAATTAAAAAGCTTCCTTGCAATGCCATTTTCAAAACTTTGAGGAAATTCAAAAAAAAGGGTTAGCTTTTATGAAGGATGATGTATAAAGCAAGAATATGAAATCCGATCTAAAAACCAGCAGCTAGATTGAGAGATCTTTCCGATCAAAGCTCAAAATATTCAGCAATTGTGTGTATATGCTCTGTATATCTGAAAAATGATGATGTTAAACACAAACAAAAACTCATCATTTATAAGGTTTCAAGGATTAGTGGGTTAGGTGTGATAGTGACAGGTTATGTTGAATTTTGATTGTGAGAAACTCCCCCTGAGTGTATGGCTCTCGAGATTGATGGAGTTCTTGCAGATTCATCAACAGATGCTTCTCTTTGATTTTCTACAGATGCTTCAACTTGATTTCCAACTGATGGTGTAAGTTGCTCTTCAACAAGTGGTTCATTCGGCACTTCAACTGATGATCCTTGTCTGTTTCTCACACCATTTGATCTCCATTCTTCATCATCATCTTCACTTTCTTCACCACTTCTCTCATTCTCAAATGAGAGAGACTCATGAAAACCTTCATCTACTAGACCAAATATTTTCTTGTCATCAAAGACAACATGTATGGACTCCATTACAATGTTTAATCTTAGGTTGTAGACTCTGTAGGATTTTCCAGCTGAGTATCCAACAAAGATAGCTTCATCTGCCTTTGAATCAAATTTTCCAAGATGCTCACCATGATTTTTCAGTACAAAGCATTTGCATCCAAAGACATGCAGAAAGTTGATTGTTGGTTTCTTGCCTTTGAAAAGTTGATAAGGTGTCATGCCTTTTGCTTGATTGACCAAAGAAATATTCTGAGTGTAGCATGCAGTGTTTATAGCTTCTGCCCAGAAGTATGTTGGTAGCTTAGATTCTTCAGGCATTGTTCTTGTAGCTTCAATTAGAGTTCTGTTCTTTCTTTCCACTACACCATTTTGTTGAGGAGTTCTTGGTGCAGAGAATTCTTGGACAATTCCTTCTTCTTTACAAAACTCTCTTATTATAGAATTCTTGAACTCAGTTCCGTTGTCACTTCTAATTCTCCTTACTTTGAGTAGAGGATTGTTGTTGACTATCTTGATGTGATTTATAATGACTTCACCCGCCTTATCCTTAGAGTGTAGAAAGAATGTCCAAGAGAATTTTGAGAAATCATCAATAATCACAAGACAATATTTCTTCTTTGAGATTGACAACACATTGACTGATCCAAAGAGATCCATGTGAAGTAATTTCAAGGGTTGATCAATTGATGACATTGACTTTGATTTTAAAGAGGCCTTCTTCTGCTTCCCTTTTTGGCATGCATCACACAATCCATCCTTGGAGTAATCCAATTTTGGAATACCTCTAACCAAATCCTTATTTACCAACTCATTCATTGCTTTAAAACTCAAGTGTGACAGTCTTTTATGCCAAATCCAACTTTCATCTACACTTGCCTTGCTGAGAAGACATGTAGTCATGTTTGCATTTCTTGAATTGAAGTCAGCAATGTACACATTTCCTCTTCTATCTCTTGTCAACACTACCTTGTTGTCACTTTTCTTGAAAATGACACAAGCTTCAGATGTGAACCAGACATTCTGGCCTTTATCACACAGTTGACTGACACTTAGCAAGTTATGCTTAAGTCCATCAACCAGTGTTACTTCTTCAATGACAACATTCCCTTATGAAATCATGCCATATCCTCTAGTATATCCTTTGCTGTTGTCTCCAAAGGTAATGCTAGGGCCAGCTCTCTCCTCAAGCTTAGTGAGTAGGGTAGAAACTCTAGTCATATGCCTAGAACAACCACTGTCCAGATACCAAAGATTCTTTCTGTTTCCCTGGTTGCTTGCTGAACTAGCCTCTTCATCAGTTTCGTTTGCCATTAGTGCAAGGTTGACAAACTCCTCTTCTGCATCTGAGTCTCCTCCAACTGCCTAATAATCATCTCTAGATACAAATGCTCTTTCCTTTTGCTTGAGAAGATCAAAGTATTTCTTTTTGTAATCAACAGTCTCGAACTGTTTCTTCTCTTTCCCAGCTTTGGATTTTCTGCATTCATTGGAAAAGTGACCTGCAATTCCACAACTATAGCATTTGATCTTTGATCTTTCAACCACATCCTTGTTCGGTTGATAGCTTTTCTTGAATTGCCCGGCTCCTGCTGGATTCTTCTTGAATCTTAGCTTCGAAAATCTCTTTGACAGAAATGCCAAATACTCATCTAGATCTTCAGCTTCATCCTTACTTAATGCATCAGGTTCTTCAATCATCTTGCTTTTATCTTTGCTAGTTGCAGCTCCACCTTCACAAGTTCTTTGACTTGGTGTGGCTTCCACACTCTTCATTCTTCCACCACCTTGGATTGTTGGATTGTTGGCCATCAAGGCTATAGCTCCACTCTTCTTCTGGCTCTTTTCTACTTCCTCATCTTGCTGCATTTCAAGCTCATATGTTTTTAGGATGCCATACAGTCTCTCAAGTGTAAAACTTTTGTAGTCTTGGGATTTTCTCAACGAGACTGTTACTGGCTTCCATTCCTTAGGAAGAGATCTCAGAAATTTTAAGTTGGAATCTTTGACTTCATATGTTCTCCTATACAACTTCAGGCCATTCAGTAGTTTCTGAAATCTACTGAATATATCTGTTAAATTTTCACCAGAATTATGGTGGAAGTGTTCATACTGTTGTATTAGGAGTTGCATCTTGTTCTCTCTGAGCTGCTCAGTTCCTTCACAGATGGTTTGGATAATGTCCCACACTTGCTTAGCAGTGGTGCAGTTAATGACATTATCAAACATATCTTGATCGATTCCATTGAACAAAATGTTCATGGTCTTCCTATCTTTGTGAATCTCCTCCAAGTCTTCATCTGTGTACTCAGCTAGATTCTTTGGAATAGGCCTTCCAGCAGCTACAATGCCAGCATCTTGACTAATCCCAGAGTTGGCCTTCATTGGAACACGAGGTCCTTTCTCTATGCAATCTACATAGCCTTCGTCGATGGCTGAGAGATGAAGGTGCATTTTTACTTTCCAGTGAAAGTAATTATCTTTGTCAAGCATTGGAATCTTCACACCTATATCCTTCCTTCCCATGGTTTTGATCTTTAGACTTCTTGTATGCTAGAAGTTTGCTCTGATACCAATTGTTAGGTACCAAAGTATCGTAGAAGGGGGGTTGAATACGATACTACCAAAAAAAATAATTCCGAGAATATATCTTTATTGATAATAAACTCGAAGGGGTGTTACAACTTCTAATCCAATGGATTAGCTTCAAAACCTGAACACTCCTAAGGATAGTTTAGGCACGAGGACCTTCTACCCGACACTTCCTGAAAGCGGGCTAAGCTGACTTTCCTACTAGATGGACTGTCTAGCAGCTTACACTCCTAAGGATAGTTTAGGCACGAGGACCTTCTACCCGACACTTCCTGAAAGCGGGCTAAACCGGCTTTCCTACTAGATGGACTGTCTAGCAGCTTACACTGAGAAGATATAAGAGAGAGAAGAGAGAGTTGTGTGTTGAGGTGTGTTTTGAAATGAAATACAACAGGCCTATTTATAGGTTTTAGAAAGTTACTATTTGATACTATTCCAACAACCCCCAAATAGTAACCGATCACTATTCCAACAACCCCCAAATAGTAATCGGGCACTATTTCACCAACCCCAAATAGTAACCGTTGGTTACTATTCATGTGAATTGTACTATTTATATGAATAGTGATTTCGGATACTATTCACATGAATAGTAATTTCGGTTACTATTCATTTTCCTCTTAATTTGACATCCTTAAATATTCAGCTTCCAACTAACCAGAGGATATCAATACTGCTCTAATCTCAATCATACCTCTTGAACAGTTTTTCTGAGTTAGATACTTCGATTCTTTTGTGAAGTGTTGACGCCTAGTGCAACTGGTCTGGTTCACATACGACTAACATTCACCCGTGGTCTTCATATCATGTCTTTAAGAACACTGCTAAGAATTGTGCAATCATAAAAACTTTATCACTGGAATCTTTTGGCCCTTCAACTGAATCGTCTGTACATCTTATTTTGTCACTGAGGCTTAATCATGTTAATGAACTTTTTTCAGCGACTTGATCCTTGTTGATGCCCGTTCTTCAAATTTCACGATCCCTGTATAATGTTAATATTATTTATCTTTTATCCTAGTTGAGTTATATATGTCTCTATTACATATTACATTACATTATGCTTTACAAGAAGATTGTATTAGAACTAAATTTTATTTATTTATTTAATAATATTAAAAAAGGTTCATATTTATTATTTAGGTTCTATCTCGAAATCTATAAATCAGATTTGGATGATTTTACAGTCCACGCAAAACTCATAAAATTATCTTTAATTTTGTGATGATTTAACAATTATTATCCAAATGAAAACATTCAGAATCTCAGGAGAAAATATAATTACGAATTTTTACATTCATCATATTCAGTGTAGAATTGATAATCTTATTCCATATAGAAAACCTAATTATATATGATTTAAATCATTGATAAGTTTTTTTTCGTATTTCAATATAAATACACTTTTTAGTTTACATGTTAAAATATAAAATAATTTTTTTGCTAGATCCAACATTTTCATCTATTTATTTTAAAATCTAACTGTTCTTATTTAATTTATCGTATTGAGGACCAGACTACCAACTACCGAAGTTTTGGACAAAATCCCTCTTACTCTTATTGTTAAAACTGTATTTGATTGTTAGTACAATTATCTTCAAATAATAAGAGGGTTATTTTGATAATCAAAATGAAATAGAAGTAGATTTTGTTAAATAGAATAGAATTTTCAATGAAAATAATCGTCAATTTCATCTCTCTTTTGTTTCTCAGTAGTTTTAATAGGAGAAAAATTATTAAATAATTACTAAATTAAAAAATTATATTGTTAATTTCACGCAGTCTATAAAATTTTTCAAATAAAATTTTAAAAATTCAAGATAAAACACATAATAAATTGAACATGTAAAATCCTATATTGATCATTTTCATAATAACAATTTGATATGTAAACTAATAATAAAAAAATACTATAATAAATTTTAGAAAAAGAGTAGTACATTCATGGGTTATGTTGACGGAGGAATTTGGGAACAACAAAATTCGAGGTACGTCGCCGGAAACAAGATCTTAAACGGTGGTTTTTCTCCGAAAAAAGTGGTGGCGTGTGGTGGCTGTAGATAATTGATGGCTGAGATTGATAGGGTTAGTGGCGGCTATTTCAGAGCTCTCGACTTCCAACCCCTCAATCGGCCTACGTACCCCGGTATTTATAGGGGATCAAGCCAGACGTAGTTCTTGGAGAACAAGAAACCCAAATGGGCTTGGATAACGGACCAGCTTCCGGAATGTTCTACTATGAGGCCTAACCACAAAGGCCCAAGGCTCATCCAAGATCTCAAGACTTCACGGATAAGGAAACTTCCCCCGTCGAGGACTAGTCCTATCCGTTACCAGCTATTTCTTGATTTCAAGGATGCAGGTATAGCCGTGGTTTACCCCAAGTGCAAAACGCATCCCTGTCCCCCGAATGAGAAGCACCCACCAGATAGCAGGATAGGTGATCCAGAGCTTTTGGGTGCAAAGTGCAGGATTACTCCAAAGTTCCCCAATGAGAGCGCGCCCATTGGCTACAGGAACAGAGCTCCCAAAGCACACACCAGAAAGTCCCCATCTTTCCACCTTAGGGCGCACGGATGCCTCCCTTAGCGTCTAAGAAGGGTCCTTATATCCAGGCAAACCTCTGGAGGCCTTCTGCGACGGACATCCCCCTCCTGAGATACGACAGGAGGGAATTCTTCAACTTCTAGTATTCCAGCTTGAGTAGAATCCCACCTAAATAGAATCCTAACTTAAATAGTATCATAAGAGAGATTTCTTCAATGTCTTCTTAGAAAACCACCTTGAACACATTTATCCCCATATTTCACATTTAGGGCGCGCCCTAACTATAAGGAAAGCCAGGGCGCGGCCTAATTCCTCTAACTTGAGTCAAAACCCTAATTTAGTCTATAATTCCCCCAAATTGAACCCACATTTGGCCCGAATCCATCTCGAAAATACCCGAACCGAATTTTGGCTATAACAGGTTATAAGCTACTTAATTACGTACGTATATAGCTAATAAAACTTTGGCGTTGGCTAGTGACATAAAAAAAATAAAAAAAATAATATAATAAATTTTAGAAAAAGAGGAGTGCATTCATGGGTTATAACTTATAAGCTAGTTTGAGCATCTCCATGATACTCTTAAATTATCTCTTAGCTTGAGATTTGAGGAGAAAGATGAAATTTTTTGTTCCAAGAGACTCATAGTAACTCTTAAATTCACTAAAATTCTCTTCTCTCTCCTCAATTTTAAGAGCTACTAACAACTCTTAACTAATATTATATTATTAATTTTAAAGACAACATTCTCTCTCTATCTACTTCCTTTTGTACTTTTATGGATGTAGCTTATTTTTAATAATATAAAACAAAATAAGGAGTGAAAATAAGAAGCATTGTTGGAGATAAAAAACATTAAATCACTAAGAGCAATTATTTTATAATATATTTAAGAATGATTTAAGAGACTCTTGGAGATGCTCTTAGAGCATTTCCAAGAGACTCCAACATTTACTCTTTAAAATAATATAAATAAATGGCTCTTAGCAAGTTATTACATTGGTTTATGTGTCAAACTCCAACAATCCTCTTTATATTTGCTCCTTATTTGTAATTTATTCATAAATTAACCCTACTATAACCAAAAGTTATGCAAGAATTGGTGAACTTGTATACTTTATTATTAAAATACAAGTTAAGAGCTACTAGCAGCTCTTAAAAATGAGGAAAAGAGAAGAACGTTTTACTATTTTTAAGAACAAAAATCTCTTGGAGTAACATTTTGTTTTCTTTCCTCATTTTTTGAGTTAAAGAGCTTGAGTACTGTTAGGAATGCTCTCAGTTACGTACGTATAGAGCTAATAAAACTTTGGCGTTGGCTAGTGACATACACAGTCCATCTGGTGTGGTGGCGGGGGTGACAAAATAAATATACTTACAAAATACACACAGATTAAATCACACCACACCAATTAATGGCCAAGAAGAAAGCAACCATGACTCTCAAAGACTTTCACGGCGGCTCCATCCCCTCCGATCTCCCCCTCCCCTCCGCTCCCGGCGCGTAAGTATTCTCTATCAAATTGATTTATTGTTTGTTTGTTGGATCTAAATGTTATGTTAATTAATTAGATCTGTTAATTTCAATTAAACCCTGGTGATCTTTTTTTTTTTTTTTTGTGTTATGATTAGAATTGTGAAGCCTTCAGATCGGGTTGGGTTCGATAGGCCGAATGTGTGGGGGAGAAATGATCATAGGTTAAGGCCGGGCTCTGCGGGTTCGGTTAGGGCTATCGATGATAAAACGCCTTTTAGTGGTCATGTTATGCACATTGGCCGCAATTTCGATGAGGATGAGCGGACTCCGTTGGATGGAGTTTCCCGGAGAGTGGATAGGGAGGAGAGTGTGGGGGTGGAATTAGGGGGGAGTGAGAGGGTTGTTTTGAGTCCGAGTCGGAGTTCGGGGTCGTATGCGGCTAGGTTTGCGGAGGGAGTGGGGAGTGGGAGTGGGAGTAGGGTTGGGGGGTATAGGAATGTGGGTGGGGGGAATCCGTGGGGTGTGAGGAAGGATGAGGTGGTAAGGGATCAGGGCCCGGTTTTTTGGTCGGCGCCGGATGCTGCTACGAAATTGACGCATGCTAGTGCGCTTGAGAAGGTGTCGTCGGGGAGGTGGCGGTCAAATCAAGTGAATGATAATCGGGTTGATGTGGAGGTTATTGATCATTCGGAACCACGGGTTGGGTCCGGTTTTATGGGGTATGGTGTGCAGGATATGAAAGAGTCGCAGGAAGCAATTATGGTGAGGCATGTTGAGCAGAGTTTGATTGCTGATGATGGGGTGCATGCTGGTGGCAAGATGTTAGTTGCTCCACCTATTTACTCAGACGTCAAGGAGAGGAACCATCAAATATATGATGACGGGAATCATATGTCTCGTGATGTTGGAAAATTTGTTAGGTCAGATCCTCCTGAACCATCATCTGAACGACCGAAGTTGAATCTGCTACCGAGGTCCAGACCAATGGATAATGTGGAGACCACTCCAGCTGATTATAAGCAGGTAAAATATTAATTTTACATACTTTTAGATTTTCAGTTGTCTATTCACACATATGCTGTTAATCTCTTTCATACTCTATATGCAGACATATCAAATGCCCAGGGACCCTCATGATCCTCATGGCAATGAAACACATAAAGCATTAAACACCTTAAAGTTAAACTCTGAAAGTGGAAATCGGGTGCAAGATCGTCCAAGACTGAACTTAAAGCCCCGGTTGCAGCCCCTTGATCAGTTGGAAGGGAGCATTGAAGAGAAAAGGTTTGTAATTATTGTGGTAACTTATGTGAAATTGTGTTAGTAGCTTTGCAGATAAAATAATTGACAACAGTATGAGATTGTGTGCTGAAAACCGAATTTATGGTGCTTTGTTTTCCGTCTAGAAACGAATGTATAGTTTGTTTTTAATTTTAGTCAAATCTTGTATAATTTGTAAAACCTACTAATTTAAGCAATTTCCCACTCTACTAATGAATTGTGCAATTTAATTTTTTAATTTTATTAATTTAGCTATTTTCTTGCTCAATGTTTTTACTTTATGGTTTTAGTAAACTTTTTAAAGTTAACCTTTCCTTATTTCGAGAACTTGATTTATGTATGTTTTTCCACATCTTGTAGACTCACGTAAAGGTTAATAACATGATCTGAACTGACTCTGGTTTAACATGGAAGGCTGCCTTTATCTTCTAGTAGGTGATGGACGTAGTGATGTTTTTTACTATTAGCAGTGCACCTGCACCTGATACTGTTATATTTTACTTAGTTAGGGCTGCATTTTAAAAATATTGATAAATTAAATGCAAGGCACGTGTTACTAGTATTAATGTAACGAAGAATTAGTCGGTTGGTAGAGATCTTGCAAGCGTGCTAAGTTTTTCTTAGGTTAGAAATTATAATACAAAAAGTGATATCAGGTTAATGCACCAGTAGTTATGTGTCATTAAGTTGGTATTTGTTTCCCAAACCTAGTTAGGTATCAAATTCAAATGTGCCATTTGAAACCTGTACATAATCTTCCTCTCACGGCATACAGGCAACAAAGTCATTAATTACCTTCCTTATCTACTTCATCTTATTAATTGTAACTGACCTGCATTAAATTGACCATGTTGCAGGAACACGTTGTTCGGCGATGCTCGTCCGAGGGAATTGGTAAGTGCTTGTTCCTGTCCAGAAGATATTATTGTGTAATGTTTTCTTTCATCAAAGAAGAAGTAATAATTAACAAACAAGAAGAATTAACAGAGAACAACATTGTTTTAGAAGATGAATAATTCAAAAGTTGCTACATCTTTTTAATCTACTCGATTCTGGTTGAGATTTGTATACAACTATGTTGCAAGGTTTCCTGGATTTGCAGTTTGATTGTTGAGTTGTTGATTCTGCTCTAGGTTCTCAAGGGGCGAGGTGTTGATAGTGTTGCTGTCGAGCAGGTTCATCTTTCTCATAGGTATGCAACTGGATTTTGTTCGAGTCCAGGATAAACAATCAGAGCAATGGTTAATTGCCTGCTAACTCCCAGTACATGGGTTTTGAAGATAAGTTGACAATTTTTTGTGTATTGTTCTTGCAGGATAGAGCAAGATGTACCAAAAGGTGAAATATTGCCTGTGCGTTACAATGGAAAAGCTGGAAATGTCCCTCTGGATCATAGGATAGTAAAGAATATTGATAGAGATCACCACCGGGATGTTGAGAAGTCAGATTTTCAAAGGAAGAACTGGCGTAGTGAGAATCGAAGAAGCAGCAGGGACCTTGAGAAGCAGCAGTCTGATAGACCTTTATCACCAGAAACTTGGCGAAAGCCTGTTGAGCAGCCAACATCACCTACTGGACTAAGGTATGGGAAAGCAGCTTCTGCAGTGGAGCTTGCCCAAGCCTTCTCAAAATCAGTCTCTGATCCAAAGACAGCAGATAGGTTAGTCCGTGGCCAAATTCCTTTTTCTCGACTGACAGTTCCTCAGTCAAGGCAGTCAAGGCCTCATTCAAATGGTTACTAAATCTCACTGTTGTGTTGGATAGTGATTGGTAGCACGGGGTGGATATTGCACTTATTGAAAGAAATCACAATACATGTGAGAGATCCTTTCTTGATGTTTGTCATTGTGGTTTCCTTTTGTGGATGTTACTCCTTAAAAATGAAGTCCCTTTCGGCCCCAAGATTGGACCCATGAAATAAACATTAGCTTCTGAAACAAAGTTAGTTCTCTGCTGGCAATTACCATAATGCATCCGGCTTTCAAGGAGAGAAACTAAATTGTTATTGCTCATCAGAATTAACTGTTTGTTCAGGATAAAAAGTATGTTTAGACTTTAGATACATCTGTGCGGTTGTAAGATTGAGTAGATATAATACTGTTGTGCTGAAATTTGATCTTGGAAAAATCTGTTGGTTTCTTGAAGGAGTTATCTTAGTATAAGATTTTGGGGAAGTCTACTCACTACTGCAAACGTATGCTATAGAAATACAATATCTCGGTTTTTTTTCTACAATACATGTCCGCGATATGATTTGTTATAGAAATCTTTTGCGACCATCTGCCATTAGTTGGAAGGCTTATAACGTGAATGCATACATATAACCCCGAAGTAATAAAATGGTTCAACCTTTCATGTTTGCGGATTGAATGTCTAAACCAATGTTTGTGGATTGAATGGCAAAACCATAACATGGTTTAGAAAAAAGTCTACCCAACTCTTCCTCTTTGAGAGTGGGTAACACTCGAAAATCTCAGAAAAACAATATCTTATTGCACCGTATACTTTTTTGTTGAATTGTCGACAAGATACACCATAAACAGTTCCGAGGAATCTTGATAGTCGAATTCACGAAGAATTTCTTTATATGGAGGTACAAATTTTTGTTCTGTTAAAGACTATTATATTTAACTACTATTGTACAATTGTGTTACAACACCGGTCCATATTGCACTTTCATTTTTTTTCATAATCTTCCAACTTTTTTAACTTACGAGTTGAGGTGTTTAGAGAAAGTAATATTAGATATTCCAAATTGTTTACCAAAATATGTTCATGAGTTGTGGCATTGGCATTCAATACATAATATTCATATAAGCATTTTTTTTTCAAAATTTATAATTACTTTTATAATAATGAAAATTCCAAAAATAAATATATATTATGGATTTATATTAAAAAGTATGGTGTAAAAATGCTTTGTATTTTTTTATATCATTTTAATATAGAAAAATATTAATGTAAATGTCTTATAATGAATACCACGTCATTTAGAAGCATTTGTGGGAAATTAATTAGATTACCTAACATTGCTCAGATGTTACTATAAAAGATATAATTGACATATTATCGTCATTATCACTTTTTTTTAACAAAATTTTAGTATGAAAGTGTGTAAATGATAGGTAAAGTGAGAGCACTCAGAAAATTCAATCCAATTTATCAAATATAAAATTTACGAATTAGGAATAATCCATTATTATTTCTTAAAAAAATTGATTCATTATTAAAATTTCATATCTTTATACCTTTAAATATTTGATTTTAAATGATTATATCTCGATCCAAAATGGACCATTTTTCAAACATAACTACGTCCAAAAATCTTATGCAAAAAAAAAAAAAAAAAACTACGTCCAAAAATCCAAAATTTTTACCCCTAAAATAAAACGAATTATCAAGAAAAGACAATACAATAAAATAATTTCAGGCAACCATTTTGGTTCGGACCGACGTCGTATCAAGTACTTTGTAATTAACAAGAAGCAATTTGCTTGTTTCTTGGTCTACGTTCTAATAGTCCGAACAGTGTTCCCAAAACAATCAAGAAATCCCCCTTTTCTCTTAATCATAAACACCCATCTTTCCCATCATATACATACATACATACATACATACATACATATATAAATCAATTTATATAGGCAGCAAGCAACTATCAAGATGTTAGAAAAGATTGGATTGCCTTCAAAACCATCTCTCAGAGGAAACACTTGGGTGGTTGATGCCTCACATTGCCAAGGCTGTTCTTCCCAGTTTACCTTCATTAATCGCAAGGTTTTCTCACCTTTCTTTTATTATTTTTTTGTATATTTTACTGGGTTTTCTTGTTTTTACAAAACCCATGTTTTAGATTTGTGAAATTTGGGTTTTTTTTGGGTCAAAGATTGAGTATGGTAAGTTAAAGTTTCTTTCTTTGATTGATTTTTTGTGGGTCGTGTTTGTTTTTCTTGTTCTTGTGTAAAGATTGAAGCTTTTCTATTGAATGATCTCTGTTAGTTTGACTATTGTGATTTTAGAGTTTTTATCTTTTTGTATTTGTATGGGTTATTTTTGTATTTCTTGTTTAAAGATTTAACTTTTTTCGTGGATGATTGGTCTTAGTTTGAGTACTTTGAGTTTAGAGTTCGGATATTTATTTAGTGGGTTGTTTTTGTTTTTCTTGTTTAAAGATTCGAGCTTTGTTCTTGGATGATCTGTGTTTTTTTTTGTTGTTAATGGTGTTAGTGATATACTTTGTGGGCTTGGTTGGTTCTTGTTAAGAACTGAACAGTATTGTAATGTAGTTGCATTGCTCTAGTAGATGACTATATAAGAAAGCAGGAATCTGCTTGGTTTGTAAATTTACGTAAAGTTTAATAGGAATATCGTGTTCGGGTAATAGTTTGTGACTCTACGTGTGAATTGTTCAAAGATCCCTCCCTAATCATTTTTGGATACTGATCTAGTTAGTGGTTCACATATACCCCTGCCTTTTTATTATGTTAAATTGACCAAGGTAGGGACCTTATTTTTTACTTGCAGTCTACACAGTTTCCACTACTCCTTTTATATCAAGTCCCAAGTTAGTTGAAACCATTATTAGTAAGTAGCTTTTTTTATTAAGAGTAGTGATCATACTAATTAGTGCAAATTTGTATGTTTATAGGAGTATATTTTTTAGTACTTAACTTTTGGTAATTGTTTTATGATTTTCAGCATCACTGCCGTAGATGTGGGGGAATTTTTTGCAGTAGTTGTACTCAGCTTAGAATGGTCTTACGCGGACAAGGTGATTCGCCGGTGCGTATCTGTGAACCCTGTAAGAAGCTAGAAGAGGCAGCTCGTTTTGAAATGCGACATGGACACAAGAATAGAGCAGGAAGAGGTATGATACCAATATTTACTTTTTCAAAACAAAGAAAGGAGTAAAAATCACACTTTAACATATGTTGTGGTTTATTCAATTTACCATAGCAGAAAATGAACCAGCCACTCCTGGATACTATTTGTTCACAATTATATATATATTTGTGCGATCAGGAAGCTGAGATATACTTGGTTGTTTTCGCTATGTACATCGATCTGTCTCTCTCAGAGTGTATCCCTTAATACATTTCCTCTTTTCTTGTTCTTTAATATTTTCTGGTTGGTCAATCTAGTTTCTCTCAGAAAATTTCTGCTGGATGACGCTTTTATGTTTAGGTACACAACAAATTAATCATGTAGCATCTGCATAGAAAACTTCAAGTATCACATTGTTACTCCACCCAGGGAAGTAGCCAGGAGCATAGCTCTGCAGGGGGGCATTATGATTCTTTTAAAGAAATCCACAATATTTAAGAAAATTATCGATAACTAAATCAAAACAGAATATAATTTACACAAACTAAGAAATAGGAAATAACTTACAAATAATCTAAAGTAGCAGTCGACATTTTTTTAGATAGCGAGTTCCATATATTATTTAATTGGTATTGCCATTTTTGGCAATTTCTGTTTCAATGTAAATGATCATGCAGTGGTCAATGGGAAATCAGTTCATTTACTGTGAGACGGTAGTGCGTGTATGTATTTTATATTGTTAAAATTTTAAGATCATAGTAGATCCATGATTGTGGACCCTAGTCTATTAGTCCACTAAAGAATTAAAAGTAAAAGAATAAGTGGCCCTAAACGATATATTTAATAGATGTAATTAATAGTGTTAAACGAATAAAGTATATATAAATTGAATATTATAATGATTATTGCATGAATCTGTGCCATCTCTCTTCTTCCTTTTTCTGCCATTCCCAGATATTTATGATGTATAGAAAAGGTAGACTATCCAGATATGTAAATTGCTATGAGAGAGAATCTATATCTTACTAGATCTATTGTGTTTCTTTATCATATCGGTTATTTCTATATTTACAAATTGTCTCGTGATGTGTGCCTAACAAAACGCTAGGATTAGTCTTGTGCCATCTCATTTAAAAAAAAAAAACAACGCCAGAAGTACTTGAGATCCTTTTCTAGCGCTCTCTTAAAATCATAACATGTTGCACTTGTGTTATCAGGGTTTGCGTCTTAAGTTTCACACGATAACCCCTTTAAATCATATTCGCACGAGTAGTTTACGACTTCATGATGGAGAGATCATCCAATATTACTTGCATACTGAAGTTATTGGTATCTTTTGCGATTATGAGAAATATAACTATAGCTAAATTTTAATTGTAACTTAGTACTACCTCAATATAGCATATAAAAGTTCCGGTCGACACAATTTCTCTTTCATTATGCTACTCCAGTAGGAGGGAAGCAAATCGAATATTTTCTGCAAGACTGTTCACAAGGAATGAAATGATTTTTTCATGCACATTGTCCAAAACACATCTTAACTTCTGTGACAGCTGAAGTCGCTATATGGTTGACATATTTATCGTGATATTTAAATAATGATTTCTGCATATGTTTGTCGATTATTTTTTGTAACGAAAGACGTAAAGTCCTATTTTATTACTACTTGGTTATTAATGAAAATCTTGCAAAGTATCTTTTAATGCGTGTTTGTCTGTTGGGCACACTCTTCACTATTTTTAGTTCAGGACGTCTCACTCATGAAGGTGGCAGGGGCTTTTAACATAGTGGAACTGATGACTTGTCCTCAGGAATTTGTTATCATTTTCTAATGGATTTTGATGATATATATCTTGATGGTTGCAAGACATAGGTGGTTCTTTTGTGATGACAGTGCAATTTTGAGCTTAATGTTGGTCTCTTTATTGCAGGTGGTCCTAAACTTTCATCCAAGGATGAGGATGAAGTCTTAAGCACTATTTTGGGTAGTGATGAAAAAGACTCGTTATCTTCAGGCAAAGAGTTTAAAATTCTTGCAGGCAGTCAAAGGTCTTCAAGCAGTGCATCCTGTTCAAGTGTTCAAGAAGCTACAAGCCAAGACGAAGGAGCTATACTGAGAAGCTTCTCTGTCAGTGTGACTGATATGGCCTCAACTACTCCTGATGAATTGCGGCAACAAGCTCTGGATGAAAAAAAGAGGTATAAAACTCTGAAAGCAGAAGGCAAATCTGAAGAAGCTTTGAGAGCCTTTAAAAAGGGAAAAGAACTTGAGAGGCAGGCTGGGGCGTTGGACCTGCAGTTAAGAAAAAGTCGGAGAAAGGCTTTGTCTTCCATAAGCCCGAACGAGATCTCGAAAACCAAAGAAGAACCTGCAGAATCGGTCAAGATAAATAAGCTCCCTCCTCAACTGAGTAAAGATGATGACCTTTCTTCTGAACTCAAAAAGTTGGGCTGGTCTGATCTGGACCTTCATGATGCAGAAAGAAAGCCAGTAAAAGTGAGTTTGGAGGGTGAACTTTCTAGTCTTCTTGGAGAGGTTTCTATGAAAACTAATACCAAGAAGGTAGCAAATGGTCCTGATAAGTCTGAAGTTATTGCTATTAAAAGAAATGCCCTAGCACTAAAACGTGAAGGAAAGCTTGCCGAGGCCAAGGAAGAACTGAAAAGAGCTAAAATTCTGGAAAAACAAATCGAAGAACAGGAATTTCTGATTGATGCTGATGATTCAGATGACGAGCTTTCTGCTTTGATTCGTAGCATGGACAGCGATAAACAAGACCTCTCCTCTAGGAATGTTCCAGATGTTAATTTCAATTTTGAGAACCTTGTAGGTATTGCAGATAATCTTGGTGTTGATAATTTTGATGTGACTGATGAGGATATGGATGACCCTGATATAACTGCGGCTTTGGAGTCTGTTGGTTGGACCGAAGATATGGATGAAACCAACCTCGACAGCATTGATTCACTTGGGACTAACTTGAAGACCCACGGTCATATGAAAGTTCCAAATGAACCAACCTTCACATCTGCAGAAATAAAGAAACCAACTCATGCGGCACCAAAGAGTAAATTAATGATTCAGAGAGAGCTCCTGGCTCTAAAAAAGAGGGCCCTTGCCTTGAGAAGGGAGGGCAAGGCAGATGAGGCAGATGAAGAATTAAAGAAAGGGAAATTTCTTGAGCAGCAACTCGAAGAGATGGATCAATCTTCGGAAGCGAAGATCACACAAGTGAATTCTGGTAATAAGAATTCTAATTCTGAAATTTTAGATGTTGGGGATGAAGCGGAGGATGTGACAGAGCAAGACATGAACGATCCATCATTTACTTCGCTTTTAAATAATTTAGGATGGAAGGATGAAGAGAGTGAACATGTTGAAATCCAACAAAAAGGAAATACACATGAAATAACTAGCGATTCATCTGTTGCTCATGTCCATTCTGGTAAACAACCCGAGACATCTAAAAAATGTAAAAGTGAAGTTCAAAGAGAACTTTTAGGGTTGAAAAGAAAGGCGCTTGCACTGAGACGTCAAGGAGAAGGTGATGAGGCTGAGAAAGTGCTGGAGATGGCAAAAGTTTTAGAGGCTCAATTGTCGCAAATGGAAGCACCGAAGCAAGAAGTTCTAGCTGAAGTGAACAAACTCCATAATGATGAAACATATAGTTCTCTGTATATTGCAGCTGACAATGGAGCTGTTGGGACTCCTGTAAAAGATATTATGTCAGATCAGTTACGGCAAAAGAATCCTACTGAAGGCCTGGAAAGGAAAGACCAAATGATTGAGAAGTTAGAAGGAAAGAGTGAGAACCAAAGCAGTGATGAATTAAACCATTCCGAGGTGATGGCTTCAGCAAACAATCAAAGTTCCCTGCAAAAGGAAATACTGGCTCATAAGAAGGCGGCACTCGCTCTGAAGAGAGAAGGTAAGTTGCTAGAAGCTAAGGAGGAGCTTCGGCAGGCAAAACTTTTGGAGAAGAGTATGCAGGACAATATTCAGAAGGCAAGTACCAGCTTTAGTTCTAGTGAAGTGTCGAGTTCAAACATCACTGTGACTGGACAAAAAGAAAAGAGTCCTGTTGCAGCTCCAAAAATGTCCAGCCGTGATCGTTTCAAGTTGCAACAGGAGTCCCTAAGCCACAAACGTCAGGCACTTAAGCTACGGAGGGAAGGAAGGACAGAAGAAGCAGAAGCTGAGTTCGAATTGGCAAAGGCTCTTGAAATTCAGTTGGAGGAGCTGAATTCCAGTGATTTAAATAAACCATCAACCAATCTGGCTGAACCTGTAGATGATGTAGGAATCGAGGATCTTCTCGATCCTCAACTTTTGTCTGCGCTAAAAGCAATTGGAATAGACGATGCGACCAATGTCTCCAGAGTCCCTGAAAAGCCTGAAGTATTGAAATCCGCTGCTGGTAAAATTGACAACTCTGTGGGAGAAAGAACACAATTAGAAGAAAGGATCAAGGCAGAGAAGGTCAAGGCATTAACCTTGAAGCGTTCAGGAAAGCAGCCCGAGGCCCTGGAAGCTCTACGTAGAGCCAGAATGCTTGAAAAGAAGCTAGCATCTTTAGCTTCATAGACAGCGTGTGGTGCACGTAGCTGCTTTTGCTCTCCATCCTTTTAAAGTGCAATTTTTTTGCTACCAGAGGGTTTAAATACTGGGAAATGTATAAGTTTTATTCAGTACAGAGCAGGTGAATTTTAATGTTTTGAGCCACCTTATGCGTGTATTTCTGAATTTTGGATTCTTGGTTCGAGGACTTGCCTTCTTGTGCATCTGCTAGATTTGTGATTTGATGAAGTTTCATTTCTAAAGAAAACACAATAAAAATATAGGCTATTTAGTGGTGTGGCCTATTCGTCTGTCAGATTTATAATGTTGCTTTGCTAGTATTAATTGCGCAAATACAATAGTTTTTTTTTTTTTTTTTCTGATCACTGTATTTTGGAATATATTACTTTTTATTTTAAATTAATTATGTTATAAATTAATAAATTTAATAATTTTAATTACAAGAAAAAGTCTGGTTCCATTTATTATTGCCTTCACTGCAAGAAATCGAGCCATAACATTGAAAGGAGTTTCAAGATCCATGGTTTTCGAGCTGGTTTCAAGCGTACGAGAAATTAAAAAAAAAACGCTGCAGTTTCACAGTATCTCTGAAGGAGTAACACACATCATAATCCAAAGATAACACCCCTATCTCAGTGGAGTAGTTTAATATTCTCATTGAACTACTAAACAGTCAAAGGCTTCACGGAAATGCATAAAAAGATGCACATGTCCATGTTTTTTTAGCAGGTAGCAAACTTATGGAACGAAAACATGATTTTGCAAGGTGTTTTGTGAGTTTCACTTGAAGTTAATATCAGTTCACAAAATGTACAAAGATTTATAGTGTCAACTGATATTTTTCTCATGATCAATGTTTCGTACAGGACCAAGTAAGGACAGAAGCCTCCAGGAGTCCGGGACTTGTCCTTTGTAAACAAACTCAACACTCTGTTTAAGTCGGGGCAAACAGGAAAGCCACCAAAAGTCCTACTTCTCACGAACACCATGATCATCAATTCCTGCAAGTTACTCAAGGTTTGTAAACTGTTCTTGCTGGTGCATATGTTGTTGACACAAGTAAGAAGGCGTGCTTCCTGTTACTAATGATTGTTTTGAATGCTCCCTATATATTTTACCAATTGCTTTCATTAATATCTAAAACTAGGCTGGATTACCGACGAACTAACCAAGGCTCTAGTACCGACCAACTGACTAGCAACTTTTTAATGTTTCAGATTTAATTATATAGTGTAGATATAGTATAGAGAGGTAGATAATTAGATTTGCACGTTCTTCAATCTCCTGATCCATTCAGTTTTGTTACACTTATTGATAATGGATCATCTCAACTTCTCAAGGATGTAAAAACAAAAGATTATGCATATCAGATATGATCAAAATGCAGTTGGTATTAATTTTATAAATTTATCAAATTTCTAACTATGATGTCTTTATTATGTATTAATTGATATATTAATTAATTTCAGTAAATTTTAATTATCGTAACTTATATATCGAGGTTCTTCTGAAGTCATCAGTTCAACAACAAATCTACGTCATTCCAGAAAAGTTAATTTGTAACTCAAATATGATATTGATAGGGGATCTGGAGGCATTAATGACTTAAGAAGATGATCATTGGCTGCAAAGGGCAAAAATTGTTTCGAAGGGAAGATTTTAAATATTTATTTTATGTTCCATGCCTTGTTAATTCTTCTTTATAATATAAGGAAATTTATGATGTGACATACCTTGTTAGTACTGCCAAATTGGTATATACTTACTGGGAAACTTTCTAAAATTTTCAACATAATTCATATCACAATTTTGGAAGTTGCTGGAATTTGATGATTAGGATTTTATTTATTTCTAAAAGCTGTAGCTAAGCTTGAAATTTTCGGGTGAACTCTATAGCAAATGCTCTAGCTAGTTCATTACTGCAATATATCAGCAACACATTAAAGAGAATTTAAAGTTGCTGCATTCCACATATATTTACAAGTATACTAAAATCAAGATGGCCCTTGCTTACTCTTCTCAGATTGTGTGTTGCAACTTTGGGAGAGATATTCCAGTAAACCCTACAGAAAGTACGGGCTTCAAGCATGTTATCAGATCATTCCCTCCAAGAACAAAGGTTTCTGTGTCCCAAGAGCCTACAGTTCGGAGATCAGGAAATTACAAACCTTGCATTTGGGACTACAGTTTTCTTCAGTCTTTAAAAAGTGCCTATGCGGTAATTAATTTTAGCTTATGTTATAATTTTACTTAATTTGATATATCGATTAATGCTATATAATGAATGAAGATTGCAAACACTCTAAGCACAGGGTGAAGGATTCATTGCACGAGCTTCAGCATTAAAACAAGAAGTGGACATGATTTTTAAAAATGTAGCTGATCCATTAGATCAACTGGAGCTGATTGATCACTTGCAAAGACTTGGAGTAGAATTTCATTTTGAAGGAGAAATAAAACAAACTTTGGAAGAGCTACATATTACTGATCCCGCAAAGATTGACTTGTGGGAGAAGAATTTACATGCTACTGCTCTCAAATTTAGACTTCTCAGAGAACATGGATATCATACATCCTCAGGTAGTTATATATTGTAATTGTAAAAGGTACTATGTATGCCTACAGGTTTTTTGTAGCATGTTCAAATAAACGTTTTCTTTTAAATTTGTAATAACGTAGTAACTCGGTGTATAATTGTGCAGAGGTTTTCGAGTCTTTTATGGAAAATGGAAAATTTAAGGAATCTCTTGGTGAAGATGTGAAAGGAATTTTGAGTTTATACGAGGCCTCATACTACTCCATTGAAGGAGAGTCACTGATGGACGAGGCTTATTGCTTCACAAGCAAAATCCTTACGGAGTACGGCAAGTCTGTTGATAATTCAGATCTTGGCATGCAAGTTACACATGCTTTGGAACTTCCACTTCAGTGGAGAATTCAAAGATTTGAAGCAAGGTGGTACATGGATATCTATGAAAGAAGTAGTGCAATGATGCCAGCAGTACTTAAATTTGCCCAGTTTGACTATAACATTGTGCAAGGATTAAACCAGGATGAACTTAAAGATGTGTCAAGGTATATGATGGACTTTCGAAATGGTGAAAAGTGCTTCTTCCTTTGTGCGACTATGCGTGTGTCAAGGTTTTTGTTCACTCTTTGATTATATGTATAGGTGGTGGAATAAAACAGGTCTGGGACATAAGCTTCACTTTATAAGAGATAGGTTGGCGACATCTTTCTTATGGGCTGTGGGAATTTCTAGCAAACCTCAACACCGATATTTCAGAATACAAATAGCTAAAGTTATACAGCTTATTACCGCATTAGATGATGTTTACGATGTTTATGCAACATTAGATGAACTGGAAGCCTTCACAAGTGTCATCGAGAGGTTTGTGGTTTACATTTATTTAAATTTGTTATCATGTGTATCTAGTAGAAGAAAACACTTAAACGCACACTTACTTATTTCAGATGGGACATAAATTCAATGACAGAGCTTCCACACTACATGAAAATTTGCTTCATGACCCTTTACAATCTTGTCCATGAGATCGCCTACGATGTACTCATGGAGCAGAACACTGACGTGTTACCACAACTAAGAAAATCGGTATAGAATTTCACCCTTGTTAAATTAGTTTAAGGCATTTCACTTGTGCTTTCTCTGATATTTTTTATTCATCTTATGTTCTAGTGGACTGATTTGTTGAAAACTTACTTAGTGGAGGCCCGGTGGTTCCACAGTGGATACAAGCCTACATTCGATGAATTCATGAGTAATGGACTGGTGAGTATAACGGGGCCTATTATAGCAATTCATACTTATATTTTCACGTCAAATCCAATCAGGAAAGAGGATATAGGATTTATTGAAGGTCTTCCCGATGTCCTACGCCTGGCATCAGAAATTTTTCGACTATCTGACGACTTTGGAACTTCATCGGTACGAAAATTAAATAACATTGAGTACTCTTTATATGTTTTCATGCTATATGGTTGTGGGTAATAATTATAAAATTAAAATGATTGATGCATGGCAGAATGAGTTAAAGAGAGGAGATGTTCCGAAATCCATACAGTGCTACATGATGGATACAGGTGTTTCAGAAGAAGTTGCACGTGAACACATGATAAATTTGATGAAGAAAAAATGGGCAGCAGTTATGAAGCGTCGGTTTGCAGATGATATTCCTCTAGATTGGTCGTTTGTCGAGATTCTATTAAATTCGGTTCGAACAGCACATTGCATGTACAATGCCGGAGATGATGGCCATGGTGTTGAAGCTGGTTTAACCAAAGACAGAGTTTCTTCACTGTTTGATGAGCCTATCCCTCTTATGCAGGAAACTCTTATTGGAAAAGGCTAGATCGAGGAGAATTCAACCTCTCCTTGATTAAGAACTGTGCTCAAATTGGTATGATCCAATGCCCCTATTATAGATTGGCCTGTTTATGTGAAATCCTAAATAAGTTTGTTTGAATTTGGATGTGATCAATCATGTAGAACCATAAGAGATAAGAGTGTCAACTGTCACCTACTATGAACTTGTTTGCCTTCAAAATTTATAACATTATCTACAAAATTTCTTTCAGTTAATTTACACTACGTTAATAAATATGTATATTAAACTTTACACTTAGCCACAAAAATTTATTAATAAAACTGTTGATATTTGTGCAAGAAATTACAGCAAGGACCCCAAAAAATATGGCACTACATAATTATTTTCATTTGAAGATTTTTTGCATTCACTACATGAGTAGAAATTGCAAAATTTCACCTTTCACAATCAAAGTTTGTTAATTTTATTTGGGATTCCACTTTCGATATGTCTATAATTGATATCCGGCAAGTGGATTCTGGAGTAGTGTTTCTCCAATCTCAGTTTATACGATTGTAGTTTCTGAACAATGGACTAACAATAATTTTTATGTATCAAGGTCAATTGCGATGCTACAGTTTGGATCGCTTTGGATGTCTTTGATTTCATTTTTAGTTTTAAGAATTTTTAAATTCTATTTTGTTAAACGGGACAAATCAGCTAATTGTTTTAACTTGTTTATTTGTTTTCATCCTAGTTGTTGGAAGTTTATCCCCACTATGTTTTGTTCTAATTAATGAAAATTGCTATATTTTTGTCAAAAAAAAAAACACTTTCTATGATGTACTACTTTCTATTTGTTTATTTGAAGATGATTTAACCCAAAACAGAATTTCTTCACTGTTTAATGATCGAGGAGAATTCAGCCTCTTCTTGATTAAGAACTGTACTCAAATTTATTGCACTATTTACAAAATTGCTTTTAGTTGATTTACACTACTTATTGCATTAAAAACAAACTATTATTTACAAGAATAATATTGCAAAAAATATGTATACTCTATTAAACTTGACACTTAGCCACAAAAGTTTATTAAGAAAACTGTTGATATTTGTGCAAGAAAAAAATACAGTGACAGTAAGGACCCCAAAAAATAATGGCACTACGTACATAACTACTTTCGTAAACAAAAAAGGAGTGGAATTGAGCCTGTAAACAAAAAGAGTGGAATTTGGTATAAAGTGGAATTTGGTATAAATAACACACGGAACACAAATAAAAGTTTGAAAAAACAAGTTGATATCACACGGAATAAAATTTGTTAGAATGAAACTTGAATGAAAACATTAGTGTGCAAAATAGTAGAAAACCCTAGCTAAAATAGTATACCTAAGGCATAATAAAAGTTAGTGGAATAAATAGTAAGTCAAGTTTATATATGAAAAAAGTACACGGCATGCATGAAAAGAAGTGCCAGACTTATGAAATTAAAACATGAGACCTCCTATTAACTCAAAATTTAGGAAAGAATATCATTCAGGTATAATTGCAACCCTATTAATAATGTATAAATCAAATAATAAATTTACACAAAAGATGTGTAAAAAACTTATTAAAAAATATTTAGTTTAAAAATGGATCTAGAAAGAATTCAGAAAATAGCAGCTAAAACTCCTACTTATAACAAAAATATAAATCAACATATTGAAAGTTGTAAAATTAGTTTGAGAATAATAGATCAAAGACAAGACACAATAAAAATATTAAGAGATATGTTAACTGATAGAGATCGACAGATAAGTATGTTAGAAGAAAAGAATTTAACGTTAATAATGAGAAAAAATAAGGAAACAGAAGAATTAAGAAAGGTTATAGAAGAACAATATAAATTAATAAATGATTTAGCTAATAAATTAAATAAGAAAAAATGACAATAAGGAGAAGATTTGAAATTTTTAAATATTATATAAAAGTTGGAGAAAAAATGGAACAAGAAATGGAAAAAATTCAAACTGAACTTAATAAAATAGAATGGATAGAAGAAACTCATCTAGAAAGAATAATATTATACGAGAGATTAGGTAAAATATGGGAAAAATATAGAGCAAATAGAATAAATATAAAATGGTATCATGAAAGATTATTAGAAGATGCAAATTTAACTGGATAAAATGGAAATATCTTATTTTATATATAGGTTAAAGATAAAAGAAAAAATTAAAATAATGCAAGATTATGAAAAAAGTTTTAATAAACTAGAAAATTGTGTTAATCATGAAAATTTAATACATAATATTAATTTCCTTAAAAGATACATAAGTGATATAAAGAAAGAAATAAAAACAGATATAGAAATTATTTGCCATGGATAGATCATATTTTGTATATAAATCAGAAATAAAAGAAGAAGTTAAAGAAACTTTTGAAAGATTAGAACATTATGAGAAAATATTAAAATACTTAGAATCTAAAAAGAATAATGGATCTGAAAAACAAAAAATAGAAGACCAAGAAAGAATAAATATTCTTAGAGAATATACTAGTGAAATAAAAAAGAGATTAGAAACAAAAACAAATATTTATTTCTATGGATAAATCCTATTTTATATACCGAGCAAATATAAAGAATAAAATTAAAGAAATAAATAAAGACATAGAAAAAATTAGAAAAAGGATTAATAGAATAAAAAATGGAAAATATAATGGTAGTAACTCACCATTCTCGAAAGTTTATAAAGATCAAGCTATAGAACTTTTAAATGAGATGATTGAAAAACGTAAAAGAAAAATTAAGAATAAGGTAAATACAATTTGTCATGGATAAAGGTAAAGAATTAGCAGAAGAATCTAATGAAACATATTACCAAATGAAACATATGAAGAAGGAGTGTCACAAACATTAAGCTTTAAACCTGAAACTTATAGAAAAATACAAAATGAAAAAGAAGAATTATCTGTTAAGAAAATATTTAAAACTGGATTATTTCAAAGAAATAAAGAAATCAGACACAGAAACATGAGAATATAATAGATATAACTAGTATACATGGTAAGACAAAAATAAGTCTTATAAGGATGAAATTATAAAAAGAGAATTAAGAAAATTATCTAATAAAGAAGCAAATAAATATAGAAATATATATTTAGGAGCAGTAGAGTTTACAATAAAAGCATATTTTCAGAAAAATATAGATACACCTATACAAATATATATACTAGATGATAGAATACTAGGAAATTTACAAGATGCCTTAATATCAGTAATTAAAGGAAATTTAATATATCAGAAATTAAAATTTACCATACAACCAGATTTTAGTATATCATTAAAAGATGAACATAAAGAATTAGCTTTAACCCTATATTATAAATTAGAAGGAATAAAAATGCCACAAGGTAGTAAAGTAATAAGTATTGAAACTAAAATGATATATGCATTAACAGGTAATCATCATGTAACTAAACACTTAGTACCAAAAATGTATCAAGAAATATTAGAATAAATAGAACATAAAGAAAATTCACAAATAACTATACCAGAAGAAATATATATGGATTTTAATACAAGAACAATAAGACCACCTAATAAAATAATACCAAGAATAGAAGGTTCAAGATTAAGTTTTAGAAAAGAACCGTCAACCTCAAGACAACAAATGATAACCAGACAATATAGTTTACCTAGAAGAATAAATTTAATAGATATAAGAACAGATAGATAAAAAATTAAAGTAATAATATTTGATGGAATTATAGCAAAAGATTGCATAGCTGAAATAAATACTGGAGCTATTAAAAGTTTTATACATATAAATAAGATTAATGAAAATGATTGTTGTATAATAGAACCACAAACTTATAATTATCCTGAAAATGAAAGAGAAATAATAATTACTAAAAGTGTTAACTTAAGATTCAAAATACAAGATTTAGAATATAATATAAATATAGGAGTCATAGAATATGATAGTTCTAATGAATTATTATTAAAAAGTGATTTTTTAACTATGATAAATTATAAGATCAATAATAATGGAATTGAAATAAATGATCAAGGAAAGATTAGATTTATTAATAAACTATGAATATACGAGAAAAATTGGAAAATAAGAAAGTAAAACTACAAAAAATAAAAGATGCTTTAAAAGAAGAAATATATTCACAAATAAAATATTTAGAATATAGTGAAAAAGAAACTAAACTGGAAAATGATATAAAAGAATTAGAAAATATAATAAGAAAAGAAGAAACAAAATCTAAGAAAATATGGATAGATATGGGAAATGGATGGAAAAAACGCATTAATATACCAAAAGAATGAATAATCCGAATAATTTTGATAAAATACAAGAATTATGAGAAGAAATAATAGTAAAAGAGAATTTAAAAAATATAGTAACAATAATAGATGAAATCAGGAATGATCAATCTCAAATAAGAAAAATAATAAGAGAAGAATTATCTGATTTATGGAATATATCTGAAATACCAACATTTAAAATAATATTAGATAAATTAGCCAAATTAGAAAAAGAATTACAGACAAACGTACAAATAATAAAAAACCAAGATAATAGTGAACAATTAGAAATGGTACCCATAAATGCTTGGAGAAGAACTAAGGAACCTATTATGGTAAATATAAGTAAAATGAAACCTAATATATCAGAATCAGCATATAAAGTATTAAAAAATTTATCTCTATTACAAAAAGAAGGAAAACTTTAATGGATAAACAAGAATATAATGTAATAACATTTCTTAGAAATCATGGAAAAGAAATATTAGAAAGAGACAGATATAAGTATGAACCAATAAGAAGAGAATCAAAAAATATAGAAGCCAATATTATTAAAGAAGAAAAAGAAACTATAGAATATTTAAAATTAAAATTAGAAAAACAAGAAAAAGAGTTAGAGAAAGTAAAAGAGGAAAATAATAAACTTAAAGAAAATACTAATGAAGAATGGTTTAATAAATATAAAAAATATAAAGACAAATATAAAACTGTTAAAAAAGAGCTAAAAGAAACTAAAAGAGAATTAAAACAGGTAACATATGAATTACATCAAGAAATGGAAGAAACTAAAAAAGAATTAAACTTCTTAAAAGAAGAAATTAGGAAATTTAAAGGAAAAGAATCGATAATTATTGGAGAAAGTTCTCAAAGGAATGATGAAAATACAACTAGTGATTCAGAAAGTTCAAATGATAGTTCTAATAAAAAATATGTAAATTTTATAGAAGAATCAGAAAGTGAAGGAGGATCAGAAGTAGAAAAGGAGAATAATCAAATAATGCAAGCTCTAAGAAAAATGAATAATGTAAGTGCAATAATAAAAGAAGAACCTGAAAGTGATGAACAAATAGAAACAGAAATGGAAACAGATGAAACAATGAAGATATAGATAATTATCAGGAAGAAGAATTATATGACCCAAATTTAGAAATAATAACAAAAGGTAGTATTAAAATTCCTAAACATATACCAATTGGACAACATGCAGAATTTAAAGAATTTGTAGGATCAATGTCACAAGGTGTTAATTTAAATGGTTATTTTTTAGACCTAGATAATGTATATGAAGAACAAGAAATTAGTAGAAAAATTACAGATTGGAATCTTGGAACTTATATAGCTTTAATGAGTTCTACACATACCAACAATTTAGAATATATTTATGATTTAATAAAGGTTGCATACTGGATAGAATCTATTGATTATCAATTAAGAATGGAAGTAATGAGAAGTGCAGGAGATTGGAAATCTATGTTACAAATATTTGATATGATATTAAAAAGAGAATTTTTAGGAGAACCTTGGATATTAGCTAGAGATCAAGTATTAGTAGAAAGAAAAATAGAAATAATAATGAATTTAAATAATATGAAATGTTGTAAAATAAATAAATTACCAGAATATACAATAAGTTTTACTAAATTCTTTTATGAAGCTAGATTTCTACCTGAAGAAAGTCTAGTATATCAACAATTATATTATGACCACTTACCTAGTCCATATAATACTGAAATAACAAAAGAATATAATAAATTAGAACCAAGAGAAAATACTTTAGGAGAAAAGATAAGAGTATTAAGAGGATATCTTATGAGAAAATGTGAAGAATATAGAATACAACAGAAAGTTAAGAAAGATAAAAAATTAGGATTAAGAGAAATATGTGGATTGACTGAAAAAAGGTTAGTATTTGGATGTGATAAAAAACCTTATAAAAAGTATAATAAAAAATATAGAAGAAAGACTAAAAAATATAAAGGTTATAATAAAGATTATAAACCTAAAAATTATAATCCTTATTATAGTAAGTATAAAAGGAAAAGATTTAGGAGATTTAGAAATACTAATAATACTAGAAATAAATTTAAAAATAAAAGAAAGTTTAGAAGAAAACCTAATAATAAAGGAAGAGATAAAATAATTGAATGTAAATGTTGGAATTGTAATGAAAAAGGACATTATGCTAATAAGTGCCCCAAATTAAAAGAAAAAGGTGTAAAGTATATTAATTCATCACAATTTATAATGAATCTTGAACAAATAAAAGAGGATAATGATAAATGGTATAAATATGAAGATTTTTATGTAAGTCAAACTGATAATAGTGAAACAGAACAAGAAAATATAAATTACTATTCTACAGATAGTAATTCATAATAATGGTAGCAATCTATGTAGAAGCATATGTAGAATATAAACCTGAAAAATTGATAAAACAAAAAATATTCATAGATAGCGGAGCAGATTTATGCTTAGCTAAAGAAGGAGTGTTAATTCAACATAGATGGAAAAGATCAAAATTACATAGAACTAGAGTAACAGGAACAAAGAAAAGAATTAGATACAATTGCAGAAAATATGAAATATTATTAAATAAAACAATATTTAAACTTCCCTTAATATATCAAGAAAATAATATGAAACAATCAATATTATTAGGAAATAATTTCTTAGATCATTTTAAAACTCAAGTAGTAACTTCAGATACTTTAAGTTTACAAACTCCATGTAATAAATGGATAGTATTAAAAAGAATATTACCATTAGGAATAAAAAGGATAAATAACCTAGTGATTGACAGAAATAATAACCTACAAGAATTAATAGCTAAATATAAGGAGTTATTAAAACCAAACTTTGGAGAAAATCCAGTACAATTATGGGATAAAGAAAAAATATATGCTGAAATAAAACTAATAAACTCTAATGATATAGTACGATCTAAACCTATTAGATATAGCCCAAGTGACCAAAAAGAATTTGAAATTCAAATAAATGAATTACTAGAAATGAAAATAATACAAGAAAGCAAAAGTCCACATAGTAGTCCTGCCTTTTTAGTAAGAAAACATAGTGAACAAAAAAGAGGTAAGGCTCGAATGGTAATAGATTATAGAGAATTAAATAAAAAGACTGTATTTGATGGATATTTCTTACCATATAAAAGAAATCTTATTAACATTCTTGGAAATAAAAAATGGTTTAGTAAATTTGATTGTAAAAGCGGATTTTGGCAAATAAAATTAACAAAACAATCAAGACCTCTAACAACTTTTAGTGCACCTCAAGGTCACTACGAGTGGATGGTACTTCCTTTTGGATTTAAAAATGCCCCACAAATATTTCAAAGAAGAATGGATCAAGTATTTAGAAAATTAAAAGATTTTTGTATAGTTTATGTAGATGACATATTAATATATAGTGAAACCCTAGAAGATCATATAAAACATTTAGATCAATTTATAGAAATTGTAAAACAACATGGAATATTACTTTCTGAAAAGAAATCAGAATTATTTAAGAATAAAATAGAATATTTAGGATATATTATTGATAAAGAAGGATTACAATTACAAAATCATATAGTATCAAAAATACAAAATTTTAAAAACAAATTAGAAAAAAAGAAAGAGGTTCAGCAATTTTTAGGAATAATTAATTATGCAGCAGATTATATAAAAGATTTACCACAATTAAGAAAACCTTTACAAGAATTAACAAAAAATAAAAAACCCTTTCAGTGGATGGAAGAACATGATAAAACAGTTAAAACCCTTAAAGAAAAGGTGAAGAATTTACCAAAGCATAGAATCCCTATAGAAACTGATCAACTAGAATTATTTAAAGATGCAAGTGATATAGGATGGGGAGCAGTCCTCATAGCTTATGAACAAAATGATATTCATAAAGAAAAACCCCTTATCTGTGGATATGCAGGAGGAACATGGAAACCTAATGAAATAAATTATCATATAAATGAAAAAGAATTATTAGCAGTAAAATTTGGAATAAAGAAATTTCATTATCATTTATTACCAGTAAAATTCATAGTTAGAACTGATAATACTCAGGTAAAGGCATTTATTACTAATAAAATTGATTTGTTACCATAATTAAATAAAAGAAGAAAAGGCAATCATTCTTTTGTTGTTATGATTTTATTGTTAAAAATATATCTGGTACTAAGAATGTTCTAGCTGATTTTCTTAGCAGGTACAAAAACCATTGCTTATTTACATAAAGAGATAGATACCAAAGTACAAGAAAATAAACATCTTTTGGAATCCTTGAATGAAGCCATAAAGAACAGAATGAAAACCCTACAAAGCCCTACTACAAAACCTCAATCCTTTACATCCAAACTGGCAACTATACCATCTTCATCAAATACCTCCCAGATATCACCTTCAATATCACCTGAAATAACCATGAGTGATAAGCTTAAATACCCTTCTGAAGTTTTGACAGCTTGTGAGAAAATCATGAAATTTTATGATTATAAAACAAATATGAATATCTTGAGAAGTTTGAAACTTAGTAAATATCCCAGATATTTATGCAGTGAAAAGGCAAAACCAGAAGTGGTCGAAAAGCTATTTACATATGGATTCATTGACAAAATAATGGTGGATGAAACCCTGTATAGTATTTCCAAATTACCATCACTTATTTTGGAATCTGTTAAAGTTATGATAGATGCATATGGAAATGGAACTTTTGGAGTACAAATCTTTGATGCCTCTACAGATTTAACAGGCAAACCTATAGTAATTTGTCAATTATTCAGGATGGGAAAGAAGGAAATACAAGGTGATTATTCTGATTTAACCCTACCACCACCTTGTACCCTTGCAAATTTCCAGGAATGGTTATGCATGAAACGTGCTATTGGTTTATCTACTTTGAAAAATAAAATTGATGATATGATAAGAGCTGGAAAAGCTAAAGTCATTGGTTCCAGTAAAGGTGGAGCCGTTGAAGAAATTATTACTATTTATTATGACAATGAAACCATATCAAGAGATACCATGGAGCTGGAAAGAATGCGAGACAGAATTGTTCGTCTCCAACATACTCATGTAAAACAAACCATAGAACATTATCAGGTAATTGCAGGTCAAAGAAAAAGGCCCGTTCTCAGTACTGTCAGTGGTACTAATAATACAAATATTACCATAAAAGAAGAAGGATCTGATCCCTTCCGATGATACTGTTAAGCCCAATGTAGTTGAAACTACTAGGGTCCATGAAATTATAGTAGGCCAAATGTAGTTGAGCTACAGGTCCATAATATTATATTACCATATTACAATCAAGAAAATCTGGAAGCAAGGCAGCTGGACGGCTGGAAATGAAAGAAAAGTTGACAAGACTAAAGTAAAAGAAGATGGAAGCAGAAGACAAGCAAGATAAAAGGAATCTTGAAAAAATTACAACGGGACAAGAAAAGTTAGGCAAGTGAAGAAAATTGATAAAAGCAAAGTCATGTCAAATTATGTAAACAGAATAGGTGAATAACAGGTTATCAGTTTTCCATGTAAGAAGTTGCCTATAAAAGGCCTTCAAATCTGATGTAACGATATCGAAAATCTTCTGGCAATAAAATTTCTTAAGTTCTTATACTCTCTCAATGTCTAACTAAACTCTCTTATCTTCTATAATTTCTGCCAAAAATATAGTATCATATTTTCAGAATTATTACTTTAAGATTATAAAATAGTATTTGTTAGTCCAATAATTATTGTCTAAAAACAGTATTTATGATTAGTAAGTTGCATCTTGGAGGATATTCCGTTGAAGCTCGTAAATCTTGGCCAAGTAAGACGCCGTGAAGCATGGATGCAGTTAGGCGCAGTATGGAAGGGTGAGCATACCGGTGATCTGAGGTACTATTACGGTCTGACATACTGTTTATAAGGTAAGGTTCGGGACTAGTATTTACTGTTTATAATTAAAGTTAAAGTAATTATTTTTGTGATTATGATGCTAGGGTTTTGGTAAGGAATTATAGAAGTTTTAAATTAAAAATGAATTCTGTTTTAATTAATTTTGTTTTAATTACTGTTTTATGTTATGTTAACCATAGTATTTATGCTCCTTCCCTCTTTAGGGTTAATATATAATGAGATCCAAATTGATATTTATTATAATAAATTTACATTTTATAATTAAAATGATGCTTATCATGATATGTTTACAGCTTATTATATTTTTAAAGCTCTTTATAATATTGTTTATTATAAAGAAACTGTAATAAACCTGCCCCTCTGAATTTGATCTATTTCCATTTCTGTTTCTATTTGTTCATCACTTTCAGGTTCTTCTTTTATTATTGCACTTACATTATTCATTTTTCTCCTTTTCTACTTCTGATCCTCCTTCACTTTCTGATTCTTCTATAAAATTTACATATTTTTTATTAGAACTATCATTTGAACTTTCTGAATCACTAGTTGTATTTTCATCATTCCTTTGAGAACTTTCTCCAATAATTATCGATTCTTTTCCTCTAAATTTCCTAATTTCTTCTTTTAAGAAGTTTAATTCTTTTTTAGTTTCTTCCATTTCTTGATGTAATTCATATGTTACCTGTTTTAATTCTCTTTTAGTTTCTTTTAGCTCTTTTTTAACAGTTTTATATTTGTCTTTATATTTTTTATATTTATTAAACCATTCTTCATTAGTATTTTCTTTAAGTTTATTATTTTCCTCTTTTACTTTCTCTAACTCTTTTTCTTGTTTTTCTAATTTTAATTTTAAATATTCTATAGTTTCTTTTTCTTCTTTAATAATATTGGCTTCTATATTTTTTGATTCTCTTCTTATTGGTTGATACTTATATCTGTCTCTTTCTAATATTTCTTTTCCATGATTTCTAAGAAATGTTATTACATTATATTCTTGTTTATCCATTAAAATTTTCCTTCTTTTTGTAATAGAGATAAATTTTTTAATACTTTATATGCTGATTCTGATATATTAGGTTTCATTTTACTTATATTTACCATAATAGGTTCCTTAGTTCTTCTCCAAGCATTTATGGGTACCATTTCTAATTGTTCACTATTATCTTGGTTTTTTATTATTTGTACGTTTGTCTGTAATTCTTTTTCTAATTTGGCTAATTTATCTAATATTATTTTAAATGTTGGTATTTCAGATATATTCCATAAATCAGATAATTCTTCTCTTATTATTTTTCTTATTTGAGATTGATCATTCCTGATTTCATCTATTATTGTTACTATATTTTTTAAATTCTCTTTTACTATTATTTCTTCCCATAATTCTTGTATTTTATCAAAATTATTCGGATTATTCATTCTTTTGGTATATTAATGCGTTTTTTCCATCCATTTCCCATATCTATCCATATTTTCTTAGATTTTGTTTCTTCTTTTCTTATTATATTTTCTAATTCTTTTATATCATTTTCCAGTTTAGTTTCTTTTTCACTATATTCTAAATATTTTATTTGTGAATATATTTCTTCTTTTAAAGCATCTTTTATTTTTTGTAGTTTTACTTTCTTATTTTCCAATTTTTCTCGTATATTCATAGTTTATTAATAAATCTAATCTTTCCTTGATCATTTATTTCAATTCCATTATTATTGATCTTATAATTTATCATAGTTAAAAAATCACTTTTTAATATTAATTCATTAGAACTATCATATTCTATGACTCCTATATTTATATTATATTCTAAATCTTGTATTTTGAATCTTAAGTTAACACTTTTAGTAATTATTATTTCTCTTTCATTTTCAGGATAATTATAAGTTTGTGGTTCTATTATACAACAATCATTTTCATTAATCTTATTTATATGTATAAAACTTTTAATAGCTCCAGTATTTATTTCAGCTATGCAATCTTTTGCTATAATTCCATCAAATATTATTACTTTAATTTTTTATCTATCTGTTCTTATATCTATTAAATTTATTCTTCTAGGTAAACTATATTGTCTGGTTATCATTTGTTGTCTTGAGGTTGACGGTTCTTTTCTAAAACTTAATCTTGAACCTTCAATTCTTGGTATTATTTTATTAGGTGGTCTTATTGTTCTTGTATTAAAATCCATATATATTTCTTCTGGTATAGTTATTTGTGAATTTTCTTTATGTTCTATTTGTTCTAATATTTCTTGATACATTTTTGGTACTAAGTGTTTAGTTACATGATGATTACCTGTTAATGCATATATCATTTTAGTTTCAATACTTATTACTTTACTAGCATTTTTATTCCTTCTAATTTATAATATAGGGTTAAAGCTAATTCTTTATGTTCATCTTTTAATGATATAATAAAATCTGGTTGTATGGTAAATTTTAATTTCTGATATATTAAATTTCCTTTAATTACTGATATTAAGGCATCTTGTAAATTTCCTAGTATTCTATCATCTAGTATATATATTTGTATAGGTGTATCTATATTTTTCTGAAAATATGCTTTTATTGTAAACTCTACTGCTCCTAAATATATATTTCTATATTTATTTGCTTCTTTATTAGATAATTTTCTTAGTTCTCTTTTTATAATTTCATCCGTTATAAGACTTATTTTTGTCTTACCATGTATACTAGTTATATCTATTATATTCTCATGTTTCTGATTTCTTTATTTCTTTGAAATAATCCAGTTTTAAATATTTTCTTAACAGATAATTCTTCTTTTTCATTTTGTATTTTTCTATAAGTTTCAGGTTTAAAGCTTAATGTTTGTGACACTCCTTCTTCATATGTTTCCATTTGGTAATATGTTTCATTAGATTCTTCTGCTAATTCTTTACCTTTATCCATGACAAATTGTATTTACCTTATTCTTAATTTTTCTTTTACGTTTTTCAATCATCTCATTTAAAAGTTCTATAGCTTGATCTTTATAAACTTTCGAGAATGGTGAGTTACTACCATTATATTTTCCATTTTTTATTCTATTAATCCTTTTTCTAATTTTTTCTATGTCTTTATTTATTTCTTTAATTTTATTCTTTATATTTGCTCGGTATATAAAATAGGATTTATCCATAGAAATAAATATTTGTTTTTGTTTCTAATCTCTTTTTTATTTCACTAGTATATTCTCTAAGAATATTTATTCTTTCTTGGTCTTCTATTTTTTGCTTTCACTAGTATGGAAGGGTGAGCATATACTATTACGGTCTGACATACTGTTTATAAGGTAAGGTTCGGGACTAGTATTTACTGTTTATAATTAAAGTTAAAGTAATTATTTTTGTGATTATGATGCTAGGGTTTTGGTAAGGAATTATAGAAGTTTTAAATTAAAAATGAATTCTGTTTTAATTAATTTTGTTTTAATTACTGTTTTATGTTATGTTAACCACAGTATTTATGCTCCTTCCCTCTTTAGGGTTAATAACTAATGAGATCCAAATTGATATTTATTATAATAAATTTACATTTTATAATTAAAATGATGCTTATCATGATATGTTTACAGCTTATTATATTTTTAAAGCTCTTTATAATATTGTTTATTATAAAGAAACTGTAATAAACCTGCCCCTCTGAATTTGATCTGTTTCCATTTCTGTTTCTATTTGTTCATCACTTTCAGGTTCTTCTTTTATTATTGCACTTACATTATTCATTTTTCTTAGAGCTTGCATTATTTGATTATTCTCCTTTTCTACTTCTGATCCTCCTTCACTTTCTGATTCTTCTATAAAATTTACATATTTTTTATTAGAACTATCATTTGAACTTTCTGAATCACTAGTTGTATTTTCATCATTCCTTTGAGAACTTTCTCCAATAATTATCGATTCTTTTCCTCTAAATTTCCTAATTTCTTCTTTTAAGAAGTTTAATTCTTTTTTAGTTTCTTCCATTTCTTGATGTAATTCATATGTTACCTGTTTTAATTTTCTTTTAGTTTCTTTTAGCTCTTTTTTAACAGTTTTATATTTGTCTTTATATTTTTTATATTTATTAAACCATTCTTCATTAGTATTTTCTTTAAGTTTATTATTTTCCTCTTTTACTTTCTCTAACTCTTTTTCTTGTTTTTCTAATTTTAATTTTAAATATTCTATAGTTTCTTTTTCTTCTTTAATAATATTAGCTTCTATATTTTTTGATTCTCTTCTTATTGGTTCATACTTATATCTATCTTTTTCTAATATTTCTTTTTCATGATTTCTAAGAAATGTTATTACATTATATTCTTGTTTGTCTATTCAAAATTTTCCTTCTTTTTGTAATAGAGATAAATTTTTTAATACTTTATCTGCTGATTCTGATATATTAGGTTTCATTTTACTTATATTTACCATAATAGGTTCCTTAGTTCTTCTCCTAGCATTTATGGGTACCATTTGATCAAATTCAATTTTTCTTATATGCAATTTATCAAGCAGTTAGAGTACATTTGTAGACTTCTTGAGTATAAAAAGATATAGAGCTAAATAGAGAGAGCCATAAAAATCTTTCGCATATAATCCTGCAAAATCTCGAATGCTATTATTAGTTTCAGACTTTCAGTACATAGATCACTTAATATATTAGCTTAAAACCCGTGCGATGCACGGATTCTTTTTAATATTATAAGATTTTTTTTCATTAATTTAAATTATTTTTTTAAATTATGAATTTTGGAGACTTAAATTCTTTTATGAGATGATTTGATAATATATATATATATATATATATATGTGTGTGTGTGTGTGTGTGTGTGTGTGTTATCCGTGATATTTATAGAAAAAAGAGAAAATGACCAAAATACCTCAAAATGAGGTACCCATGGACCAAAATGCCGTTTTTCGGAATGCTCGGCCCTATCTACCCATGAGATGCGCTTGTGGGAGTAGCGCATCTGTAGTACTGTAGCTGCCAGAAAAACCTTCTCCTCCAGGCTTCTCTTGTCCGTCTCTTGGCCGGCGACATAGGCGAAAAACGGCGATATCACTTATTTGTCTCACAAACATCACTCCCAACCCACAAAAGCACACCTACGTTATCGCAGCCTCATTCTCTTTCCCTTCCCCATGTCCGTTTCTATGCTAAGGCCCCGCAGGGGCATGAACGACCTTGACAAAAAATCGAATCGGAAAATATTGTTTGATTTGGGGTTTTCACATCCGGCAATTAAAATGTAATTTTATTATTATGGATGTGTAGAGAATCAAATTGCGGTTCTATTGATATATAGAACATGATCTGAAAGTTTGTGATGTAGACGGACGAAGAGAAACAAAAAACATGCCGAAATTGCCAACGTCGAGAGCTCTGGAGACGACGATGATGACGTCAGATACGCCGCTCAAGAATGTGTATCGCCTGATACGCCTGTTACAAATGCGTATCTCAAGCTACTGTAGCAGCATTTCAATAGCGTTACAGTGACGTTAGATGACGTCATCATGCTGGTACCAGTTGTGTGTCTCAAGATACGCTGTGCGTGAAGGCGTATCTGTGGCTGTTACTCTTTTACCAGCAGCGTGTCTCAAGACACTCCTTCACCAGTAGCGCGTCCTGTGGGTACTTAGGGCCGCCCGAATTGGCGGTAGGTATTTTGGTAATGGGAAGGGGAAAAGAGGTATTTTGGGCCTTCACCCTATAAAAAATGAGGAATTTTAGTTAGAAAATATAGAAAAGATGATAAGTTTTGGTTGAAAAAGGTATTGGGTTAATTGATAGTAATTATTAAATTATTATTTTATTTTATTAAATAGAATGCCCGTGATATGATTGGAAAAAGAGAGAATTTAGTTAGATAAAATTAAAAAGATAATATGTTCTGGGTGAAAAAAGTAATTAATTAGTTGATAGCAATTACAATTTAATTACGTTATTTTACTAAATACAATTACTCGTAATATTTTTAGAAAAGGAGAAATTAATATTGTCCATGATATTTCTATTAAAAGAGGGATTTTAGTTAGAAAATATAAAAAAATGATACATTTTTGCTGAAAAAGGTAATCGGTTAATTATTAATATTATAATATTATTAGTTTATTATATTAAATAGAACCGCTTGTGATATAATTGAAAAAATAGAGATTTTAGTTAGAGAAAATAGAAAGGTAACATGAAAATTAAAAAAGTGAGATGACTTATGTGAAAAAGGTAATTGATTAGTTTATAGTAATTATAATTTAATTATGATACTTTACTAAATAAAATTGTTCATAGTGTTTTTAGAAAATGAGATATTAATGTTGCCCGTGATATTTCTAGAAAAAAAAGGGAATTTAATTTGGAAAAAATAGAAAAGATGATATGTTTTAGTTGAAAAGGTAATCGGTTAATAATTAGTATTATGATATTAATATTTTATTTTTATTAAATAAAAACGCAGGTTTTAGTAAGAGAAAATAAAAAAGTTAACGTGTTTTGGCTGAAAAAGGTAATTGTCCATGATATAATCGGAAAAGGAGAGATTTTAGTTAGAGAAAGGAGAAAAGGTAACGTGGTTGAAAAGGGTAATTGATTAGTTAATAGTAGTTATAATATAATTACGTTATTTGATTAAACAAAATTGTCGTAGGGTTTTTAAAAAAGGAGAAATTTTAGTTAGATAGAATGTACAAGATATTGTATTTTACCTAGAAAAGTAAATTATTTTGTTTTTGAAAAATAGAAAAGGTAATATGTTTAACCTGAAAAAGTAAATTTATTTATAAAGGAGAAATTTTAGTTAAATAAAATATATATGATATTATATTTTACATGAAAAAGGAAATTATTTAGTTATTGAAAAATAGAAAAGATAATATGTTTGTTATGGAATAAAAACTAGGTTACGATTTGTAATTAATGCTAGGGTAGTTGAGCTTCGAGCTTTAATGGCTGTTTCCGTGTTACGAGACTGATCGGTCCTCACAGAGTGCCTACGTATCTCGTTATTGAGAATCAAGCCAGGACGTAGTTCTAGGTGATGGTGCCCTCGAGGCTATGGCGGCGAGAGCTCACCTAGGACGAAGTGGCTTGTATGTCCTTATTCGAGGATTAAGCCAAAACGTAGTTCTGAGATGAGGGGTTAGACCCTTTATATAGGCTGAGAAGCCCTAGAATTATGGTAGGAGTCAGAGACTTGGTGGACAAGTCTTCCTTGAGGAAGGTTCTAGATCTCTTCCTTATAGGAATCAGTTTCCATGTTGAAATATGTATCTTGGAGGCTAAGTTAGGCAAGAGTAATATCCTTGTTTGACTCTTATTTGCTGAGCTGTTTATTACCCTTAATATTAATTACGAAATTAATATTATAAATAGGGGTTGGGCCCATCTGGCGGGCCCCACGTTTGGACCATTCCGGGTCTAATTAATGCCACATTAAATGTGTCTTTAGGGCTTACTTTTAGCCCATATCAATGTTTAACCTGAAAAAGAAATTAATTAGTTAGTAGGATGAGTAAGGGTAAATAAGTAAAATCAACAGGTACTGTACAATGTTTAAACGATGCTTAAACAATGTTTAAACGACGTTAAATGGCATAAAACGGCACTAAACGGCACTAGACGGTGCTAAACAGCCTTAAACAATGTTTAAACAGTGTTAAACAATGTTAAAAGGATAAAATGGCACTCACGGTGCTAAACGACACTACTCGATGCTAATCGGCACTAATCGGTGCTTAAACGACATTAATCGGTGCTAATCGGCACTAAACGGTGCTTAAACGACACTAATCGGTGCTAATCGGCACTAAACAGTGCTAACAACATTATCGGTGCTATCGGCACTAATGGTGCTATCGGCACTAACGGTGCTTACATCACTAACAGTACTATCGGCACTAACGGTGCTTACAGCACTAACGGTGCTATCGCCACCAACGGTGTTATCGGCACTAATGGCGCTAAATGGTGATCGGCTGACGTTTTCTGAAAATGTTGAATCATCATTGTCATGTTTGAATCATCACTAACGTGTTTCAATGTTCCGAACCACTTTAGTGAGGTATGAAGCGAGTCAGGGGTGTTCTGAATATCAAAGTGATTTTTCAAGGTTGATGGACCATCAGCATCCACTTCCAGTTGGCTAAGGCCCTAAAAAAATGAGGTGGTCGGCAAAGGATGGTCCAAGACTATAGAAAATTCAATTATCTTCGCGTGGACTGTAAGATCATCCAAATCTGACATCCGGAGCTCAAGATATGACCCAAACAGCATTGAAGGATCGCATTTAGTTCCCGGTCGGCCTAAGGGCTTCAAAATGCCTCGGTCGGCCAGTACCCAGTCGGACAAGAGTCTCCACGACTGTAGAAAATTCAGAGAGCTTCGCGTGGATAGTAAGATCGTCCAAATATGACATCCGGAGCTCATGATATGGCCAAAACAGCGTCAACAGTCCGTGTAGGACTGAAAATCAGTCTTGGTCGGCTGACGCCCTCCATGGAGCTTGGTCGACCAATGGTGGTCGGCTAGTGGTCTCCAAGACTATAGAAAACTCAGAGATCTTCGCGTGGACTGTAAGATCGTCCAAATCTGATACCCGGAGCTCAAGATATGGCCCAAACAACGTCAACAGTCCGTGTAGAACTGAAAATCAGTCTTGGTCGGCTGACGCCCTCCTCAGAGCTTGGTCGGCCAATGGTGGTCGGCTAGTAAACCCGGACCTGAAAATCATCCGTGGTCTTGAGGATCGAGAAACTTGATCTCGATCTCATGTCATCCGTTATTTAAGGATCAAGAAACTTGATCTTAATTTCAAGTCATCCGTGATCCTAAGGATCAAGAAACTTGATCTTAAGGATCAAGAAACTTGATCTTGATCTCAAGGATCAAGAAACTTGATCTTGATCTCAAATCACTATTTTGGTCATTCGTGACTTTGTTATCTTAAGGATCAAGAATCTTGGTCTTGATCTCAAATCATCCGTGATCTCAAGGAGAATCATCCAAGATTCGCTGAAAAATTCAAGTTCTAGGACCACGAACTAACCCGTGATCGGCCGGATCATGGGCTAGCTCGTGGTCGGCTGGCTCATGATCGGCCAGAGGGTCCAAATCCATGGTGATCGGCCGTGTGCTGATCGGCCAAGGGGTGGTCGGCCGGAGCTCCTCCCGAGGTGGTGGTCAGCTGCATGGTGGTCGGCTGCTGCTCCCTCGGGGTGGTGGTCGGCTGCTTCGTGGTCGGCCACCTCATGGTCGGCTACGGCCCTCCGGGTGTCGTGGTCGGCCACTTCATGGTTGGCTAAAATGCCCGGACCTGAAAATCATTCATGGTCTTGAGGATCAAGAATCTTGATCTTGATCTCAAGTCACTATTTTGGTCATTCATGACTTCGTTGTCTTAAGGATCAAGAACCTTGATCTTGATCTTAAGTCATCAGGGATCTAGGATTTAAAATCATCCGTGATCCTAAGGATCAAGAACCTTGATCTTGATCACAAGACGTCAGTTTGGTCATTCGTGACTTCTAACGATATTACTCCTTAATTTATGATTAGCACTGCTAATCTTGTAATTACGGCTAATCTCCTTAGTTAACTCCTTAAGCGTAATTAGCTTTTCAGAAGTCACTTGTTTTGCAGCTCCAGCAATTATATCTGCTATTTCTTCTCTGGCTTGTATGAATTATAACTATTATTTCTGCAGAACGCGGGTAATTTCTGCCCTTTTTTCATCTATAAACGATAGATGACCTTGGCTCAGAATTGAAAATCAGTCTTGGTATGTTGATGGAGGTGTTTGCTATGCCTTGAAGGGTTTCATGAACCTTGAACTCAAACGACTTGTTTCTTAATCTTCGTGACCTTCCGGGATTTAACTTGTTTGCTGAATCCTTGGTCTTAAGGTTATCATCAACCCTTGACTCTCATCCTTGTGATGAAGTTCTTTAGTTCTTACATCATCCTTGTTTCTCATGGAGGAGGTCTTCCTTCTCGGTTGATCATTAAGATAGTTCACTTGCTTCTTAGCGCTTGACCTTAGGCCTGGCATGCCTTTGTTGGTTTTCAACCCTTTAGCTTGATTCTAGGTTTCCAACCTTCTTCTTATGCTCATATAACCTTTCTTAGGTCTAAACTTGACTGACGACTCTTGATTTGAGTCCTTGAACTCAAACGACAAGCTCGATTGGAGGCAGTCAGCCTTGTTGGCCATCAAGGCTTAAATTTTGTGTCGGGATTTGAGATTCAAGATTTTAAGTATGGAATGACAAAGGACCTCTTATCTCAACATTCTCACTAATAGTTTCTGTGCTTTCAAGGCATTATCAAGGGGACAACCAGTCTTAAGATGAGCTTTGAGAGAGTCTATCCTTCAGCTTACATCAATTGGTGCTACTAATTTTGAATCGATGGTGGGGTCTTCAGGACCTGGAAGTAAAAACTCTCCGCATAATTTTCTATCTCAGAAGAGGCGAACTTAAATGGGGTAGCAGCCTTAATGTTCTCATTTCTTGGAATGCGTTCCTCATAGCGCTCATCATATTGAGTCATAACAGCCTTCACAACTCTCAAATACTTTGTCATAGTTTCATCCTTAGCTTCAAATTCACCATTCACTTGCGAGACTACCAGTTTTGAATCTCTAAAAACTTTGAGGTTCTTGACCCTCGGTATTCTGGCCAAGCCCAATCTGGCTATCAAGGCTTCATATTCAGCTTCATTGTTGGTAGTAGGAAAATCTAACTTCAAAGCATACTCAACTGTGAACCCATCGGGGCTTTGCAACACTAAGCCTGCGCCACTAGATTTTGTTTTTGATGCTCCATCAAAATAGAGCACCCAATATTCCTTTTGATCAGATACAAGTTCTTCATCTTTATCTCCACTTTCAGGGGTGGTTACCGTCTCCTGCCCCCGACTTCTTGATTGGTAATGGTACATTCAACCACGAAGTCAGCCAATGCCTGAGCCTTGATGGCCGTTCGAGACTTATACGTGATGTCAAAATCTCCAAGTTCGATTGCCCACTTAATCAATCTTTCACTTGCTTTCGGGCTGTGCAATATGTTCCTCAATTGCTGGTCCGTCAGGACTTCGATTTTATGTGACTGAAAGTACGGTCGTAGTTTCCTTGAAGCTGTTATCAATGCCAAAGCAAATTCTCGATGGATGAGTAATTTAACTCGGCTCCGTGGAGCACCTTGCTTACATAGTAGATGGGCCTCTGAACCTTGTTCTCTTCTTTAATGAGGACGATACTCAATGCTTGTTCAGACACTGCTAGATACAGATAAAGAGTCTCTCCGGGACTTGGCTTGGCCAACAACGGGGCTTTGGCCATGTACTTCTTCAACTGTTCAAAGGCCTTTTGGCTTTTATTAGTCCATTCAAAATTTTTCACCTTCTTCAATGCTTGAAAGAAAGGCAAGTACTTATCACCAGACTTGGAGATGAATCTCCCTAGAGCGGCCACTCTGCCGGTTAACTTCTGTACGTCCCTCACAGAACGGGGTGGTTCCATGTCTAAGATTGCTTTGATCTTGTCGGGATTGGCCTCTATGCCTCTTTTTGAAACCATCAAACCCAAGAACTTTCCAGACCCAACGCCAAAAGCACACTTGGCTGGATTCAACATCATCTTGTGGTGCCTCAGCACTTCGAATGCCTCTCTGAGGTGCTTAATGTGATCTACCTTGAGTAGGCTCTTGACTAACATGTCATCAACATAGACCTCCATGGTTTTTCCAATTAGATGGGCGAATATCTTATTCACCAATCGTTGGTAAGTAGCTCCTGCATTCTTTAGACCAAAATCCATAACAATATAGCAGAAAACACCAAAGCCAGTTATGAAAGATACCTTAGGGATGTCATCCTCGTTCATCTTAATCTGATTGTAGCCGTTGAACCCATCCATGAAGCTCAACATCTCATGTCCAGTTGTGGCGGCTATCAACATGTCTATCATTGGCAGGGGAAAACAATCCTTTGGACATGCATCATTCAAATCAGTGAAGTCTATACACATCCTCCACTTTCCATTCGCTTTCTTGACCATCACCGGGTTAGCTAACCATTCGGGAAACTGAAGCTCTTCAACAAACCCAGCCTCTAAGAGCTTGTCAACTTCTTGTTTAATGGCCTCCTGCCTTTCAGGAGCAAAATTTTTCTTTTCTGTTTTATTATCTTCCGCCCCGGATCAACATTCAACTTGTGAGTTATGAGTTGGGGATCAATCCCTGGCATATCAGCTACAGTCCAAGCAAACACATCGCTATTTTATTACAAGAATGCTATCAACTTGCCCTTCAGGGGTTTTTTCAAAGATGCTCCCGTATAAGTAACTTCTCAGCTCGCTTGGCCGTCATGGCTTCAATGTTTGTCTTGGTCTTGGGTGTTGAACGTCGATGTTCAAAGGTTGAACGCCAAAGTTTGAAATCAAGGATTTTCAATCTCAATGGTGTTTTAAATCACCGAAATATCTATCAGAGCTGCTGGTCCAAGGCCAGGGGGTTTCTGGTTAGCCCCACAAGGTCTTGAACCTTCTCTAGGAGGTTTTCAAAATTACATATTGGTTTTCAAGTCAACATGAAGTTTCAACCTTTGGATCTTAATTAGAGGTTCATGACCCCCCCTCAAGTTTGGCCTTCATAACTAACCTTGGCCTTCATGGCTAACAACTTCTGTTCTTCAACCTAGGATTTGGGGTTGATTCCTCGATATAGATTTCGATAAATGCAATCCCGTTGGCTTCTTGCCTTTTAAACTTTTGAGACGAGAGCTTGCTTGAACTTCTTAATCCTTGCTTAAGGTTATCTATTGGCCTTCATCCTTGGATCCTTAATCCAGGTCCTTAATAAGTATTGAAGAGTAGCTCATTTTAGTTTTCAAGTCAACATGAAGTTTCAACCTTTCGATCTTAATTGGAGGTTCATGACCCCCCCTCAACTTTGGCCTTCATAACTAACCTTGGCCTTCATGGCTAACAACTTCTGTTCTTCAACCTAGGATTCGGGGTTGATTCCTCGATATAGATTTCGATAAATGCAATCCCGTTGGCTTCTTGCCTTTTAAACTTCTGAGACGAGAGCTTGCTTGAACTCTTAATCCTTGCTTAAGGTTATCTATTGGCCTTCATCCTTGGATCCTTAATCCAGGTCCTTGATAAGTATTGAAGAGTAGCTAGTCCTTAACATCCTCGGCCTTTCATGGCTTTGACCCTTCGGGATCTTCACCTATGCATTTGTTTGTTTTCCATTCGTTATTCTTTTATTTTCGGTACTCGTTCATCCTTGACTTGCACTCATCGGGTGATAGAGTACTATTGTCCTACTCGGAGCAACATGCTCTGCAATGGTTTCAATGAACCTTATTTCTGCTTCTACTAGATGAAGCTATGTCCTACTAGGATAACTTGAGCCCATCGGTGCATTGCAAGACTAGGCCTGCATCACTTGATTTTGTTTTTGATGCTCCATCAAAATAGAGCGTCCGCCATTCCTTCTGGTATCATCATTCTTATTCTGAAGTTCACTTCCTGCTTGGGGTACTACCTCCTGCCCCCGACTTCTTGGTTTCCAATGGTACATTCAACCACGAAGTCAGTTAACGCCTTAGCCTCAACGGCTGTCCATGGCTTCTGTGTGATGTCCTCTGCTGGCCTTTTTGGTGTTCCTTTCTTATGCGGACATCCATGTCTTCAATTGGAAGGACTTGCCCCCCGACTCTATTAGGCCTTAACGAGGCTACATAACATCTTTGTGCCATCTTTTGATCACCTTTATGTTCTCTAACGCCATTCCTGGTTGGGAACTTGATCTTCATATGATACGTTGAGGCAACAGCCTTGAATGCATGAAGTTCAGTCCTTCCGAGAATAGCGTTGTACGTTGAAACTGCCTTGATTACCAAGAAGTTCAACATCTGAATGGCCTCCTTGGGCTCCTGTCCAATAGTTATAGGCAACTGAATAGTCCATTCAACTTTGGATTCTACTCCATTAAATCCATATATAGGCATGTTATTGGGGGTCAATTGAAAATCATTGTACCCCATCTTCACAAATGTATCATGAAACAGAATGTCAACGGAAGCTCCATTGTCCATCAAGACTCGCTTCACTTCTGAGTTCCCAATCACAGGGGTTATGACCAACGGGTCGTCATGGGGAAACTTCACCCCTTCGAGGTCTGAGTCATCGAAACCAATTGCTATCTCAGTCCTGGCACGCTTCGGGGCTTCTCCCACGATGTGCATCACTTCTCTGGCATATGCCTTTCGAGAGTTTCGGGTTGTACCGGCCGCTGTCGGGCCTCCCCAAATCATGTTAATAACTGGCCCTCGGGGCTGTGGGTTACGATCCCGACCTCGATCATCATCCCTTCTATCATTGTCTCTTCTATCATAATCCCTCCTTTGAGTTCCACGATCATCACCCTTGGTGAATTTATTCAGCTTTCCTTTTCGAGTCAAGAATTCAATCTCATCCTTCAACTGCCTACAATCATCTGTATCATGCCCCACATCGCGGTGGAATCTACAGTACTGATCCTTGTTTCTCTTTGCGGGATCACCCCTAAGTGGCTTCGACCATCGAAAATCTTTGTCTTTCTCAATATCTAACAAGATCTGACTCCTAAGAGCATTTAGTCTTGCATAGTCGTTGAATCTTGGTCCCAAACTCTTCTTCGGTGGTGATTCAGAATCCTTGCTAGTCTGGGGATACTTGTCCCTAGCATCATACTCTTGTTCTTTATTCCGTTTCTTAAAGTCATTGGAGCCCTTGCCATTGCCTCCAGCAGCTTCTTTTTTCATGCTATCCTCTGCCTTGATATACTTGTCGGCCCTTCGTTGGAGCTCGGCCAAGTTCTCAGGAGGATGCTTTGCCAATGACCTCTTGAAGAAAGGATCAGTGGTTCCGTGTTCCAAGGCTACCATGGCCACTTTATTCTCCAGATATGTAATATTCAATGTCTCCTTGGTGAATCGCTTGAGATAATCCCTTAGATTCTCGTTCTTCCCCTGCACCACATACATGAGGGATGCAGGACTTTTTTCATGAACTCTTCCACTAATGAATTGGCTAACAATGGCATTCTTCAACTCCTTGAAAGAGCCAATCGAATTTGCAGGTAGCCTGCTATACCACCTTTGAGCCATACCCGGTAGGGTTTGAGGGAACGCCCTACACTTTAAGGCGTCACTAGCAGGTTGCACCAGTAGTGCAGCTGTGAATGTCCTGGCATGAGTTTCAGGATCGCCTGTTCCATCATAGGCCTTGATCGTCGGCATCTTGATTTTCTTTGAGATGCGGGCATTCATCACCTCCTCAGTGAACGGAGGTGTTGGATCATCAAGATCTAGCGGCATCAGATCCTTGGGGTTATTTCTGGGGTTTCCGCCCTCGTTGCTCCTTCAGTTGAGGTATCGGCCCTTCTTCGTCTCCTAGACGACCTCTCCAGATCTATGACGGGAACCCTTCCTGAGATTGGAGGAGGTCGATGCAGACTTTGATTCTGCCTTGCTTGCTCTCTGGCGGCGTCATCTTTCAGCCTCTGGATCTCAGCCTCATGAGCCTTGATCCTTTCCTCAGTCGTTTGTGGAGGTCCATCATGGATTCTTCGGGCCCTCCTTCGGGGCTCTCTACTAGCACGTCACCTTCTTGGGGCTTCGTCACGGTCATCATCGTCATCCTCAGATGTCGAATCAGTAGTATAGTAGCCGGAGTAGTCCAGATACTCGCGATCTCGGATCTGCAAAGCATGACCACTCGGTCCAGGTTCTCGAACAGGGGGGTAGTTGGGCAGCCCATACATTGGGTTGGTATTCACGGGGAGATCCGTAGTATGGATCTGTACCTGTTAGGTCCGATAAGATTGTAGAAGGGGGGGTTGAATACAATCTATACTGTTTTATCGAAATTTGTCCAGATAAATTTAATTTATATTTTGACAAATTTGAGCGGAATAAATTGAAACAAATTTCAAGTTGAATATAAAAATATATTAACTTGATGGGTGTTACAATTTCAGTACAGAATTTAATCAAATTGATAAAAACTAATTTAGAAAATTCAACATGAACTTTTCTAAATTTAGTTAATAAAAATCAAGATTAGAACTAGGAAACTTAATTCGCTAGTAGTACAAGAACAATAAATAAACAAGTTCCACCGGATAAAATATTACAAGAGAGATGAACTTGATTTTACAGAAATTAATTTGTTCTTGAGCTTGGGAGAGAAAATGGAGCTGCTGGGATTTTTCTGATGTGTTCTTATTATTTTCTGCCTGCTGTGTCTTCATTTTGTATTTAAACAAAATCAGCTGCTGCCTCTTGAATCTGTCGGTATGACTTAACAGGTCATATTGAACCTTCAGTATGACTTAATAGATATATTGAGGCTGATTGGCATGACATAAACTGACACAAATCTCCTTGATATGACTTAGAAATAAACTAATATGACTTGCATATGGCTCGGTATGACTTAATATTTGTGTCGGTATGACTTAATTATTTACTAAACAAAACATACACGGCTGTATGATTTGTTTATAACAAAATAATTTCTGCTGAACACAAAGCACAGTTGCAGGAGAAGGAACTGAGCTACACGCGGGCTTTTGTCCATTTTATTCAGGGCGCGTGCGTCTCACGCGCGCCACAGGCACGTTACAACCCAGCCGACAAAGCTCCGATAGCTTGCATGTTATCAATCGTTTAATGCAGTACCCATGTGAAATTGTTTCTTTGTCTGTTGTGGTTTTAAACAATTTAATTGTTTATTCTTTCTGTTTTGTCAACACAACAACTATCGAACTGGGCCTCCTTTTTTTTTTGTTAACCAACGAACTGGACCACTTTTGTTATTCTTTTCACTTCGGCCCAACAGAAATTAAGTCTTAATCCCCTTCATCTTTTGTAAAATAATCAGCCCACCTGATTAATAAAATACTTGGCCCAATCCTTTTATTTTAATTTAATTAAATAACTTAATCAATTAATCATTTATAAAGGTGATGATTAATTAATTAAATTCTTAATTAAATCAAATAAGATTAATACATTAATTCAAAGTTAATTAATATGATAATTAATTTAATAAATTAATTCAGAATGAATTAATTTATTAATTAAATAAATTACATAATTATATTAATCAAATGAGAATTAATAAAAATCACTTGATAGCCAAATCTTTTTCGAGAACCACTGAAAGTAATAAAGAAGTACCACTGAATTCTGCTGACGCTCAATGCACGGTCTGGTTCATGAGCGACTAACTCCAACGTCTTTCCTTTAATTTAGACTCTAAGATGTGGTTCCTTTTCTTTTCTTCTCTCTCTTTAATTCTTCTGTACTGTCTCTGTCACCTTTAAAATTTTTGTCACTTTAAACGAATCCACTTCTTTAACGAATACTTCAGTGAGGCTTGAACAGATGTCTGAGCTTCTTTCAATGTAGTAATTCCTCAAGTATGTAGATTGACCTTGATCTTTTTCTTCTGACGGATAATACATTCTGAGATTTCTTGTGACAGTCTATATACTATTTACTACTACGATCTTGTTTAAGTTGAGTTGTATCTTCGAAATACAAATAGGCTACATCATATGCCTTTCAATCTCCCCCTATTTGTTTGTTAGACAATAACAAGCAAATACCTAGAGGATAACTCAACTAACTCACTTAAACAAGAAAAAGATAAAGCACTTCAAAGCTTAGTAAATAATACAAAAAAAATTTTCTGGTTCAAATATAACATTTCCAGAATCCTCGGTTGATGAAATGATAGATGATTGTTCCTCTAGCACTGAACTAATCTTCAATAGATAACTCATCTTCATTTCTGATTCTTCATATCTCTACCTGATAATCCTTCACATCTTACATTGGTGATTATCAGCAGTTCTTGATTTACAATCACTTCCCATTTCTGACACAGCTTTTCTCACTAAAGAAAAATAGTTGTTCCTACTATATAGGCAATGGTGAATCAATACCATTTCTATAACTTCTGGTGAATTTACTACTCTTCCACTTAGCCTTTATACATAGTACATTGAAAGACTAATAGAATAGTATTGTGATGTAATTCTCCTTGTATCTCCCCTTGCTTTTCCATCTAAGGCTCCCCCTTAGTAACTAGACTTGCTTCTCATTCTAAGCACAGTCTTTACTGCTCCCCCTTTCTAACTCACTCTTCTTTTACTTGTACCCCAATACTTCTCCCCCTTAGTTTAGTATATCCTACTAAGGTAAGCTTCTGATCTTGAATATATCTTTTTCAATATATTTCTCCCCCTTAGTTGAGGAATCCTCCATTCAACTAATTGACAAAGTAGTTGATACCAAATTGTTACCAATTTCTACCAATCGTTAGAGTACATTGAAATCAATTGATAAAGCTTTGTTAGAAAGGAAGTTTCATTTTCTTCCTCACTGTGAGTGTGTGATAGTGTTTATTGTACCTCACAAGTGTTTCACTCTTCTCTCCACTCATTTGTGTTGAGTGTCTCACTCCTCTCTGTGTTTACACTCTTGCTCACTAGTGTTTCACTCATATCACTCATAGCTCCAACATCCGTTAGTGTACCTGCAAGGAAAAATCACCATAGCCCCTTCTAGAGAGGTCACTGGTGGTGTAATGGGAGTTTGCAAATCCCAAATCCTCGTTGGACTCGTCAGATGAATCTGAGTCATAATCTACAAGTTGCTAATTTTCCCTTTTTAGGGTTTTCAGATTTGAATTCTGAGAAGGTAAACAATGATCTATAAATTTAGCATTGAGATCAAGGTTCCCTTCTAATGTCTGTGAAGACATCACCATGTTAAACTCATCAGGTAAATCTGAATCATAGTCTACAAGTTGCCGATCCACACCTATGTCGGATCCGTTACCCGCAGGATCCAGAGATGTTCCCTCTGGGGAGTTAGATAATTATCTTGTTGAATTTTGCATTTGAGATCAATACCTTCTCTCGAGGTCTGTGAAGACTCTTGATTCATTAAAGAACCTTTAACTTATAATCATAACCGTAAAATGGTTGGATTACAGGTTTCCGTCAATTCATCCTTGGTGTGTGCAATCTCACTTTGTGCATATGAAATATTTTGGATAGTGTATAAGGTAGTGACTCTTCAACTGAATATCCCACACATCCTTGTTTGCTGCATCAAGTGCAGTTACTCCCTGATGACCTTTAGTCTGATGGGTTACTTCCATTTAGGGGGTAAGATAGAATGTGTTTGAGTTTGACTGTAGTCTGGGATAAAAGTTGTTGGGTTTACAACCTTATGACTAAACACGTGAGAATACAAAATTCCATGTAGATGAACCTGCATCACAGAATGTGAGCAATAGATAGAATGCATTTTTATCAATGAAAAGTTTTCTGAGAAAATGTTGCATTTATCTTTTAGAGAAATGATATACAATTGTGATTTCAAAAGATTTACAATGTAAGCAATCACAACTGTGTAGAAAAAGATTTTGAATTTAGGGAAGATATAGATCTTGAGCTGGTTTTACTAAACAAAAACAAGGACAAAAATTCAATTAATAAATATTAATCAAATCAATGCATGTTAATGTTTAAACCAATACAAACAAAAATATTTTATCATGCTTTAGGTCCTGTAAGATAGATACCAACTATTAGAAATTGTTAGCACTTGATAGGTCTTGTCTTCCAATTGTTAGATCCTGAAAATCAAACATTAGTTCCTAACCAATTGTATAGACACATACCAATTTGATGCCAACATTGGTCAATTGTTAAGTCCTTAACACGAAGATCTGTTAACAGCAATCACAAAACAAAGATTTATACTTAAACTGTAGGTTTTGTGTGTGTTAATAAGAAGAACAACAAAAGAACCAAGTACAGTGACCTACTTGTAAGTTTTGAAAGTATAGTAACTAAATTGTAAAAACTATACAAACTAGTTGTATACATATGAAAAAGAATATACAAAAATAAGAAATAATATACATAATAATTATACAAAATAAAAACTATAAGAAAAGAAAAATTCAAATTCGAATTAGTATAGAAACAAATAAAAATAGTAAAACTATACATAATTTAATAATTTACATAGCTTAAACTATAAACGAACATACGACTAAAATAAAAAGACAAACACTACAAAACATGATAAATAAGATTAACATTTAAAAATTAAATACATGTACAAAGACATTAAGTATATACAAGAGTATTTATAATAGGTTAGCAAATCCATATATTTTCTGACAAAACAACTTTCTACTAGAAGATTATTTAGAGAGAAAATATGATTTAATAAACTATCATAAATATGGTAGTTATTTTAAAATAATGAAATTTTTAATAAAAATAGCTTCCTAAAAAATTCTAACTAGAGAATTAGAGAAAATTATTATTCTAAAATAAAGAAACATGGATTAACGCATTAGAATGATTATGACAATTCTTATAGAAAGATGACAAGATAGAATTCGAAAAGAATGTCATACCAGTTACTTGGCGCTCAAACCTTGGCACCAACTTCCACGTTTCTTGTTGTTCCAGATTCACAATTGCTTTCTCAGATTTCTTAGATTCTATACCTTGATTCTGAGAAGCCATTTTAGTTCTTACTACAACATCTGGATCACCAATGATCAGCTCTATTCCAAACACACCGTCTGAGAAAGTTGGATCTTGATGAATCATCTTGTTCTTCATTGTGATGTTGTGTTTGACTAGTGAATCCTTTGTTTACTTCCCTCGAGTTGTTGCCAGAATGACTTGATGATTAATTTCCAGTGACATTGGTATTGCCAATAACAAAATTGTTTCCACCACTATCAATAGGATAATTATCATCATTAACATTTTAATCTTATGACTTCAAGGCAACTCCTCGATAACAACAATTATTAACTCCTAACAACTGTTTGTTGGTAGACAATCTTGGTTCTAAAAATAAACTTGATTACCAAGACTGTCTTGTCTGCAATCTTAGAAATAATTTTCTAAGTCCAATACACCTTGATCATTAGTATAAAATATTTATTATCAAAGTGATTTGAAGCTTGCAAATAAGCATAAAAATTATTCAAAGTAATTGAACTATGGTAACTTTAGATATTTCAATATCCATAGTTCTACTTAGAGAATTTTTATACCATGTATAATAAAATGAGTGAATTGTAAAAGATATAACAATGATTACTTAGAGGAGTTCTAAGTAATTTCACACATATCAATATATCTCACAATTAGTTAGTAAATAGAATTCTAATTAAATATCATTAACTGATATAAGTTAAAACTTCAGTACAACCAATTGTTAGAACCATGATATTAATTATAGTGAATTTCTGAAAATGGAATATTGAAAAAATTCACTAGAATTAACATCTGAAAACTAAACTAAAAACCAACAAAATTGTTAGGTTCAATTCAGTTCGTTGTATATTTATTTTGATGAATATGAGGTACAGAGCAAATACTTAAATTGAATTGCTTCAAGTTCCATAACTCAAATTAATCAAAGTAAATAATTAAATAGATAAATACTAAATCTCTATGAGTTAGATTTTAGCATTTAAATATTTAAGTTATCCTTAAATAATCACCACTAAAATATATTGCAATTATACACATGGCAATCATTCAACAGATAATTCTCAGTGTGAGGTTTGGATGTAAATAAGTTCACAAGTCCTTTCAATACAGACAATTGAAAACTTGTGAGCTTACTTAAGAATTACTTCACAGATGGGATTTACAATCATATAGCATTAATAAAATCCCAAGTTTACAAGCCAATCTTGAAAAAAATTTCATCAAGTGATTTAGCAAACGTGTCTGCAAGTTATTCTTAACTAAAGACATGTTCTCTCAAAAGAATTGATACCTTATGCAAGTTGCTTAGTCCTTGAGTGTTCCACAGAGTTGTTGGAGATGAAATTGATTCCTTGTGTTCTCCTGCTTTCGTACAACTCATTTGATCCGTCTCTATGCAGCAAAACATGTCAGAACTGATGTCTCTAGGGTACCATCTCCGTAGATTTGGGTCCAACTTAAGACATCTGAAAATCAAGTGTAATAACTACAAGAATAGATTCTCAAGAATCCACTTGGGACCATGCACATTTTCATAATTGAGAATAAAATATGTGTGTAAGTGATCTATTAGCAATTGAATAAGATAATGAGCTGATGATTCCTCTATAGCCTGATTAGGTCCTAATTAGTAGATCCTGAACTTGTTGGGTCAAATATCTCTAGAATACCATTTCCTCATATCCGGGTCCATCTTAAGATTTTTGATAACCAACTTGTTAGATCCAAACTAACAGGTCAAAAGCCAGCTATAGTGAGGTGTTGGCATGTAGTCTTGACAGGTCTAGAATCTTCTGAATAGAAACAAAAGATCATTGACTTATTTTTATTGTCATCATTCTTTTGGCTTACTGAAGTAAATCAAAAGAATTGCAACTTTACCAACATCAAAACAGCAAATATCTTGATACCAATTTATAGCTATTAGACCAACATATAATATAATCAAGATATCATTGCACATATATATCATTTATGTTTGTGCCTAAAGATGTAGAGAGTTCTATAAATATGACACCAATTGTTAAAAGATACCAACTGTTAAAGATTGATACCAACTATTAAATTATAGTTAGGGTGTCATACCATGTCTTCCATGCTTGCTTGAGTGATGATACCAGTTTATACTAACCTGTAGAGATCTTCAATTATCTCACCAACCAGGAGTGCACTTGTTCACATTCCTCTAGCATCTAGATTCAGTAGGTCTAGATGTCCATTATAATCTTAAATGTGCAGCAGGTGCCTGATATCCTCAAGTCTTGTCGCTGGTGCTTCTTGTCAAATATACTGTTTGATCAAATTGTAACCTAGCATCCAGTTTGGCTTTGTCCCTCATAACAATGCCTTGACATCATCCAGGTAGACTTCTGGTTATCCTTGTACCAAATACAGCCTTGTTGTTTGGTCTAGATACCAGCTTCCCTTCAATCTGCCTTTTGTACTGATTGAGATCATCTTGCATTGCAATCACTCAACCTGGATCTTTCAGAGCTTTTGTAGCTTTCTTAGTTTCTTCTAAAAGAAGACTAAAGACATAATCATTAGTACTTGAAGCTCTGTTAGTCTTTTACTTCCACCATTAGAAACACTAAGAACTAGAACAAAGATTTAATTGAGTCAACACTCTTTGTCTTGGCAGACATGTTCTCACAGTGTCCTTTGACTTTCAGTGTGGTGTTGAGTTGACTAGATGATCCTTATTTTGCTCCCCCTAAGCTGTTGCTGGGTTTACATGAAGATTCTCAATGTTTACATTGCTTGGATCTGAGTCATCATTACCATTGACAGCTGGGAGCTAGAAGTCGTTGAACATCACTAAGACTTTCAATCACCTTCTATTGATTAATAACAATCACCCTGTAGGCTGTTGACTCCACTAAGTAACCAAGGAAATTATCCTATTGAGCATTAGCAGATTGCTAGGATGCTCACTTTCATTTATTATTGCAAAACAATTTTCTTCATAACTTGTGGGGTCTTCCTATATTCCTTACTGATCAGGGTTTAATCATGTCAGTAGCAAACTATTGATTGCTTCAGCATTAATACTATTGAAGGTGCAGAAATCATCCAGAACACTAATTAATAGGTCCTGTAATCTGGTCTCCAAGTTATCATAGTCAATTTTGCTTCCTGAAACTCTTCTAGATATGATCAATAACCATCAGTGGTGTCTTGTCTTCAGATTGTCTGAACAACAACTTGTTTCTTGAGAGAAGTCATCAGTCATCATCACTAAAGTATACTTTATATTGGTAGTACTTCTGTGTGATGTTTCTTTGACTTCCTTTTATGACATGCCTCGTAATTTCATTTTACTTTAATTCCAGATGAGGCAGTCTCCTTTGCTGATTCGATTTTCAGGAAAGAATCTCTTGATTTGACATTCAGGTGAGAGAGCTCCTTATGTCATAGCTGAACTCTTGTCTGATGAAGCTTTAGATTTGACCTTGTTGACTTCACCTTTGACTGAGATTCCATGTCAGCTACAGATTAGTTCTCTTTCCTTAATCCTCGAACAGTAGGCTCTTCATCTTGTAAAAGATGCTTTATAATTGACAACATTCCTTGGCTATTAAATAGCCTTGACCCTAGGTCATACCCTTACTGTTGTCTCCAAGGGATGAACCACTTGGCCGGATACCGTCACCACTCTTGATAGCAGGGCTCTATCTTCGGTCATATGCCTTGAACATCCACTGTCCAGAATCCACATAACACGATGTACCTGTTACACACCCTGCAATGCCAAAACAGTTAAACCCTTTTTGGGACCCAAATTTGATTGGGTCCGGAATACTTAAAGTATTGGCCTTTGTCAGGCAAAACAACATTCTTAATCTTCATAACAACATTTTTCAAGGGGACTGGACATTTAACCCTATAAACAGCTTTGACAATCTTTGATTTCATCTTGGGTATCCATGTCTTTTTAATAGCAATAACATTTGTTTCACTGACTAGACATTTGACCTTGTAAACAGCCTTAGTAAAACTTTGTTTAGGCTTTGGTACAAATGTCTCTCTCCTAACATAAGGAGGACTAGCAGTCTTTGATCTAACATTATTCCTGTTCATATGTTGTCGAGGAGCAGTCTTATTATCACATGCATGATTACCATTAAAGTAAGCAGACATCACATTAAAAGCACAAGACATACAGTTAACAACACCACATGCTTTATGATTAGAATCAATGATAGGCATGTTACTCATGTTAGACATGTTATTTTTCTGCTTCAACTTATTACCACCTAATCCAGTATTAGAAGAACTAGTTGTTTTAACAACCTTGACTGGCACTTTAGGTACATCTTTCTTGGATGAAACAATTTTTGGATTAGTGTCCTCAACAGATTTAGCCTTAACAAAGACCGTGACATCTTTCTTGGATGAAACATTCTTTGGATTAGCATCCTTAACAGATTTATCCCTAACAAAGACTGTGCCATTTGCACTGTCCTCATTTCTCATTTCTTCGTGGATAACCATAGAAAGAATATCTGGTGGTCCAGCATCAGATTGTTTAAATAGAGGTTCTTTAACATTCTTAAGTACATGTGGTATTCCCCTTTCTTTAGCACTAACAGGGTTAGGGGAATTTATGCCCAATGATCCAACAGCTTCATTGTAGCCATACCCTATACCTGTTGTTCGTTCTACAACTTGATTGTTAAAAAACTCTTTGGAAACTTTAACAGAATTATAACAAGCCCTGACCTGTGTTTCAAGTTCAGTAATTCTAGCCATTTGTTTGCCTACAACTTCTAGAATAGCTTTCTCCTTTTTATGAAGCATTGTTATTTCATCTCTTTGTTGATCTTGATTAATATGCACCTTTTTCAATTCTAACACTTCATTTCCAAGTTTAGTGCTTAACAGATCTAGTCTTCTATATCCAGTTTGTGCATTATCTAAGGAATTATAAAGACTACGAATCAACTCAGGGTCAGTAGGAATTACTGGAGTACTATAGGGAGTTGATGTATCAGCATTTACCACCAACGCAAAATTTCCAACTTCTTCATCTTCACTGTCTGTGTCATCCCAGCTTTTGCCTTGTACCACATAGGCCGTGTCTGTGTTCTTTTTACCAGATGCATACTCTCTCCTTGCATCTTGTTGAGGTTGATGACACTCAGTTGCAAAGTGTCCAAGTTCATTACATTTAAAGCACCTAATCCTGCTTCTGTCTACCATTCCAGTTTGGTAGCCACCCCTTGTGCTATTTGAGGAAGAACCTCCTCGTTGAAATCTATTGTAGTTAGATTTGAACTTGAACTTGGGATTCCTCCTAAATCTAAAGTTACTGAATTGCCTCACCATCATAGCCATTGACTCATCTTCCAACTGATCCAGCTCTTCCAATGAGTAGAAATCTCCACCATCCTGACTGACAGGTGTATGACCAATCTCAACTTCAACCTGTTCCTTGTCAGCGCTGAAAGGTTGAACAACCTTAGCTTCCACTTCCTTTGGAGTCTCAACCACTAGAGCTGTAGAAGAACTTGGAACCCTACCTTCACCATGAATTTCTTTCTGTTGAACTTGTTCCAACTCATAGGTTTTCAAAATACCGAAGAGCCTTTCAAGAGTAATTTGATTCATGTCTCTGGCTTCTCTAATGGCAGTTATCCTATGTTCTAGGTGAGTAGGCATGGTCAGTAGAAACTTCATGTTAATCTCCTTTTGTGTATATTGCTTGCCATGGATTTGCAAGTTATTGATTATTTTGTTATACCTTTCAAACACTTCCTGAATGCCTTCATTAGGGCCAGCTCTAAAGTGTTCATACTTAGAGATTAAATTTGAAGTCTGTTTTCCCTGACTTCATCAGTTCCTTCATTAATAGTCTCAATAGTTTCCCACATGTGCTTTGCAGTTTTACAATTCATCACATGACTGTACATCACAGCATCTAGGGAATCTAATAGTACGAGTCTCAAATTCTTGTCTAGTCCTGCATCCTCTTTTTCACAGGAGTATAAGACGCATGGTCTTTTTCATGGGTTCTAGCAGGTTTTGTAACAACTCCATCAGTAACAATTTGTTGTTCAATGACCATAGGAATTTTAGGTCCATTTTTCAGAACATCCAAATATTTAGAATTTGTAACATCAAGAAACAACTCCATTTTATTTTTCCACATATCATAATTATCTTTATTAAAGATAGGAATCTTAACAAGGACTTTTGAAGACATGATGAATTTTTAACTCACTTAAAAATTTGAAATGGATTTTTGACTGAATAAAAATAGGATCTTGATTTGTGTATCAATCAATAGGCTTTCATACCAATTGTTAGGTCCGATAAGATTGTAGAAGGGGGGGTTGAATACTATCTATACTGTTTTATCGAAATTTGTCCGGATAAATTTAATTTATATTTTGACAAATTTGAGCGGAATAAATTGAAACAAATTTCAAGTTGAATATAAAAATATATTAACTTGATGGGTGTTACAATTTCAGTACAGAATTTAATCAAGTTGATAAAAACTAATTTAGAAAATTCAACATGAACTTTTCTAAATTTAGTTAATAAAAATCAAGATTTGAACTAGGAAACTTAATTCGATAGTAGTACAAGAACAATAAATAAACAAGTTTCACAGGATAAAATATTACAAGAGAGATGAACTTGATTTTACAGAAATTAATTTGTTCTTGAGCTTGGGAGAAAAAATGGAGCTGCTGGGATTTTTCTGATGTGTTCTTATTATTTTCTGCCTGCTGTGTCTTCATTTTGTATTTAAACAAAATCAGCTGCTGCCTCTTGAATCTGTCGGTATGACTTAACAGGTCATATTGAACCTTCGGTATGACTTAAAAGATATATTGAGGCTGATTGGTATGACATAAACTGACACAAATCTCCTTGATATGACTTAGAAATAAACTAATATGACTTGCATATGGCTCGGTATGACTTAATATTTGTGTCGGTATGACTTAATTATTTACTAAACAAAACATACACGACTGTATGATTTGTTTGTAACAAAATAATTTCTGCTGAACACAAAGCACAGTTGCAGGAGAAGGAACTGACTGCACGCGGGCTTTTGTCCATTTTATTCAGGGCGCGTGCGTCTCACGCGCGCCACAGGCACGTTACAGCCCAACCGACAAAGCTCCGACAGCTTGCATGTTATCACTCGTTTAATGCAGTACCCATGTGAACTTGTTTCTTTGTCTGTTGTGGTTTTAAACAATTTAATTGTTTATTCTTTCTGTTTTGTCGACACAACAACTATCGAACTGGGCCTCCATTTTTTTTTCTTAACCAATGAACTGGACCACTTTTGTTTTTCTTTTCACTTCGGCCCAACAGAAATTAAGTCTTAATCCCCTTCATCTTTTGTAAGATAATCAGCCCACATGATTAATAAAATACTTGACCCAATCCTTTTATTTTAATTTAATTAAATAACTTAATCAATTAATCATTTATAAAGGTGATGATTAATTAATTAAATTCTTAATTAAATCAAATAAGATTAATACATTAATTCAAAGTTAATTAATATGATAATTAATTTAATAAATTAATTCAGAATGAATTAATTTATTAATTAAATAAATTACATAATTATATTAATCAAATGAGAATTACTAAAAATCACTTGATAGCCAAATCTTTTTCGAGAACCACGGAAAGTAATAAAGAAGTACCACTGAATTCTGCTGACGCTCGATGCACGGTCTGGTTCATGAGCGACTAACTCCAACGGCTTTCCTTTAATTTAGACTCTAAGATGTGGTTCCTTTTCTTTTCTTCTCTCTCTTTAATTCTTCTGTACTGTCTCTGTCACCTTTAAAATCTTTGTCACTTTAAACGAATCCACTTCTTTAACGAATACTTCACTGAGGCTTGAACAGATGTCGGAGCTTCTTTCAATGTAGTAATTCCTTAAGTATGTAGATTGACCTTGATCTTTTTCTTCTGATGTATAATACATTCCGAGATTTCTTGTGACAGTCTATATACTATTTACTACTACGATCTTGTTTAAATTGAGTTGTATCCTCGATATACAAATAGGCTACATCATATGCCTTTCAGTACCCCAGATGGAGGGTGATTAGGATCAACCAGGGGAGAGATCACCATCTGAAGAGAGTTGGTTCCCTGATCTGGATGGACAACCATAGGCAGCGTACTCCCAGCAGGGGGATTCGTCCCTGGAGGCTGAGAAACTTGAGTTTGGGGGACCGTCCCTTGTTCAAACGTGGTTGTCCCAGAGGTAAGAGGCGGAGCGAAGCTGATTGGTAAAGCTTCGGTAGAGCTTGGTGCAGTTCTTCGTGTGCTAACCGTGGTTGATGTTTTCTTCCCACAGACAGCGCCAAATGTTGTGGAATAAAAACTAAGTTACGATTTGTAATTAATGCTAGGGTGGTTGAGCTTCGAGCTTTAATGGCTGTTTCCGTGTTACGAGACTGATCGGTCCTCACAGAGTGCCTACGTATCTCGTTATTGAGAATCAAGCCAGGACGTAGTTCTAGGTGATGGTGCCCTCGAGGCTATGGCGACGAGAGCTCACCTAGGACGAAGTGGCTTGTATGTCCTTATTCGAGGATTAAGCCAAAACGTAGTTCTGAGATGAGGGGTTAGACCCTTTATATAGGCTGAGAAGCCCTAGAATTATGGTAGGAGTCAGAGACTTGGTGGACAAGTCTTCCTTGAGGAAGGTTCTAGATCTCTTCCTTATAGGAATCAGTTTCCATGTTGAAATATGTATCTTGGAGGCTAAGTCAGGCAAGAGTAATATCCTTGTTTGACTCTTATTTGCTGAGCTGTTTATTACCCTTAATATTAATTACGAAATTAATATTATAAATAGGGTTTGGGCCCATCTGGTGGGCCCTACGTTTGGACCATTCCGGGTCTAATTAATGCCACATTAAATGTGTCTTTAGGGCTTACTTTTAGCCCATATCAATGTTTAACCTGAAAAAGAAATTAATTAGTTAGTAGGATGAGTAAAGGTAAATAAGTAAAATCAACAGGTACTGTACTGACCGACCTACCGACCGACCAACCAAATTTTTAATATTTCGGCTTTTATATAATAATATAGATTATAATATTATTATTTTATTTTTATTAAATAGAACCGTCCATGATATAATTGGAAAAGGGGAGATTTTAGTTAGAAAAAAGGTAACCTGTTTTGGCTGAAAAAGGTAATTGCCCCTGATATAATTGGAAAAAAGAGATTTTAGTTAATAGTAATTATAATATAATTATGTTACCTTATTAAACAAAATTGCTCGTAATGTTTTTAAAAAGGAAAAATTTTAGTTAGTTAAAATATAAAAGATATTGTACTTTACTTGAAAAAGGAATTATTTAGTTTTGAAAAATTGAAAAGGAAATATGTTTAGCCTGAAAAAGAAAATTGATTAGTAAATGAGAAATTTTAGTTAGATCAAATATAAAAGATATTGTATTTTACCTGAAAAAGGAAATTATCTAGTTATTGAAAAATAGAATGGATTGTTTTACCTGAAAAAGAAAATTGATTATTTAGTAGTATGGATTTTATATGTAATTAAGTAAGGGAAAATTAGTAAAATCAATAGGTACCGTACCAACCAAACTTTTAATGTTTCGGCTTTTATATAATACTATAGATTTCAATTATATTTCCATTAGAATTCTTCACCAACACCCAACTTCTCTTCAACCCTTTCGAGAAACCAATATAAAAATTTATTAATAAGTAAACAAATTAAAAAAAGGAAATAAAAAAATATACTATTTATCTGTACTATACTATTATAAGAAAAATAGGGTATAATTAGTTGATTAGTTAAAACCTTTCTAAAAAATTTATTCGCATTGATTAGTTAAAAACTTTTTGAAAAATTTATTCGCACCTTCTAAAAAAACAATTAAAATGCATCTATTAATTTACTAAAAAACAAAAACACATATTTTACATAAATACATACTCTATTAGTTATACTTCAATTGAAATTCAACTACATACTTTTTTAATTATAAACCACGTGTTTTACATACTATTTCAATTATATTTCCACTAGAATTCTCCACCAACACCTAACTTCTCTCCAACCATTTCGAGAAACCAATATAATTTTAAATAAATTTAAACAATTTCAATATAAAAATTTATTAATGAGTAAACAAATTAAAAAAAGGAAATAAAAAAATATATTATTTATCTATACTATACTTTTGTAAGAAAAATAGGGTATAATTAGTTGATTAGTTAAAACCTTTTTAAAAAAATTATTCGCATTGATTAGTTAAAAACTTTTAGTTAAAAACTTTCTGAAAAATTTATTCGCACCTTCTAAAAAAACAAATTAAAATGCATATATTAATTTACTAAAAAAATAAAATACATATTTTACATAAATACATACTCTATACTTCAATTGAAATTCAAGTACATATTCTTTTAATTATATTTATAATATAATTTTTTTTTAATTTGTTATTTTATAGTAACTACTCCCTCCGTCCCATTTTTATTGTCCATCCATCAAAATCCACCTTTTATTCAATCATGACAAATATATTTAAGTTACCAAATAATTGTAATATTTTTCATAAAAGTTAACATAATTAACACATAATTTACCTTATTAACTAAATATGGACAATAATTTTGGGACAAAGAAAATAGGAAATAGTGGACAATATAATTGGGACGGAGGGAGTATAATTAAATTATGTTATTTTACTAAATAAATTACTCATACTTTTTTGAATATGAAAAATTAATGTTACCCGTGATATTTCGAGAAAAAATGGAATTTAATTAGAAAAAATAAAAAAGATGAAACGTTTTAGCTGAAAAGGTAATCGGTTAATTATTAGTATTATAATATTATTATTTTATTTTTATTAAATAGATTTGTCTGTGATATAATTGGAAAAAGAGAGGTTTTAGTAAGAGAAAAGAAAAAAGGTAACGTGTTTTGATTGAAAAAGGTAACCGTCCATGATATAATTGGAAAAAGAGAGATTTTAGTTAGAGAAAATAGAAAAGGTAACGCGTTTTGGCTGAAAAAGGAAATTTTAGTTAATAGTAATTATAAAATAATTACTATGTGGTAATATGTTTAACCTGAAAAAGGAAATTGCAATAAAGGAGAAATTTTAGTTAGATAAAATATGTTAGATATTGTATTTTACGTGAAAAAGGAAATTATTTATTTATTGAAAAATAGAAAAGATAATATGTTTAACCTGAAAAAGGAAAATCAACAGGTGCCGTATCGACCGATCGACCGACTAACCGACCAATCGACCAAACTTTTAATGTTTCGACTTTTATATAATAGATATTATAGGTCCTGTTTGAAAAATCTTATTTCTCAGAAATAAGTTAATTATTCTGGAAAAAAGTACATAAATATGTACTTTTTTTTCTGAAATAACTAACTTATTTTTGTAAGTTAACGAATATTAAATTTCCTATACACATTTTTTCTAAAAAAAATATATAAATATTTTTTTTTTTCTAAGATAAATAACTTATAAATTTGATTTAAGATTTCACATTCACAAATCAAAAGTTCCTATATTCGTGAAAGTATATAATATCATATGAGTTATCATGTGTTATCATGCTTGCATATCATCATTTGAGTCACCGACAATCCTTTAAATAATTGCATAGCTGATTTGACGTGACGAATATGGAAGCATACTTTTCATAGTTGTCTGAAATACAGCAATCAGATTCCCTAAAATGAGGCTGAGAATAGTTAATTTTCAGAAAGAGATGCCATTAATTTGAAGAGAAATAAAAAGGAATAACAAAAATTCAAGTGGTTGTGACCCAAGCTGAAACATCTACTTTCAAAGCAACACAAATAAAAGCACTAGAATGACATAGTTAGAGTCGAAAAGAGGTTTCTTCTCTTTTTTCTCTTATTTTCAAAACAGTGCATGAAATTTTCATCTCACGCGGCTCCTAAGTGATAAAAAAGAAAGTGATAACTCCGAATCTTGATCGGGTCCTTCCTCACCAACTCCTGCCTCGGAGGGGGTGTAGCTGTGATGGGGTGCCTACAAAACAACACCGGGGGGGTTCGGCCCCGAGGTGCCTCCGGCGTGAGAATAAGAGTTGGCTTTGGAAGACTATAATCAAGGAGAGTATCACAAAGTAATAAATGTGTGTGGGTGTGTAATAGTGTCCAACCCCTAAACCCTCTTTACTAGGGGTATTTATAGCCCTAGGCCTAGGGTTTAGGGGTAGGTTACCTTCACCCCCGACCGTTGGATCTGGGGGACAAACCGCTGAATATCCGGGATGTAGGACACGTGGACTAGTCTGGGGTGACTGTTGGCTGGAGTGTGGCCATGTTGTTGTAGACGTAGCTTGGCACGTGCCTCCCCTTGTCCTTTAGTGTTGGTCAGCACCATATGTAGGAATGTCAGCTGAGGTGGGGTGCCACGTATGTTGAGTGTCACCAATCTGGGGTCCCCTAGTCTGGGGTGGGGACCACGCCACGTGGTAGTGGCCCCGGGCCCGGGGTCCACTACTCTGGGCTGGGCCGTTCTTATCCTCATGAGATGATTCACTTACTGTTTTGGGCTCCTTGTTGGGCCTTGATTATTTATGGCTTATCATTTGCCCCCACTCCCTAATGCGGATTTTCCGGATGGGGGAGTAGTAAGGAGTGTTTTTGCCTTGGAGAGTGGACTTTTCTAGATTCTCCGGGGTGCTAGACATATGTCCTCGGGGTTGGGGTTGGACGTGTTGTGGTTCTATGAGTCCGCGTCTTCTTTGGGGGGTGGGCTTTTGCCTTGGTTGCCCCCAGTTCCGGGGTGCGCACTGAAGTACGTACGCCCGGGGCTAGTGGTTAGTATTTGAAGGCCTTGATGCTTTGACTGTCCTTGGTTGCCCCCAGGCCCGGGGTCGGGACTGAAGTGTACATCCCGGGGCGTTGGATTTGCGTATATACAAAAACGCACGTCTATGAAGGAATGTATGTAATATTCTAAGTGTGCATTTTTGGATTTCGTTTTTTGTTTCTTTTCTCGCTTTTCTTCTCTTTTTTTTTTTTTTGAAAAATAACAGTTGTCATCCACTATCCCCGGATTTTGGAGATAGTGGGCCGATCTTTTGGGCCGCCACGTGGTCATGGCGTTTAGAATTCAGGGTTTGCCTATAAATAGTGGCAACCTCGCCCCACTTCATCTTTTACGAGTTTTTGATTTGCTGCCGTTATTCTGCTTCTCTGAAGATCTGTACTCCGGGCTAAAGGCGCAACTTTGTTCCAAGTGACCTTCGCAACCTTCGCTCCGGACTACTTGTAAGTTTCCTTGCTCCGGCCTTTCAATTCTTACTTTTATTTCCTTACGTCGCCTTGCATCTTGGGTAGATAATTTGACTTAGGTTTTCATTTTTTGTTGGGTAGCCCGGGGTTGTAGCCTTGTATGGTTAAGAGACGTGTCACCGCCAACCGTGTACTGATACCCCTCTCCGAACCCAGCACTTCTCCTAGTAGCGTCAGTTCTTCGGGCAGTAACTTAGAATTAATAGACCTAGATTGGGGCCTAATGGGTAAGAAAAAGAGCCATCTTTCCGTGTTGACGAACATAGCGACCAAAGATATGGGTCCGGGTTATAGCCTTAGTGAACTGGACGGTAGCTGGGGTCACACCCAATATTATTTTGTGAGGAGGGATCCGGGGATCCCTCAGGCCTATTTCTTCAGGGATCTCAGCGTGGAGTTTTCTCAAAATTCGGACGTTGCGCACATGACCAAGTATGATAGGGCCTTCCTTGATTCTAAGTTCGGGCATAGGCCGGGTTCTGGGATGGATGTACGCCCATTTCGGGCGGAGTATTTGGAAGCTCCGGTTGATTGGGACCCAATATTTCGGGCTACTTTCCACTTGGATGCCGATGTGGAGTGGAGATGGCCGGAACCCGGGGAGAAGATATACCACAAACCCGAGGGTGGTTGGGTCGGGGTTTGGTTGGAGCACCTGAGGTCGGGGTATGGGCCTAGGTGTCACCAATTTGTAAAATCACTCTGCCTGTTTGAGTATGGGATTCCAATCACCCAGTTGACTCCGAACGCGGTGAAGTGGATTACCTATTTCCTGGGGTGTTGTGAGGCTGCCCAGGTGTTGCCAACTTTCAAGCTTTTCCACCATCTCTTCAAGTTGGTGCACTCCAACAATGTACCCCTGTTCGAGTTTAGATTCTGGGGTAAGGCCCGTGGGTACCTTTCCTCGGCGTCCAAGCCCCTTGGCATGCTTCCTTCCTTGAAAGGCTGGAATGGTGAGTTCGTATTCCTCCGGGGTGTGGATATACGGTTCATGCCTACCCTCAAGGAGAAGCCCCTGGCTATGAGCTTCGAAGTGTATGATCTCCAGGACGCGGCAGTGGACCGGGTACACAGCTTCTGCCGGGGGCTTGGGAGGCAGGTGACTAGGGAGGACCTCATGAGTCACCAATACCTTTACGGGATAGGATGTAAGTCCGGGTTATATTCTTCTTGCTTTTATATTCGTGTGATTATTTGCTGCTTTCTCCGGGCTAATGTAACTCTCTTTTCAGGTCTTCCCGGTTATAACCCAGACTTCGAGCGATTCACCAAAATGAACAAGGCTAATGAAGCTCTTCACGCTGCCTTGCTGGGTTTGGGCCATGTCCGGGACAACACCAAAGTCCCCGGAGAGGCTAGTGGCGCCAAGTCTCAGGAGGGAGGCGGTGAGACTAGAGCTCCGGGGGTGGACTCCCTCGAGGCGGAGGTAGATGGGGGATCCTTAGTCCCGAGGAAGAGGCCCCGGTCTTCGGTCCAGCAGGAGAAGTTCGGGACCATGACATCCGACTACGAGGTCGAGCATGAGCGCCCCCCAGGCACTTCCTCCGAGCCGGCTGAATTCTTTGGGCCCCATATCCCGGCTCCCCTCACTTCGGAGGAGAGGAACTTCATTGGCTTCCTTGCCGATCTCCCCAGCAAGAAGGAGTGGGAGGCGATGAGCAAAGATTCTCCTATCTCCCTCTTCGAGGACATGGTGGGGGTTTATGGCCAGGTAAGCCTTTCCCCGGGCTTTCTTTTGGTTGCCTTTTTCCCTTGTTTTAGTTATTGTTTACTGAGTGTTAACTTTTTTTTTTTTTTTTTAGCTTGGGGTTCGTATGGCCGGGGCTTGTGCCGCTGCTCGCCGGGAGATGGAAACTGTTAAGGATGCCCAAGAGATGCTGCGTTCTGCTTCCGAGGCCCGGGAGGAGCATGACCGGGCATTGGCCAATGCGAAGAAGGAGCTCGAGGACCTCAAGGAGTCAACAGAGGCCCGGGTAACCAAATTCAAAGACGCGGCCCGGACTATTGCTGAAGAACGGGACTCGGTTCGGAACAAGTATAGGGATGCTAAGGAGGAGATCAAAAAACTTCGGGAGGAGCTAAAGGGAAAGAAGCCCGAGGAACAGGTGATCTCCGATTTTCGGGAATCGGACGTCTACGCCACTGAACTTGCGACTGCCGCCGCGGCGAAGATTCGTCGGTGCTGGTTAGTTGCGGAGAAGTTGTGTAAGACCACTCCGGAGTCCGCAGATTGGGAGAGCTTCGTTGCCGGCTACATGGATGCCGAAGCTAAGCTGGCCAAGGGCGAGGGTGAGCCAACTCCCTATGCCGCTCCCCGTTCCTCCCCTCCTCCGGAAGCTTAAATATCATCCTTGGCTGTGTCCAAAATCCGGGCTGTGCCCATGTAATCTTTTGTTTTGTACTCCTTGAACCTTACTGTGTAATTTGGAATTCTGCTGTTGTATAACTTTAACTGTCAGGTGTTTCGGGCTGTCGTTCAGCCCGGCCTGTCTTCTGCTTTCTTTTTATATCTGTTTTGCTTTGCAAATTTTACCTTGTTCTTTTGTTGATTGTTTGGCTTGTATTGCCCCCCACTCCTTAATTCGGGTATCCCGGATTGGGGAGTGGTGGTTTTACTAAGTAGGAATTTGGATGCTGTGGCTTCCCAGGCCTAAGCATTGCTAGGGTCCCGGGCTTTGGCCTACTTGGACAGGATGAAAACTTTTCCAAGTAGGAAATTGGATGCCTATGGCTTCCCGGGCCGAAGCATTGCTAAGGTCCCGGGCTTTGGCCTACTTGGAAAGGATGAAAACTTATCCAAGTAGGAAATTGGATGCCTATGGCTTCCCGGGCCGAAGCATTGCTAAGGTCCCGGGCTTTGGCCTACTTGGAAAGGATGAAAACTTTTCCAAGTAGGAAATTGGATGCCTATGGCTTCCCGGGCCGAAGCATTGCTAAGGTCCCGGGCTTTGGCCTACTTGGAAAGGATGAAAACTTTTCCAAGTAGGAGTTTGGATAATAATTGTAAGATTGAAATGGTAAGTAAGAAATAGAGCTCTTTTTCATTGATAACAGAACGGTTACATGATTCCCAAATACAATTGCCAAAAAACGCCCGTATATGAGCTGAAACTATTTTCCTTTATTGGTAGTACTTTCTAAGTCTGAGGCCGTGCCATGTGTTGGGGACTTCGGTGTTGTCCATGTGACTGAGCTTGTAGGTTCCGGGGCGGAGTACCTCTTTAACTCTGTAGGGACCTTCCCACTTAGGCATAAGCTTTCCTGCATTAGTGGGGCCTGAAGCCTCGGTATCCCGGAGTACAAGGTCCCCGATTTGAAAGTTTTTGACCCTTGACCTCTTTCCGAAGTATTCTCTTGTTTTTTCTTTATACTTCTCCATTCTCTGTACTGCTTTGTCCCGGACCTCATCAACTAGCTCTAGATTAATTCGTAGCCCTTCTTCATTTGCAATTTCATCGAAGTTGATTACTCTGTGGGAAGGAGAACCCACCTCGATTGGCAACATTGCTTCGGTTCCATAGGCAAGCTTGAACGGAGTTTCCCCTGTCCCGGATCGTGGGCTAGTTCTGTATGCCCATAATACATGTGGCAGTTCTTCGGGCCATTTGTTCTTGCTTTCCTTCAGCCTCTTCTCAATTCCTCTTAGCAGAATTCTGTTTGTCACTTCCACTTGCCCGTTGCCCTGGGGATAGGCTACTGAAGATTTCTTGTGTTTGATTCCCCTTTCCTTCAAATAGTTTTCAAAATCTGAGCCGATGAACTGGGGACCATTATTTGAGACCAGGACCCTGGGCAGGCCGAACCGCATTAATATGTTGTCCATGAATTTGATGCAGTCTTGTTGGTTTATGGTCCGCATTGCTTTTGCTTCGGCCCATTTAGTCATGTAGTCAATGGCTACCAGGAGGTATCTCAGATCGCCCTTGGCCCGGGGGAAGGGGCCTACTATGTCGATTCCCCACACAGCAAAGGGGATGGGGGATAGGACCGAAGATGGCAGAACCGGGCTTTGTCTCAGTACATTGCTGAACAGTTGGCAGTTTTTACACTTCTTGACGAATTCTACTGCATCAGAGTGGATTGTTGGCCAGTAGTAACCTTGCCTTATGATTTTATATGCAAGGGACTTTGCGGACATATGATCCCCACAAATCCCTTCGTGTACCTCTTGCAAACAGTAGTTGGCTTCCTCCGGACCTACACACTTTAATGTTGGAGATGAGAAGGTTCGGCGATAGAGTTGGTTTTCTTCTATGAAGTATTTGGAAGCCTTGTTTTTCAATCTTCTGGCTTCGTTCTTATCTTCGGGCAACTCTCCTTTCTCCAAGTAGAGGATGAAAGGGGTCATCCAGCTCGGGGTCTCCTCTATCTCGATTACCTCTTTTTGGTCAATGGCCGGGGTTCCCAGTTCTTCGAAGTAGACCGAGCTGTCCAGTTCGGCTGAGTTCTGAACCAGCTTGGATAATTCATCAGCTTCGGAGTTTTCTTCCCTGTTGATTTGGTTGATTTGATACTCCGGAATGGTGGCTAGGTAACTTTTGACAAGGGCTTGGTACTGGGCCAGTTTTTGATCTTTGGCTAGGTATTCTCCTTTGGTTTGCCGCACCACGATTTGGGAGTCACTGTAGATGTTCAGGCTGTTGATTCTCAAAGTTCGTGCTAACCTTAACCCGACTAGAAGAGCATCATATTCGGCTTGGTTGTTTGTCGCTGGGAATTTGAATGTTATGGCTTGTTTGATTTGGAAATCTTCCGGGCTTTTCATGATTATTCCTGCCCCGGACCTGTCACCTGTTGAGGATCCGTCCACGTGGAGAGTCCATGACCCCGGGGCTTGGTCCTGATTTACCAAATGTTCAGCTACTGTGGTAGCTTGCTGTGGTTCCGGGAAGGAGCATTCAACTATGAAATCTGCCAGAGCCTGTGCCTTGATGGCTGTCCGGGGCACAAACGTCAAGTGGAATTGGCTTAACTCGATCGCCCAATTTATTAATCTTCCGGATGCATCTGGCTTGTGGATTATTCGCCTTAACGGCTGGTCTGTTATCACCTTGATTTCTCTGCCTTGGAAGTAGTGTCTGAGTTTCCTTGAAGCTGTGACCAAGGCAAAGGCAAACTTCTCCAGGTTGGGGTATCTGGTTTCTGCATCTTTTAGGACTTGGCTGATGTAGTACACCGGCCGTTGGTTTCCCTCGACTACCCGGACTAGAGCCGCGGCCACGGCCAGGGGCCCGGCGGAGAGGTATAGGTGTAGGGGTTCCCCGGGCTCCGGCTTTGTTAGAAGTGGTTGTGATGAGAGATATTGCTTGATAGTTTCAAGGGCTTGCTGGCAGTCAGGGCTCCAGGTGATTTCTTTTTTGTTGCTGGCCCCCCCTGAGCAAAGTGAAGAAAGGTAGGCACTTTTCTGCCAATTTGGGTATGAATCTTCTTAGGGCTGCCAACGATCCGGCTAGCTTCTGAATGTCTTTTTGAGTCCGGGGTGATTGCATATCCAAGATGGCTTTTATCTTCTCCGGATTAGCCTCGATCCCTCTCTGGCTGATCATGAAGCCTAGGAATTTACCTGCTGCCACTCCAAAGGTGCATTTTTCCGGGTTCAACTTCATCTCATTTTTTCTAAGGTTTTCAAAGCATTCCCGCAGGTCAGGGACATGTCCCCTGACGGTTTCAGATTTGGCAATGATATCATCGACATAGGATTCCAAATTCCGACCGATTTGATCCTTGAAGACCTCCACCATGGCTCTTTGGTATGTAGCCCCAGCATTCCGGAGTCCAAAGGGCATGAACTTATAAGCATAGACAGCTCTGTGAGTGATAAATGCGGTTTTGGCTATATCTGCCGGGTTCATCTTGATTTGGTTATATCCGGAGAAGGCGTCCATAAAGCTGAGCATCACATGTCCGGAAGTGGCATCGATGAGCTGGTCTATACTTGGTAGGGGATATGGGTCTTTGGGGCAGGCTTCATTTAGGTCCGTGTAATCAACACACATCCTCCACTTCCCACTAGGTTTTTTAACTAGAACTACATTGGCTAGCCACTCTGGGTACTTGACCTCGCAGATAATATCTGCCTTGAGTAGCTTATCCACCTCCTCGTCTATAGCCTTTTGCCTCTCCGGGGCGAAGTTCCTCCTTTTCTGTTTCACAGGCTTCCTCCGGGGATCAACATCCAGGCTATGCATGGCAAGGGATTCCCGGAGCCCGGGCATATCAGATGGGCTCCAAGCAAAAACATCAGCATATTCCCGGAGTAGTTGGATTAATTCTTCTCTGAAGGTAGTTTCTAGACCAGCTCCGATCTTAATTTTTCTTTCTGAGTTTCCCGGTATGAGTTCGATTGTTTCGGTTTCTACTGCAGGTTCTACCTTAGCTTGGTCTAGAAGTAGGGATGATTTTTGCACTCGGGCCTGGGAGTTGGAGGTCTGGTATTCCCGGGCCTCAGCCATATTTGATCCCTGGGACATGGCTCCGAAGATTTCAATGTTTTGTACCTCTTTCCCGGGGTTCTTGTAAGTTGAAACTCTGTGCTTCTTTCTGCTTAGATTCTTGTAGTAAGAGGAAGCTTTCCTCTTATTCTCCGGGTCGGCCTCCGCCATGACTAAGGCTTGGCCATAGCATCGGCTGGCTGTTTCTGTGTCGCCCCTTACCTCTCCGACCCCGGCGGGCGTGGGAAATTTGAACTTGAGATGTGGGGTTGAGGTTACGGCTCGGAGCTTGGTCAGGGCTGGGCGTTCCAGGATTACATTGTAGGAGGAAGGACTGTTGATCACATAGAATTTGACCATATGAACTATCTGTTTCGGGGCGGTGCCGAATTGGACGGGAAAGTAAAGGGTTCCTTGAATCGGGACCAAGTTGTGGCCGAAGCCATATAGTGGGTCTTCCCGGCACTCATTCATCCTGATGCTTCCAAGTTGCATCCTGTCCATGGTATGTTTGTTGACGGAGGAGCCGTTGTCAACAAGAATTCTTTTTACCTCATTTTCGGCGATGTCCAGGGTTACGACTAGGGCTTCATTGTGGTTAGGATCCACTCCCTCAAAGTCGGCGTTACTGAAAGATATGACTTGCTCTGGGGCCGAGCTTATTATCATTACCTCATCTCCGGAGTCTGGGCTTCCCGGAGGGGAATTGGATCCTCCCAACACCACGTGCACCACATTCTTGGTCTTCGGGGCCCCGGGTCCCTCTCCTCTTTCCGTGGTTCTCCGAACTAGATATTGGCCCATATTTCCTTTCTTAACTTGGTCTTCGATGAAAAACTTAAGGGAGACACAGCTTTCCGTCTCGTGGCCATGGGTTGCATGATAATCGCAGTGTTTGTCACGGGGCCTATTCTCTGAGGCCGATACCAAGGGTTTGGGAGGATAAAAGAAGGGTTTGCTCCGGACTTCTTTTAATATATCGGCGCGTGGCCGGTTCAAAGGTGTCCATTCTGGTTCCGGCCTTGGTTCGGCTCTCCCCGGTCTCGGGGGTCTGGCTTCGGACTTGGCCTTGGAGGAGTGGCCTTTGTCCGGGTCCGTCAGTTGATGACTTGGGATATAGTTGTACTGTTTGTTGGGCTTAAACTTCTTATCCGAGTTGTGATCATTTCTAGAGCGATCATCTTTACTTCTTCCCGAGGAGGCGCCCTGCCGGGTCATCTTCATTGCTTGTAGGATATCGGTTTCCTTGATGAACTTGGCGGCCATAGAATAGGCTGCAGCCAGGCTTTGGGGTTCTTTGTTCACCAATTCAATAACATAGCGCTCGCTACGCTCCGGGTCTAGGTTCTTCCGGAATATGCTCAAGGCTTCTCTTTCGTCTAGGTTCGTGACTTGGTTTATGGCTTCTTGGAACCGTTTCATAAATGCCGCAAGTGTTTCGTTGTCATGTTGCCTTATTGTTTCAAGGTGGCACATGTGATATTCCGGGGGTTTGTTGGCTCGGAACCTCCGGAGAAAGGCTTCCCTGAACTCCTTCCAACTGTGTACGCTCCGGGAAGGGATCCGGCTGAACCATCTCTGAGCTGCTCCCTTTAGGGTGGAAGCAAAGAACCTGCACTTGGTTAGGTCATTGTAGAAGTATATCTGGGCTATTTGCTCAAAGTAGTTGAGGTGTTCTTCTGGGTCCTCCAGCCCATTAAAGGAGTCAAAGTTGTAGTGCTTGAGGTTCTTTTGCCGGGGTATGGCTTCAAGGGAATGGCTGAAAGGGGTAAGCGTGTCTTGGATCTCAAACCCGGAGTCACTGTTGACTTTCCTTTGTAGCTCATGGATCATTTGCACCAGGTTGTTTGGATTTTCTTCATCATCTGAGATAATCTCCGGACTTACCTCTCTCCGGGTTCTTTTGGATTTGGATTTCCTCATCCTTTCTTCCTCCTCTTGGAGCCTCTTCTGGATTCTGAGCTCCAACTTAGCCTGTTCCTCCTGCCTTATTCTTTCCCGGAGCATTTCTAGTCTCTTGATTTTATCGGCTTCATCATTTTTGTCCCTACTCCGAACCTCCTGGTCCTTTCTGTTTCCCTTGCCCCGGTTTCCAAGGCGGTCAAAGACCGAGGCCCGGGAATGATGGGAGTGGGCTGATTCCCCGGAATTTTCCGCTTGCACAGGTTCAGGTTCCGGGAGGGGACGGTTCCTATAGTTTCGGATTACCTGGGCTAGCTCCTCGGGTGTCAGGTTTTCCATTTGTGCGGAGTCCAGGGGCACATCTGTATACTTGTACCGGTTCACCTCAACGGTCACCCGAGCGTCGTTTGGCCCAATTCCGAGCCTCTCTTGGATTGGGATCTGGACAGGTGGGACTTGCTCCGGGATAGTTATTAGGGGTTCGTCTCTGGTTGCACTGGGTGCCTGGCGCTGGGCAGAGGTAGTTTTTCGGGGCATGGTTATGGTTCTGAGTGGCTCGGGCTTCTCTATGCTGTCTGTTTAGTTCGGGGTTCTTTGGTTCGGAGGTTCACCCCTCCTTCTAGCGCCAATGATAACTCCGAATCTTGATCGGGTCCTTCCTCACCAACTCCTGCCTCGGAGGGGGTGTAGCTATGATGGGGTGCCTACAAAACAACACCGGAGGGGGGGTTCGGCCCCGAGGTGCCTCCGGCGTGAGAATAAGAGTTGGCTTTGGAATACTATAATCAAGGAGAGTATCACAAAGTAATAAATGTGTGTGGGTGTGTAATAGTGTCCAACCCCTAAACCCTCTTTACTAGGGGTATTTATAGCCCTAGGCCTAGGGTTTAGGGGTAGGTTACCTTCACCCCCGACCGTTGGATCTGGGGGACAAACCGCTGAATATCCGGGATGTAGGACACGTGGACTAGTCTGGGGTGACCGTTGGCTGGAGTGTGGCCATGTTGTAGACGTAACTTGGCACGTGCCTCCCCTTGTCCTTTAGTGTTGGTCAGCACCATATGTAGGAATGTCAGCTGAGGTGGGGTGCCACGTATGTTGAGTGTCACCAATCTGGGGTCCCCTAGTCTGGGGTGGGGACCACGCCACGTGGTAGTGGCCCCGGGCCCGGGGTCCACTACTCTGGGCTGGGCGGTTCTTATCCTCATGAGATGATTCACTTACTGTTTTGGGCTCCTTGTTGGGCCTTGATTATTTATGGCTTATCAGAAAGAACTCATCTTCTCTCTTTATTAGTACCTTCCCAAACATATTTATAAGATCAAATCCATTCGAGTTCTAAAATAAAATTACTAAACCTTAACTTTCCGAGGATCTTTTATCAGTGGTTGTAAATGACTGGTTCTTCAATTCTTTTGGTTTGATTTTTTCATTAAGAAATAAAAAAAATAAGTACATAATTACCATATACAGTGGTCATGAATCTGTAAATTCCGTATTAGAAATGGCAGATCCAATAAATTAAATAAAAGTGCAAAGGCAGGCTTGAAATTCCCCCACCGCGTCTCTTTTATTCTGGTTTTTGCATAGTGACAATACTTTGTCATCACAGTGGCACTATAAGCATCATTTTACATATATAAATGGGTGTTTGAAACAGACATTTGTTTTATTCTTTGCTGAATAGAAAAACACATAGTAATCATCGTTCTACATGAATTTATCAATTTAAAACACTTCGCATAAACACACCAATCTAAGCGCTCTTTTAAGTGATCATGAGACTGGGTTCTTTAATTTTTGGCAATTGCAGTTTCCTGCGGAAGAGGGATAGGCTCAGTAAACAGTGAAAACATTCTCAGTTTGGTTGCACCATCTTCAACACCATAGCCATCAGCTCCAGAATTATACGTGCAATGGGACATTCGAGCCATATTTAGTATAATCTGAATTGATGACCAGTCCAAAGGAATATCACCCGAACATAGACACTTAGTCATTTTTTCCCATTTCGTCTTCATCAAATCTATCATGTGAGCGCGTGCAACTTCTTCTGAAACACCTGCATCCATCATGTAGCATTGTATTGATTTTGGTACGTCTCCTCTCTTCAACTCATCCTGCATGCATAATCGTATTATTTGTAATAACTAGATACAGACATAGCACAAATATATATGGTAAGGTGAAGGTTTTTTTTTGTCCTTAAATACCGATGAAGTTCCGTAGTCGTCAGCTAGTCTAAGAGTCTGATGCTAAGCGTACTATATCGGGAAGGCCCTCTATAAACTCAATTGCTTCTTTCTCGATTGGATTCGATGTGAGAATATAAGAATACATTACAATGACAGGCCCTGTAATAGTCACCCATCCATTGCTTAAGTACTCGTCGAATGTAGGCTTGTATCCACTGTAATACCATCGAGCCTCCACTAAGTAGTGTTTCAACAAATCAATCCACTACAACATAACATCAATCCAAAAATAAGTTAAATTCCTAAAGTTGAGAAATGACTTGACTAAAAGAACACACATTAATCCGGGATTGAGACAAGCAGATTATTAATTTCAGTAATGGTATGTTTCTTGACCGAAGGAATAGTACGTACTGCTTTTCTTAGTTGTGGTAGAACATCGATTTTTTGCTCGTTGAGGATGTCGTAAGCAATCTCGCAGACGAAATTGTTTAGAGACAGGAAGCAAATCTTCATGTAGTGTGGAAGCTCCGTAATTGCATTTATATCCCATCTGAAAATGTTCAAGTGTTCATTTATGAACTAGACGTGCATGCAACAAGTAATTACGTGTTTTGTACTGATAAATTGACTAATTCATATCAATGTAAACCACAAACCTTTCGACAACACTTGTGAAAAGCTCAAGTTCCTCCAGCGTACCATAAACATCGTAAACATCATCCAGTAATGTTATAAACTGTATCGCTTTAGTTATTTGTCTTCTAAAATATCCGTGTTGATGATTGCATGACATTGCTAAAGCCCACAAGAAAGATGTAGGTAACCGATCTCTTATGAAGTCAAGCTTCTGTCCCAGGCCTGTTCTTTTCCACCAGCTATATCGAAAAAAAGGAAAATCAAATAGAGGAGAATGGTGTGTGGTGTGCATGTGTGAGCCTATGCATATAATCTATCATCAGCAAAATCCAGCATTACCTTGACACATCTCTAAGTTCATCCTGGTTTAGTCCTTGCACAATGTTGAAGTCGAACTTTGCAAATTTTAGTACTTCTGGGATCATATCACTACTTCTTTCATATAAATCCATGTACCACCTTGCTTCAAATCTTGGGATTCTCCACTGTTGTGGAAGTTCCAAAGCATGACTAACTTGCATACCAAGATCTAAATCATCAATAGACTTGGCGCATTCCTTAAGGATTTTACTTGTGAAGGAATAAGCCTCCTGCATTAGGGACTCTCCTTCAATGGAGTAGTACGAGGCCTCGTATAAACTCAAAATTCCTTTTACATCTTCACCAAGAGATTCCTTAAATTTTCCGTTTTCCATAAAACTCTTGAAAACCTCTGCATAAATATACACACACTGAGACTTTACATTTTTATAAGATAATTCACAATGTTTTCTGGACATGCAATAAAAAACCTATTGGCACTAGCATGCAAATACCTGAGGATGTATGATATCCATGTTCTCTGAGAAGTCTAAATTTAAGAGCAGTAGCATGCAAATTCTTTTCCCACAAGTCATTCTTTGCCGGATTACTATTTTGTAGCTCTTCCAAAGTTTGTTTTGTTTCTCCTTCGAAGTGATAACCTAATCCAAGTTTTTGCAAGTGATCAATTAGCTCTAGCTGATCCAATGGATCAACTACGTTTTTAAATATCAACTTCACATCTTCTTTTAACTCCGAAGCTCGAGCATTGTATCCTTGGCCCTGTACTAATAGTTTAGTGATTTTCAGTCATTGCATGACAGAAAACAAACAAAAAAAAGCTTATAGAAATTACCGTATAATCAGTTTTCAAGGACTGAAGAAAGTTGTAGTCCCAAATGCAAGGTTGGTAATCTCCTGATCGCCTAATTATAACAGGCTCCTCGGTCGACAGAGCAACCTTGGTTCTTTGAGGGAATGGTTTGATGACAGGCTTTAATGCTGTATTTTTTGTAGCTTTGAAGTGAACATCTCTCCCAAAGTTGCAACTGGTAATCAGTGAAGAGGGTGCAAGAGCCATCTCTATATATATATTAAAGGCAATAACTCTAAATGCTGATGATAGAATGCATGAGAATGGTACTTTATATATGTAGTGTTTTAAAGCAAGCTTAGCTACCATTTTTTGAAACTGATGTATCAATATTTACAGAAAAAACTTAGCTTACTCAGTTATAATACCACTCAAAGTGGTGTCTGAGGAGGGTAGCTGTACGCAGACCATGCCCCTATACAATAGGGAGGCTGTTTCCGAAGGACCCCCGGTCATTACAAATACAGAAATACAAATACAGAAAGGAAACCTAATACAAACTAAGAAACTCACGCACACGCAGGAGTCGAACCTCTGACCTCCTTCAAAGGAGGCCAGTGGCTCAACCATTGCATTATGGGGTATCTAGAATACTTACTTTCATTGAACAGTTTCATTGAACCTAATACAAACTACCCCCGGCCATTACTTTCATTGAACCTAATACAAACTAGTACAGAGATATCTAGAATACTTACTTTCATTGAACAGTTGATTTACTTTGAAAATTTTAAAATTGTCGAGTTGGGACATAAAATAATACGGGCCACCTCTTTCGATTGATCGATAAACAAAAGCTTTCTATAAAACGGGCCAAGTTAGTCCTAGTTTGATTTTAAGGAATCAATATTGGTCCATGTCATCAATATTGGACATAAAATAATTTAGGTGTTCGTTAACATTTTTAGAATTTTAAAAATTGTTACAGGTCCCAATCAGAATTGGTAAAATAACAAAAGTCAAAATAAACAAGCTAACATTTTGAGATTAACATGACCAAATTAACCGTTTTAAACTAAATAAATATAAAAATAATCTTTATCATAAACATGGCCAAAATAATCGGTATTTCTGTTGATTTTATCTAAAAAATGGGTTAAATATGACTTTGAGCCCACTTTAAGCGATCTTTTTTCCTACGTGCCCACATTTCATACATGAATCCATTAACAACGTGAATCCATCAAAATATTAATATTAAAATATTAAATATTATAGTAGTGAAAATATACATAATTATTATAATTATTATGTAGTATTTGAATATGTGTTTGTAAAAAATTGAACTAAGATCCTATTACATAATAGAATAAAGTAAGAGGAATAATAACAAGCTAGGTCAATAGTTCGATTCTCATCAATAACAATTAATAGATATTTTCTCGCCGGGTTGTTATGCACTCAAATTAGGAATGAGCAAAACTGGATATCTGGCCCGGTTTTTAAATTCGGATCGGAAATCCGGTTTTTCGAATTAAGAAAAATCTATTCCAGTTTCGATTTAATCGAATATTCGGAATTCAAATATCCCTTTAAATCGGATTGGAAATCGGATAATTCGAATCCGAATTAATTAAGTAAAATTTATTTTAGTTTGTATAAATAAATGAATTTTATTACATTTTTACTAAGTTATCTTTAACTTTACAAATAATAAATTAATTAATAAAATTTTGGATATTATCATCTCATATTTTGACATTTGTATATTCATTTTTTCCTAATTTTGTTTTGACCTATCACGAACTTCCATTCATTTCTTTAATGAATTCTTATAAATATTTTTTAAAAGATATTAGTACTCTATTTTTTTGCCTTTACATTGGCCACAAATTCATTTTTTTCATGCCCCAAAAGTAGTGTCCACATTTCCAAAATAAAACAAATTAAGTATTGGTAATGTACAATTGAGAGTAAGTTTTGCAATTTTCACTTAATTGCTCAATACATGCTTTTTGATTGATAACCAATATAAACGAGATAAAGGGAGTAATACACTGGTTTTCGAATTTATAATTTTAAGTGAAAAATATTATTAAAAGAAAATATTCTTCCATTTTCTTTTTTTAATATTATAACTTTTTAATCAAATACTTTGGATACAATGATTAAGTAAGAGAAATTTTTTTATCAAGGTTGATTTAAGGAAATTACATGAGGTCACGAAATTTTCACATACAATATATGGAGTTTTACTTATAAATTCACATCTAAGTACATCTCAATTTACGTTTTTACATCTAAAATGCTTAAAAAGTTAGGTGATACACAACAAATTCATTAATTTATTAGTGATAATCCATTACTTAATTCAATATGTTCAATGTTGAATTATTTGCCTACAATAATTTCATTATTTATTAAATATATAAATTAGTTTAATAAATAATAAAAATCGAATCGGATCCGGATATCTTAATTTGTAAAAAGTTGTGATCTGAATCCGTATTCAAATTCATAAAAAAGATTCATATCTAATATCCGATTCGATTTTTCGGATTGGATATTCAAATTTCCAAATTTTCATAATTGAATATCGAATTGGAAATTGGATAATCTGATTTTCGAATTTCTACACTCACCCTTAGTCGGATAGGTGAAACAAAAGGATCAAAATACATTGTTAGAATAGTTCTGTTAAGTGAATATACAGTAAAACCTCGTTAAATTAATAATCTCTCTAAGTTAATAATTTCTTCTGGTCCCAATTTGGGCTAGTTCAAAAAATGATCAATTTCGATAAGATAATAAGATAATAATTTTTTTGAAAACCCTGTATAAATATATGGTCCCAATAATATTATAAATTAATATTTCTTTTGTAATCATAAAAATATATGTATTACCCTTTTGTAAAATATGATTCTCGGGTTCTTAAAATTTGAATCTATATGAAACTCATCTATAAACATCCTTGTTGCATCTAAAATTCGAATATGGTATTTTCGTAAAATATTAAAATGTTATTAATCAATGTTTTTGATGTCTTTGGTGCTTCTTTATGGGTTCAAAAAATGATGTTTTATCCTTGATATCATCTAAATATACATGAATATTTACTTTGAATCTCACAAATACTCATTGAATTTGTGAACAATATATATTGAATTAAGTATAAAACATAAATTGTACAATTCATTCTATTTAAATATATATAATTGAAAATTAATTTTATTAGATGTCAAAAATTCTCTATAAATTAATAATTATTTATTTATCTATTAATTAATACCTCTCTAAATTAATAAAATTCTTTGGTCCCAACAATATTAATTTATAGAGGTTTTACTGTAGTATTTAAATAATAAATCATAAATTTTAAAAGCCTTTATATCCTTATTATATTTTCTATATTCTATTATATATTAAGAATAAAAATAATTATTTAAAATATTACCGTAGATTAAGAGTTTGATGTTAGATCTAAATAAATAGCCACAGATCATCTTATGCGATATTATCAAAGTTACATGTTAAAATTGTAGTGCGAAAGCGTACCTGATTCCATGACGGTAGATATGAATACAGATTATGGGACTTGATCTACCACAGACTTGATACGCCTCTTGCTGTATCTCGCTTTGACTGATGGGAATAGAGGAGTAGATGTTGGGAATAGCCTAGGGGACCAAGACCCTATTATGTTTTTTATATAGTAGTCCAATTAGACCCCGTTGACCCTAATCAGATTACTATTGGGTATTACACATTACAAAGCCCATACCGAATAAGATGTAATTTGACCCTTTATTTAAGACCATTTAATTAGTTCAAATATAAAATAAACATTAAATATAATTGTCTTTAATTTGTAAGCCCATAAATTGTTATTATTATAAAAATAATCTAACAATCTCCCACTTGGGCTACAAATTGTTTCAAACAACAATTACATTCAATAACCATAGGTGAGCACAAAATTGTTTATTCTTTAGAAAACATCTTCCTTAGTCAATCTAGTCCATCTCATATATAAACATGAAACCAAAACGACCTTCGTCACATTGTCATAACTCGATCCTCAATTATCACCATATTAATACATTCAATGACACATATCAAGTATGGATGTGTAACTGGAAATTACATGCAATGTGATCTCAATCATGCCTATTTCCAATTGGTCCTTCATACCTTAGTGAGATCAATCTTTATTTTTTCAAACTTTATGTCAAAACCACAATTAAAAGAGATAACTCATGTAGAGCAATAAAGAGAATAAAATAAAATAAAATAACTTTATTCCGCAGAAACTCAAAATACACAATGTATCACCATTATGTCAATATAAAACCGAGTATCGAATACAAGAACAAAACAAAAAACTTCCACCTGAATATCTTCCAATGAGATAACATCCATATGAGCAATATGCCCAAGAAAGACCTTAGGTGTCAAAGCTTAGTAAGTGGATCTGCTAGCATACAATTTGTTTTTATATACTTAGTATACACTAAATGATATTGCAATCTCTGTATAATAACGTAATATTTAATGTCTATATGTTTAGACATAACAAAAAAAGAAAACTTAACCAGATGTAGATTTTCTTGTATCTACACAACCAACATAATCAGAATCGGAATACATAATGATCTCCAAATTATCCAATTTTCGATAAAAAAGAGTATTAGCCCGAATATACATGTAGAAGGGGGGTTGAATACAAGTATAAGTAATCGTGTCTGACTTTTGGTCAAATAAATAAACAAGAACAAACGAATAAATCAAACTGTTTGTGTTAATAAGATCAAATACAAACTCTACCAAAGGTGTACAAATACCTTTAGCAGCTGCTCTCAATACAAACCTCTCTCTATTTGTTCACTTGTATTCTCACTACGATGACAAATCTCACAAAAATCACTCATATTACAATGATATAGAGAGTATTTATAATGCTACCTATCAACTAATAACAGAAAGTAATAATCAATACATGATAATTCTCTGTCTTCCAGTTGATAGTTTCCATCAATAGTTTGATTCTTTTCTTCATGCACACTTCTTGCCATTGTCAAAACAACTGATCCTATTATATAGCACTTTCTAGCTTCCGCAGCATCCAAAATCACATCAGGATTACATCATCATCAGGATCTGATCATTCCATCAGTAATTGATCATAGCATTAGGATTTGATTTGTCGTATTAGAATCTGTTCATAGTTCCTGAAATATAGTCCGTGACGCATAGTTTCTGATTGAACACTGTTCACTGTTCTACAGTTTCTGAATAACTTGTTCATTCTATACTAAGTGCTAAATCCTTTATAAGATCAGGGTATTACAATAAGTATATGATTATTCTATTCTAAACATCATAACTCATGAATTATTCCTAACAATCTCCCCCTATTTATACTTTATAATGTGAAGCATAAATCTGAGTTGTTGATGTCAAAACCTTTTACAAAACAATTAGAATAGAATACACATGAAGTAAAGTTAAACAAGTACCTCCGTTACTCAATCTTATTCCTATAGATGTAGTATCTGGTACTTATAAGAATCTAACTATTTTGATGCAGACTCTGACTGATTAATCACTTGCTTTTCTTTAAATCCAGTATGACTAGATTTATCAGTATCGGCGTCTGTTTCTTTTCATTTGTCACCTTCATGCTAAGATTCACCTCTATCACCATCAATTCTTACTTTATCTCCCCTAGTCTTTTGTCTCTTAATCATCTTAATTCTCCCCCTTTTTGACATCATCAACATTAATGCCAAGAGATTCAGTGATAGAACAAATAAGATTCATCAGAACTGCTTGATTTTCTATAATAGTGACTTGGTTATCTTCAAGTATTTGAAGTCGGGATTGAATAGCAGTTTGAGAATTCTGAATATCCTCAATAGCTTTAGATTGTGAAAGCTCCTTGACTTCAATTTTGGAAGTGCTCGTTGTATCTTCAGACTTAGATTTAGAAAGAACCTTATCATTGATCTTTGTAGAAGAAGTTGCCTGTTTAGCATGATCTACCACTACGCCATAAGTGGGCTACTGTAATGCTTTTTTGTAAGCGTTACACAAATAGTGTTACAATAGCTAGTAAAGTTCATACCTATTGTAACACCGCTCGATTGGTGTTACATTAGCCATATATCTAGTGTTACTCTGAAATTACGGCCACACCGTGGTGTTACAATAGGTAATACTAGTTTTTGAATTTTACTATTTTTTTAAAATTTTTAATACTAATATTTATTTTTTTAATAACTTTTAATTAATAAATCTATTACTCTTTAACCCAATTTCCGGAAAATGAAAACCCTCTTTGATTTTAAATTAACGAACTCCTTATTTGGATTAAATATTAATTTTAGAAATTCATATAATAATAATAAGTACTAAATAAAATAAATATGTTATGAAAATAATATAATATATTTAGATGGTTTCTCTCACTAAAATATAAGAATTAATATAGTAAAAAATTTAGAATATTTTTATCACTAAAATTTATATATAAATATATAACATATATTTTGTATGACTTTTTAAAAATTATGAAAAATGATTAAAAAATAAATACTTCATTTTTTTTATAAAATTTAAGAATTTACCAAGTAAATGAGTTTTTATTTTTAAATATCAAAGTATTTTATTATTATTTTTAGATTCTATTTATTTATTAAATTTAAAATGAAAAATTCTTAAAAAATCAAAATTTAATAAATATATTTATAACAATGTTGATTAATGAATGACACACAGATCGATGAAATTTGTAAGCGGGCAAAAATTAAAATTTCAATCTTTTTACACTGACAAAACTCTCACTCTCTCCTAAAACTCTCTCTCGGCCCTCCCATCTCTCTCTCGTCAAACTCTCTCCCTCTCTCCTAAAACGCTCTCCCTCAATTTCTTTATAATTTCTTCATGTTAGTGTTTAATTGGATTCAATTCATGGCTTCTCAATTGATTGGGGCTTCGATTTGAGGCTTGAATTTCTTCAATTTGGGGCTTTTTTTTTTTTTTTTTTGCTAAATCATTTTGGGGCTTTTTCAAATTAGGGTTCTTCGTTTTGAGTTGAATCAATTCGATTTCTTCACTCATTAGGCTTAAACTTCAACTAATTGATCTCTATTTTTGATTTCAGGGATTGTTCGGTTGGGGCTTAGGATTTCTGCTTCACATCGGAGTTCACATCTTCCCACTCAACTGGGGACAGGCTGTCAAACAAAGTATCCAGCGATAGAACACAGAAATATGGGCAAATAGAATGAAGCTCTGGCTCGAGGAAATGCCTCTTTCCCAGTTGCCATATTCATTCGATGAAATTAAATTTGAAAATGAACAGAATGTAGACCAATTTTCTGAGGAAGATCTTCCTATTTGGTTGGCCGCTCAGAGGGTAGTAAATCGTTATGAAGGTATTCTATCGTCACTTGGTCCTCGTAGCAAGCTCTTAAGAAAGTTTTTGACATGGATGGAGCTTATACCGTCGATGCCTAAAAGACCATCTAAACTCGAACCGGATGTTAATTCTATTGAATCTCATTTAAGGTTAGTCTCTATCGAATTCCTCTTTCATCTCTAACTAGTGCACAAAATGTGAGTCTTCTTTCCTGAATTCAAATATTGGTACATATAAGTAAAGTTGAAATAAATATTGTTGAGGTTAGTAAGCTCTATTCTGTTAAAACTCAAGTAACTATTTTTGTTATAAATATTGTTGAGGTTAGTAAGCTCTTTTCAGTTTTCCTTGCTCTAGAACTTATTTCTTATATTGATTCTTGAACTATGATCTGGGCTTTATAGATAACTGTTGTCCAATCTGTAAAAGTAAAACTGATCTGTTCACATCAAAAGAGAGAAATTTATATTTAGCAAAAAAAAAAAAAAGAAGAGAAATTTATTAAATTTACTGCATTTGGGGTTGGCTATAAGTATACGACGTCTCCCTTCACATTTCTTTAAATGGTAAAGCTTGCCTAGATTTCTGTTAGCTTGTTAAATACTGCACGTTACTTGAATTGAACAAACAATTGACAACAAAGCTATTTTTCAATTTTGAAAACTATCCTGGGTAAAGAATGATAGTCACCAGCCACTCACCAGACCGGACGCTATAGAACTGATGCATAATTAGAGTGTGTGTATATATCTATCATCAATACATCTGTCTGTACGTTAATAGATTGTCTCTACTCTCTCTCTATATAGATAGGTAAATATATGTAGATAAATATTATTACTATCTCTTGTCACAGAACTCATACTTTCACTAAAAGTTTCGAGTAACTGCTACCTGTTGTCATTATTTTCCCCTATTGTCACAGAGAACGACCAAAGTTCCAAATAAAGGAAGATGGAGAAACCATTAGAACTGGTACGCAGGCTTTGGGGGAAGCTTCTGGCACAGTGAAGGTGACAAGGAATCCGAAAGTTGAAGATACTGTTCGAGCCAGGTTGGCTCTGTCAGTCAATTTAAAGTATTAGTCCCTGGATATGTTAATTGCTTGGCTAAATGGTGCTTATGTTCACAGCAGTCAGGTGAAAACTCAAATACTGCTGGTTGGGATTTTAGCATTGGTGGGTCATCTAGCACCGGAATAGTGCGAAGTGTTGTAAAACCACCTCAAGCTAGAGAAAGGAGAGCAGAGGTTTCACACCCTCAAGCCCTGCCAAGGAGAACCTCAGAAAGTGGTAATCGCTGGCCTTCTTCTGGAAGTACAAATAACATATCAGAAGTTTTAATACAAAGAGATGCTAGAGATCCACTTACTGATGAGAAGCAAGACTATTACCATGAAGATGTATATCTCCCTCCCTCTCTTGGTCATGTATTATGCATGTCAATCAATTACTAATTGGTGCCTTTTAACTGAATCCTGAAGAAGTTGGACTGCTGAACAATAAGATTAGTTCACACAAGAGTTGGTGTAAAAGCTTCAAATTGATATGTTTTTTACTTGTATAGATATTCTGGTTACGGGGAATGTCATCATATTGTGTGGACCATTTTGCTTCTTATCCTTAACATTTTCTTACTTAAATTGAAATTACAGGATGATTTGGCTGCTAGCGGAACAGGAACCGTTGTTGTACGTTCTCCGAGAGGGGTCAAGTCATCCTCTCTTTTCAGTGACCAGAGTACCTTGGTAGTATTGATGTCTTTGCACTTATTTTAGCGTCCTGAATCGATGGTACAAAGCAAGTTATTAATCATTGCTGCTAGTTAGTAGTCAAGTCTAAGTTGACATTGCTTAAAATGATTAAAATGAAATGCTGTCATTTTTTATATTGCTAACTGATGAGTCTTTCAAATGCAGGTTGCAGAGAGATGCTTTGCCACTATTTAATAGGTTGTGACAGAGTTATGCATCCTGTTTGGATCGAGATCCTGCATTGAATGAGGTGCCTACTTTTTTATAGGCAATATATTGAATTATTGATTTATGTATGAACTTGGTATATAAAATTGTCTCTGAACTTAATATTTTTAGCATAGTGTGTACTTTTGTATAATTGAAAAAGATGGCCAGATGGCCCTAATTCTTTACTCATCTGTCTCTTTAGCTCACAATGATTTTAATGTATTCCTAACTTATGCGCTTCTGTTGGTTTAGTTGCTTGACGTTGTTGCAGAGAAGTTTTATGGAGGACAACGTAGAAATCCAATGCAGGATATGTTTGGAGATCTCTGTGTAAACGAAAGATTCAATTTGAAAAGGAAATCTGGCGGAACTATAAACCAAGCACTTGGACTAGTAATATGGGATTTATGTTTATTTCTGAATAGATTTCTTGTTATTGCAGTGAAGAGGCTTAATCTTAAGTCATTTATGAAGGGAACCTGTTTTGTGTTTTGTATGATATCATATTTTACCCGAGTACTATGTTACTGTCTAGGAACAAGTTTTTGGTATATGTGTCTGAGTGAAGGTGTATCATGTGCAGGTACTGAGACAAAACAATGCTAAAATTGGCATTTGCTGAAATTTGCAATGGGGCAGGAGGAGCTTCTGCTCTTGTAAGCCATTTATAATTTTTATGCTAAGTAGGCCTGTTCATAATAACTGGAATGGTTGGACGAAGCTGTAGGATTTATATAGATAGTTTAATTATTGAAAGCTACTTGTTTATTACAGGTCAGTTGCAATGGTTGGACGTTCGAAGCTGTGACAACATAATGCGTTCTTTCTCAGTGGCCAAAATCACATGTTTAACTTTGTGGTTGCGTTAAACATTTTGATGCTGTGAATTTTCTCCGTTTAACTTCTTTTTGATTGTATTGGTGGGATTTTGTATGCTGTAACTGGTGGATTAGGATGTTTTGGGAGATTTAGTATGTTGATTGTGTAATGTATTGGTGAATTGGATTATTTTGGGATGTATAATAAATATGCAATTTTATTCAACTTTTTTCACGTAAAATTTTATGATGTAATATAAAATGTAACACTTAGTATGTGTTACAATTGCCCAGTATAGTGTTACAATAGAGGCTGGTGACGTGTACACAGTGTGCCACGTGGCGCCACATGTGTTGCCACGTGGTCACGTGGTGCCATGTAATGCCACGTATGCACATGGTGCCACGTCTGAAAAAATTGAACTGAGCTATTGTAACACTCAAAATGTGTTACAATTGGGCCCCTGGTGTTACAATAGGTGCCTATTGTAATACTTTTGCTACTGTTACAATAGAGAAGAAAAGCGTTAAATTAGGGTATCTATTGTAATGCTCGTAAACGTAACGCCTCCTGGTGTTACAATAGATCTAATGTAACGTTTTTCGGGTCTATTGTAACATCAGAGAGGCGTTACATATGCCCATCTATGGCGTAGTGTACAAAAGTAGGATAATATTCAAGTAAAAGTACTTGAGTAGAATTACGTACATCTTCAGCTTTCTGATCTGGACATGAAATATGATTATCCTGTCCTTCACCAGTATTCTATGTACTAACAATCACAAATCCTGACTCCTCCATAGAGTGATCAGGTACTGCATGTCTCTCAATTCTAGCTGAAATTGGAAGTAAATACAGAGGAATAATAGGATCATTTTGAATTTCAACTGGTACATGTTGAAAAAGAAATTGTCCTAACCTTTCACTCCGTTTGTTGATAATCCTTGCAAGCCTCTCCTTTTGTTGCTGAGCTTTAACTTCTGGCTGTGCATTGTGCCTTGCTAAGTCCTATTTCTCATACATCTTAATAAAGGAATAAGTACCAGCATCCATTCCAAGTTTGTCAAACCAAGATTCAGGAAAAACCTGATCCCAGAAATCAAACGATGGTGGTTTCCTAATTCTCTCTCCCTCACTATGGAGTTGATCATCCATACACTCATTCTCACTTTGACTATCTAAAGTCAACTCTGCTTCTACCTCTCCTTTTGCCTGGTCAGGAGCCAACCTCTCAGTTTGTGGATCTAAGTCCATCTTTTCAAGTATATCACTCAAATTTCGAAAAGTGCTCTCATGACCTACAGAAAAATAGGGGTTAGAAGATGTGTTTATACCTGAACTCACATGGAGAGAGGGTTCCTCATATGGCAAGGGGCTTGAGGTTTTCTCCATGGAATGAGCTGTTATAGTCTCTGAACCCTCACAAACATCTATTGTCTTTTCAGAAACTACAGGCTCTAGTATACCACTTTCAAGATCTACACTAGACTCTAATGCCTTCAGTAATACGTCATTAGGCACCACAATTTATGTGTCACCGTCTTTAAGTGTTGTTTACTGAGACACACCCTCAAGATGGATAGACTCTGACTGAACAATATTTGTTTGATCTTCAGGAAAATCAATCAAAGTCATTCCTCTCCTATCATAGGGTATCTCACTTGCAGTTTCAGTCATCACAGAAGACCTTTCAGCATCAACTAGCACAGTTCCTGAGTCATCCAACCTCTGACTAGATGGTTCTTGTGTTGCAGTGACTGTGACCTGATCTGTCCTACTATTCACCACTGGTGCAATAGTATATCCAGTTGACTGTATTTCGCTATCTACTACCTCCGTTTGTTCACCTTGTGCTGGAGCATCTTCAACAATGTAATCTTTATGAAATAGATATGTATGAAGTGATTGAAGTGCACTATGCTTATTAAGTCCAAATGACTTGTGTAATTCCTTTCTGACCGATACATAGAAAGGCATCTTCATTAAATCAAGTCTTTGATGTAAAAGTCCATATTCTTCAGAAAATGAAAGCTTTGGAACTCATTCAACCAGAAAATTTAGAAGAGGCCTAGAAAGCTTAACTTTGATAGAAATAACCTTCATAGCTAGTTTGTATGTCAATGTAGTTTCCCATGAAGAATTAATATCAAGACCTTTATTAGACACAGATCTCTTGTCACTTGCTGACTGGGATATAAGTTGATGTTTAGAGACCTGCAAAAAGTTTAGTGGACTAGACACTGTGTGTGTAGGTGACAAATTGTAAAAACCCAGATTTTTGGATAGAATTAAAACTTTTTACTAAGTATTGATAACTTGTATTTTATACACGTTTTGTCATTTATTCTTATGCATTTTTATTAGTTTCGAATGTTGTTTTATCGATATTAATTATGTTTTTCATCTTTCAGTGCCTCATGCTTAATTGTTGAAAAGATGGCTTATTTCGGGCATGAAAGCAAAGATTATTCAAGAAGGAAGTTAGAAGATGAAAGCTCGCAATGTCGGGAGGTGTTTAATGTATTATCTTGAAGATTTTGTCTCGAATGGGCTGCTGTATGGCCGTTCGACAGGTCGTTCAAAGGAGCAGTTTTTCTGTACGGGTTGCTGTACCACCGTTCAACAGGCCGTACAGAACCTGCTGTGTATTAAAAGATAAAGCCAAACATTATCTTAGAGGGATATCTTAACATCTTATCTTCACATCTTATTTTCATCTCTTCTTTGCCTCTTCAAGAACAAAATTAGGATTAGTAGAATTGAGAGAGAAACATCAATTACTCATAATCTAGCATTGATTATGAGTAACTAACTCTATATATTTGGCTCAAGGAAGCAATTCTTGTACTAAACCCACTCCATTTTAAGTAAGATCCATTTCACTCTATCTTGAATATTTGTGTTGTATTGCTTATGATTTTGCTTGAAGATTTGTAAGTTGCTTCACCTTACTCTTCTTGTATCTTCAATTGCTAATTGTTTGTTCTAATACGTAATCATTAGTTCATTCATTATAGTAGCACAAGATTTAGTGTACCTAAATCCATAAAATTCAAGTGCAAATACCTAGGTTGAGCTTCTCATCCTTGGGTTTGTCCTAGCCTCTCTTTGTTTAATTCCTTGACTTGGTTAAATTGATAGTGCTTCATTATTGGTTGCTAGTGTCAAGAGAGCTAATTTATGTGCTTCACTAAATTAGTGTTTTTAGAAGAGAAATAAGTAATTATGTGCTTCACCAATTATCTTGGTTAGGTAGAGTTGGATATATTTTGCTTGTTTGTTGGGTTGAAGTGCTTGATTTGCATTAATCCTTGGGTCAAATAACTCTTTATCTTGCTAAATTACTCATTGTGTTTGTTGTAGTGGTAAAATTGGTTGACAACAAATTTACTTAGTCATATTTCTCTAGCACATTATTTCTTGTATTCAAGGTGTTTGATAAAATACCACAACCAACTCAAAACCCCCCCACCATTTTACATTACTCTAGTATTGAACGCTATTCCCTTGGGTTCGATCCCTACTTACCACATTTGCTACATTTGTAGTTAAGTGCGAACATAGTAGAGCATAAACAATTATTATCAATTTGGCGCGTCGACGACGGGCATGGCCAAAAACCCCCATTTTCCACACTTCTAGATTGTATGAGATAATCTACTTGAAATCAATATTGATAGTCCTTCCCTGTGAACGAACTTACGAAAAACACTAGCAAAGATCAAGTGGGGGAAGATTTGATAACGTGTATTGTATACACGTTTTGTCATTTAGTCTCTTGCATTTTTGTTAGTTCCGAATGTTGTTTTATCGTTATTAATTATGTTTTTCATCTTTCAGTGCTTCATGCTTAATCGTTGAAAAGATGGATTATTTTGGGGCATGAAAGCAAAGATTATTCAAGAGGGAAGTTAGAAGATGAAAGCTCGCGATGTCGGGAGGTGTTTAATATATTATCTTGAAGATTTTGTCTCGAACGGGCTGCTGTACGGCCGTTCGACAGGCCGTTCAAAGGAGCAGATTTTCTATAAGGGCAGCTGTACGGCCGTTCAGCAGGCCGTACAGAACCTGGTGTGTATTAAAAGAGACATAACAACATAACTTAACCAACATCTTATTTCATCTAACATATTCCTCTTCAAGAACACAATTAGGGTTAGTAGGAAGTAGTTGATTATGAGTAACTAACTCCCCCATTTGGCTCAAGGAAGCATCTCTTGTACTAAACCCATTCAATTTAAGTAAGATCTATTTCACTTTATCTTGAATTCTTGAGTTGTATTGTTTATGATTTTGCTTTGAGAATTGTAAGTTGCTTCAATTTGCTCTTCTTGTAATATCAATTGCTAATTGTTTGTGCTAATCCGTAATTGTTAGTACATTCATTATAGTGGCACAAGTTTAGTGTACCTAAATTCTCAAGCTTTAAGTGCAAATACCTAGGTTGAGCTTCTCATCCTTGGGTTTGTCCTAACCTCTCTTTGATTGATTCCTTGATTTGGTTAAATTGGTAGTGCTTCACTATTGGTTGCTTGTATCAAGAGAACTAATTTATGTGCTTCACTAAATTAGTGTTTTTAGAAGAGAAATAAGTAATTGTGTGCTTCACCAATTATCTTGGCTAGGTAGAGTTGGATATATTTTGCTTGTTGGGTTGAAGTGCTTCATTTGCAATATCCTTAGGTCAAATATCTCTTATCTTGCTTATTCATCCATTGTGTTGTTGTGTTGGCAAATTTGGATATTTTCCATTAAATTAGTTGTATTTTTGTAGCAATTTACTTATCGTATGCGAGGTGTTTGACACCTTAACCAAACTCAAAACCCCCCATTTTCCACACTTCTAGATTGTAAGAGATAATCTACTTGAAATCAATATTGATAGTCCTTCCCTGTGAACGAACTACGAAAAACACTACCTTCAAGTATTGATGTAGAAATGAATAGTGATTACGACTACGATGTAACAGTGGTTTTAACGAACGACTATTTAATGGATTCGGATTCGAATATCTATATGCCATGACGAATGCTATGGGTTGACCATTTAGATAATAATTATCTATCTCCTAGGAAATTAAGATTTGGTAATTCCAAAGGAAAAGGTTATTCTTGTATCATCCAAATCGATGTCTGTTATTAGTGCAGTGGTTCCGAAAAGGGTTAAGGAACGCTCGAAAGAGAACAAGGACATTTGTATAACCCTAAGAGAATAAGTAAAGAAAAAGAGATGAATAGTGTTTTTAGTGGAATTAGGAATATTATTAGACGACGTTATATAGAAGTACCCGGAACGAAATTCTGAGTTTGTATTAATGATCCAGGGGGAAAAAGAGTATATGTAAAAGTTATCGGATTCTGAAAAACAGCAATTTTATTTTCTCCGAGATTTCCCCAGATACGGAATGATTCAAGGATTTATTTAAAAAGATTTGAGAAAGATGGAATCAAAAATTATAGGGGAGGATTAAGAATAGTTATATAAATATTAAGGAGGTTTCCGGTAACATCCTAACTAGAAATCTTTGAGATATTCCTCCGAACGATTAATAAATTAAGCAATAACCGGACAAAGAAACAAGCAGGGGATCAAGATACATGCATGTGCAAGTGGATAAAGGCAAGTAACCAATCTAGTCACAAGTTAACTAGCATACTTAGAAACTAACCAAGCAACTTAGCTTACAACACACACCATCCCCCAAAATATCAACACATGCCCTTGATTTCATCATCCATGACCTATTAGATTTATTAAAGCTACTTTAACACTTAGATATTATCTAAACATACTAGTAAATAATTTATTTGGATGAGAACCAAGCAAAACAACCAAGCAAACTCCATTTTCTCCCATTCTCTTAAAGTGCCCAGCAAGAACACCTCAAAGAAGAAAATTCATATCTCCATTTCTATCCATGATAAAATCACCAAATTTGGACCACAGCCTCTCCACTCCATGGGTAATATTCACTCAAAATTTCATGGCATTCTAATGAGCGTAGCTTAGTCAAATCTCCTCCCCAAGAGAAGAAACCAAACTGTCCAGATTGTTTGACAGTTTCTGTGATGATTTTCAAACGGCCATATCTCCTTCATTACTCAATGAAATTTGGTGTTCTTTATCTTGTTGGAAATCTGGTTAGATTCTCTACAACTCTCCTTTAGAAGACTCGTTCAGAAAAGTTCGGTAAGGCCCTCGTTTTTCATGATCATTCAGCTGGGTTATAGAAACTCCGAAAATCTCTAAACATATTCCTGATGTTTCTTGTTAGATTAAGCTTGGTTAAGGTTGTACAAGGATTAATCAAGGCTTATTAAAGTCTCTACACTCTCCAAGGAAGGTATAATCCTTAAGAACCTTAGATCTTATTTTAAGATTATGTATGTTTTTGGTGGAGTTTAGCCTAGTTATGATATTAGTGTTATCATGAGAATGATCTTGTAGTTGGTTTAACCATATGATGATTATGATAGTGAAGAGTAATATTCCTAGACTTGTTGAGATGTATAACATGTGTATAAGATGTATGGATGCCCGGTGTGGCTTGGTTGTGTTGAAAACAATTTTGAAACGTCCGATATATAGCCATCGTAATGCCCGAATTTCGTTAGACCTTGAAAAACCGTGCATTACAGTAGCATTACTTTTCTGACCTTAATGTATAGTTGACCTATCCTCGTAGATCTCGAGTCATAGATCGTTTTGGCGCAAGAATCGAAACAAACGGACTTACGGTTTAGGAATTATGGCCGATTTAGTAAAAGTGGTTCGGAAACGTAAGTATGAGTTCGTAACTGCAATTGAACCCTCTTAAATTGATAAAGTTAGTTGCGAATCTTGGTAATTAAATATTAGAGATCATAAGGAAGGTGTGAAAGAAAAGCGCTTGTCAAACGGATCGTTTTCCAAGTTTATAAAAATGTTCGAATCGAGGTTAAGTGCGAATGAACCCCTTAAAAGAACACTTGGTTAAAACTTTGGAAAACCACTTAGAAAACGAGCGATAAAACTCGAGGTATAATCTTGGTTCGTAAATGACCGACCTTAGAACTTATATGACTTAAGTGCCTACCAAGTGTAAGTATAATGACATGCCTTGATAACAAACAAGTGTCGGTCATAACGATGATAATAAGGAGCTAACTTGAAAACGTGTTTTAGCTTAAGTAAAGTAGTTACTTGGCTTTACAAAAGTGTTAAGTAATTAACCTCGGATATTGTGCCTATTTATAGATCACCGGCCCGGCCCGAGACACACTACCCCTATAGGATTTCCAGGAGAGTCTTCAATACTTTGAAGCTGTTGTTGTGATAATATATATATGCTTTGATTTTGTTATACATATGCCATAGCATGCATGCCTACTTTCAAGTTACATTGTTATACTTGTTCCCTGATTTATTATTGGTTTATAAGCTAGATAGAGAATATATCAGTTATAAACCGGGTATTGCTAAGACCCTTAGTGAAGGGCATATGAGTCTCATTCCTAGAATTCAGACCGGGAGTCAGTATTTCTTGATATATCGTGATTATTATCGGAGGAAAATATTTAAGTAAATATTTTTCCATTATTTAGTTGATAATATTATTTTGAATATTCGTCTGAGATTATTTATTTAATGAATAATATTTCGAATATTCATTTGAATGTTATTCATTAATGAATATTATCTTTCAATATTCATTTAAGGTTGATTTACCTATCAAATATTATTTGAATATTCATTTGGAACTTATCTAGTTACTGAATATTATCTCGAATATTTATTTGATTATTATATATTCAAAGCATATTATTTTCGAATATTCATTTGATCATTATTTATTCAACGAATATTATTTCGAATATTCATTTGAGTTTTATTCATTCATTGAGTATTATTAATTTGGGTATTCATTATTTACTAAATGAATAATGTTGTGAATATTTATTCGAGGGATATTTTGAGCAATACTTTATATTAAGATTATTCTTTAAATATTTACGATTTAATAAATATTCTTGAAATATTTATTCGATTCTTTTAAACTAGTTTCAAAATAATTTTCCCTATTCAAAGTACTATCCGTGATCTCCAAATATTATGTAAATTATTTTGGAGTCTTGTTATTATTATCTTTATCAAGAAAGGTTCTCAAAATTTTATTCTTCATTCAAATCCATCTTTCAAATTATAAGGGAACCTTACTTGAGAAATGTTATTTATCTTGTGCACTTCCCGGTCATAAATCTTTTGAAACTATTCTTTTCATTCGCAACATGGTTGCTACTCATTTATTGAATCTTTGTGTACCTTCTCATCATTCGAAGGGTAAGAGTGTTGGAACAAGTTTGTATCCATTAACAAGCAGCAGCTTGGGAAATATTGGTGAATTTTTCTTCCAACTAGATACGACTACTTCGTGGAGTCTTATTAACAAGTATTATACTTGGGAAAAGGGGGACGAACTTTACGTTTCAGAATTTTGGATTTATTCGAACTAGGAGTATTTGTGTAAGAGGCTGTGGGACAGTCCATCATTAAAACTGGTATAAGAGGCTGTGGGACAGTCTATCCTAGAAGTAGGGTCCGAGTGGCGCCGGTCCCGTCTAAGCCCAAAGATGGCTAGGGAGATCCGGCGTATGGTGGTGTCCATATGTTCTTCCTTCTACCGGTAATAAAACAAATCTTGAGATGCACAACCTGCGACTGATCATCGTAGGGCGGTGTCATCTGGCGCGACATACTCCAGTATTGGTTCACTATCCAGAATCTATTTATTTTCTGTAACATTATCAGTGTTGGCAGGACTGAAAATTGTTCAAAACTGGAATTGCATATTTTTCCTGCAATTTCCTTTTTAAGGAAAAGTGATGATTTCTGGCGCTTATCTTTGCATAGCAGATATTCTTACGAAAGATATAATTCGAGTTACCTTGTAACTTCATCGTTTACCTTATACTGGTACTATGTTCGTTAATGCATGCATATGATTTCAAAGATATTTCAGGACTGTTATATATTATTTTTCAGTTACATATTATTTTTGGTGGGCTATTGCTCACCCTTGCTTTATTTATTATATCACAACAACAGCTAGATTTGATGGCCAGCACAAGTCACACTCGGTGCAAGCAAGGACAGCAGTCATAGGGTTGCCCACTGATGTCATTGTCGGCATTGCTGAGGTAGGAGTAACCAGTAGGCTAGACTGTCAGCTTTTGATTCATCATACTTATTATATGTATGACCTATGTAACTCTGATTTCATCTCTGGGACTATAACGAGTGTGTTTTGTGTTGTTGTTTTGGGTCACAAGGTTGTAAGTTAATTTATGTTGATGTTGTGGATGGAAATTGAGACCGTGACGACCGGATCCCCGACCCCGGATCTGGGGTTGTTACACAAATGAATCTTTCTCCTTGTTCTCCTGGTATAGTGAGCAACAGATTTATCTTGAGAAGACTCAAGAGGTGCAGACTCAGTAGTGATCTTGGATTCAGATCGCTTTTCAATAGACATGGCCTTTTGAGAGACTATATCTAGTAATTGTTTTCCCTTTTTTAGAACTACAGCCTTTTATGTGACTGTAGCCTGGCTGTGACTAGGTCCTTCATATCTTTGTCCTAGCTTAGAAAGTTGAATTGCAGCCTTCAATTCTGTTCTCTCAGCAAGAGATATATTATCATCATCTTCACTAGAACTACTAGAACGACTAGAAGAAACAACAAATTTTCTCTTCTTTACAACTGGTACCTTTTGAGAAACACCAGAGGTTGGTTTCTTTGAAACAACAGGATGTGGATCAAAATTTGGTTCTAGAATTGTTTCAGAGACTGTGGTGTTTTGGGTTACTTTGGTAAACACAGGGAGATCCTCCACCAATTGAGGTTCCTGAGTTATTTTACCACCAAAAGAAGAAGAATTGTAGATAGTAGGAAGATGAGATGTAAAAAATACCTGAACATGATGTGGATAGTGCATTGCAGGTATCTCATCTAGATTCTTCTCACTGTCCTTCTTTGTTATGTCAGAAAAAAATTCTCTTTTGCTTTACGTTAGAAGGAACATAATATTTTGTACCAAATCTGGCTTCAACATTAGGAACAAAAAGGTTAATAATCAATTGCATAAATCTGTGATAATAAACCATTTTCCTCCCTTGATCTCTTGATCCAAGTTTGATACTCATCTGACTTAAAACAATATGACCAATGTTAATTACTCTTTTATGAAGCAAAGTGTATCCAATGTGTGAAGTAACAGCAGTAATTTGTTCAAAAGAACTACATTTACCAGTAAAGCATATAACAAGTTGGTCAAAGAAGAAAGACCATTACTTTCTGAGAAAGGATCTCCTTAACTGGCTCATGTTATCTAAAGGTCCACTATAACCTAATTCAGACAACATAGTCCTAACATTATCATCAGATGGTTCATTAGCAAAATTCACATTAACAGGTAAGTGAAGTACTGAATTAACAATTGATTCAGTAATATCAAAAGAATCTTGTCCTAGGTTTAGAACAATCTTACCTGATTGACCCTGAATAGGATCAACTACCTCAGCATTCTCCCAAGCTTGTGAAATAGCAGCTTGATTAATTTGTGGAGATGCTGTCAATGTATAACTTAATGGTCCATTTGCCATAAAGTACATAACTGGGTGAAAATCAGTTGACACCCCTTTCTTGTTTGTGATTTCTACAACATGATTGTTCGTCATGAAATCGAAGTCACCAAACTTGAAAGCTACTGATTTGGGTAGTCTTCTTTCAGCAGCCATTGATTTTGATCTGAAAAAAATTTAAGAAATCTTTGAAATTGATTAGTGAATTTGAGAACTCGAGAGTGTTTTTGCTTTTAGAAAATATTAAACCAAAGAAAGCAATAAACAATTAGAGTTTCAAAACAATTATATTTCAAAAATTCTTTACACCCACTAACCCACGTTTACATATAGGTTGATAGGTGGCAGTCCCTGAAAATGCAATTACCCACGATTTTTGGAAAATAAAATCCAAAATTGATTTTAATTAAACAAATCATGGTATAATCAGAATATTAAATATTGAGATTCAATACTGATCAGCTTCCTTATCCTGATGTGATCTTCTCATCCTAATAATCAAAAATCCTGATGTGATTTCCAAATAACGATGATTATGAATCCTGATGTGATCACACTTCATTTCCTGATCAGTCTCATCCTGATTCCGGAGACTAAATGGAGTTGCATACGTGGCATTTTGCTTTTTCTGAAAAAGAAATAAAAACATCAATCTAGAACAAAATAATTTGGTTAGATACATTCAACATATTTTGAAAATACAAGAAATACAGTCACGCGTGGTAATAATGACTGACTATGTTGCTAATCTCCAAAAAAAAACTTTTCAGCTTCTCATGTCTTTCTATAAAACCAACTGACGTCTCATGTCATTCTCTACTCCAAAACCTTTCAAGTTTTCTCTGTAAAACCTTTTCAGACAAAATGGCTTTCAACCAAAATATTCACATGAACCCTAACTTCCGGTTCATTTCTTCTGAGGAGTTCAATACTCTTAATGATCAGGAGCTACTGGACTATCTCTTTGAAGAGATGACTTTCCTCATCGAACTAGATATGGCCTGAATCAACCAAAACAACATCCAAAACCCTCCTATAGAACATCTATTAGTTGAACAAAATCTCCCTCTCGCCTTTTCAAATCTTGAGGATGAAGAATTTGGTGAAGAGACTGAGGCTAATTTTGATGGAGATGCTATGCCTCCTACTTAACAAACATGGGGTTGTGCCAGTTGCTCTCATTCGAGTCACCCAAACAAGGAATCCAAGAGCAAATGGGACTGTTTGCATCCGCCAAATGGATTTTGGCATGCTCTTCTTCCTCGAGTTGATTGTTGAAGACTCATGGAAGAGACAAGAGCCAGTAGCCACAACATTAGACAAGAATAGGATTACTAGTAAAAGTTAGACAAAAAGAAGATTGTATTTCATTTCCATGTATGTAAATGCTTTTGATTAATGAAATTACAAATTTTCTTTACTATCTACTTGTCTTTTGTTTGTTTATTAGCAAGATCTGAAGGGAGTATAAATTATCAGTATGCATGTGTAACAAACTAACTAGAATAGACTTAACAATTCTCAGAATTAGACCACTGAATAAAAATGAGCTTAGGATTTGAGACAATAAGTCACAGACTAAACATTTTTCAAAATCCTGATACTGACGCAGAAATCCTGATGATGTCAGTATCCTGATAGTAATCCTGATCCTGATGATTATTAAAAAGTCTATCATACTGTAATTTATCAAGGTAAAGTGTTACAGCTAAAGAGTTAACTAAAAGATATAGATCCTAACAGAATATCAAGTCTATAGGCTGAAACATCATACCTTGCTACTAGTGCAAATGTTAAAAATCTAGAAATTTAACATTCCTAACTCACTTACCACCCTAATGAAAGTGGACTCATCAAGTGGTTTTGTTAGGATATCTGCAATCTGTTTGTCAGTAGGAACAAAATGAAGTTCCACAATACCATTTTCAATATGTTCTATAATAAAATGATACCTGACATCAATGTGCTTAGTCCTTGAATGTTGAACTGGATTTTCTGAAATTTTGATAGCACTAGTATTATCAAAAAACATAGGAATGTTACTAAGTGTCATACCATAATCCATCAACTGATTTTTATCCAAATGAGTTGTGCACAACAACTGCCTGCTGTAATATACTCAGCTTCTGCAGTTGAGGTTGAGACAGATTGTTGCTTCATGCTTGCCCAAGAAATCAATCTGCGTCCCAAGAATTGACATGTACCTGTAGTGATTTTCCTGTCTATCTTACACCCTGCATAATTAGAGTCTGAATAGCCAATTAGTGAGAAATCAGATTCTCTAGGATACCACAAACCAATATTTGGAGTTCATTTGAGATATCTAAAAATTCGATTCACTGAAATTAAATGAGATTCCTTAGGATCACTTTGGAATCTAGCACAAAAATAGGTAGAAAACATAATATCTAGTCTACTTACAGTTAAATACAGCAATGAGCCTATCATGCCTCTATAGCTAGTGTTATCAACACTCTTACCCTTAGGATCAGAGTCTAGCATAGTGGTTGTAGCCATGGGTGTTTTTGCAATAGCACAGTCTTGAAAGTCAAACCTTTTTAATAGATCTTTGATATACTTATACTGATTAATGAAAATACCAGTCTCAGTCTGTTTGACCTGCAAGCCTAAAAAGTAATTAAGTTCACCCATCATGCTCATCTGATACTTAGACTACATAAGCTTGCTGAATTTAGCACCTAACTTTTCATTAGTAGAACCAAATATGATGTCATCAACATAAACTTGAACTAAAAGCAAATCACCTTTAACCTTTCTAAAGAATAGAGTTTTATCGATTGTACCTCTTGTGAAGCTATTTTAAAGAAGAAATTTAGATAAGGTTTCATACCATGCTCTTGGTGCCTGCTTCACTCCATAGAGTGCCTTGTCAAGTTTATAGACATGATTTGGAAATTTAGGATCAACAAAACCAGGTGGTTGTTCCACATACACTTCCTCATCAAGCTTTCCATTTAGAAAAGCACTCTTTACATCCATCTGGTATACTTCGAATTTTGAACGAGTTGCAAATACAAGAAACATCCTGATTGCTTCCAATCTTGCTACAGGGGCAAAGGTTTCATTATAGTCAATTCCTTCCTCCTGAGAGTAACCTTTGGCCACCAATCTTGCCTTGTTTCTCACAATCATACCAGATTCATCTAGCTTGTTTCTAAAAACCCATTTTGCACCAACAATGGATCTATCTTTATGTCTTGGTACTAATTTCTAGACTTTGTTCCTCTCAAACTCATTTAGCTCTTCCTGCATTGTAATTACCCAATCAGGATCCTGTAATGCTTCTTCCACCTTCTTAGGTTCATTTTTTGAGAGAAAACAACTATACAAGCATTTATTTTGAGCCGATCTTCTAGTTCGAACACCACTATTTGGATCAACAATAATTAAATCTTCAGTATGATCCCTTGTCCATTTTCTAACAGGTGGTAGATTGCTCCTGCTAGACTCTCTATGTTCATTGCCTTCAAATGCTCTCCCTTAATCAGTAGAATCAGTAGATTCCATACTGCTGCCAATACCTGAACTTCCTTCGTTAGTCCCTGAAGTGTCAGTTCCTGATGGAGTAGACTCTCAACAGTTGGTCTACTCCTGACTGGTACTGTGTTCCTCTTGACTGATTTGCTCCTCCTCAACAATAGCATTCCTGTGAGAAGTAATTGAGATTTATAATGGAGAACCTTCATCATCACTGGAGAGTATCACAGAATCCTTAAGATTTTCAAATTCTAACTTATCATGGCTCCCATCAATTTGCAGAATCCCAAATTTCTTATCATCAAATGTAACATGAATTGATTCCATAACAATGTGAGGTTTGATATTATATACTTTGAAGGCCTTTGATGCAGAATATCCTAGAAAGATGCCTTCATCCAACTTGGCATCAAATTTCCTAATTGTTCTTTATGAACTTTCAGGACATAGCATATGCATCCAAAGATGTGAAAATGTTTCACACTTGGCTTCTTTCCTTTAATCATCTCATAAGGAGTCTTACCATGACTATTTACCAAGGTACAATTATGAGTGAAACATGCAGTGTTGACAGCTTCTGCTCAGAAGTAGGTTGGAAGATTTGCATCTGCAAGCATGGTTCTTGCTTCCTCTATGAGAGTTCTATTCTTTCTATCCACTACACTATTTTGCTGAGGTGTACCAGGTGCAGAAAATTGTTGAGAGATTCCATTGTTTGCACAATACTCCTCCATGATAGAATTCTTAAATTCTGTTCAATTATCACTCCTTAGTACTTTGACTCTGTGCTTAGAGCTATTCTGAATATTCTTGACAAGTTCAATGATTTGTTAAGGAGCTTCATCTTTCTTTTGAAGAAAGAATACCCCTGTGAACCTTGTGTAATCATCCACTATAACTAGAGCATATCTTCTCTTGCTGATAGACATAATGTACTGGACCAAATAGATCAAGATGCAGCATGTGAAATGGTTCAATAATTGATTTTTCTGTCTTGCACTTGAAAGTGGTTCTTTTCTGTTTACCAAGCTGGCACGCATCACAAAGTCCATCTTGCACAAAATTAAGGTAGGACACTCACTAGATTGTACTTAACAAGATGATTAAGCTTCTTGAAGTTGAGATGTGAAAGTTTCTTGTGCCATTTCCAGCTTTCTTCATTTGATGCCTTACTGTAAAAACATCTGACGACTCCTTTAGTTGAATTACTCAAGCTGGCTTCATAAATATTACCATGTCTCTGACCAGTTAGAACAATGTCTCCATTCTTCATATTCATGATTTTGCATCCTTCACTGTCAAAGATTGATTGGTAACCTTTATCACTTAGTTGACTTATGCATAAAAGAGTATATTTCAAGCCTTCAACCAGTGCTACATTTTCAATGATGACATTTCCCCAAAATAATTGAGCCATATCCCAGAGTTTCTCCTTTATTGCCATCTCCAAAAGATATTACTGGGCCAACTTTCTTCTCAAACTTTGTAAGCAGGGACTTCTTTCCTGTCATATGTCCAGAGCATCCACTGTCCAAGATAATTGAATGCATCTTTCCTGTGCCCTGCAAACAAAAAGTAACTAGTTAGAAATTTTTAGGATCCAACATTGATTGGATCCTTTCTTACTAGATTTAGAAGCAATAGGCTTTGAAGATTTTACTTTTAAACTACCTGTTTCAGAGTTTGCCTTAGACTCTGATTTCACAAACTGCTTGTGACTAGGAGTTTCAGATATCAAAGAATAGTAGTCATAATACAGATTATGATAATCTCTACATATGTAAATAGAATGGAATAAACTACCACAATGATAACAAGAATTTTGTGGTTGGTACTGAATTTTATGAGTCTTGGGGAATCTAGACTCAGTTTTCCAAGAAGGTTTTTGATTACAATTTAGGGCCAAATGATTATGATTTCCACATTTAAAGCATTTTTTCCTAGGTACATCAGGTAAAGTCTTGTAATTATTCTTTTTGTTAATACCTTCTTTTCCATTCCTATTTCTCTTGACTTTGCTAGACTCTGAAAGACCGTCAAGTCTCTATTTCAACTGAGACCTAGACAGCAAGCCTATGTTGACATTCTTAGGTTTCTCTAACACTCTCTCATCTGAACTATTATTGTTTATCCTTTTATGCACAACAGGGGTACCTTTAGAATCAACAAACTTAACATGTTTAGGTTCAGAAACTATCTTAACTTCAGATTTAGATGTGCTAGCTTCTACTTTTCTATCATCAATGACAATAGCCACTTCATTTTTATTCCTAGCCTTGTCAAAACCTAAACCATTAACCTTACCAGGAATCTGATTGTTTATAATGTCATGAGTCTTTTTACAAGAGGTATTACATGATTTAAACATATGTCTCACTTCCTCTAGTTCTTTTCTGCATAGTCATAAGCCTCAAGAATAACACTATAAGCATGCTTAGCCTTATCAGAATTTACCCTGTAATGCTCCATTTGAACTAACTCAGATTCTAGAAAATTATTCCTACCAACTAATTCATCATTCTTAATATTAAGATCATCTCTTTCACTAGTAAGAATTCTGAAATTAGTCATAAGAATCTTAAACTCAACATGGATAGTTTTAATTTCATTAGAATCTAAGCTATCAAATGAATCAAGAGAGTGAATTGATACCTTAATAGAAGATGAAAAGTATTCTTTGGAGAACTAGGTTTGTTTGAAGCACTTGCCATTAAAGGAATGTTGTCATAATCAAATTCATCTTCAGAATCACTGGAATCTGCCCAATCCTTCTGTGTGACCATGAGTGTATTACCCTTTCCAGAATTTCTTGGTTTCTTAAACTCACTAGCAAAGTGTCCAAGCTCATTGTAGTTAAAGCACTTGATCTTTGCTTTATCAAGCTTGATGATTGTACTCTTGCCTTTGTCACCTTTCTTCACTTCTTTCTTTGGAAACGATCTATTGTTAAATCTTCTTTTGTTGAATCTTCTTTTCTTGAAAGCTTTAGCAAACATAGCAAAGAGTTCCTGCATATCTGTTTCAGAATCGCTATTGTCAAAGTCTATATCAGTAGTCTCTGACTCAGAATCATCTTTGCTTTTCTTCTTCCTTGTGATCTTCACAACAGGCTCAATCAACAGTTCTTCTGGAAGCTTTTGTGATTCAGGTTGAGCAGTAAGTGCATCGGTTTTCATCTTTCTTTAAATTCTTCTCTTCTTCTGCTGCCTATCAAGTGAAAGGTTTCGGGGCAATAAACGCAAAGGAAATATGATAAAACAGTAAAAATTCCAAAACCTAACCCTAGGATCCGTGTATAAGACGTGGTTGATTATAGAGAAACGAAATCATACCTATTAAAGAGCTTTACGAATTCTGAAAGATGGAGGTCCAAGAGCAATAACCACACAGCCCTCTACATGAGATCTCCGTCGCTAATTAGTCCACACGAACACACCGATCGTCCAACGATCAACAGAGATGGTACTAGCCAAGAAAATGCCTCTCTCTCTCTCTCTCTCTCTCTCTCTCTCTCTATCTATCTATCTAGCCTCTCTAAGATGTAGAGCAGCTAGGGTTTTGGTGAAAAACTTAATTCCCTAAATTAACACATCTTAATGTATTTATAAAGAGAGATTTGGGCTTAAAACCCTAAAACGTTTTTGGGCTTCAACAAACCCAATCCGTTTTGGTTTTTTTAATCTTATTATTATTAAATTCGAATTATATATTGCAATTAATCAAGTCCCACTTAATTAATTCAATAATTCGAATTAATAACTATTTAAATTCATAATTTAAATAAAGCTCTGTTTTATATGTTCTTATTGTTACGTTGGCAATAATTTTAATATCCAATAATAAAATTATAAACAATGAGCGGCATCTAGTAATACATCATTGCTACCCAAGTTATAATAATAATTGGTGATCCAATTAAACCTTTCGTGATAAATGTTTCCGTATAATATAATCCATTTAACCAAATATTATAGATTAAACTCGAGGCATGTCATCAGTCATCCTCTTCAACATTTAATCCGGGTTTCCATGATCAATGAGTAGACTATTAAAGCAAATCAATATTTGAGCATGGCCATGCATTTCATAGTCTCACTCAATCAAGCGGCCAATAATATCTCTCCTAATTATAGGAGGGTTAAATCATATATCTATCATTCATATTTCTCATACGACTCATAATATACCCGATGTCCACTTTTATCATCACCCGGTCAAAGGTAACTTTCTAATGACTATTAACATGTAGAATCTCACGGCGGGTTAATCCAATGCCATGTGTAATATTTCATGCACCTGTGTTCTTGAATTTGGTATTAATATACCTATGACCAATGAGATGTGGTCATCTGTCAACAAACATACTAATCTTAATGCATTATAATTGTCCCATATTATTAATGCTCGATTAGGGATATTTAGGAATATTAACACTATTCATATAATCTCATTTTTAAGTCACATACTTAAAGATATAGAATACGTGTTACATATTCCAAGGACATTTATTATTCTAATATTTATTTTGCAGTAAACAAAGACATAATAAATCAATGTAGAATAATCCATAATCATAATCATCGAATAACAAAATAGTCTCGCTAGAAGCACAATTACATGGTCTCTAGGGCACTAACACTATCATCAAGTTTATAAGCCCTCAATTTTCCATAAACTGTCTCTAATGATAATTCATCCAGATCATTAGCTTCTTTAATGGCAGATATCTTCTCATTGTAGAAATCAGGCAAGGCTTTCATGAACTTTGCATTCATATCCTCCAAGTAATAATACTTGCCATTCATGGCCATCTCATTAATTAGTTTTGTAAACCTATCAAAGGTATCTGTAAGTGACTCACCAGACTTGGATTCAAAGTACTCATACTGTTGTATGAGAAGTGCCCTCATATTCTTCCTGACAGGTTTAGTTCCTTCACAGTGAACCTTCAGGTTGTCCCATATCTCTTTTGTAGTCATACAGGAGATAACATAGTTAGTGATACCAGAATGAAGACTGTTGAATAGTATGTTTCTCACTTTAGCATCTTTAAGAACATTCTCCTTGTCCTTATCTGACCATTCAGATTTAGGCTTCTCTCCTTTATACTCTAGAGTAACTTTTCCTTCAACAATTACTTGAGGATATAGCTTCGTTGGAACAAAAGGTCCATCTCTTATCCTATCAAGATATTCAGGGTCTGTTGCCTCAAGATGATGCAACATCTTCACTTCCCAATGAGTATACTCGTTTCTCTTGAGCATAGGAATCTTGGTATTACCATCCTTGTAACCAGAAATGATTGTAGATCTTTTTGATTAATCGTAATCAACCCGCTCTAACACCAATTGTTATCCCTAATATACTTGTAGAAGGGGGGTTGAATACAAGTATAAGTAATCGTATCTGACTTTTGCTCAAATAAATAAACAAGAACAAAAGAATAAATCAAACTATTTGTATTAATAAGATCAAATACAAAGTTTACCAAAGGTGTACAAATACCTTTAGCAGCTGCTCTCAATACAAACCTCTCTCTGTTTGTTCACTCGTATACTCACTACGATAACAAATCTCACAAAAATCACTCATATTACAATGATATACAGAGAGTATTTATAATGCTACTTATCAATTAATAACAGAAAGTAATAATCAATACATGGTAATTCTCTGTCTTCCAGTTGATAGTTTCCATCAATAGTTTGATTCTTTTCTTCATGCACACTTCTTGCCATTGTCAAAACAACCGATCCTATTATATAGCACTTTCCAGTTTCTACAGCATCCAGAATGATATCAGGATTACATCATCATCAGGATCTGATCATTCCATCAGGAATTGATCATAGCATCAGGATTTGGCTTGTCGTATCAGGATCTGTTCATAGTTCCTGAAATATAGTACGTGATGCATAGTTCCTGATTGAACACTGTTCACTGTTCTGCAGTTTCTGAATAACTTGTCCATTCTATACTAAGTGTTAAACCCTTTATAAGATCAGGGTATTACAAGAAGTATATAATTATTCTATTCTAAACATTACAACTCATGAATTATTCCTAACAAAGAGCATGTAATATTTTTTTCTTTGCAAGTACCTCATAACCCATTTAATTGCAATCCAATGATCCATTATAGGATTTACTTGAATATTTGCTTAACATAATCATAATGAATACCAAATTCGGCCGGGTACTAATTTGACCATACATAAGACTTCCAATAACCGAAGCATATGGAATTTTCTACTATCTCCTTTCCTTCACAATCATTTTTAGGGCACTGTTTGAGACTAAACTTGTCTCCCTCAGTTACATGAGTACTTATTTGTGCACAATCTTTCATGAAGAACTTAGCAAGCACCTTCCACTACAAGAAAATTGATATTTGCCTACCAGTACCAATATTTAATAGTAAGTAAGAATAATTTTTACCTACACATATATATTAGTAGGCAAATATTAGTAGGTAAATTGTAAACTTGCGAAAAATGCACGCTATAATCAAAAATCATGAACGGGAAACACTTTTTTCATTAGCGCCTAATTTTTGGTCCCATACCTGTAAGCCTATCATTCTTACGTGTATGCTGACATGTAAAAGATTATGCATCTCTCTTTTTAAAAATTAAATTCTATTCAACCAAATCGCCACATCATCGTGTTACACCCTTGAACGGACTAAAATTCAGACCATTGCCAAATGAAGCATAACGAGGCACTATTATTTACTTTCAAAAGAAAAAAAAAGCACTACTGTTCAATAAAAAAATACATAATTAAATCTTAAAAATTTTGTAAAACATTTACATTTTTTTAATTATTTTTTAATAGTATTAATTTTATAATAATTCAGAAGCATGTGACAAATATGAATTTTGATTTAAAAAGTTGAATACATTAACAATGAAAGTTTTAACAAAACATAAATATAAAATTTCTTTACACATAAATTTAGCATATTGACTAAACCAAAATTGAGTGCTCGTGAGTCGTGATTTTAAAATAGCATAACGTAACAAACTTTAAAATTAAATACAATTTTTCATAATCAAAATTAGTCGTGAATTATGTGTAATGTAATGTGCACCCGGTACGTACGATTTTTCGCACCATTTTAAAATCGTAAATTTAAAATTTTCATTAAGATATTATACGCATATTATTTCTCCCCATTCAGCCCATCCACTTAGTAGTTAGTACAATAGCTTAGCTTGTATAAGTATGAGCATGGATGAATATAAAAAGACGTATAAACTAAATTTGCAAATGATTGCCATCATAAGTTTTTTATATCATTCTGAGTATCACGTATTTTTTGTCTTTCTTATATTTTTTTTTTTGGGATTATTGATTAATGTTGTAACAAAAATTACATTTATTGTATTAAAAAATATATCACCAAAAAAAATTAATCAATTTTTTAATTTGTATTCATATTTGCAAAATTATAAAAATACATTTATGATATCCAGTCCAAACTTGGACGATATGTTTAAAAGGATTTTAAGGACGGTTTTGACAACATAACAAACCGTTTAATAAATCTCAGATGACGATTTTTCAAATAGGCGTTTGGTCTAAGAAGGAGCCAACAAAAAACCTCCTAATCAGGATTTATTAGGATTTTAAAAAATTCGGGTATTTTGAAAATCGAGTCGGATTATATTTTTTTAGAAAATTCGGGTATTTTAATATGAGAATCTTTTTAAGTCGGTGGATGAGGTCGGATCGGGCTGGCTTTATCCGGATTTTTAATTTAGATATTAATATTTTTGAAATTACTAAAAATATTACATACTTTAAAAATTGAATTCTGATCCATGCTTTTGTAAATAATATATTAATATTTTTGAAATTATCAAAGCGGGTCAAATTTTTTTTCAAATTGGGTTATTTTTAGTTTTTTTGATTGAATCGGACCGAATTTCGAATTTTGGATTTTTTAAACAAATCTAGAAGGTCCCCAAATTTAGAGAAAAGTAGTAATTTATAATTTTGTGAGAAAAAGTTACAAATTTCAATATCAGACCTCAATAAGAACGTTATTTTTTTAATATCATACTCGAACATACACATATAAAAAATATAATTATCAAATTATTTAACTTCAATGATATCATTTTTAAAATGTTATATCTCAAAAAATAAGCACAAATTAAAAATATTATTAAATAGTTTTTTGTGACCACGTACGGCAGTTGTAAGAGCAATTCAAAACGTAGTCTAAAATTTTGTTTGTAATGTTGTTAAAAATTGTTATACTGTTAAAAAAAAAGTTCTCATACACAATCAAATGATTGTTTTGGTAATAATTTTGGTATTTATATATTTTAATAGAAAAAATATAAAATAAATAATGTTATCAGTGAAATTTGATCATATAAAAATAAAATCATAAGCAAAATAAATTAATGATAACAGAATGTGATAAATAAGAATATGGTGATCGTAACTCTGATAGAATATGTTTTTCGTAGAATATGTTTTTCATAGAATAATATTTATTATTCAACGATATACTGCGACACAACTTGTTACTACATGCCTCGTACACTTGTAAAAACGTCTTTTAATTTTAAAATTTTAAATAAACTTTTAGTCTTTATTATATTAAATTTGAATGTAAATAAAGTAAAAATATCAATTCTCATTTGGCAAAAAAAAAATAGTAACAATTTTCATTTTATTTTGGTCTTTGGCGCCTATTGAAAATTAAAAATTCCCAGTCACAATTAAGAGAAGTTTTGATCTAGCGATAAATTAGCAGATAATGGAGCCTTTCCCCCTTTTAAGAGCAACTCCAAGAGACTAGCTAAATGACCTTTTAAATGAAAATATAAGGATTTTGACACAATATGTCACTCCAACAGTCTCTTTGTTGTCCCTTAAAAATTTAGGTTACTCATATTCCTCCTTATTTATAACATACTTGGTACCATTCCTTATATCTTTTTTCATGAATAAACTATTACTTTCCCTCCATTCTGAACCTCTTTTCCCCACTTTCACTCTTTCCCTCCTTCTTTGAATTTGAATTTAATATTATTATAATAATAAAGAGTAAAAATGAGGAGTATTGTTGGAGTTGTCATGCCTTATAATATCTTAAATCACTAGGAGTCTAATTATTTATAATATTTATAAGGGATATAGTGGGAGACTCTTGGAGTTGCTCTAAGGACTAAGCGCCCAGTAAGTCTCCTTCAAATTCAAGGAATCCATTTCATCACCACTTCACCGTATTTTCCCCCGAAGCTCGACAAATCTTTTGAAGGATTCGAAACCTTGTGGATCTCCTTCTATTTAATCCTCTCTAGCTATTTGTACTCCCTCTCCCTCTAAATATAAAGTTACATATGACGTGAATGTCTTTAAATTGTTATATCATATCTTTCTGAACCAATTGAGTATGGCATTATCTATATCTACATTGTTTCTTTTGTTTAGCGAGTGTGTGGAGGTATCCATTGTGCCTTAAAATTTATTATAGCTTTTCTTTTATCGGCCTCGATAGATTTTTTTTTGGCCCTTTAGTACTTTTTGTAATAAGAAATATGTGTATTTTCTATCAATTATGATCAGCACCATAAAGTTTTGCTTGTGGTAATTTTGATGAGATGGACTCATGCCTTGACATTTCCATGCGAGTAGGGGTGAGCAAAAACCGAATTGAAACCGAAACCGAACCGAAACCGGCCAAAACCGAACCAAAAAAACCGAAACCGAAATCAAACCGACGGTTGCGGTTTTAGATTTTTAAAAACCGAGACTTTCGGCTCCGGTTATAGGTTCAAACCGAATCGAAAAAACCCGAAACCGGACCGATTATTTATATAAATAAATAAATATTTATATTTTTTATAAATATTTAAAATTAAGAGACCTTTCTCATGCATGTCCTTTCATTTGATTCTCTAAAATTTCACGTCCATTTGCAGAAAGCAAGTTCGAGAGGAGAAATATTTCAAAAATATTGCCAAAATTTAGTGCAACTGCGTGAGTTGGCTTTGTCATTTAATTCAAGGCTTCTAGCAACATATATTAATGCTATATCTTTTCCAGGATTATCTTTATTTCTGTAGTGGTGCTCAACTTAATGAAGCATTACAAATTCAAGTCAAAGTGCATAGACGATTGAGTGATCAAGTTGAGGTACCATTTTTATTACGATGCACCTGGCCTGGTAAACAAAATTAAACCTTTAATAGTTTTAAATATGTCTGTTTTCAAGGTTTAAAGAAATTTAAAGGTGAAAATCGAAGCACAAGGTAGATTCCTGACAAAAATCGGTGAGGAATATAAAAACAGGCCAAATATTAATTAATTTAATGGTGGACGATTTATATTTTTATGGTAGAACTACTTTTTTAATTAATTTGTAATATTTTCTTATTTTTATTTTATTCAGTTTTAGAACCGAAACCGAACCGATAAAAACCGAACCGGGGTTTTAAAACCGAAACCGATGGTTCGGTTGCGATTCCGGTTTTCAATTATTAAGACCGAGGATTTCCGGTTTCGGTTCCGGTTTTACCCAAAAACCGAACCGAACCGGGGTTTGCTCTTCCCTACATGCGAGGCCTCTCTTTCACCACTGACCTTTAGAGCAGCAAAAAGAGGTCCTTTTCAATATCTTTTATTTTGGAACAATGTTTTTCTTTTTATAAATGTGGAGTTTTAAGAAATTAAACGTATGGACTTTAGTAGTAGTCATTCCCCACAAATTAAACGTGTAGACTTTTATAGTAGTCATTCCCATTTGAGAATGATTTACGTAACATGGTATGTTTTTCCTATTTTTTTGTTGAATTGTATAGTTTTTTTTCTTTACCTTCCGTAGATATGCTCGTAGCCTACAAATGTGCAAAATGTGGTATGTACTATGTAGTGTGCTTCAAGCAGTGTGCTCTGTTATGTTTTTGCCTTAATACATCACTAATATTATTGTTAGAATAATGCATAAACTACATACTATTTAAGCTTTAATTTTCTGCATTCTATGTGTTTTTACTATCTATTCATGTCATTTAATTTTCTGATTCTGCAATTCTGGAATGTGGTTCCGCAATAGATTTTCAATATCGTGTAAATATGAGGGTGTTTGGGTGCACCGACTTTAAGTTAAAAATAGCTTAAAGTCGTTTTTGACACGTTTGGCAATCTCGGCTTTAAGTCGACTTTAAGTTAAAAAACTGCTTTAAGTCATAAGTTTCATTTAGGTACTTTTGACTTATGACTTATAGGGCTGTCAAAAAAATCCGAAAAATCTGATATTCGATCGAAAAATCCGATACCGAATCCGAAAAAAATGGATAATATCCTTATTCGAAAAAAAACGGATATTATTCGTATCTGAATTCGTATCCAAAAATAGCGAATACGGATATAGACACATCCGTACCCGAAATATCCGATATCCGAAAATTTATAAATATATATATAAATAAATAAATAAATAAATATACATTAATAAGTAAATTAATAAGTAAAGATATTTACATATTACTAGTTTTTATCCTAAAACTACCCTGACCCCTTCCTAATCTACTCACCCTGAACAAACAACCTCTCCCCCACACGTCACACGGACAGACCCCCCATCACCCCATCATCTCCCTCCCGTATTATCTCTCTTGCTCATATCCTCCTCCAAAATCAAACACAAAAATTTATTTGTTGTGTTTATCTAAAATTCGAGTTTTAATATTCAAATCGAAACTCTCTCCTTCCTCTATCTAATTCCTCCATCAAAACATGGTTATGGTAACTTTTAATTTTCGGTTATTATTTACGTTTGGATTCGGTTTGTTTCTCCTATGTTGTGATCATGTAAGGTTGTAGATCGTTTGATAACCCATCGATTCATGTAAAAATCTTTGAGTTTTGTGTAGTTTTATAGTTCGCCGGAATTTTCTTTTTGACCGGAAAAAGTTTTCATATGATCGTTATATGATCTTTCTTTGTTTGAAAGTATAGATCGGTTGATGTTTTATAACATATATTTTTGTGGAATTTTTCTGGGTTGTTTTTGATTTCGCCTGAAATTCAACTTTCAAGTCTACATTTGCTGCTGAATAGTTTAATTTTTAATTTTTAATTAGTTTAGATTGTATTTTTGGTGGTTTTTCAAAAATGGATCCGGATATTATCCGTATCTGGATAATATCCGACGGATATCGGATTCGGATATTTCCCCCCTGAAATTCCCGGATCCGGATACGAATTCGGATATGATTTTATGTTCCCGGATACGGATATGGCAATATCCGGGTCCGTATTTTTTGTTTGACACCCTTAATGACTTATGACTTATCAAGTTTTTTTTTTTCACGATTCTTGTAAAGTTCAAATATTATGAATTTAAAATTTTTTAAAGTCAAATTTCACTTTAAGTCAAAATTATTAAACCCCAATTTAACTTTAAGTAAAATTACCCAAACACTTTCATTCAACTTAAAGTAAACAACTTTACTTTCTCCTTTAAGTTAAAAACACCTCCATTAAGTCAAAAGTAACTTATTTTAAGCAATCCCAAACGGCCTCTATATTATGCATTCTGTATTTTATAAAGTTATATTTTTGATTTACAAGTTATAATTGTTACCATGTTTTTCACTTTATTCTTATTGATAAAATTGTTATTAGAATCAGAAAAGAGCTTTAAAGGACAAAGATCTCTGAAGGTTTGGCTGACAAACATAATTTTGAACAAGTATTTGTTGTTGTTTACTAGTAAATATGGGATTGACAGCCTTTTACTCATATGATATCAGACACTATTTCTAATTAAAGTACATATTCTTAATTGGCAGCACAATATTATCAAGTAACCAAGAGATGGTTTTAATTGACAAATATAATATTGAACAAGTATTTGTTGTTGTTTACTAGCAAAGATGGGATTGACAGCCTTTCACTCATATGATATCAGACACTATTTCTAATTAGAGCACATATTCTTGATAGCATATTCATATGCTATCAAGAGATGGTTCAACAATTAAATTAAGCCAATGAGAGACTCTTCGGCAGATCAACTTCCCGTGCAGTGAAGCCATTGTGTGGAAGCTCCAACAGATGTGATATTTTTGGTGCATGCATATATGAAGAATTTAGGGGGAGCTTTAAATTTTGAAAGTGTAGATGATTTGTTAGGTCCAAAATAGTTTGTAGAAGGGGGGGTTAAATACAAACTATACCGTTTTATCGAATTTGCTCTTTTCTTAAAAATATTAAAACATTAAATCAAGAACAAATTGATGCGGAATAAAACGAATACCGATATTTCAAGTTGAATATAAAATTTATATTAACTTGATGGGGTGTGTCTAAATACACGGGTACAAATTACAAGGTTTGATGACCAAACTAATTATTACAAATTCTATAGAAAATTCGACATGAATTTTTCTATATTTGTAAATAAAAAGATCGAAATTTATTATTACAAATTCTATAGAAAATTCGACATGAACTTTTCTATATTTGTAATAAAAAGATCGAGAGATTCTAGGAAACTTAATTCGCTAGATAGTTCCATAAGTACAAGTAAACAATTTCTGTCGGTTTAGATTTAACAATACAAGCCAGAAATAATTTACAAGATTTAATTTGAGCTCAAGAACATTTTCTCTCTTGGTCTCTTTCTTTTCTCTCGGCTCTGTCTGTTGAAGAGAAGTGAAGTGAAGAATGTGAAGTTGTGTCTTCTACTCTCTTCTGTCCTGTCTGATTGCTTCTGCCTCTTTTATAAGATATTAACATTTTGTATTGCCAAGACAATCGGCAAGACAATCAGAACCACCAAGACACTAAATTTGTACTGCCAAGACAATAGGCAAGACAATCATCTTCCACCAAGACAATCGGCAAGACAATCAATTTCTGAGATATTTGTCTTGCTTTATCAATAATTATCATTCTGTCTGAAGCTTTTTCTTTTTGATCATTATCAAGACAATCTGATTTGAACTGTCAAGACAATCGTCAAGACAATCAAATCAGATTTTTATTCTCCTTTTTTAAAGCTTTTCAGAATAATCATTACCAAGACAATCTTTTAATTGTCTTGTTAGTTTAAAAATAAACTAACAAGACAATCGGTAAGACAATTGTGATTGTCTTAATGAATAAAACAATTCGGTAGAAAGGAACTGGCCGACAGCTTCTGTACCTTTTCTGAACCACTTGTTTTCAATTCAACGCACAACCTTGCTTTTGAAATCATTCCTTTCATTTATTTATTTATTAAATAAACAAACTAAACAAACGACCTGCCATTTCTATTTCAAAATCAAGGGGCCTATTTCGTCTTATTATAGACAGCTCCGTAGAAATGCTTTTTAACCCGCACAGCTTATAACCTTTAATTAATAAATAATTATTTTAATCTAGAAATTATAAAAATAAATATCTAATATTATTAGATATTTATAAATATAATTTTCTAAATAAATAAAATATTTATTAATATAAAATTATACTTAAACTCTAAACTGCGGTTACCTGAGCGTCTGGAACCGGACTCCTTTTGCTTAACAAATAATATATCAATTCCAACCGGGGTTCCAGCTTTAAGAATATATCACCTTCAATATTCTAGTGATAATTCTATTTTCTCATAACCCGTCCAGGTGTAAGCTACGGTCTCTTGAGGATGTGAAACCGGACTCTTTTTGCTTAACAAAAAATACAACAATTCTAACCGGGCTTTCAGCATTAAGAATATATCACTTTGCATTTCTTTGTGATAAATATTTTTCCTCGTAGCCTGTCCACTTGATAGTAAAATCATTGTGGTTAATGAATTTAACACTTCTGTTGCTTGCACAATGATTTTCTCTTTTACCAGTCTTGGTAGCTTGAACCACTGAAGTTAATGACGAATAACCACTGTTTAATGTTGACACTCGATGCACGGTCTGGTTCATGAGTGACTAACCGCAATGACTGTTCTTCATATATTGAATTTAAAGTTGTGGTTCATGTCTTCCTTTTCTTCACTCTTTTTCAAACCTTTATAATCTGTATTCTGTCACTGTAGGAACCTCTTGTCACTATAAATAGAAACCACTGTCTTGATTACTCCACTGATGCTTGATCAACTGAATGAACTTCTTCAAGTGTAGTATACCTCAAAACGGTAGATTGACTTTGTCTTCTTTCTTTTGACAGTTATGCAATTGAGATCCCTGTGACAGTACATATACTATTTACTATTACATTCTTGTTTAAGTTGAGTTGAATCCTCGAAATACAAATAGGCTACATCATATGCCTTTCAATCTCCCCCTATTTGTTTGTTAGACAATAACAAGCAAATACCTAGAGGATAACTCAACTACAAACAAGAAGAAGATAAAGATTTAAAGTGCTATAGTAAATAATACATAAAAAAAAATTCTGGTTTAGATATTACAATTCCAGAATCCTTGATCGATGAACTGATAGATGATTGCTCCTCTAGCACTGAACAAATCTTCATTACGTAACTCATCTTCATTTCATGACATATCTGCCTGATAACCCTTTATATCTTAAATTGAACATTATCAGCAGATACTAGAATTCCTTCAGTGGTAAAAATATGACTTGACAACCACATACTGAAGAATTCTGCTTTGTCGTTTCATACTTCTCTCCTTCCTTATGTCTCCCTACCTAAGGTGATATGTCTCTTTCTTATAACGGTGAATACTCCTTATCTCCCCTGACAAGGCGAATAAATCTATCTCCCCCTGACAAGGTGAATACTCCCCCATTCTAAGGTATATTTTTTTTCATATCTCTCCCCCTTAGATAGAAAATCTCCCCCTCACTAAGGTAAGCTTATACTCTCCCCCTTAAGGTAAGCTTATAATCTCCCCCTTAGTTGAGTATCTCTTACTAAGGCAATCTTTGAGTATATCTTCTTCAAAATATCTCTCCCCCTTAGTTGAGTAATCCTCCAAGCATTCAATTATAGCAAACATCCAATTAAATTAGATGATACCATATTTTCAATTATAACTCACCTCTTACCTTTAGTACAACAGATTCTTCATACATCTAACATTGACTGCTGGAATAAAGTAAAGAAGCTTTGCTTGTGTTGAAGGATTTTTATGAAGACTTCCATAATAGAAGTATGTAGACTGATCAACTTTGCCCTTTAGATATTTTAAAATGGCCTCACTATTGATCATCCTGACAACCAAATCTTCCGACAATTTCCTTGTATCTCCCAAATCTTGTAAGTAACTTTGTTTGGGAATAGGGAATGAGATTTGGTGTTTATCTTTCTTCCTCACTGTGAGTGTGTGATTTTGTTTCGTGTACCTCACAAGTGTTTAGCTCATCTCTCCACTCATATCACTTAAAATGAGTGATCTCATCTCTCAACTCTCAAGTGTTTACACTCATGCTCACTAGTGTATCACTCTTATCTCTCATAGCTCCAACATCCATGTGTACCTGCAAGGAAAATTCACCATAGCCCCTTCTAGAGAGGTCACTGGTGGTGCAATGGGGTTTCGCAAATCCCCGATCCTCGTTAGACTCATCAGACGAATCTGAGTCATAATCTACAAGTTGATAAAAAAAATTCCCTTTTTATGGGTTTCAGATTTGAATTCTGAGAAGGTAAACAATGAAATCAAAACTTAGAATTAAAATCATGTTTCCATCTAATGTCTATGAAGACATCACCTTGTTAAACTCATCAGGTAAATCTGAATCATAGTTAACAAGTTACCGATCCGCACCTATGTCGGATCCGATACCCGCAGGATCCAGAGATGTTCCCTCTGGAGAGTTAGATAATGATCTTGTTGAAGTTTGCATTGAGATCAATACCTTCTCTCGAGGTCTGTGAAGACTCTTGGTTCTTTAAGGAACCTTCAACTTATAATCCTAACCGTAAAATGGTCGGAGTATGAGTTGTTTCCGTCAATTCATCCTTAGTGTGTGAATCTCACTTTGTGCATAGAAAGTATTTTAGAATTGTGTATGAGGTAGTGACTTACCAACAGATGCCCTGACCGACAGGCGAATTTCAATAAACTCATCATTTTAAGATAATGAATCCAGAGACTGTTTTAGTGCCATTTTCAACTCTGCATCCTTTTGGGAGAATGCAAGCGAGCTTACAGATACCTCAAGTTGTATACATCTATTCTCCTTGAGAGGTAGAGCCGTGGGTTTACTATCCCTCACATCCTTATTTACTGTAACAAGTACAGTTACTCCCTTATTGACCTTTAGTCTAATAGGTTACTTTCATTTCAGGGGTAAGTTAGGATGTGTTTAGATATGGATTTATAGTCTGGGATAGAAGTTGTTGGGTTTACAACCTCATGACTTTCATGTGAGAAAACTTTCACTAGAAGCTGAACCTACATCACATAGCAGTAGAGCAAAATAGAGATAGAATGCATTTACATCATACCATAACAATATGTGAAAACATATGCATTATATCATGTGAGAGAAATGATGTACAATTGTGACTTCAAAAAGTTTTACAATATAAGCAATCACAACTGTAGAAATAATTGAGTTTTCTTTTAAACACTGTTAATGTGCAAGAGTTTGTATTTATGTATAAAACAATGTATTATCATGTCTTTTAATGAAAACCAGGCGTTTTAATTTTAAAAGACACAAACTCTTGACTTCGCAGTAATTTAGAAAGAAGGATTTTCTTTAAGTGCTTATTATGTATAGAGAACTTTAACACAAAAGTTAGTGAAAAGACTCATACAAGCACTGAATGTAGTTTAGGTAACAAAGATTACCAAGTACATGAGTACAGATAACCAATGTCTCTCCCTTAGCGCTGCATTACTTAGCACAACATAAACTAAGTAATCGTCTAATGGATGTAAAAATATTCTAAGAACTATCATGTGTACAAAGTGGTGTATTACCTGAATTAGAGAATTTAATTTTGAAAATTTTTACCACTTCAAAATATGATAGGAGGCCGAATGTAACTTTAAGTCTCACTTACTTAGAAAGTTGAACACCTTAATATATACTAACACTAATGATTTATAGATAAGACACATTTACTCAGAATAAATCCTAAGTAATATCATCACAGATAATATATACATCACAATTAGTTTGCAATAAAGTATTAGTACAACTAGCAATTGTCAATAAACAAATATTTTACTATTTGATACCAACTGCTAGTATTTATCAAATGCTTTAAAATGCAAATAATTGTGTTTATGATTACTTTACCAAAATTAAATTATGAGCAAATAAACCATTGAATTGCTTCACGTCATAATTTACCTAGGATATAAATAATCACTGCTAAATACTAAATATTCAATGATACCAATTGTTTGATAAATTCAATCTATTGTAAGATAAATTCAATTTAGTGAAGATTGAATTGTTACATTGAGTACCAATTGACAGAATGAATATTAGTATCTAACTACTTAAGAATATCATTCACTGATATTCATAAGTACGAGGAACTAGTTGACAAGAAATACATAAGCTCTTAAGATATAACATTTCAAACTTATGACTTCAAGGCAACTCCTCGATAATAACAATTGTTAACTCCTAACAACTGTTTACTGGTAGACAACCTTGGTTCTATAAATAAGACTCGATTACCAAAGCTGTCTTGTATGCAATCTTAGAAATAATATTCTAAGTCCAATACACCTTGATCCATTGTATACAACATTCATTATCAAAGTGATTAGAAGCTTGCAAATAAGCATAAAAATTATTCCAAGTAACTGAACAATGGTAACTTTAGATATTACAATATCCATAGTTCTACTTAGATAATTTTTATACCATGTATAATAATATGAGTGAATTGTAAAATATATAACAATGATTACTTAGAGGAGTTCTAAGTAATTTCACACATACCAATAAATCTTACAATTAGTTAGTAAATAGAATTCTAACTAAATATCATTAACTGATATAAGTCAAAACTTCAATACAACCAATTGTTAGAACCATGATATTAATTATAGTGAATTTATGAAAATGGAGCATCAAAGTTCACTAGAATTAACATCTCATAACTGATTGAAGACCAATACAGATTAGGTCCAAATTAGTTATGTTATTTGTTTATTTTGATAAATATGAGGTATAGAGCGAATACTAAATTGAATTGCTTCAAGATCGTAACCCACATAAATCAAAACAAATAATGAAATAAGTAAATACTAAATCTCTATGAGTTAGATTTTAGCATTTAAATATTTAAATTATCCTTAAATAATCACCACTAAAATATATTGCAATTATACACATGGCAATCATTCAACAGATAATTTTCAGTGTGAGGTCTGGATGTAAATAAGTTCACAAGTCCTTTCGATACAGATAATTGAATACTTGTGAGCTTACTTAAGAATTACTTAACAGATGGGATTTACAAATCATATAGCATTAATAAAATCCCAAGTTTATAAACCAATCTTGAAAAATTAATTTCATCAAGTGATTTAGCAAACATGTCTGCAAGTTAATCTTAAATAAAGACATGCTCTCGAAATAATTGATACCTTATGCAAGTTGCTTAGTCCTTGAGTGTTCCACAGAGTTGTTGAAGATGAATTTGATTCCTTGTGTTCTCCTGCTTTCATACAACTCATTTGATCTGTCTCTATGTAGCAAAACATGTCAGAACTGATGTCTCTAGGGTACCAACTCTGCAGATTTGGGTCCAACTTAAGACATCTGAAAATCAATTGTAATAACTACAAGAATAGATTCTCAAGAATCCACTTGGAACTATGCACAATTGCATAATTGAGAATAAAATATGTGTGTAAGTGATCTAATAGCAATTGAATAAGATAATGAGCATATGATTACTCTATAGCCCGATTAGGTGCTAATTAGTAGATCCTGAACGTGTTGGGTCAAATATCTCTAGGGTACCATTTCCTCAGATCCGGGTCCATCTTAAGATTTTTGATTACCAACTTGTTAGGTCCAAACTAATAGGTCAAAAGCCAGCTATAGTGGTGTGTTGGCATGTAGTCTTGACAGGTCTAGAATCTTCTGAATAGGAACAAAATATCCTGGACTTACTTTTATTGTCATCATTCTTTTGACTGACTTGTGCTCCAAATAGAATTATTCTTTTGGCTTGCCTGAGCTCCTAAAAGGATTCTTCTATTGGCTTGCGTGAAGTAATTCAAAAGAATTACAACTTTACCAACATCAAAACAACAAATATCTTGATCCCAATTTATAGTTAGTAGACCAACATATAATATAATCAAGATATCATTGCACATATATATCATTTATGTTTGTGCCTAATGATGTAGAGAGTTCTATAAATATGACACCAATCGTTAAATGATGCCAACTATTAATGATTGATACCAAATGTTAAATTATAGTTAGGGTGTCATACCATGTCTTTCATGCTTGCTTGAGTGATGATACCAGTTCATACTAACCTGTAGAGATCTTTCATTATCTCACCAACCAGGAGTGCACTTGTTCACATTCCTCTAGCATCCAGATTCAGTAGGTCCAGATGTCCATTGTAATCTTGTATGTGTAGCAGGTGCCTGATATCTTCAAGTCTTGTCACTGGTGCTTCTTGTTAGATATACTGTCTGATCAACTTGTAACCTTGCATCCAGTTTGGCCTTGTCCCTCATAACAATGCCTTGACATAATCCAGTTAGACTTCTGGTTATCCTTGTACCAAATACAGCCTTGTTGTTTGGTCTGGATACCAGCTTCCCTTCAATCTGCCTTTTATACTGATTGAGATCATCTTGCATTGCAATCACTCAATCTGAATCTTTCAGAGCTTTTGTAGCTTTCTTAGTTTCTTCTAAAAGAAAACTAAAGAAATAATAATTAGTACTTGAAGCTCTGCTAGTCTTTTACTTCCACCATTAGAAACACTAAGAACTAAAACAAAGAGTTACTTGAGTCAACACTCTTTGTCTTGGCAGACATGTTCTCATAGTGTCCTTTGACTCTCAGTGTGGTGTTGAGTTGACTAGTTGATCCTTCTGTTGCTCCCCCTAAGCTGTTGCTGGGTTTACATGAAGATTCTCCATGTTTGACATTACTTGGATCTGAATCATCATAACCATTGATAGCTGGGAGCTGGAAGTTGTTGAACATCACTAAGACTTTCAATCACCTTCTGTTGATTAATAACAATCACCCTGTAGGCTATTGACTCCATTGAGTAACAAAGGAAATTATCCTCTTGAGCATTAGCCGATTGCTAGGATGCTCACTTTCGATTTAATCTTGCAAAACAATTTCCTTCATACTTATGGGGTCTTCCTAAAATTCTTACGGATCAGGATTTAAGATGTGATCAATCACCATCAGTGGTGTCTTGTCTTCAGATTGTCTGAACAACAACTTGTTTGTTGAGAGAAGTCATCAGTCATCACTACTAAAATATATTTTACTTTGATGTAGAACTTCTGTGTGATGCTTCTTTACTTCCCTTTATGACATGCCTCATAATTTTATTTTACTTTAATTCCAGATGAGGTAGTCTCCTTTACTGATTCGATTTCCAGGAAAGAATCTCTTGATATGACATTCAGGTGAGAGAGCTCCTTATGTCATAGCTGAACTCTTGTCTGATGAAGCTTTAGATTTGACCTTGTTGACTTCACCTTTGATTGAGATTCCATGTCAGCTACAGATAAGTTCTCTTTCCTTAATCCTCGAACAGTAGGCTCTTCATCTTGTAAAAGATGCTTTATTACTGACAACATTCCTTAGCTATTTAATATCCTTGACCCTAGGTCATACCCTTGATGTTGTCTCCAAGGGATAAACCACTTGGTCTGTCTTCACATTCACATTTGATAGCAGGGTTCCTTCTTTGATGATATGCTTTGAATAAATCAATAATAATGCATAATCGATTTACCTGTTAAGCCCTACATTCACAAATGGATAAAAAGTTCTTGGTACCCAAATTGTTTAATTGGGTCCAGATGGATTAGAGATTTCTCTTTTATTAGAGTTAACAACAGTTTTAACCTTAACATGCTCATTCTTATCTTTGACTGACCATTTCTCCTTTTTTTTTATGTCATTGACAAAATATTTACTGAGCAAGGAGAATAATGGTTCCTTCCTAACATAAGGAGGACTAGTAGTCTGTACCTTATTGTTATTCTTAATCATGCTTTTTCTATAATCAATGCAAATACTAGGAAATGCATTTATGACATTTGAAATGAGCAGGCATGATAATAAGAATACATTGCATACATTCAGCATTAAAACATTGCAGATAAGAATTATGCAAATTAGGCATGTTATGCATTTTAGAAAATTCAGTACTATCTACTTTAACCTATGTACACTTGTGTAACAGGTAGCAAGTAGATTTACAGATATTCAATAATTTTCTAAACATGCATGGAATAGAAGAATTAACAATTAATCACTAATTCTATCCAATCCATTCCTATTGTTATATTATATTATATAATCTCTATTACCTAAGTCAGTTTTACAAATGACTTGATGTTCTACTGACACCCTAGGTAATTACTCCATCTTTTAAACTTTTTAAACCTTAACAAACAATTCAGAATGAATAAGCAAATCTTGTTCTACTGGGGATCCTGAAACTAGCTTAAGCAGAGGTCATATATGCTTGACATATATCATTTAAGAATTGAGAGATATTGTCTAAGGAACACTTCTAACTCACTATTGCAATTAATTAAATTCAACAAATATTCATACACATAATAAGATCTTCTAACCAAAGATATAATAATTAAAAACTAAGATCTTAACATGCTTTGAATTTCTGAGAATTACATATTACACTAGTTCGAAGAATTGATACCTGAGACATGTGAGGTGAATCATCTTCAGAGATTGCTATGAAGGCAAGATATTAATTATGCTCTTCTCAGCATCATCTGATCCATCCCAACTCTTTTCTTCAGCAAGATAAGTTCTGCACTGATGCTTCTGTTTCATCTCATTTAATGAATCCCTATTCATCCTTGTTTATCAGAATTCTGTACCATGTTGTACACCTTGATAGTTACTTATCACATATAACTTTCCATAGCTGCAACTATCATGTCTTGTTCTTTCCACGATCTCAGTCTTGTAACCACCTCTTGAGTTGAACTATATCCTGAAGAGTTTCTGCTTCGGAATAGATAGGCCTGATCCCTGGATATAACTTTAGTACTATTTCTGAATTAGTAACTCTTCATGTCTGTTCTGAGGTTCCATCATTAATTCCTGACTGAGATGTCTAACTGTCTAGTTCATTCTCAAACCTCATTGATTCCACTTTTCTAAAATCTCTGTTGATTCCTTGAAAGATATTTCTTGGTACAATCCACTAAGTGTCGTAGATGTTACATTGGAGCAATCCACTTAGTGTTTGTATATCACAGAATCAATAGACTTAATTCAAATCTTCGAGAAAAATTCTATCCACTAAAACCTCTTCCATTCCTGCTTCTGAAAAACCAGTGAATTCTATGGATATAATTTTGAGGAGCTTCCACAAATTTTTCTTCAGTAAATAGAAATTAATTTCATTGAAAAATGCATTTTCTTCAAAAGATTCAAATCATCTTTGACAATTCGGAGGAATCTTCAACTAACAACCTTCTTAGAACTATTGGCTAAGAATAAATTCAAAATATTTAAAATTCAAAAACATCAAGGGCTTGAAAATTTTTGAGAAATAAAAAATCTGAAAGTAAGTTCAAACTAATTAAAATTCGAAATTAGAGTCAAATTAATTAAGAATCAAAAAATCTCAAGAAATAAAATTTTTAGAGTTAATGAATCCGAAAATAAATTCAAGTTAATTAAAATTCGAAATTATCAAGAATTAAAAATTTTGAAAATTAAACAATTTGAAAATAAACTCAAGTTGTTTAAAAATCAAAATTTCCAAGAATTAATCATTTCAAGAATTAAAAATTCGAATATAAGTTAAGATTACTTAACAATCAAAAATATCATAAAATGAAAATTTTTGAAGATTAAACAATTTGAGAATAAATTCAATTTAATTAACAATTGAAAATAAACTCATATTGTTTAAAAATTAAAAATATCATAAATTGAGAATTTTTAAAGGTTAAAGAATCCGAAAATAAATTTAGATTATTTAAAATTCAAAAATCTCAAAATTGAAAATTTTGAAAGTTAAAGAATCCAAAAATAAATTCAAATTATTTAAAGTTCAAAAATCTCAAGTATTGAATTTTTTTTAAGGTTAAAAAATCGAAAATAGAGGAGTTGACTTTTTGGTCTAATACCGGATTTAATTTCTGTATGGGTCAACAAATTCGAAATCCAATTGGAGGACCACAAAAATAAGGATCTTGATTTGTGCGTCAATCAAAAGGCTTTGATACCAATTGTTAGGTCCAAAATAGTTTGTAGAATGGGGGGGTTGAATACAAACTATACCGTTTTATCGAATTTGCTCTTTTCTTAAAAATATTAAAATATTAAATCAAGAACAAATTGATGCGGAATAAAACGAATACCGATATTTCAAGTTGAATATAAAATTTATATTAACTTGACGGGGTGTGTCTAAATACACGGGTACAAATTACAAGGTTTGATGACCAAACTAATTATTACAAATTATATAGAAAATTCGACAAGAAATTTTCTATATTTGTAAATAAAAAGATCGAAATTTATTATTACAAATTCTATAGAAAATTCGACATGAACTTTTCTATATTTGTAATAAAAAGATCGACAGATTCTAGGAAACTTAATTCGCTAGATAGTTCCATAAGTACAAGTAAACAATTTCTGTCGGTTTAGATTTAACAATACAAGCCAGAAATAATTTACAAGATTTAATTTGAGCTCAAGAACATTTTCTCTCTTGGTCTCTCTCTTTTCTCTCGGCTCTGTCTGTTGAAGAGAAGTGAAGTGAAGAATGTGAAGTTGTGTCTTCTGCTCTCTTCTGTCCTGTCTGATTGCTTCTGCCTCTTTTATAAGATATTAACATTTTGTATTGCCAAGACAATCGGCAAGACAATCAGAACCACCAAGACACTAAATTTGTACTGCCAAGACAATAGGCAATACAATCGGCAAGACAATCATCTTCCACCAAGACAATCGGCAAGACAATCAATTTCTGAGATATTTGTCTTGCTTTATCAATAATTATCATTCTGTCTGAAACTTTTTCTTTTTGATCATTATCAAGACAATCTGATTTGAACTGTCAAGACAATCGTCAAGACAATCAAATCAGATTTTTATTCTCCTTTTTTTAAAGCTTTTCAGAATAATCATTACCAAGACAATCTTTTAATTGTTTTGTTAGTTTAAAAATAAACTAACAAGACAATCGGTAAGACAATTGTGATTGTCTTAATGAATAAAACAATTCGGTAGAAAGGAACTGGCCGACAGCTTATGTACCTTTTCTGAACCACTTGTTTTCAATAAATAAAATATTTATTAATATAAAATTATACTTAAACTCTAAACTGCGGTTACCTGAGCGTCTGGAACCGGACTCCTTTTGTTAACAAATAATATATCAATTCCAACCGGGGTTCCAACTTTAAGAATATATCACCTTCAATATTCTAGTGATAATTCTATTTTCTCATAACCCGTCCAGGTGTAAGCTAGGTCTCTTGAGGATGTGAAACCGGACTCTTTTTGCTTAACAAAAAATACAACAATTCTAACCGGGCTTTCAGCATTAAGAATATATCACTTTGCATTTCTTTGTGATAAATCTTTTTCCTCGTAGCCTGTCCACTTGATAGTAAAATCATTGTGGTTAATGAATTTAACACTTCTGTTGCTTGCACAATGATTTTCTCTTTTACCAGTCTTGATAGCTTGAACCACTGAAGTTAATGACAAATAACCACTGTTTAATGTTGACACTCGATGCACGGTCTGGTTCATGAGTGACTAACCGCAATGACTGTTCTTCATATATTGAATTTAAAGTTGTGGTTCATGTCTTCCTTTTCTTCACTCTTTTTCAAACCTTTATAATCTGTATTCTGTCACTGTAGGAACCTCTTGTCACTATAAATAGAAACCACTGTCTTGATTACTCCACTGATGCTTGATCAACTGAATGAACTTCTTCAAGTGTAGTATACCTCAAAACGGTAGATTGACTTTGTCTTCTTTCTTTTGATAGTTATGCAATTGAGATCCCTGTGACAGTACATATACTATTTACTATTACATTCTTGTTTAAGTTGAGTTGAATACATCATATGCCTTTCATGATTTGATGATATTGTAATATTCATAGCAATTTTTTAAATGTTGTAAACCATACTGTTTATGATGATTTTAGTGTGTTCTTTAACATTTTTGACCAATTAATCTTAAAGTTTATTTTTAGTTCTTTTAACATTTGATTTTATCAGCAAAATAAATTCTACCAACTACCATTATTTATCAACCATTACGAGGATAAGTGCCGTGTCAATCATAATTGTGCTGCTATGTGGACCTATTATATTATGCCACATGGACTACTTGCAAGCCATCACTTTGACCACTCAAATGTTACCATGTGTTTTGTCCACATGGCACCACATAAGTCATTGATGTTGGGGTCCGTCCCGAATTCCTAATTAAGTTAAGAATCCTATTATGAGAAGAATTCTAATTTGTGATAATTGAGGTAATTGTTATTTTTGGTAGGAATATTAATTGTGGAAGGATTTCTATCCAAGATAAGAAAAGATGGTAATTGTCACAAATAGGATTTGATATAGAATAGGATTAGAATATTTATGGTGCCTATAAATATAGATATTTGTAGGGGTTTTGATGTATTGAAAAAGTTAGAGAGTTATGTGCGATACACAAGAGAAAGCTTTTGTAATTAAGGTGAGGTGATTGTATTCAAGAGTGGTGAGTGAGGGAGTGACTCCAATCTTGTAATACCTTCATATTTAGTGGATTTGTGGTTTTACCCTCCCTTGAGGGGTTTCTACGTTAAATTGTTATGTTCTTTAATTTCGTGTTTGTTATTGTGTTTGATTAACGTTGATCTATAGTGGATGCGATCCTCACAATTGACACATCAGCTATGACTCATTATTGGTTATTTGGCAAAATGGGACCCATGTAATATATTAACTTCCAATCTACATATGTGTAGGTAAATACTCTTTCTTTACTAACTTTTACCTACCAATCGCTACCAATAATTTTTTGGTAGGTAAAGTTCTTTACTTACCAATATACTCCCTCTGTCCCCCTTGGTTCTTTACCTTGGGGGACGTAATTCTGGCACGGATTTTAAGGTGCATTTTACGGATAGTTTCATAACTTATTTTTAAAATTTTCTTTTTTTGTATAAAAATAGAATTGTTCTATTTTTATACAAAAAAAAGAAAATTTTAAAAATAAGTTATGGAACTATATTTTTTAGAAGCCTTAAAATGCGTGTCAGCAGTGAAAAAAAACTGTAAAGAAATGAAAGGGACAGAGGGAGTAGTATTTTTACCTACTCTTACAATTGATAGGTAAAACCCAAATTTCTTGTAGTGTTCTCGATATAGCTCTTTTGTGATAACCCAAGGATACCTAGAGAACGGTCTTGATGTATCTTCATTCCTAATACAAAAGAGGTGTCACCAAGATTCTTCATCTCAAAACGAGAAGTAAGAAATCTCTTGGTTTCGTGCAATAAGCCTATATCGTTGCAAGCCAATAGTATATCATCGAAATATAGCACAAGCAATATAAATTTACTCCCACTGAACTTATGATATATGCATTTTTCAACAACATTGGACTCAAAACCGTATGAGACAATGGTTTGATGAAATTTGTGATTCCACATACGGGAATCTTGCTTTGTAATATAGATGGATCGTTTTAATTTATAAACCATAGACTTTGGATCACCAATTTCAAAGTTTTCTAGTTGTATCATATATATCGATTCGTCAATGTAACCATTGAGAAAAGCTGTTTTGACATCCATTTAGTATAGCTCTAAATCAAAACTAAGCCACAAGTGCTATTATTGTCCTAAAAGAATCTTTCGATGATACGGGAGAGAAAGTTTCTTTGTAGTCAATGCCTTCTCTTTGTGTTAAACCCTTTGCGACTAGATGCGCTTTATATCGTTCAATATTGCCCTTTGAATCTCTTTTGGTTTTAAATATTGCCCTTTGAATCTCTTCTTGTTTTAACACCTTCAGGCAACTTGACAAGATCCCAAATGTCATTGTCCTTCATCAATTTCATCTCATCATTCATGGCTTCAATCCACTTTTGACTATTAGCACTTCGTTTCGCTTGTTGGAAGTTGATAGGATCATCTTCCATAGCCCCTATGTCAAACTCATGCTCTTGAAGAAATACAATATAATCATCCAAAATTGCATTCCTTCTGTCTCTATTGGATCGCCTAAGTGGCATTTCCTCTTGAATTTGTTAAGTTTGCTCATCTTGAGCATCATCTTGATTTTGAGTAGGAAATTTTACAGGTATATCCACATTGTTATCTTGAACTACATGAGGAAAAGAAATAGATTCTTCCTCAAAGACAACATCCCTGACTTTATATTCCCCTTCAAACTCAACATCCTCAAGAAATCTAGAATTTCCCATTTCGAAAAAGGACTTTGTCAAAGGATCATAAAACTTGAAACCCTTTGTTTTTTCTGGATATCCAACAAATTAGCAACTAACAGTTTTTGAATCAAGTTTATTTTCATGCGGCTTGTAAAGCCTTGCCTCAGCTGGATAACCCCACACATGTAAATGATTGAGACTATGTGGTTTCTCAGTCCACAATTCATAAGGGGTTTTAGCTACTGCTTTGCTAGGTACTCTATTGAGTATGTAGGCTGCAGTCTTAATTGCATCTCCCCAAAGTGCTGCTTTTGGAAAAGAAGAGTGACTAATCATACTTCTTACCATGTCCTTAAGCGTTTTGTTTCGTCTCTCAGCAACCCCATTCATGCGTGGTTGCCCAGGCATTGTGTATTGTGGGACGATTCCGCATTCCTCTAGGAATTTAGCAAAAAGTCCAGGACGTTTTTCACCGAATATGTCATACTGACCATAGTACTCACCACCACGATCAGATTTGACAGCTTTAATCTTCTCACCAAACTGATTTTCAGCTTCGGCTTTGAAGACTTTAAACACGTCAAAAGATTGTGACTTTTCATGAATTAAATATAAGTACACATATCGAGAATAGTCGTCTATAAAAGTGATAAAATACTGTTGACCATTCCAAGAAGCTGTAGGGAATGGACCACATATATCAGTATGTATCAACTGTAAGACACTAGTACTCCTATTTGCACTTAATTTCCTTATGTTTGTATGTTTAACCTTAATACACTCAATGCATACATTAAGTTCAGAATAATCAAGATATTCAAGTATTCCATGTGACACAAGTCTCTCTAATCTCCCTTTAGAGATATGTTTTAAGCGCTTATGCCATAACTTAGCAGAATTCTCTCTTAAATATTTTTATTTGTACCTCTTGATGTTGTTTGCAAGGATTCATTATGTGAAACAATTGTATTTAGCATATATAAATTATCAATCAAAGAACCAGTCGCAACCAAAGAAGAATTATGAAATAGACTAAATTTATTATCTCCAAATGAACAAGAGTAACCATATTTGTCCAAAACAGAAATAGAAACCAAATTCCCTCTAAATGACGGTACTACATAAGTCTCTCTTAATTCAATAAAATGACCAGTCTCAAAAGACAATCTAAAAGTGCCAATAGCTTTAACTGGAACTGCATTTCCATTACTCACATAGATGAATCTTTCAGCATCACTTAGTTTTCGGCTCTAAATGCAACCCTGCATAGAAATACTTGTGTGAGTAGTAGCACTAGAATCTACCCACCATGTACCAACCTTTTCAGTCTATTTATTTCTAGTCCTCTTTCAGTGATCAATCTTTGAGGTAGTTACAACATAAGCACTTTAAGTCTTTTCACGCTTCAATCTATCTTCCTCTTGCACACAATGTGAAATGAGCTCATTGAGAGTCCACTTATCCTTCCGAGTATTATAACTCACTATAAATTGACCGTATTGTGTAGGAAGAGAGATGAGTACCAGATGCACCAGCAAGTCATCAGACAAGTCAAGCTTTAGTGCCTTAAGTTTTGAAGCAATGTTAGACATCTCCATAATGTACTCACGAATATTTCTTTTAGCTTTATACCTCATGTGAACAAGATCAGCCAAAAGCTTACTTGTCTCAGTCTTTTCGTTTTTCACAAAACGCTTTTCAAGCTCATCAAGGAAATCTTAATAGATACCTCATCGGAGTCATCAGACATACTGCCCCTGAATGCTTCAGGAATACTGCGCTTTATCATCTTTAGACTTAAGCGATTAGAACGGCCCACTTCTCAAAGTTCAATTTCTCAGTATTAGAACTTTCATCCGTAAGAGAAAGAGGTTGTTCTTTCCTTATAGCATAGTCTAAATCCATGCAGCCGAGAACTAACAGAACGTTCTCTTTCCATCTCTTAAAGTTTGTGCCGTTAAGCACGGGAATAGAGTTCATGTTGGCAGTTATATTACCAGTAGATGTATTAACTAGCAATTTAGAACAAAAAAAATATAAGCTCGCATAATAAAAATTCATGTCATATGCATACATAATAGCACAAAAAAAATACATGAATTTAAATACTATAGTGTGTGGACCCATACAAACAAGATACGTAGCATAACATTAATATTTAGTCTTTGGATAGAAAAATTAACTTAGCAAGTGGTACTCTCCACGCAGAAATCAAATATTAATAATAAATTCGGTCAAGCAATAACCTTCCTTTGGGCCTGTTTATTACTCACATGAAGCACATATATTCGTTATTTGACCATTAAATAACCTTTCTTTGGGCCGATTATTATAATAAATAAATAATAAAAATACACATCCTATTATTTCAGAATAAATAAATCTACACATAAATATCACTTTGGAAATATTTTGCTTCAATTCACTTATTCGTGAAATAAAAAGACGAAAAATAAATAATCATTATTTTTCAAAAAAAAAAGTACCCAAATCCGTATTAGTATAAAATTATCTAAAAAAATTTCACATAATATTTTACAACTAAAAAAAAATCATAACCAAATAAAAATTGAATTTCTTCAATACAGTAGCCACCAAAATTAGCATTAACAGACATACATGTGTTTCAAACCAATCAGCCAACATGTATCCTTATTTACATGTGAACACAAAATTATGACCATATAATTACAATTAATATATCATATCAAATCTTTATGGACAAAAAACATGAAGCCGCACGTTCAGCCTATGTGAAACATAAAGCATGATCACATGATAGTTGGTACACTTAAAAAAAAATGGTTATTCTTTATTTAGATAACATAGGCAGCATCACACAAACAATTTGAAAACAAAAGCTTATAGGTCCTCGCTACAAGCACTTATACGTACTAGCATTATACCCGTGAATGCACGGTTTGTTTTGTCATTATTTAATAATTTTTATTAGTACTTTTTTTTGTAAAAAAAATTTAATATTATTTTAAATTGTAAATTTTACATTAAATAATAATAAAATAATTATTAAAATTCATTTACTTATAATAATAATTGATGAATTTTTTGATATATATTTCACTGGTTTGAATTGTATAAATTTAGTTTTAATTTAATTTTTGATGAAATTTCATATTTTTGTAATTTTGTAATTTTTTAATTTTTTTTATGATAGAATATTTTGATTTTATATTAAATTTTCTTTTTTAGTTTCTTAAATAGTTTTACAACTGTAGCATTGCGTCAACATTTTTCGTAAAATAATAATATGATGAAATAGAAATATTGTTTTTCAATAGAGTTGCATTTTTTTTGTTTCTTTGTTTTTTTTAAATATAAATCTAAGAAATGTTTTTATTGAAAAAATTATAAGTAAATATTTATGTCACAGTAGTTATTATAAATGATATACATGAAACATAATGTTACCTTTCACGTTTTTTTTAATCTTTTTTATTATGTAACTGATATGGGCTGAAAATAAGCCCTAAAGACACATTTAATGTGGCATTAACTAGGCCGAGAATAGTCCAAACGTGGGGCCCACCAGCTGAGCCCAAAACCCTGATTATAGTATTAATTTCGTAATTAATATTAAGGGTAATAAACAGCTCAGCAAATAAGAGTTGGATAAGGATAATATCCCCTTCAGACTTATCCAATAAGGCATCCAATTCAATATGGAAACTGATTCCTACAAGGAATAGATCTAGAACATTCCTCAAAGACTTGCCCTCCAAGTCTCCAAATCCTACCATAATTCTAAGGGTTCTCAGCCTATATAAAGGGCCTGACCCCTCACCTCAGAACTACGTTTTATTGGCTTGATTCTCTAATTTACAGAGATATGTAGGCATTCTGTGAGGACCGTTTAAGTCTCTAATGCAGAAGCAGCCATTAAAGCACGAAGCTCACGAACCCTAGCATTAAATATACAAACCCTAGCCGCAATAATTTCAACCTAGTTTTTATTCCACAACATTTGGCGTCGTCTGTGGGAAGAAGATATTAACCATGGTTACCACTCGAAGAACAACACCGGTCTCAACCGAGGCTACCTCTGGAACCATCGTTCCACCAATCGCTGCTCCTCCTGTTGGTACAGGGCCAGGGTCTGTACCCCCATTGACGGAAACAAACCCTCGTAGTCAGGCCTCTCAACCACAAGGGACGGATCCCCCCGCTGAAAGATCTCAACCTGTAATCGTCCCTCTAGGACAGGAGACTAACCCGCTTCAGATGGTGGTCTCTCCTCTCCCTCTGAGTAGCCGCCCGCCGCTTCACAGTCTCTCCACTTCTTCGCTCCCTGTCAACACCAACCCAATGTATGGGCTGCCTAATTACCCCCAAGATCCAAGGGATCCAGGACCAAGCGGTCATGCTCGGTTGATCCATGGGCAACAACAATCCCCTTATCTTAGAGGCCCGGCTCCTCCTGAACCAGGATACTATGATTACTCTGGTCCTTATACCGGAGACTCGTCATCTGAAGACGATGATCGAGACGAAGCCCCAAGGAGGCGACGCGCTAGTAAGGAGCCTCTGAGGAGGAATCCATCGAACCGAGATGGTCCTTTAACAATCGCAGAGAAAATTAAGGCTTATGAAGCCGAGATTCAGAAGCTGAAGGACGACCAAGCAAGGGAACTAGAGAGACAGAACCCTAATCAGACTCGACCTCCTCCGACTTCAGGAGGGATTCCCTTCATAGATCTGGAGAGGTCTTCAAGGAGACACCGAAGGGCTGAAGCCCCAACCAGAGGAACTACCAGGGTGGAACTCCCCAAGAATAATCCTAGAGATTTGATGCTACAAGGAGATCTGGATGATCCGACCCCTCCATTCACTGAGGAGGTGATGAATGCACATATCTCCCGAAAGTTTAAGATGCCCACGATCAAAGCTTACGATGGAACGGGGGATACCGCAACTCATGTGAGAACGTTTACAAGCGCATTGTTACTGCAGCCTGCTAACGATGCCCTTAAGTGTAGGGCGTTCCCCCAAACCCTGTCGGGCATGGCGCAACGTTGGTATAGTCGTTTACCTCCAAATTCGATTAGCTCTTTCAAGGAGTTGAGTACCGCTTTTGTCAGTCAATTCATTAGCGGAAGAATTCACGAGAAAAGCTCCGCATCCCTTATGTATGTAACACAGGGAAAGAATGAGAACTTAAGAGATTACATCAAGCGATTCACTAAGGAAACCCTGAATATCACCGATTTGGAAAATAAGGTGGCCATGGTAGCCTTGCAGCATGGAACCACGGATCTCTTTTTTAAGAGGTCGTTGGCAAAACACCCCCCTGAAAGCATGGATGAACTTCAACGAAGGGCGGACAAGTATATAAAAGCTGAGGACAGCATCAAGAAAGAAGCCGCGTTGGGCAATGGAGGGAACAAGCGGAAGCAAGAACAAGAGTACGATGCTAGGGACAAGTATCCCCGAGCTAGCAGAGACTCTGAATCTGCTCCAAAAAAGAACTCGGGTCCAAGGTTTTCAGAGTATGCCAGACTTAATGCTCCAAGAAGCCAGATCCTGTTGGACATTGAAAAGGAAAAGGACTTCCGATGGCCGAAGCCACTTAGAGGAGACCCAGCTAAGCGAAATAAGGAGCAATACTGCAGGTTCCACAAAGATGTGGGACATGACACCGACGATTGTAGGCAACTCAAGGATGAGATTGAGTTCTTGATACGAAGAGGAAAACTAAGTCAGTTCACCAAGGGTGATGACCGTGGGAACCAGAGAAGGGACAATGAAAGGAGAGATAATAATAGGAGGGATGACAACCATGATCGCAATCCACAGCCCCGAAGGGCAGTTATCAATATGATCTGGGGAGGCCCGACAGCAGCTGGCACGACTAAGAATTCTCGAAAGGCTTATGCTAGAGAAGTAATGCACATTGTGGGAGAAGCCCCGAAGCGTGCTAAAACCGAGATGGTAATTGGTTTCGATGATTCAGACTTGGAAGGGGTGAAATTCCCCCATGACGACCCGCTGGTCATAACTCCCGTGATTGGAAACTCAGAAGTAAAACGAGTCTTGATAGACAATGGGGCTTCTGTGGATATTTTATTTTATGATGCATTTGTAAAGATGGGTTACAACGACTCTCAACTGACCCCTACAAACATGCCTATATACGGGTTTAACGGAGTGGAGTCCAACCCTGAAGGGACTATTCAGCTACCCGTGACTATTGGGCAGGAGCCTAAAGAGGCGACTCAGATGTTGAATTTCTTGGTGATCAAGGCAGCATCAGCATACAACGCAATCCTTGGAAGGACTGGACTTCATGCGTTTAAGGCTGTGGCCTCTTCCTATCATATGAAAATTAAGTTTCCGACACGGAATGGTGTCGGAGAACAAAAGGGTGATCAGAAGATGGCAAGAAGTTGCTATGTGGCCGCACTGAGGGCCGATGGAGTCGGGGGGCAGGTCCTTCCGATTGAAGACATGGATGTCCGCGATGACGAAGAGCATAGAGGGAAGCCAGCAGAGGATTTGATTCCCGTACCTCTAGAACCTAATGATCCTAAAAAAGTTACTTATGTTGGAGCATCTCTGAAAGAACCCCTGAAGGGCAAGTTAATAGTATTCTTACAGAAGAATAGCGACGTGTTCGCTTGGACAGCAGCTGATATGCCAGGATTGACCCCCAACTCATAACTCATAGGTTAAATGTTGATCCCAAAAGGAAGACAATAAAGCAGAAGAAGAGAAACTTTGCTCCGGAGAGGCAAGAGGCTATTAGGCAAGAAGTGAATAAGCTCTTGGAAGATGGTTTTATTGAAGAAATTCAGTTTCCTGAATGGTTAGCGAACCCAGTCATGGTCAAGAAAGCAAATGGGAAGTGGAGAATGTGTATAGACTTCACTGACCTGAATGATGCATGCCCAAAAGATTGTTTTCCCCTGCCGAGGATTGATATGTTGATAGATGCCACAGCTGGACATGAGATGTTAAGCTTCATGGATGGATTCAGCGGCTATAATCAGATTAAGATGCACAAGGATGACATACCTAAGGTATCTTTCATAACTGACTTTGGTGTCTTCTGTTATCTTGTCATGGCTTTTGGTCTAAAGAATGCAGGAGCTACTTACCAACGATTGGTGAATAAGATATTCGCCCATCTGATTGGAAAAACCATGGAGGTATATGTTGATGACATGCTAGTCAAGAGCCTACTTAAGGCTGATCATATCAAGCACCTCGGAGAGGCATTTGAAGTGCTGAGGCACCATAAGATGATGCTGAATCCCGCCAAGTGTGCTTTTGGCGTTGGATCTGGGAAGTTTTTAGGGCTGATGGTTTCAAAAAGAGGCATTGAGGCCAATCCTGACAAGATCAAGGCGATTTTAGACATGGAGCCACCACGCTCTATAAGAGATGTGCAGAGGTTGACAGGTCGAGTTGCAGCTTTAGGAAGATTCATCTCCAAGTCTGGAGATAAATGCTTGCCTTTCTTCCAAGCGTTAAAAAAGGTGAAAAATTTTGAGTGGACACCTGAAAGCCAAGAGGCCTTTGAGCAACTGAAGAAGTACATGGTTGAAGCCCCGTTGTTGACTAAACCAAGTCCTGGGGAGATTCTTAGTTTATACCTGGCGGTATCCGAACAAGCCCTGAGTGCTGTCCTTATTCGGGAAGAGGAGAAGGTCCAGAAACCTATCTACTATGTGAGCAAAGTGTTGCATGGGGCTGAGTTGAATTACTCACCCATAGAAAAGTTTGCTTTGGCATTAGTAACTGCCTCAAGAAAGCTGCGGCCTTACTTTCAGGCACATAAGATTCAAGTTCTGACAAACCAGCAGTTGAGGAACATATTGCATAGCCCAAAGGCCAGTGGAAGGCTAATCAAATGGGTGATTGAGTTAGGAGAGTTTGACATCACATACAAGCCTCGGACAGCTATCAAAGCTCAGGCATTAGCTGACTTCGTGGTTGAATGCACTATTAACAACCAAGAAGTCGGGGGGCAAGAGATAACGACTACCCCTGGGCAAGAGGAAAAAGAAGAAAAACTTACACCCGATCTGAAGGAATATTGGGTGCTCTATTTTGATGGAGCATCAAAAACAAAATCTAGTGGTGCAGGTTTGGTTTTGCAAAGCCCCGATGGGTTCACAGTTGAGTACGCTTTAAAGTTGGATTTCCCTACTACCAACAACGAGGCGGAGTATGAGGCATTGATAGCTGGTTTGGGCTTGGCCAGAATCATGAGGGTCAAGAATCTCAAAGTTTGTGGAGATTCAAGGCTTGTGGTATCACAAGTAAATGGTGAATTTGAGGCTAAGGATGAGACTATGGCAAAATACTTGAGAGTAGTAAAGGCTGTTATGTCCCAGTTTGAGGAGTGCTACGTTGAGCACATTCCAAGAGAGGAAAACATTAAGGCCGATGCCCTATCTAAGTTTGCTTCTTCTGAAATAGAAAATTATGCTGGGAGTGTCTACTTTCAGGTCTTGAAGGCCCCGACCGTTAATGCAAAGTTAGTGGCACCAATTGATATAGGAGGCTCTTGGATAGATCCTATCAAGGCACACCTGGAGACCGGTTGGCTCCCAGACAATGCCATGGAGGCACGAAAACTCTCAGTAAGAGCGTTGAGATATACTTTGATTGAGGGTATTCTGTACAAAAGGTCGTTTGTTATCCTGTACTTGAAGTGTCTAAGGCCTATAGAGGCAAGGGAAGCATTAGAGGAAGTTCATGAAGGGATCTGTGGGCAACACTTGGGGGGCAGAGCCCTAGCTCACAAGATAATTCGTTTAGGGTTTTATTGGCCGGAGATGTTGGCTGATGCACAAAACTATGTCAAGAGATGTGAGAGATACCAGAAGCATGCCCCAATTGTGAGGCAACCGCCTGAGATGTTGACCTCGATTAACTCTCCCATTCCATTTGCAATGTGGGGGATGGATATACTTGGACCCTTTCCCATGGCTTCAGCACAGAGGAAATTCCTAATAGTGGCAATTGATTACTTCACTAAGTGGATTGAGGCTAAACCCCTGGCCAAGATAACCACCAAGCAAGTTTCCCAGTTCTTTTGGGAGAACATCATCTGCAGATACGGAATCCCACGAATCCTTGTGACAAACAATGGGACACAATTCAATAATGAGGATTTTAAGAAGTATTGTGAAGAGAATGCGATTGAGCTCCGTTTTACCTCAGTGGCACATCCACAAGCCAATGGGCAAGCTGAGGTAGCTAATCGAATTATCCTTGATGGACTGAAGAAGAGGGTCGAACGCTCTAGGAACACTTGGGTAGATGAATTGTTGCCCATACTTTGGGCATATCGTACCACTTGTAAGGTAACGACTGGAGCAACCCCATTTTTGCTGGCTTATGGAGCCGAGGCAGTTGTGCCTTTAGAGATCATGCAAGCATCACCTCGAGTTGAGGCATATGAGCCAGAAACTAATGACGAAGGAATGAGACTTGCCCTTGACTTAATTGATGAGGTTAGAGATGGAGCTAATGCAAAGAATGCTGATATCAGAAGAGAGCATCTTTTCACTACAACCAGAGAGTTAAAGAAAGATTCTTTCGACAAGGTGACATGGTTTTAAGGAAGATTGAAGCCTCGGGAGTTGGCCAAAAAGGAAAGTTAGCACCAAACTGGGAAGGACCATATCTAGTCAGAAAGGTGTTAGGGCAAGGATCCTACAAGTTAGAAACCTTGGACGGGATTGAGGTGCCCCGAACTTGGCATGCTGTGAACCTCAAAGTTTATTATGTCTAAGTCCTTTTGACAAAGGCTTGGACTTTTACCTATTTATTAAGAATAAGGTTCGAATGAAACCATTTTAGAGCATGTTGCTCCCCGTAGAAGATAGAATATTTATGTAAGGGTTGAACCCATTCTATTGATATCTTTTGACAACATAATGGAATTTATACTGTTTTCTCTATGAGTTATTTCTCTTTGTTAAAATAAACACGAAAGGCAAATGTTGGACTAGTTTGTGAGTTTAGTACCAGCCAGGAGGCCAAGTACTTGAGAAATTCTAAAAAGTTTAACGAACTAAAAAAAAAATGAGAATGTGGAAACAAAAGAAACTACCACATAAATAAGTTAAGTCATAAGCCCCGAAGGGCAAAAGTTCAGAATAAATAAAGATAAAGAGAAATAAGCCACGCAGGGCCATCTACTCATCTAAGTCCTCAATAACAACATCTCCCTGGGTAGAAGAAGGATCTGCTGTCTCTACCCCAGGAGAAGAAGGTGGATCCTGAGTGGGCTGAGAGTCCCCATCCACTGCTGTCTCTGTAGCAACCTCCAAAGTATCTGTCAATCCAGGGATAGCAGGTACCGGGAACTTCTCCAGGGATACCCCCTCGATCTTCCCACTCAGCTCCTCGATGATCCCCTCCCAACACTCCTTGAAGGTGCCAGGAAAGTTTGCATCATACTCGGCATTCAGGACATCTTGAAAGTCCTTAGAAGCCTTGTAATCAGCAATGATGTGTTCCCTGTTCTGCTGCACCTCCAGCTGAAGCTTCCTGTTCTTCTCCTTTTCAGCAGCCAGCTCCTTCTCCACCTCCCTAAAACGAGCAAAGTTTGCCTCGGAGGCATCAAAGTATCTATCTCTATCCCTCTCAGCAATGGTCTTATCAGCACGCACCTCCTTCAGGTTATGAACAGCGGCCTGAAGGTAGGCATTCATCTGCAAAGGAAACAAGTAAATAAGGGAAAAGTAAATGCAATTAAATTAAAGAAGTTGAATAAGAAATTACCGAAGCAACAGCTTGAGCCCCGAGAAGCTCAATCTGCAAGTCATCAGAGGACTCCACAATGTGGACCCTGTCTCGTGGAGTAACCACGCTCCTGGACCACTCAGCTGCAGCCCTGGAATCACCTACAGCTGTGTCCCTATTGCATAAACCCCATCCCACTGTAAAGGGAGTGAGGTCTTCCTCAATAGGAACAGGCTTTTCTTGAAGAAAAGCAGGAACACGCTCCACCGCGGGAGAAGCCTCATCTGTCCTGGCCCTTTTGGCCCTAGGGTTCTCTGTTACCACCCTAGCCGTGGCAGCAGTCTCCCTCTGCCTAAAAATTGCTCCCAGAGCAGTTTTGGCTGCAAAATGATTACAAGAAAGTTAGAAAATTATATCTAGCATAAAATGTTAACAAAGCAAGAGGTGAGAATTACCCTCAGGGCCCAAATCGCTTAGCCCGTGGGCCTGCAACGAATCTTCAGAAATCAAATTTGCACATTGATGCAAATTATCCGATGTTAACAAAGTTATGGCGGCCTCTTCTTCCACGCCCAATTTTAAACTCCTAACAGGCCCATCAACGGCTCTGCAGAAGTTGGGCCGAAAATAGTTGTCCCAGTCATCCCCATCCAAAAAGATATAAAACCATTCCCTTTTCCAATTAGGAAGGGAATCAGGAGCGGAATCCGAAACAAAACAAGAACGGGCTAAGGAACGGTGTTGGATTTTGACCCAGCCCGAATTGTCAGAAGAATTGACAAATTTGAATAGATATCGAAAAACAGAGATACTGGGCTCAAGCCCATGTTTCTTACATTGGACCAAGAAACAATAGATAAAACGCCATGCATTGGGCATAAGTTGGGTTGGACAAACCCGGGCTTCGGCCAAAAGACGGTAAACAAAAGGAGGAGGAGGAAGGCGAAAACCAGCATAAAAAGTTTCTTTATAAATCCTAATGGCCCCAGGCTTTGGGTGACAAGCCCTTTCGTTTGAGGCCGGAGCAACGGCCCTATAAGGCCCATTAATATGAAAAAGTTGGGCTAGAATGTCTACCCTATGTTGTTTGTATTTCGATTTATATTCATAAGCATCTAAATGAAGCATATTTGGAAAAGCTTGACCAAATTCATTTAAAAGATCTCTAAGGGAAAAAACACTGGCATGGACAAGAGATGTTTTAGGGTTCTTACCCCTTGAAAGCCGTGGAGCGGTGGTAGAAGTGTTAGCAAGTTGTGACTGGCCTGAAGAGCTAGAGTCCTCCATTGATATGCTTCCCTTGAAGGCTTGAAACCCAGAAAAGTTGAAAAAAGAGGTTGAAGAAGATGAAGATTCAACGATCTTCAAACAGAAACTGGAAAATAGGGCGGAGTAAAGACGCCGGAAATCGCCTCACGACAGAACCCTAGCAGAGCTTTTTTGAAAAATATTTGTGATAAGGGAAAGATAATTTTTGCTGAATAGTGAAATGAGAAATGAGGGATGCACACTACTCTTTTATAGAGTTCATGGTTGGTCATTCAACCGGTTATATCCAGTAAATGGGCTGTCAACAGGTGACTGGGCCTTTGAATAGGCGGGAAGCCCATGAAATTCAAATTTTGAAATAATTCTAGAATGTTCTACTACATTTTTAGAAAAGAGGATAAAATCCCGTTAGAATTTAAAGGCAGGAGGCCCAATTAAAAGGACATACCCACGCCCAGGAGACCAAACCTCCTAGGCGTGCCTAAGGAAGGTGTCTCCATGGCGGGGGTACCCACGCCCAGCTCGACTTTCCTTAAAGAAGGCTATACCCACGCCCAGGAGACCAAACCTCCTAGGCGTGCCTAAGGAAGGTGTCTCCTTGGCGGGGGTACCCACGCCCAACTCGATTTTCTTTAAAGAAGGGTATACCCACGCCCAGGAGACCAAACTTCCTAGGCGTGCCTAAGGAAAGTGTCTCCTTGGCGGGGGTACCCACGCCCAGGAAGCATTTCCAGGGACAAAGATCACCCACGCCCAGGAGACCAAACCCCCTAGGCGTGCCTAAGGAGGGTGTCTCCTTGGCGGGGGTACCCACGCCCAGGAAGCATTTCCAGGGACAAAGATCACCCACGCCCAGGAGACCAAACCCCCTAGGCGTGCCTAAGGAGGGTGTCTCCTTGGCGGGGGTACCCATGCCCAGGAGGCATTTCTTGCCAGGATGACTTTTTTAAAGTTAATCCTTTAAAAATTTTAAAATAATGTTAGGAAATTGAAAAATAATTCCCAAAAAATAATAAAAATACCTGTTGGTATATAAAAAATTCCTAAATTATTAGGAAAAATTACGAAAAATACCTGTTGGTATATAAAAAATTCCTAAATTATTAGGAAAAATTACGAAAAATACCTGTTGGTATATAAAAAATTCCTAAAATACTAGGAAAAGTACAGAAAAATACGAGGAAAATTATAGAAATATTTTCTTGACAAGTTGAGCAATAATTTATGCTAATAATGCATAAAAACTCTATGAAAGTGCCGAAATTGCTAAAAGCAAGCACAAATTAAAGCCTCGAATAAGGCAAATCGTCGTAAATGTGTAGGTCGCTCCACACTTTACAATCAAGACGATACTCGTGAAACACTAGTGTAAACCAAAATTCCCATATAAGGGTAATTAAGAAGTCCCAGGTAAGGGATAAAAACGACCCCGAGTCTCGATTAAGGCAAATATAACTTCTATGAAAACCTGATCAATTTTCCTTAGAAGTTGGGGGCAAATGATATGGGCTGAAAATAAGCCCTAAAGACACATTTAATGTGGCATTAACTAGGCCGAGAATAGTCCAAACGTGGGGCCCACTAGCTGAGCCCAAAACCCTGATTATAGTATTAATTTCGTAATTAATATTAAGGGTAATAAACAGCTCAGCAAATAAGAGTTGGATAAGGATAATATCCCCTTCAGACTTATCCAATAAGGCATCCAATTCAATATGGAAACTGATTCCTACAAGGAATAGATCTAGAACATTCCTCAAAGACTTGCCCTCCAAGTCTCCAAATCCTACCATAATTCTAAGGCTTCTCAGCCTATATAAAGGGCCTGACCCCTCACCTCAGAACTACGTTTTATTGGCTTGATTCTCTAATTTACAGAGATACGTAGGCATTCTGTGAGGACCGTTTAAGTCTCGAACGCAGAAGCAGCCATTAAAGCACGAAGCTCACGAACCCTAGCATTAAATATACAAACCCTAGCCGCAATAATTTCAACCTAGTTTTTATTCCACAACAGTAACTTAACATCTTTTTTATATTTAGATAGTTTGTAAATTTCTTGTTTTGAGGTTTTAGGTTGCTTTCTTTAATTTATATACAACTTTAGTACCGAATTTATTTTTCTTTAGTTTGATTTTAGAAACATGTAAAACATAAATGTAATTTTTTTATTATATTCATTTAAATAATATTTGTTTAGAAAACCTAAACATGCTCTCTAGCTCTTCCCCTTTCCGGCCACCTTTTACTTCCTCACTCTGTTAGGGTTTTCTTCTTATGTGCCTCACGCCCTCCATCTTTGGATTTTTCTCCTCCTCCTCTTTCTCTGCTTGGTTCTCTTTCTTTCGATCTGTTTTCTTCTCAATGGGATCTCAAAATTCTGAGCATTCAGGGTCGATGGCCTCCGATGAGTTTGCTAACTTTATAGATCATAATTATGCTCCTTTACCTGCTCTTAATATCCAGCTTTATCCTCTTCCTGGTGATGTTTTGGGAGAACCTCTCTCTCCCCAGACCCAGATTAGGATGCAAGAACAAATCCAGCTTATTCTTAATGATGGAACGATTCTTCAAGATAGTGGCCCAGCGGATGCAGCATCTTCGAAAGTTCACTCTCCGCCAACCACTGGTCAATCTCCTGAGGAGATTAACTCTACAGCTCAGGGGGAAAATAGCAAAAGCAAGTCAGTTACTTGGAGCTCTCTTGTCACTCAAGTGCCTCCTAAGTAAAGTGACACCAAAGTGCCAGAAATTGAGGTAACATATAATGAGGATGGCTCTGCCAATATATTCCCTCCAAGGGAATTTCTTTTAAAAGCTCAAAAGCGATGGGAATCTAGTCTCATAGGACATTTCATTGGGGGGAGCCATTCATTTAAATTTGTTAGAGAACAAGCTATGAAGTTTTGGAGTAATCTAGGCCTTTCTCGGGTTTATTACAGCTCTAAGGGTTACTTTACATTTTGTTTCAACTCGGTTCTTGAGAAGAATGCTATCCTAGATCTTCATTCAGTTCAAATAGGGGGTAAAACTATGTATCTTATGCCATGGATGGAAGGGTCAACCTTCAAAAGGAATGTCATTGATAGAGTTCCTGTCTGGATTCGGCTTGTTGATGTGCCACATTCTTATTGGTTTAGGGAAGGTCTTCGTGCTATAGCAAATGCTGTGGGAAAACCTTTGAAGTTTGATTCTGCCACTGCGAAACTGGAGCCCCTAAAGTATGCTAACATATAGGTGGAATTAAAGTACAGTAGCCCTAGACCAGATCATGTCTGGGTTAAGGTTATTAATAGTATGGGCATTGAGGAGAAAGAAAGAGTTGAGATCCAATATTCCCAGGTGCCTTATTCTTGTAGCATTTGTCAGGCTTTTGGCCATTCCCTATCTCGGTGCTACAATAATCCAGAGGCAGTGAAAAAGCAAAGGACGCACACTAGTGAGAATCAACATCCTCATAAAAACGAACAAGCTCCCACTGACACTTCCACTGCCAATGCTGAAAATATGGCCTCTCCACCAAATGATAGCGAAAACTATGTTTCAAATCGGGAAATGGTTCCATATACCATTGGACGATTTTGTGGTTGTCCGGTTGTTATGGATGATGTTCAAATCCTGGAAAATGCTCAAAATCTCAGCTGTGTTCCTTCTAACGAAAATGACCAAACAGATTTAGAAATAGTGGAACCTCAACCTCTTTTACTGATGAATGCCTTCCAATCCATATCAGGTTCTGAGGAAGATGTAGCTCAGCTAACTACTTCTAATGGACAAGCTCTTGAGGAAGGAGAACTTGGTCATCACGAAATTCTTCATGAGATACAAGGAAGCAAACGGAAAAATAAAACTATAATGCCTTCCAATGAAGAAAGGAGCCCTGTTCCTAAATCTATGGAACCGAAATCAAACACTGATGACAATGATGGATTCATAACAGTTTCTCGCAAGAAAAGTGCAAGGCTGGCAGGCAGGCCAACTATCCTCAAGCGTTTACCATGAATTTCGCATCTTGGAATGTTAGAGGTCTCAATAAAAGTTCTCATCAAAAGGAACTCAAGCATTTTATTTCTACAAATAAATTATCTCTAATGTGCTGCATTGAAACTAGAGTTCAGGCAACTAACTCTAGTCGTGTTTCTAAGCGTATAAATTCTTCCTGGTCCTGGGTTTACAATTATGAGCACCATAACAATGGGAGAATCTGGATTGGTTGGGATCATAATATATGGCATCTTTCAGTTCATTCGAAATCCACTCAGGCTATCACCTGTTTTTTTACTCATATTGAAAAACAGGTCCATCTTTGTATTACCTTTGTCTATGCTTTAAATCAACCGCACCAAAGATTGTCTCTCTGGGAAGAGCTAATTCTTCTTAGCAAATTCATTTCGAATCCTTGGTGTGTTCTTGGAGACTTCAACTGTATTACAAGTCTCTCAGAGGTAAATGGTGGGCGAGAGCAATGGACAACTGCTATGCAGAACTTCAAAGACTGTTTGTTCAATGCTGCTTTGGGCCCAACTAATACAGTTGGCCCTCTTTTTACTTGGGCTAACAACAGGTCAGATGCTTATATTCAAAAACGCTTGGATCGAGCGCTGGCTAACCAAGCTTGGTTCAATACTTTTCATGATAGCACAACTATTGTTCACCAAAAAGGAATCATGGACCACTGTCCTCTGCTAATTTCGATTCCTATGCAAATTACAAAATACAAAAAACCTTTTCAGTTCTATTCTTTTATGTGTAATCTAGAGGGTTACCATAATATTATTCAACAAACTTGGCAGGAAAGGTGGTTTGGCGACCCCATGGCCATCCTATCCAGGAAACTTAGACAAGTCAAGTATGCCCTTGTTAATCTTAATAGGAGAAATGGTAATGTCCATTCCAATGTTGCTAATGCGAGGCAGGATCTTCAGAGCTTGCAGGAACAGGCTCAGTGTAATCCTAGGGACCGAGTCCTAAGAGAGAGAGAATCATGTGCGAAAAAGGTCTTGGAAGATTGTTTGATTCAGGAGGAATCTCTTATGCACCAAGAATCTCGGGTAAAATGGCTAACCCTTGGAGATGGAAACAACAGTTTCTTTTTCAACCAGGTTAGAGCAAACTGGAATCATCAAAAAATTTTGGCCATTGAAAATGAGGAGGGTTCTGTTGTCTTTGGGCACTCCCAAGTGGCAAATGTCGCAGTGAACTATTTCAAAAATTCAATTGGTACTTCTGATCGGCTTCATGGTCACAATTTCACGGACATTAACTTAAACCTTCCTCATATTTCTCCACATCAAGCATCCCATCTTGAAGACAGGGTTACTCCAGAGCTAATCTATGCCACCTTGAAGTCGATGAAGGGCAATAAGGCTCCAGGCCCAGATGGCTTCACAGTTCAGTTCTTCTTACATTCATGGGAAGTTGTGGGTAAAACATTCTGTGAAGCCATATTATACTTCTTCGAGACTGCAAACATGCATTCGTCGATCAATTCAACAAGTATAGCCTTAGTCCCCAAAGTTATTACTCCAACAAAAATGAAAGATTTTAGGCCTATTTCTTTATGCTCGGTCGCCTACAAGTGCATTGCAAAGATTATTGCCAATCGGTTGAAAGGGGTCCTTCCGGGGATAATTGATATTTCTCAATCGGCTTTTGTCAAAGGTAGGAACATCTCGGACAACATTTTGACTGCTCAAGAATTATTTCGGGGTTATAGTAGAAACTCAGGGGTCCCTAAATGTGCTCTAAAAATTGATTTGCATAAGGCTTTCGACTCTTTAAGCTGGGAGTTTCTACTCGATGTCCTTCATAAGATGGGCTTTCCTTGCCAATTTGTTCGATGGATCACAGCATGTATCACCACTCCAATGTATTCGGTTAAAGTTAATGGTGAGCTAAAAGGTTACTTCAAGGGAGCCAAAGGGCTGCGGCAAGGGGACCCCATGTCCCCATATCTATTTGCAATTGCAATGAACGTACTGTCGCACATTCTTGCTGCTGCTCCTTCAACTTTTAATTGTCACTGGCGGTGCAAAGATATGAAACTCACCCACCTTCTCTTTGCTGATGATGTCCTGCTTTTCGCCCGTGGTGACAAGCCATCCTTAGAACACTTGATGAAGTCCTTGCAAACATTTAATTCGTTAAGTGGCCTTAGACCAAATGTTGACAAGAGTACTTTCTTTTACTGCAACTGTGAAGCTTCCCTCATTCGCTGGTTCGCTGAAGAGTATCATATTCCGCACGGGGAGCTTCCTGTTAGGTTTCTTGGAGTCCCTCTCATTTCAACAAAACTTACAAGCAACGATTGTATTCCCTTGATTGACAGAATCACAGCTCGGATTTATGTCTGGACAAACTATCTCCTATCCCTAGCTGGTCGTGCTCAATTGATCAAATCTGTCTTATTCTCCATCCAGTCATATTGGTCGAAACATTTCATCTTACCAGGAGCTGTTCATAAGCAGTTCCAATCCATATTTACAAGGTTCCTGTGGCAAGGTAACATTATGAATAAGGGAGGGGCTAAAGTTAAATGGGCTCATGTGTGCCTTCCAAAGGACGAAGGAGGTCTTGGCTTCAAGAATCCTAGGGAGTGGAATACGGCTCAAATTTTACTTCATTTGTGTAAGGTGGTGCATAGAGGGAGTTCTTTATGGTCTAAGTGGGTAAATATGACGGTTATTAAACAGAAGTGTTTCTGGACTATGGCTATCCCTTCCGACTACTCTTGGATTTGGAGTCGTGTCCTCAAACTAAGGCCTCTTGCTAAGCAGTTCATTTCTTTCACCCTTGGAAATGGGCAATTAACCTCCCTATGGTTTTCTCCTTGGTGGAAAGGAGAGTGCTTAGCGTCTTCAAGGCATGATCCTATTATTTTTCATTTTGGCCTTTCTCCAGACGCAACGGTGCATGACCTTATTAGTTCTGGTGTTTGGACCCTCCCAACTCCAAACCACAGGCACAGGCACATTCATGATTCTCTTACAAGATGGTTGTCAACATTCTCCTATCCAACCTTCAACCTTAACGTTAGTGATAAGATCAACTGGAATGGCACTGATCTTTCTAAAGTCAAAACGTGGCACATTTGGGACGCAATTCGCTACAAAATCCAAGCAGTTTCCTGGTATAAGCATGTTTGGCATAGGCTCCATGTTCCTAGATATGCACACTTCGAATGGCTTCTTTGTTTGGATAGGCTGCCAACTCTTCAGCGCTTATATAACATGGGAATTAATACTCACACTCAATGTTTTCTCTGTGTGAATGGTGTTGAAGACTCCAAACATTTATTCCTGCTTTGCTCCTACAGTGTCTGGGTTCTGGAACGGCTAGGTTCCATGCTCATGTTAACGCCCGAGGCGGCCTCGTGGCTTCATCTCCTTAGCAACTGGTCTGATCATCCTAGTGTAGTCGGTAGGTCCATTGCTCTCCTCTCGGCACAAGTCTTTGTTTACCACATTTGGCGGGAGAGGAATGCTCGAGCTCACGATAAGGGTTGTTGCAGTCCTCCTAATCTTTTACATGCTGTCCTAATGGATGTAAAGTGTAGATTAAGTAATTCCACTTGGTTTACTAACCATAATGAGGAGTTCAGTAGTTGGACAGTTTTTTAGGTTTTTCTTATGTATTTTTTCGATCTGTAAGGTTGATCAATTATTTCCTCCTCTATGGCTTGTCATAGAGCAAGGGTGAATCCCTCTTTTCTTTTTTCTTCTTCTAATATATAACAAATTTAGCAAAAAAAAAAAAAAAATATTTGTTTAAAGGACTTTTATGTGGTATTTGTTTGTTTTGTAAATTTTATTCTAAAGTTTAGTTTAATATATTTTTTTGAGGTGGTTTTTTTTTTATTTTCTTAAATTTTATATGATATATATACTTGAAACATGTTGGTACTCTATTTGTATTAGTACTTTTTATTATTTTGTAATTTAACATACGTGGTAATCTAAGTTTTTTTTAGAGTTTTTATATTATTTTTTAAATGTTTTAACATACGTGATTATTTAAGAATTATTTAAATAATTTGTTATTTTTTATATGTGTGGATTTTTTTTCATAGGTGTTTTTGAACTTTTTTAACAAATATATCATATTTTTAATTATTTGAAATGTGATATTTTTGGTTATGCATATTTATTTATTTTTTCGATATTTATGTGAAAATATGTTAGGCTACTCATTTTTTTTTTGAAAAGTTTGTATGCGTTTTTATGTTTTTGTGTTAGTTTTAATTTGTTCTATATGCATTATTGTAGAGTTTTTTGTGCATGTTAGTTTTCTAAATTTAAAATTATTGTTTGTTTTGTAGATCATATTTTGTTGATTTCTCGATCATTTCCAAACATTACATTTTTTTTATTTCCTTTTTAACGTTAGAAAAGTTTGTACTATTATAACGACCTATAAATTTTCGTAATTATTTATAAATTTATTTAATTGATAAATGTGAATTATGTGATAAGGATATCTTGTGAAGTCAAAGTATGTGTGAAATCATGTCTATGTGATTATATGATGATTGGTAAGGGTTGTATGTGTTCATGGTATTTTATTTGAATTTTTGAGCATTTAAAACTATTTAAAACATGCATTTTTAATCTTATAAAAAATTTATAAAATCATTGGAGTCGTTTAAAATCGTGAAATATTTTGCATTATCATCTGTGTGACACGATATAATTTTTAAAATTGATAGGAGTATTTGTTTGTGAGTGTAAGTATTTTAAAATGATTTAAAAAGTTTTATTTCATTTAAATGTCCTTTATTTCAAAAATTCATAACAAATTCATTTTTGACTCAAAAATTATTTTAAAAATATTGTGATGTTCGTAATTTCCTGAACTTTATTTAAAATTTTTATTTTTATTTTTCCCCATTCTTTATTTTATTTCGAATTTATATCGAGTAAAAAACTAGATTTTCAAAAAAGTAAATAACAATTGTATAAAGACTGTTTTGCCCTTAGCTCTATAACATCACCACCAGTTCATTTCTTCTTCTTCTTGTTCGTTGCTCTCGGTACTATCTCTCTCCTTTCTCTCTCGCCTACTGCTCTCTCTCTCTCTCTCTCATTACATGCAAGACCTTTTCTTGCTTGTTTGTGTGATTAAAACCTAGATTATTACTCTCCTTGTTCTCCTCTTTCTATTGATGCTTTGAATGTATGTATCTGTGTATGTATGCTGTTCGGCCGGCTGTGTTTCACCGAGTTTTGGCCGAAACTCGTGTTACCCAGTTCGATTTTTATGATTTTATGTGATTATATGTGGCTTTAACTGTTTTAATCGGAGGAATTTGAGGTTGGAAGCCTCAATAAGGGGTACCCCCGAATTCCACCGCCACCGGTGGTGGTCGATGATGTTTTCGAGACCTACTAATCTTTATATTTCCAGTTTGTATCAATTCCATGCATGCATGTGTAGTTATAAATTTTTATTTTAATTTCCATGAGAATTATATTTGAAATTAGTTGATAATTCATGTGGGTTTAGTTCGTTAGAATACAAATTGAGTTTAGTACATGATTACGTAATATTGATATGCATTTACTGAATTTTTCTGAATTATATGACTGCCTGCATGAATTTTTTTGCTTGTTATAGAATTAATTCGAAATTGTACGTGTTAATTCGAATTTTTCGAATTATTTGCTGAAAAATATAATTTAAATAAATTATGATATATTCGATTCTTGTAATTAGTGATATTCTGATGTTTGCTGTTAATTATAATGTCAAATATGAGTGATGTAAATTTATGGAAATATATGTGTATTTCTTGATTTATTTGAGTTTAATTCGAATTTTTGTAAATTGATATTCCCTTGATAATGTTAAATTAAGTAATAATGTTAATATCATGTATTTGGATTGCCAGAAGTATGTTTAGTATGTATAGTAGATTAAGTAGTACCGTTTATGAGTTATATTGAGTAAAGATTGGATTTAGTACGTGATTGTTGGATGATTTGAGTTGGTTATGTTCCGACGGGATAGTCCAGTTTATAAAGGAGACGCTGTCCGATTTTTGTTAGAATTAGAATAATAAAGTGTGTAATACTATCTTAGAAATCAAGTTGAACATACATGCTAAGTGAATAAGTGTAGTACCGGACTTATATGTTTTATGTGCCAATTGCCTAAGTGCTTATCTGATTGTGTTAAATTTTTTAAGAAGTATAACTAGTATATGTGATATGTGTTAAGTATTAACACGATATAGAAATCGTTTGGCTAGAATAGGATTAGATATAAAAGAAGTATAGTGTACTAAAGTACTGATATGATTTATGTAGATACGAAGGACATAGGCCCTAGAAACAAAGGAAAGGCTAAGGTTGAGTATCAGTGACTAAGCTGTTAAGTTGTTACATTCTACCGGAGGCAAGTAACTCTGTCTTTTCTCTGAAGTTTATATTCTTGAAACTGTTACGGCCTGTTGATTCAAGTATGCTTATTCTACTCATATTGATCATATTTTTGTTAAAAAAACCTACCTTTGCATGTACCCAAAATCTTTATCAGTAAAACCTAATTGATCACACATAAACCCTAAAGCAACATAATTATTTTTAATTGCTTCTTGACCGTACATGTCGTACAAATTTCTATAATCAAACTTAAATGACTGACGGATAAACCAGTCCTCTACATGACCTATGTCTGTAACCAGACAACCCTATGTTGATATAAAATCCTGAAATTTTATAACTACTTCCTGATTTATATCTTGATTACCCTTGAGTCTTTTTATTGATGATTCAGTCTTGTAAACCTTGTTTCTTTTGGAACCAGATCACTTGACCAAATCCTTAGACTTTTATCATTGCAAATCAAAATGGGTAATTTTCTTAAAATACTTTGAAGTTACTTAGACTGGGCTGATTTGTTTTCAGTGAGTAGAAAGTACTTCGAAGTAAAGGTTTTTGAAACGATCCAAGTATTTAAAAGTTTTACAAACTTAAAAGGTTTTATAAACCTTATTGTTTTCAAAATGTGATTTATAAAATGTTAGGAACACCGTCAAAATGGTTTCTACGGATTCCTAAAGATTGGAGAGGTGTAAATGATCGGGTAACACCGGTCCAGCCTGTTTGAGTATATTATGTTGTAGTTCAGGTGGGACCAGTCCAGCACATTTATAGGCCAACGTGTGCCTCTTGGGAACCCAAGTTACCTTTATGTCCAGAGGGACTTTGTGTCCGTTATGGGGACTTTACGTGGCTGATCACCAGTATTGTCTGTTGTTGAGTAAAATCTCCAATTAGTTTTCTTAAAGTGAATGATTACTTTTAAATTACTGTGAAATGAAATTTGTTTACCATTTGAAATGTCAATTGCTTTACACATATTCTACTATTCAGTTATTGCATTTCTATCCTGTTGATATCGGAAGCAAGTATTATTCCTGCTATTTTCAGTTGTTCATTTTAGTTACTTGTTGAACGCTGGCTCATTATTATTTTGTCTAACCCTTTTGACAGTAACTTAAGAATCATGGTTCGTACCAATCAGACTGCGAGGAAGCGCACTTTCCGTAGCTCTACTATGGTTTCTTTCGAGTTGTCGTTCGAGGTAGATGCAATAACAGCTCAGTGAGGAGATTTTTGAGTTAGATTATGAGAACTGGTAGTTAGAACTTTTGAACCAAGGGATTTGTAATAATGATTACATTTTTAATCTGGTTTGTAATAATGAGTAGTTAGACGATGGCTTGTTTGTTTCATACCATTACCTGTGAAAGATCCAGGTGAGTAGTGTTGGGGTCAGTCAGCATGCTATATTTATATTTACTTATTTTTAGGATGTTTGTATCTAGTGTGTTAGTGACTCCCCGATCTAGACCCCAGATTGGGAGGGTGTCACAAGTTGGTATCAGAGCTACAGGTTTTGGTCACTGAAACAAGCCAGGATTTAGGGATCATTAATAAAAGAGGTAGAAACAACTAGGATTTAAGAGCGATAGGTGTTAGGGAGTGATATAGGTTTAGGTTCTTCCCTTTGCGTTAGATTTTATAGGACTAACCTAACATGTAACATTTATATTCTGCATGTATATATATATATATTATTGTTACAGGAGATTAATCTGGACGACGATGCACCCCTACTCTCTGGTTTCGATAGCTCATTCGATGAGTCTGACCCTTCCGAGATCATGTTCGATGCTGATGTTGAGTCAGACCCGGAGGAGATGTCCGAGACAGAGGTCGAGAGTCCACCTGCCCGTACTGACACCCCTATACCTTCCACCGATCTCGTGCCTGTTCCTGTACCAGTACCAGTCGTGACCCCTATTGTCATTGAGCACGGTGATTCCTCTATAGGATCTTACATGTTTCCCGAGCCTGTTCCCGAGCGTAATTATGCCGATGTAGTCCGTGATTGCGAGAGTTTGGCGGGACAGAATACAGAGCTTAAGGAGTTGATCAAGAAGATGAAGGTGGAGGCCCAGCTTCGTGTGGACTTGACCACTATTGATTGGAGGGGCCATATCAAGATGCTCGAGGAGGCTGTTAGGCACCGTCTGCACTAGGATCCTATCTCTCATGATGCTCTAGCAGAGGCTCGTAGGCTATCTAGTCTGGTTTGTTGGGTGTTAAATGAGCTTCGTGCGACCCGAGGTTCCCGTGGTTAGGGATCAGCTGCTGTGAGACAGGTTGGGAGTGGGACATCTGTTAGAGCCTACTAGTGAAAGAGAAAATCTTTGTGGTGGTCTCACAATTCTACTAGATCTTCTTACTTCAACCTGTGGAGTAACTGGAACTGTGTCATCACCATTCCCCGAACTCCCACTATTTCCTACAAGATCTTTTTCAGTAATATCTTCAAGCACTACTTTCTCTTTCTCAGGTTTTTCTTTAGTAAACTCAGAATTGACTACAAGCTTATCCTTATACACTGCATTCTCATTAAAAGTAACATCTCTACTTCTAATGACCTTCTAAGTTAGTTCATCCCAGAAACGGTAACCCATATCATTTGAGCCATAACCAATGAAGATACAATTCTTTGCTTTTGGATCAAGCTTGTCCCTATCAGAATCTTTAACGCGCACATAAGAAACACAACCAACAACTCATAAGTGTGAAAGATTTACCTCCTTTTTATTCCACTCTTCTTCAGGAATCTTGAACCCCAAAGGAACTGAAGGTCCTCTGTTTATGAGATACGCTGCTGTGCTAAGTGCATCTGCCAAAAAAGTCTTTGGCAACCCTGCATGCAACCTCATACTCTTGGCCCTCTCATTCAAGGTTCTATTCATACGCTCTGCAACGCCATTCTGCTGCGGTGTCTCTGGAATTGTTTTTATCATTCTAATCCCATATTCTGCACAATATCTTTTAAACTCATCACTACTGTACTCACCACCATTATCTGACATCAAACTCTTAACCTTCAAACCGGTCTGATTTTCAACTTCAGTCTTCCATTTCTTGAAAGTAGCAAACATATCTAATTTATTCTTCAAGAAATAAACCCATACCTTTCTAGTGAAATCGTCAATAAAAGTGACATAGTAGCAAGATCCTCCCAACGATGCAACTATTGTTGGACCATATACATCTGTATGAACTAGCTCCAACCTCTCAGCCTTGGGTGTCCTCCCTGATTTTGCAAAAGTAACTCGTTTCTGCTTTCCAAGAACACATGGCTCACAGAACCCAACTTCCACATTCTTCAACTCTGGAATCTTCCCCTTTGAAGTTAACAGCTTCATACCCTTTTCACTCATATGACCAAGTCTTTGGTGCCACAAAGTTGAAGACCGAATGTCATCAGTAACTATATTTGCTTCATAGTTAGATTGTTCAACTATGTACAACGTCCCCTTTTTTCTCCACGGGCAATAACTAGATTCCCCTTTATAACCTTCCACTGTCCGTCTCTGAAAGTAACTCGATACCCTTCCTTATCTAACTGACCCACTGATTTCAACATCTTCTTCAGTCCAGGAATGTACCTTACATCTTTCAACGTCCAGCTAGTCCCCAAAGAGGTCTTGGGATTAATATCTCCAATGCCCGTAATATCCAAAGTCTCATAATCAGCAGACGGACTTTACCAAAATTTCTAAGTTTGAAATTTAACATTAAATCCTTGCAAGGGGTAGCATGGAATGATGCACCAGAATCCATAACCCATGATTCAACCGAACATTCAACACAAGAAATCAAAACATCGTCACTCACCACCTCTTCAACTACATTACCTTAATTATCCTCTTTCTTCTTTCCTTTAGGAGCTGTGGGAGCCTTACACCGATTTCTGAAGTTACCTTTTTTCTAAAAATTCCAACAAACAATTTCCTTACGATATTTGGATTGTCCTCTTTTCTGTGACTTCGATCTGCTACGCCCCTGATTCTGCCCCTTATCGGACTTTCTGCCTCTATTCTCAGTACTCAACAAGGAACTTGACGACTCTCCATAGTTTCTCCTATGAATATCTTCTCCAAGAATCGCATCTCGATCTCCATCTAAAGTCATCTTACTGCTCCCAGATGAATTACAAATAGCAGTGACAAATCCTGACCAACTGTCAGGTAACGAGGATACCAACAACAAGGCTTGTACTTCATCATCGAATTTAATATCCACTGATGTCAATCTTAATAGGATATAGTTAAATTCATTAACATGATCAGCAACACAATCACCTTCATTCAATATCGTAGCAAACAACGAATGACACAAATATACCTTATTTGAAGAAATAGGCTTCTCATACATATTTGATAAGGCCTTGATCAATCCATAAGTTGTCATTCCCTTCACGATATTGTAAGCAACGTTCTTCGTCAAAGTGAATCTGACAACACCCAGAGCTTGCCTATCGAATAGCTTCCATTCTTTCTCATCCATCTTTTTTGTCTTCTTCTCTTCCAGCGGTTCGTGTAGTTTTTTTTGATACAAATAATCTTGAATTTGCATCTTCCAAAACCCAAAATCTCGGCAATAAAATTATTCGATCTTTACTTTCCTATCTTCTACCATCGCTCCCACTCGCCTGAAAACCTAGGCTCTTGATACCAGTTGTTGAGTATACAACAACGAAAGAAAAACCCAAAGCGAATAAACAAGAACAAGAAAATAAATGACAATCACACAAGACAAAGATTTACGTGGTTCGGAAATTCCTACTCCACAAGCCGCACTAATTTTGTATTGATCTCTCACAATTGTGTTGTGTTATGTTGGTATTTTACAATTACATGAGAATATTTATTATAGAAGAAACTGTCCTATGCAAATTAGAGTTTAATTTTCAAATTCCAAATTCTAATTAGAGCCCAATTCTAGAATTCCTGACTCATATCAGAATCCAATTCTGAAACATAATAGACTCCACAAACCCAACACCTTAGACTTTTATCATTGCAAATCAAAATGGGAAATTTTCTTAAAATTCTTTAAAGTTACTTAGACTGGGCTGATTTGTTATCATTGAGTCGAAGGTACTTCGAAGTAAAGGTTTTTGAAACGATCCAAGTACTTAAATGTTTTACAAACTTAAAAGGTTTTCTAAACCTTATTGTTATCAAAATGTGATTTATAAAATGTTAGGAACTCCATCAAAATGGTTTCTACGGATTCCTAAAGATTGGAGAGGTGTAAGTGATTGGGTAACACCGGTCCAGCTTGTTTGAGTATATTACGCTGTAGTTCTGCTGGGACCCGTCCAGCACATTTACAGGCCAATGTGTGCCTCGTGGGAACCCAAGTTACCTTTTTGTCCAGAGGGACTTGTGTTTGTTATGGGGACTTTACGTGGCTGATCACCCGTATTGTCTGTTGTTGAGTAAAAACCTCCAATCAGTTTTCTTAAAGTGAATGATTACTTATAAATTACAGTGAAATAAAATTTGTTTACCATTTGAAATGTCAATTGCTTTACACATATTCTGTTATCCACTGCTATTCAGTTATTGTATTTCTATCCTGTTAATATCGGAAGCCAGTATTATTCATACTATTTTCAGTTGTTCATTTTAGTTACTTGCTGAGTGCTGGCTCATTATTATTTTGTCTAACCCTTTTGATAGTAACTTAAGAATCATGGTTCGTACCATTCAGACTGCGAGGAAGCGCACTTTCCATAGCCCTACTGTGGTTTCTTTCGAGTTGCCATTCGAGGTAAATGCAATAACAGCTCAGTGAGGAGATTTTTGAGTTAGTTTATGAGAATTGGTAGTTAGAACTTTTGAACCAAGGGATTTGTAATAATGATTATATTTTTAATCCGGTTTGTAATAATTAGTATTTAGACAATGGCTTGCTTGTTTCATACCATTACCTGTGAAAGATCCAGGCGAGTAGTGTTGGGGTCAGTCACCATGCTATATTTATATTTACTTATTTTTAGGCTATTTGTATCTAGTGTGTTAGTGATTCCCCAATCTAGACCCAGATTGGGAGGGCGTCACAACTATTTTTAATATGTTTTTGTGTTTTTTTCATTTATTCTAAATTATATTAGTGTTTGTTGTGAATTTTAGTTTTTTAAATTTAGTTTATTTATTTTCCTGACCAAAAAAAATATAAAAATTCGTTTGCTTAAAAAAAATATTTTATTGTTTGTTTTGTAGATTATATTTGATGATATTTGGTATCGTAATACATGATACGTTTATTTTTATAGAGTGAGTATAACTTGAAGTTACTGTTTTAGCCCTGACGACAACCATCAAAACCCCCTTACGCCAATTATATATAGGATAATTGATGTTGCCCCTGATTCTAACAAAAGCTTGATATCACAAGTTTATAACAGAATCATACCAGGACGTAAAAAAATATGAACACGTAATAACATGATAACGTATTCACACGTAAATTAATGGCAGGAACCACCAAATATAATTTACCAGGAGCTTGACAACAAATATGCTAATTAAGTAGATTACATTATGCTTCGCAATCAATTAAAAAGAAAAATGCAATATATATATTATGTAATTTTAAACAATCATATAAAGAAAATATGATCAACCCTAATAATTCGACATAAGATAAGTTCGGATACCAATGTTAGATCTAAAAAAATAAGCACAGATCATCTTATGCGATATTATCAAGGATACCAGAAATGCACAAGTGAAACAAGAGGTTGGTTATGCTTCAGAGGAAGGGGTCAGTGATGATTGTTGTTTTGTCACATGTGAAGGAGAAATCACAAATAGGAGGATTCTCGATTCTAGTTGCTCTGCTATTAAAAAAATGGTCTAATATTATTTTATATTTATTTCACCATATATTCTATTTATTTATCCTTATTTTATATTTAAATGGTCCGGAGGTCCGATCCGATAATCCGAAATCCTAATGGATCGGATATGGATCACATTATTTAAAATCCGACAATGATCCAATCTGAATCCAATCCGACAAATTTTAATGGATATGGATTTGGCTTTAATCAAGTCCGAAACAAATCCGACCCATTCGACAAGTCTGTGTGCATATATTGTATAGTGATATATCTCGTTTTATTAGGGTGAACTGAGCCCATTAGGGGAATTATGCTTTTTATTATATTCCTCATAACTATTAGTGTGTTTTTTTTGTTATATTCCTCATCTATTGTACTTTTCCCTTGCTCATACTGTTAGTGTTGTGCTTTTTTTTATATTCCTCATCTCCACCTTTATTACATTTCTCTGACCTATAACTGATTAGTCTGATTATGGGCGACATATGTGCATGTAGAAGTTGGTGCTAAGCACGAAGAGTTCATGCTAAAATAAGAATGAAACAATTAGAAGGTTACTGTCGGTTGCTCACATCTGTACATACATTAAGATAATTAGCTTGTAATAGTGGCTCCTTAGCTTTTCTGGTACTATAGAGTTCAGCACTTGCAAAAATGGTATAGTTGTGTTGAATCTTTCAAAAATGGTATAGGTCTCCACTTCAAGTGGCGACCCAGGACAAGGACTAGCCCCAAGACAGGGATGCCAGTTGAAGTGGCGTCTATGCCTTGGGTGCCACTAAAGTGGCGACCAGCCTTATAATTATTTATTTTTGGTAGGTCTGAAATTAGGGTTGTGAGACATTATAAATACATCATATTCTTTTTCCTCATCTTTATTATCAAAATTCGTAGGCATTTTCCACACACAATTCAGCAGTCTTGTAAAATTCGTAGAAAATTCATCGTAAGTCGGAATTCGTTGATTCTGGACTTGTCGGAAAGATCTTTTCATGCTCTATAACTTGCGTTCTTGTCCTTATGGACTTCTTCTATGTCTTCGTCTACGAATTTTGCTGGTAGTTTGGGAACAGGCCTTCCAGCAACTGCAGTTCCAGCTGCATCTCCAAATGCAGAGTTAGCCTTCATAGGAATATGTGGCCCTTTCTCTATGCAATTTACATAGCCTTCATCAATGGACAAAAGATGTAAATGCATCTTTACTTTCCAATGAAAGTAATTGTCTTTGTCAAGAACTGGTATATTAACGCCTGTGTCCTTCTTTCCCATGGTGTTGATCTTTAAACTTCTTATATGTTAGAAGCTTGCTCTAATACCAATTGTTATTTCCTAGTTATACACCACGAGATTTTAGAAGGGAGGTTGAATACAATCTTGCCTTAATTCTTTTCGAATTAATGAGGTCTTGGACAGTTTGTTATAATAACCGAAAGTAAATAAGATAACTAGGACACATTCAACATAATATATAAAAATTTCATGTGGGTTTGTTCGGTCCACCTGAGGGTGTATTGAAGAAAATACTCTATGTAGGAATACACAGCTGCGGGTTACGATGTGTTAGTGTTTACAAGAAAACCTAATGCAATCTGCGTTATGCTTGGTGTTTTCTTCTTACTAAAACTATTCTGCTCATACAATTTATTTAAACTATACAAAGATAAGTAGAATACGTAAAATGTAAAGATACATTTTTGGTATAACTTGTCACACACACATGCTTGAAGTGATAACCATTTCTGGAAATGTCTTGAAGGTCTCCTCTTCTTGATTTGGACAATTCCAGCATGCTTCAAGTTAGTGCATGTTTCTTTCTTCATAAGTTACTAAGTTCTTGAATTGACTTAGCTCCCAAGCCCACGTGATGCTTTATTGAAAAGATCTTTTCTGATTTGAATCTTTATCCGTGAAAAGTTGCTTTAGCAAAAGACAATCTTTTAGTAAGTCAATAAGTTTTTCTTCTTATTGAGCTATGCTTGAAATTCCCAAATAAATCAGCTGGTCCTTATAATTCTTCAGTAGTAATGTAATCATGTTGAAGATTGTTTCCACTCTTATTCTTGCCCTTGAAGTCGGATAAACAGTGACTGATTTCACCTTTCACTTGGAAGAGTTTGAGCCTTCAAATATCTACAATTTGACTCCTTACTCGTAACATCCTATGTGTAGTTTGTTAGTCATGGAGGCATGCCTGACATGATGTGATAAAATAATTACAATTTTTAATCGCAAGCGCACGATTCAATCGTTGAAATATTTTAGGTATCGATCCACGGAGACTAACATTTTCGTAAACTTAATTTTCAATTTAATCGAATTAGAACAAGTGGATTTTTAAGAATTTGGATTTACTATTTTATTATTAAAAGGAATTTCTAAATTATTCTAAAAATCTTAAATTATTCTAAAACTAAATTATACTAAAAATTCTAAATTCGAGTTAAAACTAGATTTTAATCTAAAGCTCTTTTTTTATCTAATCAAATTAAAAATTTATTTACAAAAATTTTAAGAAAATTGGACATAATGTTTTCGAAAATACGACTATCCATTTATACCCAACACAAGAATTTAACGAACCAAAATTAACAAACAATAAACTCATCAAATCTTGAACTATAAACTCGAATAGTAAAAATCGAAGCAAGGACAATTCTAACAATGCTAATAAAAAACATGAACAGCAACACAAAGAATAACTACTCAGACAAAATGAAAAATCAGTAATTTAGTCACAACCAATACATGGCAAACCATAGCCAAGGGACAAACAGTGACTCAACAGCTTGGTAACTCAGCTAACTCAGCTAAACAGACTCAGTACTCAGGACTCGAAAACGAAACGCAGCAACAACAACCAGAACTAAACTCAGTAGCAACCTCAAATAGCAATTTACAAAACTCGGACAGAAAACAACAAGCAGAAACACTCAGATTGACTCGTATTTACAGAAGACAAGATTTTGACAGAAATCACGACTCCCCCACTCGCACAGAACTCAAACTTTAGCGAAAAAAATTGTCATTCAAACACAAAGACTACAAATCAACTCGACAAAAACAGACACTAACGAACACACTTCGTACTACTAAACAAACTCGAAAAATCAGACTCAAAGGACTGGGCATAACGGAAGCTTGAACTACTCAGCTAAACCAACAGTAACATCGCAGAAAAAAATGAAATTAAAAGCGAAGATAAAGGATAAAACGAAGAAGGAGGGTGGAAGGAAAAAGATGAGAATTGTTGGGGGATCGAATGGAAGAGCAGGGGAATGGGTTGGGAGTCTGAATCGCAGTGGACAAAAAAATTGAAATAAGGAAGTAGAAGGCTGCGTTTAGTGTATGTATGTGTTTCAATGAAAACAAAAATAGAGGATGTAAAAACTTAACATTCGAACAAAAAGACAGGGGATTTTTACTTCGAATAAATCAAAAAAACGAGACAGAAAATTAATAAATATGAAACTGATATTTTTTTGTTTTTTTTAAAAAAATTAAATACGAAACTAACGGGATTAAGTACGAAATTAAACTTACATGAAAATGATGATTTGATTTGGAATTAAAATGGCCCACAATAAAACTGAGATTTTTAAAGGGGCTCAATTACGATTAATAACTAACAACAAGAAAATAAAAATCGTTACTTCCAATCCCTAGTGGTTAGCATTTCGCTACTTTGTCCACTAATCGGATTTACGAAAATAATGAAAGCACGGCAACAAAAAGAAAGAACAAGACGAGAAATTGAAGGAAACCGAATTTTTGCATTAAAATAAAAAGTGTTTACAAGATTTGAAACTAAGAAAAACAAGAAATTAAAGCTACCGTAAAATCTAAGTTCATAATTACAAGGGGGTGAGGAGGTATTTATAAGATAAGAATTAGGGTTTAGGGGTGTGTTTGGTTAATCTTGGCCCTACACCTTCTAAATGTGGTCGACAAATCCTAGCCATCTATTTGTTTCCTTCCCCTTAAGCTTTGATGAGTGGATCTTGGCCATACACTTATTTAGTGTGTTGGGATGATCTCCACCTTCCACATGTCTTCAAAGATTTCTTTTCCACCAAGCTCCTAATTCTTTTTCCTTTTTTCATTTAAGTCCTTTTTCTTCCTCTTTTTCCCTTCCTTGCTCTTTATTTTTTTATTTTGCCATTTCTTTATTTATTCACGAATTTTCTGAAATGCAACAAAATAAATTATTAAAATACGAGTTCAAGCAATAAATAGGTAATAAAAATATGCAAAAATATGTAGTTATCAAATGCCCCCATACCTATCTTTTGCTCGTCCTCGAGTAAAACAAAATCAAAAAGATATCTAAGAGAAGTATTATGCTCCTTTTCGTAGGCGTCACGGGTAATTTTAGGTTTACCAACCCGTTAAACCCATAGACGATCTCTACAGGAGGAGTGTTATCTTCTAAGGGTTTACAGAAGATATACCCGTAAAATCTTTGAGATAATCAGCAAATATCCAACTTTTCTCTTTCAATCTAGCTTTCAGTGGTTTCAACAAAACAATTTTTGTAGGAAAATACATACCTTAGAGATTATTATAATAATAGCCAAGTTACAGGTTCCCACAATCCACATGAGTCGACTCAAAAAGTTTACAAAGAATCCCAAGGTGTGTAGTGAATTAAAGGCCTTTGATAGATAAAGTGCATACGAACATTTTCTCTTTTTCAACCAATATTGAACTGACCCAATCTCTATCAAAACAAGTATCTAGCCAAACTTCACGCTTTTAGTAGTTAGATCGACTTTCTGTTGAGGTCCCAAAAGACTTTTGCATCGATACCCATTTAGCAAGATTTAGGTCAACAATCCCAGACCACAAAGGACCTTAGGTTGCTAGGCACAAAGTCCCCTCGGACTTACTTACTAGGGTTATCAATGAGCCCAACCTAGCCAATTTTCCTACTAAGGACTTATTAGACTCAAGAATTTATTAACACTAATGGTAGAAATGACCGTGCAATGATTGAGGTCCCAAAAGACTTATGCATTAATACCCATGTAGCGAGCGTTGGGTCAGCAATCCCAAACTACCAAGGGCTTTCGGTTACTAGGCACAAAGTCCCCTCAGACTTAATTTCTCGGGTACTAATGAGCCCAATCTGGCCATTCCTTCCATTAGCACTCTACAACTACAAACATTTTATTGACTCTTTTTTTAACACTATATGAATAATTTATCGCAAAGGTTTGATTCGACATTGTTTTAACATGTGGGTTCTCTCTCAGGTATCGAATAACATCCCTATACAATCTTTCCATCAAAGGTCTTGTGCAAATGTGCCGTCTTGGACTTTTAAGCAAAAATTTGTTCGACACAAGTTTCATGAGTAAAACCTTACTTGACTACATTCAAATCATCTAAAGGCATTATACATATAATTTTCGAAAACATTGTTAACACCAACTAGTTCTAAAATTTAAAGAGTGGGAAGGACAACTTAGCTAAAATATCTCTATTTTTGGATTTTTTAATTTTTTTTAATTTTTTTTGGATTTTTCAATTTTATCTATTTACACTAAAAACCCTCCCCCATACCTAAATCATGCATTGTCCTCAATGTATGCAAATGCAAGAGAAATGAGTAAAGAAGAATGAGGAGATAATACCTGACAAGGGATGACGAAGACGAATGCAAATGAAAAACAACAAATTAACATGACTCACGCACACTTATACTCCCCCATACCTAAATTTCATGAGGGGAGGCAAAGGAATAAAATTAAATTAGCGGATGCCGGTAGGAAAATTGGGGTGAAGCTTTGAGAAAATATCAAGACATTGTTGAAAATTTTAATTAGAAAATATTTTCTCAAGTAACATGGAATCATTCAACCTTATAGAACAAGTGTCACTAATGTTCTCCCTAAACCAACTTAAGACTTCCTTATTTTGTTTAAGCAAATTAAAGATAATGAAAGTTTGGTTAGGGGTTGAATCATTTGAAATGACAAAAGATAATGGTTCATCTTTCCCTAAAGGCTGTTGATCAAACTCGGGATGATACAGAGTTGAGTCAAATGTGGGAGGTGTTCCCACGGGACTCTTAACAATGGGCTCAACACTAACAACCTCGGGTGGGGTCTCCCACTTAGAACAAATATCATTCAAATCTCTTAATAATTCATCAAATATATGTGGTTCACCAACGGGAGTTTTAACAATAAGATTTTGTTCACAAGAGACTCCACAGGTTTGGTTTCCCACTTAGAACAAATATCGTCCAACTCTCTCAACATCTCGTCCGAGGTCATGTCCCTTAACGACTCAATATACTCTTGATTTGTTTTGTGATTTATTTGAAGGTCCTCAACAAGAAGAGACTCAATCTTACTATCCTCAAGGTTTGACCAATTAACAATGTCATCAACAAGATTAACCCCTTTTGTTTGTTCATAAAGCTCATTGGGTTCTTTTTCGACATTAAAGATGTTAAGGTCAATTGTCATATTCCCAAAAGTGAGTTTCATCGAACCATCCCTACAATTAATCAAGGCATTGGATGTAGCAAGAAAAGGTCGTCCTAGAATGATCGGGATTTGGTTCTTAGGATTCGTGACGGGTTGAGTCTCGAGGACAACAAAATCAACCGGAAAAATGAAATCACCAACCTTAATTAAGACATCTTCAATTATTCCCTTAGGCATTTTAACAGAACGATCAGCTAGTTGAAGTTTCATGTTCGTCTTTTTAAGTTCACCTAAACCTAGGGCTTGATAGACTGAAAATGGGAGGAGATTCACACTAGCACCTGAAAGTGTTTGTCCTAAATCCAATCATGTATGATGAGTTAGGAAGAACTTTCTTGTATTATTATTTGATTTCATTAATATTAATAAAAGACTTGTTTTGATTTTATTACGGGCTTTATCTATTTAAAGTGTCTTAAATAAGATATTCCATAGTTTAGAGTAAAGCTTCTAGAATTATAATGAGATTGTAATAGTGAGATCTAGAAGATGATAACTCTAGACTTAAACAGTTCCTGATCATAGGATAACTAATCGGAAGTTAGTGAATCCGCAAAGATTGGTACATACTATGCTTTCTCCCGTCAGGAGGATGTCTGTTCTCATAGACATTTGTGTGGTGACACTATAGCTAGTATGTAGGTGCTTATTATGGAATAAGTTCACTGAACGTGACTCGATAAGTTGGACAACTAATGGAGTTTACTTACGTGTCGATAGTTTTTCACTGAGTGAAAGTTGTACAAGTGTCCTTAGACTTGAGATCGTTAAAGTTATCTTGTATATAATGAACTGTGCTTTGGTTTAGTCCTTAGTCTCAAGGACATCCATTAGGTCTATTCTGGGCATAGGGATTTATGTATGGAGATAGTTAACGATCAATATAGAATCTACCCCTTCCAGTAAGGAAGTGAATATCCTATGTTATTCTTAGTATGCGAGTTTTGGAATCTCTGGCCAGAGTCTGGCCAGAGTGTATGAAATTAGAAAGGAGTTTCTAATTTGCATTAATATTAACTTTGCATTATGAATAAGAAATCATATGATTAAATTTGATAGGCCTAACACGAGATCCATGCCTTGTATTTAATCGGGATATTGTAGGGTAGAAGGAATTGATTGTACGGTAACTAGTCACTGACAGGTTCTTGGTATTCTAAGCAGTGAATTTATATTATCCGGATAGTCGCGATATGTTGAAAAACATCACTCACGATGTAGAATAAATATAATTAATCAGTTAATTATATTTAATGAATTTTAGAATTCATATAAATAATAAATAAAAAGTTTATTATTATTTATTTCTACTACCGGCTTAATATTGAACCTATAGGGTCACACCATAAAAAGATTAATTTATTGATGAATGAATTTTGAGAGAGCAAGTTGTTTTAATAATGATTAAAATAGTTTAATTATTATTTAAACATTTTGTCGGATTTATATAATAATATATATGATATATTAATTATAATAAAAACCTACATGTGCCCTATAAATAGAAAGAGATGAGAGGTGTTTAGTATGCAAGAGTGGTTTTGTGAAAACCTAGTTGCCTCCCTCTCCATCTTTTCTCTCTCTCTCTCTCTCTCTCTCTCTCTCAAAACACCAATTTTATAAAAGCTTAGTTTTATAAAAAGCTTCATCAAAGAATCAATCTTGGTGGATACCGGTAGAGCGCTTCGCACTCTCAGAAGCAACTGCTAGCAACCATCGATTATAAAGCTTCGATTTTCAAGGTATGGCTACAATTCCTCCACTCTCATTATATATGATTTTCTATATGTACGATACATGGTTTTTACGGAATAATTGTTATACCACGCTTCCGCACATCCGTAAATTCCTTCAATGGTATCAGAGCTAGGTTCTGCATATAGAGATTCATATAAAAAAATTTCAGATTTTTTTATGCATGGATTTGTTATGATTTTTGCAAGGTTAATTAGATTTAATTATGAATTAATTCGAAATAATATTTGCATGAGATTTTGACCACGGATCTGGGTTCTACAAATGTTGTGGATCATCTAGATATTTTTTCCATAATTTTGTGATGTATAGATTATTTGTAATGAAATTTTAAAAATTGTTTTAATTAAAATTCATAAAATAATCATGCATGTGAATATTATGAAATTGAAATTGCACAAGGGCCCCATAACTACCTGGTAATTTTTTGCTACTGTCTGATTTGAGAAATCATATCCCTGTAATTTTTTAATTAATTAATTGTTAATTAATTTATTAATATTAAAATTATAATATTAATAATAAAAGTTATTATTACTAAATGAGGAGTTAGTGAGGTGGCAGTTACGAAACCAGGCGTTTCATGTACGGGTACAAGCACCTGACAAAGACAGCAACGGTCGGCTATCTAACGCAAACAATTAAAAAAAAAATTGCTGCTGAAAGCTGCTGTCTGGCGCGTGGTGTGCACCGGCGGGGGAGTGGGTCGCGCATTTTCGTAATGCGTTTTAGGTCATGTTGCGCATTAACAGCTTGCGTTACAATATTTAATAGCTTTAAATTGTTGTAACGCATTACTGTAATGCGTTACAACACTTCTGTCCACATTAATTTGATTATTGGGAGTTTCGTAACTCCGTGTTGGGCGTGCGATATATCGTTGGATTCGTTTTTCCAAGACGGATCTAATGGAGTGGTCAAATATTTTTTATATAATATTTTTGAAATATTTATATTCCCGGAAGTGTTTTAAAGCATGTTTTAATTGTTTTAAATTGCTTTTAAATGCTATAATAAATCCATACATCATTATATCAATGTGTGACATGATATTGCTTTCATGCCTACTTGTTTATTTAATTTTATATATGAGATATATGCCTATGTTTACCATGCGATGATAGATTTAGGTGAACTTAAATCAAAATAAGGCGTGCTCTAGAAAATCTAGAATAGGAATCGTTTCTTGCCTTAACAATAATATTATGAATACAATCGTGAGATTCTTGTGTTTTTGAAAGACGTAATTAAATATGAATTTTCAATATTGAGAAAGGATGATTCTGTCAAAAGCGAATTTCGATCTGTAAGAAAGGGGTATTAAGTGACGCCTCTTGACAATGCTCCCCCCGATCTGGGAATCATCCAATTATCGATTATTGATTTGAAATATTTAATTTGAAAGGAAGAATCTCTTTATAATATGATTATGATTGTAACATAATATAATCCTTCTAAAATTAAATCATATCAAGTAGTAATTGGCCAATGACACAACGGGCTTGTGTTGGTCATAGCCTTCCAACATGGTAGAAAGTAGTTCTCATTTTTGAATCATTGTCGTTTCGTGCTACAGCTGAGGGCTTTGATTTCGAAATAAGAAATACTTGTCTATTACATAAATATGTGTACAATGAATTAGAATCTAATGGTCGTTACGTGCTACAGTCGTGGGCCGTTAGAGACTAATTCAGTTATACGGAATGTTGGGTTAGACTTGACTTAGAATATTGAGTTTGTCGTGCCACAGTCGTGACTCAATTATTCAAGAGGTTAAAGTTTTATTAGAGAATAACATGAGATGTAATTGACAAGTGTTGTCTGCCTATTGAACATCACATGGCGTTTCGTGCTACAGCCGAGGTTGTGGGATGGAATGTAGGATCCCTATTCCCACTAGCATTATGAATGCTTAATTTTTCACTTAGGGGTTTGTATAAATTAGATAAACTAGTGGGAGTCACTTATGAATAAAGACCCGATTCATATAGTGTTTTAAAATGAAATTGAATATTTGCTAAGTAGTGTTATGTGTTTATTATTTACAGATTTACTATATACACTATGTCTTCTGTACTATCACTCTGGAGCATACTAGATGCTCACAAATTGACTGGTCCTAATTATGCTGACTGGCTTCGAAACTTGAGAAATGTTCTCAGGGTTGAGAAGCTGGAATATGTGCTTGACTCACCTATGCCTGCTGAACCTGCTGACGATGCACATAATGATGAACATATTGTGTATCGTAAATGGATAGATGATGCGAATGTTGCTCAATGTATCATGCTAGCTTCCATGAACATTGAGCTACAGAAGCAGCATGAGCATATGGATGCTCACACTATCCTAACGCATCTACAAGAGTTGTATGATGTGGTAGGGAGGACACCTAGATATGATATATCGAAAGAGCTGTTCCGCTGTAGGATGTCTGAGGGATCATCTGTGAATGACCATGTACTTAAGATGATCAATTTGATTAAACGTCTTGGACAACTTGGTTTTGCCATGGATAGGGAGCTAAGTCAAGACTTGGTCTTGCAATCACTTCCCAGTTCGTTTTCGCAGTTTGTTGTGAACTTTCACATGAATAAGTTGGATGTCAGCCTGGCTGAACTCCACAACATGTTGAAGACTGCGGAATCGAATTTTCCCTCTAAGAAGAGTTCTGTTCTTCTAATTGGTAAAGGTTCCAACCCTAAGAAAAGGAAGAAGAACCCTCCCAAGAAGAAGAAAGTAGGTAAGAAAAAGCCGATTCCACCAAAAGCTGAAGACCCCAAGAGCAAAGTTGTTTGCTTCCACTATAACAAGGTGGGGCACTGGAAGAGGAACTACAAGGTTTACCTTGCAGAGTATATGAAGAAGAAGGGTAGTGAGACTGCCGCTTCTGATTCAGGTATGTTCATGATTGAAGTGAATATGTCATTAAGTCAAATTTCTACTTGGGTATTAGATACCGCCTGTGGTTCTCACATTTACAATTCGTTGCAGGGACTAAGGAGAAGTAGGACTCTTGAGAAAGAGGAGGTGATTCTACGGATGGGAAATGGAGCAAGAGTTGCTGCTGAAGCTATAGGATCATTTGATTTACATATGCCTACGGGCAAGACTATTGTTTTAAATAATTGTTATTTTGTTCCCTTGATTGTGAGGAATATTATTTCTATTCCCATGTTAGACTTGGATGGATTTTCGTTTATTATTCAGAATAATAAATGTTCAATTCTTACAGATAACGTTCTTTATGGCAATGGTATTTTAAATAATGGTCTGTATGTATGTGACATAGAACATAATTTACTACAAATTGAACATACTAATAAAAGAAAAAAGGATGATGAAAATCTCACCTATTTGTGGCACTGCAGACTTGGTCATATTAGTGAAAATAGACTTCGGATGTTGCACAAGGAAGGGTTACTTGAACCCTTTGATTTTGAATCATATCCTACATGCGAGTCTTGTCTGTTGGGTAAAATGACCAAATCTCCATTTAATGGACATGGAGAGAGGGCTGCAGATTTGCTAGGGTTGGTACACACAGATGTATGTGGACCGATGTCAACGCAAGCCATAGGTGGTTTTTCGTACTTCATTACTTTCATAGATGATCGATCTAGATTTGGATATGTGTATTTGATGAAACACAAATCTGAAGCCTTTGAAAAGTTCAAAGAATATAAGAATGAAGTGGAGAAACAAACCAAACATAGTATTAAAACCCTTCGATCAGATCGAGGTGGTGAATACTTGAATGGAGAGTTTCTAGATTATCTCAAAGAAAATGGTATAGCCTCTCAGTGGACTCCTACATATACTCCACAGTTGAATGGAGTATCTGAAAGGAGAAATCAAACTTTGTTAGACATGGTTCGGTCCATGATGAGCTATGCAAATCTTCCAGTATTCCTTTGGGGTTATGCATTGGAAACCTCAGCATATTTACTGAATAAGGTGCCTTCCAAATCTTTTCCTCAAACTCCATATGAGATATGGAAAGAAAGGAAACCGAGTCTGAAACACGTTAAGATTTGGGGATGTCCGGCTTATGTCAAGAAAGTTGACCCTGATAAGCTGGAATCTCGATCCGTGAAATGTAGGTTTGTGGGATACCCTAAAGAGACTTTAGGGTATTACTTCTACACCGATCATAGTGTATTTGTCTCCAGACATGCTACCTTCTTGGAAAAACAGTTTATCCTTGAAGGAAACAGTGGGAGCAAAATAGAACTTAATGAAGTTCAAGAAACACAAACTACTACGGTTCAAGTGGAAACACCTATTCAGACTGAACAACCTTCTGTGGTACAGCCCATTCGTAGGTCAGAGAGAGTGTCTCGCCAACCTGAGAGGTATTATGGCCTTGTCATTGAGAATGACAATGAGTTGTCAATCATTGATGATGACGACCCTATGACCTATAATGAGGCTATGAGTAGTGTTGACTCAGAGAAATGGCAGAGTGCCATGAAATCCGAAATGGGTTATACTGACTCTAGTTTTCAATCAGAAAGTGATGATAGTAAATCTATGTCAGGGTACGTGTTTACTCTGAATGGTGGTGCGATTATTTGGAAGAGTTCCAAACAGTCGACAATGGCTGACTCCACAGCGGAAGCAGAGTATATAGCTGCAAGTGAGGCAGCAAAAGAAGCCGTTTGGATGAGGAAGTTTGTTTCTGAGTTGGGATTTGTTCCTAGTATTGAGGAGCCTATTATGTTGTATTGTGATAACAACGCAGCAATAGCACAAGCCAAGGAATCTAGGTCTAATAAAAATTCTAAACATGTTTTGCGGTGCTTTCATTTGATTAGGGAAATCATTGAAAGAGGAGATGTCAAGATTGAGAGAGTTGACACACATAACAACGTAGCAGACCCACTCACAAAGTCATTGTCTCAGATTCACTTTGATCGTCATAAAGAGAATATGGGTATTAGATACCAGGGTAATTGGCTTTAGTACAAGTGGGAGATTGAAAGTGTTTGTCCTAAATCCAATCATGTATGATGAGTTAGGAAGAACTTTCTTGTATTCTTATTTGATTTCATTAATATTAATAAAAGACTTGTTTTGATTTTATTACGGGCTTTATCTATTTAAAGTGTCTTAAATAAGATATTCCATAGTTTAGAGTAAAGCTTCTAGAATTATAATGAGATTGTAATAGTGAGATCTAGAAGATGATAACTCTAGACTTAAACAGTTCCTGATCATAGTATAACTAATCGGAAGTTAGTGAATCCGCAAAGATTGGTACATACTATGCTTTCTCCCGTCAGGAGGATGTCTGTTCTCATAGACATTTGTGTGGTGACACTATAGCTAGTATGTAGGTGCTTATTATGGAATAAGTTCACGGAACGTGACTCGATAAGTTGGACAACTAATGGAGTTTACTTACGTGTCGATAGTTTTTCACTGAGTGAAAGTTGTACAAATGTCCTTAGACTTGAGATCGTTAAAGTTATCTTGTATATAATGAACTGTGCTTTGGTTTAGTCCTTAGTCTCAAGGACATCCATTAGGTCTATTCTGGGCATAGGGATTTATGTATGGAGATAGTTAACGATCAATATAGAATCTACCCCTTCCAGTAAGGAAGTGAATATCCTATGTTATTCTTAGTATGCGAGTTCTGGAATCTTTGGCCAGAGTCTGGCCAGAGTGTATGAAATTAGAAAGGAGTTTCTAATTTGCATTAATATTAACTTTGCATTATGAATAAGAAATCATATGATTAAATTTGATAGGCCTAACACGAGATCCATGCCTTGTATTTAATCGGGATATTGTAGGGTAGAAGGAATTGATTGTACGGTAACTAGTCACTGACAGGTTCTTGGTATTCTAAGCAGTGAATTCATATTATCCGGATAGTCGCGATATGTTGAAAAACATCACTCACGATGTAGAATAAATATAATTAATCAGTTAATTATATTTAATGAATTTTAGAATTCATATAAATAATATATAAAAAGTTTATTATTATTTATTTCTACTACCGGCTTAATATTGAACCTACAGGGTCACACAATAAAAAGATTAATTTATTGATGAAGGAATTTTGAGAGAGCAAGTTGTTTTAATAATGATTAAAATAGTTTAATTATTATTTAAACATTTTCTGGGATTTATATAATAATATATATGATATATTAATTATAATAAAAACCTACATGTGCCCTATAAATAGAAAGAGATGAGAGGTGTTTAGTATGCAAGAGTGGTTTTATGAAAACCTAGTTGCCTCCCTCTCCATCTTCTTTCTCTCTCTCTCTCTCTCTCTCTCTCTCTCTCTCTCTCTCTCTCTCTCTCTCTCTCTCTCTCTCTCTCTCTCTCTCTCTCTCAAAACACCAATGTTATAAAAGCTTAGTTTTATAAAAAGCTTCATCGAAGAATCAATCTTGGTGGATACCGGTAGAGCGCTTCACACTCTGAGAAGCAACTGCTAACAACCATCGATTATAAAGCTCCAATTTTCAAGGTATGGCTACGATTCCTCCGCTTCTCATTATATATGATTTTCTATATGTACGATACATGGTTTTTACGAAATAATTGTTATACCACGCTTCCACACATCCGTAAATTCCTTCAGCACCTAAGTCAAGTAATGCCTTGTCCACAAAAGTATTACCTATGACACATGAAATTGTAGGACAACCGGGGTCCTTATATTTCACAGGAATTTGATTTAAGAGAATTGAACTAACATGAGAGGTCAAAAAGGCTTTCTTAGGGACGTGAGTGGAGCGCTTATGAGTTCACAAATCTTTTAGACACTTAGCATAAGAGGGAATTTGTTGAATGGCATCTAAAAGAGGAATGTTGACCTCGACGTGCTTAAAGACTTCTAAACTCTTATCCATTTGAGCCGATTGTTTGTTCGAGATGAGTCTTTGAGGATAAGAAGCTTTAGGCTTAAATACACGTTCGCTAGACACATCGGGAATGGGTGGTGAAGGTGATTTGCTAAAAGACGAAGGTTCACTCAATGATGATGATTTAAGATAAGATTCTGATGACTCGGGAGTGGATTTTGAAGATGAAGGTTCAAGTGATGAAGGTGTGGGACTAGATGACTCGAGAGGCTCGGGATTTGGAATATGGTTTGAATGATCAAGTTTAGGGTTTGGTTCAACATTTGACTCTTCTTCATCTTCGGGGGACTCGATTCCTATTTGATTATCAACTTGTTTTCCTAACCTTAAAGAAATGATGGAATTCACATTTTCATGAGGTCTTTGGTTAATAGGAAATTTAGGGTTGACCTCGGGTTGACTCGGGAACTTGTTCTTCTCTCGCTCACACATGGCATTAGCTAATTGACTCACTTGAACCTCTAAATTAGATATGGCTTGAGTACTAGCATTCAAAATTTGCCTATCTTGAGTCATGATTTGTATGAAGGTTTGTTGAGATTGAGCAAAATTAGTTGTTGATTTTAAACTCTTTTCTAAGGAATTAAGCCTCTTATCCGACTCATGAAAGTCGGGAGGGTGTGCGGGAGCTTGAGTTGAATAAGGAACGTGATTTTGAGTCGGGTTTGGAAAAGGAACTTGATTTGGAGTTGAGTAAGAGTTTTGATTGGGCTTTTGAAAACAAGGAGGTTGAAAAGAAGGTGGTGGAGATTGGTAGTTTTGGCCCTGGTTCCACGAGAATTTTTGGTGGTTCTTCCACCCGGGATTGTAGGTCGGTGCAAAAGGATCATTCCTTTGGTTTGGTTGAAACACCGCATTGACTTGATCACAACCGGGAAAGTTTGGAAAATCTTGATTATAATTAGAGCACATAGACACTTGTGAGGGGGCGTTACTAGTTTCTAGGGCTTCGAGTCTTCTAGTTAGAGTATCTAATTTGGCATCGGTTGCAATCAAATTTCCAATCGAATGCAAACCCCTAGATGTACTAGACGACTCGTTCGACTTATTAGGCTCCCTAGTAGACTCTCACAACATGGTCTTCTCGGCTAATTCTTCGAAAAATGCCCACCATTCGTCCTCATTTTTTCCATGAGTCTACCTTGGCACATAGACTCTAACAAAACGGTTTTCGGATTATCTAAGGCCTCGTAAACAATCTTACAAAGTCTCCATTTTTCTATTCCGTGGTGGGGGCATTGTGATAAAAGATTTTTGAAACGATCGAAATATTTCCAAAAAGACTAATTTTCTTTTTGATGAAATTGGTTTATCTCGTTTGTAATTCTCGTAGTCTTATGGTTTGGAAAATATATTAAGAAAAATTACCAAAAATCCCTCCCACGTGGAAATAGAATTAACCGGTAGGCTATACAACCATTTTTTAGCATTTTCTTTAAGCGCAAAATTAATAAGTCTAAGCCTAATCGAGTCCTCGGTTAATTGTTGGAGTTTTTGTAAGGCACAAACCTCCTCGAATTCATGGATGAAAAGATACGGTTCCTCACCTTCACTCCCGGTAGCTTTGATTTCGAAAATAATACCATTTACGGGTGGAAGAGGGATACACGAGGGTTGGGCAGAACGGGTGGGGTAGCAACGGTCCTTAAGAGACATGGCCATGTTTACTATTATTTCAGATTTTTCTAAAGACTCGGAATCAGAAGAGGAAGAAACCTCAAACGATCTCACTAGTCTAGAAGAATTATCCCTAATCCAAATAGTTCGCATAAACCACGAAAGGAAACACGTAGCAAATAAGTGCAAAAAATTTAAACACACAAAAAGAAAGGGTGAAAAATCAAAAGAAAAATCCTATATCTAGGGTTCCTTAATAAAATAAACTAGACCTTGCTCCTAACTGTAAGGACCACCAGAAACTCGGTAAATCAGAATGTATTCGGACCGATTTGGCCGGGTAGGTGCATGCATTGCCAAGAGGCTAAACACCAGCCTAGACACCAAATCTTAATTGGCCAAGTAAACTTTCGCTTGCCTAGACACCAAAGAGTCGGAATAATTAATGATTACTTCATTTCTTAGGTACCTTCATAATTGAGCGCGAAATTCCTAGGGGCAAACGTCTAATTAATTTTATTAAAGGCTAGTGTTGTGGAATAAAAAGTAGGGTTATCGAATTGCGGCTAGGGTTCGTGAGCTTCGTGCTTCAATGGCTGCGCTTGCGTTATCGTGACCTAATTCGGGTCCTCACAAGATGCCTACGTATCTCAGAGTTGAGAATCAAGCCAAGACGTAGTTCTGAGATGAGGGGTCTGGCCCTTTATATAGGCTGTGGGAGCCTTAGAATCGTAATAGGCTTTGGAGACTTGGTGGACAAGTCATTGTTATTGAGGAAGGTTCTGACTCCTTCCTTGTAGGAGTTAGTTTCCATGTCGAATTAGGTGCCTTGGAGGCTACATAATATCCCAGGGATATTCTAGAACGTTCTTTGTTTCTAGAACGTTCCTGGTTTGTGGATCAGGCCCATGTTAGAAACAAGCTTATATCGGGCGTCCCCGGGTTGGGCTGTTCTTTTGGGATTAATCATTATCTACGAATTTAATGCCCAACTAGGGTTTAGAGCCTTATTTATGAGCCAATAAATTTTATATTAATTATGTCTTTAGGGATTATTTTTCACCCATATCATTTGCCCCCCAACTTCTAGGAAAACTCGATTTCATAGAAGTTTAAGGTCACACCGGCCCTACCAGGGTATCGTCTTATAGTGAAGTGTGGAGCGACCTACACATTCACAATGACTAAAATTCTCTCCTAAGTTAATACTTAAGAAAGTTAAACGTTCCTTGGTCTCTCGAACCTTTTTCTTAAGATTTCTGGGCCTTTCGGGAATAAGATTAGTGCCGTTTCGAGCTCGTAGACACTAATCCAAGTGCAATTCGTGCATAGGATCCTTTATCGTAAATTCATTAGCGATTTATTTCCCTCAACGTATCTAAGTTAGGGTTAATATCAGGCGGTCCTTGCTTACAAGCCTTAATAAGGGCTAATTTTTTAGCAAAAGACACTAATTCGGCCCTAATCGGGGCTAAACAACCCTAAACGCGGCTATATAGGCCTTAATTGAGGCTAACTAATTCGTACTTAATGTATTTACTACTAGGATATCCACCCTTAACCTTGAGATAGATTAATTTTACAGTGGAAGTCCTTAAACGTCGATAATCGAGGTTAATCACCCCCTAATTGCGATTAGTGAAACCCTAACCCCAAAATTTGGAGTCAAGCCAGTCTAGTAAAGATTCTTATAACCTCATGGTTGTAGAAATAATCAGGTGAAAATTCTCATTTTTGAGTTGTTTAGGCAAGGAATACGATCCCCTGGACTAGGTGTTTCAAACACCTTCAGGGTCTTTCAACACCCTCACGGTTTCTGAACACCCCTGACATTTCTAAACCCAAATTTTGAAGTTGATTTTATATGATAGAGATTCTTATAATCTCCTGGTATGAAGAAGAATCACAAGAAAATATGCATTTTTGAACGTTTTGGAGGTGAAATACCTCATTTTAGGCTGGTTTTCAAACCAGACCTTGTTTCAAACAAGGTCATTATTTCAACTTCTTGGAATCACTAAGGAACCTGCATAGGCTTGTAGAGGACCTTATAAGGGTCTCAAATCTCAAATTTGGGAACAAACGGAGCATTTTTGAGCGTTCGGGGGCCAAACGAAGTCGTTCAGGGGTCCAGGTGTTCGAAACACCTGGACCATTTTTTCTCCCCTCTTTCTAGTCGGCCATGGTGGTCGGCCAATTGGCCAAGGGTGCCTGGTCGGCTGGGCCCCTCCCCAATTTTTTTTTTTTTGAATTTTGGCCAAATTTTGACTATTTGACTTTGACCTTTGACCTTGATTTTTTTTTTTTTTGGCCAAATCTTGTTTTGAACTCTCCTCCTTTTTTCTAGAGTGAGTTTACAACACCATGGTTGTAAGAACCCCAAATTTTGGATATAATTAAAACTTTTTATTAAGTAATGATAAAATGAGGAACAATGATTCTGACAACAAGGTCACCAGCTCTAATGAATGGTGGTTTCAAAGAACAATGATTGTAATGAATGGATATTGCTTTGGACAATGATCCTGATGCATTGATATATTGTCAGAATAGAGTAATTCGATGGTTGAGGACCTAGATAAGAATAATCTACCATCCAGGAAGGAGCTAATGGATCCTTGAAGGGAAATGAGTACGTGCATAGTGTTTCCCATACGTGCATAGTATTTCCCGTACTTGCATAGTGTTTCCCGTAAGTGCATTGTGTTTCCTGTACGTGCATAGTAATTTGGTGGATGAATAGTGATTTTGTAAGTTGGAAAACTTTTCACGCCACCTATGTACGGGACGTGATATGGATGTTTCGAAGTCATATTAGTAATACGCGGAGGAAATAAGTGAATGCAGAGACAATCGGAATTCAGAAATTCCAAATTCTTTTTCGGTATAATATTTGACCGGACAGTGGATTAAATATTATTATAATCCAAGAATTGAGATATTAACTTTGAGAATTTGATATTTTGGGATGTTATTATATTTGATTTAAGAATGAAGGTAGGAAACCACTGAGGCAGTGAAACAAGCGTTCTAGAAATCGCTAAAACGTTATAACGAGATTAATCAATAAAGCGAACGAATCCTAGATTACGGATTAAGTTCGTATCGAGATTAAATATCCTACATGGTCATCACGAGGATTATATTAAGGATTGGGGAAGGTATTATGAATATCGAGAAATTTCCCGGTAAACCCTAGAGGTGAAACTACTTAGTTATTCGTCCGAACGATCAATGAATTGAGCAATAAACGGACAAAGAAACGAGCAGAGAACCAAGATGCAAGTATGTGCAAGTGGATGAGATCAAGTAACTAAGTTAATTGCAAGAGTAACTAGCACACTAAGAATCAAACCAAGGATACAAGATATTAGTACATGACACACCACTTGGCCACTTGGTTCTTGCATCATCCATGACCTCATACCTTCATTAAAGCTACTTTATGATCAAGATATTATCTTAACCTATCAATAATTCATTTGTGCAAGAGGAACCAAGCAAGAGAAGCAAGCAACCAAGTCATTATCTCCATTCCTTTTCCATTCGGCTTTATGCCTAATTCAAAAACCAAAATCCCACTTCCAACCATTGTTTGATCTTGTAATTTTTAGGGTAAGTCCTATATTTCAAGAAAGTAACCTCCTCAAAATCTTAGCTTCAAACTCCTTTGTTTCCATTTTCAAAAAAATCAAGAAAGTGGAGGGTGAATAGTAACATCAAGAACAAAATTCTTGGTTTTCTTGATTTTTGGATGATCTAAGCTTGGTTAAGGATGTTCATGGACTATACAAGGCTTAGCAATGTCTTTATCTACTCAAAGGAAGGTATAAACTTCAAGAACCCTAGTCTTTGATTTGAGTTTTAATGGAGTTTTGGATAAGTTTTGGTGATAATGTTGTTATAAGCATGTTTACATGATTATGTAGTTAGTTTGTTTGATTTAAGAGATGTGATGAATATGATGATATAATATGATGTTCCTGGACTTATGAGATTAGTATTATGAATGTAAGATGATTGGTATGCCCGGTGTGGCTTGGGTTGTTGATTACGATTTATGGAACGTCCGATTTATAGCCGTCGTAATGCCCGATTTTTGTTAACCTTAAGAAATCGTGTTTGACAGTAGCCATAAATCACTGTCCAGTATCATGTTCTGCCATGGAAAGATAGATCATGTTATAAGCTTCATTTTGATATAAAGATCATGTGGAACGGATTTACGGTTTAGGAATTATGGCCGATTCACTAAAAGACGTTCGAAACCGTAAGTACGAGTTCGTTATTAAAATTGAACCCTCGTAAAATACGTAAGTCAGTGGCAAATCTTGGTAATTAAATACTAGAGGTAAAAAGGAAGGTGTGAGAGAAAATCTCATGTGAAACGGATCGTTTTCCGATTTTATAAAAATGTTCGAATCAAAGTTAATCGCGAACGAACCCCTAAAAACCCGCTTGATTATAACTTCGGTAAAACACTTAGAAAACGGGCGATAAAACTCGGAGCATAATATTGATTCGTAACGATCGACTTTAGAACTTGTATGACTTAAGTATGTCCCATGTGTAAGTACAATGACATGTCGTATTAACGAACGAATGTCGGGTCGGATCGATGATAAAAGGAATCCACTAAAAGGGGTATAACGAGATAACTCGAGAACGTGTTTCGATTTAAGTATAACTTAACTTTTAAGATGTTAAGTGATTAATCCCGAATGCCTTGGCTATTTATAGATCACCAAGCTGACCCGGGACCCGCTACCACTACCCCTTACCGTACTCGACTACCAGGCAAGTTTCAATTCCCTTCTTTTAGGCTGTTGTTGTGATTGAATATATATATATATATATATATATATATATATATATATATATATATATATATATATATATATATATATATATGTTTTCTGTTGTACATATGTCATAGCATGCATGCCTACTTTCAAGTTATATCATTATGCTTGTTCCCTGATTGTTTATTGGCTTATAAATTAGACAGCTAACGTATCAATTATAAGCCGGTTATAGTAAGACCCTCAGAGAAGGGTGTATATATCTTATTCATCAAATATAGACCGGGAGTCAATATTTCTTGATATATCAAGGTTACCTCGAAGGAAGTAAATATTTTCCCTTATTCGGGCGACGAATATTATTTGAATATTCGTTCGAGATTATTTATTTAACGATCCTTACTTCAAATAATTATTTAAACGTAACCATTCGACGAATAATATTTTTCAATATTCATTCAGAGTCGAATTGATTATCGATTATTATTTTGAATATTCTTCTAAAGGTTGGACTACTAAATGAATATTATTTGGATACTCATTTAGAATATTATTCATTAAATGAATATTACTTTTGAATATTCATTTAAGATAGTAATTACCTGATGAATATTATTTTAATGTTCATCTGAAGCTTGATTTATTTATCGAGTCTTATCTCGAATATTCCTTTAAAGCTTGGATTACTAAATGAATATTACTTGATATTCATTTAGAATATTATTCATTAAATGAATATTACTTTTTCAATATTCATTTAAATTCCTAATTAATTATGAATATTATTTTGAATATTCATCCAGGGTTCTATTTAATCATCGAATATTATTTTAAATATTTTAAATATTCCTTTTAGGTCTTATTAATTAATGAATATTATTTTGAATATTCATTTGAATATTTGATTATGCAATAAATATTCTCTCGATATTTCTTCATGGATTATTTGAGAAATACTCTGATTAAAGATATTCTTTCATATTCCTAAATATTCTGTAAAATATTTTAATTCAATAAATATTCTCTGGATATTTATTCCATACTTAGAATAACCTCGATAAGGTTTATCTTCATCGTTATTACGGAAAATATTTCGGAGTCATATTATTATTAATCTTATATCAAGAAAGGTTCTCAGACATCATTCTTCTTTGAGTCTATCTCCCTAATAATAAGGGAACCTTACTTGGAAAATGTTATTTATCTGGTCGACTTCCCGGTCAATAAAGTATTCTCTTCACTCGCAACTCGGGTGCTATTGGCTTATTAAGTCATTGTGTACCTTCTCATCTTTCGAGGGGTAAGATTGTTGGAACAAGTTGATATTCGTTACCAGGCAATAGCTTGGAAGTTATTGGTGAAATTTTCCTTTCCAACTAGATACGACTACTTTGTGGAGTCTTATCAACAAGTATTATACTTGGGGAAAGGGGGACGAACGTTACATTCAGAATCATGAATTATATTTGAACTAGGAGTCGTGTAAGAGGCCGAGTAGCGCCGGCCCATCCCCTTTGGCCCAACTAGGGGAGAGCACGGTTCGGTTCGGTTCGGTTTTGCCCCGAAACCGAACCCGAAACCGCATGTCTTCGGTTTTTAAAATTGAAAACCGCAACCGCAACTGAACCGTCGGTTTCGGTTTCGGTTTTAAAAAGCTCGGTTCGGTTTTTAACGGTTCGGTTTCGGTTATAAAACCGAACAAAAAAATCATAAATATATTACAAGATTTTAAATTTATAAATTACAACGCTCTCGATTTTTAAACAAAGTAACTGAGTTTTTGAATGAATACACTCTGTGTATATGTTAGTGGTAATGTTATATGACAGTATCATATGACATTAGTAAGCTAATAAGTTATACAGGACTCACAATATATTTTAACAAAATTTATACATGCATGTGTGATAATGTGCAATGAATAAATCATACCTAATTAAGTATTAACTTGCACAAATTTAATGCCTTGCAAAAACCAGTATATGAGTAAATGACAAAATGTACTCTGAGTTGATAATACAAAAGCAAATTAGAACTTTCTCATGTAATATGTAAATTGGTTGCAATATAATCTTAGTTTTAATACAATTTACATGATAGTAGAAACCAATATATATAGTTTACGAAAATGAGAAGTTACCAGCCGGAGCAGTCACCATAAAGTTTTATAAATTTATATAAATTATATATTTATTTTAATAATCGGTTCGGTTCGGTTTTAGTCGGTTCGATTTTAACCTAAAACCGGAACCGAAACCGAAAATTTATGTTTTTAAAAATCAAAAACCGCAACCGCCGGTTCGGCTTCGGTTTCGGTTTTTTCGGTTCGGTTTTGGTCGGTTTCGGTTCGGTTTCGGTTTCATTTCGGTTTTTTGCTCACCCCTAGGCCCAACCGTTGGCCGGGGAGAGCTAGTAAGGCGGTAGACAAGTAAAGCCGTCAGTTCTTCCTTCTACCGGTAGTAAATCTAATTTGAGCTGTACGATCTCGACTGATCATCAAGATTGGAACAGCGGGCGCGGTGAATACTCCATCATTGGTTCATCATCCAAACTTATTTATTTCCTGCAACATGATTACTGTTGGCAGAGCTGGAAAAGTGTTCATAACTGGAATTGCAATCTTTTCATGCAAGTTCCTCTTTTTAATGACAATGAGAATATCACGCTTACTTTTGATATAGCAAATATTTCTACAAACAAATACTTTAAGTTACCTTGTAACTTCATCGTTCATATTATACTGGCATCATTTCCGTAAATGCATGGCATTTGGTTTGAAAGATACTTTTGAACTGTTATATATTATCGTTCAGTTATATATTATTGTTTGTGGGCTATTGCTCACCCTTGCTTTATTATTATATCACAACAACAGCTAGACCAGATGACTCGCACAAGGCGCACTCGACGCGGGCGAGGACGATGAGACTACCAGAGCTGGAGAAGAAGCTATTGGTAGGATATATTTATTCTTTCAATACCAAGAATATGGTCTAGTATGACTTATGTAAATGGATGGCAAAGAGTAGGTATTTATATTGAAATTCTTTTGGATTGTAAGAACTCATAATGTGTAATAAAAATTTGATTGTTACTCTGATTTCATCTCTAGGACTATAACGGGTGTGTTTTATATTGTTGTGTTGGGTCATAGAGACGTAATTTATTTTATGTTAAGGAAAGTTCAATTGTTGTGGACAGAATTGGAAACCGTAACCACCGGATCCCGGACCCCGGATCTGGGGGTGTTACAGAAGTGGTATCAGAGCGTTACGTTATAAATCCCAGAGATGAGGCGACGTTAAAACCATAAACTTACTAAGATAATAAGAACTCTTGCCAAGTTCATAGTCGGACTACTTAATGTAGTGCTGACATATAAAACCCTTATGGGAACTCTTAAGTATCATGATAGTAACTTAGCTCGTTCTCGTATCGACTAGTAAGGCGACAGACCTTGAGGCGTACGAGCAGCAGCATGATGATGTTGTATTATATGCTGACGATCGGATTGTGAATTCGATAGAGTACCCTATTGAGGACTCGAAAGAGGTTCCAGCAGAGGAAAATTCTATTGAGGATGAGGAGATTACTCCAAGGAAATGAGGGCTGTAGCCAGAGGGATAGCGAGAGTTAAGATTATAGTGCTCAGAGAAGTGAGCACAAAGAACTGAGATATTATTAAGAGAATTGAAATTTTATGTTGGATTTATAGCCGGACTACGAGAGGTAGTACCAGCAATTAAGACAGATTGGAAGGATTACTTGAGGTCTTATATTGGGATAGATAAAGATCATTAGAGACTTTCAGATTAATGATAAAGGAGTTAGAATGATGCATGATTATCAAAGACGTCGATGTAGGACGGGGAGCACCCAGGAGCAGTTGAGATAGAGGCAACAAGTGCCATATTATCGGATAAATGGATTAGTGTGAATATTTTCAATGGTAATTCGCCATGAGAAGGTGGATTTCATGGGTTATATTTTATGAAACCAAATTGAGATTGTTGAGGTGGTTTTATTCAGCGAAATGTCCATATTACACTACGCCATAGATGGGCATATGTAACGCCTCTCTGATGTTACAATAGGCCCGAAAAACGTTACATTATATCTATTGTAACACCAGGAAGCGTTACGTTTACGAGCATTACAATAGATACCCTAATGTAACGCTTTTCTTCTCTATTGTAACAGTAGCAAAAGTATTACAATAGGCACCTATTGTAACACCAGGGGCCCAATTGTAACACATTTTGAGTGTTACAATAGCTCAGTTCAATTTTTTCAGACGTGGCACCATGTGCATACGTGGCATTACGTGGCACCACGTGGCCACGTGGCAACACATGTGGCGCCACGTGGCACACTGTGTACACGTCACCAGCCTCTATTGTAACACTATACTGGGCAATTGTAACACATATTAAGTGTTACATTTGACTTGGTAAATATTTTATAGGGGGCCCACATACCCTATTGTAACACCATTTTTATCTGTTGTAACATTATTTTCTATTTATTGTAACACTATATATTAACAAATGTAACACTACAATAAGCAAACGTAACGGTAAATTTTTGAAATTTTGAAATGTAGGCTCTGCATTAATAATATTCCCAGCCAACACAACAAGATCCACTACATTAATTCCAAACTACATAATAAACCAAAAGCCATCTCCATACTACTCCAACCAAACCTTCAAACTATGGCAACAAACTCTAAAACAATTCAATCCCAAATTCGATAGTAAAAGTAGACAACATAACCAAATAACATAAGCGCATAAGCGCACAAAAGTAATAATGTATGATAAACCACAAATTTGATAACAGAACTAAGAAGTGGCGCCCCCTGGAGTTTGTGTGATTGGAGTGCCAGTCTCGTCTTGATCACTTGAGAAGGTTGCACAAAAGTCTCCAATATCAAACTTGAGAGTAGGATTCGCCTCTCCTAATTTCTTCAAGTACCAAGTCATGTTCTCCTGGACCTTTCTGTTCACTTTGGCCTCCATTTGGCTCTCCAATTCTCGAGTTATCTTTGCAGTCAACTCATCAACGGAAGGTTGAGTAATAGCAGGAGCATTTTCTAAGGCAAGCACTGAGCCTTTCCTTCCCACCAACCAGTCTGGTCCATGTTTGCCACCGGGAAGCACCGCATCTGCATCACCTCCTTCTTTCAGCACCTTATCAATGGTTTCCTATAAGTGAAATTTACATAATTGAGTTAACATGTAATTGTATATCACTGATGAAAGATAACTTGAATATATAAGATAAAGTTGGCTAATTTGAACCACACATCGTCTGAAGCAAAGATAACTTGAAACTGGAACGTAATCAGTAAAAACATTGAGATGTAGCAGATAATCAGAGATGCTGGGTCGTAATCAGAGGCACTAGTACTTTTATTACCCGATCAACATAAAAAAAACCAATCACTCGAATATGGGATAAACCAAAGCCGTTTGCATAAAATAAATAATAACGCCTAAACTGATACAAACTAAGTAACAACAAAATAACGTAAAAAATAATTAGGAATAAGCAACAGATTCAGGTTTATTATTTATGAGTAAAAGCACTTACAATTGTTTTGTTGATTGCAGCCCTATTAGTCTTGTACTTGCGCCCTTTTTTGTGTTTACGACTTTTGAAGTAGATTCTAGCTCGTGACGGGGAGGCCAGATTGGGGTCCTTTTGTTTCTAGCAATACAAGATTGTTAAAATCCTCTTAGGCAGCTCAGGTAAATTCTGATTGACCATCTTCTTCTTTTTCTGTTTTTGTTGTTCCTGTTGGAGCTGATGTGCAGTCACAAATTTACGCTTCACTTGTTCTTTAGGTGAGCCTGTTAAGGAAGCGGTTGAAAATGGTTAGAATCATATGGGTAGTAAAACATATACCATATACATGTCTTTTCCAAAGCACTAGAATGCACTATTATATATAGCATTTATACCTTGAATTATGTTCTTCCTCGGTCGTATAATTACGTGCGGCTGCATATGATCTGCGGGCTCCACTTCAGGGTCAACAATAGTGTCAACATACAAATCAACATCATCTTGGTTTCCAAGTCCATTAATTATATCAAACAGTTCTTTATCCCTTGACAAAAGTTTCCAACCACCGACAGCTTTAGTATACACTCCTCCAATTCCTGATAATTTAAGGTACTCCTTGACATATTCCATAACCACAGTGAAGGAGAGTTCTGCAGAATCCACTTTGTTCACTATGAACCTCTTTCCACCATAATAGGTAGTCTTCTTGAAGATACCTCCATGGTGCAAATTGATATTAACCATTTTGTCAGCCATCCTACACAAAATGGAAAGAAGATTATCAGTCACAATTCATATTAAAGTTAAAATGTACTCCCCTAAACACGTAACAGATTTGTAAACATCTAAAAAAACTAATGAAAGCAAGAATATAAAAAAAGTAAAGGCAAACTTAATACTTATTACACACCTAAAAATCGATTATTACAATTCATATAAAAGTTAACATGTACTCCCCTAAACACGTAACAGAGTTATAAATGTCTAAAAAGAGTAATGAAAGCAAGAATATAAAAAGAGTAAAGGTAGACTTAATACTTATTACACACTTAAAAACTGAATCCTACAATTCATATTTAATTTAATCGTACTGCCTTAAACACACTTAATAACCTATCTCGACGTAGGAGCTGTCATATAACAGATCAAAGACTTGAAAAGAAATTAAAAACACATAAATAAAATATTAACAACTTGTAGGCTTTTTTACTGTAGTAGGTGACAAAGGAATTTGTCGTTTAGGGACATCATCCCTAAACCAACTAAATTCACCATCTTCAGTCTGAGTATCATGTATATCATGATGGTTATGGTCTATCTGATCATCAACAATAGTGTGGTCTTCGGCATCACACCAGTCCCTCGGTAACTTTTTTATGACATAGTGCACCATGCTTTCAATCGGATCTTCAACATAGAATATCTGCTGCACTTGTGACGCCATCACATAGGGATCTGATTTGCAGACTAACTTTTTAAAATTCACTTTGGTGAAACCATACGAGTCCTTCTCTTCCTGGTACCAACAGCATTTGAAAAGAACTGTAACACCCCCAGATCCGGGGTCCTGGATCCGGTGGTTACGGTTTCCAATTCTGTCCACAATAATTGAACTTTCCTTAACATAAAATAAATTACGTCTCTATAACCCAACACAACAATATAAAACACACCCGTTATAGTCCCAGAGATGAAATCAGAGTAACAATCAAATTTTTATTAATCACATTATGAGTTCTTACAATCCAAAAGAATTTCAATATAAATACATACTCTTTGCCATCCATTTACATAAGTCATACTAGACCATATTCTTGGTACTGAAAGAATAAATATACCCTACCAATAGCTTCTTCTTCAGCTCTGCTAGTCTCATCGTCCTCGCCCGCGTCGAGTGCGCCTTGTGCGAGTCATCTGGTCTAGCTGTTGTTGTGATATAATAATAAAGCAAGGGTGAGCAATAGCCCACCAACAATAATATATAACTGAACGATAATGTATAGCAGTTCAAAAGTATCTTTCAAACCATATGCCATGAATTTACGGGAATGATGCCAGTATAATATGAACGATGAAGTTACAAGGTAACTTAAAGTATTTGTTTGTAGAAATATCTGCTACATCAAAGTAAGTGAGATATTCTTATTGTTATTAAGAAGAGGAACTTGCAAGAAAAGGTTGCAATTCCAATTATGTTCCTTTTCCAACTCTGCCAACAGTAATCATGTTGCAGGAAATAAATAAATTCGGATGATGGACCAATGATGGAGTATTCACCGCGCCCGCTGTTCCAATCTTGATGATCAGTCGAGATCGTACAGCTCAATTTAGATTTACTACCGGTAGAAGGAAGAACTGACGGCTTTACTTGTATACCGCCTTACTAGCTCTCCCCGGCCAACGGTTGGGCCAAAGGGGATGGACCGGCGCTACTCGGCTCTTACACGACTCCTAGTTCAAATAGAATTCTTGATTCTGAATGTAACGTTCGTCCCCCTTTCCCCAAGTATAATACTTGTTGATAATACTCCACAAAGTAGTCGTATCTAGTTGGAAAGGAAAATTTACCAATAACTCCCAAGCTATTACTTGGTAACGGATATCAACTTGTTCCAGTAATCTTACCCCTCGAAAGATGAGAAGGTAAGCAACGACTTAATAAGTCAACAGCACCCGAGTTGCGGGTGAAGGGAATACTTTATGACCGGGAAGTCGACAAGATAAATAACATTTTCCAAGTAAGGTTCCCTTATTATTAAGGAGATAGACTCAAAGAAGAATGATGTCTGAGAACCTTTCTTGATATAAGATTAATAATAATATGACTCCGAGATATTTTCTGTAATAATCGAAGAAGATAAACCTTATCGAGATTATTCTAAGTATGGAATAAATATTCAGAGAATATTTAATGAGTTAAAATATTTAAAGAATATTTGGGAATATGAAAGAATATCTTTAATCAGAGTATTTCTCAAAATAATCCCTGAAGAAATATCAGGAGAATATTTATTGAATAAATAAATATTTAAATGAATATTCAAAACAATATTCATTAATTAATAAGACCTGAAAAGAATATTTAAGGTAATATTCATAATTAATTAGGAATTTAAATGAATATTCAAAAAGTAATATTCATTTAATGAATAATATTCTAAATGAATATCAAGTAATATTCATTTAGTAATCCAAGCCCTAAAGGAATATTCGAGATAATATTCGATAAATAAATCAGGCTTCAGATGAATATTTAAAATAATATTCATCAAGTAATTAATATCTTAAATGAATATTCAAAAGTAATATTTATTTAATAAAATAATATTCTAAAAGAATATCCAAATAATATTCATTTAATAGTCTCATCTTTAGAAGAATATTCGAAATAATAGTCGATAATCAATTCGACTCTGAATGAATATTGATAGATATTATTCGTTGAATAGTTACGTTCAAATAATTATTTGAAGTAAGGATCGTTAAAATAATTAGTCTCGAACAAATATTCAAATAATATTCGTCGCCCAAGTAATAGAAAATAGTTACTTAAATATTTTCCTCCGAGGTAATCTCGATATATCAAGGAATATTGACTCCCGGTCTATTTTTGATTAATAAGATGTATACGCCCTTCTATGAGGGTCTTACAATAACCGGCTTATAACTGATATATAACTATCTAGCTTATAAGCCAACAATAACATTCAGGGAACAAGTATATCAATTCAACTTGAAAGTAGGCATGCATGCAATGGCATATGTATATCAGCAATCATATATATATATATTTATTCAATCACAACAACAGCCTAAAAGAAGGGAATTGAAACTTGCCTGGTAGTCGAGTACGGTAAGGGGTAGTGGTAGCGGGTCCTGGTTCAGCTTGGTGATCTATAAATAGTCAAGGCATTCGGGATTAATCACTTAACATATTAAAAGTTAAGTTATACTTAAATCGAAACACGTTCTCGAGTTATCTCGTTATACCCCTTTTAGTGGATTACTTATTATCACTGATCCGACCCGACATTCGTTCGTTAATACGACATGTCACTGCACTTATACTTGGGACATACTTAAGTCATATGAGTTCTAAGGTTGATCGTTACGAACCAATATTATACTCCGAGTTTTATCGCCCGTTTTCTAAGTGTTTTACCGAAAGAGTCGTTTTTTAGGGGTTCGTTCGCGTTTAACCTTGACTCGAACATTTTTAATAAATCGAAAAATGCTCTTTTTGACATACGGTTTTCTTTCACACCTTCCTTCTTACCCCTAGTATTTATTTACCAAGATTCGCCATGACGTTACATAGCTTACGAGGGTTCAATTTCAGTTACGAACTTTCGTTTACGGATTCGAATTACTTTTAGTAATTTGGTCATAAATCCTAAACCGTAAGTCCGTTTCACGTGATCTTTATATCAAAACGAAGCTTAGAACATTACCTATCCTATCATGGCAGATAAGGTCTCTGGACAGTAGGGGTTCGATATGGAAAATGGCATACAAAACATGGTATTGTAAAATCGGGCATTATAACGGCTGTAAATCGAATATCTACCAATTTCGAATCTTCCCATAAACATAGTATCCAACCCAAACAACATATACATGACTTATATACATGAACTGAGGCCAAGCAATGCCTTTCCGTTCATCTAGCTATTTACATCATTAATCCAAAATCCATACATAATCATGCTTGTAATCTTAACATAACCATAACTAAGTTATAACTATCATAAACATGCTTAAATCTCAAACAAGGGTTAGGGTTTCAAGAGCTTTATACCTTCCTTAGATAGTGATATAGCCTTACTAAGCCGTGTATGGTCCTTAGGAGTGATTATGCTTGCTAGATCAACCATGAAAAACCAAGAAAACAAAGTTAGTACATGATGAACACTATTCACCCTCCTCTTGTTTGATTTTTTTGAAAATGGAAAAGGATGAGTTTGAAGCTAAGATTTTGAGGAGATAAGTTTTATGAAATGTAAGACTCACCTTAATTATTTCAAGAACAAACAATGGTGGGAAGGTGGAGTTTGGATTTGGAATTAATGGTGTTGCCAAATGGAATGGTAATGGGGGGGGGGAGAGTGTTCTTGCTCTTTCTTTGTATTGGTTGATTGTAATAATGTTTAAAGTGATTTTTGTGAGATAATATCTCATCCAAGTGGGGTTAGTGGAGTGTGATGCATTGGATGAGGTAATTAGCATGGACAAGTGTTGTGTTTTCCATGGTTGCAAGCTTAACCAAGGGTTTTTGATTTCTAAGTACTAGTTATGCTCGAATTAATCTAGTTACTCTTGCCCACTTGGTTACTAGATATTTATTCTAGTAGATTGCACAACACTCTTGCTTCCTCTGCTTGTTTCTGTGTCCGGTTATTACCCGTTTCGATTGATCGTTCGTGAGAATATTTCACGGATTTCTAATTTGGGTTTACCGGGAATCCTCTTTAATATTAATACTTTCTTTCTCCATCTTTCATTCTAACTTTCCAATTTATATTCCTTAAATCCATTCGTTAAATACATAAGGCTATCAGTGTCCAGGGAACTCTCGGAGAAAATAAAAGTGCGGTTTTTCAGAATCCGACAGCTTTTACATACACTTATTTTCCCCCTGGATCACTAATACGAACTCGGAAATCCGTTCCGAATACTTCTATATAGTGTCGTCTCATATTATTATATACTCCCACCAAAACACTATTCATTCTGTATTCTTTACTTGTTCTCTTAGGGTTGTATAACTGTCCGTATTCTCTTTCGATCGTTCCTTAACCTTTTTACGGAACTACTGGATTAATCGTTATCGACCTGGATGACATGAGAGTATTCTCTTGCTTGAAGTTGCCATATCTTATTCCCTTAGAAGATAGATTATTCTTACCTATGTTGTCACCCTTTAGCATTCTTCAAGACATAAACATAATAAAGTCGAATTCCATTCATTCTTTCCAAATATCAATTATTACATTGCAGCCATAACCACTCCTCAGTGGTTTCCTACCTTCATTCTTAAATCAAATATAATAACATCCCAAAATATCAAATCCTCAAAGTTAATATCTCAATTCTTGGATTATAATAATATTTAATCCACTGTCCGGTCAAATATTATACCGAAAAGAATTTGGAATTTCTGAATTCCGATCGTCCCTGCATTCACTTATTTCCTCCGCGTATTACTAATATGACTTCGAAAAATCCATATCACGTCCCGTACATAGGGTGGAGTGAAAAGTTTTCCAACTTACAAAATCACTATTCATCCACCAAATTACTATGCACGTACAGGAAACACTATATATGCACGTACGGGAAACACTATGCACGTACGGGAAACACTATGCACGTACTCATTTCCCTTCAAGGATCCATTAGCTCCTTCCTGGATGGTAGATTATTCTTATCTAGGTCCTCAACCATCGAATTACTCTATTCTGACAATATACCAATGCATCAGGATCATTGTCCAAAGCAATATCCATTCATTACAATCATTGTTCTTTGAAACCACCATTCATTAGAGCTGGTGACCTTGTTGTCGGAATCATTGTTCCTCATTTTATCATTACTTAATAAAAAGTTTTAATTATATCCAAAATTTGGGGTTCTTACAAGAACCACCGGAAAAACTCCCCAATAATCAACTTTAATAATTTCCTCAACTGATACGTAGTAGTTGACAGCCCCGACGATTGGGTTTTCCTCTTTTGAACTTGCAAAGCTAGTAGTTTCTGCGGAAAGAAATACACCGCTGTTTTGTGTTGTGCATTTCGAATCTCGGCTCTTTGTATGAAAACGATATCCATTAACCACGTAACCACTAAACCTCGTAGCTGTTCGATTAGGGCCCAATGCAAGCACATGTAGATCAGCATGAATATTGACCTTCTTTTCCACCACTTTTTTCAACCATTTCCAAAAATCTTCGGAGTGTGTTTGTTCTTTCCTGTATGTTTTGGAATTTGCATCAGCATCCACTAAAGTCCGATGTTCCCTATGAATAATCAAGTTTAAATAAATTAAGGAGGAAATGTTTAAATTTTATAGTATTCACTAAATGACGTAAGCTATAAAGGACTTACTCGATCAGTGCCTCGATTTCCTTATTACCACAATTGAACAGAATGTACGTGTGACATGCTTTCCAGTCTGTATCATTTAGCTGAATAATTTTTCCCTCCTTATTTCTTCTCGTTCCAATATGATATTCCACATTTGGTATTTGTCTTCCAAAATCAGTCGGTTCACCGCCCAAAAACCTTGAACAGAACGTGACACACTCCTCTATTAGGTAGACTTCTGCAATTGAACCTTCGGGTTTGCTCCTGTTACGAACATAATTTTTTAGCTTGCCAAGATACCTCTCAATAGGATACATGCATCGAAGGTGCTCCGGTCCACCGTACTCAATTTCTCTACAAAGATGAACGGGCAGGTGCACCATGATATCAAAGAATGCAGGAGGAAATATAATCTCAAATTCACAAAGAATGTCAACAATTTCCTCTTGCAACCTCTTGATATCATCTAAGTTAATGACCTTACTCCATAGACCTCTAAGGAAAGCGCTAAATTTGATCAATGGTTTTGCAACCTCAGCTTTTAAAGATTTCTTCACAGCGAATTGTAACAAGTAATGGAGTATAAAATGCGCGTCATGACTCTTATACCCCGTTACCTGCCTCTCGTTTGTGTTCACATAAAGACCGATATTAGAAGCACATCCGTAAGGAAGTTTCACATTCTTCAATACCTTGCAAAAGAGGTCTTTCTCCTTATTTGTCAGGTCGAAGATTGCTGCGGTAATTTCAAGTTTTTTCCCATCAGCAGATTTCACCGGATGAAGGGACTTTCGAATCCCCATTTCTTGTAAATCCAACCGAGCAGCTAAATGATCTTTTGACTTTCCACCAATACTAAGTACCTAATATTGAATCGCAAATGTTTTTTTCTATATGCATAACATCGAGGTTATGTCGAAGTTGATTATGCTTCCAGTATGGCAAATCAAAAAAAATCAACTTCTTCTTAAAGGGGGTGTTATCATCACGCTTTCTCTTTTTGTTGATCTTTTCCCCAAACTGGTTTTTAAACCCAACCAACAATTCATCAATATCAGTTCCCGTTAATGGTTCCGGACCCTGCCTCAATTCAATTTGCCCATTGAATTTTTTCTTGTCAAACCTCCATTTGTGTGAAGGATTAAGAAACCTTCTATGATGCATATAGCACATTTTCCTACTATGTTTCAAGTATTCTGAACAGGTCTCATAATGACACACCGGGCTCGCTAATTTACCCTTTGTACTCCAACCCGACATCATGGCGTATCCTGGAAAATCATTTATAGTCCACAGCACCACTGCCCGTAAATTAAAATTCTGATCAGTCATGGCATCATATGTCTCGACACCGGAATCCCATAGTTCTCTCAACTCGGCAATTAATGGCTACATGTATACGTCTATACTGTTCAAAGGAGAATCTGGACCAGATATTAACGTTGAAAGAATCAAATTTTCTTGTTTCATGCTAACCCAAGGTGGGAGATTATAGTTTACTAGTAGAATTGGCCATGTACTATGACTAGCTTTTGTACGATATGGACAGAATCCATCAGCAACTGCACCTAGTCTTATGTTTCGAATTTCCGACGAAAAATCAGGATAGTTAGCATCCATTGTCTTCCATGCTTCCGCGTCTCCTGGATGCCTTAATTTCCAATCTTTTATCCGTTCGGTTGCATGCCATGTCATGAGCTTCCAAAATTCTTTGCACATGAACATCCTTTGCAACCTTGGTATTAAAGGGAAGTATCTCATCACATTTGCTGGAACCTTGCTAATCAACTTCTCTGGATCATTAACAACAGCAGACCCTTTCTTTTCTTGTAAATTCCACCTTGAAACCCCACAATGATCACAGACTTGTTTATCTTTATTTGTGCCCCAATACAACATGCAACTATTAGGACATGCATGTATTTTCTGATAATCAAGACCTAATTCTTTGATGATGTTCTTTGCAGCATTGAAGGATAAAGGCACATTGGCTTCCGGAAATGCATCTTTTATAAGTACTAGTAAATCTCCAAAGGCCGACTCGGTAATTCCATGAATACACTTTAAATGATAAAGTCTAATCATAAAACTCAACCGAGAAAAATTTGTGCATCCCGGATATAATGGTTGTTTTCCCTCTTCGACAAGGCGATAAAACTTTCTAGCAGATGGATTTGGTCCTTGTTCTACATTCTGAAACCTTTTACCCGTGCAGTCAAACATCGCTTGTAAATTATCTCTGAAAGCAGTCCTAGTGTCATAATCCTTGAAATCGGCTCTATTTTTTACTTGGACTTGTGAAACCTTACAAATCCAATGGACACATAACAAAGAAGGCCCTCTGCATATGAGATGATCATATATTACATCTCGAAGTTGCCATTTGCGATCATTACAATCTTTGCAGGGGCACTTCATTTCATCCCCTACCGAATAAAGGGGAAATGCGTTTTCCATAAACGATTTTATCCCCTTTATATACTCTGTACTATATCTTGGAAGTCCTATCCAGTTACCATCACTATCTGGATAGTCGCTATCAGGTTCCATATCTAAAACCTAGGTCCTCCGAAGATTGCACCTATAAAGTATAAACCCCAAAGTAATTAAATCTACATATCGGTTCAATATACGTAGTAAAATATTAACTAGTTTGAGACCATACCATATTAATATTAACTATCAAACCAGATGGTAGCCGAACCAAATGGCCACGACACCCTATAAATTTATTATTCCTATAGGCTACAGATCAAATAAACTTAAGCAAGTAAGTGAGGCGAATATTATCGTATTCTAATATTTTTTAATCAAGCATAAAATCCTTCCTCTCATTATTATAATCCTTCCTCTCATTATTATAATGCAAGCAGTTAGCATTGTAAGAAACCTAAGGAGAGCCAGTCCTTGTAGAACATCAAAAGAGATACACCTCAAAATACACTTAACAAACATGCAGACACAAAGCAAAAAAAAAGAGGGTAAAATCATACACAAACAACATCAAAATCTCTAATTAAAAACATCAAAAAATAAAAAAAAATACCTAATTTAGTAATCTTATTCTTAAGCAAGTGTATACCATCTAGTACCTTACTAGCAGCTCCAAAGCCCAAATATAACTTTTTACAAGATTCCCCCAATTTCGAAACCCTAATTGCAAACAGCTCCACAGAATCCTGAGAGAGAGAGAGACAAATACCTGTTAGTTCAATGTTGATTAGATTCAGAGAGAGAGCGGGGGGAGAGACTGAGAGGGGGAGAGAGAGAGAGAGAGAGAGAGAGGGAGGGAGGGAGGGAGGGAGAGAGAGGGGGAGGGAGTGAGAGAGGAAGAGAGGGGGAAGAAAGAGCGAGAGAGAGAGAAAGTGATAGATAGAGAGAGACGAGAGACAAAAGAGAGAGACGATGGCCACCGAGAGTAGGGATGAGTGTTTGACTGTTTGGATAAGTGGGTTGTGAGGGTAACGAGCGGGGTCTATTTTCGTTTTGGGGGGAAACAAATGTACTCCACGCTGGCTTGCAGTTCTAATATATTATTAGTTTTTAATTTATTTTTTAATCATTTTTCATAATTTTTAAACAGTCATACAAAATATATGTTATATATTTATATATAAATTTTAGTGATAAAAATATTCTAAATTTTTTACTATATTAATTTTATATTTTAGTGAGAGAAACCATCTAAATATATTATATTATTTTCATAACATATTTATTTTATTTAGTACTTATTATTATTATATGAATTTCTAAAATTAATATTTAATCCAAATAAGGAGTTCGTTAATTTAAAATCAAAGAGGGTTTTCATTTTCCGGAAATTGGGTTAAAGAGTAATAGATTTATTAATTAAAAGTTATTAAAAAAATAAATATTAGTATTAAAATTTTTAAAAAAATAGTAAAATTCAAAAACTAGTATTACCTATTGTAACACCACGGTGTGGTGTTACATTTCACGTAACACCGTAATTTCAGAGTAACACTAGATATATGGCTAATGTAACACCAATCGAGCGGTGTTACAATAGGTATGAACTTTACTAGCTATTGTAACACTATTTGTGTAACGCTTACAAAAAAGCATTATAGTAGCCCACTTATGGCGTAGTGTTATGAATGAACCAGCTTCGAAAGTAAAGATAGTGGAAAGTGATGGCCTGATTGGATAAAGTTATATAAAGTAGTAAGCGAGACGATGATCTCAGAAACTACCAGAGGAAAAGACCAGTGGGTCTATGATGAACTCGTAATATGACTACTATCAGGTACTAAGTATAAGTTTATTTTAACTCAGTAAAATGGTGAATCAGGAACGTTAGATGCATGTGATTCAGAAGAATATTAAATTCTTTCTTTTCCCCGAATAGATTATAGTAGTTACCTTAGGTTTATTCTGACACTGAATTGCAAATGGATCAAGTAATGCGATTAGTGGTTAAGAGGTAATAAAGAATGTTTTAAGATGAAATTGGTAACGACCCGGCGTTGTTGTTGCCTAACGGGAGAAGGAAGACTTTATGATACACTATGATGCATCTCATACAGGTTTAGGTGGTGTGCTTATGCAGCACGGTAGAGTAATTGCGGATGCATTCGAACAACACGGTACACCAGACTAGGATGGCCTTAGTAGTGCCAATTTTTATGAAACGACTAACTCCGACGGTAGTGTTCCTTCTGAAACCTGTGGTTAGGAAGACTGACATTTGATATTATCGACAACTAAGATGTATATGTATCAGGAAGAGGTGGCATGTTTCAGTTTGAAACTTTTGATTTCCCTTCTATGGGATATATATTCGGTTCCTTTCTAGTGGTTAAACTTCCAACTTTATGTCAATAATTCCGTTATTATGACTGCTTATGGTTCTACCTGCTTGGTGATTCATAGGATTATTCTTCAGGCTTCGAAACTGGTCTCCTTAAATGTTACCAGTAGATGGATAGATTGACCAGAATTTCCCTGAGTCTGGAAAGAAATTCGGTGAATTTTGGCAAACCTTGTCTTTCTGATTATCAGAGAATGTCATGGAAGAGAGTAGAAACTGGAGCAAACCCTGTGATTTGGGTAAGGATGCTGTAAAATGGGTTAGTAAACGGACCCTGAGCATTACAATCGACGGTAGTGATAAAATGATGAAGTGAGATTGGACGAAAACAGGAAATATAAGTAAGAAATTAGCCGGACGGAGAAACTCCGGGATTGACGTAAGTGAAAAGGCTGTTATGCCAGGAATGGTAAGCTTGCGTGGCACGCGGGATTGATAAGAATAGTTGAAAAGATAAAAATAGAGGAAAGGCGACCGGAGACGGTGCTGAGTAACTGATTAAGACTTATAGGAAGTAAAGTTTTTGAAAGGTAGAAACGTATCAAAGAAGAAGGCACTATGCCGGTAATTGCTAGAAAAGTAATGCTATTAGCCAACCCCTAAAATCAAATATATTTTTTTTGTGTGGCCAGTTGAGGCCAAGTCACAAAGGATTATCAAGTGACTAGCCCAGCAATGAAAGGACAAAGCAGGGTTGCTTCTAAGAAAGCGCCGACTGCAAGGGCTTCTGATATAAAGGAAACATTAATGAGATCGTAGGAATCTTCTACTGAACCCTTTGCAACCCATGTTTTGATTGGGAATTTGCTAGATTTTTTTTTTTGTATAGGGTCACCCGTACAAAAGTGATTCATGTATATATGATTATCCAAGATTACGAGTAAAAATAGAAGTATAATGACTTGAGATGTTTGATGTTAGGGTATTATAAATACCATGAATATATTATGACTAAGGAAAGTAAACAACGAAGGTTTATGAAGAGAGTATGGAAATGGTCAGAGATGGATCAGTATGCTGTAGAAATTTTGTCTAAGGCAAGTACATTTGAGAAGAACGATAAGTACTAAAAGATTCACGTTGAACTCGACCAATATCTTCCAAAACATCTTTGCTACCATTACCAAGTTCTGTAAGAGAGCAGATAGGCATACATTGCCTTTTGGAAGGCCAAATAGGCTAACAACTATCTGAAAAAAGAGGGTGGCATTAAGCCACCGATCGATTATCAAATGAGAATGATTGAAAAGAGACCTTTATTAAGGATACATGATCTGATTTCCAATTATAAGATGCAAGAATCCCTTGGCAGTTGAATTAAGGATAGGATATCCATAAATTAAGACAAACCCTGGGGAATGCACAAGGGGTGGCATTAACCCTAATAACGACATTATGACTTCAGATGATATGAGTTGGACTTGCTAAGGCAACAATGACCGGTAAGGATTATTAAAAAGAGTTCTGGAAAGAACATAGATAGAATTATTAGAGTATTGATCAATGACATTTTGATATACCCTGTACCCAGAAAATACAGGAGGAAGGATGAGGATGACCTATGAAACCTTACAAGGAAAAAGGTAATATTCCGAACTTCAAAATGGAAGTTTGGTAAGGAATGTATGACATAGTAACAATAATGCCAGATGAGGCATGTATGAAACCCTGAGGAAGTATGGATTGAACCTATAAAGGTTGAGATTATCCTAAGATAAGGAAAGAACTAAGAAAAGAAGTATCCTAAGTAGGATTGGGAATAAACGTGATAAAGTTCCCACGGGTAGGTGGAAGCAATGACTTATGGAGAAAGACTGATAAATATATTTTTCTCCATCAGCAGAGCTTAAGGGAGAATGCTTTCACCCAACAATGATGGGAATGAGGTAGAAATGTTTGAATTGGAATATATCCAGAGAACAAGGATTACCATAAATTATTATTATCAGGAAAGGCCAATGAGGTGGTCGACAGTCTAAGTATAAAGGAATAATTACAAATGTTCATACCGAAGAAACAAAATGATATTTGGAAAGACCTTGAAGGTCATATTGGAGTGGAGGAAGTTACATTCCTTTTGATGATTGTGCAAGAATCGAAGGTAATAATAGTTTAAGTAAAGATTCAATTCCTGATGGAGTCTTAAGCATATTACGTACCTTAGAAGGTCCCGTTTTGAGGCAGACCAGGACCATGATACAAAATTAACGAAGTAAACCGTTAAGTTTCCAGTCTTTTATGGAAGCTGCATGAGTGATAGTTTCATCAACCTGACATAGCTGCGATGCTTGAAACTCTTCTGCAATTGTATCTACTTCATGTAATATTTACATCAAGTTCAGGAAGTGTTCCTTATGGATAAGGAATAGTGATTACTTTGTCTCCCTAAAGGATTTGAAACCCGTAGGATTAGCTATTAATGCACTACGTAAACAACAAGCGATGGTGATTCTTCTAAGAAAGTAGATGACAATGTAAAGATAAAGAAAGTGCTGCCATTGATTAACTAAATGGCATGTTGATGAATGACAAACAAGTTTATGTTAGTGTACTTCTGCGAAAACAAGATAGAGAATATGAGGTTGATGATTCATGATGTTAAAGAAATTCCCATGGAAAGAATTAATGAGACTTGGAGGGAAGGGCGGTTGAGCCCGAGACTTATTGGGCCACCTGAGAGTTTAAAAGTGTTCGGACGGCGGTATTTGAGCCAGCCTTACCCCCAAAACTTATAGCACGGTCATAACGGGTTTTCATGTGGCCAGGCTACGCCAGTAAAATGCAGATGCTCGATAGATGATAAGAGCATGAGCCGGTAGATATACGACCTGGTCTGACTTACGAAAGACAACCTGTGGAAAACCACGGATAGAAAAGAACAAGTGATGAGAAACAAGGTTGGCAGAAGTAGATTATATGAATCTAAGTTAAAGGGATCGGGCCAGATTCATTTCGGAAAGTTTAAATTGGAATAACGTGATGATTATAGAATAAATGTGACGGAATATCGCTAAGGAGGTACCAAGTGCAAAAAGGTGTCACAATAAAGAGGCGAAGGTGAAAGTAAATAATAGAAATGAGTAAGAATCAGATAATAAGAAGGATGTGATTGATAAAGAAAAGGCTGGGAAAGCAACTATGGAATGAGAAGCAAGGAATGTTATGAATGGGTTTTCTAATTAATTCTCAGGATGACAACCTGATAGTGTCAATATTATAGTTATGAAAAAGCTAGTAACATGATATGGGATGTCAGTAATAATGATGTCAAATGAGAAATCTAAGATTTAACCTAAAAGGTTGAAGGATTTCCCGAATGTGAGTATCGCTAAGATTGAACAAGAGTATTTGTCCATAGAATAATGGACAAAGCAGCAAGATATGTTGACACGTGAGATTGCGATCAAATAGTATTGGATATAATTATGATTAATTTCTTCTTTGATAAACCTCTATAGTTCAGAGGTAAATTCTGAGTATGATATTCTACAATCATGAAAGCTTTCTATAATCCTTTAGAACTCTTTTCTCTTCTTCTCTCTTATTCATCTTCTTTATGAATTGGGAAGAACAACCCTTTTAGGAGGGGAGGTACTGCTACGTGACTATCTGTCTATGTGATAGAAGTCTAAGTGGAATACCATGACTTGTTTAATTGCTTGTCAAGTACTAAAGGCTGGCCCCCTTCTGTACTAACTATGCAATATAACAAATGTTCAATTGATCATAGTGATCTCTCAATAAATCTTTCCACTTCTCTATATTGATCGAGATTGCGAAGATTAAAGCGATCAGGAAATGCACAGTACGAGCGAGGTTACCTCCGAATTCGTAGGGTGATAGTGATACTAATGTTACTGCAGGTATCAATAAGGATAAGACTGAGTAAGAGTATAACCCGGATAGTGAGTTGTACGAAAAGTAGCAACGTTGATGGAAAAAGGATACAGTATGGATTGTAGCACTAGAAGATGTGCTGAGGAAGGGTAGAACGACTAAGAATTGACCGGGAAGCTAAAAAGTGAACGACACGCAAACGACTCTTTGCTTCCTACCTGATTCCGGGACGGAATCCTTTTAAGGAGGGGAGACTATAAGAACCCCAAATTTTGGATATAATTAAAACTTTTTATTAAGTAATGATAAAATGAGGAACAATGATTCCGACAACAAGGTCACCAGCTCTAATGAATGGTGGTTTCAAAGAACAATGATTGTAATAAATGGATATTGCTTTGGACAATGATCCTGATGCATTGGTATATTGTCAGAATAGAGTAATTCGATGGTTGAGGACCTAGATAAGAATAATCTACCATCCAGGAAGGAGCTAATGGATCCTTGAAGGGAAATGAGTACGTAAATAGTGTTTCCCGTACGTTCATAGTGTTTCCCGTACGTGCATAGTGTTTCCTGTACGTGCATAGTAATTTGGTGGATGAATAGTGATTTTGTAAGTTGGAAAACTTTTCACGCCAGCCTATGTACGGGACGTGATATGGATGTTTCGAAGTCATATTAGTAATACGCGGAGGAAATAAGTGAATGCAGAGACGATCGGAATTCAGAAATTCCAAATTCTTTTTCGGTATAATATTTGACCGGATAGTGGATTAAATATTATTATAATCCAAGAATTGAGATATTAACTTTGAGGATTTGATATTTTGGGATGTTATTATATTTTATTTAAGAATGAAGGTAGGAAACCACTGAGGCAGTGAAACAAGCGTTCTAGAAACCGCTAAAACGTTATAACGAGATTAATCAATAAAGCGAACGAATCCTAGATTACGGATTAAGTTCGTATCGAGATTAAATATCCTACATGGTCATCACGAGGATTATATTAAGGATTGGGGAAGGTATTATGAATATCGAGAAATTTCCCGGTAAACCCTAGAGGTGAAACTACTTAGTTATTCGTCCGAACGATCAATGAATTGAGCAATAAACGGACAAAGAAACGAGCAGAGAACCAAGATGAAAGTATGTGCATGTGGATGAGATCAAGTAACTAAGTTAATTGCAAGAGTAACTAGCACACTAAGAATCAAACCAAGGATACAAGATATTAGTACATGACACACCACTTGGCCACTTGGTTCTTGCATCATCCATGACCTCATACCTTTATTAAAGCTACTTTATGATCAAGATATTATCTTAACCTATCAATAATTCATTTGTGCAAGAGGAACCAAGCAAGAGAAGCAAGCAACCAAGTCATTCTCTCCATTCCTTTTCCATTCGGCTTTATGCCTAATTCAAAAACCAAAATCCCACTTCCAACCATTGTTTGATCTTGTAATTTTTAGGGTGAGTCCTATATTTCAAGAAAGTAACCTCCTCAAAATCTTAGCTTCAAACTCCTTTGTTTCCATTTTCAAAAAAATCAAGAAAGTGGAGGGTGAATAGTAACATCAAGAACAAAATTCTTGGTTTTCTTGATTTTTGGATGATCTAAACTTGGTTAAGGATGTTCATGGACTATACAAGGCTTAGCAATGTCTTTATCTACTCCAAGGAAGGTATAACTTCAAGAACCCTAGTCTTTGATTTGAGTTTTATTGGAGTTTTGGATAAGTTTTGGTGATAATGTTGTTATAAGCATGTTTACATGATTATGTAGTTAGTTTGTTTGATTTAAGAGATGTGATGAATATGATGATATAATATGATGTTCCTGGACTTATGAGATTAGTATTATGAATGTAAGATGATTGGTATGCCCGGTGTGGCTTGGGTTGTTGATTACGATTTATGGAACGTCCGATTTATAGCCGTCGTAATGCCCGATTTTTGTTAACCTTAAGAAATCGTGTTTGACAGTAGCCATAAGTCACTGTCCAGTATCATGTTCTGCCATGGCAAGATAGATCATGTTATAAGCTTCGTTTTGATATAAAGATCATGTGGAACGGACTTACGGTTTAGGAATTATGGTCGAATCACTAAAAGACGTTCGAAACCGTAAGTACGAGATCGTTATTAAAATTGAACCCTCGTAAAATACGTAAGTCAGTGGCAAATCCTGGTAATTAAATACTAGAGGTAAAAAGGAAGGTGTGAGAGAAAACCTCATGTGAAACGGATCGTTTTCCGATTTTATAAAAATGTTCGAATCAAAGTTAATCGCGAACGAACCCCTAAAAACCCGCTTGATTATAACTTCGGTAAAACACTTAGAAAACGGGCGATAAAACTCGGAGCATAATATTGATTCGTAACGATCGACTTTAGAACTTGTATGACTTAAGTATGTCCCATGTGTAAGTACAATGACATGTCGTATTAACGAACGAATGTCTGGTCGGATCGATGATAAAAGGAATCCACTAAAAGGGGTATAACGAGATAACTCGAGAACGTGTTTCGATTTAAGTATGAGTTAACTTTTAAGATGTTAAGTGATTAATCCCGAATGCCTTGGCTATTTATAGATCACCAAGCTGACCCGGGACCCGCTACCACTACCCCTTACCGTACTCGACTACCAGGCAAGTTTCAATTCCCTTCTTTTAGGCTGTTGTTGTGATTGAATATATATATATATATATATATATATATATATATATATATATATATATGTTTTCTGTTGTACATATGTCATAGCATGCATGCCTACTTTCAAGTTATATCATTATGCTTGTTCCCTGATTGTTTATTGGCTTATAAATTAGACAGCTAACGTATCAATTATAAGCCGGTTATAGTAAGACCCTCAGAGAAGGGTGTATATATCTTATTCATCAAATATAGACCGGGAGTCAATATTTCTTGATATATCAAGGTTACCTCGAAGGAAGTAAATATTTTCCCTTATTCGGGCGACGAATATTATTTGAATATTCGTTCGAGATTATTTATTTAACGATCCTTACTTCAAATAATTATTTGAACGTAACCATTCGACGAATAATATTTTTCAATATTCATTCAGAGTCGAATTGATTATCGATTATTATTTCGAATATTCTTCTAAAGGTTGGACTACTAAATGAATATTATTTGGATACTCATTTAGAATATTATTCATTAAATGAATATTACTTTTGAATATTCATTTAAGATAGTAATTACCTGATAAATATTATTTTAATGTTCATCTGAAGCTTGATTTATTTATCGAGTCTTATCTCGAATATTCCTTTAAAGCTTGGATTACTAAATGAATATTACTTGATATTCATTTAGAATATTATTCATTAAATGAATATTACTTTTTCAATATTCATTTAAATTCCTAATTAATTATGAATATTATTTTGAATATTCATCCAGGGTTCTATTTAATCATCGAATATTATTTTAAATATTTTAAATATTCCTTTTAGGTCTTATTAATTAATGAATATTATTTTGAATATTCATTTGAATATTTGATTATGCAATAAATATTCTCTCGATATTTCTTCAAGGATTATTTGAGAAATACTCTGATTAAAGATATTCTTTCATATTCCTAAATATTCTGTAAAATATTTTAATTCAATAAATATTCTCTGGATATTTATTCCATACTTAGAATAACCTCGATAATGTTTATCTTCTTTGATTATTACGGAAAATATTTCGGAGTCATATTATTATTAATCTTATATCAAGAAAGGTTCTCAGACATCATTCTTCTTTGAGTCTATCTCCCTAATAATAAGGGAACCTTACTTGGAAAATGTTATTTATCTGGTCGACTTCCCGGTCAATAAAGTATTCTCTTCACTCGCAACTCGGGTGCTATTGGCTTATTAAGTCATTGTGTACCTTCTCATCTTTCGAGGGGTAAGATTGTTGGAACAAGTTGATATTCGTTACCAAGCAATAGCTTGGAAGTTATTGGTGAAATTTTCCTTTCCAACTAGATACGACTACTTTGTGGAGTCTTATCAACAAGTATTATACTTGGGGAAAGGGGGACGAACGTTACATTCAGAATCATGAATTATATTTGAACTAGGAGTCGTGTAAGAGGCCGAGTAGCGCCGGCCCATCCCCTTTGGCCCAACCGTTGGCCGGGGAGAGCTAGTAAGGCGGTAGACAAGTAAAGCCGTCAGTTCTTCCTTCTACCGGTAGTAAATCTAATTTGAGCTGTACGATCTCGACTGATCATCAAGATTGGAACAGCGGGCGCGGTGAATACTCCATCATTGGTTCATCATCCAAACTTATTTATTTCCTGCAACATGATTACTGTTGGCAGAGCTGGAAAAGTGTTCATAACTGGAATTGCAATCTTTTCATGCAAGTTCCTCTTTTTAATGACAATGAGAATATCACGCTTACTTTTGATATAGCAGATATTTCTACAAACAAATACTTTAAGTTACCTTGTAACTTCATCGTTCATATTATACTGGCATCATTTCCGTAAATGCATGGCATATGGTTTGAAAGATACTTTTGAACTGTTATATATTATCGTTCAGTTATATATTATTGTTGGTGGGCTATCGCTCACCCTTGCTTTATTATTATATCACAACAACAGCTAGACCAGATGACTCGCACAAGGCGCACTCGATGCGGGCGAGGACGATGAGACTACCAGAGCTGGAGAAGAAGCTATTGGTAGGATATATTTATTCTTTCAGTACCAAGAATATGGTCTAGTATGACTTATGTAAATGGATGGCAAAGAGTAGGTATTTATATTGAAATTCTTTTGGATTGTAAGAACTCATAATGTGATTAATAAAAATTTGATTGTTACTCTGATTTCATCTCTGGGACTATAACGGCTGTGTTTTATATTGTTGTGTTGGGTCATAGAGACGTAATTTATTTTATGTTAAGGAAAGTTCAATTGTTGTGGACAGAATTGGAAACCGTAACCACCGGATCCCGGACCCCGGATCTGGGGGTGTTACAATGGTTGGTTTTGTGATCCTTGATCTCAAACAACCTACTTCTTAGTTTTCAGGACCTTCCGGGTCTTAACTTGTTCTTGAACTCTTGGTTTCAAACAACCTTGGATTCAACTATGACCTTTGGTTTCCAAACACCCTTCCATCCTCATAATAGGATGTAGAATCTGTCCTCATAATAGGATGTAGAATTTGTGATGAAGTATCTTTGGCCTTGCCCCCTTATCCTTAAACAAGGAGGTCTTGCTTTTTATTTACTTATTCAAGGAATTCCCTTGTTTTCAACACATGACTTCAAGTCTAGGATATTTTGGTTGGTTTTTTACCCTTGATTTTGATTCCAACCTTCTTCTTATGTTCATATGACCTTGCCTTGGTTTGAATTTTGTCGAAGAAGTATTATACGCACAAAATCATCCGTAACTTTTGACCCGTTACTCCGATGGAGACCCACGATATATCAAATCAAAGGTAACTTTTGACTTATCCTATTTGCCCCACATTTCGACCCTAAAAAACGTCATTTAAGGCACGTTTGGAGCCAAAACAGTTTTTTCATGGGTATTTCTCGTATCCGTGCGTATTTTTGAGAGACCATTAGGGCTTTGACCCATTTGCTGAATCCTTGACTCGAGACCTTGAATTCAAACGACTAGCTCGAGTGGAGGCCTACAGCCTTGGTGACCATCAAGGCTTGGATCAATGCATATTTCAATGTTTCACTGACAGTTTTCGTGCCTCAAAGGCATTATCAGGGAGCCAACCTGTCTTAAGATGAGCTTTGATGGGGATCTATCCAGCAACTTCCAACACCGATAGGTGCCAACAACTTGCGCTCCATAATGGGGGTCTCCAAGACCTGATTTTAAACACTTCTAGTGTAATTCTCGATTTCAGACGAGGCGAACTTAGACAAGGCATCGACCGTTATACAAGGAAGCATTCCTCGAATCATACCAACTGTGGGTCGTGTTTGTTTTTCTTGTTCTTGTGTAAATATTGAAGCTTTTCTATTGAATGATCTGTGTTAGTTTGACTATTGTGATTTTAGGTTTTTATCTTTTAGTATTTGTATGGGTTATTTTTGTATTTCTTGTTTAAAGATTTAACTTTTTTCGTGGATGATTGGTCTTAGTTTGAGTACTTTGAGTTTAGAGTTCCGATATTTATTTAGTGGGTTGTTTTTGTTTTTCATTGTTGAAAGATTCGAGCTTTGTTCTTGGATGATCTATGTTTTTTTTGTTGTTAATGGTGTTAGTGATATACTTTGTGGGCTTGGTTGGTTCTTGTTAAGAACTGAACAGTATTGTAATGTAGTTGCATTGCTCTAGTAGATGACTATATAAGAAAGCAGGAATCTGCTTGGTTTGTAAATTTACGTAAAGTTTAATAGGAATATCGTGTTTGGGTAATAGTTTGTGACTCTACGTATGAATTGTTCAAAGATCCCTCCCTAATCATTTTTGGATACTGATCTAGTTAGTGGTTCACATATATACCCCTGCCTTTTTATCATGTTAAATTGACCAAGGTAGGGACCTTATTTTTTACTTGCGGTCTACACAGTTTCCACTACTCCTTTTATATCAAGTCCCAAGTTAGTTGAAACCATTATTTATATCAAGTCCCAAGTTAGTTGAAACCATTATTAGTAAGTAGCTTTTTTTTATTAAGAGTAGTGATCATACTAATTAGTGCAAATTTGTATGTTTATAGGAGTATATTTTTTAGTACTTTAACTTTTGGTAATTGTTTCTTGATTTTCAGCATCACTGCCGTAGATGTGGGGGAATTTTTTGCAGTAGTTGTACTCAGCTTAGAATGGTCTTACGCGGACAAGGTGATTCGCCGGTGCGTATCTGTGAACCCTGTAAGAAGCTAGAAGAGGCAGCTCGTTTTGAAATGCGACATGGACACAAGAATAGAGCAGGAAGAGGTATGATACCAATATTCACCTTTTCAAAACAAAGAAAGGAGTAAAAATCACACTTTAACATATGTTGTGGTTTATTCAATTTACCATAGCAGAAAATGAACCAGCCACTCCTGGATACTATTTGTTCACAATTATATATATATTTGTGCGATCAGGAAGCTGAGATATACTTGGTTGTTTTCGCTATGTACATCGATCTGTCTCTCTCAGAGTGTCTCCCTTAATACATTTCCTCTTTTCTTGTTCTTTAATATTTTCTGGTTGGTCAATCTAGTTTCTCTCAGCAAATTTCTGCTGGCTGACGCTTTTATGTTTAGGTACACAACAAATTAATCATGTAGCATCTGCATAGAAAACTTCAAGTATCACATTGTTACTCCACCCAGGGAAGTAGCCAGGAGCATAGCTCTGCAGGGGGGCATTATGATTCTTTTAAAGAAATCCACAATATTTAAGAAAATTATCGATAACTAAATCAAAGCAGAATATAATTTACACAAACTAAGAAATAGGAAATAACTTAAAAATAATCTAAAGTAGCAGTCGACATTTTTTTAGAGATCATGCAGTGGTCAATGGGAAATCAGTTCATTTACTGTGAGACGGTGTGCGTGTATGTATTTTATATTCTTAAAATTTTAAGATCATAGTAGATCCATGATTGTGGACCCTAGTCTATTAGTCCACTAAAGAATTAAAAGTAACAGAATAAGTGGCCCTAAACGATATATTTAATAGATGTAATTAATAGTGTTAAACGAATAAAGTATATATAAATTGAATATTATAATGATTATTGCATGAATCTGTGCCACCTCTCTTCTTCCTTTTTCTGCCATTCCCAGATATTTATGATGTATAGAAAAGGTAGACTATCCTCCCATCATTTTCAACAGGGGTTGCCAAGAGGTTGCCAAGTCCTATGTGGCATGGTACCCTTGGTTGTTCACCAATTAAAGTATCAATGTTGCCTACAAGTTGTCAACCAAAATTGCCAAAAATGGCAACTTCCCCATTTAATTAAAACACATACAACTCCCCAAAAATGTATTTAAACTTATCCTTTTTTTTAAATTTCCCATATTTTAAATGTATTTATAAAATAATAAAAAATTTATATATGGGATCACAACTTTTCTAGCACTCTCTTAAAATCATAACATGTTTGCACTTGTGTTATCAGGGTTTGCGTCTTAATTTTCACACGATAACCCCTTTAAATCATATTCGCACGAGTAGTTTACGACTTCATGATGGAGATATCATCCAATATTACTTGCATACTGAAGTTATTGGTATCTTTTCATTATGCTTCTCCAGTAGGAGGGGAGCAAATCGAATATTTTCTGCAAGATTGTTCACAAGGAATGAAATGATTTTTTCATGCACATCGTCCAAAACACATCTTAACTTCTGTGACAGCTGAAGTCGCTATCTGGTTGACATATTTATCGTGATATTTAAAGAATGATTTCTGCATATGTTTGTCGATTATTTTTTGAAACGAAAAACGTAAAGTCCTATTTTATTACTGCTTGGTTATTAATGAAAATCTTGCAAAGTATCTTTTAATGCGTGTTTGTCTGTTGGGCACACTCTTCACTATTTTTAGTTCAGGACGTCTCAGTCATGAAGGTGGCAGGGGCTTTTAACATAGTGGAACTGATGACTTGTCCTCAGGAATTTGTTATCATTTTCTAATGGATTTTGATGATATAATCTTGATGGTTGCAAGACATAGGCAGTTCTTTTGTGATGACAGTGCAATTTTGAGCTTAATGTTGGTCTCTTTATTGCTGCAATAAATTGGCAGCCCATTTTAGTTAATTTTAATTTTGTAATCAGCCCAAATCAAAGACAAAATATGTGCTTACCAATAGAATTTTAAAAAAAAAAAGTAACCCCAAATTAGAAAATTAGGTCTTCCAGGGTTCCACCCCGTCAAATTGTAATTGGCTCTTTAGGTCTTCTCCTTCATCAAATATTGCAATTTCAATTACTGTTGAGTATTTTTTTTATAATAATTTTGAGTTGATTAAATTTGATTTTAATTTTTAGTTTTAGCTTAGTTAGTCCTTCTAGTTTCTCTATCTCTACCTCCCGAAAGCACCTCTCTATCTCTCTCATGTTCTTATACTCACACATAATCAAACCAAATTTTTAAAATGATTTTGATCTTCAAAAACCATCATATTTATAACCAAACTGATCTACACATAAAGGGCTATCTATATACATATTCATATTTCGATTTTGAAAAAAAATAAAAATCTGGGGTTAGTTGATAGTGGCGGCATGGCGGCGCATGGTTGCGCGTGAAAAAAAAATCGGCCCTACGGGACTTCAACAACGCTACGGGCGGCAAGTCTAGCTCCGGTACCTTCAAATTCCTGCGTCCGCCCCTGTTATTGCAGGTGGTCCTAAACTTTCATCCAAGGATGAGGATGAAGTCTTAAGCACTGTTTTGGGTAGTGATGAAAAAGACTCGTTATCTTTAGGCAAAGAGTTTAAAATTCTTGCAGGCAGTCAAAGGTCTTCAAGCAGTGCATCCTGTTCAAGTGTTCAAGAAGCTACAAGCCAAGACGAAGGAGCTATACTGAGAAGCTTCTCTGTCGGTGTGACTGATATGGCCTCAACTACTCCTGATGAATTGCGGCAACAAGCTCTGGATGAAAAAAAGAGGTATAAAATTCTGAAAGCAGAAGGCAAATCTGAAGAAGCTTTGAGAGCCTTTAAAAAGGGAAAAGAACTTGAGAGGCAGGCTGGGGCGTCGCGTTGGACCTGCAGTTAAGAAAAAGTCGGAGAAAGGCTTTGTCTTCCATAAGCCCAAACGAGATCTCGAAAGCCAAGGAAGAACCTGCAGAATCGGTCATGATAAATAAGCTCCCTCAACTGAGTAAAGATGATGACCTTTCTTCTGAACTCAAAAAGTTGGGCTGGTCTGATCTGGACCAGAAAGAAAGCCAGTAAAAGTGAGTTTGGAGGGTGAACTTTCTAGTCTTCTTGGAGAGGTTTCGATGAAAACTAATACCAAAAAGGTAGCAAATGGTCCTGATAAGTCTGAAGTTATTGGCTATTAAAAGAAAATGCCCTAGCACTAAAACGTGAAGGAAAGCTTGCCGAGGCCAAGGAAGAACTGAAAAGAGCTAAAATTCTTGAAAAACAAATCGAAGAACAGGAATTTCTGATTGATGCTGATGATTCAGATGACGAGCTTTCTGCTTTGATTCGTAGCATGGACAGCGATAAACAAGACCTCTCCTCTAGGAATGTTCCAGATGTTAATTTCAATTTTGAGAACGTTGTAGGTATTGCAGATAATCTTGGTGTTGATAATTTTGATGTGACTGATGAGGATATGGATGACCCTGATATAACTGCGGCTTTGGAGTCTGTTGGTTGGACTGAAGATATGGATGAAACCAACCTCGACAGCATTGATTCACTTGGGAATAACTTGAAGACCCACGGTCATATGAAAGTTCCAAATGAACCAACCTTCGCATCTGCAGAAATAAAGAAACCAACTCATGCTGCACCAAAGAGTAAATTAATGATTCAGAGAGAGCTCCTGGCTCTAAAAAAGAGGGCCCTTGCCTTGAGAAGGGAGGGCAAGGCAGACGAGGCAGATGAAGAATTAAAGAAAGGGAAATTTCTTGAGCAGCAACTCGGAGAGATGGATCAATCTTCGCAAGCGAAGATCACACAAGTGAATTCTGGTAATAAGAATTCTAATTCTGAAATTTTAGATGTTGGGGATGAAGCGGAGGATGTGACAGAGCAAGACATGAATGATCCATCATTTACTTCGCTTTTAAATAATTTAGGATGGAAGGATGAAGAGAGTGAACATGTTGAAATCCAACAAAAAGGAAATACACATGAAATAACTAGCGATTCATCTGCTGCTCATGTCCATTCTGGTAAACAACCTGAGACATCTAAAAAAAGTGAAAGTGAAGTTCAAAGAGAACTTTTAGGGTTGAAAACAAAGGCGCTTGCACTGAGACGTCAAGGAGAAGGTGATGAGGCTGAGAAAGTGCTGGAGATGGCAAAAGTTTTAGAGGCTCAATTGTCGCAAATTGAAGCACCAAAGCAAGAAGTTCTAGCTGAAGTGAACAAACTCCATAATGATGAAACATATAGTTCTCTGTATATTGCAGCTGACAATGGAGCTGTTGGGACTCCTGTAAAAGATATTATGTCAGATCAGTTACGGCAAAAGAATCCTACTGAAGGCTTGGAAAGGAAAGACCAAATGGTCTACAAAGCTTTGGCTGAGTGGACACCCCCTTTCCCTGGTTCAGCCAAGGTCATGGGTTCGAACCTACCTCAGAGCGAAAGGTTCGGATTTACGTGGGAGTACTGGGTGGTAGGGCTCAACGATATATCTCCCCCGGTCGTTTCAAGTTGCAACAGGAGTCCCTAAGCCACAAATGTCAGGCACTTAAGCTACGGAGGGAAGGAAGGACAGAAGAAGCAGAAGAAAGTCCCTGAAAAACCTGAAGTATTGAAATCCGCTGCTGGTAAAATTGGCAACTCTGTGGGAGAAAGAACGCAATTAGAAGAAAGGATCAAGGCAGAGAAGGTCAAGGCATTAACCTTGAAGCGTTCAGGAAAGCAGCCCGAGGCCCTGGAAGCTCTACGTAGAGCCAGAATGCTTGAAAAGAAGCTGGCATCTTTAGCTTCATAGACAGCGTGTGGTGCACATAGCTGCTTTTGCCCTCCATCCTTTTAAAGTGCAATTTGGTTGCTACTAGAGGGTGTAAAATACTGGGAAATGTATAAGTTTTATTCAGTACAGAGCAGGTGATTCTTTCTTGTGCACATTGATTGTTGTCAACCTTCGAAAAATCATACTAGTTTTATACTGAACAGCAATGTTTTGAGCCACCTTATGCGTGTATTTCTGAATTTTGGATTCTTGGTTCGAGGACTTGTCAACCTTCTTGTGCATCTGCTAGATTTGTGATTTGATGAAAGTTTCATTTCTAAAGAAAACACAATAAAAATATAGGCTATTTAGTCAGTGGTGTGGCCTATTCGTCTGTCAGATTTATAATGTTGCTTTGCTAGTATTATTTGCGCAAATACAATAGTTTTTTTTTCTTTTTCTGATCACTGTATTTTGGAATATATTACTTTTTATTTTAAATTAATTATGTTATAAATTAATAAATTTAATAATTTTAATTACAAGAAAAAGTCTAGTTCCATTTATTATTGCCTTCACTGCAAGAAATCGAGCCATAACATTGAAAGGAGTTTCAAGATCCATGGTTTTCCAGCTGGTTTCAAGCGTACGAGAAATTAAAAAAAAAAACGCTGCAGTTTCACAGTATCTCTGAAGGAGTAACACACATCATAATCCAAAGATAACACCCCTATCTCAGTGGAGTAGTTTAATATTCTCATTGAACTACTAAACAGTCAAAGGCTTCACGGAAATGCATAAAAAGATGCACATGTCCATGTTTTTTTAGCAGGTAGCAAACTTATGGAACGAAAACATGATTTTGCAAGGTGTTTTGTGAGTTTCACTTGAAGTTAATATCAGTTCACAAAATGTACAAAGATTTATAGTGTCAACTGATATTTTTCTCATGATCAATGTTTCGTACAGGACCAAGTAAGGACAGAAGCCTCCAGGAGTCCGGGACTTGTCCTTTGTAAACAAACTCAACACTCTGTTTAAGTCGGGGCAAACAGGAAAGCCACCAAAAGTCCTACTTCTCACGAACACCATGATCATCAATTCCTGCAAGTTACTCAAGGTTTGTAAACTGTTCTTGCTGGTGCATATGTTGTTGACACAAGTAAGAAGGCGTGCTTCCTGTTACTAATGATTGTTTTGAATGCTCCCTATATATTTTACCAATTGCTTTCATTAATATCTAAAACTAGGCTGGATTACCGACGAACTAACCAAGGCTCTAGTACCGACCAACTGACTAGCAACTTTTTAATGTTTCAGATTTAATTATATAGTGTAGATATAGTATAGAGAGGTAGATAATTAGATTTGCACGTTCTTCAATCTCCTGATCCATTCAGTTTTGTTACACTTATTGATAATGGATCATCTCAACTTCTCAAGGATGTAAAAACAAAAGATTATGCATATCAGATATGATCAAAATGCAGTTGGTATTAATTTTATAAATTTATCAAATTTCTAACTATGATGTCTTTATTATGTATTAATTGATATATTAATTAATTTCAGTAAATTTTAATTATCGTAACTTATATATCGAGGTTCTTCTGAAGTCATCAGTTCAACAACAAATCTACATCATTCCAGAAAAGTTAATTTTAGGTAAAATAGCCAACAATTTGAAACTCAAATATGATATTGATACGGGATCTGGAGGCATTAAGGACTTAAGAAGATGATCACTGGCTGCAAAGGGCAAAATTTGTTTCGAAGGGAAGATTTTAAATATTTATTTTATGTTCCATGCCTTGTTAATTCTTCTTTACAATATAAGAAATTTTATTATGTGACATACCTTGTTAATACTGCCAAATTGGTATATACATGTTACCAATTATATTGATCCCCTGACCTTTGTTGGGATACTTTCTAAAATTTTCAACATAATTCAAATCACAATATTGGAAGTTGCTGGAATTTGATGATTAGGATTTTATTTTTTTCTAAATGCTGTAGCTAAGCTTGAAATTTTCGGGTGAACTCTATAGCAAATGCTCTAGCTAGTTCATTAATGCAATATATCAGCAACATATTAAAGAGAATTTAAAGTTGCTGCATTCTAAATATATTTACAAGTCTACGAAAATCAAGATGGCCCTTGCATACTCTTCTCAGATTGTGTGTTGCAACTTTGGGAGAGATGTTCCAGTAAACCCTACAGAAAGTATGGGCTTCAAGCCTGTTATCAGATCATTCCCTCCAAGAACAAAGGTCTCTGTGTCCCAAGAGCCTACAGTTCGGAGATCAGGAAATTACAAACCTTGCATTTGGGACTACAGTTTTCTTCAGTCTTTAAAAAGTGCCTATGCGGTAATTAATTTTAGCTTATGTTATAATTTTACTTAATTTGATATATCGATTAATGCTATATAATGAATGAAGATTGCAAACACTCTAAGCACAGGGTGAAGGATTCATTGCACGAGCTTCAGCATTAAAACAAGAAGTGGACATGATTTTTAAAAATGTAGCTGATCCATTAGATCAACTGGAGCTGATTGATCACTTGCAAAGACTTGGAGTAGAATTTCATTTTGAAGGAGAAATAAAACAAACTTTGGAAGAGCTACATATTACTGATCCCGCAAAGATTGACTTGTGGGAGAAGAATTTACATGCTACTGCTCTCAAATTTAGACTTCTCAGAGAACATGGATATCATACATCCTCAGGTAGTTATATATTGTAATTGTAAAAGGTACTATGTATGCCTACAGGTTTTTTGTAGCATGTTCAAATAAACGTTTTCTTTTAAATTTGTAATAACGTAGTAACTCGGTGTATAATTGTGCAGAGGTTTTCGAGTCTTTTATGGAAAATGGAAAATTTAAGGAATCTCTTGGTGAAGATGTGAAAGGAATTTTGAGTTTATACGAGGCCTCATACTACTCCATTGAAGGAGAGTCACTGATGGACGAGGCTTATTGCTTCACAAGCAAAATCCTTACGGAGTACGGCAAGTCTGTTGATAATTCAGATCTTGGCATGCAAGTTACACATGCTTTGGAACTTCCACTTCAGTGGAGAATTCAAAGATTTGAAGCAAGGTGGTACATGGATATCTATGAAAGAAGTAGTGCAATGATGCCAGCAGTACTTAAATTTGCCCAGTTTGACTATAACATTGTGCAAGGATTAAACCAGGATGAACTTAAAGATGTGTCAAGGTATATGATGGACTTTCGAAATGGTGAAAAGTGCTTCTTCCTTTGTGCGACTATGCGTGTGTCAAGGTTTTTGTTCACTCTTTGATTATATGTATAGGTGGTGGAATAAAACAGGTCTGGGACATAAGCTTCACTTTATAAGAGATAGGTTGGCGACATCTTTCTTATGGGCTGTGGGAATTTCTAGCAAACCTCAACACCGATATTTCAGAATACAAATAGCTAAAGTTATACAGCTTATTACCGCATTAGATGATGTTTACGATGTTTATGCAACATTAGATGAACTGGAAGCCTTCACAAGTGTCATCGAGAGGTTTGTGGTTTACATTTATTTAAATTTGTTATCATGTGTATCTAGTAGAAGAAAACACTTAAACGCACACTTACTTATTTCAGATGGGACATAAATTCAATGACAGAGCTTCCACACTACATGAAAATTTGCTTCATGACCCTTTACAATCTTGTCCATGAGATCGCCTACGATGTACTCATGGAGCAGAACACTGACGTGTTACCACAACTAAGAAAATCGGTATAGAATTTCACCCTTGTTAAATTAGTTTAAGGCATTTCACTTGTGCTTTCTCTGATTTTTTTTATTCATCTTATGTTCTAGTGGACTGATTTGTTGAAAACTTACTTAGTGGAGGCCCGGTGGTTCCACAGTGGATACAAGCCTACATTCGATGAATTCATGAGTAATGGACTGGTGAGTATAACGGGGCCTATTATAGCAATTCATACTTATATTTTCACGTCAAATCCAATCAGGAAAGAGGATATAGGATTTATTGAAGGTCTTCCCGATGTCCTACGCCTGGCATCAGAAATTTTTCGACTATCTGACGACTTTGGAACTTCATCGGTACCAAAATTAAATAACATTGAGTACTCTTTATATGTTTTCATGCTATATGGTTGTGGGTAATAATTATAAAATTAAAATGATTGATGCATGGCAGAATGAGTTAAAGAGAGGAGATGTTCCGAAATCCATACAGTGCTACATGATGGATACAGGTGTTTCAGAAGAAGTTGCACGTGAACACATGATAAATTTGATGAAGAAAAAATGGGCAGCAGTTATGAAGCGTCGGTTTGCAGATAATATTCCTCTAGATTGGTCGTTTGTCGAGATTCTATTAAATTCGGTTCGAACAGCACATTGCATGTACAATGCTGGAGATGATGGCCATGGTGTTGAAGCTGGTTTAACCAAAGACAGAGTTTCTTCACTGTTTGATGAGCCTATCCCTCTTATGCAGGAAACTCTTATTGGAAAAGGCTAGATCGAGGAGAATTCAACCTCTCCTTGATTAAGAACTGTGCTCAAATTGGTATGATCCAATGCCCCTATTATAGATTGGCCTGTTTATGTGAAATCCTAAATAAGTTTGTTTGAATTTGGATGTGATCAATCATGTAGAACCATTAGAGATAAGAGTGTCAACTGTCACCTACTATGAACTTGTTTGCCTTCAAAATTTATAACATTATCTACAAAATTTCTTTCAGTTAATTTACACTACGTTAATAAATATGTATATTAAACTTTACACTTAGCCACAAAAATTTATTAATAAAACTGTTGATATTTGTGCAAGAAATTACAGCAAGGACCCCAAAAAATATGGCACTACATAATTATTTTCATTTGAAGATTTTTTGCATTCACTACATGAGTAGAAATTGCAAAATTTCACCTTTCACAATCAAAGTTTGTTAATTTTATTTGGGATTCCACTTTCGATATGTCTATAATTGATATCCGGCAAGTAGATTCTGGAGTACTGTTTCTCCAATCTCAGTTTATACGATTGTGGTTTCTGAACAATGGACTAGCAATAATTTTTATGTATCAAGGTCAATTGCGATGCTACTGAATTCAGAGATGTTGGTACAGTTTGGATCGCTTTGGATGTCTTTGATTTCATTTTTAGTTTTAAGAATTTTTAAATTCTATTTTGTTAAACGGGACAAATCAGCTAATTGTTTTAACTTGTTTATTTGTTTTCATCCTAGTTGTATTGGAAGTTTATCCCGACTATGTTTTGTTCTAATTAATGAAAACTGCTATATTTTTGTCAAAAAAAAACACTTTCTATGATGTACTACTTTCTATTTGTTTATTTGAAGATGATTTAACCCAAAACAGAATTTCTTCACTGTTTAATGATCGAGGAGAATTCAGCCTCTTCTTGATTAAGAACTGTACTCAAATTTATTGCACTATTTACAAAATTGCTTTTAGTTGATTTACACTACTTATTGCATTAAAAACAAACTATTATTTACAAGAATAATATTGCAAAAAATATGTATACTCTATTAAACTTGACACTTAGCCACAAAAGTTTATTAAGAAAACTGTTGATATTTGTGCAAGAAAAAAATACAGTGACAGTAAGGACCCCAAAAAATAATGGCACTACGTACATAACTACTTTCGTAAACAAAAAAGGAGTGGAATTGAGCCTGTAAACAAAAAGAGTGGAATTTGGTATAAAGTGGAATTTGGTATAAATAACACACGGAACACAAATAAAAGTTTGAAAAAACAAGTTGATATCACACGGAATAAAATTTGTTAGAATGAAACTTGAATGAAAACATTAGTGTGCAAAATAGTAGAAAACCCTAGCTAAAATAGTAAACCTAAGGCATAATAAAAGTTAGTGGAATAAATAGTACTCCCTCCGTCCCACCCATTAGTTAACATATGGGTTCGGGCACGGAGCACTACAAGGATTTTTGCTTTAGACGACACTCAAAACGTGTTGTCTGAATGTACCAAAAACTGTTGACTATTGAGAAGTCGTCTGATACACACCTCAGACAATACACAGCAAGCTGTTGTGTGAAAGTTGAAAGACAAGTAAAAGCCACCTGAAAAGAGTTGTCTGATACCCAGAAACAACAACACTTTCTTTGGAAACCTGTTGTCAAAGCTCCAATAATGCAACACGTTTTAACGAATATATTGTTGTTTTAAGCAGTAAAGACAATGGTTTTTAAAAGAAAGCCTATTGTTGAAGTGCAAAAGATACAATCCTTTACTTGATCAGGGCTGTTGTTGTATGTCATTACAGACAATGGTTTCTTAGCAAAAACGAGTTGTTTTATGGTTAGATGTACAACATGTTATCTCATATGGCATGTTGTTGTAGAGTAGGAAGGATAACACTTTCTTAGCATATAACATGTTGTTATTTGTTAAAAGAGACAACAGTTTTGTAGAGTATAACATGTTGTTATTTGTTAAAAGAGACAACAGTTTTGTGGGTTTTAACCTACCGTGTGTATTCTTCTCCCACATTACTTTGTTAAATGGTACAAGTTGTTTGATTGCATTTTTTACAACTGTTAACATTAAGTAGTTTTTATTTTCCTGTTGTGTGAGTCATTCTCACAAGGGTCTCACAAGGGATTTTAATAAAAGCATTGCTTGATATATAATACAACAAGTGTTAATCATTGGTGAGCATTGGCTAAAATTATCTTAAACAATGGTTCTAGACATGTAAAGAAAACCAAACTACACTATAAAATGAAAATGCCAAGAAACAAACAATAGAAACCAATTCAATCCATCCCTCCATTACGACCAATATTCACACCATCAACCAAAACCACACAAGCAATTTTTCACCTTATAACACCAACACCACCAACAAACGTACACAACCAACCAACCAAGTACATAATTAAAGTCTATCCATATCCAAAACAACTAATACATAAGTCATAGTTTAATTTACGCTACTACCAAGTTCAATAAAAGACGACAGAGTTCAACGAGCCAGGTGCTTCAACCTATACTTCGCCAAGTCAGTCCTTATATCATTAAGCTCAGCCATGCCATAGTTCAAGTTGCTTCTGCGTCGCCACTGCAAAATGGAACATGTATTGGAAGTCATATATCTTCACCACAAAACACAAGGATATCCGAAAGAAAAAAAATGCATTGTTACCTTCATAGCAAATTTCAATTCCTTATCAAGACATATCTCCTTCATATAACGCATCACAAACACGCCACAGTCCTTGGACCCAGGTTGAAGAGGAATTCCCTGAAGAACATGTAGAATTAATTATATGTCTACACTGTCCTTGTGGAATTCAGAGATACAAAAAAAAAATACTTAAGAAAAGGATAATACCGCCAGGTTCTCCCATGTAATTTTGTTTTTGGTAAACTTCTTCGCATCGTCATTATAGAGATTGATGGCACTACGAAATATAATGTAAATCAAATTTATGACATTTAACTTAATAAGTGGTCTCAAATGAAATTAAGTTAATATAAAATACTCACTTGTCGACCACTTCCGTCCATTCTTCACATGTAATTCGGCGCTTCAAAGGATCCATCTGGTAAATGATTTGAGCATCTAGATGTACAGCGGTGAGCGTCCAATGGTTCCTAATAATTCATGAAATTAAACTATATTAAAGTGTGCATTTAAAAAACATTAACAATAGCACCACACATTAAATTAAATCAGATCACATGGTCACTCCTATAAAATTAATAGACTTGATAGCATATAAGTGTTAAAAAAAAGAACTGACCCGGAGTTATATGGTAAGAGAAAATACTGGCCAGGCTGAGCATTCTTGAACCTGAGAGATAGGGACCGCGTCCTCTCTGCTGGATTACCACAATCGAGGGCACCAATCTTATCAGGATCAACAAACGCTATCATATCAGTCATCTTGTGTTTTTTCAAATATTCCTGCAGAAAACTGTATAAAAAAAAGTCATTACACAAGCAGTCCGTTTTCATTGCAGAACTATTTACAAAGTCAAATAAATTTTTGAACGTCGATACTTACTTAATGTATAAGCAAATAACGCCCCCTGACATCTCACCCCCACAACACAAAACATGAATATCCGACAAAAAAAGGGGCTTCTTAGCAGTTGATCCGAAAGCTTCTTCGGATATCAAAAAAATAGATGCTCGGCCGTCCACCAAAGCATCCTTTGCCCAAAGCCACAAACGCTTCAAGGCAGAGGGAAAGTCAGGACCGAAGTCCAGCACATACTCTGGGACTAATTCCAGATCTTTCACCTTCTTCCACTTCTTTTGTCCATTTTTCTTGCTTCCCTGAAATATGACATTAAAAAACAATTGTGAATGAAAACTGCCTAATATAGTAGGTTTGTTAAAGTAAACTGCCTAATATGTTTATTTTAATTATGATTTAATAGATTACAACGAATTTAACCTTTGTACTTCCATTCTGTCTGGCAGTGGTTTTCTTCAATTCCGTTATGAGATCTTTTGGCCATGCAATATAAGTCCCGATAGCTTGCTCCACAGTTATGATCTCATCTTGGATTGGAAAAGGAATCTTTTCAGATCCTTGAATTACACGAGTGATAGAGACTCGGGCATTCTCTTTTGTCAAAGGTTTCCCATGAAGAATCTGACTCTTTGTATCAACAGTAGCATGTGCAACAATATTATTTGGGGAGTTAATTGCCAGTCCCCACTCTGTATCATTGTCATCTTCCACTTCCACACACAAATTTACAACCAGCTCCTGATCATCCTCCAAATGAACCCCCTCAACAGCCTCCTCCATTTTTTCTACCACGTCAACAATCTTCTCAGTCCTTTCTCCACCCTCCACAACCTTCTCATTATTTTCTTCCACATCAACCTTCCCATTCTCTTGATCCCCTTCAGGAAGAATATAATCACCTTCGAGGAGATTGAGTCTCTTCTTTACAACTGGCAACTGCAACTCCTTGATACCCTTGGAACAACTTGCTTGCTGAGATCCAATATTTGGACTACCTTCAGAATCATTTTTCTTTTCACATAAAGCATTTTTCAGCTTCTCAATCTCAGCAGACCAAAAGGAATCTCGCTCTCGAACTATCCTCTCTGATTCCTCTTTCATATACTTCTTAATGCCCTCCAGAATCCTCTCATCCATTGACTTGCCGGTCTTCTTCTTCCGTGGAAGATTAAAGTATGTAGACTGCTTGACATAAGTACCTTGTCCACGTACCCTTCCTCGGTTCTCAGGGTTACCGAGAACCTTGGTCAAGACATCATCTGTGCCTTCCACAGAAACTTCTACATCCCTAACCCTCTTCTTCATTATCTCCTACAAAAAGTGACATGAAAAATGTAAGTACATGAAAAATATAAGTACGTTAACTAAAAAAATAGATATCACAGTGAAAGAACTCAAAATATAAAATAAATGAAAAACTTACAATCTCTTTCGCAATTTTTGCAACTTTTGCAGACTTATAATTCCCATTTTCATCCTGCCGCGCACGGAGCCACGTATCCGTTCGATCTATGTCAAATTCCTCAGGATCACCAAGAGCGAGAAACTGTAAAACAAAGTATTATTGTATTGTTTAACATACAAGTCATCGTAAAATTAAACACAATTATCATGCATGTTTGAAAGGGATATATGTATGATTACTAACCATTTCATGTTCTAGGTTAGCATAACCTTTTCTTGACATGTTATGAGGATATTCGCTCAACTTCCTCCTCTTTGCGAGTTTTTCGTGGATCACCTTAAGGAACAATGATCAAAATGTTAGTAACAAAGCTGTTCAACTATATATTTTTGTAATCTCGGAAATTCAAAAACAAATATGGTAAGAAAACTTACACCAAATTTTTTTGACAGACGGTCAACAACAAACATGTCCCAATGATCCTTCTCAATAAAGGTGTAGTCAGCAGGAGGAACCTGTAGCACATCAGGCTGATCATAGTGTGGCAGGACGTATTTGGTTGACAAGCGGCTCTTGAACTCTCGCCATTTTTTGCCCGCAGATTTCAAAACCATCTTCTTGGCGGTTGGTGGTACATCAAATGCCATCTACGTAGATAAGTATTTTAATTAGCATACATGTATTAACTAAATAGGTGGTCATGAAAGAAAAGTTATTCCATAAGATGTAATTCGTTTTACCTCCACACATTTCCAAATCTTGTTTTTCCTTTCAATCGGAACAATTAGCCAGGAATCATAGCAGATTGGGACTTTACTTCTCGCAAGAACACCAATATAAGATTCCATTTCCGTGCCTGCTTTACCGTAAGGCTGACCCTTTTCATTGAAACTCACCAACGGCTTATCTCCCAACATCTTACGCCTAATTATCTTGTGCATCGTTACAGGTCCACGCTTTAAAAGCTTCAGTCCAGTTGTTTCCTTTTTCGTAGCCAGCGGTTGCTCCATTCGTTTCCTCTTCTTAGATAAAGTGGTTTTTAGGTTCTTAGAAATAGACTTCTTCACAGATACAGGGGATGATGAAATAGACCGTGTCACCGGTCGATTAGGGGATGATGAAATAGCCTGTGTCACCGGTCGATTAGGGGATGATGAAATAGCCCGTGTCACCGGCCGATTAGGGGAAAACTGCACCACCTTATTCTTCAGGTCAGGGCATGACTCCGCCGGCTTTTTCTTTATTTCCTTCACTGCAGGGCTAGACTGAACCGTTGAGTTCTTTTTTAGTGCCTTCATAATGGTTGTCGTACTTGCTTTTCTCTTCGGCTTCATGATCAATCTACAACACCACATGTTGAGTGAATTATTTAGGTAAATGTAAACACACACACACATAACTTGACATAAATCTTCAACACCATATCTCTATGCCTAATTACCAAGGCAGAAAACACATTACTAAAAACAATACATTCAGTAAATCAAGGTTCAATAAATTCTACACATCACATACATATTCAGTAAGGAATAAATCCATAGAGTTACACTAAAATCTATCAACACCACCAACACCAACACCAAAATTCACTGTGTAGAAAACACATTACTAAAAACAATACATTCAGTAAATCCATAGAGATACAGTGTGTAGTAAACACATTACTAAAAACAATACATTCAGTAAATCCATAGAGATACACTAAAATCTACCAAAATTCAAATAAATCTATAGAGATACATTAAAATCCATAGAGACAGAGAGGGGGGGGAGAGAGAGAGAGAGAGAGAGAGAGAGAGAGAGAGAGAGGTAGAGAACATAAAGATAGAGAGTAGCAGAAATGTTCGATTTAAGAGCATGCATAACCATATATCATAGATCCATATGCATAACCATATATCATAGCATCCATAAGCATTTAACAGGGAGAGAGAGAGAGAGAGAGAGAGAGAGAGAGAGAGAGGGAGAGAGAGAGAGAGAGAGCGACGATCTAGGGAGGGAGAGGGGGATGAGTTGTGGAATACCTGAGAGAGAGGGACGAAAAGTGAGCTCTCGATTTTGGGGTAGGGATTTAGGGGGGAGTGATTCTGGGAGATGGATTTAATTAGGTCAATTTGGGGGGAAACTGAGATTTCGCAAAGGGGGAAAATGAGCTCTCGATTTCGGGGGGAGTGATTTAGGGGGGAGTGATTTGGGGGGAGGGATTTAGGTCAATTTGGGGGGAAATTTTGGGGAAAAGATGGAGAATGAAAATTTGATAAAGGACGTAAGAGGGGGAATGAAAATTTGATATCTCGACGTATAGTATTAAGATATAATATTTATTATTTTTAATTAGTAAATTTTAGAAATAAATATTTATGTGTAATATTTTATGTGGGCTGATATAAAATATTAGTATAAAATATTAAAATATTCTAAAATATTAATATAAAATATGAAAATATTAATGTAAAATAACCGTAACCATATTCTCGAACCGGGATTTCGAAGCCCGGGCCGTACGGTCTCAAAGATCCATAGTCCGGTATATTAATATAAAATATTAAAAAAATAACAGGTACGGTTGACCAGGTGAATGTATGGTAAAACGCAGGTTTGACCGTTAACCCCTAAACAGGACTACACCCCTCTTAACTGTATCCATATTCTCGAATCGGGATTTCGAAGCCCGGGCCGTACGGTCTCAAAGATCCATAGTCCGGTATGTTAATATAAAATATTAAAAAAATAACAGGTACGGTTGACCAGGTGAATGTATGGTCAAACGCAGGTTTGACCGTTAACCCCTAAACAGGACTACGCCCCTCTTAACTGTATCCATATTCTCGAACTGGGATTTCGAAGCCCGGGCCGTACGGTCTCAAAGATCCATAGTCCGGTATGCTAATATAAAATATTAAAAAAATAACAGGTACGGTTGACCAGGTGAACCCTAAACCCTAAACCCTAAACCCTAAACCCTAAACCCTAAACCCTAAACCGTCGAATCTAATATTTTTAAAATAGACGATGAAGATTATATCATATTAGAAAGAAAATTATAATATAAAAAAGATATAATGAAAAATAAAATTATAATATGAAAAGTATATAATTAAAAAAAGATACAATTGAATTTTACTTAATTTTTATATTAATATTAAAAAAATGTTTATATTTACTATTTAGGTCTTATCCCCAAGATCTAAAAATTAGATTTTGGATGATTTGATAGTTAGCTGGACAAAATGACACATTAATATCATCGATATCTTTGTCTGAACATCTTAACTTCGATACCCACTTTCAATTCACCTCCACCTCTGTCCTCCTTCGTCCTCCTCCGTCAATTCACCTCCACCTTCGTCCTCCTCCGTCAATTCACCTCCACCTCCGTCCTCCTTCGTCCACCTCCGTCCACCTGTGCTCTGTGCTCCACCTCTGTACCATCTTCACTCCACTACCCTGCGACACCTGCGTCCTTGCATCTCATCTTCGTAGTTTTGAAGCAGCTCCATCTTCGTAGTTTCAACGAGCTCCATCGACATCTCCATTAAGGTATTTTTGATGAAATTTGTTTCTAAAAATTGAAATTAGGGTTCATACTTGTATTTGGGGATCTGAGAAGATTTTATCACATTATGAAAATACTAACTTATAATGTGTCTCGGTCACTTTTGCCATGAGAATGAGCTCCCATGTACACCACATAATCATTTTAGATTTGATAATCATTAAAAAATTGGAGAAATCTCATAATCATTTTAGATTTGATACCTTTTTTCTGGCAAAGGTGGGGGTATGCAGTAGTGATAAGAGAATAAGTGATAGAAAGATGCAAAGGGGAGTGGCAGTAGTGATAAGTGGCAGTAGTCCTTTAATATTATACTTCCTTTATAACAAGTAAATTGTGTTAGTGTTAGTTTGAAATTGTGTTTGTTAGTGTTACTATGTGCTGATTACATTTGTTTTTTTTATTTTAAAAGATGGACAAGTCTTGGATGAATGCTGATAGAAGAACAAAAGAGTTCGAAAGAGGAGTGGACGAATTTTTAATGTTTGCATTGGAGAACGGACAGGATGGAAATAAAATCAGTTGCCCCTGTGTAAATTGTGCACATAGTAAATCATGGAAAGCTCGAATTGTGAGGGGCCATCTTTTCCAGAATGGCATCGATCGGAGCTACACGTGTTGGATTTGGCATGGGGAGGTAAGTACGGGAGAAAGTCAGCATGCCACTGAAGATACTTCTAGTTCTTCACAATCTGTAGATCAAAACCCGATGAAAACAGAGAATGCCGGTGATACCGATGACAATGCAGATGACGTTTCCCTAGATTCCTCGGATGTATTTAACCATATAAAATCTGAACATGAACCCCTCTATCCGGGATGCGAAGGATTTACAAAGATGAAGGCTTTAGTAAAATTATATAACTTGAAAGCAAAATATCAAATCTCTGATTCTGGCTTCTCAGAAATTCTTCTTTTGGTTGGGTCTATGCTTCCAAAAGGCAACAACTTCCCTTCTTCTTTCAGTGAAGCTAAAAAAAGCTTGTGTGCTTTGGGAATGGAGTATGAAAAAATACACGTTTGCCCAAATGATTGTTTAATATACCGTGGAGATAGAGATGAAGATGCGACCAGGTGCCGCATTTGTGAGGCTTCTAGATGGAAGTTGAATAAAAATGGGGATGAATTGGAAGGGGTTCCTGCCAAGGTTCTCTGGTATTTTCCGTTAATACCACGTTTGAGGAATTTGTTCAGTTCACCTCAAACAGCCAAGGAGTTGATTTGGCATGACAAGGAGAGATTGAAGGATGGTAAAATGAGACATCCTGCAGATGCACAGACATGGAAGGAAGTTGACGCCAAGTGGCCTGAGTTTTCTTCGGATCCTAGAAACCTCCGGTTAGATTTATCGTCCGATGGATTTAATCCGTTCTATAGCACAAATGTTGATTACTCATGTTGGCCAGTTTTGTTGACAATTTACAATCTTCCACCATGGCTTTCTATGAAGAGGAAATATATTATGCTATGTTTGTTAATATCTGGACCAACTCAGCCCGGCAATGATATCGATGTGTTCATTCAACCACTCATGGAAGATTTAAAAAAGTTGTGGCATGGGAAACAAGTGTACGATGCATACAAGAAGGAGTATTTTCTGCTTAGAGGCATTTTGTTATGGACAATCAGCGATTATCCAGCCTATGGCAATTTGTCAGGCAACATTATCAAGGGTTATAACGGGTGTAACACCCCCAGATCCGGGTTCCGGGATCCGGTGGTTACGGTTTCCAATTCTGTCCACAACAATTGAACTTCCCTTAACATAAAATAAATTACGTCTCTATTACCCAACACAACAATATAAAACACACCCGTTATAGTCCCAGAGATGAAATCAGAGTAACAATCATATTTTTATTAATCACATTATGAGTTCTTACAATCCAAAAGAATTTCAATATAATTACATACTCTTTGCCATCCATTTACATAAGTCATACTAGACTATATTCTTGGTACTGAAAGAATAAATATATCCTACCAATAGCTTCTTCTTCAGCTCTGGTAGTCTCATCGTCCTCGCCCGCGTCGAGTGCGCCTTGTGCGAGTCATCTGGTCTAGCTGTTGTTGTGATATAATAATAAAGCAAGGGTGAGCAATAGCCCACCAACAATAATAGATAACTGAACGATAATGTATAACAGTTCAAAAGTATCTTTCAAACCATATGCCATGCATTTACGGAAATGATGCCAGTATAATATGAACGATGAAGTTACAAGGTAACTTAAAGTATTTGTTTGTAGAAATATCTGCTACATTAAAGTAAGCGAGATATTCTTATTGTTATTAAGAAGAGGAACTTGCAAGAAAAGGTTGCAATTCCAGTTATGACCCTTTTTCCAACTCTGCCAACAGCAATCATGTTGCAGGAAATAAATAAATTTGGATGATGAACCAATGATGGAGTATTCACCGCGCCCGCTGTTCCAATCTTGATGATCAGTCGAGATCGTACAGCTCAACTTAGATTTACTACCGGTAGAAGGAAGAACTGACGGCTTTACTTGTATACCGCCTTGCTAGCTCTCCCCGGCCAACGGTTGGGCCAAAGGGGATGGACCGGCGCTACTCGGCCTCTTACACGACTCCTAGTTCAAATAGAATTCATGATTCTGAATGTAACGTTCGTCCCCCTTTCCCCAAGTATAATACTTGTTGATAAGACTCCACAAAGTAGTCGTATCTAGTTGGAAAGGAAAATTTACCAATAACTCCCAAGTTATTACTTGGTAACGGATATCAACTTGTTCCAGTGATCTTACCCCTCGAAAGATGAGAAGGTAAGCAACGACTTAATAAGTCATTAGCACCCGAGTTGCGAGTGAAGGGAATACTTTATGACCGGGAAGTCGACAAGATAAATAACATTTTTCCAAGTAAGGTTCCCTTATTATTAAGGAGATAGACTCAAAGAAGAATGATGTCTGGGAACCTTTCTTGATATAAGATTAATAAAAATATGACTCCGAAATATTTTCTGTAATAATCGAAGAAGATAAACCTTATCGAGATTATTCTAAGTATGGAATAAATATTCAGAGAATATTTAATGAGTTAAAATATTTAAAGAATATTTGGGAATGTGAAGAATATCTTTAATCAGAGTATTTCTCAAAATAATCCCTGAAGAAATATCAGGGGAATATTTATTGAATAAATAAATATTTAAATGAATATTCAAAACAATATTCATTAATTAATAAGACCTGAAAAGAATATTTAAGGTAATATTCATAATTAATTAGGAATTTAAATGAATATTCAAAAGTAATATTCATTTAATGAATAATATCCTAAATGAATATCAAGTAATATTCATTTAGTAATCCAAGCCTTAAGGAATATTCGAGATAATATTCGATAATTAAATCAAGCTTCAGATGAATATTAAAATAATATTCATCAAGTATTTAATATCTTAAATGAATATTCAAAAGTAATATTTATTTAATAAAATAATAGTCTAAAAGAATATCCAAATAATATTCATTTAATAGACTCATCTTTAGAAGAATATTCGAAATAATAGTCGATAATCAATTCGACTCTGAATGAATATTGAGAAATATTATTCGTTGAATAGTTACGTTCAAATAATTATTTGAAGTAAGGATCATTAAATAAATAATCTCGAACGAATATTCAAATAATATTCGTCGCTTGAATAATAGAAAATATTTAATTAAATACTTTCTTCCGAGGTAATCTCGATATATCAAGGAATATTGACTCCCGATCTATATTCGATTAATAAGATGTATATGCCCTTCTACGAGGGTCTTACAATCCTCGGCTTATAACTGATATCTAACTATCTAGCTTATAAGCCAACAATAACATTCAGGGAACAAGTATATCAATTCAACTTGAAAGTAGGCATGCATGCAATGGCATATGTATATCAGCAATCATATATATATACTTATTCAATCACAACAACAGCCTAAAAGAAGGGAATTGAAACTTGCCTGGTAGTCGAGTACGGTAAGGGGTAGTGGTAGCGGGTCCCGGTTCAACTTGGTGATCTATAAATAGCCAAGGCATTCGGGATTAATCACTTAACATATTAAAAGTTAAGTTATACTTAATTCGAAACACGTTCTCGAGTTATCTCGTTATACCCCTTTTAGTGGATTACTTTTATCACTGATCCGACCCGACATTCGTTCGTTACTACGACATGTCATTGTACTTATACGTGGGACATACTTAAGTCATATGAGTTCTAAAGTCGATCGTTACGAACCAATACTATACTCTGAGTTTTATCGCCCGTTTTCTAAGTGTTTTACCGAAGTTATAAAAGAGTCGTCTTTTAGGGGTTCGTTCGCGTTTAACCTTGACTCGAACATTTTTAATAAATCGAAAAATGATCCTTTTGACATACGGTTTTCTTTCACGCCTTCCTTTTTACCTCTAGTATTTATTTACCAAGATTCGCCATGACGTTACATGATTTACGAGGGTTCAATTGAAGTTACGAACTTTTACTTACGGTTCCGAACCAATTTTAGTAATTTGACCATAACTCCTAAACCGTAAGTCGGAATGTTTCGATTCTCGCGCCAAAACGATCTATGGCTCGAGATCTACAAGTACCAGTCATAATATTATCAAGATCGGGAAATTATATCAACTGCCATGCTTGGTTTCTAAGTGTTAACAAAAATTTGGCATTACGACGGCTATAAATCGAACGTTCTAAAAATCATAGCAACACAACCAAGCCACACCGGGCATCAATACAACTCATACACATATTCCTCATCCCAAATCTTTCCAAGAACATCTACTTTAGCATTATAATCATCATGTTACCAAAATCACTAAATCACTTAACTAATCATGCTTATAACATACTAACATCATTACCAAGCTTAAATCCATCAAGAACATGCATAATTCTCAAAACAAGATCTAGGGTTTCAAGTGGATTACCTTCCTTGGGATATGTCCTAGCTTTAATAAGCCTTGTATGTGCCTTTCCTAGCCTTAACAAACCTTAGATCATCATGGAAATCAAGATAAACAAAGTTAATTCAAGAAGGTTACTATTCATCCTCCTCTTTCATGATTTTTTTTTGAAAATGGAAACTAAGGAATTTGAAGCTAAAATTTCTAGGGTATCACTTTTATGAAATATAGGACTTACCATAAAAATTTGGAGATCAAATGATGGTTGGAACTTGGATTTTGGTTCTTGAATTTATCCAAAATTCGAATGGCATGAAGATGGGAGAGAGATGGAGTTGTTTGCCTTGCTCTTTGACCTCATCTTGTCCCAAATGAATTATTGAGATAATATCTAGGCATAAAGTACCTTTAATAAAGGTATGAGGTCATGGATGAGGTATTTTAAGGGGCATGTGTCTTGATCTTATGGTTGGATGAGAAGATGATGCTAAGTACTAGTTTGATCTCTAATTGTTCTAGTTCCTTGTTGTAACAAGCTTGGTTACTAGTCATATCCACTTGCACATGGTTGCCCCTTGGCTCTCTGCTTGATTCTTTGTCCGGTTATTGCTCAATTTGATTGGTCGTTCGTGGGAATATTTCACGAATTTCTAATTAGGGTTTACCGGGAATCCTCTTTAATATTAATACTTTCATTCTCCATCTTTCATTCTAACTTTCCAATTTATATTCCTTAAATCCATTCGTTAAATACTTAAGGCTATCAGTGTCCAGGGAACTCTCGGAGAAAATAAAAGTGCGGTTTTTCAGAATCCGACAGCTTTTACATACACTTATTTTCCCCCTGGATCACTAATACGAACTCGGAAATCCGTTCCGAATGCTTCTGTATAGTGTCGTCTCATATTATTATATACTCCCACCAAACACTATTCATTCTGTATTCTTTACTTGTTCTCTTAGGGTGGTACAATTGTCCGTATTCTCTTTCGATCGTTCCTTAACCTTTTTACGGAACTACTGGATTAATCGTTATCGATCTGGATGACATGAGGGTATTCTCTTGCTTGAAGTTGCCATATCTTATTCCCTTAGAAGATAGATTATTCTTACCTATGTTGTCACCCTTTAGCATTCTTCAAGACATAAACATAATAAGGTCGAATTCCATTCATTCTTTCCAAATATCAATAATTACATTGTAGCCATAACCACTCCTCAGTGGTTTCCTACCTTCATTCTTAAATCAAATATAATAACATCCCAAAATATCAAATCCTCAAAGTTAATATCTCAATTCTTGGATTATAATAATATTTAATCCACTGTCCGGTCAAATATTATACCGAAAAGAATTTGGAATTTTTGAATTCCGATCGTCTCTGCATTCACTTATTTCCTCCGCGTATTACTAATATGACTTCGAAACATCCATATCACGTCCCGTACATAGGGTGGCGTGAAAAGTTTTCCAACTTACAAAATCACTGTTCGTCCACCAAATTACTATGCACGTACAGGAAACACTATGCACGTACGGGAAATACTATGCACGTACTCATTTCCTTTCAAGGATCCATTAGCTCCTTCCTGGATGGTAGATTATTCTTATCTAGGTTCTCAACCATCGAATTACTCTATTCTGACAATATACCAATGCATCAGGATCATTGTCCAAAGCAATATCCATTCATTACAATCATTGTTCTTTGAAACCACCATTCATTAGAGCTGGTGACCTTGTTGTCGGAATCATTGTTCCTCATTTAATCATTACTTAATAAAAAGTTTTAATTATATCCAAAATTTGGGGTTCTTACAGTCTCCCCTCCTTAAAAGGATTCCGTCCCGGAATCAGGTAGGAAGCAAAGAGTCGTTTGCCCGTCGTTCACTCTTTAGCTTCCCGGTCAATTCTTAGTCGTTCTACCCTTCCTCAGCACATCTTCTAGTGCTACAATTCATACTTTATCCTTTTTCCATCAACGTTGCTACTTTTCGTACAACTCACTATCCGGGTTATACTCTTACTCAGTCTTATCCTTGTTGATACCTGCAGTAACCTTGGTATCACTATCACCCTACGATTCGGAGGTAACCTCGCTCGTACTGTGCATTTCCTTATTGCTTTAATCTTCGCAATCTCGATCAATATAGAGAAGTGGAAAGATTTATTGAGAGATCACTATGATCAATTGAACATTTGTTATATTGCATAGTTAGTACAGAAGGGGGCCAGCCTTTAGTACTTGACAAGCAATTAAACAAGTCATGGCATTTCACTTAGACTTCTATCACATAGACAGATAGTCATGTAGTAGTACCTCCCCTCCTTAAAGGGTTGTTCTTCTTAATACATAAAGAAGATGAATATGAGAGAAGAAAAGAGTTCTAAAGGATTATAGAAGGTTTTCATGATTGTAAAATATCATACTCAGAATTTACCTCTGAACTATAGAGGTTCATCAAAGAAGAAGTTAATCATAATTATATCCAATACCATTTGATCGCAATCTCATGTGTCAACATATCTTGCTGCTTTGTCCACTATTCTATGGACCTATGCTCTGGTTCAACCTTAGCAATGCTCACTCCAGAAAATTCCTTCAACCTTTTAGGTTAAATCTTAGGTTTCTCGCTTGACACCATTGTTACTGACATTCCATGTCGCGCTACTAGCTTTTTCATAACTATAATATTAACATTATCAGGTTGTCATCCCGAGAATTCATCAGAAAACCCATTTATTAATCCATTCATAACATTCCTTGCTTCATATCCCATAGTTGCTTTCCCAGTCTTTTCTTTATCAATCACATCCTTCTTATTATTTGATTCTGATTTACTTCGGTTATTTACTTTCACCTTCATCTCTTTATTGAGACACCTTTTTGCACTTGGTACCTCTTTATCGGTATTCCGTCACATTTATTCTATAATCATCACGTTATTCCAATTTAAACTTTCCGAAATGAATCTGGCCCGATCCCTTTAACTTAGATTCATATAATCTACTTCTGCCCACCTTGTTTCTCATCACTTGTTCTTTTCTATCCGTGGTTTTCCACAGGTTGTCTTTCGTAAGTCAGACCAGGTCGCATATCTACATGCTCGTACTCCTATCATCTGCATTTTACTGGCGTAGCCTGGCCACATGAAAACCCGTTATGACCGTGCTATAAGTCTTGGGGGTAAGGCTGGCTCGAATACCGCCGTCCGAACACTTTAACCTCTCAGGTGGCCCAATAAGTCTCGGGCTCAACCGCCCTGCCCTCCAAGTCTCATTAATTCTTTCCATGGGAATATCTTTAACATCATGAATCATCAACCTTATATTCTCTATCTTGTTTGCGCAGAAGTACACTAACATAAACTTGTTTGTCATTCATCAACCTGCCATTTAGTTAATCAATGGCAGCACTTTCTTTATCTTTACATTGTCATCTATTTTCTTAGAAGAATCACCATTGCTTGTTGTTTACGTAGTGCATTAATAGCTAACCCTACGGGTTTCAAATCCCTTAGGGAGACAAAGTAATCACTATTCCTTATCCATAAGGAACACTTCCTGAACTTGATGTAGATATAACATGAAGTAGATAGAATTGCGGAAAAGTTTCAAGCATCGCAGCTAGGTCCGGTTGATGAAACTATCACTTATGCATCTTCCATAAAAGACTGGAAATTTAACGGTTTACTTCATCAATTTTGTACCATGGTCCTGGTTTGCCTCACAACGGGACCTTCTAAGGTACGTAATATGCTTAAGACTCCATCAGGAATCGAATCTTTACTTAAACTATTATTACCTTCGATTCTTGCACAATCATCAAAAGGAATGTAACTTCCTCCACTCCAATATGACCTTCAAGGTCTTTCCAAATATCATTTTGTTTCTTCGGTATGAACATTTAAAATTATTCCTTTATACTTAGACTGTCGGCCACCTCATTGGCCTTTCCTGATAATAATAATTTCTGGTAATCCTTGTTCCTTGGATATATTCCAATTCAAACATTTCTACCTCATTCCCATCTTTGTTGGGTGAAAGTATTCTCCCTTAAGTTCTGCTGATGGAGAAAAATATATTTATCAGTCTTTCTCCATAAGTCATTGCTTCCACCTACCCGTGGGAACTTTATCACGTTTATTCCCAATCCTACTTAGGATACTTCTCTTCTTAGTTCTTTCCTTATCTTAGGATAATCTCAACCTTTATAGGTTCAATCCATACTTCCTCAGGGTTTCATACATGCCTCATCTGGCATTATTGTTACGATGTCATACATCCCTTACCAAACTTCCATTTTGAAGTTCGGAATATTACCTTTTTGCTTGTAAGGTTTCATAGGCCATCCTTATCATTCCTCCGGTATTTTCTGGGTACCGGGTATATCAAAATGTCATTGATCAATACTCTAATAATTCTATCTATGTTCTTTCCAGAACTCTTTTTAATAATCCTTACCGGTCATTGTTGCCTTAGCAAGTCCAGCTCATATCATCTGAAGTCATAATGTCGTTATTAGGGTTAATGCCACCCCTTGTGCATTCCCTAGGGTTTGTCTTAATTTATGGATATCCTATCCTTAATTCAACTGCCAAGGAATTCTTGTATCTTATAATTGGCAATCAGATCATGTATCCTTAATAAAGGTCTCTTTTCAATCATTCACATTTGATAATCGATCGGTGGTTTAATGCCACCCTCTTCTTTCAGATAGTTGTCAGCCTATTTGGCCTCAGACAAAATTCCTACAGCATACTGTTCAATTTCTGACCTTTTCTATACCCTCTTCATATACCTTCATTGTTTTCTTTCCTCCGTCATAATATATTCATGGTATTCATGATACCCTAACATCATACATCTCAAGTCACTATACTTCCATTTTACTCGAAATCTTGGACAACCATATACACATGAGTCACTTTAGTACGGGTGACCCCATCCCAAAAAGGTCTAGTGAATTCCTAATCAAAACATGGGTTGTTCGGCAGCAGATTCAAACGATCTCATTAATGTTTCCTTTATATCAGAAGCCCTTGCAGTCGGTGCTTTCTTAGAAGCAACCCTGCTTTGTCCTTTCACTGATGGTCTAGTCACTCGATAATCCTTTGTGACTTGGCCTCAACTGGCCACACTAAAATAAAAAAAAAATGATTTTAGGGGTTGGCTAATAGCATTACTTTTCTAGCAATTGCCGGCATAGTGCCTTCTTCTTTGATACCTTTCTACCTTTCCAAAACTTTACTCCATATAAGTCTTAATCAGCTACTCGGCACCGTCTCCGGTCACCTTTCCTCCACTTTTATCTCTTCAACTATTCTTATCAATCCCGCGTGCCACGCAGCTTACCATTCCTGGCATAACAGCCTTTTCATTTAAGTCAATCCCGGAATTCCTCAGTCCGGTTGGTTTCTTACCTACATTTCCTGTTTTCGTCCAATCTCACTTCATCATTTTATTTCTACAATCAATCGCGATAATCTGGGTCTGTCCACCAACCCATATAGCGGCTATCTTACCCAATTCACGAGGTTCGCCCCAGTTCCCATTCTCTTCCATGATGTTCTCTGATAATCAGAAAGGCAAGGTTTGCCAAAATTCACCGAATTCCTTTCCAGAATTAGGGGAATTTTCGTCAATCTATCCACCTACTGGTAACATTAAGGAGATCAGTTTCGAAACCTGAAGAATAGTTCTATGAACCTCCAAGCAGGTAGAACCATAAGCAGTCATAATTTATGAAATAATCGTCATCAGATTGGAAGTTTAACCATAGGAGAGGAACCAATTATATACATCCCTTAGAAGGGAATTAATAGTTTCAAACTGAAACCTGCCACAACGTCCTGATACCTATACGTCCTGATATTCAATATTACCAAATGTCAGTCTACCTGTCTACTAGTCTCTGAAGGAACATTACCGTCGAAGTTGGTTGTTCCACAAGATTGGCACTACTAAGGCCATCCGGTCTGGTGGATCGTGCTTTCCGAATGCATCCGCAAGTACTTTGTCGTGCTGCGCAAGCACACATCCTAATCCTTTATGCGAAGCGTCGTTGGAAGCACAAAGTCTCCTTTTTCCATTAAGCAATGCCAACTCTTGGTCATTACCAATTTCATCATTTAGCTCCAGGAAGATTTCCTCACATTTTTCTCTTTAACTGCTGATCGTATTACTTGATCCATTATAATTCCGCGTCGGAGTAAACTTAAGGTAACTACTATAATCCATTCAACGAAAAGAAAGAATTTAATATTCCTCCGAATCACATGCATCTAACATTTCTGGTTCATCATTTTACTGAGTTGAAATAACCCTATACTCAGTCTCTGGTAGTAGTCTCATTACAAGTTCATCTTGACTCACTGGTCTTATCTTCCGGTAGGTTCGGAGATCATTGTCTTGCTTACTACTTCCTCATATAACTTTATCCAATCATGCTGTCACTTCCCAATGTCTTTACTTTCTAACTGATAAATTCATAAAATGAACATTTCCCTTAATAAAACCACCTCATTAACCTCACTTTGGTTCTATAAATTACAACCTATGACATCTGCCTTCTCATGGCGAATTATTACTGACAATATTCATACTAATTCATTTATCAAATGATATGGCACTTACTGCCTCTTCTTAACTATTCCTAGGGACTCGGCTCCTCGTCTTATATCGATGCCTTTGATAATCATACATCCCTCTAGCACTCTTTTCGTTAATATGAAAGTCTCTAATGATTCTCATCTATTCTCGTATAAGATCTCAAGTAATTCTTCCAATCCGTCCTACTTACTGGTACTACCTCCAGTAGTCCGGCCACGAATCCAACATGAATCTTCAGTTCTCTTGTTAACAGCTTAGTTCTTTATGCTCATTTTCTAAGCACTATACCTTAATCATCTCAGTCTTTCTGGCTACAGCCCTCATTCTTCGAGGGTAAGCTCCTTATCCTAACAGGATTTTCCTTATCTGCTGGAACCTCTTCCGGGTCTCCAGTAGGGTACTCCGTCGAATTTACCCGCTGATCTTCAGCATATAAAGCCTTATCGCATTGCTGCTCGTATGCCTCAAGGTCTGACGCCTTGCTCGTCGATACGATATCGAACTAAGTTACTATCATGATACTTAAGAGTTCCCATAAGGGTTTTATAGGTCATCACTACATTAAGTAGTCCGACTATGAACTTGGCAAGAGTTCTTATTATATTAGTGAATTTATTGTTTTAATGTCGCCTCATCTCTGGGGTTTATAACGTACGCTCTGATACCACTTCTGTAACACCCCCAGATCCGGGTTCCGGGATCCGGTGGTTACGGTTTCCAATTCTGTCCACAACAATTGAACTTCCATTAACATAAAATAAATTACGTCTCTATTACCCAACACAACAATATAAAACACACCCGTTATAGTCCCAGAGATGAAATCAGAGTAACAATCATATTTTTATTAATCACATTATGAGTTCTTACAATCCAAAAGAATTTCAATATAATTACATACTCTTTGCCATCCATTTACATAAGTCATACTAGACTATATTCTTGGTACTGAAAGAATAAATATATCCTACCAATAGCTTCTTCTTCAGCTCTGGTAGTCTCATCGTCCTCGCCCGCGTCGAGTGCGCCTTGTGCGAGTCATCTGGTCTAGCTGTTGTTGTGATATAATAATAAAGCAAGGGTGAGCAATAGCCCACCAACAATAATAGATAACTGAACGATAATGTATAACAGTTCAAAAGTATCTTTCAAACCATATGCCATGCATTTACGGAAATGATGCCAGTATAATATGAACGATGAAGTTACAAGGTAACTGAAAGTATTTGTTTGTAGAAATATCTGCTACATTAAAGTAAGCGAGATATTCTTATTGTTATTAAGAAGAGGAACTTGCAAGAAAAGGTTGCAATTCCAGTTATGACCCTTTTTCCAACTCTGCCAACAGCAATCATGTTGCAGGAAATAAATAAATTTGGATGATGAACCAATGATGGAGTATTCACCGCGCCCGCTGTTCCAATCTTGATGATCAGTCGAGATCGTACAGCTCAACTTAGATTTACTACCGGTAGAAGGAAGAACTGACGGCTTTACTTGTATACCGCCTTGCTAGCTCTCCCCGGCCAACGGTTGGGCCAAAGGGGATGGACCGGCGCTACTCGGCCTCTTACACGACTCCTAGTTCAAATAGAATTCATGATTCTGAATGTAACGTTCGTCCCCCTTTCCCCAAGTATAATACTTGTTGATAAGACTCCACAAAGTAGTCGTATCTAGTTGGAAAGGAAAATTTACCAATAACTCCCAAGTTATTACTTGGTAATGGATATCAACTTGTTCCAGTGATCTTACCCCTCGAAAGATGAGAAGGTAAGCAACGACTTAATAAGTCATTAGCACCCGAGTTGCGAGTGAAGGGAATACTTTATGACCGGGAAGTCGACAAGATAAATAACATTTTTCCAAGTAAGGTTCCCTTATTATTAAGGAGATAGACTCAAAGAAGAATGATGTCTGGGAACCTTTCTTGATATAAGATTAATAAAAATATGACTCCGAAATATTTTCTGTAATAATCGAAGAAGATAAACCTTATCGAGATTATTCTAAGTATGGAATAAATATTCAGAGAATATTTAATGAGTTAAAATATTTAAAGAATATTTGGGAATGTGAAGAATATCTTTAATCAGGGTATTTCTCAAAATAATCCCTGAAGAAATATCAGGGGAATATTTATTGAATAAATAAATATTTAAATGAATATTCAAAACAATATTCATTAATTAATAAGACCTGAAAAGAATATTTAAGGTAATATTCATAATTAATTAGGAATTTAAATGAATATTCAAAAGTAATATTCATTTAATGAATAATATCCTAAATGAATATCAAGTAATATTCATTTAGTAATCCAAGCCTTAAGGAATATTCGAGAAAATATTCGATAATTAAATCAAGCTTCAGATGAATATTAAAATAATATTCATCAAGTATTTAATATCTTAAATGAATATTCAAAAGTAATATTTATTTAATAAAATAATAGTCTAAAAGAATATCCAAATAATATTCATTTAATAGACTCATCTTTAGAAGAATATTCGAAATAATAGTCGATAATCAATTCGACTCTGAATGAATATTGAGAAATATTATTCGTTGAATAGTTACGTTCAAATAATTATTTGAAGTAAGGATCATTAAATAAATAATCTCGAACGAATATTCAAATAATATTCGTCGCTTGAATAATAGAAAATATTTAATTAAATACTTTCTTCCGAGGTAATCTCGATATATCAAGGAATATTGACTCCCGATCTATATTCGATTAATAAGATGTATATGCCCTTCTACGAGGGTCTTACAATCCTCGGCTTATAACTGATATCTAACTATCTAGCTTATAAGCCAACAATAACATTCAGGGAACAAGTATATCAATTCAACTTGAAAGTAGGCATGCATGCAATGGCATATGTATATCAGCAATCATATATATATACTTATTCAATCACAACAACAGCCTAAAAGAAGGGAATTGAAACTTGCCTGGTAGTCGAGTACGGTAAGGGGTAGTGGTAGCGGGTCCCGGTTCAACTTGGTGATCTATAAATAGCCAAGGCATTCGGGATTAATCACTTAACATATTAAAAGTTAAGTTATACTTAATTCGAAACACGTTCTCGAGTTATCTCGTTATACCCCTTTTAGTGGATTACTTTTATCACTGATCCGACCCGACATTCGTTCGTTACTACGACATGTCATTGTACTTATACGTGGGACATACTTAAGTCATATGAGTTCTAAAGTCGATCGTTACGAACCAATACTATACTCTGAGTTTTATCGCCCGTTTTCTAAGTGTTTTACCGAAGTTATAAAAGAGTCGTCTTTTAGGGGTTCGTTCGCGTTTAACCTCGACTCGAACATTTTTAATAAATCGAAAAATGATCCTTTTGACATACGGTTTTCTTTCACGCCTTCCTTTTTACCTCTAGTATTTATTTACCAAGATTCGCCATGACGTTACATGATTTACGAGGGTTCAATTGAAGTTACGAACTTTTACTTACGGTTCCGAACCAATTTTAGTAATTTGACCATAACTCCTAAACCGTAAGTCGGAATGTTTCGATTCTCGCGCCAAAACGATCTATGGCTCGAGATCTACAAGTACCAGTCATAATATTATCAAGATCAGGAAATTATATCAACTGCCATGCTTGGTTTCTAAGTGTTAACAAAAATTCGGCATTACGACGGCTATAAATCGAACGTTCTAAAAATCATAGCAACACAACCAAGCCACACCGGGCATCAATACAACTCATACACATATTCCTCATCCCAAATCTTTCCAAGAACATCTACTTTAGCATTATAATCATCATGTTACCAAAATCACTAAATCACTTAACTAATCATGCTTATAACATACTAACATCATTACCAAGCTTAAATCCATCAAGAACATGCATAATTCTCAAAACAAGATCTAGGGTTTCAAGTGGATTACCTTCCTTGGGATATGTCCTAGCTTTAATAAGCCTTGTATGTGCCTTTCCTAGCCTTAACAAACCTTAGATCATCATGGAAATCAAGATAAACAAAGTTAATTCAAGAAGGTTACTATTCATCCTCCTCTTTCATGATTTTTTTTTGAAAATGGAAACTAAGGAATTTGAAGCTAAAATTTCTAGGGTATCACTTTTATGAAATATAGGACTTACCATAAAAATTTGGAGATCAAATGATGGTTGGAACTTGGATTTTGGTTCTTGAATTTAGCCAAAATTCGAATGGCATGAAGATGGGAGAGAGATGGAGTTGTTTGCCTTGCTCTTTGACCTCATCTTGTCCCAAATGAATTATTGAGATAATATCTAGGCATAAAGTACCTTTAATAAAGGTATGAGGTCATGGATGAGGTATTTTAAGGGGCATGTGTCTTGATCTTATGGTTGGATGAGAAGATGATGCTAAGTACTAGTTTGATCTCTAATTGTTCTAGTTCCTTGTTGTAACAAGCTTGGTTACTAGTCATATCCACTTGCACATGGTTGCCCCTTGGCTCTCTGCTTGATTCTTTGTCCGGTTATTGCTCAATTTGATTGGTCGTTCGTGGGAATATTTCACGAATTTCTAATTAGGGTTTACCGGGAATCCTCTTTAATATTAATACTTTCATTCTCCATCTTTCATTCTAACTTTCCAATTTATATTCCTTAAATCCATTCGTTAAATACTTAAGGCTATCAGTGTCCAGGGAACTCTCGGAGAAAATAAAAGTGCGGTTTTTCAGAATCCGACAGCTTTTACATACACTTATTTTCCCCCTGGATCACTAATACGAACTCGGAAATCCGTTCCGAATGCTTCTGTATAGTGTTGTCTCATATTATTATATACTCCCACCAAACACTATTCATTCTGTATTCTTTACTTGTTCTCTTAGGGTGGTACAATTGTCCGTATTCTCTTTCGATCGTTCCTTAACCTTTTTACGGAACTACTGGATTAATCGTTATCGATCTGGATGACATGAGGGTATTCTCTTGCTTGAAGTTGCCATATCTTATTCCCTTAGAAGATAGATTATTCTTACCTATGTTGTCACCCTTTAGCATTCTTCAAGACATAAACATAATAAGGTCGAATTCCATTCATTCTTTCCAAATATCAATAATTACATTGTAGCCATAACCACTCCTCAGTGGTTTCCTACCTTCATTCTTAAATCAAATATAATAACATCCCAAAATATCAAATCCTCAAAGTTAATATCTCAATTCTTGGATTATAATAATATTTAATCCACTGTCCGGTCAAATATTATACCGAAAAGAATTTGGAATTTTTGAATTCCGATCGTCTCTGCATTCACTTATTTCCTCCGCGTATTACTAATATGACTTCGAAACATCCATATCACGTCCCGTACATAGGGTGGCATGAAAAGTTTTCCAACTTACAAAATCACTGTTCGTCCACCAAATTACTATGCACGTACAGGAAACACTATGCACGTACGGGAAATACTATGCACGTACTCATTTCCTTTCAAGGATCCATTAGCTCCTTCCTGGATGGTAGATTATTCTTATCTAGGTTCTCAACCATCGAATTACTCTATTCTGACAATATACCAATGCATCAGGATCATTGTACAAAGCAATATCCATTCATTACAATCATTGTTCTTTGAAACCACCATTCATTAGAGCTGGTGACCTTGTTGTCGGAATCATTGTTCCTCATTTAATCATTACTTAATAAAAAGTTTTAATTATATCCAAAATTTGGGGTTCTTACAACGGGTGTCCTGTATGCGTTGATAACACAAAAGCTACAAGGCTAGTTAATTGTCGTAAGTGTGTGGTCATGAGGCATCGGAGGTGGCTGCCGCGTCATCATCCATATCGCCGACAAAAACAAGATTTTGATAACACCGTGGAAAAGGAAACTGCTCCAATTCCCCTAACCGGAGAGGAGGTGATTCAAAGAGTACAACATTTGAAGGGCCATGTCTACGGTAAGACACAATGCCAACCTCGATTAAAGAAAGGTGATGTTCGACCTATTTGGAAAAAGGTATCTATATTCTTTGAGCTTGAGTACTGGAAGTTTCTACCGGTTAGACATGTTCTCGATGTGATGCACATTGAGAAAAATATATGCGAAGCTTTACTTGGCACCATGCTTAATATACCAAAGAAAATAAAAGACAAAGAATCTGTTCGTATTGACATGGCTGAAATGGGAATAAAAACCGAGTTGAGGCCAAAAACTCCAGGGAAAAAGGAGAAGTTACCATTAGCATCTTGGAATTTGACTCATTCCGAAAAAAAGGTTGTCTGCTCTTCCTTTCTTAACATGAAGTTGCCTGATGGTTTTTGTTCTAATGTTAGGAGTCTAGTTTCAATGGAAACTCTTAGACTTACTGGAATGAAATCTCATGACTGCCATATGATATTGCATCATTTACTCCCAATTGCAATTCGATCATCATTGCAAAAAAGAGTCAGGAACACAATTATCAGGTTCTACCTCTTCTTTAAGGCAATTTGTAGTAAAGTTATTGAGCCTGATAAGTTGGAGAAAATGCAATCAGAATTGGTAATTACTTTATGCCAGCTTGAAAAATACTTCCCCCCTTCCTTGTTTGATCTAATGTTTCATATATCGGTGCATCTTGTACGAGAAGTTGAGCTCTGTGGACCAATTTTCCTTAGGTGGATGTATCCTTTTGAGAGATACATGAAGACATTCAAGGGATATATAAAGAATCGGGCTCGTGCAGAAGGTTGTATTGCGGAGGCTATATAGCAGAAGAGGCGGTGGAATGTTTGGTGGACCATGACGAAAGAACAACTATCGGGGTACCAAAAACTGGTAGACATACTAAGGATGCCATTTGCAGGCCATTATCGGGTGCAACCGTAATAACCCCGAGTAGGACTGATTTGCACGTAGCACATTTGTGTGTTCTCCAGAATACTAATGCAGTTATACCGTTTTTCAAGTAAGCCATGAATTTAATTTCTTTATTTTCTTTATTTGCATGCATTTCTTATGTCATTTTTAATGACTCCAGGGAACACATGGCATTTTTAATGACCAAATATCCGGAACATGTAAATGATGAAATGTGGCTAAAGAACAAGCAAAATGAGACATTCCCTAAATGGTTTAAACAAAAGGTATTATGTGATTTTAATAATAGTTTTGTGATTTTTTTACAACTCCATAGCTCAGATGAATCATTTTACTACTTGTTTATTTTTTTCAGATTGCTTCAGATTTGGAAGACAAAAAAGAGTTATCAAACGAGATAATATGGATCGCAGACGAACCCAACAAAGATGTTCCTACATTCAGCGGATACAGAATGGATGGGGTTACCTTTAGTACCAGGGATCGTGATGACATGCGTCAGGTTCAATGCAGTGGTGTGTGTGTAGAAGCCGATACAATGGTTGTGCACGGTAAGGATAAAAACATTGAGCACACATCACATACATATTACGGAGTTATAACAAGTATATGGGAGTTGGACTATAATTACCTTAGGGTCCCTATTTTTCATTGTAAGTGGGTAGATATGAACATAGGCACGAAGGTAGACGACTTGGGATATACATTAGTAAATTTGAATAGGTTGGGCTTTTTAGATGATCCATTTGTATTGGCAAAACATGTTAAACAAGTTTGTTACATTGATGATCCTCTTGATAAATCATGGTCCGTTGTCTTGAAGTTACCGGAGAAAAATTACTATGAAGACAATGAGGCATCTGTAGAAGTAGAACTTGAGAATGACTTCTTTATGCCCAATTTTCCGGATGTTGATGAAGACATGCCTACTAGTTACATTCGAGATGATGTTGATGAACTAATACAACTTTCGTAATGTAATAAATTAATTTGTGACTATAACTCTTGATAGATTGTTGGTTGGTTTGTTCTCTTTTGTTTGGACTTTGTTTGGTTTGTTGGACGCCAATTTGGTAGGTTAGTCATCTTTTAAATATATTTTTTTTTCATGTACAGTTCATTAGACAACAGTTTTAAACAGAAGACACTTGTATGAGTTGAAACACACAATAGGCCAGAACCTGTTGTATGTTGGATTAAGTTCATACAACACTATGTAAAGCACTTGTGTTAAATATCATTACACAATACCACATTGGAAACCACTTGTCTCATTCTAACAATACTTTTTATGAAGTATTGTCTATGCTTCATTCATATAATATTTCAAAAAAATGTTGTGTGTTGGTTCACTTTCACACAACACTATGGATAACATATTGTATGACTTCCAATTAGACAACAGACCTAAAAACACTTGTCTAAATGCAACAACAGTTTTCCTGTATATTGTGTTGCAGGCATTCACACAACACTTATTTGCTAAGGCTTGTCTAATCTTAAAAATACTTATGCATTTACACAACACCCCTGGTCAAGAAATGCTTGTCTGGTAAGATTTATCACACAACGGTTTTGGCCCATTGTGTGAATGTAGGATTACACAATACTTTTTCGAGTTGGAAAATAACAGTTGTCTGATCATTTCGGGCAACACTTTTTCCCATGGGTGTTGTCTGATACGTGTCGTCTATAGCCAGATTTGTTGTAGTGGAGACCAAGGAAATATATAAAAAAATGGGTGAAAAGTGAGAAAATTGAGTAAAGTGGTGGGACTCATAAATATATAATGTATAAAGTGGGTACAGTGGAGGAGAAAAGTGAGTAAAGTGATGGGACCCAAAAATATATAATGTATAAAGTGGGTATAGTGGAGGAAAGTAGTGGATGTAGTTGATTTTATATGTATAAAATTTTACTATTTTAGGAAAGTTTTGAAAGGTGAAGAATTGGATGGGACATCCCAAAAAGGAAAGTGTGAAGAAATGGATGGGACAGAGGGAGTAAGTCAAGTTTATATATGAAAAAAGTACACGGCATGCATGAAAAGAAGTGCCAGACTTATGAAATTAAAACATGAGACCTCCTATTAACTCAAAATTTAGGAAAGAATATCATTCAGGTATAATTGCAACCCTATTAATAATGTATAAATCAAATAGTAAATTTACACAAAAGATGTGTAAAAAACTTATTAAAAAATATTTAGTTTAAAAATGGATCTAGAAAGAATTCAGAAAATAGCAGCTAAAACTCCTACTTATAACAAAGATATAAATCAACATATTGAAAGTTGTAAAATTAGTTTGAGAATAATAGATCAAAGAGAAGACACAATAAAAATATTAAGAGATATGTTAACTGATAGAGATCGACAGATAAGTATGTTAGAAGAAAAGAATTTAACGTTAATAATGAGAAAAAATAAGGAAACAGAAGAATTAAGAAAGGTTATAGAAGAACAATATAAATTAATAAATGATTTAGCTAATAAATTAAATAAGAAAAAATGACAATAAGGAGAAGATTTGAAATTTTTAAATATTATATAAAAGTTGGAGAAAAAATGGAACAAGAAATGGAAAAAATTCAAACTGAACTTAATAAAATAGAATGGATAGAAGAAACTCATCTAGAAAGAATAATATTATACGAGAGATTAGGTAAAATATGGGAAAAATATAGAGCAAATAGAATAAATATAAAATGGTATCATGAAAGATTATTAGAAGATGCAAATTTAACTGGATAAAATGGAAAGATCTTATTTTATATATAGGTTAAAGATAAAAGAAAAAATTAAAATAATGCAAGATTATGAAAAAAGTTTTAATAAACTAGAAAATTGTGTTAATCATGAAAATTTAATACATAATATTAATTTCCTTAAAAGATACGTAAGTGATATAAAGAAAGAAATAAAAACAGATATAGAAATTATTTGCCATGGATAGATCATATTTTGTATATAAATCAGAAATAAAAGAAGAAGTTAAAGAAACTTTTGAAAGATTAGAACATTATGAGAAAATATTAAAATACTTAGAATCTAAAAAGAATAATGGATCTGAAAAACAAAAAATAGAAGACCAAGAAAGAATAAATATTCTTAGAGAATATACTAGTGAAATAAAAAAGAGATTAGAAACAAAAACAAATATTTATTTCTATGGATAAATCCTATTTTATATACCGAGCAAATATAAAGAATAAAATTAAAGAAATAAATAAAGACATAGAAAAAATTAGAAAAAGGATTAATAGAATAAAAAATGGAAAATATAATGGTAGTAACTCACCATTCTCGAAAGTTTATAAAGATCAAGCTATAGAACTTTTAAATGAGATGATTGAAAAACGTAAAAGAAAAATTAAGAATAAGGTAAATACAATTTGTCATGGATAAAGGTAAAGAATTAGCAGAAGAATCTAATGAAACATATTACCAAATGGAAACATATATGAAGAAGGAGTGTCACAAACATTAAGCTTTAAACCTGAAACTTATAGAAAAATACAAAATGAAAAAGAAGAATTATCTGTTAAGAAAATATTTAAAACTGGATTATTTCAAAGAAATAAAGAAATCAGATATATAGCACAGAAACATGAGAATATAATAGATATAACTAGTATACATGGTAAGACAAAAATAAGTCTTATAACTGATGAAATTATAAAAAGAGAATTAAGAAAATTATCTAATAAAGAAGCAAATAAATATAGAAATATATATTTAGGAGCAGTAGAGTTTACAATAAAAGCATATTTTCAGAAAAATATAGATACACCTATACAAATATATATACTAGATGATAGAATACTAGGAAATTTACAAGATGCCTTAATATCAGTAATTAAAGGAAATTTAATATATCAGAAATTAAAATTTACCATACAACCAGATTTTAGTATATCATTAAAAGATGAACATAAAGAATTAGCTTTAACCCTATATTATAAATTAGAAGGAATAAAAATGCCACAAGGTAGTAAAGTAATAAGTATTGAAACTAAAATGATATATGCATTAACAGGTAATCATCATGTAACTAAACACTTAGTACCAAAAATGTATCAAGAAATATTAGAACAAATAGAACATAAAGAAAATTCACAAATAACTATACCAGAAGAAATATATATGGATTTTAATACAAGAACAATAAGACCACCTAATAAAATAATACCAAGAATAGAAGGTTCAAGATTAAGTTTTAGAAAAGAACCATCAACCTCAAGACAACAAATGATAACCAGACAATATAGTTTACCTAGAAGAATAAATTTAATAGATATAAGAACAGATAGATTAAAAATTAAAGTAATAATATTTGATGGAATTATAGCAAAAGATTGCATAGCTAAAATAAATACTGGAGCTATTAAAAGTTTTATACATATAAATAAGATTAATGAAAATGATTGTTGTATAATAGAACCACAAACTTATAATTATCCTGAAAATGAAAGAGAAATAATAATTACTAAAAGTGATAACTTAAGATTCAAAATACAAGATTTAGAATATAATATAAATATAGGAGTCATAGAATATGATAGTTCTAATGAATTATTATTAAAAAGTGACTTTTTAACTATGATAAATTATAAGATCAATAATAATGGAATTGAAATAAATGATCAAGAAAAGATTAGATTTATTAATAAACTATGAATATACGAGAAAAATTGGAAAATAAGAAAGTAAAACTACAAAAAATAAAAGATGCTTTAAAAGAAGAAATATATTCACAAATAAAATATTTAGAATATAGTGAAAAAGAAACTAAACTGGAAAATGATATAAAAGAATTAGAAAATATAATAAGAAAAGAAGAAACAAAATCTAAGAAAATATGGATAGATATGGGAAATGGATGGAAAAAACGCATTAATATACCAAAAGAATGAATAATCCGAATAATTTTGATAAAATACAAGAATTATGGGAAGAAATAATAGTAAAAGAGAATTTAAATAATATAGTAACAATAATAGATGAAATCAGGAATGATCAATCTCAAATAAGAAAAATAATAAGAGAAGAATTATCTGATTTATGGAATATATCTGAAATACCAACATTTAAAATAATATTAGATAAATTAGCCAAATTAGAAAAAGAATTACAGACAAACGTACAAATAATAAAAAACCAAGATAATAGTGAACAATTAGAAATGGTACCCATAAATGCTTGGAGAAGAACTAAGGAACCTATTATGGTAAATATAAGTAAAATGAAACCTAATATATCAGAATCAGCAGATAAAGTATTAAAAAATTTATCTCTATTACAAAAAGAAGAAAAATTTTAATGGATAAACAAGAATATAATGTAATAACATTTCTTAGAAATCATGGAAAAGAAATATTAGAAAGAGACAGATATAAGTATGAACCAATAAGAAGAGAATAAAAAAATATAGAAGCCAATATTATTAAAGAAGAAAAAGAAACTATAGAATATTTAAAATTAAAATTAGAAAAACAAGAAAAAGAGTTAGAGAAAGTAAAAGAGGAAAATAATAAACTTAAAGAAAATACTAATGAAGAATGGTTTAATAAATATAAAAAATATAAAGACAAATATAAAACTGTTAAAAAAGAGCTAAAAGAAACTAAAAGAGAATTAAAACAGGTAACATATGAATTACATCAAGAAATGGAAGAAACTAAAAAAGAATTAAACTTCTTAAAAGAAGAAATTAGGAAATTTAAAGGAAAAGAATCGATAATTATTGGAGAAAGTTCTCAAAGGAATGATGAAAATACAACTAGTGATTCGGAAAGTTCAAATGATAGTTCTAATAAAAAATATGTAAATTTTATAGAGTGAAGGAGGATCAAAAGTAGAAAAGGAGAATAATCAAATAATGCAAGCTCTAAGAAAAATGAATAATGTAAGTGCAATAATAAAAGAAGAACCTGAAAGTGATGAACAAATAGAAACAGAAATGGAAACAGATGAAACAATGAATGAAGATTATCAGGAAGAAGAATTATATGACCCAAATTTAGAAATAATAACAAAAGGTAGTAATAAAATTCCTAAACATATACCAATTGGACAACATGCAGAATTTAAAGAATTTGTAGGATCAATGTCACAAGGTGTTAATTTAAATGGTTATTTTTTAGACCTAGATAATGTATATACAAGAAATTAGTAGAAGAATTACAGATTGGAATCTTGAAACTTATATAGCTTTAATGAGTTCTACACATACCAACAATTTAGAATATATTTATGATTTAATAAAGGTTGCATACTGGATAGAATCTATTGATTATCAATTAAGAATGGAAGTAATGAGAAGTGCAGGAGATTGGAAATCTATGTTACAAATATTTGATATGATATTAAAAAGAGAATTTTTAGGAGAACCTTGGATAGTAGCTAGAGATCAAGTATTAGTAGAAAGAAAAATAGAAATAATAATGAATTTAAATAATATGAAATGTTGTAAAATAAATAAATTACCAGAATATACAATAAGTTTTACTAAATTCTTTTATGAAGCTAGATTTCTACCTGAAGAAAGTCTAGTATATCAACAATTATATTATGACCACTTACCAAGTCCATATAATACTGAAATAACAAAAGAATATAATAAATTAGAACCAAGAGAAAATACTTGAGAAAAGATAAGAGTATTAAGAGGATATCTTATGAGAAAATGTGAAGAATATAGAATATAACAGAAAGTTAAGAAAGATAAAAAATTAGGATTAAGAGAAATATGTGGATTGACTGAAAAAAGGTTAGTATTTGGATGTGATAAAAAACCTTATAAAAAGTATAAGAAAAAATATAGAAGAAAGACTAAAAAATATAAAGGTTATAATAAAGATTATAAACCTAAAAATTATAATCCTTATTATAGTAAGTATAAAAGGAAAAGATTTAGGAGATTTAGAAATACTAATAATACTAGAAATAAATTTAAAAATAAAAGAAAGTTTAGAAGAAAACCTAATAATAAAGGAAGAGATAAAATAATTGAATGTAAATGTTGGAATTGTAATGAAAAAGGACTTTATGCTAATAAGTGCCCCAAATTAAAAGAAAAAGGTGTAAAGTATGTTAATTCATCACAATTTATAATGAATCTTGAACAAATAAAAGAGGATAATGATAAATGGTATAAATATGAAGATTTTTATGTAAGTCAAACTGATAATAGTGAAACAGAACAAGAAAATATAAATTACTATTCTACAGATAGTAACTCAGAATAATGGTAGCAAGAAGCATATGTAAAATATAAACCTGAAAAATTGATAAAACAAAAAATATTCATAGATAGCGGAGCAGATTTATGATTAGTTAAAGAAGGAGTGTTAATTCAACGTAGATGGAAAAGATCAAAATTACATAGAACTAGAGTAACAGGAACAAAGAAAAGAATTAGATACAATTGCAGAAAATATGAAAATATTATTAAATAAAACAATATTTAAACTTCCCTTAATATATCAAGAAAATAATATGAAACAATCAATATTATTAGGAAATAATTTCTTAGATCATTTTAAAACTAAAGTAGTAACTTCAGATACTTTAAGTTTACAAACTCCATGTAATAAATGGATAGTATTAAAAAGAATATTACCATTAGGAATAAAAAGGATAAATAACCTAGTGATTGACAGAAATAATAACCTACAAGAATTAATAGCTAAATATAAGGAGTTATTAAAACCAAACTTTGGAGAAAATCTAGTACAATTATGGGATAAAGAAAAAATATATGCTGAAATAAAACTAATAAACTCTAATGATATAGTACGATCTAAACCTATTAGATATAGCCAAGTGACCAAAAAGAATTTGAAATTCAAATAAATGAATTACTAGAAATGAAAATAATACAAGAAAGCAAAAGTCCACATAGTAGTCCTGCCTTTTTAGTAAGAAAACATAGTGAACAAAAAAGAGGTAAGGCTCGAATGGTAATAGATTATAGAGAATTAAATAAAAAGACTGCATTTGATGGATATTTCTTACCATATAAAAGAAATCTTATTAACATTCTTGGAAATAAAAAATGGTTTAGTAAATTTGATTGTAAAAGCGGATTTTGGCAAATAAAATTAACAAAAGAATCAAGACCTCTAACAGCTTTTAGTGCACCTCAAGGTCACTACGAGTGGATGGTACTTCCTTTTGGATTTAAAAATGCCCCATAAATATTTCAAAGAAGAATGGATCAAGTATTTAGAAAATTAAAAGATTTTTGTATAGTTTATGTAGATGACATATTAATATATAGTGAAACCCTAGAAGATCATATAAAACATTTAGATCAATTTATAGAAATTGTAAAACAACATGGAATATTACTTTCTGAAAAGAAATTAGAATTATTTAAGAATAAAATAGAATATTTAGGATATATTATTGATAAAGAAGGATTACAATTACAAAATCATATAGTATCAAAAATACAAAATTTTAAAAACAAATTAGAAAACAAGAAAGAGGTTCAGCAATTTTTAGGAATAATTAATTATGCAGCAGATTATATAAAAGATTTACCACAATTAAGAAAACCTTTACAAGAATTAACAAAAAATAAAAAACCCTTTCAGTGGATGGAAGAACGTGATAAAGCAGTTAAAACCCTTAAAGAAAAGGTGAAGAATTAACCAAAGCATAGAATCCCTATAGAAACTGATCAATTAGAATTATTTACAGATGCAAGTGATATAGGATGGGGAGCAGTCCTCATAGCTTATGAACAAAATGATATTGATAAAGAAAAACCCCTTATCTGTGGATATGCAGGAGGAACATGGAAACCTAATGAAATAAATTATCATATAAATGAAAAAGAATTATTAGCAGTAAAATTTGGAATAAAGAAATTTCATTATCATTTATTACCAGTAAAATTCATAGTTAGAACTGATAATACTCAGGTAAAGGCATTTATTACTAATAAAATTGATTTGTTACCAGAATTAAATAAAAGAAGAAAAGGCAATCATTCTTTTGTTGTTATGATTTTATTGTTAAAAATATATCTGGTACTAAGAATGTTCTAACTGATTTTCTTAGCAGGTACAAAGATGGCAAATAAAAACTTTGAAGAATATATTAGAGATGTTACCACTGCTATTACAAAGAACCATGAAACCATTGCTTATTTACATAAAGAGATAGATACCAAAGTACAAGAAAATAAACATCTTTTGGAATCCTTGAATGAAGCCATAAAGAACAGAATGAAAACCCTACAAAGCCCTACTACAAAACCTCAATCCTTTACATCCAAACTGGCAACTATACCATCTTCATCAAATACCTCCCAGATATCACCTTCAATATCACCTGAAATAACCATGAGTGATAAGCTTAAATACCCTTATGAAGTTTTGACAGCTTATGAGAAAATCATGAAATTTTATGATTATAAAACAAATATGAATATCTTGAGAAGTTTGAAACTTAGTAAATATCCCAGATATTTATGCAGTGAAAAGGCAAAACCAGAAGTGGTCGAAAAGCTATTTACATATGGATTCATTGACAAAATAATGGTGGATGAAACCCTGTATAGTATTTCCAAATTACCATCACTTATTTTGGAATCTGTTAAAGTTATGATAGATGCATATGGAAATGGAACTTTTGGAGTACAAATCTTTGATGCCTCTACAGATTTAACAGGCAAACCTATAGTAATTTGTCAATTATTCAGGATGGGAAAGAAGGAAATACAAGGTGATTATTCTGATTTAACCCTACCACCACCTTGTACCCTTGCAAATTTCCAGGAATGGTTATGCATGAAACGTGCTATTGGTTTATCTACTTTGAAAAATAAAATTGATGATATGATAAGAGCTGGAAAAGCTTAAGTCATTGGTACCAGTAAAGGTGGAGCTGTTGAAGAAATTATTACTATTTATTATGACAATGAAACCATATCAAGAGATACCATGGAGCTGGAAAGAATGCGAGACAGAATTGTTCGTCTCCAACATACTCATGTAAAACAAACCATAGAACATTATCAGGTAATTGCAGGTCAAAGAAAAAGGCCTGTTCTCAGTACTGTCAGTGGTACTAATAATACAAATATTACCATAAAAGAAGAAAGATCTGATCCCTTCCAATGATACTGTTAAGCCCAATGTAGTTGAAAGTACTAGGGTCCATGAAATTATAGTAGGCCAAATGTAGTTGAGCTACAGGTCCATAATATTATATTACCATATTACAATCAAGAAAATGTGGAAGCAAGGCAGCTGGACGGCTGGAAATGAAAGAAAAGTTGACAAGACTAAAGTAAAGAAGATGGAAGCAGAAGACAAGCAAGATAAAAGGAATCTTGAAAAAATTACAACGGGACAAGAAAAGTTAGGCAAGTGAAGAAAATTGATAAAAGCAAAGTCATGTCAAATTATGTAAACAGAATAGGTGAATAACAGGTTATCAGTTTTCCATGTAAGAAGTTGCCTATAAAAGGCCTTCAAATCTGATGTAACGATATCGAAAATCTTCTGGCAATAAAATTTCTTAAGTTCTTATACTCTCTCAATGTCTAGCTAAACTCTCTTATCTTCTATAATTTCTGCCAAAAATATAGTATCATATTTTCAGAATTATTACTTTAAGATTATAAATAGTATTTGTTAGTCCAATAATTATTGTCTAAAAACAGTATTTATGATTAGTAAGTAGCATCTTGGAGGATATTCCGTTGAAGCTCGTAAAGCTTGGCCAAGTAAGACGCCGTGAAGCATGGATGCAGTTAGGCGCAGTATGGAAGGGTGAGCATACCGGTGATCTGAGGTACTATTACGGTCTGACATACTGTTTATAAGGTAAGGTTCGGGACTAGTATTTACTGTTTATAATTAAAGTTAAAGTAATTATTTCTGTGATTATGATGTTAGGGTTTTGGTAAGGAATTATAGAAGTTTTAAATTAAAAATGAATTCTGTTTTAATTAATTTTGTTTTAATTACTGTTTTATGTTATGTTAACCATAGTATTTATGCTCCTTCCCTCTTTAGGGTTAATATATAATGAGATCCAAATTGATATTTATTATAATAAATTTACATTTTATAATTAAAATGATGCTTATCATGATATGTTTACAGCTTATTATATTTTTAAAGCTCTTTATAATATTGTTTATTATAAAGAAACTGTAATAAACCTGCCCCTCTGAATTTGATCTGTTTCCATTTCTGTTTCTATTTGTTCATCACTTTCAGGTTCTTCTTTTATTATTGCACTTACATTATTCATTTTTCTTAGAGCTTGCATTATTTGATTATTCTCCTTTTCTACTTCTGATCCTCCTTCACTTTCTGATTCTTCTATAAAATTTACATATTTTTTATTAGAACTATCATTTGAACTTTCTGAATCACTAGTTGTATTTTCATCATTCCTTTGAGAACTTTCTCCAATAATTATCGATTCTTTTCCTTTAAATTTCCTAATTTCTTCTTTTAAGAAGTTTAATTCTTTTTTAGTTTCTTCCATTTCTTGATGTAATTCATATGTTACCTGTTTTAATTCTCTTTTAGTTTCTTTTAGCTCTTTTTTAACAGTTTTATATTTGTCTTCATATTTTTTATATTTATTAAACCATTCTTCATTAGTATTTTCTTTAAGTTTATTATTTTCCTCTTTTACTTTCTCTAACTCTTTTTCTTGTTTTTCTAATTTTAATTTTAAATATTCTATAGTTTCTTTTTCTTCTTTAATAATATTAGCTTCTATATTTTTTGATTCTCTTCTTATTGGTTCATACTTATATCTGTCTTTTTCTAATATTTCTTTTCCATGATTTCTAAGAAATGTTATTACATTATATTCTTGTTTGTCCATTCAAAATTTTCCTTCTTTTTGTAATAGAGATAAATTTTTTAATACTTTATCTGCTGATTCTGATATATTAGGTTTCATTTTACTTATATTTACCATAATAGGTTCCTTAGTTCTTCTCCAAGCATTTATGGGTACCATTTGATCAAATTCAATTTTTCTTATATGCAATTTATCAAGCAGTTAGAGTACATTTGTAGACTTCTTGAGTATAAAAAGATATAGAGCTAAATAGAGAGAGCCATAAAAATCTTTCGCATATAATCCTGCAAAATCTCGAATGCTATTATTAGTTTCAGACTTTCAGTAGATAGATCACTTAATATATTAGCTTAAAACCCGTGCCATGCACGGATTCTTTTTAATATTATAAGATTTTTTTTCATTAATTTAAATTATTTTTTTAAATTATGAATTTTGGAGACTTAAATTCTTTTATGAGATGATTTGATAATATATATATATATATATATATATATATATATATATATATATATATATATATATATATTTGTGTGTGTGTGTTATCCGTGATATTTATAGAAAAAAGAGAAAATGACCAAAATACCTCAAAATGAGGTACCCATGGACCAAAATGCCGTTTTTCGGAATGCTCGGCCCTATCTACCCATGAGATGCGCCTGTGGGAGTAGCGCATCTGTAGTACTGTAGCTGCCAGAAAAACCTTCTCCTCCAGGCTTCTCTTGTCCGTCTCTTGGCCAGCGACATAGGCGAAAAACGGCGATATCACTTATTTGTCTCACAAACATCACTCCCAACCCACAAAAGCACACCTACGTTATCGCAGCCTCATTCTCTTTCCCTTCCCCATGTCCGTTTCTATGCTAAGGCCCCGCAGGGGCATGAACGACCTTGACAAAAAATCGAATCAGAAAATATTGTTTGATTTGGGGTTTTCACATCCGGCAATTAAAATGTAATTTTATTATTATGGATGTGTAGAGAATCAAATTGCGGTTCTATTGATATATAGAACATGATCTGAAAGTTTGTGATGTAGACGGACGAAGAGAAACAAAAAACATGCCGAAATTGCCAACGTCGAGAGCTCTGGAGACGACGATGATGACGTCAGATACGCCGCTCAAGAATGTGTATCGCCTGATACGCCTGTTACAAATGCGTATCTCAAGCTACTGTAGCAGCATTTCAATAGCGTTACAGTGACGTTAGATGACGTCATCATGCTGGTACCAGTTGTGTGTCTCAAGATACGCTGTGCGTGAAGGCGTATCTGTGGCTGTTACTCTTTTACCAGCAGCGTGTCTCAAGACACTCCTTCACCAGTAGCGCGTCCCGTGGGTACTTAGGGCCGCCCGAATTGGCGGTAGGTATTTTGGTAATGGGAAGGGGAAAAGAGGTATTTTGGGCCTTCACCCTATAAAAATGAGGAATTTTAGTTAGAAAATATAGAAAAGATGATAAGTTTTGGTTGAAAAAGGTATTGGGTTAATTGATAGTAATTATTAAATTATTATTTTATTTTATTAAATAGAATGCCCGTGATATGATTGGAAAAAGAGAGAATTTAGTTAGATAAAATTAAAAAGATAATATGTTCTAGGTGAAAAAAGTAATTAATTAGTTGATAGCAATTACAATTTAATTACGTTATTTTACTAAATACAATTACTCGTAATATTTTTAGAAAAGGAGAAATTAATATTGTCCATGATATTTCTATTAAAAGAGGGATTTTAGTTAGAAAATATAAAAAAAATGATACATTTTTGCTGAAAAAGGTAATCGGTTAATTATTAATATTATAATATTATTAGTTTATTATATTAAATAGAACCGGTTGTGATATAATTGAAAAAATAGAGATTTTAGTTAGAGAAAATAGAAAGGTAACATGAAAATTAAAAAAGTGACATGACTTATGTGAAAAAGGTAATTGATTAGTTTATAGTAATTATAATTTAATTATGATACTTTACTAAATAAAATTGTTCATAGTGTTTTTAGAAAATGAGATATTAATGTTGCCCGTGATATTTCTAGAAAAAAAAGGGAATTTAATTTGGAAAAAATAGAAAAGATGATATGTTTTAGTTGAAAAGGTAATCGGTTAATAATTAGTATTATGATATTAATATTTTATTTTTATTAAATAAAAACGCAGGTTTCAGTAAGAGAAAATAAAAAAGTTAACGTGTTTTGGCTGAAAAAGGTAATTGTCCATGATATAATCGGAAAAGGAGAGATTTTAGTTAGAGAAAGGAGAAAAGGTAACGTGGTTGAAAAGGGTAATTGATTAGTTAATAGTAGTTATAATATAATTACGTTATTTGATTAAACAAAATTGTCGTAGGGTTTTTAAAAAAGGAGAAATTTTAGTTAGATAGAATGTACAAGATATTGTATTTTACCTAGAAAAGTAAATTATTTTGTTTTTGAAAAATAGAAAAGGTAATATGTTTAACATGAAAAAGTAAATTTATTTATAAAGGAGAAATTTTAGTTAGATAAAATATATATGATATTATATTTTACATGAAAAAGAAAATTATTTAGTTATTGAAAAATAGAAAAGATAATATGTTTGTTATGGAATAAAAACTAGGTTACGATTTGTAATTAATGCTAGGGTAGTTGAGCTTCGAGCTTTAATGGCTGTTTCCGTGTTACGAGACTGATCGGTCCTCACAGAGTGCCTACGTATCTCGTTATTGAGAATCAAGCCAGGACGTAGTTCTAGGTGATGGTGCCCTCGAGGCTATGGCGGCGAGAGCTCACCTAGGACGAAGTGGCTTGTATGTCCTTATTCGAGGATTAAGCCAAAACGTAGTTCTGAGATGAGGGGTTAGACCCTTTATATAGGCTGAGAAGCCCTAGAATTATGGTAGGAGTCAGAGACTTGGTGGACAAGTCTTCCTTGAGGAAGGTTCTAGATCTCTTCCTTATAGGAATCAGTTTCCATGTTGAAATATGTATCTTGGAGGCTAAGTCAGGCAAGAGTAATATCCTTGTTTGACTCTTATTTGTTGAGCTGTTTATTACCCTTAATATTAATTACGAAATTAATATTATAAATAGGGGTTGGGCCCATCTGGCGGGCCCCACATTTGGACCATTCCGGGTCCAATTAATGCCACATTAAATGTGTCTTTAGGGCTTACTTTTAGCCCATATCAATGTTTAACCTGAAAAAGAAATTTATTAGTTAGTAGGATGAGTAAGGGTAAATAAGTAAAATCAACAGGTACTGTACAATGTTTAAACGATGCTTAAACAATGTTTAAACGACGTTAAATGGCATAAAACGGCAATTAACGGCACTAGACGGTGCTAAACAACCTTAAACAATGTTTAAACAGTGTTAAACAATGTTAAAAGGATAAAATGACACTCACGGTGCTAAACGACACTACTCGGTGCTAATCGGCACTAAACGGTGCTTAAACGACATTAATCGGTGCTAATCGGCACTAAACGGTGCTTAAACGACACTAATCGGTGCTAATCGGCACTAAACAGTGCTAACAACATTATCGGTGCTATCGGCACTAATGGTGCTATCGGCACTAATGGTGCTATCGGCACTAACGGTGCTTACAGCACTAACAGTACTATCGGCACTAACGGTGCTTACAGCACTAACGGTGCTATCGCCACCAACGGTGTTATCGGCACTAATGGCGCTAAATGGTGATCGGCTGACATTTTATGAAAATGTTGAATCATCATTGTCATGTTTGAATCATCACTAATGTGTTTCAATGTTCCGAACCACTTTAGTGAGGTATGAAGCGAGTCAGGGGTGTTCTGAATATCAAAGTGATTTTTCAAGGTTGATGGACCATCAGCATCCACTTCCAGTTGGCTAAGGCCCTCAAAAAATGAGGTGGTCGGCAAAGGATGGTCCAAGACTATAGAAAATTCAATTAGCTTCGCGTGGACTGTAAGATCATCCAAATCTGACATCCGGAGCTCAAGATATGACCCAAACAGCGTTGAAGGATCGCATTGAGTTCCCGGTCGGCCTTATGGCTTCAAAATGCCTCGGTCGGCCAGTACCCAGTCGGACAAGAGTCTCCACGACTGTAGAAAATTCAGAGAGCTTCGCGTGGACAGTAAGATCGTCCAAATATGACATCCGGAGCTCAAGATATGGCCCAAACAGCGTCAACAGTCCGTGTAGGACTGAAAATCAGTCTTGGTCGGCTGACGCCCTCCTTGGAGCTTGGTCGACCAATGGTGGTCGGCTAGTGGTCTCCAAGACTATAGAAAACTCAGAGATCTTCGCGTGGACTGTAAGATCGTCCAAATCTGATACCCGGAGCTCAAGATATGGCCCAAACAGCGTCAACAGTCCGTGTAGAACTGAAAATCAGTCTTGGTCGGCTGACGCCCTCCTCAGAGCTTGGTCGGCCAATGGTGGTTGGCTAGTAAACCCGGACCTGAAAATCATCCGTGGTCTTGAGGATCGAGAAACTTGATCTCGATCTCATGTCATCCGTTATCTTAAGGATCAAGAAACTTGATCTTAATTTCAAGTCATCCGTGATCCTAAGGATCAAGAAACTTGATCTTAAGGATCAAGAAACTTGATCTTGATCTCAAGGATCAAGAAACTTGATCTTGATCTCAAATCACTATTTTGGTCATTCGTGACTTTGTTATCTTCAAGATCAAGAATCTTGGTCTTGATCTCAAATCATCCGTGATCTCAAGGAGAATCATCCAAGATTCGCTGAAAAATTCAAGTTCTAGGACCACGAACTAACCCGTGATCGGCCGGATCATGGGCTAGCTCGTGGTCGGTTGGCTCATGATCGGCCAGAGGGTCCAAATCCATGGTGATCGGCCGTGTGCTGATCGGCCAAGGGGTGGTCGGCCGGAGCTCCTCCCGAGGTGGTGGTCAGCTGCATGGTGGTCGGCTGCTGCTCCCTCGGGGTGGTGGTCGGCTGCTTCGTGGTCGGCCACCTCATGGTCGGCTACGGCCCTCCGGGTGTCGTGGTCGGCCACTTCATGGTTGGCTAAAATGCCCGGACCTGAAAATCATTCATGGTCTTGAGGATCAAGAATCTTGATCTTGATCTCAAGTCACTATTTTGGTCATTCATGACTTCGTTGTCTTAAGGATCAAGAACCTTGATCTTGATATTAAGTCATCAGGGATCTAGGATTTAAAATCATCCGTGATCCTAAGGATCAAGAACCTTGATCTTGATCACAAGACGTCAGTTTGGTCATTCGTGACTTCTAACGATATTAATCCTTAATTTATGATTAGCACTGCTAATCTTGTAATTACGGCTAATCTCCTTAGTTAACTCCTTAAGCGTAATTAGCTTTTCAGAAGTCACTTGTTTTGCAGCTCCAGCAATTATATCTGCTATTTCTTCTCTGGCTTGTATGAATTATAACTATTATTTCTGCAGAACGCGGGTAATTTCTGCCCTTTTTTCATCTATAAACGATAGATGACCTTGGCTCAGAATTGAAAATCAGTCTTGGTATGTTGATGGAGGTGTTTGCTATGCCTTGAAGGGTTTCGTGAACCTTGAACTCAAACGACTTGTTTCTTAATCTTCGTGACCTTCCGGGATTTAACTTGTTTGCTGAATCCTTGGTCTTAAGGTTATCATCAACCCTTGACTCTCATCCTTGTGATGAAGTTCTTTAGTTCTTACATCATCCTTGTTTCTCATGGAGGAGGTCTTCCTTCTCTGTTGATCATTAAGATAGTTCACTTGCTTCTTAGCGCTTGACCTTAGGCCTGGCATGCCTCTGTTGGTTTTCAACCCTTTAGCTTGATTCTAGGTTTCCAACCTTCTTCTTATGCTCATATAACCTTTCTTAGGTCTCAACTTGACTGACGATTCTTGATTTGAGTCCTTGAACTCAAACGACAAGCTCGATTGGAGGTAGTCAGCCTTGTTGTCCATCAAGGCTTAAATTTTGTGTCGGGATTTGAGATTCAAGATTTTAAGTATGGAATGACAAAGGACCTCTTATCTCAACATTCTCACTAATAGTTTCTGTGCTTTCAAGGCATTATCAAGGGGACAACCAGTTTTAAGATGAGCTTTGAGAGAGTCTATCCTTCAGCTTACATCAATTGGTGCTACCAATTTTGAATCGATGGTGGGGTCTTCAGGACCTGGAAGTAAAAACTCTCCGCATAATTTTCTATCTCAAAAGAGGCGAACTTAAATGGGGTAGCAGCCTTAATGTTCTCATTTCTTGGAATGCGTTCCTCATAGCGCTCATCATATTGAGTCATAACAGCCTTCACAACTCTCAAATACTTTGTCATAGTTTCATCCTTAGCTTCAAATTCACCATTCACTTGCGAGACTACCAGTCTTGAATCTATAAAAACTTTGAGGTTCTTGACCCTCGGTATTCTGGCCAAGCCCAATCTGGCTATCAAGGCTTCATATTCAGCTTCATTGTTGGTAGTAGGAAAATCTAACTTCAAAGCATACTCAACTGTGAACCCATCGGGGCTTTGCAACACTAAGCCTGCGCCACTAGATTTTGTTTTTGATGCTCCATCAAAATAGAGCACCCAATATTCCTTTTGATCAGATACAAGTTCTTCATCTTTATCTCCACTTTCAGGGGTGGTTACCGTCTCCTGCCCCCCGACTTCTTGGTTGGTAATGGTACATTCAACCACGAAGTCAGCCAATGCCTGAGCCTTGATGGCCGTTCGAGACTTATACGTGATGTCAAAATCTCCAAGTTCGATTGCCCACTTAATCAATCTTCCACTTGCTTTCGGGCTGTGCAATATGTTCCTCAATTGCTGGTCCGTCAGGACTTCGATTTTATGTGACTGAAAGTACGGTCGTAGTTTCCTTGAAGCTGTTATCAATGCCAAAGCAAATTCTCGATGGATGAGTAATTTAACTCGGCTCCGTGGAGTACCTTGCTTACATAGTAGATGGGCCTCTGAACCTTGTTCTCTTCTTTAATGAGGACGATACTCAATGCTTGTTCAGACACTGCTAGATACAGATAAAGAGTCTCTCCGGGACTTGGCTTGGCCAACAACGGGGCTTTGGCCATGTACTTCTTCAACTGTTCAAAGGCCTCTTGGCTTTTATTAGTCCATTCAAAATTTTTCACCTTCTTCAATGCTTGAAAGAAAGGCAAGCACTTATCACCAGACTTGGAGATGAATCTCCCTAGAGCGGCCACTCTGCCGGTTAACTTCTGTACGTCCCTCACAGAACGGGGTGGTTCCATGTCTAAGATTGCTTTGATCTTGTCGGGATTGGCCTCTATGCCTCTTTTTGAAACCATCAAACCCAAGAACTTTCCAGACCCAACGCCAAAAGCACACTTGGCTGGATTCAACATCATCTTGTGGTGCCTCAGCACTTCGAATGCCTCTCTGAGGTGCTTAATGTGATCTGCCTTGAGTAGGCTCTTGACTAACATGTCATCAACATAGACCTCCATGGTTTTTCCAATCAGATGGGCGAATATCTTATTCACCAATCGTTGGTAAGTAGCTCCTGCATTCTTTAGACCAAAATCCATAACAATATAGCAGAAAACACCAAAGCCAGTTATGAAAGATACCTTAGGGATGTCATCCTCGTTCATCTTAATCTGATTGTAGCCGTTGAACCCATCCATGAAGCTCAACATCTCATGTCCAGTTGTGGCGGCTATCAACATGTCTATCATTGGCAAGGGAAAACAATCATTTGGACATGCATCATTCAAATCAGTGAAGTCTATACACATCCTCCACTTTCCATTTGCTTTCTTGACCATCACCGGGTTAGCTAACCATTCGGGAAACTGAAGCTCTTCAACAAACCCAGCCTCTAAGAGCTTGTCAACTTCTTGTTTAATGGCCTCCTGCCTTTTAGGAGCAAAATTTCTCTTTTCTGTTTTATTATCTTCCGCCCCGGATCAACATTCAACTTGTGAGTTATGAGTTGGGGATCAATCCCTGGCATATCAGCTACAGTCCAAGCAAACACATCGCTATTTTCTTACAAGAATGCTATCAACTTGCCCTTCAGGGGTTTTTTCAAAGATGCTCCCGTATAAGTAACTTCTCAGCTCGCTTGGCCGTCATGGCTTCAATGTTTGTCTTGGTCTTGGGTGTTGAACGTCGATGTTCAAAGGTTGAACGCCAAAGTTTGAAATCAAGGATTTTCAATCTCAATGGTGTTTTAAATCACCGAAATATCTATCAGAGCTGCTAGTCCAAGGCCAGGGGGTTTCTGGTTAGCCCCACAAGGTCTTGAACCTTCTCTAGGAGGTTTTCAAAATTACATATTGGTTTTCAAGTCAACATGAAGTTTCAACCTTTGGATCTTAATTAGAGGTTCATGACCCCCCCTCAAGTTTGGCCTTCATAACTAACCTTGGCCTTCATGGCTAACAACTTCTGTTCTTCAACCTAGGATTCGGGGTTGATTCCTCGATATAGATTTCGATAAATGCAATCCCGTTGGCTTCTTGCCTTTTAAACTTTTGAGACGAGAGCTTGCTTGAACTTCTTAATCCTTGCTTAAGGTTATCTATTGGCCTTCATCCTTGGATCCTTAATCCAGGTCCTTAATAAGTATTGAAGAGTAGCTCATTTTGGTTTTCAAGTCAACATGAAGTTTCAACCTTTCGATCTTAATTGGAGGTTCATGACCCCCCCTCGACTTTGGCCTTCATAACTAACCTTGGCCTTCATGGCTAACAGCTTCTGTTCTTCAACCTAGGATTCGGGGTTGATTCCTCGATATAGATTTCGATAAATGCAATCCCGTTGGCTTCTTGCCTTTTAAACTTCTGAGACGAGAGCTTGCTTGAACTTCTTAATCCTTGCTTAAGGTTATCTATTGGCCTTCATCCTTGGATCCTTAATCCAGGTCCTTGATAAGTATTGAAGAGTAGCTAGTCCTTAACATCCTCGGCCTTTCATGGCTTTGACCCTTCGGGATCTTCACCTATGCATTTGTTTGTTTTCCATTCGTTATTCTTTTATTTTCGGTTTTCGTTCATCCTTGACTTGCACTCATCGGGTGATAGAGTACTATTGTCCTACTCGGAGCAACATGCTCTGCAATGGTTTCAATGAACCTTATTTCTGCTTCTACTAGATGAAGCTAAGTCCTACTAGGATAACTTGAGCCCATCGGTGCATTGCAAGACTAGGCCTGCATCACTTGATTTTGTTTTTGATGCTCCATCAAAATAGAGCGTCCGCCATTCCTTCTGGTATCATCATTCTTATTCTGAAGTTCACTTCCTGCTTGGGGTACTACCTCCTGCCCCCCGACTTCTTGGTTGCCAATGGTACATTCAACCACGAAGTTAGTTAACGCCTTAGCCTCAATGGCTGTCCATGGCTTCTGTGTGATGTCCTCTGCTGGCCTTTTTGGTGTTCCTTTCTTATGCGGACATCCATGTCTTCAATTGGAAGGACTTGGCCCCCGACTCTATTAGGCCTTAACGAGGCTACATAACATCTTTGTGCCATCTTTTGATCACCTTTATGTTCTCTAACGCCATTCCTGGTTGGGAACTTGATCTTCATATGATACGTTGAGGCAACAGCCTTGAATGCATGAAGTTCAGTCCTTCCGAGAATAGCGTTGTACGTTGAAACTGCCTTGATTACCAAGAAGTTCAACATCTGAATGGCCTCCTTGGGCTCCTGTCCAATAGTTATAGGCAACTGAATAGTCCATTCAACTTTGGATTCTACTCCATTAAATCCATATATAGGCATGTTATTGGGGGTCAATTGAAAATCATTGTACCCCATCTTCACAAATGTATCATGAAACAGAATGTCAACGGAAGCTCCATTGTCCATCAAGACTCGCTTCACTTCTGAGTTCCCAATCACAGGGGTTATGACCAACGGGTCGTCATGGGGAAACTTCACCCCTTCGAGGTCTGAGTCATCGAAACCAATTGCTATCTCAGTCCTGGCACGCTTCGGGGCTTCTCCCACGATGTGCATCACTTCTCTGGCATATGCCTTTCGAGAGTTTCGGGTTGTACCGGCCGCTGTCGGGCCTCCCCAAATCATGTTAATAACTGGCCCTCGGGGCTGTGGGTTACGATCCCGACCTCGATCATCATCCCTTCTATCATTGTCTCTTCTATCATAATCCCTCCTTTGAGTTCCACGATCATCACCCTTGGTGAATTTGTTCAGCTTTCCTTTTCGGATCAAGAATTCAATCTCATCCTTCAACTGCCTACAATCATCTGTATCATGCCCCACATCGCGGTGGAATCTACAGTACTGATCCTTGTTTCTCTTTGCGGGATCACCCCTAAGTGGCTTCGACCATCGAAAATCTTTGTCTTTCTCAATATCTAACAAGATCTGACTCCTAGGAGCATTTAGTCTTGCATAGTCGTTGAATCTTGGTCCCAAACTCTTCTTCGGTGGTGATTCAGAATCCTTGCTAGTCTGGGGATACTTGTCCCTAGCATCATACTCTTGTTCTTTATTCCGTTTCTTAAAGTCATTGGAGCCCTTGCCATTGCCTCCAGCAGCTTCTTTTTTCATGCTATCCTCTGCCTTGATATACTTGTCGGCCCTTCGTTGGAGCTCGACCATGTTCTCAAGAGGATGCTTTGCCAATGACCTCTTGAAGAAAGGATCAGTGGTTCCGTGTTCCAAGGCTACCATGGCCACTTTATTCTCCAGATATGTAATATTCAATGTCTCCTTGGTGAATCGCTTGAGATAATCCCTTAGATTCTCGTTCTTCCCCTGCACCACATACATGAGGGATGCAGGACTTTTTTCATGAACTCTTCCACTAATGATTTGGCTAACAATGGCATTCTTCAACTCCTTGAAAGAGCCAATCGAATTTGCAGGTAGCCTGCTATACCACCTTTGAGCCATACCCGGTAGGGTTTGAGGGAACGCCCTACACTTTAAGGCGTCACTAGCAGGTTGCACCAGTAGTGCAGCTGTGAATGTCCTGGCATGAGTTTCAGGATCGCCTGTTCCATCATAGGCCTTGATCGTCGGCATCTTGATTTTCTTTGAGATGCGGGCATTCATCACCTCCTCAGTGAACGGAGGTGTTGGATCATCAAGATCTAGCGGCATCAGATCCTTGGGGTTATTTCTGGGGTTTCCGCCCTCGTTGCTCCTTCAGTTGAGGTATCGGCCCTTCTTCGTCTCCTAGACGACCTCTCCAGATCTATGACGGGAACCCTTCCTGAGATTGGAGGAGGTCGATGCAGACTTTGATTCTGCCTTGCTTGCTCTCTGGCGGCGTCATCTTTCAGCCTCTAGATCTCAGCCTCATGAGCCTTGATCCTTTCCTCAGTCGTTTGTGGAGGTCCATCATGGATTCTTCGGGCCCTCCTTCGGGGCTCTCTACTAGCACGTCGCCTTCTTGGGGCTTCGTCACGGTCATCATCGTCATCCTCAGATGTCGAATCAGTAGTATAGGGGCCGGAGTAGTCCAGATACTCGCGATCTCGGATCTGCAAAGCATGACCACTCTGTCCAGGTTCTCGAACAGGGGGGTAGTTGGGCAGCCCATACATTGGGTTGGTATTCACGGGGAGATCCGTAGTATGGATCTGTACCTGTTAGGCCCGATAAGATTGTAGAAGGGCGGGGGGTTGAATACAATCTATACTGTTTTATCGAAATTTGTCCAAATAAATTTAATTTATATTTTGACAAATTTGAGCGGAATAAATTGAAACAAATTTCAAGTTGAATATAAAAATATATTAACTTGATGGGTGTTACAATTTCAGTACAGAATTTAATCAAGTTGATAAAAACTAATTTAGAAAATTCAACATGAACTTTTCTAAATTTAGTTAATAAAAATCAAGATTAGAACTAGGAAACTTAATTCGCTAGTAGTACAAGAACAATAAATAAACAAGTTCCACCGGATAAAATATTACAAGAGAGATGAACTTGATTTTACAGAAATTAATTTGTTCTTGAGCTTGGGAGAGAAAATGGAGCTGCTGGGATTTTTCTGATGTGTTCTTATTATTTTCTGCCTGCTGTGTCTTCATTTTGTATTTAAACAAAATCAGCTGCTGCCTCTTGAATCTGTCGGTATGACTTAACAGGTCATATTGAACCTTCAGTATGACTTAATAGATATATTGAGGCTGATTGGTATGACATAAACTGACACAAATCTCCTTGATATGACTTAGAAATAAACTAATATGACTTGCATATGGCTCGGTATGACTTAATATTTGTGTCGGTATGACTTAATTATTTACTAAACAAAACATACACGGCTGTATGATTTGTTTATAACAAAATAATTTCTGCTGAACACAAAGCACAGTTGCAGGAGAAGGAACTGAGCTGCACGCGGGCTTTTGTCCATTTTATTCAGGGCGCGTGCGTCTCACGCGCGCCACAGGCGCGTTATAGCCCAGCCGACAAAGCTCCGATAGCTTGCTTGTTATCAATCGTTTAATGCAGTACCCATGTGAAATTGTTTCTTTGTCTGTTGTGGTTTTAAACAATTTAATTGTTTATTCTTTCTGTTTTGTCGACACAACAACTATCGAACTGGGCCTCCTTTTTTTTTTCTTAACCAACGACTGGACCACTTTTGTTTTTCTTTTCACTTCGGCCCAACAGAAATTAAGTCATAATCCCCTTCATCTTTTGTAAAATAATCAGCCCACCTGATTAATAAAATACTTGGCCCAATCCTTTTATTTTAATTTAATTAAATAACTTAATCAATTAATCATTTATAAAGGTGATGATTAATTAATTAAATTCTTAATTAAATCAAATAAGATTAATACATTAATTCAAAGTTAATTAATATGATAATTAATTTAATAAAATAATTCAGAATGAATTAATTTATTAATTAAATAAATTACATAATTATATTAATCAAATGAGAATTAATAAAAATCACTTGATAGCCAAATCTTTTTCGAGAACCACTGAAAGTAATAAAGAAGTACCACTGAATTCTGCTGACGCTCAATGAACGGTCTGGTTCATGAGCGACTAACTCCAACGGCTTTCCTTTAATTTAGACTCTAAGATGTGGTTCCTTTTCTTTTCTTCTCTCTTTTTAATTCTTCTGTACTGTCTCTGTCACCTTTAAAATTTTTGTCACTTTAAACGAATCCACTTCTTTAACGAATACTTCACTGAGGCTTGAACAGATGTCTGAGCTTCTTTCAATGTAGTAATTCCTCAAGTATGTAGATTGACCTTGATCTTTTTCTTCTGACGGATAATACATTCTGAGATTTCTTGTGACAGTCTATATACTATTTACTACTACGATCTTGTTTAAGTTGAGTTGTATCCTCGAAATACAAATAGGCTACATCATATGCCTTTCAATCTCCCCCTATTTGTTTGTTAGACAATAACAAGCAAATACCTAGAGGATAACTCAACTAACTCACTTAAACAAGAAAAATATAAAGCACTTCAAAGCTTAGTAAATAATACAAAAAAAAAATTTCTGGTTCAAATATAACATTTCCAGAATCCTCGATTGATGAAATGATAGATGATTGTTCCTCTAGCACTGAACTGATCTTCAATAGATAACTCATCTTCATTTCTGATTCTTCATATCTCTACCTGATAATCCTTCACATCTTACATTGGTGATTATCAGTAGTTCTTGATTTACAATCACTTCCCATTTCTGACACAGCTTTTCTCACTAAAGAAAAATAGTTGTTCCTACTATATAGGCAATGGTGAATCAATACCATTTCTATAACTTCTGGTGAATTTACTACTCTTCCACTTAGCCTTTATGCATAGTACATTGAAAGACTAATAGAATAGTATTGTGATGTAATTCTCCTTGTATCTCCCCTTGCTTTTCCATCTAAGGCTCCCCCTTAGTAACTAGACTTGCTTCTCATTCTAAGCACAGTCTTTACTGCTCCCCCTTTCTAACTCACTCTTCTTTTACTTGTACCCCAATACTTCTCCCCCTTAGTTGAGTATATCCTACTAAGGTAAGCTTCTGATCTTGAATATATCTTTTTCAATATATTTCTCCCCCTTAGTTGAGGAATCCTCCATTCAACTAATTGACAAAGTAGTTGATACCAAATTGTTACCAATTTCTACCAATCGTTAGAGTACATTGAAATCAATTGATAAAGCTTTGTTAGAAAGGAAGTTTCATTTTCTTCCTCACTGTGAGTGTGTGATAATGTTTAGTGTACCTCGCAAGTGTTTCACTCTTCTCTCCACTCATTTGTGTTGAGTGTCTCACTCCTCTCTGTGTTTACACTCTTGCTCACTAGTGTTTCACTCATATCACTCATAGCTCCAACATCCGTTAGTGTACCTGCAAGGAAAAATCACCATAGCCCCTTCTAGAGAGGTCACTGGTGGTGCAATGGGAGTTTGCAAATCCCAAATCCTCGTTGGACTCGTCAGATGAATCTGAGTCATAATCTACAAGTTGCTAATTTTCCCTTTTTAGGGTTTTCAGATTTGAATTCTGAGAAGGTAAACAATGATCTATAAATTTAGCATTGAGATCAAGGTTCCCTTCTAATGTCTGTGAAGACATCACCATGTTAAACTCATCAGGTAAATCTGAATCATAGTCTACAAGTTGCCGATCCACACCTATGTCGGATCCGTTACCCGCAGGATCCAGAGATGTTCCCTCTGGGGAGTTAGATAATTATCTTGTTGAATTTTGCATTTGAGATCAATACCTTCTCTCGAGGTCTGTGAAGACTCTTGATTCATTAAAGAACCTTTAACTTATAATCATAACCGTAAAATGGTTGGATTACAGGTTTCCGTCAATTCATCCTTGGTGTGTGCAATCTCACTTTGTGCATATGAAATATTTTGGATAGTGTATAAGGTAGTGACTCTTCAGCTGAATATCCCACACATCCTTGTTTGCTGCATCAAGTGTAGTTACTCCCTGATGACCTTTAGTCTGATGGGTTACTTCCATTTAGGGGGTAAGATAGAATGTGTTTGAGTTTGACTGTAGTCTGGGATAAAAGTTGTTGGGTTTACAACCTTATGACTAAACACGTGAGAATACAAAATTCCATGTAGATGAACCTGCATCACAGAATGTGAGCAATAGATAGAATGCATTTTTATCAATGAAAAGTTTTCTGAGAAAATGTTGCATTTATCTTTTAGAGAAATGATATACAATTGTGATTTCAAAAGATTTACAATGTATGCAATCACAACTGTGTAGAAAAAGATTTTGAATTTAGGGAAGATATAGATCTTGAGCTGGTTTTACTAAACAAAAACAAGGACAAAAATTCAATTAATAAATATTAATTAAATCAATGTATGTTAATGTTTAAACCAACACAAACAAAAATATTTTATCATGCTTTAGGTCTTGTAAGATAGATACCAACTATTAGAAATTGTTAGCACTTGATAGGTCTTGTCTTCCAATTGTTAGATCCTGAAAATCAAACATTAGTTCCTAACCAATTGTATAGACACATACCAATTTGATGGCAACATTGGTCAATTGTTAAATCCTTAACACGAAGATCTGTTAACAGCAATCACAAAACAAAGATTTATACTTAAACTGCAGGTTTTGTGTGTGTTAATAAGAAGAACAACAAAAGAACCAAGTACAGTGACCTACTTGTAAGTTTTGAAAGTATAGTAACTAAATTGTAAAAACTATACAAACTAGTTATATACATATGAAAAAGAATATACAAAAATAAGAAATAATATACATAATAATTATACAAAATAAAAACTATAAGAAAAGAAAAATTCAAATTCGAATTAGTATAGAAACAAATAAAAATAGTAAAACTATACATAATTTAATAATTTACATAGCTTAAACTATAAACGAACATACGACTAAAATAAAAAGACAAACACTACAAAACATGATAAATAAGATTAACATTTAAAAATTAAATACATGTACAAAAACATTAAGTATATACAAGAGTATTTATAATAGGTTAGCAAATCCATATATTTTCTGACAAAACAACTTTCTACTAGAAAATTATTTAGAGAGAAAATATGATTTAATAAACTATCATAAATATGGCACTTATTTTAAAATAATGAAATTTTTAATTAAAATAGCTTCCTCAAAAATTCTAACTAGAGAATTAGAGAAAAATATTTTTAGAGAAAATTATTATTCTAAAATAAAGAAACATGGATTAACGCATTAGAATGATTATGACAATTCTTATAGAAAGATGACAAGATAGAATTCGAAAAGAATGTCATACCAGTTACTTGGCGCTCAAACCTTGGCACCAACTTCCACGTTTCTTGTTGTTCCAGATTCACAATTGCTTTCTCAGATTTCTTAGATTCTATACCTTGATTCTGAGAAGCCATTTTAGTTCTTACTACAACATCTGGATCACCAATGATCAGCTCTATTCCAAACACACCGTCTGAGAAAGTTGGATCTTGATGAATCACCTTGTTCTTCATTGTGATGTTATGTTTGACTAGTGAATCCTTTGTTTACTTCCCTCGAGTTGTTGCCAGAATGACTTGATGATTAATTTCCAGTGACATTGGTATTGCCAATAACAAAATTGTTTCCACCACTATCACTAGGATAATTATCATCATTAACATTTTAATCTTATGACTTCAAGGTAACTCCTCGATAACAACAATTGTTAACTCCTAACAACTGTTTGTTGGTAGACAATCTTGGTTCTAAAAATAAACTTGATTACCAAGACTGTCTTGTCTGCAATCTTAGAAATAATTTTATAAGTCCAATACACCTTGATCCATAGTATAAAATATTTATTATCAAAGTGATTTGAAGCTTGCAAATAAGCATAAAAATTATTCAAAGTAATTGAACTATGGTAACTTTAGATATTTCAATATCCATAGTTCTACTTAGAGAATTTTTATACCATGTATAATAAAATGAGTGAATTGTAAAAGATATAACAATGATTACTTAGAGGAGTTCTAAGTAATTTCACACATATCAATATATCTCACAATTAGTTAGTAAATAGAATTCTAATTAAATATCATTAACTGATATAAGTTAAAACTTCAGTACAACCAATTGTTAGAACCATGATATTAATTATAGTGAATTTCTGAAAATGGAATATTGAAAAAAATCACTAGAATTAACATCTGAAAACTAAACTAAAAACCAACAAAATTGTTAGGTTCAATTCAGTTCGTTGTATATTTATTTTGATGAATATGAGGTACAGAGCAAATACTTAAATTGAATTGCTTCAAGTTCCGTAACTCAAATTAATCAAAGTAAATAATTAAATAGATAAATACTAAATCTCTATGAGTTAGATTTTAGCATTTAAATATTTAAGTTATCCTTAAATAATCACCACTAAAATATATTGCAATTATACACATGGCAATCATTCAACAGATAATTCTCAGTGTGAGGTTTGGATGTAAATAAGTTCACAAGTCCTTTCAATACAGACAATTGAAAACTTGTGAGCTTACTTAAGAATTACTTCACAGATGGGATTTACAATCATATAGCATTAATAAAATCCCAAGTTTACAAGCCAATCTTGAAAAAAATTTCATCAAGTGATTTAGCAAACGTGTTTGCAAGTTATTCTTAACTAAAGACATGTTCTCTCAAAAGAATTTATACCTTATGCAAGTTGCTTAGTCCTTGAGTGTTCCACAGAGTTGTTGGAGATGAAATTGATTCCTTGTGTTCTCCTGCTTTCGTACAACTCATTTGATCCGTCTCTATGCAGCAAAACATTTCAGAACTGATGTCTCTAGGGTACCATCTCCGTAGATTTGGGTCCAACTTAAGACATCTGAAAATCAAGTGTAATAACTACAAGAATAGATTCTCAAGAATCCACTTGGGACCATGCACATTTTCATAATTGATAATAAAATATGTGTGTAAGTGATCTATTAGCAATTGAATAAGATAATGAGCTGATGATTCCTCTATAGCCTGATTAGGTCCTAATTAGTCGATCCTGAACTTGTTGGGTCAAATATCTCTAGAATACCATTTCCTCATATCCGGGTCCATCTTAAGATTTTTGATAACCAACTTGTTAGATCCAAACTAACAGGTCAAAAGCCAGCTATAGTGAGGTGTTGGCATGTAGTCTTGACAGGTCTAGAATCTTCTGAATAGAAACAAAAGATCATTGACTTATTTTTATTGTCATCATTCTTTTGGCTTACTGAAGTAAATCAAAAGAATTGCAACTTTACCAACATCAAAACAGCAAATATCTTGATACCAATTTATAGCTATTAGACCAACATATAATATAATCAAGATATCATTGCACATATATATCATTTATGTTTGTGCCTAAAGATGTAGAGAGTTCTATAAATATGACACCAATTGTTAAAAGATACCAACTGTTAAAGATTGATACCAACTATTAAATTATAGTTAGGGTGTCATACCATGTCTTCCATGCTTGCTTGAGTGATGATACCAGTTTATACTAACCTGTAGAGATCTTCAATTATCTCACCAACCAGGAGTGCACTTGTTCACATTCCTCTAGCATCTAGATTCAGTAGGTCTAGATGTCCATTATAATCTTGAATGTGCAGCAGGTGCCTGATATCCTCAAGTCTTGTCACTGGTGCTTCTTGTCAAATATACTGTTTGATCAAATTGTAACCTAGCATCCAGTTTGGCTTTGTCCCTCATAACAATGCCTTGACATCATCCAGGTAGACTTCTGGTTATCCTTGTACCAAATACAGCCTTGTTGTTTGGTCTAGATACCAGCTTCCCTTCAATCTGCCTTTTGTACTGATTGAGATCATCTTGCATTGCAATCACTCAACCTGGATCTTTCAGAGCTTTTGTAGCTTTCTTAGTTTCTTCTAAAAGAAGACTAAAGACATAATCATTAGTACTTGAAGCTCTGTTAGTCTTTTACTTCCACCATTAGAAACACTAAGAACTAGAACAAAGAGTTAATTGAGTCAACACTCTTTGTCTTGGCAGACATGTTCTCATAGTGTCCTTTGACTTTCAGTGTGGTGTTGAGTTGACTAGATGATCCTTATTTTGCTCCCCCTAAGCTGTTGCTGGGTTTACATGAAGATTCTCAATGTTTACATTGCTTGGATCTGAGTCATCATTACCATTGACAGCTGGGAGCTAGAAGTTGTTGAACATCACTAAGACTTTCAATCACCTTCTGTTGATTAATAACAATCACCTTGTAGGCTGTTGACTCCACTAAGTAACCAAGGAAATTATCCTATTGAGCATTAGCAGATTGCTAGGATGCTCACTTTCATTTATTATTGCAAAACAATTTTCTTCATAACTTGTGGGGTCTTCCTATATTCCTTACTGATTAGGGTTTAATCATGTCAGTAGCAAACTATTGACTGCTTCAGCATTAATACTATTGAAGGTGCAGAAATCATCCAGAACACTAATTAATAGGTCCTGTAATCTGGTCTCCAAGTTATCATAGTCAATTTTGCTTCCTGACACTCTTCTAGATATGATCAATAACCATCAGTGGTGTCTTGTCTTCAGATTGTCTGAACAACAACTTGTTTCTTGAGAGAAGTCATCAGTCATCATCACTAAAGTATACTTTATATTGGTAGTACTTCTGTGTGATGTTTCTTTGACTTCATTTTATGACATGCCTCGTAATTTCATTTTACTTTAATTCCAGATGAGGCAGTCTCCTTTGCTGATTCGATTTTCAGGAAAGAATCTCTTGATTTGACATTCAGGTGAGAGAGCTCCTTATGTCATAGCTGAACTCTTGTCTGATGAAGCTTTAGATTTGACCTTGTTGACTTTACCTTTGACTAAGATTCCATGTCAGCTACAGATTAGTTCTCTTTCCTTAATCCTCGAACAGTAGGCTCTTCATCTTGTAAAAGATGCTTTATAATTGACAACATTCCTTGGCTATTGAATAGCCTTGACCCTAGGTCATACCCTTACTGTTGTCTCCAAGGGATGAACCACTTGGCCGGATACCGTCACCACTCTTGATAGCAGGGCTCTATCTTCGGTCATATGCCTTGAACATCCACTGTCCAGAATCCACATAACACGATGTACCTGTTACACACCCTGCAATGCCAAAACAGTTAAACCCTTTTTGGGACCCAAATTTGATTGGGTCCGGAATACTTAAAGTATTGGCCTTTGTCAGGCAAAACAACATTCTTAATCTTCATAACAACATTTTTCAAGGGGACTGGACATTTAACCCTATAAACAGCTTTGACAATCTTTGATTTCATCTTGGGTATCCATGTCTTTTTAATAGCAATAACATTTGTTTCACTGACTGGACATTTGACCTTGTAAACAGCCTTAGTAAAACTTTGTTTAGGCTTTGGTACAAATGTCTCTCTCCTAACATAAGGAGGACTAGCAGTCTTTGATCTAACATTATTCCTGTTCATATGTTGTCGAGGAGCAGTCTTATTATCACATGCATGATTACCATTAAAGTAAGCAGACATCACATTAAAAGCACAAGACATACAGTTAACAACACCACATGCTTTATGATTAGAATCAATGATAGGCATGTTACTCATGTTAGACATGTAATTGTTCTGCTTCAACTTATTACCACCTAATCCAGTCTTAGAAGAACTAGTTGTTTTAACAACCTTGACTGGCACTTTAGGTACATCTTTCTTGGATGAAACAATTTTTGGATTAGTGTCCTCAACAGATTTAGCCTTAACAAAGACCGTGACATCTTTCTTGGATGAAACATTCTTTGGATTAGCATCCTTAACAGATTTATCCCTAAGAAAGACTGTGCCATTTGCACTGTCCTCATTTCTCATTTCTTCGTGGATAACCATAGAAAGAATATCTGGTGGTCCAGCATCAGATTGTTTAAATAGAGGTTCTTTAACATTCTTAAGTACATGTGGTATTCCCCTTTCTTTAGCACTAACAGGGTTAGGGGAATTTATGCCCAATGATCCAACAGCTTCATTGTAACCATACCCTATACCTGTTGTTCGTTCTACAACTTGATTGTTAAAAAACTCTTTGGAAACTTTAACAGAATTATAACAAGCCCTGACCTGTGTTTCAAGTTCCGTAATTCTAGCCATTTGTTTGCCTACAACTTCTAGAATAGCTTTCTCCTTTTTATGAAGCATTGTTATTTCATCTCTTTGTTGATCTTGATTAATATGCACCTTTTTCAATTCTAACACTTCATTTCCAAGTTTAGTGCTTAACAGATCTAGTCTTCTATATCCAGTTTGTGCATTATCTAAGGAATTATAAAGACTACGAATCAACTCAGGGTCAGTAGGAATTACTGGAGTACTATAAGGAGTTGATGTATCAGCATTTACCACCAGCGCAAAATTTCCAACTTCTTCATCTTCACTGTCTGTGTCATCCCAACTTTTGCCTTGTACCACATAGGCCGTGTCTGTGTTCTTTTTACCAGATGCATACTCTCTCCTTGCATCTTGTTGAGGTTGATGACACTCAGTTGCAAAGTGTCCAAGTTCATTACATTTAAAGCACCTAATCCTGCTTCTGTCTACCATTCCAGTTTGGTAGCCACCCCTTGTGCTATTTGAGGAAGAACCTCCTCGCTGAAATCTATTGTAGTTAGATTTGAACTTGAACTTGGGATTCCTCCTAAATCTAAAGTTACAGAATTGCCTCACCATCATAACCATTGACTCATCTTCCAACTGATCCAGCTCTTCCAATGAGTAGAAATCTCTACCATCCTGACTGACAGGTGTATGACCAATCTCAACTTCAACCTGTTCCTTGTCAGCGCTGCAAGGTTGAACAACCTTAGCTTCCACTTCCTTTGGAGTCTCAACCACTAGAGCTGTAGAAGAACTTGGAACCCTACCTTCACATTGAATTTCTTTCTGTTGAACTTGTTCCAACTCATAGGTTTTCAAAATACCGAAGAGCCTTTCAAGAGTAATTTGATTCATGTCTCTGGCTTCTCTAATGGCAGTTATCCTATGTTCTAGGTGAGTAGGCATGGTCAGTAGAAACTTCATGTTAATCTCCTTTTGTGTATATTGCTTGCCATGGATTTGCAAGTTGTTGATTATTTTGTTATACCTTTCAAACACTTCCTGAATGCCTTCATTAGGGCCAGCTCTAAAGTGTTCATACTCAGAGATTAAATTTGAAGTCCGTTTTCCCTGACTTCATCAGTTCCTTCATTAATAGTCTCAATAGTTTCCCACATGTGCTTTGCAGTTTTACAATTCATCACATGACTGTACATCACAGCATCTAGGGAATCTAATAGTACGAGTCTCAAATTCTTGTCTAGTCCTGCATCCTCTTTTTCATCAGGAGTATAAGACGCATGGTCTTTTTCATGGGTTCTAGCAGGTTTTGTAACAACTCCATCAGTAACAACTTGTTGTTCAATGACCATAGGAATTTTAGGTCCATTTTTCAGAACATCCAAATATTTAGAATTTGTAACATCAAGAAACAACTCCATTTTATTTTTCCACATATCATAATTATCTTTATTAAAGATAGGAATCTTAACAAGGACTTTTGAAGACATGATGAATTTTTAACTCACTTAAAAATTCGAAATGGATTTTTGACTGAATAAAAATAGGATCTTGATTTGTGTATCAATCAATAGGCTTTGATACCAATTGTTAGGTCTGATAAGATTGTAGAAGGGAGGGGGGTTGAATACTATCTATACTGTTTTATCGAAATTTGTCCGGATAAATTTAATTTATATTTTGACAAATTTGAGCGGAATAAATTGAAACAAATTTCAAGTTGAATATAAAAATATATTAACTTGATGGGTGTTACAATTTCAGTACAGAATTTAATCAAGTTGATAAAAACTAATTTAGAAAATTCAACATGAACTTTTCTAAATTTAGTTAATAAAAATCAAGATTAGAACTAGGAAACTTAATTCGATAGTAGTACAAGAACAATAAATAAACAAGTTCCACCGGATAAAATATTACAAGAGAGATGAACATGATTTTACAGAAATTAATTTGTTCTTGAGCTTGGGAGAAAAAATGCAGCTGCTGGGATTTTTCTGATGTGTTCTTATTATTTTCTGCCTGATGTGTCTTCATTTTGTATTTAAACAAAATCAGCTGCTGCCTCTTGAATCTGTCGGTATGACTTAACAGGTCATATTGAACCTTCAGTATGACTTAATAGATATATTGAGGCTGATTGGTATGACATAAACTGACACAAATCTCCTTGATATGACTTAGAAATAAACTAATATGACTTGCATATGGCTCGGTATGACTTAATATTTGTGTCGGTATGACTTAATTATTTACTAAACAAAACATACACGACTGTATGATTTGTTTGTAACAAAATAATTTCTGCTGAACACAAAGCACAGTTGCAGGAGAAGGAACTGACTGCACGCGGGCTTTTGTCCATTTTATTCAGGGCGCGTGCATCTCACGCACGCCACAGGCACATTACAGCCCAGCCGACAAAGCTCCGACAGCTTGCATGTTATCACTCGTTTAATGCAGTACCCATGTGAAGTTGTTTCTTTGTCTGTTGTGGTTTTAAACAATTTAATTGTTTATTCTTTCTGTTTTGTCGACACAACAACTATCGAACTGGGCCTCCGTTTTTTTTTTCTTAACCAACGAACTGGACCACTTTTGTTTTTCATTTCACTTCGGCCCAACAGAAATTAAGTCTTAATCCCCTTCATCTTTTGTAAGATAATCAGCCCACATGATTAATAAAATACTTGACCCAATCCTTTTATTTTAATTTAATTAAATAACTTAATCAATTAATCAATTATAAAGGTGATGATTAATTAATTAAATTCTTAATTAAATCAAATAAGATTAATACATTAATTCAAAGTTAATTAATATGATAATTAATTTAATAAATTAATTCAGAATGAATTAATTTATTAATTAAATAAATTACATAATTATATTAATCAAATGAGAATTAATAAAAATCACTTGATAGCAAAATCTTTTTCGAGAACCACTGAAAGTAATAAAGAAGTACCACTGAATTCTGCTGACGCTCGATGCACGGTCTGGTTCATGAGCGACTAACTCCAACGGCTTTCCTTTAATTTAGACTCTAAGATGTGGTTCCTTTTCTTTTCTTCTCTCTCTTTAATTCTTCTGTACTTTCTCTGTCACCTTTAAAATCTTTGTCACTTTAAACGAATCCACTTCTTTAATGAATACTTTACTGAGGCTTGAACAGATGTCGGAGCTTCTTTCAATGTAGTAATTCCTTAAGTATGTAGATTGACCTTGATCTTTTTCTTCTGACGTATAATACATTCCGAGATTTCTTGTGACAGTCTATATACTATTTACTACTACGATCTTGTTTAAGTTGAGTTGTATCCTCGATATACAAATAGGCTACATCATATGCCTTTCAGTACCCCAGATGGAGGGTGATTAGGATCAACCAGGGGAGAGATCACCATCTGAATAGAGTTGGTTCCCTGATCTGGATGGACAACCATAGGCAGCGTACTCCCAGCAGGGGGATTCGTCTCTGGAGGCTGAGAAACTTGAGTTTAGGGGACCGTCCCTTGTTCAAACGTGGTTGTCCCAGAGGTAAGAGGCGGAGCGAAGCTGATTGGTAAAGCTTCGGTAGAGCTTGGTGCAGTTCTTCGTGTGCTAACCGTGGTTGATGTTTTCTTCCCACAGACGGCGCCAAATGTTGTGGAATAAAAACTAAGTTACGATTTGTAATTAATGCTAGGGTGGTTGAGCTTCGAGCTTTAATGGTTGTTTCCGTGTTACGAGACTGATCGGTCCTCACAGAGTGCCTACGTATCTCGTTATTGAGAATCAAGCCAGGACGTAGTTCTAGGTGATGGTGCCCTCGAGGCTATGGCGACGAGAGCTCACCTAGGACGAAGTGGCTTGTATGTCCTTATTCGAGGATTAAGCCAAAACGTAGTTCTGAGATGAGGGGTTAGACCCTTTATATAGGCTGAGAAGCCCTAGAATTATGGTAGGAGTCAGAGACTTGGTGGACAAGTCTTCCTTGAGGAAGGTTCTAGATCTCTTCCTTATAGGAATCAGTTTCCATGTTGAAATATGTATCTTGGAGGCTAAGTCAGGCAAGAGTAATATCCTTGTTTGACTCTTATTTGCTGAGCTGTTTATTACCCTTAATATTAATTACGAAATTAATATTATAAATAAGGTTTGGGCCCATCTGGTGGGCCTTACGTTTGGACCATTCCGGGTCTAATTAATGCCACATTAAATGTGTCTTTAGGGCTTACTTTTAGCCCATATCAATGATTAACCTGAAAAAGAAATTAATTAGTTAGTAGGATGAGTAAGGGTAAATAAGTAAAATCAACAGGTACTGTACTGACCGACCTACCGACCGACCAACCAAATTTTTAATATTTCGGCTTTTATATAATAATATAGATTATAATACTATTATTTTATTTTTATTAAATAGAACCGTCCATGATATAATTGGAAAAGGGGAGATTTTAGTTAGAAAACAGGTAACCTGTTTTGGCTGAAAAAGGTAATTGCCCGTGATATAATTGGAAAAAAGAGATTTTAGTTAAAGGAAAAGTAACGTACTTTAGCTGAAAAAGGTAATTAATTAGTTAATAGTAATTATAATATAATTATGTTACCTTATTAAACAAAATTGCTCGTAATGTTTTTAAAAAGGAAAAATTTTAGTTAGTTAAAATATAAAAGATATTGTACTTTACTTGAAAAAGGAATTATTTAGTTTTGAAAAATTGAAAAGGAAATATGTTTAGCCTGAAAAAGAAAATTGATTAGTAAATGAGAAATTTTAGTTAGATCAAATATAAAAGATATTGTATTTTACCTGAAAAAGGAAATTATCTAGTTATTGAAAAATAGAATGAATTGTTTTACCTGAAAAAGAAAATTGATTATTTAGTAGTATGGATTTTATATGTAATTAAGTAAGGGAAAATTAGTAAAATCAATAGGTACCGTACCAACCAAACTTTTAATGTTTCGGCTTTTATATAATACTATAGATTTCAATTATATTTCCATTAGAATTCTACACCAACACCCAACTTCTCTTCAACCCTTTCGAGAAACCAATATAAAAATTTATTAATAAGTAAACAAATTAAAAAAAGGAAATAAAAAATATACTATTTATCTGTACTATACTATTATAAGAAAAATAGGGTATAATTAGTTGATTAGTTAAAACCTTTCTAAAAAATTTATTCGCATTGATTAGTTAAAAACTTTCTGAAAAATTTATTCGTACCTTCTAAAAAAACAATTAAAATGCATCTATTAATTTACTAAAAAACTAAAACACATATTTTACATAAATACATACTCTATTAGTTATACTTCAATTGAAATTCAACTACATACTTTTTTAATTATAAACCACGTGTTTTACATACTATTTCAATTATATTTCCATTAGAATTCTCCACCAACACCTAACTTCTCTCCAACCATTTCGAGAAACCAATATAATTTTAAATAAATTTAAACAATTTCAATATAAAAATTTATTAATGAGTAAACAAATTAAAAAAAGGAAATAAAAAAATATATTATTTATCTATACTATACTTTTGTAAGAAAAATAGGGTATAATTAGTTGATTAGTTAAAACCTTTTTAAAAAATTTATTCGCATTGATTAGTTAAAAACTTTCTGAAAAATTTATTCGCACCTTCTAAAAAAACAAATTAAAATGCATATATTAATTTACTAAAAAAATAAAACATATATTTTACATAAATACATACTCTATACTTCAATTGAAATTCAACTACATACTCTTTTAATTATATTTATAATATAATTTGTTTTTTAATTTGTTATTTTATAGTAACTATAATTAAATTATGTTATTTTACTAAATAAATTACTCATACTTTTTTGAATATGAAAAATTAATGTTGCCCGTGATATTTCGAGAAAAAATGGAATTTAATTAGAAAAAATAAAAAAGATGAAACGTTTTAGCTGAAAATGTAATCGGTTAATTATTAGTATTATAATATTATTATTTTATTTTTATTAAATAGAATTGTCTGTGATATAATTGGAAAAAGAGAGGTTTTAGTAAGAGAAAAGAAAAAAGGTAACGTGTTTTGATTGAAAAAGGTAACCGTCCATGATATAATTGGAAAAAGAGAGATTTTAGTTAGAGAAAATAGAAAAGGTAACGCGTTTTGGCTGAAAAAGGTAATTTTAGTTAATAGTAATTATAAAATAATTACTATGTGGTAATATGTTTAACCTGAAAAAGGAAATTGCAATAAAGGAGAAATTTTAGTTAGATAAAATATATAAGATATTGTATTTTACGTGAAAAAGGAAATTATTTATTTATTGAAAAATAGAAAAGATAATATGTTTAACCTGAAAAAGGAAATTGATTAGTTAGTATGATGGATTTTATCTGTAATTGAGTAAAAGTAAATAAGTAAAATCAACAGGTGCCGTATCGACCGATCGACCGACTAACCGACCAATCGACCAAACTTTTAATGTTTCGACTTTTATATAATAGATATTATAGGTCCTGTTTGAAAAATCTTATTTCTCAGAAATAAGTTACTTATTCTGGAAAAAGTACATAAATATGTATTTTTTTTTGAAATAACTAACTTATTTTTGCAAGTTAACGAATATTAAATTTCCTATACACATTTTTTCTAAAAAAAATATATAAATATAATTTTTTTTTCTAAAATAAATAACTTATAAATTTGAATTAAGATTTCACATTCACAAATCAAAAGTTCCTATATTCGTGAAAGTATATAATATCATATGAGTTATCATGTGTTATCATGCTTGCATATCATCATTTGAGTCACCGACAATCCTTTAAATAATTGCATAGCTGATTTGACGTGACGAATATGGAAGCATACTTTTCATAGTTGTTTGAAATATAGCAATCGGATTCCCTAAAATGAGGCTGAGAATAGTTAATTTTCAGAAAGAGATGCCATTAATTTGAAGAGAAATAAAAAGGAATAACAAAAATTCAAGTGGTTGTGACTTGTTACCCAAGCTGAAACATCTACTTTCAAAGCAACACAAATAAAAGCACTAGAATGAGATAGTTAGAGTCGAAAAGAGGTTTCTTCTCTTTTTTCTCTTATCTTCAAAACGGTGCATGAAATTTTCATCTCACGCGGCTCCTAAGTGATAAAAAAGAAAGAACTCATCTTCTCTCTTTATTAGTACCTTCCCAAGCATATTTATAAGATCAAATCCATTCGAGTTCTAAAATAAAATTACTAAACCTTAACTTTCCGAGGATCTTTTATCAGTGGTTGTAAATGACTGGTTCTTCAATCTTTTTGGTTTGATTTTTTCATTAAGAAATAAAAAAAATAAGTACATAATTACCATATACAGTGGTCATGAATCTGTAAATTCCGTATTAGAAATGGCAGATCCAATAAATTAAATAAAAGTGCAAAGGCAGGCTTGAAATTCCCCCACCGCGTCTCTTTTATTCTGGTTTTTGCATAGTGACAATACTTTGTCATCACAGTGGCACTATAAGCATCATTTTACATATATAAATGGGTGTCTGAAACACACATTTGTTTTATTCTTTGCTGAATAGAAAAACACATAGTAATCATCGTTCTACATGAATTTATCAATTTAAAACACTTCGCATAAACACACCAATCTAAACAGGCATAAGACTGCAACTAAACATAAAAATTAAAGCGCTCTTTTAAGTGATCATGAGACTGGGTTCTTTAATTTTTGGCAATTGCAGTTTCCTGCGGAAGAGGGATAGGCTCAGTAAACAGTGAAAACATTCTCAGTTTGGATGCACCATCTTCAACACCATAGCCATCAGCTCCAGAATTATACGTGCAATGGGACATTCGAGCCATATTTAGTATAATCTGAATTGATGACCAGTCCAAAGGAATATCACCCGAACATAGACACTTAGTCATTTTTTCCCATTTCGTCTTCATCAAATCTATCATGTGAGCGCGTGCAACTTCTTCTGAAACACCTGCATCCATCATGTAGCATTGTATTGATTTTGGTACGTCTCCTCTCTTCAACTCATCCTGCATGCATAATCGTATTATTTGTAATAACTAGATACAGACATAGCACAAATATATATGGTAAGGTGAAGGTTTTTTTTTGTCCTTAAATACCGATGAAGTTCCGTAGTCGTCAGCTAGTCTAAGAGTCTCTGATGCTAAGCGTACTATATCGGGAAGGCCCTCTATAAACTCAATTGCTTCTTTCTCGATTGGATTCGATGTGAGAATATAAGAATACATTACAATGACAGGCCCTGTAATAGTCACCCATCCATTGCTTAAGTACTCGTCGAATGTAGGCTTGTATCCACTGTAATACCATCGAGCCTCCACTAAGTAGTGTTTCAACAAATCAATCCACTACAACATAACATCAATCCAAAAATAAGTTAAATTCCTAAAGTTGAGAAATGACTTGACTAAAAGAACACACATTAATCCGGGATTGAGACAAGCAGATTATTAATTTCAGTAATGGTATGTTTCTTGACCGAAGGAATAGTACGTACTACTTTTCTTAGTTGTGGTAGAACATCGATTTTTTGCTTGTTGAGGATGTCGTAAGCAATCTCGCAGACTAAATTGTTTAGAGACAGGAAGCAAATCTTCATGTAGTGTGGAAGCTCCGTAATTGCATTTATATCCCATCTGAAAATGTTCGAGTGTTCATTTATGAACTAGACGTGCATGCAACAAGTAATTACGTGTTTTGTACTGATAAATAGACTAATTCATATCAATGTAAACCACAAACCTTTCGACAACACTTGTGAAAAGCTCAAGTTCCTCCAGCGTACCATAAACATCGTAAACATCATCCAGTAATGTTATAAACTGTATCGCTTTAGTTATTTGTCTTCTAAAATATCCGTGTTGATGATTGCATGACATTGCTAAAGCCCACAAGAAAGATGTAGGTAACCGATCTCTTATGAAGTCAAGCTTCTGTCCCAGGCCTGTTCTTTTCCACCAGCTATATCGAAAAAAAGGAAAATCAAATAGAGGAGAATGGTGTGTGGTGTGCATGTGTGAGCCTATGCATATAATCTATCATCAGCAAAATCCAGCATTACCTTGACACATCTCTAAGTTCATCCTGGTTTAGTCCTTGCACAATGTTGAAGTCGAACTTTGCAAATTTTAGTACTTCTGGGATCATATCACTACTTCTTTCATATAAATCCATGTACCACCTTGCTTCAAATCTTGGGATTCTCCACTGTTGTGGAAGTTCCAAAGCATGACTAACTTGCATACCAAGATCTAAATCATCAATAGACTTGGCGCATTCCTTAAGGATTTTACTTGTGAAGGAATAAGCCTCCTGCATTAGGGACTCTCCTTCAATGGAGTAGTACGAGGCCTCGTATAAACTCAAAATTCCTTTTACATCTTCACCAAGAGATTCCTTAAATTTTCCGTTTTCCATAAAACTCTTGAAAACCTCTGCATAAATATACACACACTGAGACTTTACATTTTTATAAGATAATTGACAATGTTTTCTGGACATGCAATAAAAAACCTATTGGCACTAGCATGCAAATACCTGAGGATGTATGATATCCATGTTCTCTGAGAAGTCTAAATTTAAGAGCCGTAGCATGCAAATTCTTTTCCCACAAGTCATTCTTTGCCGGATTACTATTTTGTAGCTCTTCCAAAGTTTGTTTTGTTTCTCCTTCGAAGTGATAACCTAATCCAAGTTTTTGCAAGTGATCAATTAGCTCTAGCTGATCCAATGGATCAACTACGTTTTTAAATATCAACTTCACATCTTCTTTTAACTCCGAAGCTCGAGCATTGTATCCTTGGCCCTGTACTAACAGTTTAGTGATTTTCAATCATTGCATGACAGAAAAAAACAAAAAAAAGCTTATAGAAATTACCGTATAATCAGTTTTCAAGGACTGAAGAAAGTTGTAGTCCCAAATGCAAGGTTGGTAATCTCCTGATCGCCTAATTATAACAGGCTCCTCGGTCGACAGAGCAACCTTGGTTCTTTGAGGGAATGGTTTGATGACAGGCTTTAATCCTGTATTTTTTGTAGCTTTGAAGTGAACATCTCTCCCAAAGTTGCAACTGGTAATCAGTGAAGAGGGTGCAAGAGCCATCTCTATATATATATTAAAGGCAATAACTCTAAATGCTGATGATAGAATGCATGAGAATGGTACTTTATATATGTAGTGTTTTAAAGCAAGCTTAGCTACCATTTTTTGAAACTGATGTATCAATATTTACAGTTACAGAGATATCTAGAATACTTACTTTCATTTAACAGTTGATTTACTTTGAAAATTTTAAAATTGTACACACTATGGGGTAGAAATGTGGTCACATTCATCATCACATTCCTTGTTGAGTTGGGACATAAAATAATACGGGCCACCTCTTTTGATTGATCGATAAACAAAAGCTTTCTATAAAACGGGCCAAGTTAGTCCTAGTTTGATTTTAAGGAATCAATATTGGTCCATGTCATCATGTCATCAATATTGAATATTGGACATAAGATAATTTAGGTGTTCGTTAACATTTTTAGAATTTTAAAAATTGTTACAGGTCCCGATTCGAATTGGTAAAATAACAAAAGTCAAAATAAACAAGCTAACATTTTGAGATTAACATGACCAAATTAACCGTTTTAAACTAAATAAATATAAAAATAATCTTTATCATAAACATGGCCAAAATAATCGGTATTTTTGTTGATTTTATCTAAAAAATGGGTTAAATATGACTTTGAGCCCACTTTAAGCGATCTTTTTTCCTACGTGCCCACATTTCATACATGAATCCATTAACAACGTGAATCCATCAAAATATTAATATTAAAATATTAAATATTATAGTAGTGAAAATATACATAATTATTATAATTATTATGTAGTATTTGAATATGTGTTTGTAAAAAATTGAACTAAGATCCTATTACATTATAGAATAAAGTAAGAGGAATAATAACAAGCTAGGTCAATAGTTCGATTCTCATCAATAATAATTAACAGATATTTTCTCGCGGGATTGTTATGCACTCAAATTAGGAATGAGCAAAACTGGATATCTAGCCCGGTTTTTAAATTTGGATCGGAAATCCGGTTTTTCGAATTAAGAAAAATCTATTCCAGTTTCGATTTAATCGAATATTCGGAATTCAAATATCCCTATAAATCGGATCGGAAATCGGATAATTCGAAACCGAATTAATTAAGTAAAATTTATTTTAGTTTGTATAAATAAATGAATTTTATTACATTTTTACTAAGTTATCTTTAACTTTACAAATAATAAATTAATTAATAAAATTTTAGATATTATCATCTCATATTTTGACATTTGTATATTCATTTTTTCCAAATTTTGTTTTGACCTATCACGAACTTCCATTCATTTCTTTAATGAATTCTTATAAATATTTTTTAAAAGATATTAGTACTCTATTTTTTTGCCTTTACATTGGCCACAAATTCATTTTTTTCATGCCCCAAAAGTAGTGTCCACATTTCCAAAATAAAACAAATTAAGTATTGGTAATGTACAATTGAGAGTAAGTTTTGCAATTTTCACTTAATTGCTCAATACATGCTTTTTAATTGATAACCAATATAAACGAGATAAAGGGAGTAATACACTGGTTTTCGAATTTATAATTTTAAGTGAAAAATATTATTAAAAGAAAATATTCTTCCATTTTCTTTTTTTAATATTATAACTTTTTAATCAAATACTTTGGATAAAATTTTTAAGTAAGAGAAATTTTTTTATCAAGGTTGATTTAAGGAAATTACATGAGGTCACGAAATTTTCACATACAATATATGGAGTTTTACTTATAAATTCACATCTAAGTACATCTCAATTTACGTTTTTACATCTAAAATGCTTAAAAAGTTAGGTGATACATAACAAATTCATTAATTTATTAGTGATAATCCATTACTTAATTCAATATGTTCAATGTTGATTATTTGCCTACAATAATTTCATTATTTATTAAATATATAAATTATTTTTAATAAATAATAAAAATCGAATCGGATCCGGATATCTTAATTTGTAAAAAGTTGTGATCTGAATCCGTATTCAAATTCATAAAAAAGATTCATATCTAATATCCGATTCGATTTTTCGGATCGGATATTCAAATTTCCAAATTTTCATAATTGAATATCGAATCGGAAATTGGATAATCTAATTTTCGAATTTCTACACTCACCCTTAGTCGGATAGGTGAAACAAAAGGATCAAAATACATTGTTAGAATAGTTCTGTTAAGTGAATATACAGTAAAACCTCGTTAAATTAATAATCTCTCTAAGTTAATAATTTCTTCTGGTCCCAACTTGGGCTAGTTCAAAAAATGATCAATTTCGATAAGATAATAAGATAATAATTTTTTTGAAAACCCTGTATAAATATATGGTCCCAATAATATTATAAATTAATATTTCTTTTATAATCATAAAAATATATGTATTACCCTTTTGTAAAATATGATTCTCGGGTTCTTAAAATTTTAATCTATATGAAACTCATCTCTAAACATCCTTGTTGCATCTAGAATTCGAATATGGTATTTTCGTAAAATATTAAAATGTTATTAATCAATGTTTTTGATGTCTTTGGTGCTTCTTTATGGGTTCAAAAAATGATGTTTTATCCTTGATATCATCTAAATATACATGAATATTTACTTTGAATCTCACAAATACTCATTGAATTTGTGAACAATATATATTGAATTAAGTATAAAACATAAATTGTACAATTCATTCTATTTAAATATATATAATTGAAAATTAATTTTATTAGATGTCAAAAATTTTCTATAAATTAATAATTATTTATTTATCGATTAATTAATACCTCTCTAAATTAATAAAATTCTTTGGTCCCAACAATATTAATTTATAGAGGTTTTACTGTAGTATTTAAATAATAAATCATAAATTTTAAAAGACTTTATATCCTTATTATATTTTCTATATTCTATTATATATTAAGAATAAAAATAATTATTTAAAATATTACCGTAGATTAAGAGTTTGATGTTAGATCTAAATAAATAGCCACAGATCATCTTATGCGATATTATCAAAGTTACATGTTAAAATTGTAGTGCGAAAGCGTACCTGATTCCATGACGGTAGATATGAATACAGATTATGGGACTTGATCTACCACAGACTTGATACGCCTCTTGCTGTATCTCGCTTTGACTGATGGGAATAGAGGAGTAGATGTTGGGAATAGCCTTGGGGACGAAGACCCTATTATGTTTTTTATATAGTAGTCCAATTAGACCCCGTTGACCCTAATCAGATTACTATTGGGTATTACACATTACAAAGCCCATACCGAATAAGATGTAATTTGACCCTTTATTTAAGACCATTTAATTAGTTCAAATATAAAATAAACATTAAATATAATTGTCTTTAATTTGTAAGCCCATAAATTGTTATTATTATAAAAATAATCTAACAATCTCCCACTTGGGCTACAAATTGTTTCAAACAACAATTACATTCAATAACCATAGGTGAGCACAAAATTGTTTATTCTTTAGAAAACATCTTCCTTAGTCAATCTAGTCCATCTCATATATAAACATGAAACCAAAACGACCTTCGTCACATTGTCATAACTCGATCCTCAATTATCACCATATTAATACATTCAATGACACATATCAAGTATGGATGTGTAACTGGAAATTACATGCAATGTGATCTCAATCATGCCTATTTCCAATTGGTCCTTCATACCTTAGTGAGATCAATCTTTATTTTTTCAAACTTTATGTCAAAACCACAATTAAAAGAGATAACTCATGTAGAGCAATAAAGAGAATAAAATAAAATAAAATAACTTTATTCCGCAGAAACTCAAAATACACAATGTATCACCATTGTGTCAATATAAAACCGAGTATCGAATACAAGAACAAAACAAAAAACTTCCACCTGAATATCTTCCAATGAGATAACATCCATATGAGCAATATGCCCAAGAAAGACCTTAGGTGTCAAAGCTTAGTAAGTGGATCTGCTAGCATACAATTTGTTTTTATATACTCAGTATACACTAAATGATATTGCAATCTCTGTATAATAACGTAATATTTAATGTCTATATGTTTAGACATAACAAAAAAAGAAAACTTAACCAGATGTAGATTTTCTTGTATCTACACAACCAACATAATCAGAATCGGAATACATAATGATCTCCAATTTATCCAATTTTCGATAAAAAAGAGTATTAGCCCGAATATACTTGTAGAAGGGGGGTTGAATACAAGTATAAGTAATCGTGTCTGACTTTTGGTCAAATAAATAAACAAGAACAAACGAATAAATCAAACTGTTTGTATTAATAAGATCAAATACAAACTCTACCAAAGGTGTACAAATACCTTTAGCAGCTGCTCTCAATACAAACCTCTCTCTATTTGTTCACTTGTATTCTCACTACGATGACAAATCTCACAAAAATCACTCATATTACAATGATATAGAGAGTATTTATAATGCTACCTATCAACTAATAACAGAAAGTAATAATCAATACATGGTAATTCTCTGTCTTCCAGTTGATAGTTTCCATCAATAGTTTGATTCTTTTCTTCATGCACACTTCTTGCCATTGTCAAAACAACCGATCCTATTATATAGCACTTTCTAGCTTCCGCAGCATCCAAAATCACATCAGGATTACATCATCATCAGGATCTGATCATTCCATCAGTAATTGATCATAGCATTAGGATTTGATTTGTCGTATTAGAATCTGTTCATAGTTCCTGAAATATAGTCCGTGACGCATAGTTTCTGATTGAACACTGTTCACTGTTCTACAGTATTTGAATAACTTGTTCATTCTATACTAAGTGCTAAATCCTTTATAAGATCAGGGTATTACAATAAGTATATGATTATTCTATTCTAAACATCATAACTCATGAATTATTCCTAACAATCTCCCCCTATTTATGCTTTATAATGTGAAGCATAAATCTGAGTTGTTGATGTCAAAACCTTTTACAAAACAATTAGAATAGAATACACATGAAGTAAAGTTAAACAAGTACATCCGTTACTCAATCTTATTCCTATAGATGTAGTATCTGGTACTTATAAGAATCTAACTATTTTGATGCAGACTCTGACTGATTAATCACTTGCTTTTCTTTAAATCCAGTATGACTAGATTTATCAGTATCAGCGTCTGTTTCTTTTCATTTGTCACCTTCATGCTAAGATTCACCTCTGTCACCATCAATTCTTACTTTATCTCCCCCAGTCTTTTGTCTCTTAATCATCTTAATTCTCCCCCTTTTTGACATCATCAACATTAATGCCAAGAGATTCAGTGATAGAACAAATAAGATTCATCAGAACTGCTTGATTTTCTATAATAGTGACTTGGTTATCTTCAAGTATTTGAAGTCGGGATTGAATTGCAGTTTGAGAATTCTGAATATCCTCAATAGCTTTAGATTGTGAAAGCTCCTTGACTTCAATTTTGGAAGTGCTCGTTGTATCTTCAGACTTAGATTCAGAAAGAACCTTATCATTGATCTTTGTAGAAGAAGTTGCCTGTTTAGCATGATCTACAAAAGTAGGATAATATTCAAGTAAAAGTACTTGAGTAGAATTACGTACATCTTCAGCTTTCTGATCTAGACATGAAATATGATTATCCTGTCCTTCACCAGTATTCTATGTACTAACAATCACAAATCCTGACTCATCCATAGAGTGATCAGGTACTGCATGTGTCTCAATTCTAGCTGAAATTGGAAGTAAATACAGAGGAATAATAGGATCATTTGGAATTTTAACTGGTACATGTTGAAAAAGAAATTGTCCTAACCTTTCACTCCGTCTGTTGATAATCCTTGCAAGCCTCTCCTTTTGTTGCTGAGCTTTAACTTCTGGCTGTGCATTATGCCTTGCTAAGTCCTATTTCTCATACATCTTAATAAAGGAATAAGTACCAGCATCCATTCCAAGTTTGTCAAACCAAGATTCAGGAAAAACCTGATCCCAGAAATCAAACGATGGTGGTTTCCTAATTCTCTCTCCCTCACTATGGAGTTGATCATCCATACACTCATTCTCACTTTGACTATCTAAAGTCAACTCTGCTTCTACCTCTCCTTTTGCCTGGTCAGGAGCCAACCTCTCAGTTTGTGGATCTAAGTCCATCTTTTCAAGTATATCACTCAAATTTCGAAAAGTGCTCTCATGACCTACAGAAAAATAGGGGTTAGAAGATGTGTTTATACCTGAACTCACATGGAGAGAGGGTTCCTCATATGGCAAGGGGCTTGAGGTTTTCTCCATGGAATGAGCTGCTATAGTCTCTGAACCCTCACAAACATCTATTGTCTTTTCAGAAACTACAGGCTCCAATATACCACTTTCAAGATCTACACTAGACTCTAATGCCTTCAGTAATACGTCATTAGGCACCACAATTTATGTGTCACCGTCTTTAAGTGTTGTTTACTGAGACACACCCTCAAGATGGATAGACTCTGACTGAACAATATTTGTTTGATCTTCAGGAAAATCAATCAAAGTCATTCCTCTCATATCATAGGGTATCTCACTTGCAGTTTCAGTCATCACAGAAGACCTTTCAGCATCAACTAGCACAGTTCCTGAGTCATCCAACCTCTGACTAGATGGTTCTTGTGTTGCAGTGACTGTGACCTGATCTGTCCTACTATTCACCACTGGTGCAATAGTATCTCCAGTTGACTGTATTTCACTATCTACTACCTCCGTTTGTTCACCTTGTGCTGGAGCATCTTCAACAATGTAATCTTTATGAAATAGATATGTATGAAGTGATTGAAGTGCACTATGCTTATTAAGTCCAAATGACTTGTGTAATTCCTTTCTGACCGATACATAGAAAGGCATCTTCATTAAATCAAGTCTTTGATGTAAAAGTCCATATTCTTCAGAAAATGAAAGCTTTGGAACTCATTCAACCAGAAAATCTAGAAGAGGCCTAGAAAGCTTAACTTTGATAGAAATAACCTTCATAGCTAGTTTGTATGTCAATGTAGTTTCCCATGAAGAATTAATATCAAGACCTTTATTAGACACAGATCTCTTGTCACTTGCTGACTGGGATATAAGTTGATGTTTAGAGACCTGCAAAAAGTTTAGTGGACCAGACACTGTGTGTGTAGGTGACAAATTGTAAAAACCCAGATTTTTGGATAGAATTAAAACTTTTTACTAAGTATTGATAACTTGTATTTTATACACGTTTTGTCATTTATTCTTATGCATTTTTATTAGTTTCGAATGTTGTTTTATCGATATTAATTATATTTTTCATCTTTCAGTGCCTCATGCTTAATTGTTGAAAAGATGGCTTATTTCGGGCATGAAAGCAAAGATTATTCAAGAAGGAAGTTAGAAGATGAAAGCTCGCAATGTCGGGAGGTGTTTAATGTATTATCTTGAAGATTTTGTCTCGAATGGGCTGCTGTATGGCCGTTCGACAGGTGGTTCAAAGGAGCAGTTTTTCTGTACGGGTTGCTGTACGACCGTTCACCAGGCCGTACAGAACCTGCTGTGTATTAAAAGATAAAGCCAAACATTATCTTAGAGGGATATCTTAACATCTTATTTTCATCTCTTCTTTGCCTCTTCAAGAACAAAATTAGGGTTAGTAGAATTGAGAGAGAAACATCAATTACTCATAATCTAGCATTGATTATGAGTAAATAACTCTATATATTTGGCTCAAGGAAGCAATTCTTGTACTAAACCCACTCCATTTTAAGTAAGATCCATTTCACTCTATCTTGAATATTTGTGTTGTATTGCTTATGATTTTGCTTGAAGATTTGTAAGTTGCTTCACCTTACTCTTCTTGTATCTTCAATTGCTAATTGTTTGTTCTAATTCGTAATCATTAGTTCATTCATTATAGTAGCACAAGATTTAGTGTACCTAAATCCATAAAATTCAAGTGCAAATACCTAGGTTGAGCTTCTCATCCTTGGGTTTGTCCTAGCCTCTCTTTGTTTAATTCCTTGACTTTGTTAAATTGATAGTGCTTCATTATTGGTTGCTAGTGTCAAGAGAGCTAATTTATGTGCTTCACTAAATTAGTGTTTTTAGAAGAGAAATAAGTAATTATGTGCTTCACCAATTATCTTGGTTAGGTAGAGTTGGATATATTTTGCTTGTTTGTTGGGTTGAAGTGCTTGATTTGCATTAATCCTTGGGTCAAATAACTCTTTATCTTGCTAAATTACTCATTGTGTTTGTTGTAGTGGTAAAATTGGTTGATAGCAAATTTACTTAGTCATATTTCTCTAGCACATTATTTCTTGTATTCAAGGTGTTTGATAAAATACCACAACCAACTCAAAACCCCCCCCACCATTTTACATTACTCTAGTATTGAACGCTATTCCCTTGGGTTCGATCCCTACTTACCACATTTGCTACATTTGTAGTTAAGTGCGAACATAGTAGAGCATAAACATTTATTATCAATTTGGCGCGTCGATGACGGGCGTGGCCAAAAACCCCCATTTTCCACACTTCTAGATTGTATGAGATAATCTACTTGAAATCAATATTGATAGTCCTTCCCTGTGAACGAACTTACGAAAAACACTAGCAAAGTTCAAGTGGGGGAAGATTTGATAACGTGTATTGTATACACGTTTTGTCATTTATTCTCTTGCATTTTTGTTAGTTCCGAATGTTGTTTTATCGTTATTAATTATGTTTTTCATCTTTCAGTGCTTCATGCTTAATCGTTGAAAAGATGGATTATTTTGGGGCATGAAAGCAAAGATTATTTAAGAGGGAAGTTAGAAGATGAAAGCTCGCGATGTCGGGAGGTGTTTAATATATTATCTTGAAGATTTTGTCTCGAACGGGCTGCTGTACGGCCGTTCGACAGGCCGTTCAAAGGAGCAGATTTTCTATAAGGGCAGCTGTACGGCCGTTCAGCAGGCCGTACAGAACCTGGTGTGTATTAAATGAGACATAACAACATAACTTAACAAACATCTTATTTCATCTAACATATTCCTCTTCAAGAACACAATTAGGGTTAGTAGGAAGTAGTTGATTATGAGTAACTAACTCCCCCATTTGGCTCAAGGAAGCATCTCTTGTACTAAACCCATTCAATTTAAGTAAGATCTATTTCACTCTATCTTGAATTCTTGAGTTGTATTGTTTATGATTTTGCTTTGAGAATTGTAAGTTGCTTCAATTTGCTCTTCTTGTAATATCAATTGCTAATTGTTTGTGCTAATCCGTAATTGTTAGTACATTCATTATAGTGGCACAAGTTTAATGTACCTAAATTCTCAAGCTTTAAGTGCAAATACCTAGGTTGAGCTTCTCATCCTTGGGTTTGTCCTAACCTCTCTTTGATTGATTCCTTGATTTGGTTAAATTGGTAATGCTTCACTATTGGTTTCTTGTATCAAGAGAACTAATTTATGTGCTTCACTAAATTAGTGTTTTTAGAAGAGAAATAAGTAATTGTGTGCTTCACCAATTATCTTGGCTAGGTAGAGTTGGATATATTTTGCTTGTTGGGTTGAAGTGCTTCATTTGCAATATCCTTAGGTCAAATATCTCTTATCTTGCTTATTCATCCATTGTGTTGTTGTGTTGGCAAATTTGGATATTTTCCATTAAATTAGTTGTATTTTTGTAGCAATTTACTTATCGTATGCAAGGTGTTTGATAAAACACCTCAACCAAACTCAAAACCCCCCATTTTCCACACTTCTAGATTGTAAGAGATAATCTACTTGAAATCAATATTGATAGTCCTTCCCTGTGAACGAACTACGAAAAACACTACCTTCAAGTGTTGATGTAGAAATGAATAGTGATTACGACTACGATGTAACAGTGGTTTTAACGAACGACTATTTAATGGATTCGGATTCGAATATCTATATGCCATGACGAATGCTATGGGTTGACCATTTAGATAAGAATTATCTATCTCCTAGGAATTTAAGATTTGGTAATTCCAAAGGAAAAGGTTATTCTTGTGTCATCCAAATCGATGTCTGTTATTAGTGCAGTGGTTCCGAAAAGGGTTAAGGAAAGCTCGAAAGAGAACAAGGACATTTGTATAACCCTAAGAGAATAAGTAAAGAAAAAGAGATGAATAGTGTTTTTAGTGGAATTAGGAATATTATTAGACGACGTTATATAGAAGTACCCGGAACGAAATTCTGAGTTTGTATTAATGATTCAGGGGGAAAAAGAGTATATGTAAAAGTTATCGGATTCTGAAAAACAGCAATTTTATTTTCTCCGAGATTTCCCCAGATACGGAATGATTCAAGGATTTATTTAAAAAGATTTGAGAAAGATGGAATCAAAGATTATAGGGGAGGATTAAGAATAGTTATATAAATATTAAGGAGGTTTCCGGTAACACCCTAACTAGAAATCTTTGAGATATTCCTCCGAACGATTAATAAATGAAGCAATAACCGGATAAAGAAACAAGCAGGGGATCAGGATACATGCATGTGCAAGTGGATAAAGGCAAGTAACCAAGCTAGTCACAAGTTAACTAGCATACTTAGAAACTAACCAAGCAACTTAGCTTACAACACACACCATCCCCGAAAATATCAACACATGCCCTTGATTTCATCATCCATGACCTATTAGCTTTATTAAATCTACTTTAACACTTAGATATTATCTAAACATACTAGTAAATAATTTATTTGGATGAGAACCAAGCAAAACAACCAAGCAAACTCCATTTTCTCTCATTCTCTTAAAGTGCCCAGCAAGAACACCTCAAAGAAGAAAATTCATATCTCCATTTCTATCCATGATAAAATCACCAAATTTGGACCACAGCCTCTCCACTCCATGGGTAATATTCACTCAAAATTTCATGGCATTCTAATGAGCGTAGCCTAGTCAAATCTCCTCCCCAAGAGAAGAAACCAAACTATCCAGATTGTTTGACAGTTTCTGTGATGATTTTCAAACGGCCATATCTCCTTCATTACTCAATGAAATTTGGTGTTCGTTATCTTGTTGGAAAGCTGGTTAGATTCTCTACAACTCTCCTTTAGAAGACTCATTCAGAAAAGTTCGGTAAGGCCCTCGTTTTTCATGATCATTCAGCTGGGTTATAGAAGCTCCGAAAATCTCTAAACATATTCTTGATGTTTCTTGTTAGATTAAGCTTGGTTAAGGTTGTACAAGGATTAATCAAGGCTTATTAAAGTCTCTACACTCTCCAAGGAAGGTATAATCCTTAAGAACCTTAGATCTTATTTTAAGATTATGTATGTTTTTGGTGGAGTTTAGCCTAGTTATGATATTAGTGTTATCATGAGAATGATCTTGTAGTTGGTTTAACCATATGATGATTATGATAGTGAAGAGTAATATTCCTAGACTTGTTGAGATGTATAACATGTGTATAAGATGTATGGATGCCCGGTGTGGCTTGGTTGTGTTGAAAACAATTTTGAAACGTCCGATATATAGCCATCGTAATGCCCGAATTTCGTTAGACCTTGAAAAACCGTGCATTACAGTAGCATTACTTTTCTGACCTTAATGTATAGTTGACCTATCCTCGTAGAGCTCGAGTCATAGATCGTTTTGGCGCAAGAATCGAAACAAACGGACTTACGGTTTAGGAATTATGGCCGATTTAGTAAAAGTGGTTCGGAAACGTAAGTATGAGTTCGTAACTGCAATTGAACCCTCTTAAATTGATAAAGTCAGTTGCGAATCTTGGTAATTAAATATTAGAGATCATAAGGAAGGTGTGAAAGAAAAGCTCTTGTCAAACGGATCGTTTTCCGAGTTTATAAAAATGTTCGAATCGAGGTTAAGTGCGAATGAACCCCTTAAAAGAACACTTGGTTAAAACTTTGGAAAACCACTTAGAAAACGAGCGATAAAACTCGAGGTATAATCTTGGTTCGTAAACGACCGACCTTAGAACTTATATGACTTAAGTGCCTACCAAGTGTAAGTATAATGACATGCCTTGATAACAAACAAGTGTCGGTCATAACGATGATAATAAGGAGCTAACTTGAAAACGTGTTTTAGCTTAAGTAAAGTAGTTACTTGGCTTTACAAAAGTGTTAAGTAATTAACCTCGGATATTGTGCCTATTTATAGATCACCGGCCCGGCCCGAGACACACTACCCCTATAGGATTTCCAGGCGAGTCTTCAATACTTTGAAGCTGTTGTTGTGATAATATATATATGCTTTGATTTTGTTATACATATGCCATAGCATGCATGCCTACTTTCAAGTTACACTGTTATACTTGTTCCCTGATTTATTATTGGCTTATAAGCTAGATAGAGAATATATCAGTTATAAACCGGGTATTGCTAAGACCCTTAGTGAAGGGCATATGAGTCTCATTCATAGAATTCAGACCGGGAGTCAGTATTTCTTGATATATCGTGATTATTATCGGAGGAAAATATTTAAGTAAATATTTTTCCATTATTTAGTTGATAATATTATTTTGAATATTCGTCTGAGATTATTTATTTAATGAATAATATTTCGAATATTCATTTGAATGTTATTCATTAACGAATATTATCTTTCAATATTCATTTAAGGTTGATTTACCTATCAAATATTATTTGAATATTCATTTGGAACTTATCTAGTTACTGAATATTATCTCGAATATTTATTTGATTATTATATATTCAAAGCATATTATTTTCGAATATTCATTTGATCATTATTTATTCAACGAATATTATTTCGAATATTCATTTGAGTTTTATTCATTCATTGAGTATTATTAATTTGGGTATTCATTATTTACTAAATGAATAATGTTGTGAATATTTATTCGAGGGATATTTTGAGCAATACTTTATATTAAGATTATTCTTTAAATATTTACGATTTATTAAATATTCTTGAAATATTTATTCGATTCTTTTAAACTAGTTTCAAAATAATTTTCCCTATTCAAAGTACTATCCGTGATCTCCAAATATTATGTAAATTATTTTGGAGTCTTGTTATTATTATCTTTATCAAGAAAGGTTCTCAAAATTTTATTCTTCATTCAAATCCATCTTTCAAATTATAAGGGAACCTTACTTGAGAAATGTTATTTATCTTGTGGACTTCTTGGTCATAAATCTTTTGAAACTATTCTTTTCATTCGCAACATGGTTGCTAATCATTTATTGAATCTTTGTGTACCTTCTCATCATTCGAAGGGTAAGAGTGTTGGAACAAGTTTGTATCCATTAACAAGCAGCAGCTTGGGAAATATTGGTGAATTTTTCTTCCAACTAGATACGACTACTTCGTGGAGTCTTATTAACAAGTATTATACTTGGGAAAAGGGGGACGAACTTTACGTTTCAGAATTTTGGATTTATTCGAACTAGGAGTATTTGTGTAAGAGGCTGTGGGACAGTCCATCATTAAAACTGGTATAAGAGGCTGTGGGACAGTCTATCCTAGAAGTAGGGTCCGAGTGGCGCCGGTCCCGTCTAAGCCCAAAGATGGCTAGGGAGATCCGGCGTATGGTGGTGTCCATATGTTCTTCCTTCTACCGGTAATAAAACAAATCTTGAGATGCACAACCTGCGACTGATCATCGTAGGGCGGTGTCATCTGGCGCGACATACTCCAGTATTGGTTCACTATCCAGAATCTATTTATTTTCTGTAACATTATCAGTGTTGGCAGGACTGAAAACTGTTCAAAACTGGAATTGCATATTTTTCCTGCAATTTCCTTTTTAAGGAAAAGTGATGATTTCTGGCGCTTATCTTTGCATAGCAGATATTCTTACGAAAGATATAATTCGAGTTACCTTGTAACTTCATCGTTTACCTTATACTGGTACTATGTTCGTTAATGCATGCATATGATTTCAAAGATATTTCAGGACTGTTATATATTATTTTTCAGTTACATATTATTTTTGGTGGGCTATTGCTCACCCTTGCTTTATTTATTATATCACAACAACAGCTAGATTTGATGGCCAGCACAAGTCACACTCGGTGCAAGCAAGGACAGCAGTCATAGGGTTGCCCAGTGATGTCATGGTCGGCATTGCTGAGGTAGGAGTAACCAGTAGGCTAGACTGTCAGCTTTTGATTCATCATACTTATTATATGTATGACCTATGTAACTCTGATTTCATCTCTGGGACTATAACGAGTGTGTTTTGTGTTGTTGTTTTGGGTCACAAGGTTGTAAGTTAATTTATGTTGATGTTGTGGATGGAAATTGAGACCGTGACGACCGGATCCCCGACCCCGGATCTGGGGTTGTTACACAAATGAATCTTTCTCCTTGTTCTCCTGGTATAGTGAGCAACAGATTTATCTTGAGAAGACTCAAGAGGTGCAGACTCAGTAGTGATCTTGGATTTAGATCGTTTTTCAATAGACATGGCCTTTTGAGAGACTATATCTAGTAATTGTTTTCCCTTTTTAAGAACTACAGCCTTTTATGTGACTGTAGCCTGGCTGTGACTAGGTCCTTCATATCTTTGTCCTAGCGTAGAAAGTTGAATTGCAGCCTTCAATTCTGCTCTCTCAACAAGAGATATATTATCATCATCTTCACTAGAACTACTAGAACGACTAGAAGAAACAACAAATTTTCTCTTCTTTACAACTGGTACCTTTTGAGAAACACCAGAGGTTGGTTTCTTTGAAACAACAGGATGTGGATCAAAATTTGGTTCTAGAATTGTTTCAGAGACTGTGGTGTTTTGGGTTACTTTGGTAAACACAGGGGGATCCTCCACCAATTGAGGTTCCTGAGTTATTTTACCACCAAAAGAAGAAGAATTGTAGATAGTAGGAAGATGAGATGTAAGAAATACCTGAACATGATGTGGATAGTGCATTGCAGGTATCTCATCTAGATTCTTCTCACTGTCCTTCTTTGTTATGTCAGAAAAAAATTCTCTTTTGCTTTACGTTAGAAGGAACATAATATTGTGTACCAAATATAGCTTCAACATTAGGAATAAAAAGGTTAATAATCAATTGCATAAATCTGTGATAATAAACCATTTTCCTACCTTGATCTCTTGATCCATGTTTGATACTCATCTGACTTAAAACAATATGACCAATGTTAATTACTCTTTTATGAAGCAAATTGTATCCAATGTGTGAAGTAACAGCAGTAATTTGTTCAAAAGAACTACATTTACCAGTAAAGCATATAACAAGTTGGTCAAAGAAGAAAGACCATTACTTTCTGAGAAAGGATCTCCTTAACTGGCTCATCTTATCTAAAGGTCCACTATAACCTAATTCGGACAACATAGTCCTAACATTATCATCAGATGGTTCATTAGCAAAATTCACATTAACAGGTAAGTGAAGTACTGAATTAACAATTGATTCAGTAATTTCAAAAGAATCTTGTCCTAGGTTTAGAACAATCTTACCTGATTGACCCTGAATAGGATCAACTACCTCAGCATTCTCCCAAGCTTGTGAAATAGCAGCTTGATTAATTTGTGGAGATGCTGTCAATGTATAACTTAATGGTCCATTTGACATAAAGTACATAACTGGGTGAAAATCAGTTGACACCCCTTTCTTGTTTGTGATTTCTACAACATGATTGTTCGTCATGAAATCGAAGTCACCAAACTTGAAAGCTACTGATTTGGGTAGTCTTCTTTCAGCAGCCATTGATTTTGATCTGAAAAAAATTTAAGAAATCTTTGAAATTGATTAGTGAATTTGAGAACTCGAGACTGTTTTTGCTTTTAGAAAATATTAAACCAAAGAAAGCAATAAACAATTAGAGTTTCAAAACAATTATATTTCAAAAATTCTTTACACCCACTAACCCACGTTTACATATAGGTTGATAGGTGGCAGTCCCTGAAAAATGCAATTACCCACGATTTTTGGAAAATAAAATCCAAAATTGATTTTAATTAAACAAATCATGGTATAATCAGAATATTAAATATTGAGATTCAATACTGATCAGCTTCCTTATCCTGATGTGATCTTCTCATCCTAATAATCAAAAATCCTGATGTGATTTCCAAATAACGATGATTATGAATCCTGATGTGATCACACTTCATTTCCTGATCAGTCTCATCCTGATTCCGGAGACTAAATGGAGTTGCATACGTGGCATTTTGCTTTTTCTGAAAAAGAAATAAAAACATCAATCTAGAACAAAATAATTTGGTTAGATACATTCAACATATTTTGAAAATACAAGAAATACAGTCACGCGTGGTAATAATGACTGACTATGTTGCTAATCTCCAAAAAAACTTTTCAGCTTCTCATGTCTTTCTATAAAACCAACTGACGTCTCATGTCATTCTCTACTCCAAAACCTTTCAAGTTTTCTCTGTAAAACCTTTTCAGACACAATGGCTTTCAACCAAAATATTCACATGAACCCTAACTTCCAGTTCATTTCTTCTGAGGAGTTCAATACTCTTAATGATCAGGAGCTACTGGACTATCTCTTTGAAGAGATGACTTTCCTCATCGAACTAGATACGGCCTAAATCAACCAAAACAACATCCAAAACCCTCCTATAGAACATCTATTAGTTGAACAAAATCTCCCTCTCGCCTTTGCAAATCTTGAGGATGAAGAATTTGGTGAAGAGACTGAGGCTAATTTTGATGGAGATGCTATGCCTCCTACTTAACAAACATGGGGTTGTGCCAGTTGCTCTCATTCGAGTCACCCAAACAAGGAATCCAAGAGCAAATGGGACTGTTTGCATCCGCCAAATGGATTTTGGCATGCTCTTCTTCCTCGAGTTGATTGTTGAAGACTCATGGAAGAGACAAGAGCCAGTAGCCACAACATTAGACAAGAATAGGATTACTAGTAAAAGTTAGACAAAAAGAAGATTGTATTTCATTTCCATGTATGTAAATGCTTTTGATTAATGAAATTACAAATTTTCTTTACTATCTACTTGTCTTTTGTTTGTTTATTAGCAAGATCTGAAGGGAGTATAAATTATCAGTATGCATGTGTAACAAACTAACTAGAATAGACTTAACAATTCTCAGAATTAGACCACTGAATAAAAATGAGCTTAGGATTTGAGACAATAAGTCACAGACTAAAATTTTTTCAAAATCCTAATACTACCGCAGAAATCCTGATGACGTTAGTATCCTGATAGTAATCCTGATCCTGATGATTATTAAAAAGTCTATCATACTGTAATTTATAAAGGTAAAGTGTTACAGCTAAAGAGTTAACTAAAAGATATAGATCCTAACAGAATATCAAGTCTATAGGCTGAAACATCATACCTTGCTACTAGTGCAAATGTTAAAAATTTAGAAATTTAACATTCCTAACTCACTTACCACCCTAATGAAAGTGGACTCATCAAGTGGTTTTGTTAGGATATCTGCAATCGTTTGTCAGTAGGAACAAAATGAAGTTCCACAATACCATTTTCAATATGTTCTATAATAAAATGATACCTGACATCAATGTGCTTAGTCCTTGAATGTTGAACTGGATTTTCTGAAATTTTGATAGCACTAGTATTATCAAAAAACATAGGAATGTTACTAAGTGTCATACCATAATCCATCAACTGATTTTTATCCAAATGAGTTGTGCACAACAACTGCCTGCTGTAATATACTCAGCTTCTGCAGTTGAGGTTGAGACAGATTGTTGCTTCATGCTTGCCCAAGAAATCAATCTGCGTCCCAAGAATTGACATGTACCTGTAGTGATTTTCCTGTCTATCTTACACCCTGCATAATTAGAGTCTGAATAGCCAATTAGTGAGAAATCAGATTCTCTAGGATACCACAAACCAATATTTGGAGTTCATTTGAGATATCTAAAAATTCGATTCACTGAAATTAAATGAGATTCCTTAGGATCACTTTGGAATCTAGCACAAAAATAGGTAGAAAACATAATATCTAGTCTACTTACAGTTAAATACAGCAATGAGCCTATCATGCCTCTATAGCTAATGTTATCAACACTCTTACCCTTAGGATCAGAGTCTAGCATAGTGGTTGTAGCCATGGGTGTTTTTGCAATAGCACAGTCTTGAAAGTCAAACCTTTTTAATAGATCTTTGATATACTTAGACTGATTAATGAAAATACCAGTCTCAGTCTGTTTGACCTGCAAGCCTAAAAAGTAATTAAGTTCACCCATCATGCTCATCTGATACTTAGACTACATAAGCTTGCTGAATTTAGCACCTAACTTTTCATTAGTAGAACCAAATATGATGTCATCAACATAAACTTGAACTAAAAGCAAATCACCTTTAACCTTTCTAAAGAATAGAGTTTTATCGATTGTACCTCTTGTGAAGCTATTTTAAAGAAGAAATTTAGATAAGGTTTCATACCATGCTCTTGGTGCATGCTTCACTCCATAGAGTGCCTTGTCAAGTTTATAGACATGATTTGGAAATTTAGGATCAACAAAACCAGGTGGTTGTTCCACATACACTTCCTCATCAAGCTTGCCATTTAGAAAAGCACTCTTTACATCCATCTGGTATACTTCGAATTTTGAACGAGTTGCAAATACAAGAAACATCCTGATTGCTTCCAATCTTGCTACAGGGGCAAAGGTTTCATTAAAGTCAATTCCTTCCTCCTGAAAGTAACCTTTGGTTATCAATCTTGCCTTGTTTCTCACAATCATACCAGATTCATCTAGCTTGTTTATAAAAACCCATTTTGCACCAACAATGGATCTATCTTTAGGTCTTGGTACTAATTTCTAGACTTTGTTCCTCTCAAACTCATTTAGCTCTTCCTGCATTGTAATTACCCAATCAGGATCCTGTAATGCTTCTTCCACCTTCTTAGGTTCATTTTTTGAGAGAAAACAACTATACAAGCATTTATTTTGAGCCGATCTTCTAGTTCGAACACCACTATTTGGATCAACAATAATTAAATCTTCAGTATGATCCCTTGTCCATTTTCTAACAGGTGGTAGATTGCTCCTGCTAGACTCTCTATGTTCATTGCCTTCAAATGCTCTCCCTTAATCAGTAGAATCAGTAGATTCCATACTGCTGCCAATACCTGAACTTCCTTCGTTAGTCCCTGAAGTGTCAGTTCCTGATGGAGTAGACTCTCAACAGTTGGTCTGCTCCTGACTGGTACTGTGTTCCTCTTGACTGATTTGCTCCTCCTCAACAGTAGCATTCCTGTGAGAAGTAATTGAGATTTCTAATGGAGAACCTTCATCATCACTGGAGAGTATCACAGAATCCTTAAGATTTTCAAATTCTAACTTATCATGGCTCCCATCAATTTGCAGAATCCCAAATTTCTTATCATCAATTGTAACATGAATTGATTCCATAACAATGTGAGGTTTGATATTATATACTTTGAAGGCCTTTGATGCAGAATATCCTAGAAAGATGCCTTCATCCAACTTGGCATCAAATTTTCCTAATTGTTCTTGATGAACTTTCAGGACATAGCATATGCATCCAAAGATGTGAAAATGTTTCACACTTGGCTTCTTTCCTTTAATCATCTCATAAGGAGTCTTACCATGACTATTTACCAAGCTACAATTATGAGTGAAACATGCAGTGTTGACAGCTTCTGCTCAGAAGTAGGTTGGAAGATTTGCATCTGCAAGCATGGTTCTTGCTTCCTCTATGAGAGTTCTATTCTTTCTATCCACTACACTATTTTGCTGAGGTGTACCAGGTGCAGAAAATTGTTGAGAGATTCCATTGTTTGCACAATACTCCTCCATGATAGAATTCTTAAATTCTGTTCAATTATCACTCCTTAGTACTTTGACTCTGTGCTTAGAGCTATTCTGAATATTCTTGACAAGTTCAATGATTTGTTAAGGAGCTTCATCTTTCTTTTGAAGAAAGAATACCCCTGTGAACCTTGTGTAATCATCCACTATAACTAGAGCATATCTTTTCTTGCTGATAGACATAATGTTTACTGGACCAAATAGATCAAGATGCAGCATGTGAAATGGTTCAATAATTGATTTTTCTGTCTTGCACTTGAAAGTGGTTCTTTTCTGTTTACCAAGCTGGCACGCATCACAAAGTCCATCTTGCACAAAATTAAGGTAGGACTCTCACTAGATTGTGCTTAACAAGATGATTAAGCTTCTTGAAGTTGAGATGTGAAAGTTTCTTGTGCCATTTCCAGCTTTCTTCATTTGATGCCTTACTGTAAAGACATCTGACGACTCCTTTAGTTGAATTACTCAAGCTGGCTTCATAAATATTACCATGTCTCTGACCAGTTAGAAGAATGTCTCCATTCTTCATATTCATGATTTTGCATCCTTCACTGTCAAAGATTGATTGGTAACCTTTATCACTTAGTTGACTTATGCATAAAAGAGTATATTTCAAGCCTTCAACCAGTGCTACATTTTCAATGATGACATTCCCCAAAATAATTGAGCCATATCCCAGAGTTTCTCCTTTGTTGCCATCTCCAAAAGATATTACTGGGCCAACTTTCTTCTCAAACTTTGTAAGCAGGGACTTCTTTCCTGTCATATGTCCAGAGCATCCACTGTCCAAGATAATTGAATGCATCTTTCCTGTGCCCTGCAAACAAAAAGTAACTAGTTAGAAATTTTTAGGATCCAACATTGATTGGATCCTTTCTTACTAGATTTAGAAGCAATAGGCTTTGAAGATTTTACTTTTAAACTACCTGTTTCAGAGTTTGCCTTAGACTCTGATTTCACAAACTGCTTGTGACTAGGAGTTTCAGATTTCAAAGAATAGTAGTCATAATACAGCTTATGATAATCTCTACACATGTAAATAGAATGGAATAAACTACCACAATGATAACAAGAATTTTGTGGTTGGTACTGAATTTTATTAGTCTTGGGGAATCTAGACTCAGTTTTCCAAGAAGGTTTTTGATTACAATTTAGGGCCAAATGATTATGATTTCCACATTTAAAGCATTTTTTTCCTAGGTACATCAGGTAAAGTCTTGTAATTATTCTTTTTGTTAATACCTTCTTTTCCATTCCTATTTCTCTTGACTTTGCTAGACTCTGAAAGACCTTCAAGTCTCTATTTCAACTGAGACTTAGACAGCAAGCCTATGTTAACATTCTTAGGTTTCTCTAACACTCTCTCATCTGAACTATTATTGTTTATCCTTTTATGCACAACAGGGGTACCATTAGAATCAACAAACTTAACATGTTTAGGTTCAGAAACTATCTTAACTTCAGATTTAGATGTGCTAGCTTCTACTTTTCTATCATCAATGACAATAGCCACTTCATTTTTATTCCTAGCCTTGTCAAAACCTAAACCATTAACCTTACCAGGAATCTGATTGTTTATAATGTCATGAGTCTTTTTACAAGAGGTATTACATGATTTAAACATATGTCTCACTTCCTCTAGTTCTTTTCTGCATAGTCATAAGCCTCAAGAATAACACTATAAGCATGCTTAGCCTTATCAGAATTTACCCTGTAATGCTCCATTTGAACTAACTCAGATTCTAGAAAATTATTCCAACCAACTAATTCATCATTCTTAATCTTAAGATCATCTCTTTCACTAGTAAGAATTCTGAAATTAATCATAAGAATCTTAAACTCAGCATGGATAGTTTTAATTTCATTAGAATCTAAGCTATCAAATGAATCAAGAGAGTGAATTGATACCTTAATAGAAGATGAAGAAGTATTCTTTGGAGAACCAGGTTTGTCTGAAGCACTTGCCATTAAAGCAATGTTGTCATAATCAAATTCATCTTCAGAATCACTGGAATCTGCCCAATCCTTCTGTGTGACCATGAGTGTATTACCCTTTCCAGAATTTCTTGGTTTCTTAAACTCACTAGCAAAGTGTCCAAGCTCATTGTAGTTAAAGCATTTGATCTTTGCTTTATCAAGCTTGATGATTGTACTCTTGCCTTTGTCACCTTTCTTCACTTCTTTCTTTGGAAACTCAGTAGTCTCTGACTCAGAATCATCTTTGCTTTTCTTCTTCCTTGTGATCTTCACAACAGGCTCAATCAGCAGTTCTTCTGGAAGCTTTTGTGATTCAGGTTGAGCAGTAAGTGCATCGGTTTTCATCTTTCCTTAAATTCTTCTCTTCTTCTGCTGCCTATCAAGTGAAAGGTTTCGGGGCAATAAACGCAAAGGAAATATGATAAAACAGTAAAAATTCCAAAACCTAACCCTAGGATCCGTGTATAAGACGTGGTTGATTATAGAGAAACGAAATCATACCTATTAAAGAGCTTTACGAATTCTGAAAGATGGAGGTCCAAGAGCAATAACCACACAGCCCTCTACATGAGATCTCCGTCGCTAATTAGTCCACACGAACACACCGATCGTCCAACGATCAACAGAGATGGTACTAGCCAAGAAAATGCCTCTCTCTCTCTCTCTCTCTCTCTCTCTCTCTCTCTCTAACTAGCCTCTCTAAGATGTAGAGCAGCTAGGGTTTTGGTGAAAAACTTAATTCCCTAAATTAACACATCTTAATGTATTTATAAAGAGAGATTTGGGCTTAAAACCCTAAAACGTTTTTGGGCTTCAACAAACCCAATCCGTTTTGGTTTTTTTAATCTTATTATTATTAAATTCGAATTATATATTGCAATTAATCAAGTCCCACTTAATTAATTCAATAATTCGAATTAATAACTATTTAAATTCATAATTTAAATAAAGCTCTGTTTTATATGTTCTTATTGTTACGGTGGCAATAATTTTAATATCCAATAATAAAATTATAAACAATGAGCGGCATCTAGTAATACATCATTGCTACCCAAGTTATAATAATAATTGGTGATCCAATTAAACCTTTCGTGATAAATGTTTCCGTATAATATAATCCCTTTAACCAAATATTATAGATTAAACTCGAGGCATGTCATCAGTCATCCTCTTCAACATTTAATCCGGGTTTCCATGATCAATGAGTAGACTATTAAAGCAAATCAATATTTGAGCATGGCCATGCATTTCATAGTCTCACTCAATCAAGAGGCCAATAATATCTCTCCTAATTATAGGAGGGTTAAATCATATATCTATCATTCATATTTCTCATACGACTCATAATATACCCGATGTCCACTTTTATCATCACCCGGTCAAAGGTAACTTTTAATGAAGTCAAAGTATATTAATCCTTGTATAGAAATATAATGATGTTAAGTCTGAGGATCATTACACCATTATCATTGCGAGTCTTTCTAATGACTATTAACATGTAGAATCTCACGGCGGGTTAATCCAATGCCATGTGTAATATTACATGCACCTATGTTCTTGAATTTGGTATTAATATACCTATGACCAATGAGATGTGGTCATCTGTCAACAAACATACTAATCTTAATGCTTTATAATTGTCCCATATTATTAATGCTCGATTAGGGATATTTCGGAATATTAACACTATTCATATAATCTCATTTTTAAGTCACATACTTAAAGATATAGAATACGTGTTACATATTCCAAGGACATTTATTATTCTAATATTTATTTTGTAGTAAACAAAGACATAATAAATCAATGTAGAATAATCCATAATCATAATCATCGAATAACAAAATAGTCTCGCTAGAAGCACAATTACATGGTCTCTAGGGCACTAACACTATCATCAAGTTTATAAGCCCTCAATTTTCCATAAACTGTCTCTAATGATAATTCATCCAGATCATTAGCTTCTTCAATGGCAGATATCTTCTCATTGTAGAAATCAGGCAAGGCTTTCATGAACTTTGCATTCATATCCTCCAAGTAATAATACTTGCCATTCATGGCCATCTCATTAATTAGTTTTGTAAACCTATCAAAGGTATCTATAAGTGACTCACCAGACTTGGATTCAAAGTACTCATACTGTTGTATGAGAAGTGCCCTCATATTCTTCCTGACAGGTTTAGTTCCTTCACAGTGAACCTTCAGGTTGTCCCATATCTCTTTTGTAGTCATACAGGAGATAACATAGTTAGTGATAACAGAATGAAGACTGTTGAATAGTATGTTTCTCACTTTAGCATCTTTAAGAACATTCTCCTTGTCCTTATCTGACCATTCAAATTTAGGCTTCTCTCCTTTATACTCTAGAGTAACTTTTCCTTCAACAATTACTTGAGGATATAGCTTCGTTGGAACAAAAGGTCCATCTCTTATCCTATCAAGATATTCAGGGTCTGTTGCCTCAAGATGATGCAACATCTTCACTTCCCAATGAGTATACTCGTTTCTCTTGAGCATAGGAATCTTGGTATTACCATCCTTGTAACCAGAAATGATTGTAGATCTTTTTGATTAATCGTAATCAACCCGCTCTAACACCAATTGTTATCCCTAATATACTTGTAGAAGGGGGGTTGAATACAAGTATAAGTAATCGTATCTGACTTTTGCTCAAATAAATAAACAAGAACAAAAGAATAAATCAAACTATTTGTATTAATAAGATCAAATACAAAGTTTACCAAAGGTGTACAAATACCTTTAGCAACTGCTCTCAATACAAACCTCTCTCTGTTTGTTCACTCGTATACTCACTACGATAACAAATCTCACAAAAATCACTCATATTACAATGATATAGAGAGAGTATTTATAATGCTACTTATCAATTAATAACAGAAAGTAATAATCAATACATGGTAATTCTCTGTCTTCCAGTTGATAGTTTCCATCAATAGTTTGATTCTTTTCTTCATGCACACTTCTTGCCATTGTCAAAACAACCGATCCTATTATATAGCACTTTCCAGTTTCTGCAGCATCCAGAATGATATCAGGATTACATCATCATCAGGATCTGATCATTCCATCAGGAATTGATCATAGCATCAGGATTTGGCTTGTCGTATCAGGATCTGTTCATAGTTCCTGAAATATAGTACGTGATGCATAGTTCCTGATTGAACACTGTTCACTGTTCTGCAGTTTCTGAATAACTTGTCCATTCTATACTAAGTGCTAAACCCTTTATAAGATCAGGGTATTACAAGAAGTATATAATTATTCTATTCTAAACATTACAACTCATGAATTATTCCTAACAAAGAGCATGTAATATTTTTTTCTTTGCAAGTACCTCATAACCCATTTAATTGCAATCCAATGATCCATTATAGGATTTACTTGAATATTTGCTTAACATAATCATAATGAATACCAAATTCGACCGGGTACTAATTTGACCATACATAAGACTTCCAATAACCGAAGCATATGGAATTTTCTACTATCTCCTTTCCTTCACAATCATTTTTAGGGCACTGTTTGAGACTAAACTTGTCTCCCTCAGTTACATGAGTACTTATTTGTGCACAATCTTTCATGAAGAACTTAGCAAGCACCTTCCACTACAAGAAAATTGATATTTGCCTACCAGTACCAATATTTAATAGTAAGTAAGAATAATTTTTACCTACACATATATATTAGTAGGCAAATATTAGTAGGTAAATTGTAAACTTGCGAAAAATGCACGCTATAATAAAAAATCATGAAGGGAAACACTTTTTTCAGTAGCGCCTAATTTTTGGTCCGATACCTGTAAGCCTATCATTCTTACGTGTATGCTGACATGTAAAAGATTATGCATCTCTCTTTTTAAAAATTAAATTCTATTCAACCAAATCGCCACGTCATCGTGTTACACCCTTGAACGGACTAAAATTCAGACCATTGCCAAATGAAGCATAACGAGGCACTATTATTTACTTTCAAAAGAAAAAAAAAGCACTACTGTTCAATAAAAAAATACATAATTAAATCTTAAAAATTTTGTAAAACATTTACATTTTTTAATTATTTTTTAGTAGTATTAATTTTATAATAATTCAGAAGCATGTGACAAATATGAATTTTGATTTAAAAAGTTGAATACATTAACAATGAAAATTTTAACAAAACATAAATATAAAATTTCTTTACACATAAATTTAGCATATTGACTAAACCAAAATTGAGTGCTCGTGAGTCGTGATTTTAAAATAGCATAACGTAACAAACTTTAAAATTAAATACAATTTTTCATAATCAAAATTAGTCGTGAATTATGTGTAATGTAATGTGCAACCGGTACGTACGATTTTTCGCACCATTTTAAAATCGTAAATTTAAAATTTTCATTAAGATATTATAAGCATATTATTTCTCCCCATTCAGCCCATCCACTTAGTAGTTAGTACAATAGCTTAGCTTGTATAAGTATGAGCATGGATGAATATAAAAAGACGTATAAACTAAATTTGCAAATGATTGCCATCATAAGTTTTTTATATCATTCTGAGTATCACGTATTTTTTGTCTTGCTTATATTTTTTTTTTGGGATTATTGATTAATGTTGTAACAAAAATTACATTTATTGTATTAAAAAATATATCACCAAAAAAAATTAACCAATTTTTTAATTTGTATTCATATTTTCAAAATTATAAAAATACATTTATGATATCCAGTCCAAACTTGGACGATATGTTTAAAAGGATTTTAAGGACGGTTTTGACAACATAACAAACCGTTTAATAAATCACAGATGACGATTTTTCAAATAGGCGTTTGGTCTAAGAAGGAGCCAGCAAAAAACCTCCTAATCAGGATTTATTAGGATTTTAAAAAATTCGGGTATTTTGAAAATCGAGTCGGATTATATTTTTTTAGAAAATTCGGGTATTTTAATATGAGAATCTTTTTAAGTCGGTGGATGAGGTCGGATCGGGCTGGCTTTATCCGGATTTTTAATTTAGATATTAATATTTTTGAAATTACTAAAAATATTACATACTTTAAAAAATGAATTCTCATCCATGCCTTTGTAAATAATATATTAATATTTTTGAAATTATCAAAGCGGGTCAAATTTTTTTCAAATTGGGTTATTTTTAGTTTTTTTGATTGAATCGGAGCGAATTTCGAATTTTGGATTTTTTAAACAAATCTAGAAGGTCCCCAAATTTAGAGAAAAGTAGTAATTTATAATTTTGTGAGAAAAAGTTACAAATTTCAATATCAGACCTCAATAAGAACGTTATTTTTTTAATATCATACTCGAACATACACATATAAAAAATATAATTATCAAATTATTTAACTTCAATGATATCATTTTTAAAATGTTATATCTCAAAAAATAAGCACAAATTAAAAATATTATTAAATAGTTTTTTGTGACCACGTACGACAGTTGTAAGAGCAATTCAAAACGTAGTCTAAAATTTTGTTTGTAATGTTGTTAAAAATTGTTATACTGTTAAAAAAAAAGTTCTCGTACACAATCAAATGATTGTTTTGGTAATAATTTTGGTATTTATATATTTTAATAGAAAAAATATAAAATAAATAATGTTATCAGTGAAATTTGATCATATAAAAATAAAATCGTAAGCAAAATAAATTAATGATAACAGAATGTGATAAATAAGAATATAATGATCGTAACTCTGATAGAATATGTTTTTCGTAGAATATGTTTTTCATAGAATAATATTTATTATTCAACGATATACTGCGACACAACTTGTTACTACATGCCTCGTACACTTGTAAAAACGTCTTTTAATTTTAAAATTTTAAATAAACTTTTAGTCTTTATTATATTAAATTTGAATGTAAATAAAGTAAAAATATCAATTCTCATTTGGCAAAAAAAAAAATAGAAACAATTTTCATTTTATTTTGGTCTTTGGCGCCTATTGAAAATTAAAAGTTCCCGGTCACAATTAAGAGAAGTTTTGATCTAGCGATAAATTAGCAGATAATGGAGCCTTTCCCCCTTTTAAGAGCAACTCGAAGAGACTAGCTAAATGACCTTTTAAATGAAAATATAAGGATTTTGACACAATATGTCACTCCAACAGTCTCTTTGTTGTCCCTTAAAAATTTAGGTTACTCATATTCCTCCTTATTTATAGCATACTTGGTACCATTCCTTATATCTTTTTTCATGAATAAACTATTACTTTCCCTCCATTCTGAACCTCTTTTCCCCACTTTCACTCTTTCCCTCCCTTTTTGAATTTAAATTTAATATTATTATAATAATAAAGAGTAAAAATGAGGAGTATTGTTGGAGTTGTCATGCCTTATAATATCTTAAATCACTAGGAGTCTAATTATTTATAATATTTATAAGGGATATAGTGGGAGACTCTTGGAGTTGCTCTAAGGACTAAGCGCCCAGTAAGTCTCCTTCAAATTCAAGGAATCCATTTCATCACCACTTCACCGTATTTTCCCCCGAAGCTCGACAAATCTTGTGAAGGATTCGAAACCTTGTGGATCTCCTTCTATTTAATCCTCTCTAGCTATTTGTACTCCCTCTCCCTCTAAATATAAAGTTACATATGACGTGAATGTCTTTAAATTGTTATATCATATGTTTCTGAACCAATTGAGTATGGCATTATCTATATCTACATTGTTTCTTTTGTTTAGCGAGTGTGTGGAGGTATCCATGGTGCCTTAAAATTTATTATAGCTTTTCTTTTATCGGCCTCGGTAGATTTTTTTTTTTTGGCCCTTTAGTACTTTTTGTAATAAGAAATATGTGTATTTTCTATCAATTATGATCAGCACCATAAAGTTTTGCTTGTGGTAATTTTGATGAGATGGACTCATGCCTTGACATTTCCATGCGAGTAGGGGTGAGCAAAAACCGAATTGAAACCGAAACCGAACCGAAAAAACCGAAACCGAAATCAAACCGATGGTTGCGGTTTTAGATTTTTAAAAACCGAGACTTTCGGCTCCGGTTATAGGTTCAAACCGAACCGAAAAAACCCGAAACCGGACCGATTATTTATATAAATAAATAAATATTTATATTTTTTATAAATATTTAAAATTAAGAGACCTTTCTCATGCATGTCCTTTCATTTGATTCTCTAAAATTTCACGTCCATTTGCAGAAAGCAAGTTCGAGAGGAGAAATATTTCAAAAATATTGCCAAAATTTAGTGCAACTGCGTGAGTTGGCTTTGTCATTTAATTCAAGGCTTCTAGCAACATATATTAATGCTATATCTTTTCCAGGATTATCTTTATTTCTGTAGTGGTGCTCAACTTAATGAAGCATTACAAATTCAAGTCAAAGTGCATAGACGATTGAGTGATCAAGTTGAGGTACCATTTTTATTAAGATGCACCTGGCCTGGTAAACAAAATTAAACCTTTAATAGTTTTAAATATGTCTGTTTTCAAGGTTTAAAGAAATTTAAAGGTGAAAATCGAAGCACAAGGCAGATTCCTGAAAAAATCGGTGAAGAATATAAAAACAGGCCAAATATTAATTGATTTAATGGTGGACGATTTATATTTTTATGGTAGAACTACTTTTTTAATTAATTTGTAATACTTTCTTATTTTTATTTTATTCAGTTTTAGAACCGAAACCGAACCGATAAAAACCGAACCGGGGTTTTAAAACCGAAACCGATGGTTCGGTTGCGATTCCGGTTTTCAATTATTAAGACCGAGGATTTCCGGTTTCGGTTTCGGTTTTACCCAAAAACCGAACCGAACCGGGGTTTGCTCTTCCCTACATGCGAGGCCTCTCTTTTACCATTGACCTTTAGAGCAGCAAAAAGAGGTCCTTTTCAATATCTTTTATTTTGGAACAATGTTTTTCTTTTTATAAATGTGGAGTTTTAAGAAATTAAACGTATGGACTTTAGTAGTAGTCATTCCCCACAAATTAAACGTGTAGACTTTTATAGTAGTCATTCCCATTTGAGAATGATTTACGTAACATGGTATGTTTTTCCTATTTTTTTGTTGAATTGTATAGTTTTTTTTCTTTACCTTCCGTAGATATGCTCGTAGCCTACAAATGTGCAAAATGTGGTATGTACTATGTAGTGTGCTTCAAGCAGTGTGCTCTGTTATGTTTTTGCCTTAATACATCACTAATATTATTGTTAGAATAATGCATAAACTACATACTATTTAAGCTTTAATTTTCTGCATTCTATGTGTTTTTACTATCTATTCATGTCATTTAATTTTCTGATTCTGCAATTCTGGAATGTGGTTCCGCTATAGATTTTCAATATCGTGTAAATATGAGGGTGTTTGGGTGCACCGGCTTTAAGTTAAAAATAGCTTAAAGTCGTTTTTGACACGTTTGGCAATCTCGGCTTTAAGTCGACTTTAAGTTAAAAAATGGCTTTAAGTCATAAGTTCCATTTAGGTACTTTTGACTTATGACTTATAGGGCTGTCAAAAAAATCCGAAAAATCTGATATTCGATCGAAAAATCCGATACCGAATCCGAAAAAAATGGATAATATCCTTATTCGAAAGAAAACGGATATTATTCGTATCTGAATTCGTATCCGAAAATAGCGAATACGGATATAGACACATCCGTACCCGAAATATCCGATATCCGAAAATTTATAAATATAGATATAAATAAATAAATAAATAAATATACATTAATAAGTAAATTAATAAGTAAAGATATTTACATATTACTAGTTTTTATCCTAAAACTACCCTGACCCCTTCCTAATCTACTCACCCTGAACAAACAACCTCTCCCCCACACGTCACACGCACAGACCCCCCCATCACCCCATCATCTCCCTCCCGTATTCTCTCTCTTGTTCATATCCTCCTCCAAAATCAAACACAAAATTTTATTTGTTGTGTTTATCTAAAATTCGAGTTTTAATATTCAAATCGAAACTATCTCCTTCCTCTATCTAATTACTCCATCAAAACACGGTTATGGTAACTTTTAATTTTCGGTTATTATTTACGTTTGGATTCAGTTTGTTTCTCCTATGTTGTGATCATGTAAGGTTGTAGATCGTTTGATAACTCATCGATTCATGTAAAAATCTTTGAGTTTTGTGTAGTTTTATAGTTCGCCGGAATTTTCTTTTTGACCGGAAAAAGTTTTCATATGATCGTTATATGATCTTTCTTTGTTTGAAAGTATAGATCGGTTGATGTTTTATAACATATATTTTTGTGGAATTTTTCTGGGTTGTTTTTGATTTCGCCTGAAATTCAACTTTCAAGTCTACATTTGCTGCTGAATAGTTTAATTTTTAATTTTTAATTAGTTTAGATTGTATTTTTGGTGGTTTTTCAAAAATGGATCCGGATATTAACCGTATCTGGATAATATCCGACGGATATCGGATTCGGATATTTCCCCCCTGAAATTCCCGGATCCGGATACGAATTCGGATATGATTTTATGTTCCCGGATACGGATATGGCAATATCCGGCTCCGTATTTTTTGTTTGACACCCTTAATGACTTATGACTTATCAAGTTTTTTTTTTCACGATTCTTGTAAAGTTCAAATATTATGAATTTAAAATTTTTTAAAGTCAAATTTCACTTTAAGTCAAAATTATTAAACCCCAATTTAACTTTAAGTAAAATTACCCAAACACTTTCATTCAACTTAAAGTAAACAACTTTACTTTCTCCTTTAAGTTAAAAACACCTCCATTAAGTCAAAAGTAACTTATTTTAAGCAATCCCAAACGGCCTCTATATTTTTATTTTATAAAGTTATATTTTTGATTTACAAGTTATAATTGTTACCATGTTTTTCACTTTATTCTTATTGATAAAATTGTTATTAGAATCAGAAAAGAGCTTTAAGGGACAAAGATCTCTGAAGGTTTGGCTGACAAACATAATTTTGAACAAGTATTTGTTGTTGTTTACTAGTAAATATGGGATTGACAGCCTTTTACTCATATGATATCAGACACTATTTCTAATTAAAGTACATATTCTTAATTGGCAGCACAATATTATCAAGTAACCAAGAGATGGTTTTAATTGACAAACATAATATTGAACAAGTATTTGTTGTTGTTTACTAGCAAAGATGGGATTGACAGCCTTTCACTCATATGATATCAGACATTATTTCTAATTAGAGCACATATTCTTGATAGCATATTCATATGCTATCAAGAGATGGTTCAACAATTAAATTAAGCCAATGAGAGACTCTTCGGCAGATCAACTTCCCGTGCAGTGAAGCCATTGTGTGGAAGCTCCAACAGATGTGATATTTTTGGTGCATGCATATATGAAGAATTTAGGGGGAGCTTTAAATTTTGAAAGTGTAGATGATTTGTTAGGTCCAAAATAGTTTGTAGAAGGGGGGTTAAATACAAACTATACCGTTTTATCGAATTTGCTCTTTTCTTAAAAATATTAAAATATTAAATCAAGAACAAATTGATGCGGAATAAAACGAATACCGATATTTCAAGTTGAATATAAAATTTATATTAACTTGATGGGGTGTGTCTAAATACACGGGTACAAATTACAAGGTTTGATGACCAAACTAATTATTACAAATTCTATAGAAAATTCGACATGAATTTTTCTATATTTGTAAATAAAAAGATCGAAATTTATTATTACAAATTCTATAGAAAATTCGACATGAACTTTTCTATATTTGTAATAAAAAGATCGAGAGATTCTAGGAAACTTAATTCGATAGATAGTTCCATAAGTACAAGTAAACAATTTCTGTCGGTTTAGATTTAACAATACAAGCCCGAAATAATTTACAAGATTTAATTTGAGCTCATGAACATTTTCTCTCTTGGTCTCTCTCTTTTCTCTCGGCTCTGTCTGTTGAAGAGAAGTGAAGTGAAGAATGTGAAGTTGTGTCTTCTACTCTCTTCTGTCCTGTCTGATTGCTTCTGCCTCTTTTATAAGATATTAACATTTTGTATTGCCAAGACAATCGGCAAGACAATCAGAACCACCAAGACACTAAATTTGTACTGCCAAGACAATAGGCAATACAATCGGCAAGACAATCATCTTCCACCAAGACAATCGGCAAGACAATCAATTTCTGAGATATTTGTCTTGCTTTATCAATAATTATCATTCTGTCTGAAGCTTTTTCTTTTTGGTCATTATCAAGACAATCTGATTTGAACTGTCAAGACAATCGTCAAGACAATCAAATCAGATTTTTATTCTCCTTTTTTAAAGCTTTTCAGAATAATCATTACCAAGACAATCTTTTAATTGTCTTGTTAGTTTAAAAATAAACTAACAAGACAATCGGTAAGACAATTGTGATTGTCTTAATGAATAAAACAATTCGGTAGAAAGGAACTGGCCGACAGCTTCTGTACCTTTTCTGAACCACTTGTTTTCAATTCAACGCACAACCTTGCTTTTGAAATCATTCCTTTCATTTATTTGTTTATTGAATAAACAAACTAAACAAACGACCTGCCATTTCTATTTCAAAATCAAGGGGCCTATTTCGTCTTATTATAGACAGCTCCGTAGAAATGCTTTTTAACCCGCACAGCTTATAACCTTTAATTAATAAATAATTATTTTAATCTAGAAATTATAAAAATAAATATCTAATATTATTAAATATTTATAAATATAATTTTCTAAATAAATAAAATATTTATTAATATAAAATTATACTTAAACTCTAAACTGCGGTTACCTGAGCGTCTGGAACCGGACTCCTTTTGCTTAACAAATAATATATCAATTCCAACCGGGGTTCCAGCTTTAAGAATATATCACCTTCAATATTCTAGTGATAATTCTATTTTCTCATAACCCGTCCAGGTGTAAGCTACGGTCTCTTGAGGATGTGAAACCGGACTCTTTTTGCTTAACAAAAAATACAACAATTCTAACCGGGCTTTCAGCATTAAGAATATATCACTTTGCATTTCTTTGTGATAAATATTTTTCCTCGTAGCCTGTCCACTTGATAGTAAAATCATTGTGGTTAATGAATTTAACACTTCTGTTGCTTGCACAATGATTTTCTCTTTTACCAGTCTTGATAGCTTGAACCACTGAAGTTAATGACGAATAACCACTGTTTAATGTTGACACTCGATGCACGGTCTGGTTCATGAGTGACTAACCGCAATGACTGTTCTTCATATATTGAATTTAAAGTTGTGGTTCATGTCTTCCTTTTCTTCACTCTTTTTCAAACCTTTATAATCTGTATTCTGTCACTGTAGGAACCTCTTGTCACTATAAATAGAAACCACTGTCTTGATTACTCCACTGATGCTTGATCAACTGAATGAACTTCTTCAAGTGTAGTATACCTCAAAACGGTAGATTGACTTTGTCTTCTTTCTTTTGACAGTTATGCAATTGAGATCCCTGTGACAGTACATATACTATTTACTATTACATTCTTGTTTAAGTTGAGTTGAATCCTCGAAATACAAATAGGCTACATCATATGCCTTTCATGATTTGATGATATTGTAATATTCATTGCAATTTTTTAAATGTTGTAAACCATACTGTTTATGATGATTTTAGTGTGTTCTTTAACATTTTTGACCAATTAATCTTAAAGTTTATTTTTAGTTCTTTTAACATTTGATTTTATCAGCAAAATAAATTCTACCAACTACCATTATTTATCAACCATTACGAGGATAAGTGCCGTGTCAATCATAATTGTGCTGCCATGTGGACCTATTATATTATGCCACATGGACTACTTGCAAGCCGTCACTTTGACCACTCAAATGTTACCATGTGTTTTGTCCACATGGCACCACATAAGTCATTGATGTTGGGGTCCGTCCCGAATTCCTAATTAAGTTAAGAATCCTATTATGAGAAGAATTCTAATTTGTGATAATTGAGGTAATTCTTATTTTTGGTAGGAATATTAATTGTGGAAGGATTTCTATCCAAGATAAGAAAAGATGGTAATTGTCACAAATAGGATTTGATATAGAATAGGATTAGAATATTTATGGTGCCTATAAATATATATATTTGTAGGGGTTTTGATGTATTGAAAAAGTTAGAGAGTTATGTGCGATACACAAGAGAAAGCTTTTGTAATTAAGGTGAGGTGATTGTATTCAAGAGTGGTGAGTGAGGGAGTGACTCCAATCTTGTATTACATTCATATTTAGTGGATTTGTGGTTTTACCCTCCCTTGAGGGGTTTCTACGTTAAATTGTTATGTTCTTTAATTTCGTGTTTGTTATTGTGTTTGATTAACGTTGATCTATAGTGGATGCGATCCTCACAATTGACACATCAGCTATGACTCATTATTGGTTATTTGGCAAAATGGGACCCATGTAATATATTAACTTCCAATCTACATATGTGTAGGTAAATACTCTTTCTTTACTAACTTTTACCTACCAATCGCTACCAATAATTTTTTGGTAGGTAAAGTTCTTTACTTACCAATATACTCCCTCTGTCCCCCTTGGTTCTTTACCTTGGGGGACGTAATTCTGGCACGGATTTTAAGGTGCATTTTACGGATAGTTTCATAACTTATTTTTAAAATTTTCTTTTTTTGTATAAAAATAGAATTGTTCTATTTTTATACAAAAAAACGAAAATTTTAAATAAGTTATGGAACTATATTTTTTAGAAGCCTTAAAATGCGTGTCAGCAGTGAAAAAAAACTGTAAAGAAATGAAAGGGACAGAGGGAGTAGTATTTTTACCTACTCTTACAATTGATAGGTAAAACCCAAATTTCTTGTAGTGTTCTCGATATAGCTCTTTTGTGATAACCCAAGGATACCTAGAGAACGGTCTTGATGTATCTTCATTCCTAATACAAAAGAGGTGTCACCAAGATTCTTCATCTCAAAACGAGAAGTAAGAAATCTCTTGGTTTCGTGCAATATGCCTATATCGTTGCAAGCCAATAGTATATCATCGAAATATAGCACAAGCAATATAAATTTACTCCCACTGAACTTATGATATATGCATTTTTCAACAACATTGGACTCAAAACCGTATGAGACAATGGTTTGATGAAATTTGTGATTCCACATACGGGAATCTTGCTTTGTAATATAGATGGATCATTTTAATTTATAAACCATAGAATTTGGATCACCAATTTCAAAGTTTTCTAGTTGTATCATATATATCGATTCGTCAATGTAACCATTGAGAAAAGCTGTTTTGACATCCATTTAGTATAGCTCTAAATCAAAACTAAGCCACAAGTGCTATTATTGGTTTTAAATATTGCCCTTTGAATCTCTTTTTGTTTTAACACTTTCAGGCAACTTGACAAGATCCCAAATGTCATTGTCCTTCATCAATTTCATCTCATCATTCATGGCTTCAATCCACTTTTGACTATTAGCACTTCGTTTCGCTTGTTGGAAGTTGATAGGATCATCTTCCATAGCCCCTATGTCAAACTCATGCTCTTGAAGAAATACAATATAATCATCCAAAATTGCATTCCTTCTGTCTCTATTGGATCGCCTAAGTGGCATTTCCTCTTGAATTTGTTGAGTTTGCTCATCTTGAGCATCATCTTGATTTTGAGTAGGAAATTTTACAGGTATATCCGCATTGTTATCTTGAACTACATGAGGAAAAGAAATAGATTCTTCCTCAAAGACAACATCCCTGACTTTATATTCCCCTTCAAACTCAACATCCTCAAGAAATCTAGAATTTCCCATTTCGAAAAAGGACTTTGTCAAAGGATCATAAAACTTGAAACCCTTTGTTTTTTCTGGATACCCAACAAATTAGCAACTAACAGTTTTTTAATCCAGTTTATTTTCATGCGGCTTGTAAAGCCTTGCCTCAGCTGGATAGCCCCACACATGTAAATGATTGAGACTATGTGGTTTCTCAGTCCACAATTCATAAGGGGTTTTAGCTACTGCTTTGCTAGGTACTCTATTGAGTATGTAGGCTGTAGTCTTAATTGCATCTCCCCAAAGTGCTGCTTTTGGGAAAGAAGAGTGACTAATCATACTTCATACCATGTCCTTAAGCGTTCTGTTTCGTCTCTCAGCAACCCCATTCATGCGTGGTTGCCCAGGCATTGTGTATTGTGGGACGATTCCGCATTCCTCTAGGAATTTAGCAAAAAGTCCAGGACGTTTTTCACCGAATATGTCATACTGACCATAGTACTCACCACCACGATCAGATTTGACAGCTTTAATCTTCTCACCAAACTGATTTTCAGCTTCGGCTTTGAAGACTTTAAACACGTCAAAAGATTGTGACTTTTCATGAATTAAATATAAGTACACATATCGAGAATAGTCGTCTATAAAAGTGATAAAATACTGTTGACCATTCCAAGAAGCTGTAGGGAATGGACCACATATATCAGTATGTATCAACTGTAAGACACTAGTACTCCTATTTGCACTTAATATCCTTATGTTTGTATGTTTACCCTTAATACACTCAATGCATACATTAAGTTCAGAATAATCAAGATATTCAAGTATTCCATGTGACACAAGTCTCTCAAATCTCCCTTTAGAGATATGTTTTAAGCGCTTATGCCATAACTTAGCAGAATTCTCTCTTAAATATTTTTATTTGTACCTCTTGATGTTGTTTGCAAGGATTCATTATGTGAAACAATTGTATTTAGCATATATAAATTATCAATCAAAGAACCAGTCGCAACCAAAGAAGAATTATGAAATAGACTAAATTTATTATCTCCAAATGAACAAGAGTAACCATATTTGTCCAAAACAGAAATAGAAACCAAATTCCCTCTAAATGACGGTACTACATAAGTCTCTCTTAATTCAATAAAATGACCAGTCTCAAAAGACAATCTAAAAGTGCCAATAGCTTCAACTGGAACTGCATTTCCATTACCCACATAGATGAATCTTTCAGCATCACTTAGTTTCCGGCTCTAAATGCAACCCTGCATAGAAATACTTGTGTGAGTAGTAGCACCAGAATCTACCCACCATGTACCAACCTTTGCAGTCTATTTATTTCTAGTCCTCTTTCAGTGATCAATCTTTGAGGTAGTTACAACATAAGCACTTTAAGTCTTTTCACGCTTCAATCTATCTTCCTCTTGCACACAATGTGAAATGAGCTCATTGAGAGTCCACTTATCCTTCCGAGTATTATAACTTACTATAAATTGACCGTATTGTGTAGGAAGAGAGATGAGTACCAGATGCACCAGAAAGTCATCAGACAAGTCAAGCTTTAGTGCCTTAAGTTTTGAAGCAATGTTAGACATCTCCATAATGTACTCACGAATATTTCTTTTAGCTTTATACCTCATGTGAACAAGATCAGCCAAAAGCTTACTTGTCTCAGTCTTTTCGTTTTTCACAAAACGCTTTTCAAGCTCATCAAGGAAATCTTAATAGATACCTCATTGGAGTCATCAGACATACTGCCCCTGAATGCTTCAGGAATACTGCGCTTTATCATCTTTAGACTTAAGCGATTAGAACGGCCCACTTCTCAAAGTTCAATTTCTCAGTATTAGAACTTTCATCCGTAAGAGAAAGAGGTTGTTCTTTCCTTATAGCATAATCTAAATCCATGCAGCCGAGAACTAACAGAACGTTCTCTTTCCATCTCTTAAAGTTTGTGCCGTTAAGCACGGGAATAGAGTTCATGTTGGCAGTTATATTACCAGTAGATGTATTAACTAGCAATTTAGAACAAAAAAAATATAAGCTCGCATAATAAAATTCATGTCATATGCATACATAATAGCACAAAAAAAATACATGAATTTAAATACTATGTGTGTGGGCCCATACAAACAAGATACGTAGCATAACATTAATATTTAGTCTTTGGACAGAAAAATTAACTTGCAAGTGGTACTCTCCACGCAGAAATCAAATATTAATAATAAATTCGGTCAAGCAATAACCTTCTTTTGGGCCTGTTTATTACTCACATGAAGCACATATATTCGTTATTTGACCATTAAATAACCTTTCTTTGGGCCGATTATTATAATAAATAAATAATAAACATACACATCCTATTATTTCAGAATAAATAAATCTACACATAAATATCACTTTGGAAATATTTTGCTTCAATTCACTTATTCGTGAAATAAAAAGACGAAAAATAAATAATCATTATTTTTCAAAAAAAAAAAAATACCCAAATCCGTATTAGTATAAAATTATCTAAAAAAATTTCACATAATATTTTACAACTAAAAAAAAATCATAACCAAATAAAAATTGAATTTCTTCAATACATAGCCACCAAAATTAGCATTAACAGACATACATGTGTTTCAAACCAATCAGCCAACATGTATCCTTATTTACATGTGAACACAAAATTATGACCATATAATTACAATTAATATATCATATCAAATCTTTATGGACAAAAAATATGAAGCCCCACGTTGAGCCTATGTGAAACATAAAGCATGATCACATGATAGTTGGTACACTTAAAAAAAATGGTTATTCTTTATTTAGATAACATAGGCAGCATCACACAAACAATTTGAAAACAAAAGCTTATAGGTCCTCGCTACAAGCACTTATACGTACTAGCATTATACCCGTGAATGCACGGTTTGTTTTGTCATTATTTTATAATTTTTATTAGTACTTTTTTTGTAAAAAAAATTTAATATTATTTTAAATTGTAAATTTTACATTAAATAATAATAAAATAATTATTAAAATTCATTTACTTATAATAATAATTGATGAATTTGTTGATATATATTTCACTGGTTTGAATTGTATAAATTTAGTTTTAATTTAATTTTTGATGAAATTTCATATTTTTGTAATTTTGTAATTTTTTAATTTTTTTTATGATAGAATATTTTGATTTAATATTAAATTTTCTTTTTTAGTTTCTTAAATAGTTTTACAACTGTAGCATTGCGTCAACATTTTTCGTAAAATAATAATATGATGAAATAGAAATATTGTTTTTCAATAGAGTTGCATTTTTTTTGTTTCTTTGTTTTTTTTAAATATAAATCTAAGAAATGTTTTTATTGAAAAAATTATAAGTAAATATTTATGTCACAGTAGTTATTACAAATGATATACATGAAACATAATGTTACCTTTCACGTTTTTTTTAATCTTTTTTATTATGTAACTTAACATCTTTTTTATATTTAGATAGTTTGTAAATTTCTTGTTTTGAGGTTTTAGGTTGCTTTCTTTAATTTATATACAACTTTAGTACCGAATTTATTTTTCTTTAGTTTGATTTTAGAAACATGTAAAACATAAATGTAATTTTTTTTTATTATATTCATTTAAATAATATTTGTTTAAAGGACTTTTATGTGGTATTTGTTTGTTTTGTAAATTTTTTTCTAAAGTTTAGTTTAATATATTTTTTTGAGGTGGTTTTTTTTATTTTCTTAAATTTTATATGATATATATACTTGAAACATGTTGGTACTCTATTTGTATTAGTACTTTTTATTATTTTGTAATTTAACATACGTGGTAATCTAAATTTTTTTTAGAGTTTTTATATTATTTTTTAAATGTTTTAACATACGTGATTATTTAAGAATTATTTAAATAATTTGTTATTTTTTTATATGTGTGGATTTTTTTTCATAGGTGTTTTTGAACTTTTTTAACAAATATATCATATTTTTAATTATTTGAAATCTGATATTTTTGGTTATGCATATTTATTTATTTTTTCGATATTTATGTGAAAATATTTTAGGCTACTCATTTTTTTTTTGAAAAGTTTGTATGCGTTTTTATGTTTTTGTGTTAGTTTTAATTTGTTCTATATGCATTATTGTAGAGTTTTTTGTGCATTTTAGTTTTCTAAATTTAAAATTATTGTTTGTTTTGTAGATCATATTTTGTTGATTTCTCGATCATTTCCAAACATTACATTTTTTTTATTTCCTTTTTAACGTTAGAAAAGTTTGTACTATTATAACGACCTATAAATTTTCGTAATTATTTATAAATTTATTTAATTGATAAATGTGAATTATGTGATAAGGATATCTTGTGAAGTCAAAGTATGTGTGAAATCATGTCTATGTGATTATATGATGATTGGTAAGGGTTGTATGTGTTCATGGTATTTTATTTGAATTTTTGAGCATTTAAACCTATTTAAAACATACATTTTTAATCTTATAAAAAATTTATAAAATCATTGGAGTCGTTTAAAATCGTGAAATCTTTTGCATTATCATCTGTGTGACACGATATAATTTTTAAAATTGATAGGAGTATTTGTTTGTGAGTGTAAGTATTTTAAAATGATTTAAAAAGTTTTATTTCATTTAAATGTCCTTTATTTCAAAAATTCATAACAAATTCATTTTTGACTCAAAAATTATTTTAAAAATATTGGGATGTTCGTAATTTCCTGAACTTTATTTAAAATTTTTATTTTTATTTTTCCCCATTCTTTATTTTATTTCGAATTTATATCGAGTAAAAAACTAGATTTTCAAAAAAGTAAATAACAATTGTATAAAGACTGTTTTGCCCTTAGCTCTATGACATCACCACAGTTCATTTCTTCTTCTTCTTGTTCGTTGCTCTCGGTACTATCTCTCTCCTTTCTCTCTCGCCTACTGCTCTCTCTCTCTCATTACATGCAAGACCTTTTCTTGCTTGTTTGTGTGATTAAAACCTAGATTATTACTCTCCTTGTTCTCCTCTTTCTATTGATGCTTTGAATGTATGTATCTGTGTATGTATGCTGTTCGGCCGGCTGTGTTTCACCGAGTTTTGGCCGAAACTCGTGTTACCCAGTTCGATTTTTATGATTTTATGTGATTATATGTGGCTTTAAATGTTTTAATCGGAGGAATTTGAGGTTGGAAGCCTCAATAAGGGGTACCCCCGAATTCCACCGCCACCGGTGGTGGTCGATGATGTTTTCGAGACCTACTAATCTTTATATTTCCAGTTTGTATCAATTCCATGCATGCATGTGTAGTTATAAATTTTTATTTTAATTTCCATGAGAATTATATTTGAAATTAGTTGATAATTCATGTGGGTTTAGTTCGTTAGAATACAAATTGAGTTTAGTACATGATTACGTAATATTGATATGAATTTACTGAATTTTTCTGAATTATATGACTGCCTGCATGAATTTTTTTGCATGTTATAGAATTAATTCGAAATTGTACGTGTTAATTCGAATTTTTCGAATTATTTGCTGAAAAATATAATTTAAATAAATTATGATATATTCGATTCTTGTAATTAGTGATATTCTGATGTTTGCTGTTAATTATAATGTCAAATATGAGTGATGTAAATTTATGGAAATATATGTGTATTTCTTGATTTATTTGAGTTTAATTCGAATTTTTGTAAATTGATATTCCCTTGATAATGTTAAATTAAGTAATAATGTTAATATCATGTATTTGGATTGCCAGAAGTATGTTTAGTATGTATAGTAGATTAAGTAGTACCGTTTATGAGTTATATTGAGTAAAGATTGGATTTAGTACGTGATTGTTGGATGATTTGAGTTGGTTATGTTCCGACGGGATAGTCCAGTTTATAAAGGAGACGCTGTCCGATTTTTGTTAGAATTAGAATAATAAAGTGTGTAATACTATCTTAGAAATCAAGTTGAACATACATGCTAAGTGAATAAGTGTAGTACCGGACTTATATGTTTTATGTGCCAATTGCCTAAGTGCTTATCTGATTGTGTTAAATTGTTTAAGAAGTATAACTAGTATATGTGATATGTGTTAAGTATTAACACGATATAGAAATCGTTTGGCTAGAATAGGATTAGATATAAAAGAAGTATAGTGTACTAAAGTACTGATATGATTTATGTAGATACGAAGGACGTAGGCCCTAGAAACAAAGGAAAGGCTAAGGTTGAGTATCAGTGACTAAGCTGTTAAGCTGTTACATTCTACCGGAGGCAAGTAACTCTGTCTTTTCTCTGAAGTTTATATTCTTGAAACTGTTACGGCCTGTTGATTCAAGTATGCTTATTCTACTCATATTGATCATATTCTTGTTAAAAAAACCTACCTTTGCATGTACCCAAAATCTTTATCAGTAAAACCTAATTGATCACACATAAACCCTAAAGCAACATAATTATTTTTAATTGCTTCTTGACCGTACATGTCGTACAAATTTCTATAATCAAACTTAAATGACTGACGGATAAACCAGTCCTCTACATGACCTATGTCTGTAACCAGACAACCCTATGTTGACATAAAATCCTGAAATTTTATAACTACTTCCTGATTTATATCTTGATTACCCTTGAGTCTTTTTATTGATGATTCAGTCTTGTAAACCTTGTTTCTTTTGGAACCAGATCACTTGACCAAATCCTTAGACTTTTATCATTGCAAATCAAAATGGGTAATTTTCTTAAAATACTTTGAAGTTACTTAGACTGGGCTGATATGTTTTCAGTGAGTAGAAAGTACTTCGAAGTAAAGGTTTTTGAAACGATCCAAGTATTTAAAAGTTTTACAAACTTAAAAGGTTTTATAAACCTTATTGTTTTCAAAATGTGATTTATAAAATGTTAGGAACACCGTCAAAATGGTTTCTACGGATTCCTAAAGATTGGAGAGGTGTAAATGATCGGGTAACACCGGTCCAGCCTGTTTGAGTATATTATGTTGTAGTTCAGGTGGGACCAGTCCAGCACATTTATAGGCCAACGTGTGCCTCTTGGGAACCCAAGTTACCTTTATGTCCAGAGGGACTTTGTGTCCGTTATGGGGACTTTACGTGGCTGATCACCAGTATTGTCTGTTGTTAAGTAAAATCTCCAATTAGTTTTCTTAAAGTGAATGATTACTTTTAAATTACTGTGAAATGAAATTTGTTTACCATTTGAAATGTCAATTGCTTTACACATATTCTACTATTCAGTTATTGCATTTCTATCCTGTTGATATCGGAAGCAAGTATTATTCCTGCTATTTTCAGTTGTTCATTTTAGTTACTTGTTGAACGCTGGCTCATTATTATTTTGTCTAACCCTTTTGACAGTAACTTAAGAATCATGGTTCGTACCAATCAGATTGCGAGGAAGCGCACTTTCCGTAGCTCTACTATGGTTTCTTTCGAGTTGTCGTTCGAGGTAGATGCAATAACAGCTCAGTGAGGAGATTTTTGAGTTAGATTATGAGAACTGGTAGTTAGAACTTTTGAACCAAGGGATTTGTAATAATGATTACATTTTTAATCTGGTTTGTAATAATGAGTAGTTAGACGATGGCTTGTTTGTTTCATACCATTACCTGTGAAAGATCCAGGTGAGTAGTGTTGGGGTCAGTCAGCATGCTATATTTATATTTACTTATTTTTAGGATGTTTGTATCTAGTGTGTTAGTGACTCCCCGATCTAGACCCCAGATTGGGAGGGTGTCACAAGTTGGTATCAGAGCTACAGGTTTTGGTCACTGAAACAAGCCAGGATTTAGGGATCATTAATAAAAGAGGTAGAAACAACTAGGATTTAAGAGCGATAGGTGTTAGGGAGTGATATAGGTTTAGGTTCTTCCCTTTGCGTTAGATTTTATAGGACTAACCTAACATGTAACATTTATATTCTGCATGTATATATATATATATATTATTGTTACAGGAGATTAATCTGGACGACGATGCACCCCTACTCTCTGGTTTCGATAGCTCATTCGATGAGTCTGACCCTTCCGAGATCATGTTCGATGCTGATGTTGAGTCAGACCCGGAGGAGATGTCCGAGACAGAGGTCGGGAGTCCACCTGCCCGTACTGACACCCCTATACCTTCCACCGATCTCGTGCCTGTTCCTGTACCAGTACCAGTCGTGACCCCTATTGTCATTGAGCACGGTGAGTCCTCTATAGGATCTTACATGTTTCCCGAGCCTGTTCCCGAGCGTACTTACGCCGATGTAGTCCGTGATTGCGAGAGTTTGGCGGGACAGAATACAGAGCTTAAGGAGTTGATCAAGAAGATGAAGGTGGAGGCCCAGCTTCGTGTGGACTTGACCACTATTGATTGGAGGGGCCATATCAAGATGCTCGAGGAGGCTGTTAGGCACCGTCTGCACTAGGATCCTATCTCTCATGATGCTCTAGCAGAGGCTCGTAGGCTATCTATTCTGGTTTGTTGGGTGTTAACTGAGCTTCGTGCGACCCGAGGTTCCCGTGGTTAGGGATCAGCTGCTGTGAGACAGGTTGGGAGTGGGACATCTGTCAGAGCCTACTAGTGAAAGAGAAAATCTTTGTGGTGGTCTCACAATTCTGCTAGATCTTCTTACTTCAACCTGTGGAGTAACTGGAACTGTGTCATCACCATTCCCCGAACTCCCACTATTTCCTACAAGATCTTTTTCAGTAATATCTTCAAGCACTACTTTCTCTTTCTCAGGTTTTTCTTTAGTAAACTCAGAATTGACTACAAGCTTATCCTTATACACTGCATTCTCATTAAAAGTAACATCTCTACTTCTAATGACCTTCTAAGTTAGTTCATCCCAGAAACGGTAACCCATATCATTTGAGCCATAACCAATGAAGATACAATTCTTTGCTTTTGGATCAAGCTTGTCCCTATCAGAATCTTTAACGCGCACATAAGAAACACAACCAACAACTCATAAGTGTGAAAGATTTACCTCCTTTTTATTCCACTCTTCTTCAGGAATCTTGAACCCCAAAGGAACTGAAGGTCCTCTGTTTATGAGATACGCTGCTGTGCTAAGTGCATCTGCCAAAAAAGTCTTTGGCAACCCTGCATGCAACCTCATACTCTTGGCCCTCTCATTCAAGGTTCTATTCATACGCTCTGCAACGCCATTCTGCTGCGGTGTCTCTGGAATTGTTTTTATCATTCTAATCCCATATTCTGCACAATATCTTTTAAACTCATCACTATTGTACTCACCACCATTATCTGACATCAAACTCTTAACCTTCAAACCGGTCTGATTTTCAACTTCAGTCTTCCATTTCTTGAAAGTAGCAAACATATCTAATTTATTTTTCAAGAAATAAACCCATACCTTTCTAGTGAAATCGTCAATAAAAGTGACATAGTAGCAAGATCCTCCCAACGATGCAACTATTGTTGGACCATATACATCTGTATGAACTAGCTCCAACCTCTCAGCCTTGGGTGTCCTCCCTGATTCTGAAAATTCCAACAAACAATTTCCTTACGATATTTGGATTGTCCTCTTTTCTGTGACTTCGATCTGCTACGCCCCTGATTCTGCCCCTTATCGGACTTTCTGCCTCTATTCTCAGTACTCAACAAAGAACTTGACGACTCTCCATAGTTTCTCCTATGAATATCTTCTCCAAGAATCGCATCTCGATCTCCATCTAAAGTCATCTTACTGCTCCCAGATGAATTACAAATAGCAGTGACAAATCCTGACCAATTGTCAGGTAACGAGGATACCAACAACAAGGCTTGTACTTCATCATCGAATTTAATATCCACTGATGTCAATCTTGATAGGATATAGTTAAATTCATTAACATGATCAGCAACACAATCACCTTCATTCAATATCGTAGCAAACAACGAATGACACAAATATACCTTATTTGAAGAAATAGGCTTCTCATACATATTTGATAAGGCCTTGATCAATCCATAAGTTGTCATTCCCTTCACGATATTGTAAGCAACGTTCTTCGTCAAAGTGAATCTGACAACACCCAGAGCTTGCCTATCGAATAGCTTCCATTCTTTCTCATCCATCTTTTTTGTCTTCTTCTCTTCCAGCGGTTCGTGTAGTTTTTTTTTATACAAATAATCTTGAATTTGCATCTTCCAAAGCCCAAAATCTCGGCAATAAAATTATTCGATCTTTACTTTCCTATCTTCTACCATCGCTCCCACTCGCCTGAAAACCTAGGCTCTTGATACTAGTTGTTGAGTATACAACAACGAAAGAAAAACCCAAAGCGAATAAACAAGAACAAGAAAATAAATGACAATCACACAAGACAAAGATTTACGTGGTTCGGAAATTCCTACTCCACAAGCCGCACTAATTTTGTATTGATCTCTCACAATTGTGTTGTGTTATGTTGGTATTTTACAATTACATGAGAATATTTATTATAGAAGAAACTGTCCTATGCAAATTAGAGTTTAATTTTGAAATTCCAAATTCTAATTAGAGCCCAATTCTAGAATTCCTGACTCATATCAGAATCCAATTCTGAAACATAATAGACTCCACAAACCCAATACCTTAGACTTTTATCATTGCAAATCAAAATGGGAAATTTTCTTAAAATTCTTTAAAGTTACTTAGACTGGGCTGATTTGTTATCATTGAGTCAAAGGTACTTCAAAGTAAAGGTTTTTGAAACGATCCAAGTACTTAAATGTTTTACAAACTTAAAAGGTTTTCTAAACCTTATTGTTATCAAAATGTAATTTATAAAATGTTAGGAACTCCATCAAAATGGTTTCTACGGATTCCTAAAGATTGGAGAGGTGTAAGTGATTGGGTAACACCGGTCCAGCTTGTTTGAGTATATTACGCTGTAGTTCTGCTGGGACCCGTCCAGCACATTTACAGGCCAATGTATGCCTCGTGGGAACCCAAGTTACCTTTGTGTCCAGAGGGACTTGTGTTTGTTATGGGGACTTTACGTGGCTGATCACCCGTATTGTCTGTTGTTGAGTAAAAACCTCCAATCAGTTTTCTTAAAGTGAATGATTACTTATAAATTACAGTGAAATAAAATTTGTTTACCATTTGAAATGTCAATTGCTTTACACATATTCTGTTATCCACTGCTATTCAGTTATTGCATTTCTATCCTGTTAATATCGGAAGCCAGTATTATTCATACTATTTTCAGTTGTTCATTTTAGTTACTTGCTGAGTGCTGGCTCATTATTATTTTGTCTAACCCTTTTGATAGTAACTTAAGAATCATGGTTCGTACCATTCAGACTGCGAGGAAGCGCACTTTCCATAGCCCTACTGTGGTTTCTTTCGAGTTGCCATTCGAGGTAAATGCAATAACAGCTCAGTGAGGAGATTTTTGAGTTAGTTTGTGAGAATTGGTAGTTAGAACTTTTGAACCAAGGGATTTGTAATAATGATTATATTTTTAATCCGGTTTGTAATAATTAGTATTTAGACGATGGCTTGCTTGTTTCATACCATTACCTGTGAAAGATCCAGGCGAGTAGTGTTGGGGTCAGTCACCATGCTATATTTATATTTACTTATTTTTAGGCTATTTGTATCTAGTGTGTTAGTGATTCCCCAATCTAGACCCAGATTGGGAGGGCGTCACAACTATTTTTAATATGTTTTTGTGTTTTTTTCATTTATTCTAAATTATATTAGTGTTTGTTGTGAATTTTAGTTTCTTAGATTTAGTTTATTTGTTTTCCTGACCAAAAAAAATATAAAAATTCGTTTGCTTAAAAAAAAATATTTTATTGTTTGTTTTGTAGATTATATTTGATGATATTTGGTATCGTAATACATGATACGTTTATTTTTATAGAGTGAGTATAACTTGAAGTTACTGTTTTAGCCCTGACGACAACCATCAAAACCCCCTTACGCCAATTATATATAGGATAATTGATGTTGCCCCTGATTCTAACAAAAGCTTGATATCACAAGTTTATAACAGAATCATACCAAGACGTAAAAAAATATGAACACGTAATAACATGATAACGTATTCACACGTAAATTAATGGCAGGAACCACCAAATATAATTTACCAGGAGCTTGACAACAAATATGCTAATTAAGTACATTACATAATGCTTCGCAATCAATTAAAAAGAAAAATGCAATATATATATTATGTAATTTTAAACAATCATATAAAGAAAATATGATCAACCCTAATAATTTGACATAAGATAAGTTCGGATACCAATGTTAGATCTAAAAAAATAAGCACAGATCATCTTATGCGATATTATCAAGGATACCAGAAATGCACAAGTGAAACAAGAGGTTGGTTATGCTTCAGATGAAGGGGTCAGTGATGATTGTTGTTTTGTCACATGTGAAGGAGAAATCACAAATAGGAGGATTCTCGATTCTAGTTGCTCTGCTATTAAAAAAATGGTCTAATATTATTTTATATTTATTTCACCATATATTCTATTTATTTATCCTTATTTTATATTTAAATGGTCCGAAGGTCCGATCCGATAATCCGAAATCTTAATGGATCGGATATGGATCACATTATTTAAAATCCGACAATGATCCAATCTGAATCCAATCCGACAAATTTTAATGGATATGGATTTGGCTTTAATCAAGTCCGAAACAAATCCGACCCATTCGACAAGTCTGTGTGCATATATTGTATAGTGATATATCTCGTTTTATTAGGGTGAACTGAGCCCATTAGGGGAATTATGCTTTTTATTATATTCCTCATAACTATTAGTGTGTTTTTTTTGTTATATTCCTCATCTGTTGTACTTTTCCCTTGCTCATACTGTTAGTGTTGTGCTTTTTTTTATATTCCTCATCTCCACCTTTATTACATTTCTCTGACCTATAACTGATTAGTCTGATTATGGGCGACATATGTGCATATAGAAGTTGGTGCTAAGCACGAAGAGTTCATGCTAAAATAAGAATGAAACAATTAGAAGGTTACTGTCGGTTGCTCACATCTGTACATACATTAAGATAATTAGCTTGTAATAGTGGCTCCTTAGCTTTTCTGGTACTATAGAGTTCAGCACTTGCAAAAATGGTACAGTTGTGTTGAATCTTTCAAAAATGGTATAGGTCTCCACTTCAAGTGGCGACCCAGGACAAGGACTAGCCCCAAGACAGGGATGCCAGTTGAAGTGGCGTCTATGCCTTGGGTGCCACTAAAGTGGCGACCAGCCTTATAATTATTTATTTTTGGTAGGTCTGAAATTAGGGTTGTGAGCCATTATAAATACATCATATTCTTTTTCCTCATCTTTATTATCAAAATTCGTAGGCATTTTCCACACACAATTCAGCAGTCTTGTAAAATTCGTAGAAAATTCATCGTAAGTCGGAATTTGTATTCTGGACTTGTCGGAAAGATCTTTTCATGCTCTATAACTTGCGTTCTTGTCCTTATGGACTTCTTCTATGTCTTCGTCTACGAATTTTGCTGGTAGTTTGGGAACAGGCCTTCCAGCAACTGCAGTTCCAGCTGCATCTCCAAATGCAGAGTTAGCCTTCATAGGAATATGTGGCCCTTTCTCTATGCAATTTACATAGCCTTCATCAATGGACAAAAGATGTAAATGCATCTTTACTTTCCAATGAAAGTAATTGTCTTTGTCAAGAACTGGTATATTAACGCCTGTGTCCTTGTTTCCCATGGTGTTGATCTTTAAACTTCTTATATGTTAGAAGCTTGCTCTAATACCAATTGTTATTTCCTAGTTATACACCACGAGATTTTAGAAGGGAGGTTGAATACAATCTTGCCTTAATTCTTTTCGAATTAATGAGGTCTTGGACAGTTTGTTATAATAACCGAAAGTAAATAAGATAACTAGGACACATGCAACATAATATATAAAAATTTCATGTGGGTTTGTTCGGTCCACCTGAGGGTGTATTGAAGAAAATACTCTATGTAGGAATACACAGCTGCAGGTTACGATGTGTTAGTGTTTACAAGAAAACCTAATGCAATCTGCGTTATGCTTGGTGTTTTCTTCTTACTAAAACTATTCTGCTCATACAATTTATTTAAACTATACAAAGATAAGTAGAATACGTAAAATGTAAAGATACATTTTTGGTATAACTTGTCACACACACATGCTTGAAGTGATAACCATTTCTGGAAATGTCTTGAAGGTCTCCTCTTCTTGATTTGGACAATTCCAGCATGCTTCAAGTTAGTGCATGTTTCTTTCTTCATAAGTTACTAAGTTCTTGAATTGACTTAGCTCCCAAGCCCACGTGATGCTTTATTGAAAAGATCTTTTCTGATTTGAATCTTTATCCGTGAAAAGTTGCTTTAGCAAAAGACAATCTTTTAGTAAGTCAATAAGTTTTTCTTCTTATTGAGCTATGCTTGAAATTCCCAAATAAATCAGCTGGTCCTTATAATTCTTCAGTAGTAATGTAATCATGTTGAAGATTGTTTCCACTCTTATTCTTGCCCTTGAAGTCGGATAAACAGTGACTGATTTCACCTTTCACTTGGAAGAGTTTGAGCCTTCAAATATCTACAATTTGACTCCTTACTCGTAACATCCTATGTGTAGTTTGTTAGTCATGGAGGCATGCCTGTACATGATGTGATAAAATAATTACAATTTTTAATCGCAAGCGCACGATTCAATCGTTGAAATATTTTAGGTATCGATCCACGGAGACTAACATTTTCGTAAACTTAATTTTCAATTTAATCGAATTAGAACAAGTGGATTTTTAAGAATTTGGATTTACTATTTTATTGTTAAAAGGAATTTCTAAATTATTCTAAAAATCTTAAATTATTCTAAAACTAAATTATACTAAAAATTCTAAATTCGAGTTAAAACTAGATTTTAATCTAAAGCTCTTTTTTTTATCTAATCAAATTAAAAATTTATTTACAAAAATTTTAAGAAAATTGGACATGATGTTTTCGAAAATACGACTATCCATTTATACCCAACACAAGAATTTAACGAACCAAAATTAACAAACAATAAACTCATCAAATCTTGAACTATAAACTCGGATAGTAAAAATCGAAGCAAGGACAATTCTAACAATGCTAATAAAAAACATGAACAGCAACACAAAGAATAACTACTCAGACAAAATGAAAAATCAGTAATTTAGTCACGACCAATACATGGCAAACCATAGCCAAGGGACAAACAGTGACTCAACAGCTTGGTAACTCAGCTAACTCAGCTAAACAGACTCAGTACTCAGGACTCGAAAACGAAACGCAGCAACAACAACCAGAACTAAACTCAGTAGCAACCTCAAATAGCAATTTACAAAACTCGGACAGAAAACAACAAGCAGAAACACTCAGATTGACTCGTATTTACAGAAGACAAGATTTTGACAGAAATCACGACTCCCCCACTCGCCCAGAACTCAAACTTTAGCGAAAAAAATTGTCATTCAAACACAAAGACTACAAATCAACTCGACAAAAACAGACACTAACGAACACACTTCGTACTACTAAACAAACTCGAAAAATCAGACTCAAAGGACTGGGCATAACGGAAGCTTGAACTACTCAGCTAAACCAACAGTAACATCGCAGAAAAAAATGAAATTAAAAGCGAAGATAAAGGATAAAACGAAGAAGGAGGGTGGAAGGAAAAAGATGAGAATTGTTGGGGGATCGAATGGAAGAGCAGGGGAATGGGTTGGGAGTCTGAATCGCAGTGGACAAAAAAATTGAAATAAGGAAGTAGAAGGCTGCGTTTAGTGTATGTATGTGTTTCAATGAAAACAAAAATAGAGGATGTAAAAACTTAACATTCGAACAAAAAGACAGGGGATTTTTACTTCGAATAAATCAAAAAAACGAGACAGAAAATTACTAAATATGAAACTGATATTTTTTTGTTTTTTTTAAAAAAATTAAATACGAAACTAACGGGATTAAGTACGAAATTAAAATTACATGAAAATGATGATTTGATTTGGAATTAAAATGGCCCACAATAAAACTGAGATTTTTAAAGGGGCTCAATTACGATTAATAACTAACAACAAGAAAATAAAAATCGTTACTTCCAATCCCTAGTGGTTAGCATTTCGCTACTTTGTCCACTAATCGGATTTACGAAAATAATGAAAGCACGGCAACAAAAAGAAAGAACAAGACGAGAAATTGAAGGAAACCGAATTTTTGCATTAAAATAAAAAGTGTTTACAAGATTTGAAACTAAGAAAAACAAGAAATTAAAGCTACCGTAAAATCTAAGTTCATAATTACAAGGGGGTGAGGAGGTATTTATAAGATAAGAATTAGGGTTTAGGGGTGTGTTTGGTTAATCTTGGCCCTACACCTTCTAAATGTGGTGGACAAATCCTAGCCATCTATTTGTTTCCTTCCCCTTAAGCTTTGATGAGTGGATCTTGGCCATACACTTATTTAGTGTGTTGGGATGATCTCCACCTTCCACATGTCTTCAAAGATTTCTTTTCCACCAAGCTCCTAATTCTTTTTCCTTTTTTCATTTAAGTCCTTTTTCTTCCTCTTTTTCCCTTCCTTGCTCTTTATTAATTTATTTTCCCATTTCTTTATTTATTCACGAATTTTCTGAAATGCAACAAAATAAATTATTAAAATACGAGTTCAAGCAATAAATAGGTAATAAAAATATGCAAAAATATGTACTTATCAAATGCCCCCATACCTATCTTTTGCTCGTCCTCGAGTAAAACAAAATCAAAAAGATATCTAAGAGAAGTATTATGCTCCTTTTCGTAGGCGTCACGGGTAATTTTAGGTTTACCAACCCGTTAAACCCATAGACGATCTCTACAGGAGGAGTGTTATCTTCTAAGGGTTTACAGAAGATATACCCATAAAATCTTTGAGATAATCAGCAAATATCCAACTTTTCTCTTTCAATCTAGCTTTCAGTGGTTTCAACAAAACAATTTTTGTAGGAAAATACATACCTTAGAGATTATTATAATAATAGCCAAGTTACAGGTTCCCACAATCCACATGAGTCGACTCAAAAAGTTTACAAAGAATCCCAAGGTGTGTAGTGAATTTAAGGCCTTTGATAGATAAAGTGCATACGAACATTTTCTCTTTTTCAACCAATATTGAACTGACCCAATCTCTATCAAAACAAGTATCTAGCCAAACTTCACGCTTTTAGTAGTTAGATCGACTTTCTGTTGAGGTCCCAAAAGACTTTTGCATCGATACCCATTTAGCAAGATTTAGGTCAACAATCCCAGACCACAAAGGACCTTAGGTTACTAGGCACAAAGTCCCCTCGGACTTACTTACTCGGGTTATCAATGAGCCCAACCTAGCCAATTTTCCTACTAAGGACTTATTAGACTCAAGAATTTATTAACACTAATGGTAGAAATGACTGTGCAATGATTGAGGTCCCAAAAGACTTATGCATTAATACCCATGTAGCGAGCGTTGGGTCAGCAATCCCAAACTACCAAGGGCTTTCGGTTACTAGGCACAAAGTCCCCTCAGACTTAATTTCTCGGGTACTAATGAGCCCAATCTGGCCATTCCTTCCATTAGCACTCTACAACTACAAACATTTTATTGACTCTTTTTTTAACACTATATGAATAATTTATCGCAAAGGTTTGATTCGACATTGTTTTAACATGTGGGTTCTCTCTCAGGTATCGAATAACATCCCTATACAATCTTTCCATCAAAGGTCTTGTGCAAATGTGCCGTCTTGGACTTTTAAGCAAAAATTTGTTCGACACAAGTTTCATGAGTAAAACCTTACTTGACTACATTCAAATCATCTAAAGGCATTATACATATAATTTTCGAAAACATTGTTAACACCAACTAGTTCTAAAATTTAAAGAGTGGGAAGGACAACTTAGCTAAACTATCTCTATTTTTGGAGTTTTTAATTTTTTTTAATTTTTTTTGGATTTTTCAATTTTATGTATTTACACTAAAAACCCTCCCCCATACCTAAATCATGCATTGTCCTCAATGTATGCAAATGCAAGAGAAATGAGTAAAGAAGAATGAGGAGATAATACCTGACAAGGGATGACGAAGACGAATGCAAATGAAAAACAACAAATTAACATGACTCACGCACACTTATACTCCCCCATACCTAAATTTCATGAGGGGAGGCAAAGGAATAAAATTAAATTAGCGGATGCCGGTAGGAAAATTGGGGTGAAGCTTTGAGAAAATATCAAGACATTGTTGAAAATTTTGATTAGAAAATATTTTCTCAAGTAACATGGAATCATTCAACCTTATAGAACAAGTGTCACTAATGTTCTCCCTAAACCAACTTAAGACTTCCTTATTTTGTTTAAGCAAATTAAAGATAATGAAAGTTTGGTTAGGGGTTGAATCATTTGAAATGACAAAAGATAATGGTTCATCTTTCCCTAAAGGCTGTTGATCAAACTCGGGATGATACAGAGTTGAGTCAAATGTGGGAGGTGTTCCCACGGGACTCTTAACAATGGGCTCAACACTAACAACCTCGGGTGGGGTCTCCCACTTAGAACAAATATCATTCAAATCTCCTAATAATTCATCAAATATAGGTGGTTCACCAACGGGAGTTTTAACAATAAGATTTTGTTCACAAGAGACTCCACAGGTTTGGTTTCCCAATTAGAACAAATATCGTCCAACTCTCTCAACATCTCGTCCGAGGTCATGTCCATTAACGACTCAATATACTCTTGATTTGTTTTGTGATTTATTTGAAGGTCCTCAACAAGAAGAGACTCAATCTTACTATCCTCAAGGTTTGACCAATTAACAATGTCATCAACAAGATTAACCCCTTTTGTTTGTTCATAAGGCTCATTGGGTTCTTTTTCGACATTAAAGATGTTAAGGTCAATTGTCATATTCCCAAAAGTGAGTTTCATCGAACCATCCCTACAATTAATCAAGGCATTGGATGTAGCAAGAAAAGGTCGTCCTAGAATGATCGGGATTTGGTTCTTAGGATTCGTGACGGGTTGAGTCTCGAGGACAACAAAATCAACCGGAAAAATGAAATCACCAACCTTAATTAAGACATCTTCAATTATTCCCTTAGGCATTTTAACAGAACGATCAGCTAGTTGAAGTTTCATGTTCGTCTTTTTAAGTTCACCTAAACCTAGGGCTTGATAGACTGAAAATGGGAGGAGATTCACACTAGCACCTGAAAGTGTTTGTCCTAAATCCAATCATGTATGATGAGTTAGGAAGAACTTTCTTGTATTCTTATTTGATTTCATTAATATTAATAAAAGACGTGTTTTGATTTTATTACGGGCTTTATCTATTTAAAGTGTCTTAAATAAGATATTCCATAGTTTAGAGTAAAGCTTCTAGAATTATAATGAGATTGTAATAGTGAGATCTAGAAGATGATAACTCTAGACTTAAACAGTTCCTAATCATAGGATAACTAATCGGAAGTTAGTGAATCCGCAAAGATTGGTACATACTATGCTTGCTCCCGTCAGGAGGATGTCTGTTCTCATAGACATTTGTGTGGTGACACTATAGCTAGTATGTAGGTGCTTATTATGGAATAAGTTCACTGAACGTGACTCGATAAGTTGGACAACTAATGGAGTTTACTTACGTGTCGATAGTTTTTCACTGAGTGAAAGTTGTACAAGTGTCCTTAGACTTGAGATCGTTAAAGTTATCTTGTATATAATGAACTGTGCTTTGGTTTAGTCTTTAGTCTCAAGGACATCCATTAGGTCTATTCTGGGCATATGGATTTATGTATGGAGATAGTTAACGATCAATATAGAATCTACCCCTTCCAGTAAGGAAGTGAATATCCTATGTTATTCTTAGTATGCGAGTTCTGGAATCTCTGGCCAGAGTCTGGCCAGAGTGTATGAAATTAGAAAGGAGTTTCTAATTTGCATTAATATTAACTTTGCATTATGAATAAGAAATCATATGATTAAATTTGATAGGCCTAACACGAGATCCATGCCTTGTATTTAATCGGGATATTGTAGGGTAGAAGGAATTGATTGTACGGTAACTAGTCACTGACAGGTTCTTGGTATTCTAAGCAGTGAATTTATATTATCCGGATAGTCGCGATATGTTGAAAAACATCACTCACGATTTAGAATAAATATAATTAATCAGTTAATTATATTTAATGAATTTTAGAATTCATATAAATAATAAATAAAAAGTTTATTATTATTTATTTCTACTACCGGCTTAATATTGAACCTATAGGGTCACACCATAAAAAGATTAATTTATTGATGAATGAATTTTGAGAGAGCAAGTTGTTTTAATAATGATTAAAATAGTTTAATTATTATTTAAACATTTTGTCGGATTTATATAATAATATATATGATATATTAATTATAATAAAAACCTACATGTGCCCTATAAATAGAAAGAGATGAGAGGTGTTTAGTATGCAAGAGTGGTTTTGTGAAAACCTAGTTGCCTCCCTCTCCATCTTTTCTCTCTCTCTCTCTCTCTCTCAAAACACCAATTTTATAAAAGCTTAGTTTTATAAAAAGCTTCATCAAAGAATCAATCTTGGTGGATACCGGTAGAGCGCTTCGCACTCTCAGAAGCAACTGCTAGCAACCATCGATTATAAAGCTTCGATTTTCAAGGTATGGCTACAATTCCTCCACTTCTCATTATATATGATTTTCTATATGTACGATACATGGTTTTTACGGAATAATTGTTATACCACGCTTCCGCACATCCGTAAATTCCTTCAATGGTATCAGAGCTAGGTTCTGCATATAGAGATTCATATAAAAAAATTTGAGATTTTTTTATGCATGGATTTGTTATGATTTTTGCAAGGTTAATTAGATTTAATTATGAATTAATTCGAAATAATATTTGCATGAGATTTTGACCACGGATCTGGGTTCTACAAATGTTGTGGATCATCTAGATATTTTTTCCATAATTTTGTGATGTATAGATTATTTGTAATGAAATTTTAAAAATTGTTTTAATTAAAATTCATAAAATAATCATGCATGTGAATATTATGAAATTGAAATTGCACAAGGGCCCCATAACTACCTGGTAATTTTTTGCTACTGTCTGATTTGAGAAATCATATCCCTGTAATTTTTTAATTAATTAATTGTTAATTAATTTATTAATATTAAAATTATAATATTAATAATAAAAGTTATTATTACTAAATGAGGAGTTAGTGAGGTGGCAGTTACGAAACCAGGCGTTTCATGTACGGGTACAAGCACCTGACAAAGACAGCAACGGTCGGCTATCGAACGCAAACAATTAAAAAAAAAATTGCTGCTGAAAGCTGCTGTCTGGCGCGTGGTGTGCACCGGCGGGGGAGTGGGTCGCGCATTTTCGTAATGCGTTTTAGGTCATGTTGCGCATTAACAGCTTGCGTTACAATATTTAATAGCTTTAAATTGTTGTAACGCATTACTGTAATGCGTTACAACACTTCTGTCCACATTAATTTGATTATTGGGAGTTTCGTAACTCCGTGTTGGGCGTGCGATATATCGTTGGATTCGTTTTTCCAAGACGGATCTAATGGAGTGGTCAAATATTTTTTATATAATATTTTTGAAATATTTATATTCCCGGAAGTGTTTTAAAGCATGTTTTAATTGTTTTAAATTGCTTTTAAATGCTATAATAAATCCATACATCATTATATCAATGTGTGACATGATATTGCTTGCATGCCTACTTGTTTATTTAATTTTATATATGAGATATATGCCTATGTTTACCATGCGATGATAGATTTAGGTGAACTTAAATCAAAATAAGGCGTGCTCTAGAAAATCTAGAATAGGAATCGTTTCTTGCCTTAACAATAATATTATGAATACAATCGTGAGATTCTTGTGTTTTTGAAAGACGTAATTAAATATGAATTTTCAATATTGAGAAAGGATGATTCTGTCAAAAGCGAATTTCGATCTGTAAGAAAGGGGTATTAAGTGACGCCTCTTGACAATGCTCCCCCCGATCTGGGAGTCATCCAATTATCGATTATTGATTTGAAATATTTAATTTGAAAGGAAGAATCTCTTTATAATATGATTATGATTGTAACATAATATAATCCTTCTAAAATTAAATCATATCAAGTAGTAATTGGCCAATGACACAACGGGCTTGTGTTGGTCATAGCCTTCCAACATGGTAGAAAGTAGTTCTCATTTTTGAATCATTGTCGTTTCGTGCTACAGCTGAGGGCTTTGATTTCGAAATAAGAAATACTTGTCTATTACATAAATATGTGTACAATGAATTAGAATCTAATGGTCGTTACGTGCTACAGCCGTGGGCCGTTAGAGACTAATTCAGTTATACGGAATGTTGGGTTAGACTTGACTTAGAATATTGAGTTTGTCGTGCCACAGTCGTGACTCAATTATTCAAGAGGTTAAAGTTTTATTAGAGAATAACATGAGATGTAATTGACAAGAGTTGTCTGCCTATTGAACATCACATGGCATTTCGTGCTACAGCCGAGGTTGTGGGATGGAATGTAGGATCCCTATTCCCACTAGCATTATGAATGCTTAATTTTTCACTTAGGGGGTTGTATAAATTAGATAAACTAGTGGGAGTCACTTATGAATAAAGACCCGATTCATATAGTGTTTTAAAATGAAATTGAATATTTGCTAAGTATTGTTATGTGTTTATTATTTACAGATTTACTATATACACTATGTCTTCTGTACTATCACTCTGGAGCATACTAGATGCTCACAAATTGACTGGTCCTAATTATGCTGACTGGCTTCGAAACTTGAGAAATGTTCTCAGGGTTGAGAAGCTGGAATATGTGCTTGACTCACCTATGCCTGCTGAACCTGCTGACGATGCACATAATGATGAACATATTGTGTATCGTAAATGGATAGATGATGCGAATGTTGCTCAATGTATCATGCTAGCTTCCATGAACATTGAGCTACAGAAGCAGCATGAGCATATGGATGCTCACACTATCCTAACGCATCTACAAGAGTTGTATGATGTGGTAGGGAGGACACCTAGATATGATATATCGAAAGAGCTGTTCCGCTGTAGGATGTCTGAGGGATCATCTGTGAATGACCATGTACTTAAGATGATCAATTTGATTAAACGTCTTGGACAACTTGGTTTTGCCATGGATAGGGAGCTAAGTCAAGACTTGGTCTTGCAATCACTTCCCAGTTCGTTTTCGCAGTTTGTTGTGAACTTTCACATGAATAAGTTGGATGTCAGCCTGGCTGAACTCCACAACATGTTGAAGACTGCGGAATCGAATTTTCCCTCTAAGAAGAGTTCTGTTCTTCTAATTGGTAAAGGTTCCAACCCTAAGAAAAGGAAGAAGAACCCTCCCAAGAAGAAGAAAGTAGGTAAGAAAAAGCCGATTCCACCAAAAGCTGAAGACCCCAAGAGCAAAGTTGTTTGCTTCCACTATAACAAGGTGGGGCACTGGAAGAGGAACTACAAGGTTTACCTTGCAGAGTCTATGAAGAAGAAGGGTAGTGAGACTGCCGCTTCTGATTCAGGTATGTTCATGATTGAAGTGAATATGTCATTAAGTCAAATTTCTACTTGGGTATTAGATACCGCCTGTGGTTCTCACATTTACAATTCGTTGCAGGGACTAAGGAGAAGTAGGACTCTTGAGAAAGAGGAGGTGATTCTACGGATGGGAAATGGAGCAAGAGTTGCTGCTGAAGCTATAGGATCATTTGATTTACATATGCCTACGGGCAAGACTATTGTTTTAAATAATTGTTATTTTGTTCCCTTGATTGTGAGGAATATTATTTCTATTCCCATGTTAGACTTGGATGGATTTTCGTTTATTATTCAGAATAATAAATGTTCAATTCTTAGAGATAACGTTCTTTATGGCAATGGTATTTTAAATAATGGTCTGTATGTATGTGACATATAACATAATTTACTACAAATTGAACATACTAATAAAAGAAAAAAGGATGATGAAAATCTCACCTATTTGTGGCACTGCAGACTTGGTCATATTAGTGAAAATAGACTTCGGATGTTGCACAAGGAAGGGTTACTTGAACCCTTTGATTTTGAATCATATCCTACATGCGAGTCTTGTCTGTTGGGTAAAATGACCAAATCTCCATTTAGTGGACATGGAGAGAGGGCTGCAGATTTGCTAGGGTTGGTACACACAGATGTATGTGGACCGATGTCAACGCAAGCCATAGGTGGTTTTTCGTACTTCATTACTTTCATAGATGATCGATCTAGATTTGGATATGTGTATTTGATGAAACACAAATCTAAAGCCTTTGAAAAGTTCAAAGAATATAAGAATGAAGTGGAGAAACAAACCAAACATAGTATTAAAACACTTCGATCAGATCGAGGTGGTGAATACTTGAATGGAGAGTTTCTAGATTATCTCAAAGAAAATGGTATAGCCTCTCAGTGGACTCCTACATATACTCCACAGTTGAATGGAGTATCTGAAAGGAGAAATCAAACTTTGTTAGACATGGTTCGGTCCATGATGAGCTATGCAAATCTTCCAGTATTCCTTTGGGGTTATGCATTGGAAACCTCAGCATATTTACTGAATAAGGTGCCTTCCAAATCTTTTCCTCAAACTCCATATGAGATATGGAAAGAAAGGAAACCGAGTCTGAAACACGTTAAGATTTGGGGATGTCCGGCTTATGTCAAGAAAGTTGACCCTGATAAGCTGGAATCTCGATCCGTGAAATGTAGGTTTGTGGGATACCCTAAAGAGACTTTAGGGTATTACTTCTACACCGATCATAGTGTATTTGTCTCCAGACATGCTACCTTCTTGGAAAAACAGTTTATCCTTGAAGGAAACAGTGGGAGCAAAATAGAACTTAATGAAGTTCAAGAAACACAAACTACTACGGTTCAAGTGGAAACACCTATTCAGACTGAACAACCTTCTGTGGTACAGCCCATTCGTAGGTCAGAGAGAGTGTCTCGCCAACCTGAGAGGTATTATGGCCTTGTCATTGAGAATGACAATGAGTTGTCAATCATTGATGATGACGACCCTATGACCTATAATGAGGCTATGAGTAGTGTTGACTCAGAGAAATGGCAGAGTGCCATGAAATCCGAAATGGATTCTATGTATACCAACCAAGTATGGACTTTGGTTGAAGCACCAGATGATGTGAAGCCTATTGAGTGCAAATGGGTATACAAAAGAAAGATTAGAGCAGATGGCCAGGTGGAGACCTATAATGCCAGGCTCGTGGCAAAAGGATTCAGACAAAGGCAAGGGATTGACTTTGACGAAACTTTTTTGCCTGTAGCCCTGTTTAAATCAATTCGGATTTTGCTTGCGATTGTTGCTTACTACGACTATGAGATCTGGCAAATGGACGTGAAAACGGCCTTCCTCAATGGGAAACTTGAAGAGGAAGTGTATATGACACAGCCAGAGGGTTTTGTTACCAAAGGGAATGAACATCTAATATGTAAGCGGCTACGAACCATATATGGGTTAAAGTAAGCTTCTCGTAGATGGAACATCCGTTTTGATGAGACAATCAAAGAGTTTGGTTTTATCAAAAACATAGATGAACCATGTGTCTACAAGGAGGTTAGTGGGAGCGCGGTAACATTTCTTGTATTGTATGTGGATGACATACTTCTTATAGGAAATGATATACCGATGCTGCAATCAGTCGAAGTTTGGCTATCGAAGAACTTCACTATGAAGGACTTGGGAGAAGCATCCTACATTCTCGGTATGAAGATCTATAGAGATAGATCTAGAAGAATGATAGGTCTTACCCAGGGTACATACATCGAGAAAGTGCTTAAAAGGTTTAGCATGGAAAACTCCAAGAGAGGTCTCATACCGATGAGCCATGGAGTATCCCTTTCCGAGAAGATGTGTCCTAAGACACCTGAGGAAAGAGAGCGTATGAGTAAGATTCCTTATGCTTCAGCAATAGGATCTATCATGTACGCGATGTTATGTACTAGGCCTGATGTTACTTATTCAATTAGTGTGACGAATAGATATCAGTCCGATCCAGGTGAAGACCACTGGAAAGCAGTGAAGAACATCCTTAAGTACTTTCGAAGGACTAAGGATATTTTTCTTGTTTTTGGTGGATCTGAGTTGAAAATAGAGGGTTATACTGACTCTCGTTTTCAATCAGAAAGTGATGATAGTAAATCTATGTCAGGGTACGTGTTTACTCTGAATGGTGGTGCGATTATTTGGAAGAGTTCCAAACAGTCGACAATGGCTGACTCCACAGCGGAAGCAGAGTATATAGCTGCAAGTGAGGCTGCAAAAGAAGCCGTTTGGATGAGGAAGTTTGTTTCTGAGTTTGGATTTGTTCCTAGTATTGAGGAGCCTATTATGTTGTATTATGATAACAACGCAGCAATAGCACAAGCCAAGGAATCTAGGTCTAATAAAAATTCCAAACATGTTTTGCGGCGCTTTCATTTGATTAGGGAAATCATTGAAAGAGGAGATGTCAAGATTGAGAGAGTTGACACACATAACAACGTAGCAGACCCACTCACAAAGTCATTGTCTCAGATTCACTTTGATCGTCATAAAGAGAATATGGGTATTAGATACCAGAGTAATTGGCTTTAGTACAAGTGGGAGATTGAAAGTGTTTGTCCTAAATCCAATCATGTATGATGAGTTAGGAAGAACTTTCTTGTATTCTTATTTGATTTCATTAATATTAATAAAAGACTTGTTTTGATTTTATTACGGGCTTTATCTATTTAAAGTGTCTTAAATAAGATATTCCATAGTTTAGAGTAAAGCTTCTAGAATTATAATGAGATTGTAATAGTGAGATCTAGAAGATGATAACTCTAGACTTAAACAGTTCCTGATCATAGTATAACTAATCGGAAGTTAGTGAATCCGCAAAGATTGGTACATACTATGCTTTCTCCCGTCAGGAGGATGTCTGTTCTCATAGACATTTGTGTGGTGACACTATAGCTAGTATGTAGGTGCTTATTATGGAATAAGTTCACGGAACGTGACTCGATAAGTTGGACAACTAATGGAGTTTAATTACGTGTCGATAGTTTTTCACTGAGTGAAAGTTGTACAAGTGTCCTTAGACTTGAGATCGTTAAAGTTATCTTGTATATAATGAACTGTGCTTTGGTTTAGTCATTAGTCTCAAGGACATCCATTAGGTCTATTCTGGGCATAGGGATTTATGTATGGAGATAGTTAACGATCAATATAGAATCTACCCCTTCCAGTAAGGAAGTGAATATCCTATGTTATTCTTAGTATGCGAGTTCTGGAATCTTTGGCCAGAGTCTGGCCAGAGTGTATGAAATTAGAATGGAGTTTCTAATTTGCATTAATATTAACTTTGCATTATGAATAAGAAATCATATGATTAAATTGGATAGGCCTAACACGAGATCCATGCCTTGTATTTAATCGGGATATTGTAGGGTAGAAGGAATTGATTGTACGGTAACTAGTCACTGACAGGTTCTTGGTATTCTAAGCAGTGAATTCATATTATCCGGATAGTCGCGATATGTTGAAAAACATCACTCACGATGTAGAATAAATATAATTAATCAGTTAATTATATTTAATGAATTTTAGAATTCATGTAAATAATATATAAAAAGTTTATTATTATTTATTTCTACTACCGGCTTAATATTGAACCTACAGGGTCACACAATAAAAAGATTAATTTATTGATGAAGGAATTTTGAGAGAGCAAGTTGTTTTAATAATGATTAAAATAGTTTAATTATTATTTAAACATTTTCTGGGATTTATATAATAATATATATGATATATTAATTATAATAAAAACCTACATGTGCCCTATAAATAGAAAGAGATGAGAGGTGTTTAGTATGCAAGAGTGGTTTTATGAAAACCTAGTTGCCTCCCTCTCCATCTTCTTTCTCTCTCTCTCTCTCTCTCTCTCTCTCTCTCTCTCTCTCTCTCTCTCTCTCTCTCTCTCTCTCTCTCTCTCTCTCTCACTCAAAACACCAATGTTATAAAAGCTTAGTTTTATAAAAAGCTTCATCGAAGAATCAATCTTGGTGGATACCGGTAGAGCGCTTCACACTCTGAGAAGCAACTGCTAACAACCATCGATTATAAAGCTCCAATTTTCAAGGTATGGCTACGATTCCTCCGCTTCTCATTATATATGATTTTCTATATGTACGATACATGGTTTTTACGGAATAATTGTTATACCACGCTTCCACACATCCGTAAATTCCTTCAGCACCTAAGTCAAGTAATGCCTTGTCCACAAAAGTATTACCTATGACACATGAAATTGTAGGACAACCGGGGTCCTTATATTTCACAGGAATTTGATTTAAGAGAATTGAACTAACATGAGAGGTCAAAAAGGCTTTCTTAGGGACGTGAGTGGAGCGCTTATGAGTACACAAATCTTTTAGACACTTAGCATAAGAGGGAATTTGTTGAATGGCATCTAAAAGAGGAATGTTGACCTCGACGTGCTTAAAGACTTCTAAACTCTTATCCATTTGAGCCGATTGTTTGTTCAAGATGAGTCTTTGAGGATAAGAAGCTTTAGGCTTAAATACACGTTCGCTAGACACATCGGGAATGGGTGGTGAAGGTGATTTGCTAAAAGACGAAGGTTCACTCAATGATGATGATTTAAGATAAGATTCTGATGACTCGGGAGTGGATTTTGAAGATGAAGGTTCAAGTGGTGAAGGTGTGGGACTAGATGACTCGAGAGGCTCGGGATTTGGAATATGGTTTGAATGATCAAGTTTAGGGTTTGGTTCAACATTTGACTCTTCTTCATCTTCGGGGGACTCGATTCCTATTTGATTATCAACTTGTTTTCCTAACCTTAAAGAAATGATGGAATTCACATTTTCATGAGGTCTTTGGTTAATAGGAAATTTAGGGTTGACCTCGGGTTGACTCGGGAACTTGTTCTTCTCTCGCTCACACATGGCATTAGCTAATTGACTCACTTGAACCTCTAAATTAGATATGGCTTGAGTACTAGCATTCAAAATTTGCCTATCTTGAGTCATGATTTGTATGAAGGTTTGTTGAGATTGAGCAAAATTAGTTGTTGATTTTAAACTCTTTTCTAAGGAATTAAGCCTCTTATCCGACTCATGAAAGTCGGGAGGGTGTGCGGGAGCTTGAGTTGAATAAGGAACGTGATTTTGAGTCGGGTTTGGAAAAGGAACTTGATTTGGAGTTGAGTAAGAGTTTTGATTGGGCTTTTGAAAACAAGGAGGTTGAAAAGAAGGTGGCGGAGATTGGTAGTTTTGGCCCTGGTTCCACGAGAATTTTTGGTGGTTCTTCCACCCGGGATTGTAGGTCGGTGCAAAAGGATCATTCCTTTGGTTTGGTTGAAACACCGCATTGACTTGATCACAACCGGGAAAGTTTGGAAAATCTTGATTATAATTAGAGCACATAGACACTTGTGAGGGGGCGTTACTAGTTTCTAGGGCTTCGAGTCTTCTAGTTAGAGTATCTAATTTGGCATCGATTGCAATCAAATTTCCAATCGAATGCAAACCCCTAGATGTACTAGACGACTCGTTCGACTTATTAGGCTCCCTAGTAGACTCCCACAACATGGTCTTCTCGGCTAATTCTTCGAAAAATGCCCACCATTCGTCCTCATTTTTTCCATGAGTCTACCTTGGTACATAGACTCTAACAAAGCGGTTTTCGGATTATCTAAGGCCTCGTAAACAATCTTACAAAGTCTCCATTTTTCTATTCCGTGGTGGGGGCATTGTGATAAAAGATTTTTGAAACGATCGAAATATTTCCAAAAAGACTAATTTTCTTTTTGATGAAATTGGTTTATCTCGTTTGTAATTCTCGTAGTCTTATGGTTTGGAAAATATCTTAAGAAAAATTACCAAAAATCCCTCCCACGTGGAAATAGAATTAACCGGTAGGCTATACAACCATTTTTTAGCATTTTCTTTAAGCGCAAAATTAATAAGTCTAAGCCTAATCGAGTCCTCGGTTAATTGTTGGAGTTTTTGTAAGGCACAAACCTCCTCGAATTCATGGATGAAAAGATACGGGTCCTCACCTTCACTCCCGGTAGCTTTGATTTCGAAAATAATACCATTTACGGGAGGAAGAGGGATACACGAGGGTTGGGCAGAACGGGTGGGGTAGCAACGGTCCTTAAGAGACATGGCCATGTTTACTATTATTTCAGATTTTTCTAAAGACTCGGAATCAGAAGAGGAAGAAACCTCAAACGATCTCACTAGTCTAGAAGAATTATCCCTAATCCAAATAGTTCGCATAAACCACGAAAGGAAACACGTAGCAAATAAGTGCAAAAAATTTAAACACACAAAAAGAAAGGGTGAAAAATCAAAAGAAAAATCCTATATCTAGGGTTCCTTAATAAAATAAACTAGACCTTGCTCCTAACTGTAAGGACCACCAGAAACTCGGTAAATCAGAATGTATTCGGACCGATTTGGCCGGGTAGGTGCATGCAATGCCAAGAGGCTAAACACCAGCCTAGACACCAAATCTTAATTGGCCAAGTAAACTTTCGCTTGCCTAGACACCAAAGAGTCGGAATAATTAATGATTACTTCATTTCTTAGGTACCTTCATAATTGAGCACGAAATTCCTAGGGGCAAACGTCTAATTAATTTTATTAAAGGCTAATGTTATGGAATAAAAAGTAGGGTTATCGAATTGCGGCTAGGGTTCGTGAGCTTCGTGCTTCAATGGCTGCGCTTGCGTTATCGTGACCTAATTCGGGTCCTCACAAGATGCCTACGTATCTCAGAGTTGAGAATCAAGCCAAGACGTAATTCTGAGATGAGGGGTCTGGCCCTTTATATAGGCTGTGGGAGCCTTAGAATCGTAATAGGCTTTGGAGACTTGGTGGACAAGTCATTGTTATTGAGGAAGGTTCTGACTCCTTCCTTGTAGGAGTTAGTTTCCATGTCGAATTAGGTGCCTTGGAGGCTACATAATATCCCAGGGATATTCTAGAACGTTCTTTGTTTCTAGAACGTTCCTGGTTTGTGGATCAGGCCCATGTTAGAAACAAGCTTATATCGGGCGTCCCCGGGTTGGGCTGTTCTTTTGGGATTAATCATTATCTACGAATTTAATGCCCAACTAGGGTTTAGAGCCTTATTTATGAGCCAATAAATTTTATATTAATTATGTCTTTAGGGATTATTTTTCACCCATATCATTTGCCCCCAACTTCTAGGAAAACTCGATTTCATAGAAGTTTAAGGTCACACCGGCCCTACCAGGGTATCGTCTTATAGTGAAGTGTGGAGCGACCTACACATTCACAATGACTAAAATTCTCTCCTAAGTTAATACTTAAGAAAGTTAAACGTTCCTTGGTCTCTCGAACCTTTTTCTTAAGATTTCTGGGCCTTTCGGGAATAAGATTAGTGCCGTTTCGAGCTCGTAGACACTAATCCAAGTGCAATTCGTGCATAGGATCCTTTATCATAAATTCATTAGCGATTTATTTCCCTCAACATATCTAAGTTAGGGTTAATATCAGGCGGTCCTTGCTTACAAGCCTTAATAAGGGCTAATTTTTGAGCAAAAGACACTAATTCGGCCCTAATCGGGGCTAAACAACCCTAAACGCGGCTATATAGGCCTTAATCGAGGCTAACTAATTCGTACTTAATGTAAGTACTACTAGGATATCCACCCTTAACCTTGAGATAGATTAATTTTACAGTGGAAGTCCTTAAACGTCGATAATCGAGGTTAATCACCCCCTAATTGCGATTAGTGAAACCCTAACCCCAAATTTTGGAGTCAAGCCAGTCTAGTAAAGATTCTTATAACCTCATGGTTGTAGAAATAATCAGGTGAAAATTCTCATTTTTGAGTTGTTTAGGCAAGGAATACGGTCCCCTGGACTAGGTGTTTCAAACACCTTCAGGGTCTTTCAACACCCTCACGGTTTCTGAACACCCCTGACATTTCTAAACCCAAATTTTGAAGTTGAGTTTATATGATAGAGATTCTTATAATCTCCTGGTATGAAGAAGAATCACAAGAAAATATGCATTTTTGAACGTTTTGGAGGTGAAATACCTCATTTTAGGCTGGTTTTCAAACCAGACCTTGTTTCAAACAAGGTCATTATTTCAACTTCTTGGAATCACTAAGGAACCTGCATAGGCTTGTAGAGGACCTTATAAGGGTCTCAAATCTCAAATTTGGGAACAAACGGAGCATTTTTTAGCGTTCGGGGGCCAAACGAAGTCGTTCAGGGGTCCAGGTGTTCGAAACACCTGGACCATTTTTTCTCCCCTCTTTCTAGTCGGCCATGGTGGTCGGCCATTTGGCCAAGGGTGCCTGGTCGGCTGGGCCCCTCCCCAATTTTTTTTTTTTTGAATTTTGGCCAAATTTTGACTATTTGACTTTGACCTTTGACCTTGAATTTTTTTTTTTTTGGCCAAATCTTGTTTTGAACTCCCCTCCTTTTTTCTAGAGTGAGTTTACAACACCATGGTTGTAAGAACCCCAAATTTTGGATATAATTAAAACTTTTTATTAAGTAATGATAAAATGAGGAACAATGATTCTGACAACAAGGTCACCAGCTCTAATGAATGGTGGTTTCAAAGAACAATGATTGTAATGAATGGATATTGCTTTGGACAATGATCCTGATGCATTGATATATTGTCAGAATAGAGTAATTCGATGGTTGAGGACCTAGATAAGAATAATCTACCATCCAGGAAGGAGCTAATGGATCCTTGAAGGGAAATGAGTACGTGCATAGTGTTTCCCATACGTGCATAGTATTTCCCTTACGTGCATAGTATTTCCCGTAAGTGCATTGTGTTTCCTGTACGTGCATAGTAATTTGGTGGATGAATAGTGATTTTGTAAGTTGGAAAACTTTTCACGCCACCTATGTACAGGACGTGATATGGATGTTTCGAAGTCATATTAGTAATACGCGGAGGAAATAAGTGAATGCAGAGACAATCGGAATTCAGAAATTCCAAATTCTTTTTCGGTATAATATTTGACCGGACAGTGGATTAAATATTATTATAATCCAAGAATTGAGATATTAACTTTGAGGATTTGATATTTTGGGATGTTATTATATTTGATTTAAGAATGAAGGTAGGAAACCACTGAGGCAGTGAAACAAGCGTTCTAGAAACCGCTAAAACGTTATAACGAGATTAATCAATAAAGCGAACGAATCCTAGATTACGGATTAAGTTCGTATCGAGATTAAATATCCTACATGGTCATCACGAGGATTACATTAAGGATTGGGGAAGGTATTATGAATATCGAGAAATTTCCCGGTAAACCCTAGAGGTGAAACTACTTAGTTATTCGTCCGAACGATCAATGAATTGAGCAATAAACGGACAAAGAAACGAGCAGAGAACCAAGATGCAAGTATGTGCAAGTGGATGAGATCAAGTAACTAAGTTAATTGCAAGAGTAACTAGCACACTAAGAATCAAACCAAGGATACAAGATATTAGTACATGACACACCACTTGGCCACTTGGTTCTTGCATCATCCATGACCTCATACCTTCATTAAAGCTACTTTATGATCAAGATATTATCTTAACCTATCAATAATTCATTTGTGCAAGAGGAACCAAGCAAGAGAAGCAAGCAACCAAGTCATTATCTCCATTCCTTTTCCATTCGGCTTTATGCCTAATTCAAAAACCAAAATCCCACTTCCAACCATTGTTTGATCTTGTAATTTTTAGGGTAAGTCCTATATTTCAAGAAAGTAACCTCCTCAAAATCTTAGCTTCAAACTCCTTTGTTTCCATTTTCAAAAAAATCAAGAAAGTGGAGGGTGAATAGTAACATCAAGAACAAAATTCTTGGTTTTCTTGATTTTTGGATGATATAAGCTTGGTTAAGGATGTTCATGGACTATACAAGGCTTAGCAATGTCTTTATCTACTCAAAGGAAGGTATAAACTTCAAGAACCCTAGTCTTTGATTTGAGTTTTAATGGAGTTTTGGATAAGCTTTGTTTTGATATAAAGATCATCTGGAACGGATTTACGGTTTAGGAATTATGGCCGATTCACTAAAAGACGTTCGAAACCGTAAGTACGAGTTCGTTATTAAAATTGAACCCTCGTAAAATACGTAAGTCAGTGGCAAATCTTGGTAATTAAATACTAGAGGTAAAAAGGAAGGTGTGAGAGAAAATCTCATGTGAAACGGATCGTTTTCCGATTTTATAAAAATGTTCGAATCAAAGTTAATCGCGAACGAACCCCTAAAAACCCGCTTGATTATAACTTCGGTAAAACACTTAGAAAACGGGCGATAAAACTCGGAGCATAATATTGATTCGTAACGATCGACTTTAGAACTTGTATGACTTAAGTATGTCCCTTGTGTAAGTACAATGACATGTCGTATTAACGAACGAATGTCGGGTCGGATCGATGATAAAAGGAATCCACTAAAAGGGGTATAACGAGATAACTCGAGAACGTGTTTCGATTTAAGTATAACTTAACTTTTAAGATGTTAAGTGATTAATCCCGAATTCCTTGGCTATTTATAGATCACCAAGCTGACCCGGGACCCGCTACCACTACCCCTTACCGTACTCGACTACCAGGCAAGTTTCAATTCCCTTCTTTTAGGCTGTTGTTGTGATTGAATATATATATATATATATATATATATATATATATATATGTTTTCTGTTGTACATATGTCATAGCATGCATGCCTACTTTCAAGTTATATCATTATGCTTGTTCCCTGATTGTTTATTGGCTTATAAATTAGACAACTAACGTATCAATTATAAGCCGGTTATAGTAAGACCCTCAGAGAAGGGTGTATATATCTTATTCATCAAATATAGACCGGGAGTCAATATTTCTTGATATATCAAGGTTACCTCGAAGGAAGTAAATATTTTCCCTTATTCGGGCGACGAATATTATTTGAATATTCGTTCGAGATTATTTATTTAACGATCCTTACTTCAAATAATTATTTGAACGTAACCATTCGACGAATAATATTTTTCAATATTCATTCAGAGTCGAATTGATTATCGATTATTATTTTGAATATTCTTCTAAAGGTTGGACTACAAAATGAATATTATTTGGATACTCATTTAGAATATTATTCATTAAATGAATATTACTTTTGAATATTCATTTAAGATAGTAATTACCTGAAGAATATTATTTTAATGTTCATCTGAAACTTGATTTATTTATCGAGTCTTATCTCGAATATTCCTTTAAAGCTTGGATTACTAAATGAATATTACTTGATATTCATTTAGAATATTATTCATTAAATGAATATTACTTTTTCAATATTCATTTAAATTCCTAATTAATTATGAATATTATTTTGAATATTCATCCAGGGTTCTATTTAATCATCGAATATTATTTTAAATATTTTAAATATTCCTTTTAGGTCTTATTAATTAATGAATATTATTTTGAATATTCATTTGAATATTTGATTATGCAATAAATATTCTCTCGATATTTCTTCAAGGATTATTTGAGAAATACTCTGATTAAAGATATTCTTTCATATTCCTAAATATTCTGTAAAATATTTTAATTCAATAAATATTCTCTGGATATTTATTCCATACTTAGAATAACCTCGATAAGGTTTATCTTCTTCGTTATTACGGAAAATATTTCGGAGTCATATTATTATTAATCTTATATCAAGAAAGGTTCTCAGACATCATTCTTCTTTGAGTCTATCTCCCTAATAATAAGGGAACCTTACTTGGAAAATGTTATTTATCTGGTCGACTTCCCGGTCAATAAAGTATTCTCTTCACTCGCAACTCGGGTGCTATTGGCTTATTAAGTCATTGTGTACCTTCTCATCTTTCGAGGGGTAAGATTGTTGGAACAAGTTGATATTCGTTACCAAGCAATAGCTTGGAAGTTATTGGTGAAATTTTCCTTTCCAACTAGATACGACTACTTTGTGGAGTCTTATCAACAAGTATTATACTTGGGGAAAGGGGGACGAACGTTACATTCAGAATCATGAATTATATTTGAACTAGGAGTCGTGTAAGAGGCCGAGTAGCGCCGGCCCATCCCCTTTGGCCCAACTAGGGGAGAGCACGGTTCGGTTCGGTTCGGTTTTGCCCCGAAACCGAACCCGAAACCGCATGTCTTCGGTTTTTAAAATTGAAAACCGCAACCGCAACTGAACCGTCGGTTTCGGTTTCGGTTTTAAAAAGCTCGGTTCGGTTTTTAACGGTTCGGTTTCGGTTATAAAACCGAACAAAAAATCATAAATATATTACAAGATTTTAAATTTATAAATTACAACGCTCTCGATTTTTAAACAAAGTAACTGAGTTTTTGAATGAATACACTCTGTGTATATGTTAGTGGTAATGTTATATGACAGTATCATATGACATTAGTAAGCTAATAAGTTATACAGGACTCACAATATATTTTAACAAAATTTATACATGCATGTGTGATAATGTGCAATGAATAAATCATACCTAATTAAGTATTAACTTGCACAAATTTAATGCCTTGCAAAAACCAGTATATGAGTAAATGACAAAATGTACTCTGAGTTGATAATACAAAAGCAAATTAGAACTTTCTCATGTAATATGTAAATTGGTTGCAATATAATCTTAGTTTTAATACAATTTACATGATAGTAGAAACCAATATATATAGTTTACGAAAATGAGAAGTTACCAGCCGGAGCAGTCACCATAAAGTTTTATAAATTTATATAAATTATATATTTATTTTAATAATCGGTTCGGTTCGGTTTTAGTCGGATCGGTTTTAACCTAAAACCGGAACCGAAACCGAAAATTTATGTTTTTAAAAATCAAAAACCGCAACCGCCGGTTTGGCTTCGGTTTCGGTTTTTTCGGTTCGGTTTTGGTCGGTTTCGGTTCGGTTTCGGTTTCATTTCGGTTTTTTGCTCACCCCTAGGCCCAACCGTTGGCCGGGGAGAGCTAGTAAGGCGGTAGACAAGTAAAGCCGTCAGTTCTTCCTTCTACCGGTAGTAAATCTAATTTGAGCTGTACGATCTCGACTGATCATCAAGATTGGAACAGCGGGCGCGGTGAATACTCCATCATTGGTTCATCATCCAAACTTATTTATTTCCTGCAACATGATTACTGTTGGCAGAGCTGGAAAAGTGTTCATAACTGGAATTGCAATCTTTTCATGCAAGTTCCTCTTTTTAATGACAATGAGAATATCACGCTTACTTTTGATATAGCAGATATTTCTACAAACAAATACTTTAAGTTACCTTGTAACTTCATCGTTCATATTATACTGGCATCATTTCCGTAAATGCATGGCATATGGTTTGAAAGATACTTTTGAACTGTTATATATTATCGTTCAGTTATATATTATTGTTTATGGGCTATTGCTCATCCTTGCTTTATTATTATATCACAACAACAGCTAGACCAGATGACTCGCACAAGGCGCACTCGACGCGGGCGAGGACGATGAGACTACCAGAGCTGGAGAAGAAGCTATTGGTAGGATATATTTATTCTTTCAATACCAAGAATATGGTCTAGTATGACTTATGTAAATGGATGGCAAAGAGTAGGTATTTATATTGAAATTCTTTTGGATTGTAAGAACTCATAATGTGATTAATAAAAATTTGATTGTTACTCTGATTTCATCTCTAGGACTATAACGGGTGTGTTTTATATTGTTGTGTTGGGTCATAGAGACGTAATTTATTTTATGTTAAGGAAAGTTCAATTGTTGTGGACAGAATTGGAAACCGTAACCACCGGATCCCGGACCCCGGATCTGGGGGTGTTACAGAAGTGATATCAGAGCGTTACGTTATAAATCCCAGAGATGAGGCGACGTTAAAACCATAAACTTACTAAGATAATAAGAACTCTTGCCAAGTTCATAGTCGGACTACTTAATGTAGTGCTGACATATAAAACCCTTATGGGAACTCTTAAGTATCATGATAGTAACTTAGCTCGTTCTCGTATCGACTAGTAAGGCGACAGACCTTGAGGCGTACGAGCAGCAGCATGATGATGTTGTATTATATGCTGACGATCGGATTGTGAATTCGATAGAGTACCCTATTGAGGACTCGAAAGAGGTTCCAGCAGAGGAAAATTCTATTGAGGATGAGGAGATTACTCCAAGGAAATGAGGGCTGTAGCCAGAGGGATAGCGAGAGTTAAGATTATAGTGCTCAGAGAAGTGAGCACAAAGAACTGAGATATTATTAAGAGAATTGAAATTTTATGTTGGATTTATAGCCGGACTACGAGAGGTAGTACCAGCAATTAAGACAGATTGGAAGGATTACTTGAGGTCTTATATTGGGATAGATAAAGATCATTAGAGACTTTCAGATTAATGATAAAGGAGTTAGAATGATGCATGATTATCAAAGACGTCGATGTAGGACGGGGAGCACCCAGGAGCAGTTGAGATAGAGGCAACAAGTGCCATATTATCGGATAAATGGATTAGTGTGAATATTTTCAATGGTAATTCGCCATGAGAAGGTGGATTTCATGGGTTATATTTTATGAAACCAAATTGAGATTGTTGAGGTGGTTTTATTCAGCGAAATGTCCATATTACACTACGCCATAGATGGGCATATGTAACGCCTCTCTGATGTTACAATAGGCCCGAAAAACGTTACATTAGATCTATTGTAACACCAGGAAGCGTTACGTTTACGAGCATTACAATAGATACCCTAATGTAACGCTTTTCTTCTCTATTGTAACAGTAGCAAAAGTATTACAATAGGCACCTATTGTAACACCAGGGGCCCAATTGTAACACATTTTGAGTGTTACAATAGCTCAGTTCAATTTTTTCAGACGTGGCACCATGTGCATACGTGGCATTACGTGGCACCACGTGGCCACGTGGCAACACATGTGGGGCCACGTGGCACACTGTGTACACGTCACCAGCCTCTATTGTAACACTATACTGGGCAATTGTAACACATATTAAGTGTTACATTTGACTTGGTAAATATTTTATAGGGGGCCCACATACCCTATTGTAACACCATTTTTATCTGTTGTAACATTATTTTCTATTTATTGTAACACTATATATTAACAAATGTAACACTACAATAAGCAAACGTAACGGTAAATTTTTGAAATTTTGAAATGTAGGCTCTGCATTAATAATATTCCCAGCCAACACAACAAGATCCACTACATTAATTCCAAACTACATAATAAACCAAAAGCCATCTCCATACTACTCCAACCAAACCTCCAAACTATGGCAACAAACTCCAAAACAATTCAATCCCAAATTCGATAGTAAAAGTAGATAACATAACCAAATAACATAAGCGCACAAAAGTAATAATGTATGATAAACCACAAATTTGATAACAGAACTAAGAAGTGGCGCCCCCTGGAGTTTGTGTGATTGGAGTGCCAGTCTCGTCTTGATCACTTGAGAAGGTTGCACAAAAGTCTCCAATATCAAACTTGAGAGTAGGATTCGCCTCTCCTAATTTCTTCAAGTACCAAGTCATGTTCTCCTGGACCTTTCTGTTCACTTTGGCCTCCATTTGGCTCTCCAATTCTCGAGTTATCTTTGCAGTCAACTCATCAACGGAAGGTTGAGTAATAGCAGGAGCATTTTCTAAGGCAAGCACTGAGCCTTTCCTTCCCACCAACCAGTCTGGTCCATGTTTGCCACCGGGAAGCACCGCATCTGCATCACCTCCTTCTTTCAGCACCTTATCAATGGTTTCCTATAAGTGAAATTTACATAATTGAGTTAACATGTAATTGTATATCACTGATGAAAGATAACTTGAATATATAAGATAAAGTTGGCTAATTTGAACCACACATCGTCTGAAGCAAAGATAACTTGAAACTGGAACGTAATCAGTAAAAACATTGAGATGTAGCAGATAATCAGAGATGCTGGGTCGTAATCAGAGGCACTAGTACTTTTATTACCCGATCAACATAAAAAAAACCAATCACTCGAATATGGGATAAACCAAAGCCGTTTGCATAAAATAAATAATAACGCCTAAACTGATACAAACTAAGTAACAACAAAATAACGTAAAAAATAATTAGGAATAAGCAACAGATTCAGGTTTATTATTTATGAGTAAAAGCACTTACAATTGTTTTGTTGATTGCAGCCCTATTAGTCTTGTACTTGCGCCCTTTTTTGTGTTTACGACTTTTGAAGTAGATTCTAGCTCGTGACGGGGAGGCCAGATTGGGGTCCTTTTGTTTCTAGCAATACAAGATTGTTAAAATCCTCTTAGGCAGCTCAGGTAAATTCTGATTGACCATCTTCTTCTTTTTCTGTTTTTGTTGTTCCTGTTGGAGCTGATGTGCAGTCACAAATTTACGCTTCACTTGTTCTTTAGGTGAGCCTGTTAAGGAAGCGGTTGAAAATGGTTAGAATCATATGGGTAGTAAAACATATACCATATACATGTCTTTTCCAAAGCACTAGAATGCACTATTATATATAGCATTTATACCTTGAATTATGTTCTTCCTCGGTCGTATAATTACGTGCGGCTGCATATGATCTGCGGGCTCCACTTCAGGGCCAACAATAGTGTCAACATACAAATCAACATCATCTTGGTTTCCAAGTCCATTAATTATATCAAACAGTTCTTTATCCCTTGACAAAAGTTTCCAACCACCGACAGCTTTGGTATACACTCCTCCAATTTCTGATAATTTAAGGTACTCCTTGACATATTCCATAACCACAGTGAAGGAGAGTTCTGCAGAATCCACTTTGTTCACTATGAACCTCTTTCCCCCATAATAGGTAGTCTTCTTGAAGATACCTCCATGGTGCAAATTGATATTAACCATTTTGTCAGCCATCCTACACAAAATGGAAAGAAGATTATCAGTCACAATTCATATTAAAGTTAAAATGTACTCCCCTAAACACGTAACAGATTTGTAAACATCTAAAAAAACTAATGAAAGCAAGAATATAAAAAAAGTAAAGGCAAACTTAATACTTATTACACACCTAAAAATCGATTATTACAATTCATATAAAAGTTAACATGTACTCCCCTAAACACGTAACAGAGTTATAAATGTCTAAAAAGAGTAATGAAAGCAAGAATATAAAAAGAGTAAAGGTAGACTTAATACTTATTACACACTTAAAAACTGAATCTTACAATTCATATTTAATTTAATCGTACTGCCTTAAACACACTTAAAAACCTATCTTGACGTAGGAGCTGTCATACAACAGATCAAAGACTTGAAAAGAAATTAAAAACACATAAATAAAATATTAACAACTTGTAGGCTTTTTTGCTGTAGTAGGTGACAAAGGAATTTGTCATTTAGGGACATCATCCCTAAACCAACTAAATTCACCATCTTCAGTCTGAGTATCATGTATATCATGATGGTTATGGTCTATCTGATCATCAACAATAGTGTGGTCTTCGGCATCACACCAGTCCCTCGGTAACTTTTTTATGACATAGTGCACCATGCTTTCAATCGGATCTTCAACATAGAATATCTGCTGCACTTGTGACGCCATCACATAGGGATCTGATTTGCAGACTAACTTTTTAAAATTCACTTTGGTGAAACCATACGAGTCCTTCTCTTCCTGGTACCAACAGCATTTGAAAAGAACTGTAACACCCCCAGATCCGGGGTCCTGGATCCGGTGGTTACGGTTTCCAATTCTGTCCACAACAATTGAACTTTCCTTAACATAAAATAAATTACGTCTCTATAACCCAACACAACAATATAAAACACACCCGTTATAGTCCCAGAGATGAAATCAGAGTAACAATCAAATTTTTATTAATCACATTATGAGTTCTTACAATCCAAAAGAATTTCAATATAAATACATACTCTTTGCCATCCATTTACATAAGTCATACTAGACCATATTCTTGGTACTGAAAGAATAAATATACCCTACCAATAGCTTCTTCTTCAGCTCTGGTAGTCTCATCGTCCTCGCCCGCGTCGAGTGCGCCTTGTGCGAGTCATCTGGTCTAGCTGTTGTTGTGATATAATAATAAAGCAAGGGTGAGCAATAGCCCACCAACAATAATATATAACTGAACGATAATGTATAGCAGTTCAAAAGTATCTTTCAAACCATATGCCATGCATTTACGGGAATGATGCCAGTATAATATGAACGATGAAGTTACAAGGTAACTTAAAGTATTTGTTTGTAGAAATATCTGCTACATCAAAGTAAGCGAGATATTCTTATTGTTATTAAGAAGAGGAACTTGCAAGAAAAGGTTGCAATTCCGGTTATGTTCCTTTTCCAACTCTGCCAACAGTAATCATGTTGCAGGAAATAAATAAATTCGGATGATGAACCAATGATGGAGTATTCACCGCGCCCGCTGTTCCAATCTTGATGATCAGTCGAGATCGTACAGCTCAATTTAGATTTACTACCGGTAGAAGGAAGAACTGACGGCTTTACTTGTATACCGCCTTACTAGCTCTCCCCGGCCAACGGTTGGGCCAAAGGGGATGGACCGGCGCTACTCGGCCTCTTACACGACTCCTAGTTCAAATAGAATTCATGATTCTGAATGTAACGTTCGTCCCCCTTTCCCCAAGTATAATACTTGTTGATAAGACTCCACAAAGTAGTCGTATCTAGTTGGAAAGGAAAATTTACCAATAACTCCCAAGCTATTACTTGGTAACGGATATCAACTTGTTCTAGTAATCTTACCCCTCGAAAGATGAGAAGGTAAGCAACGACTTAATAAGTCAACAGCACCCGAGTTGCGGGTGAAGGGAATACTTTATGACCGGGAAGTCGACAAGATAAATAACATTTTCCAAGTAAGGTTCCCTTATTATTAAGGAGATAGACTCAAAGAAGAATGATGTCTGAGAACCTTTCTTGATATAAGATTAATAATAATATGACTCCGAGATATTTTCTGTAATAATCGAAGAAGATAAACCTTATCGAGATTATTCTAAGTATGGAATAAATATTCATAGAATATTTAATGAGTTAAAATATTTAAAGAATATTTGGGAATATGAAAGAATATCTTTAATCAGAGTATTTCTCAAAATAATCCCTGAAGAAATATCAGGAGAATATTTATTGAATAAATAAATATTTAAATGAATATTCAAAACAATATTCATTAATTAATAAGACCTGAAAAGAATATTTAACGTAATATTCATAATTAATTAGGAATTTAAATGAATATTCAAAAAGTAATATTCATTTAATGAATAATATTCTAAATGAATATCAAGTAATATTCATTTAGTAATCCAAGCCCTAAAGGAATATTCGAGATAATATTCGATAAATAAATCAGGCTTCAGATGAATATTTAAAATAATATTCATCAAGTAATTAATATCTTAAATGAATATTCAAAAGTAATATTTATTTAATAAAATAATATTCTAAAAGAATATCCAAATAATATTCATTTAATAGTCTCATATTTAGAAGAATATTCGAAATAATAGTCCATAATCAATTCGACTCTGAATGAATATTGATAGATATTATTCGTTGAATAGTTACGTTCAAATAATTATTTGAAGTAAGGATCGTTAAAATAATTAGTCTCGAACGAATATTCAAATAATATTCGTCGCCCAAATAATAGAAAATATTTACTTAAATATTTTCCTCCGAGGTAATCTCGATATATCAAGGAATATTGACTCCCGGTCTATTTTTGATTAATAAGATGTATACGCCCTTCTATGAGGGTCTTACAATAACCGGCTTATAACTGATATATAACTATCTAGCTTATAAGCCAACAATAACATTCAGGGAACAAGTATATCAATTCAACTTGAAAGTAGGCATGCATGCAATGGCATATGTATATCAGCAATCATATATATATATATTTATTCAATCACAACAACAGCCTAAAAGAAGGGAATTGAAACTTGCCTGGTAGTCGAGTACGGTAAGGGGTAGTGGTAGCGGGTCCCGATTCAGCTTGGTGATCTATAAATAGTCAAGGCATTCGGGATTAATCACTTAACATATTAAAAGTTAAGTTATACTTAAATCGAAACACGTTCTCGAGTTATCTCGTTATACCCCTTTTAGTGGATTACTTATTATCACTGATCCGACCCGACATTCGTTCGTTAATACGACATGTCACTGCACTTATACTTGGGACATACTTAAGTCGTATGAGTTCTAAGGTTGATCGTTACGAACCAATATTATACTCCGAGTTTTATCGCCCGTTTTCTAAGTGTTTTACCGAAGTTATAAAAGAGTCATCTTTTAGGGGTTCGTTCGCGTTTAACCTTGACTCGAACATTTTTAATAAATCGAAAAATGCTCTTTTTGACATACGGTTTTCTTTCACACCTTCCTTCTTACCCCTAGTATTTATTTACCAAGATTCGCCATGACGTTACATAGCTTACGAGGGTTCAATTTCAGTTACGAACTTTCGTTTACGGATTCGAACTACGTTTAGTAATTTGGTCATAAATCCTAAACCGTAAGTCCGTTTCACGTGATCTTTATATCAAAACGAAGCTTAGAACATTACCTATCCTATCATGGCAGATAAGGTCTCTGGACAGTAGGGGTTCGATATGGAAAATGGCATACAAAACATGGTATTGTAAAATCGGGCGTTATAACGGCTGTAAATCGAATATCTACCAATTTCGAATCTTCTCATAAACATAGTATCCAACCCAAACAACATATACATGACTTATATACATGAACTGAGGCCAAGCAATGCCTTTCCGTTCATCTAGCTATTTACATCATTAATCCAAAATCCATACATAATCATGCTTGTAATCTTAACATAACCATAACTAAGTTATAACTATCATAAACATGCTTAAATCTCAAACAAGGGTTAGGGTTTCAAGAGCTTTATACCTTCCTTAGATAGTGATATAGCCTTACGAAGCCGTGTATGGTCCTTAGGAGTGATTATGCTTGCTAGATCAACCATGAAAAACCAAGAAAACAAAGTTAGTACATGATGAACACTATTCACCCTCCTCTTGTTTGATTTTTTTGAAAATGGAAAAGGATGAGTTTGAAGCTAAGATTTTGAGGAGATAAGTTTTATGAAATGTAAGACTCACCTTAATTATTTCAAGAACAAACAATGGTGGGAAGGTGGAGTTTGGATTTGGAATTAATGGTGTTGCCGAATGGAATGGTAATGGGGGGGAGAGTGTTCTTGCTCTTTCTTTGTATTGGTTGATTGTAATAATGTTTAAAGTGATCTTTGTGAGATAATATCTCTTCCAAGTGGGGTTAGTGGAGTGTGATGCATTGGATGAGGTAATTAGCATGGACAAGTGTTGTGTTTTCCATGGTTGCAAGCTTAACCAAGGGTTTTTGAATTCTAAGTACTAGTTATGCTCCAATTAATCTAGTTACTCTTGCCCACTTGGTTACTAGATATTTATTCTAGTAGCTTGCACAAGACTCTTGCTTCCTCTGCTTGTTTCTGTGTCCGGTTATTACTCGTTTCGATTGATCGTTCGTGAGAATATTTCACGGATTTCTAATTAGGGTTTACCGGGAATCCTCTTTAATATTAATACTTTCTTTCTCCATCTTTCATTCTAACTTTCCAATTTATATTCCTTAAATCCATTCGTTAAATACTTAAGGCTATCAGTGTCCAGGGAACTCTCGGAGAAAATAAAAGTGCGGTTTTTCAGAATCCGACAGCTTTTACATACACTTATTTTCCCCCTGGATCACTAATACGAACTCGGAAATCCGTACCGAATACTTCTATATAGTGTCGTCTCATATTATTATATACTCCCACCAAAACACTATTCATTCTGTATTCTTTACTTGTTATCTTAGGGTTGTATAACTGTCCGTATTCTCTTTCGATCGTTCCTTAACCTTTTTACGGAACTACCGGATTAATCGTTATCGACTTGGATGACATGAGAGTATTCTCTTGCTTGAAGTTGCCATATCTTATTCCCTTAAAAGATAGATTATTCTTACCTATGTTGTCACCCTTTAGCATTCTTCAAGACATAAACATAATAAAGTCGAATTCCATTCATTCTTTCCAAATATCAATTATTACATTGCAGCCATAACCACTCCTCAGTGGTTTCCTACCTTCATTCTTAAATCAAATATAATAACATCCCAAAAGATCAAATCCTCAAAGTTAATATCTCAATTATTGGATTATAATAATATTTAATCCACTGTCCGGTCAAATATTATACCGAAAAGAATTTGGAATTTCTGAATTCTGATCGTCTCTGCATTCACTTATTTCCTCCGCGTATTACTAATATGACTTCGAAACATCCATATCACGTCCCGTACATAGGGTGGAGTGAAAAGTTTTCCAACTTACAAAATCACTATTCATCCACCAAATTACTATGCACGTATAGGAAACACTATGCACGTACGGGAAATACTATGCACGTATGGGAAACACTATGCACGTACTCATTTCCCTTCAAGGATCCATTAGCTCCTTCCTGGATGGTAGATTATTCTTATCTAGGTCCTCAACCATCGAATTACTCTATTCTAACAATATACCAATGCATCAGGATCATTGTCCAAAGCAATATCCATTCATTACAATCATTGTTCTTTGAAACCACCATTCATTAGAGCTGGTGACCTTGTTGTCGGAATCATTGTTCCTCATTTTATCATTACTTAATAAAAAGTTTTAATTATATCCAAAATTTGGGGTTCTTACAGTCTCCCCTCCTTAAAAGGATTCCGTCCCGGAATCAGGTAGGAAGCAAAGAGTCGTTTGCCTGTCGTTCACTCTTTAGCTTCCCGGTCAATTCTTAGTCGTTCTACCCTTCCTCAGCACATCTTCTAGTGCTACAATTCATACTTTATCCTTTTTCCATCAACGTTGCTACATTTCGTACAACTCACTATCCGGGTTATACTCTTACTCAGTCTTATCCTTATTGATACCTGCAGTAACATTGGTATCACTATCACCCTACGAATTCGGAGGTAACCTCGCTCGTACTGTGCATTTCTTGATCGCTTTAATCTTCGCAATCTCGATCAATATAGAGAAGTGGAAAGATTTATTGAGAGATCACTATGATCAATTGAACATTTGTTATATTGCATAGTTAGTACAGAAGGGGGTCAGCCTTTAGTACTTGACAAGCAATTAAACAAGTCATGGCATTCCACTTAGACTTCTATCACATAGACAGATAGTCACGTAGCAGTACCTCCCCTCCTAAAAGGGTTGTTCTTCTCAATTCATAAATAAAATGAATAAGAGAGAAGAAGAGAAAAGAGTTCTAAAGGATTATAGAAAGCTTTCATGATTGTAGAATATCATACTCAGAATTTACCTCTGAACTATAGAGGTTTATCAAAGAAGAAATTAATCATAATTATATCCAATACTATTTGATCGCAATCTCACGTGTTAACATATCTTGCTGCTTTGTCCATTATTCTATGGACAAATATTCTTGTTCAATCTTAGCGATACTCACATTCGGGAAATCCTTCAACCTTTCAGGTTAAATCTTAGATTTCTCACTTGACATCATTATTACTGACATCCCATATCATGTTACTAGCTTTTTCATAACTATAATATTGACACTATCAGGTTGTCATCCTGAGAATTCATTAGAAAACCCATTCATAACATTCCTTGCTTCTCATTCCATAGTTGCTTCCCCAGCCTTTTCTTTATCAATCACATCCTTCTTAGTAGCTGATTCTTACTCATTTCTATTATTTACTTTCACCTTCACCTCTTTATTGAGGCACCTTTTTACACTTGGTACCTCCTTATCGGTATTCCGTCTCATTTATTCTATAATTATCACGTTATTTCAATTTAAACTTTCCGAAATGAATCTGGCCCGATTCCTTTAACTTAGATTCATATAATCTACTTCTGCCAACCTTGTTTCTGATCACTTGTTCTTTTCTATCCGTGGTTTTCCACAGGTTGTCTTTCGTAAGTCAGACCAGGTCGTATATCTACATGCTCGTACTCCTATCATCTGTTGAACATCTGCATTTTACTGGCGTAGCCTGGCCACATGAAAACCCGTTATGACCATGCTATAATTTTGGGGGTAAGGCTGGCTCGAATACCGCCGTCCGAACACTTTAAACTCTCAGGTGGCCCAATAAGTCTCGGGCTCAACCGCCCTTCCCTCCAAGTCTCATTAATTCTTTCTACGGGAATACGTTTAGCATCACGAATTATCAACCTCATATTCTCTATCTTGTTTGTGCAGAAGTACACTAACACAAACTTGCTTGTCATTCATCAACATGCCATTTAGCTTATCAATAGCAGCACTTTCTTTATCTTTACGTTGTCATCTCCTTTCTTAGAAGAATCACCATCGCTTGTTGTTTACGTAGTGCGTTAATAGCTAACCCTACGGGTTTCAAATCCCTTAGGGAGACAAAGTAATCATTATTCCTTATCCATAAGGAACACTTCCTGAACTTGATGTAGATATAACATGAAGCAGATAGAATTGCAGAAGAGTTTCAAGCATTGCAGCTAGGTCCGGTTGATGAAACTATCACTTATGCATCTTCCATAAAAGACTGGAAACTTAACAGTTTACTTCATCAATTTTGTACCATGGTCCTGGTTTGCCTCAAAACGGGACCTTCTAAGGTACGTAATATGCTTAAGACTCCATCAGGAATCGAATCTTTACTTAAAATATTATTACTGTCAATTCTTGCACAGTCATCAGAAGGAATGTAAATTCCTCCATTCCGATATGACCTTCAAGGTCCTTCCAAATATCATCCTGTTTCTTCGGTATGAACATTTGTAATTATTCCTTTATACTTAGATTGTCGGCCACCTCATTGGCCTTTCTTGATGATAATGATTTCTTGTAACCCATGTTTTCTGGGTACATTCCAACTCAATTTTTTCTACCTCATTCCCATCACTGTTGGGTTAAAGCATTCCCCCTTAAGCTCTGCTGAAGGAGAAAATATAACTATCAGTCATTTCCATAAGTCATTGCTTCCACCTACCCGTGGGAACTTTATCACGTTTATTCCCAATCCTACTTAGGATACTTCTTTTCTTAGTTCTTTCTTTATCTTAGGATAATCTCAACCTTTATAGGTTCAACCCATACTTCCTCAGGGTTTCATACATGCCTCATCTGGCATTATTGTTACGATGTCATACATTCCTTACCAAACTTCCATTTTTGAAGTTCGGAATATTACCTTTTTCCTTGTAAGGTTTCATAGGCCATCCTTATCATTCCTCCGGTATTTTCTGGGTACCGGGTATATCAAAATGTCATTGATCAATACTCTAATAATTCTATCTATGTTCTTTCCAGAACTCTTTTTAATAATCCTTACCGGTCATTGTTGCCTTAGCAAGTCCAGCTCATATCATCTGAAGTCATAATGTCGTTATTAGGGTTAATGCCACCCCTTGTGCATTCCCCAGGGTTTGTCTTAATTTATGGATATCCTATCCTTAATTCAACTGCCAAGGAATTCTTGCATCTTATAATTGGCAATCAGATCATGTATCCTTAATAAAGGTCTCTTTTCAATCATTCTCATTTGATAATCGATCGGTGGTTTAATGCCACCCTCTTCTTTCAGATAGTTGTCAGCCTATTTGGCCTTCCAAAAAGGCAACGTATGCCTATCTCTTCTCTTACCGAACTTGTTAATGGTAGCAAGGATGTTCTGGAAGATATTGGTCGAGTTCAACGTGAATCTCTTAGTGCTTATCGTTCTTCGCAAAGATACTTGCCTCAGACAAAATTCCTACAGCATACTGTTCAATTTCTAACCTTCTCTATACCCTCTTCATATACCTTCATTGTTCACTTTCCTCCGTCATAATATATTCATGGTATTCATGATACCCTAACATCATACATCTTAAGTCACTATACTTCCATTTTACTCGAAATCTTGGACAACCATATACACATGAGTCACTTTAGTGTGGGTGACCCCACCCCAAAAAGGTCTAGTGAATTCCCAATCAAAACATGGGTTGTTCGGCAGAAGATTCAAACGATCTCCTTAATGTTTCCTTTATATCAGAATCCCTTGCAGTCGGTGCTTTCTTAGAAGCAACCCTGCTTTGTCTTTTCATTGCTGGTCTAGTCACTTTATAGTCCGTTGTGACTTGGCCTCAACTGGCCACACATAAAAATATATGATTTTAGGGGTTGGCTAATAGCATTACTTTTCTAGCAATTGCCGGCATAGTGCCTTCTTCTTTGATACCTTTCTACCTTTCCAAAACTTTACTCCATATAAGTCTTAATCGACTACTCGGCACCGTCTCCGGTCACCTTTCCTCCACTTTTATCTTTTCAACTATTCTTATCAATCCTGCGTGCCACACAAGCTTACCATTCCTGGCATAACAGCCTTTTCATTTAAGTCAATCCTGGAATTTCTCAGTCCGGCTGGTTTCTTACTTACATTTCCTATTTTCGTCCAATTTCACTTCATCATTTTATCACTACCATCGATTGTAATGCTCAGGGTCCGTTTACTAACCCATTTTACAGCATCCTTACCCAAATCACAGGGTTTGCTCCAGTTTCTACTCTCTTCCATGACATTCTCTAATAATCAGAAAGACAAGGTTTGCCAGAATTCACCGAATTCCTTTCCAGACTCAGGGAAATTTTGATCAATCTACCCACCAACTGGTAACATTAAGGAGACCAGTTTCGAAACCTGAAGAATAGTTCTATGAACCTCCAAGCAGGTGGAATCATAAGCAGTCATAGTTAACGAAATAATCATCATCAGATTGGAAGTTTACCCACTGGAGAGGAATCAATTATATCCATCCCTTAGAAGGGAATCAATAGTTTCAAACTGAAACCTGTCGCAACGTCCTGATATTCAATACTACCAAATGTCAGTCTACCTAACCCTTTATGCGAAGCGTCATTGGAAGCACAAAGTCTCCTTTTTCCATTAAGCAATGCCAGCTCTTGGTCATTACCAATTTCACCTTTTTGCTCCAGGAAGATTTTCTCACATTTTTCTCTTTAACTGCTGATCGTATTACTTGATCTATTATACTTCCGTGTCGGAGTAAACTGAAGGTAACTACTATAATCCATTCAAAGAGAAGAAGGAATTTAATATTCCTCTGAATCACATGCATCTAACGTTTCTGGTTCAGCATTTAACTGAGTTGAATTAACTCTATACTCAGTCTCTGGCAATAGTCTCATTACGAGTTCATCTTGACTCACTGGTCTTATCTTCCGGTAGGTTCTGAGATCATTGTCTTGCTTACTACTTCCTTATATAACTTTACCCAATCATGCTATCACTTCCCAATGTCTTTACTTTCTAAATGATTCATTCATAAAATGAACATTTTCCTTAATAAAACCACCTTATTAACCTCAATTTGGTTCCATAATTTACAACCTACGACACCTGCCTTCTCATGGCGAATTATTACTGACCATATTCATACTAATTTATTTATCAAATGATATGGCACTTACTGCCTCCTTCTCAACTATTCCTAGGGACTCTGCTCCTCGCCCTAAATCGATGTCTTTGATAATCATACATCCCTCTAGCTCTTTCTTTGTTAAGATGAAAATCTCTAAGGATTCTCATCTATTTCCGTATAAGATCTCAAGTAATTCTTCCAATCCTTCTTTCTTGCTGGTACTACATCTGGTAGTCCGGCTATGAATTCAACATGCATCTTCAGATCTCTTAATAATATCTTGGTTCTTTATACTCACTTTTCTGAGCACCATATCTTAATCATCACAGTCATTCTGGCTGCGACCCTCATTACCCAAGGGTAAGCTCCTTATCCTAACAGGATTTTCCTTATCTGCTGGAACCTCTTCCGGGTCTCCAGTAGGGTACTCCATCGAATTACCCGCTGATCTTCAGCATATAAAACATCATCGCGCTGTTGCTCGTATGCCTCAAGGTCTGTCGCCTTACTCGTCGATACGATATCGAGCTAAGTTACTATCATTATACTTACGAGTTCCCATAAGGGTTTTATATGTCATCACTACATTAAGTAGTCAGACTATGAACTTGGCAAGAGTTCTTATTATCTTATTGAATTTATTGTTTTAACGTCACCTCATCTCTGGGGTTTATAACGTACGCTCTGATACCACTTCTGTAACACCCCCAGATCCGGGGTCCGGGATCCGGTGGTTACGGTTTCCAATTCTGTCCACAACAATTGAACTTTCCTTAACATAAAATAAATTACGTCTCTATAACCCAACACAACAATATAAAACACACCCGTTATAGTCCCAGAGATGAAATCAGAGTAACAATCAATTTTTATTAATCACATTATGAGTTCTTACAATCCAAAAAAATTTCAATATAAATACATACTCTTTGCCATCCATTTACATAAGTCATACTAGACCATATTCTTGGTACTGAAAGAATAAATATACCCTACCAATAGCTTCTTCTTCAGCTCTGGTAGTCTCATCGTCCTCGCCCGCGTCGAGTGCGCCTTGTGCGAGTCATCTGGTCTAGCTGTTGTTGTGATATAATAATAAAGCAAGGGTGAGCAATAGCCCACCAACAATAATATATAACTGAACGATAATGTATAACAGTTCAAAAGTATCTTTCAAACCATATGCCATGCATTTACGGGAATGATGCCAGTATAATATGAACGATGAAGTTACAAGGTAACTTAAAGTATTTGTTTGTAGAAATATTTGCTACATCAAAGTAAGCGAGATATTCTTATTGTTATTAAGAAGAGGAACTTGCAAGAAAAGGTTGCAATTCCAGTTATGTTCCTTTTCCAACTCTGCCAACAGTAATCATGTTGCAGGAAATAAATAAATTTGGATGATGAACCAATGATGGAGTATTCACCGCGCCCGCTGTTCCAATCTTGATGATCAGTCGAGATCGTACAGCTCAATTTAGATTTACTACCGGTAGAAGGAAGAACTGACGGCTTTACTTGTATACCGCCTTACTAGCTCTCCCCGGCCAACGGTTGGGCCAAAGGGGATGGACCGGCACTACTCGGCCTCTTACACGACTCCTAGTTCAAATAGAATTCATGATTCTGAATGTAACGTTCGTCCCCCTTTCCCCAAGTATAATACTTGTTGATAATACTCCACAAAGTAGTCGTATCTAGTTGGAAAGGAAAATTTACCAATAACTCCCAAGCTATTACTTGGTAACGGATATCAACTTGTTCCAGTAATCTTACCCCTCGAAAGATGAGAAGGTAAGCAACGACTTAATAAGTCAACAGCACCCGAGTTGCGGGTGAAGGGAATACTTTATGACCGGGAAGTCGACAAGATAAATAACATTTTCCAAGTAAGGTTCCCTTATTATTAAGGAGATAGACTCAAAATAATCCCTGAAGAAATATCAGGAGAATATTTATTGAATAAATAAATATTTAAATGAATATTCAAAACAATATTCATTAATTAATAAGACCTGAAAAGAATATTTAAGGTAATATTCATAATTAATTAGGAATTTAAATGAATATTCAAAAAGTAATATTCATTTAATGAATAATATTCTAAATGAATATCAAGTAATATTCATTTAGTAATCCAAGCCCTAAAGGAATATTCGAGATAATATTCGATAAATAAATCAGGCTTCAGATGAATATTTAAAATAATATTCATCAAGTAATTAATATCTTAAATGAATATTCAAAAGTAATATTTATTTAATAAAATAATATTCTAAAAGAATATCCAAATAATATTCATTTAATAGTCTCATCTTTAGAAGAATATTCGAAATAATAGTCGATAATCAATTCGACTCTGAATGAATATTGATAGATATTATTCGTTGAATAGTTACGTTCAAATAATTATTTGAAGTAAGGATCGTTAAAATAATTAGTCTCGAACGAATATTCAAATAATATTCGTCGCCCAAATAATAGAAAATATTTACTTAAATATTTTCCTCCGAGGTAATCTCGATATATCAAGGAATATTGACTCCCGGTCTATTTTTGATTAATAAGATGTATACGCCCTTATATGAGGGTCTTACAATAACCGGCTTATAACTGATATATAACTATCTAGCTTATAAGCCAACAATAACATTCAGGGAACAAGTATATCAATTCAACTTGAAAGTAGGCATGCATGCAATGGCATATGTATATCAGCAATCATATATATATATTTATTCAATCACAACAACAGCCTAAAAGAAGGGAATTGAAACTTGCCTGGTAGTCGAGTACGGTAAGGGGTAGTGGTAGCGGGTCCCGGTTCAGCTTGGTGATATATAAATAGTCAAGGCATTCGGGATTAATCACTTAACATATTAAAAGTTAAGTTATACTTAAATCGAAACACGTTCTCGAGTTATCTCGTTATACCCCTTTTAGTGGATTACTTATTATCACTGATCCGACCCGACATTCGTTCGTTAATACGACATGTCACTGCACTTATACTTGGGACATACTTAAGTCATATGAGTTCTAAGGTTGATCGTTACGAACCAATATTATACTCCGAGTTTTATCGCCCGTTTTCTAAGTGTTTTACCGAAGTTATAAAAGAGTCGTCTTTTAGGGGTTCGTTCGCGTTTAACCTTGACTCGAACATTTTTAATAAATCGAAAAATGCTCTTTTTGACATACGGTTTTCTTTCACACCTTCCTTCTTACCCCTAGTATATATTTACCAAGATTCGCCATGACGTTACATAGCTTACGAGGGTTCAATTTCAGTTACGAACTTTCGTTTACGGATTCGAACTACTTTTAGTAATTTGGTCATAAATCCTAAACCGTAAGTCCGTTTCACGTGATCTTTATATCAAAACGAAGCTTAGAACATTACCTATCCTATCAATGCAGATAAGGTCTCTGGACAGTAGGGGTTCGATATGGAAAATGGCATACAAAACATGGTATTGTAAAATCGGGCATTATAACGGCTGTAAATCGAATATCTACCAATTTCGAATCTTCCCATAAACATAGTATCCAACCCAAACAACATATACATGACTTATATACATGAACTGAGGCCAAGCAATGCCTTTCCGTTCATCTAGCTATTTACATCATTAATCCAAAATCCATACATAATCATGCTTGTAATCTTAACATAACCATAACTAAGTTATAACTATCATAAACATGCTTAAATCTCAAACAAGGGTTAGGGTTTCAAGAGCTTTATACCTTCCTTAGATAGTGATATAGCCTTACTAAGCCGTGTATGGTCCTTAGGAGTGATTATGCTTGCTAGATCAACCATGAAAAACCAAGAAAACAAAGTTAGTACATGATGAACACTATTCACCTCCTCTTGTTTGATTTTTTTGAAAATGGAAAAGGATGAGTTTGAAGCTAAGATTTTGAGGAGATAAGTTTTATGAAATGTAAGACTCACCTTAATTATTTCAAGAACAAACAATGGTGGGAAGGTGGAGTTTGGATTTGGAATTAATGGTGTTGCCAAATGGAATGGTAATGGGGGGGGAGAGTGTTCTTGCTCTTTCTTTGTATTGGTTGATTGTAATAATGTTTAAAGTGATTTTTGTGAGATAATATCTCATCCAAGTGGGGTTAGTGGAGTGTGATGCATTGGATGAGGTAATTAGCATGGACAAGTGTTGTGTTTTCCATGGTTGCAAGCTTAACCAAGGGTTTTTGATTTCTAAGTACTAGTTATGCTCGAATTAATCTAGTTACTCTTGCCCACTTGGTTACTAGATATTTATTCTAGTAGCTTGCACAAGACTCTTGCTTCCTCTGCTTGTTTCTGTGTCCGGCTATTACCCGTTTCGATTGATCGTTCGTGAGAATATTTCACGGATTTCTAATTTGGGTTTACCGGGAATCCTCTTTAATATTAATACTTTCTTTCTCCATCTTTCATTCTAACTTTCCAATTTATATTCCTTAAATCCATTCGTTAAATACATAAGGCTATCAGTGTCCAGGGAACTCTCGGAGAAAATAAAAGTGCGGTTTTTCAGAATCCGACAGCTTTTACATACACTTATTTTCCCCCTGGATCACTAATACGAACTCGGAAATCCGTTCCGAATACTTCTATATAGTGTCGTCTCATATTATTATATACTCCCACCAAAACACTATTCATTCTGTATTCTTTACTTGTTCTCTTAGGGTTGTATAACTGTCCGTATTCTCTTTCGATCGTTCCTTAACCTTTTTACGGAACTACTGGATTAATCGTTATCGACCTGGATGACATGAGAGTATTTTCTTGCTTGAAGTTGCCATATCTTATTCCCTTAGAAGATAGATTATTCTTACCTATGTTGTCACCCTTTAGCATTCTTCAAGACATAAACATAATAAAGTCGAATTCCATTCATTCTTTCCAAATATCAATTATTACATTGCAGCCATAACCACTCCTCAGTGGTTTCCTACCTTCATTCTTAAATCAAATATAATAACATCCCAAAATATCAAATCCTCAATGTTAATATCTCAATTCTTGGATTATAATAATATTTAATCCACTGTCCGGTCAAATATTATACCGAAAAGAATTTGGAATTTCTGAATTCCGATCGTCTCTGCATTCACTTATTTCCTCCGCGTATTACTAATATGACTTCGAAACATCCATATCACGTCCCGTACATAGGGTGGAATGAAAAGTTTTCCAACTTACAAAATCACTATTCATCCACCAAATTACTATGCACGTACAGGAAACACTATGCACGTACGGGAAACACTATGCACGTACGGGAAACACTATGCACGTACTCATTTCCCTTCAAGGATCCATTAGCTCCTTCCTGGATGGTAGATTATTCTTATCTAGGTCCTCAACCATCGAATTACTCTATTCTGACAATATACCAATGCATCAGGATCATTGTCCAAAGCAATATCCATTCATTACAATCATTGTTCTTTGAAACCACCATTCATTAGAGCTGGTGACCTTGTTGTCGGAATCATTGTTCCTCATTTTATCATTACTTAATAAAAAGTTTTAATTATATTCAAAATTTGGGGTTCTTACAAGAACCACCGGAAAAACTCCCCAATAATCAACTTTAATAATTTCATCAACTGATCCGTAGTAGTTGACAGCCCCGACGATTGGGTTTTCATCTTTTGAACTTGCAAAGCTAGTAGTTTCTGCGGAAAGAAATACACCGCTGTTTTGTGTTGTGCATTTCGAATCTCGGCTCTTTGTATGAAAACGATATCCATTAACCACGTAACCACTAAACCTCGTAGTTGTTCGATTAGGGCCCAATGCAAGCACATGTAGATCAGCAGAAATATTGACCTTCTTTTCCACCACTTTTTTCAACCATTTCCAAAAATCTTCGGAGTGTGTTTGTTCTTTCCTGTATGTTTTGGAATTTGCATCAGCATCCACTAAAGTCCGATGTTCCCTATGAATAATCAAGTTTAAATAAATTAAGGAGGAAATGTTTAAATTTTATAGTATTCACTAAATGACGTAAGCTATAAAGGACTTACTCGATCAGTGCCTCGATTTCCTTATTACCACAATTGAACAGAATGTACGTGTGACATGCTTTCCAGTCTGTATCATTTAGCTGAATAATTTTTCCCTCCTTATTTCTTCTCGTTCCAATATGATATTCCACATTTGGTATTTGTCTTCCAAAATCAGTCGGTTCACCGCCCAAAAACCTTGAACAGAACGTGACACACTCCTCTGCTAGGTAGACTTCTGCAATTGAACCTTCGGGTTTGCTCCTGTTACGAACATAATTTTTTAGCTTGCCAAGATACCTCTCAATAGGATACATGCATCGAAGGTGCTCCGGTCCACCGTACTCAATTTCTCTACAAAGATGAACGGGCAGGTGCACCATGATATCAAAGAATGCAGGAGGAAATATAATCTCAAATTCACAAAGAATGTCAACAATTTCCTCTTGCAACCTCTTGATATCATCTAAGTTAATGACCTTACTCCATAGACCTCTAAGGAAAGCGCTAAATTTGATCAATGGTTTTGCAACCTCAGCTTTTAAAGATTTCTTCACAGCGAATTGTAACAAGTAATGGAGTATAAAATGCGCGTCATGACTCTTATACCCCGTTACCTGCCTCTCGTTTGTGTTCACATAAAGACCGATATTAGAAGCACATCCGTAAGGAAGTTTCACATTCTTCAATACCTTGCAAAAGAGGTCTTTCTCCTTATTTGTCAGGTCGAAGATTGCTGCGGTAATTTCAAGTTTTTTCCCATCAGCAGATTTCACCGGATGAAGGGACTTTCGAATCCCCATTTCTTGTAAATCCAACCGAGCAGCTAAATGATCTTTTGACTTTCCACCAATACTAAGTAAAGTACCTAATATTGAATCGCAAATGTTTTTTTCTATATGCATAACATCGAGGTTATGTCGAAGTTGATTATGCTTCCAGTATGGCAAATCAAAAAAAATCGACTTCTTCTTAAAGGGGGTGTTATCATCACGCTTTCTCTTTTTGTTGATCTTTTCCCCAAACTGGTTTTTAAACCCAACCAACAATTCATCAATATCAGTTCCCGTTAATGGTTCCGGACCCTGCCTCAATTCAATTTGCCCATTGAATTTTTTCTTGTCAAACCTCCATTTGTGTGAAGGATTAAGAAACCTTCTATGATGCATATATCACATTTTCCTACTATGTTTCAAGTATTCTGAACAGGTCTCATAATGACACACCGGGCTCGCTAATTTACCCTTTGTACTCCAACCCGACATCATGGCGTATCCTGGAAAATCATTTATAGTCCACAGCACCGCTGCCCGTAAATTAAAATTCTGATCAGTCATGGCATCATATGTCTCGACACCGGAATCCCATAGTTCTCTCAACTCGGCAATTAATGGCTGCATGTATACGTCTATACTGTTCAAAGGAGAATCTGGACCAGATATTAACGTTGAAAGAATCAAATTTTCTTGTTTCATGCTAAGCCAAGGTGGGAGATTATAGTTTACTAGTAGAATTGGCCATGTACTATGACTAGCTTTTGTACGATATGGACAGAATCCATCAGCAACTGCACCTAGTCTTATGTTTCGAATTTCCGACGAAAAATCAGGATAGTTAGCATCCATTGTCTTCCATGCTTCCGCGTCTCCTGGATGCCTTAATTTCCCATCTTTTATCCGTTCGGTTGCATGCCATGTCATGAGCTTCGAAAATTCTTTGCACATGAACATCCTTTGCAACCTTGGTATTAAAGGGAAGTATCTCATCACATTTGCTGGAACCTTGCTAATCAACTTCTCTGGATCATTAACAACAGCAGACCCTTTCTTTTCTTGTAAATTCCACCTTGAAACCCCACAATGATCACAGACTTGTTTATCTTTATTTGTGCCCCAATACAACATGCAACTATTAGGACATGCATGTATTTTCTGATAATCAAGACCTAATTCTTTGATGATGTTCTTTGCAGCATTGAAGGATAAAGGCACATTGGCTTCCGGAAATGCATCTTTTATAAGTACTAGTAAATCTCCAAAGGCCGACTCGGTAATTCCATGAATACACTTTAAATGATAAAGTCTAATCATAAAACTCAACCGAGAAAAATTTGTGCATCCCGGATATAATGGTTGTTTTCCCTCTTCGACAAGGCGATAAAACTTTCTAGCAGATGGATTTGGTCCTTGTTCTACATTCTGAAACCTTTTACCCGTGCAGTCAAACATCGCTTGTAAATTATCTCCGAAAGCAGTCCTAGTGTCATAATCCTTGAAATCGGCTCTATTTTTTACTTGGACTTGTGAAACCTTACAAATCCAATGGACACATAACAAAGAAGGCCCTCTGCATATGAGATGATCATATATTACATCTCGAAGTTGCCATTTGCGATCATTACAATCTTTGCAGGGGCACTTCATTTCATCCCCTACTGAATATAGGGGAAATGCGTTTTCCATAAACGATTTTATCCCCTTTATATACTCTGTACTATATCTTGGAAGTCCTATCCAGTTACCATCACTATCTGGATAGTCGCTATCAGGTTCCATATCTAAAACCTAGGTCCTCCGAAGATTGCACCTATAAAGTATAAACTCCAAAGTAATTAAATCTACATATCGGTTCAATATACGTAGTAAAATATTAACTAGTTTGAGACCATACCATATTAATATTAACTATCAAACCAGATGGTAGCCGAACCAAATGGCCACGACACCCTATAAATTTATTATTCCTATAGGCTACAGATCAAATAAACTTAAGAAAGTAAGTGAGGCGAATATTATCGTATTCTAATATTTTTTAATCAAGCATAAAATCCTTCCTCTCATTATTATAATCCTTCCTCTCATTATTATAATGCAAGCAGTTAGCATTGTAAGAAACCTAAGGAGAGCCAGTCCTTCTAGAACATCAAAAGAGATACACCTCAAAATACACTTAACAAACATGCAGACACAAAGCAAAAAAAAAGAGGGTAAAATCATACACAAACAACATCAAAATCTCTAATTAAAAACATCAAAAAATAAAAAAAAATACCTAATTTAGTAATCTTATTCTTAAGCAAGTGTATACCATCTAGTACCTTACTAGCAGCTCCAAAGCCCAAATATAACTTTTTACAAGATTCCCCCAATTTCGAAACCCTAATTGCAAACAGCTCCACAGAATCCTGAGAGAGAGAGAGAGAGAGACAAATACCTGTTAGTTCAATGTTGATTAGATTCAGAGAGAGAGCGGGGGGAGAGACTGAGAGGGGGAGAGAGAGAGAGAGAGAGAGAGAGAGAGAGAGAGAGAGAGAGAGAGAGAGAGAGAGAGAGAGAGAGAGAGAGAGAGAGAGGGAGGGAGGGAGAGGAGGGAGGGAGAGAGAGGGGGAGGGAGTGAGAGAGGAAGAGAGGGGGAAGAAAGAGCGAGAGAGAGAGAAAGTGATAGATAGAGAGAGACGAGAGACAAAAGAGAGAGACGACGGCCACCGAGAGTAGGGATGAGTGTTTGACTGTTTGGATAAGTGGGTTGTGAGGGTAACGAGCGGGGTCTATTTTCGTTTTGGGGGGAAACAAATGTACTCCACGCTGGCTTGCAGTTCTAATATATTATTAGTTTTTAATTTATTTTTTAATCATTTTTCATAATTTTTAAACAGTCATACAAAATATATGTTATATATTTATATATAAATTTTAGTGATAAAAATATTCTAAATTTTTTACTATATTAATTTTATATTTTAGTGAGAGAAACCATCTAAATATATTATATTATTTTCATAACATATTTATTTTATTTAGTACTTATTATTATTATATGAATTTCTAAAATTAATATTTAATCCAAATAAGGAGTTCGTTAATTTAAAATCAAAGAGGGTTTTCATTTTCCGGAAATTGGGTTAAAGAGTAATAGATTTATTAATTAAAAGTTATTAAAAAAATAAATATTAGTATTAAAATTTTTAAAAAATAGTAAAATTCAAAAACTAGTATTACCTATTGTAACACCACGGTATGGTGTTACATTTCACGTAACACCGTAATTTCAGAGTAACACTAGATATATGGCTAATGTAACACCAATCGAGCGGTGTTACAATAGGTATGAACTTTACTAGCTATTGTAACACTATTTGTGTAACGCTTACAAAAAAGCATTATAGTAGCCCACTTATGGCGTAGTGTTATGAATGAACCAGCTTCGAAAGTAAAGATAGTGGAAAGTGATGGCCTGATTAGATAAAGTTATATAAAGTAGTAAGCGAGACGATGATCTCAGAAACTACCAGAGGAAAAGACTAGTGGGTCTATGATGAACTCGTAATATGACTACTATCAGGTACTAAGTATAAGTTTATTTTAACTCAGTAAAATGGTGAATCAGGAACGTTAGATGCATGTGATTCAGAAGAATATTAAATTCTTTCTTTTCCCCGAATAGATTATAGTAGTTACCTTAAGTTTATTCTGACACTGAATTGCAAATGGATCAAGTAATGCGATTAGTCGTTAAGAGGTAATAAAGAATGTTTTAAGATGAAATTGGTAACGACCCGGCGTTGTTGTTGCCTAACGGGAGAAGGAAGACTTTATGATACACTATGATGCATCTCATACAGGTTTAGGTGGTGTGCTTATGCAGCACGGTAGAGTAATTGCGGATGCATTCAAACAACACGGTACACCAGACTAGGATGGCCTTAGTAGTGCCAATTTTTATGAAACCTGTGGTTAGGAAGACTGACATTTGATATTATCGACAACTAAGATGTATATGTATCAGGAAGAGGTGGCATGTTTCAGTTTGAAACTTTTGATTTCCCTTCTATGGGATATATATTCGGTTCCTTTCTAGTGGTTAAACTTCCAACTTTATGTCAATAATTCCGTTATTATGACTGCTTATGGTTCTACCTGCTTGGTGATTCATAGGATTATTCTTCAGGCTTCGAAACTGGTCTCCTTAAATATTACCAGTAGATGGATAGATTGACCAGAATTTCCCTGAGTCTGGAAAGGAATTCGGTGAATTTTGGCAAACCTTGTCTTTCTGATTATCAGAGAATGTCATGGAAGAGAGTAGAAACTGGAGCAAACCCTGTGATTTGGGTAAGGATGCTATAAAATGGGTTAGTAAACGGACCCTGAGCATTACAATCGACGGTAGTGATAAAATGATGAAGTGAGATTGGACGAAAACAGCAAATATAAGTAAGAAATTAGCCGGACGGAGAAACTCCGGGATTGACGTAAGTGAAAAGGCTGTTATGCCAGGAATGGTAAGCTTGCGTGGCACGCGGGATTGATAAGAATAGTTGAAAAGATAAAAATAGAGGAAAGGCGACTAGAGACGGCGCTGAGTAACTGATTAAGACTTATAGGAAGTAAAGTTTTTGAAAGGTAGAAAGGTATCAAAGAAGAAGGCACTATGCCGGTAATTGCTAGAAAAGTAATGCTATTAGCCAACCCCTAAAATCAAATATATTTTTTTTTGTGTGGCCAGTTGAGGCCAAGTCACAAAGGATTATCAAGTGACTAGACCAGCAATGAAAGGACAAAGCAGGGTTGCTTCTAAGAAAGCGCCGACTGCAAGGGCTTCTGATATAAAGGAAACATTAATGAGATCGTAGGAATCTTCTACTGAACCCTTTGCAACCCATGTTTTGATTGGGAATTTGCTAGATTTTTTTTTTGTATAGGGTCACCCGTACAAAAGTGATTCATGTATATATGATTATCCAAGATTACGAGTAAAAATAGAAGTATAATGACTTGAGATGTTTGATGTTAGGGTATTATAAATACCATGAATATATTATGACTAAGGAAAGTAAACAACGAAGGTTTATGAAGAGAGTATGGAAATGGTCAGAGATGGATCAGTATGCTGTAGAAATTTTGTCTAAGGCAAGTACATTTGAGAAGAACGATAAGTACTAAAAGATTCACGTTGAACTCGACCAATATCTTCCAAAACATCTTTGCTACCATTACCAAGTTCTGTAAGAGAGCAGATAGGCATACATTGCCTTTTGGAAGGCCAAATAGGCTAACAACTATCTGAAAAAAGAGGGTGGCATTAAGCCACCGATCGATTATCAAATGAGAATGATTGAAAAGAGACCTTTATTAAGGATACATGATCTGATTTCCAATTATAAGATGCAAGAATCCCTTGGCAGTTGAATTAAGGATAGGATATCCATAAATTAAGACAAACCCTGGGGAATGCACAAGGGGTGGCATTAACCCTAATAACGACATTATGACTTCAGATGATATGAGTTGGACTTGCTAAGGCAACAATGACCGGTAAGGATTATTAAAAAGAGTTCTGGAAAGAACATAGATAGAATTATTAGAGTATTGATCAATGACATTTTGATATACCCTGTACCCAGAAAATACAGGAGGAAGGATGAGGATGACCTATGAAACCTTACAAGGAAAAAGGTAATATTCCGAACTTCAAAATGGAAGTTTCGTAAGGAATGTATGACATAGTAACAATAATGCCAGATGAGGCATGTATGAAACCCTGAGGAAGTATGGATTGAACCTATAAAGGTTGAGATTATCCTAAGATAAGGAAAGAACTAAGAAAAGAAGTATCCTAAGTAGGATTGGGAATAAACGTGATAAAGTTCCCACGGGTAGGTGGAAGCAATGACTTATGGAGAAAGACTGATAAATATATTTTTCTCCATCAGCAGAGCTTAAGGGAGAATGCTTTCACCCAACAATGATGGGAATGAGGTAGAAATGTTTGAATTGGAATATATCCAGAGAACAAGGATTACCATAAATTATTATTATCAGGAAAGGCCAATGAGGTGGTCGACAGTCTAAGTATAAAGGAATAATTACAAATGTTCATACCGAAGAAACAAAATGATATTTAGAAAGACCTTGAAGGTCATATTGGAGTGGAGGAAGTTACATTCCTTTTAATGATTGTGCAAGAATCGAAGGCAATAATAGTTTAAGTAAAGATTCGATTCCTGATGGAGTCTTAAGCATATTACGTACCTTAGAAGGTCCCGTTTTGAGGCAGACCAGGACCATGATACAAAATTAACGAAGTAAACCGTTAAGTTTCCAGTCTTTTATGGAAGCTGCATGAGTGATAGTTTCATCAACCTGACATAGCTGCGATGCTTGAAACTCTTCTGCAATTGTATCTACTTCATGTAATATTTACATCAAGTTCAGGAAGTGTTCCTTATGGATAAGGAATAGTGATTACTTTGTCTCCCTAAAGGATTTGAAACCCGTAAGATTAGCTATTAATGCACTACGTAAACAACAAGCGATGGTGATTCTTCTAAGAAAGTAGATGACAATGTAAAGATAAAGAAAGTGCTGCCATTGATTAACTAAATGGCATGTTGATGAATGACAAACAAGTTAATGTTAGTGTACTTCTGCGAAAACAAGATAGAGAATATGAGGTTGATGATTCATGATGTTAAAGAAATTCCCATGGAAAGAATTAATGAGGCTTGGAGGGAAGGGCGGTTGAGCCCGAGACTTATTGGGCCACCTGAGAGTTTAAAAGTGTTCGGACGGCGGTATTTGAGCCAGCCTTACCCCCAAAACTTATAGCACGGTCATAACGGGTTTTCATGTGGCCAGGCTACGCCAGTAAAATGCAGATGTTCGATAGATGATAAGAGCATGAGCCGGTAGATATACGACCTGGTCTGACTTACGAAAGACAACCTGTGGAAAACCACGGATAGAAAAGAACAAGTGATGAGAAACAAGGTTGGCAGAAGTAGATTATATGAATCTAAGTTAAAGGGATCGGGCCAGATTCATTTCGGAAAGTTTAAATTGGAATAACGTGATGATTATAGAATAAATGTGACGGAATATCGCTAAGGAGGTACCAAGTGCAAAAAGGTGTCACAATAAAGAGGTGAAGGTGAAAGTAAATAATAGAAATGAGTAAGAATCAGATAATAAGAAGGATGTGATTGATAAAGAAAAGGCTGGGAAAGCAACTATGGAATGAGAAGCAAGGAATGTTATGAATGGGTTTTCTAATGAATTCTCAGGATGACAACCTGATAGTGTCAATATTATAGTTATGAAAAAGCTAGTAACATGATATGGGATGTCAGTAATAATGATGTCAAATGAGAAATCTAAGATTTAACCTAAAAGGTTAAAGGATTTCCCGAATGTGAGTATCGCTAAGATTGAACAAGAGTATTTGTCCATAGAATAATGGACAAAGCAGCAAGATATGTTGACACGTGAGATTGCGATCAAATAGTATTGGATATAATTATGATTAATTTCTTCTTTGATAAACCTCTATAGTTCAGAGGTAAATTCTGAGTATGATATTCTACAATCATGAAAGCTTTCTATAATCCTTTAGAACTCTTTTCTCTTCTTCTCTCTTATTCATCTTCTTTATGAATTGGGAAGAACAACCCTTTTAGGAGGGGAGGTACTGCTACGTGACTATCTGTCTATGTGATAGAAGTCTAAGTAGAATACCATGACTTGTTTAATTGCTTGTCAAGTACTAAAGGCTGGCCCCCTTCTGTACTAACTATGCAATATAACAAATGTTCAATTGATCATAGTGATCTCTCAATAAATCTTTCCACTTCTCTATATTGATCGAGATTGCGAAGATTAAAGCGATCAGGAAATGCACAGTACGAGCGAGGTTACCTCCGAATTCGTAGGGTGATAGTGATACTAATGTTACTGTAGGTATCAATAAGGATAAGACTGAGTAAGAGTACAACCCGGATAGTGAGTTGTACGAAAAGTAGCAACGTTGATGGAAAAAGGATACAGTATGGATTGTAGCACTAGAAGATGTGCTGAGGAAGGGTAGAACGACTAAGAATTGACCGGGAAGCTAAAAAGTGAATGACACGCAAACGACTCTTTGCTTCCTACCTGATTCCGGGACGGAATCCTTTTAAGGAGGGGAGACTATAAGAACCCCAAATTTTGGATATAATTAAAACTTTTTATTAAGTAATGATAAAATGAGGAACAATGATTCCGACAACAAGGTCACCAGCTCTAATGAATGGTGGTTTCAAAGAACAATGATTGTAATAAATGGATATTGCTTTGGACAATGATCCTGATGCATTGGTATATTGTCAGAATAGAGTAATTCGATGGTTGAGGACCTAGATAAGAATAATCTACCATCCAGGAAGGAGCTAATGGATCCTTGAAGGGAAATGAGTACGTGCATAGTGTTTCCCGTACGTTCATAGTGTTTCCCGTACGTGCATAGTGTTTCCTGTACGTGCATAGTAATTTGGTGGATGAATAGTGATTTTGTAAGTTGGAAAACTTTTCACGCCAGCCTATGTACGGGACGTGATATGGATGTTTCGAAGTCATATTAGTAATACTCGGAGGAAATAAGTGAATGCAGAGACGATCGGAATTCAGAAATTCCAAATTCTTTTTCGGTATAATATTTGACCGAACAGTGGATTAAATATTATTATAATCCAAGAATTGAGATATTAACTTTGAGGATTTGATATTTTGGGATGTTATTAAATTTTATTTAAGAATGAAGGTAGGAAACCACTGAGGCAGTGAAACAAGCGTTCTAGAAACCGCTAAAACGTTATAACGAGATTAATCAATAAAGCGAACGAATCCTAGATTACGGATTAAGTTCGTATCGAGATTAAATATTCTACATGGTCATCACGAGGATTATATTAAGGATTGGGGAAGGTATTATGAATATCGAGAAATTTCCCGGTAAACCCTAGAGGTGAAACTACTTAGTTATTCGTCCGAACGATCAATGAATTGAGCAATAAACGGACAAAGAAACGAGCAGAGAACCAAGATGAAAGTATGTGCATGTGGATGAGATCAAGTAACTAAGTTAATTGCAAGAGTAACTAGCACACTAAGAATCAAACCAAGGATACAAGATATTAGTACATGACACACCACTTGGCCACTTGGTTCTTGCATCATCCATGACCTCATACCTTTATTAAAGCTACTTTATGATCAAGATATTATCTTAACCTATCAATAATTCATTTGTGCAAGAGGAACCAAGCAAGAGAAGCAAGCAACCAAGTCATTCTCTCCATTCCTTTTCCATTCGGCTTTATGCCTAATTCAAAAACCAAAATCCCACTTCCAACCATTGTTTGATCTTGTAATTTTTAGGGTGAGTCCTATATTTCAAGAAAGGAACCTCCTCAAAATTACTCCTTTGTTTCCATTTTCAAAAAAATCAAGAAAGTGGAGGGTGAATAGTAACATCAAGAACAAAATTCTTGGTTTTCTTGATTTTTGGATTATCTAAACTTGGTTAAGGATGTTCATGGACTATACAAGGCTTAGCAATGTCTTTATCTACTCCAAGGAAGGTATAAACTTCAAGAACCCTAGTCTTTGATTTGAGTTTTAATGGAGTTTTGGATAAGTTTTGGTGATAATGTTGTTATAAGCATGTTTACATGATTATGTAGTTAGTTTGTTTGATTTAAGAGATGTGATGAATATGATGATATAATATGATGTTCCTGGACTTATGAGATTAGTATTATGAATGTAAGATGATTGGTATGCCCGGTGTGGCTTGGGTTGTTGATTACGATTTATGGAACGTCCGATTTATAGCCGTCGTAATGCCCGATTTTTGTTAACCTTAAGAAATCGTGTTTGACAGTAGCCATAAGTCACTGTCCAGTATCATGTTCTGCCATGGCAAGATAGATCATGTTATAAGCTTCGTTTTGATATAAAGATCATGTGGAACGGACTTACGGTTTAGGAATTATGGCCGAATCACTAAAAGACGTTCGAAACCGTAAGTACGAGATCGTTATTAAAATTGAACCCTCGTAAAATACGTAAGTCAGTGGCAAATCCTAGTAATTAAATACTAGAGGTAAAAAGGAAGGTGTGAGAGAAAACCTCATGTGAAACGGATCGTTTTCCGATTTTATAAAAATGTTCGAATCAAAGTTAATCGCGAACGAACCCCTAAAAACCCGCTTGATTATAACTTCGGTAAAACACTTAGAAAACGGGCGATAAAACTCGGAGCATAATATTGATTCGTAACGATCGACTTTAGAACTTGTATGACTTAAGTGTGTCCCATGTGTAAGTACAATGACATGTCGTATTAACGAACGAATGTCTGGTCGGATCGATGATAAAAGGAATCCACTAAAAGGGGTATAACGAGATAACTCGAGAACGTGTTTCGATTTAAGTATGAGTTAACTTTTAAGATGTTAAGTGATTAATCCCGAATGCCTTGGCTATTTATAGATCACCAAGCTGACCCGGGACCCGCTACCACTACCCCTTACCGTACTCGACTACCAGGCAAGTTTCAATTCCCTTCTTTTAGGCTGTTGTTGTGATTGAATATATATATATATATATATATATATATATATATATATATGTTTTCTGTTGTACATATGTCATAGCATGCATGCCTACTTTCAAGTTATATCATTATGCTTGTTCCCTGATTGTTTATTGGCTTATAAATTAGACAGCTAACGTATCAATTATAAGCCGGTTATAGTAAGACCCTCAGAGAAGGGTGTATATATCTTATTCATCAAATATAGACCGGGAGTCAATATTTCTTGATATATCAAGGTTACCTCGAAGGAAGTAAATATTTTCCCTTATTCGGGCGACGAATATTATTTGAATATTCGTTCGAGATTATTTATTTAACGATCCTTACTTCAAATAATTATTTGAACGTAACCATTCGACGAATAATATTTTTCAATATTCATTCAGAGTCGAATTGATTATCGATTATTATTTCGAATATTCTTCTAAAGGTTGGACTACTAAATGAATATTATTTGGATACTCATTTAGAATATTATTCATTAAATGAATATTACTTTTGAATATTCATTTAAGATAGTAATTACCTGATGAATATTATTTTAATGTTCATCTGAAATTTGATTTATTTATCGAGTCTTATCTCGAATATTCCTTTAAAGCTTGGATTACTAAATGAATATTACTTGATATTCATTTAGAATATTATTCATTAAATGAATATTACTTTTTCAATATTCATTTAAATTCCTAATTAATTATGAATATTATTTTGAATATTCATCCAGGGTTCTATTTAATCATCGAATATTATTTTAAATATTTTAAATATTCCTTTTAGGTCTTATTAATTAATGAATATTATTTTGAATATTCATTTGAATATTTGATTATGCAATAAATATTCTCTCGATATTTCTTCAAGGATTATTTGAGAAATACTCTGATTAAAGATATTCTTTCATATTCCTAAATATTCTGTAAAATATTTTAATTCAATAAATATTCTCTGGATATTTATTCCATACTTAGAATAACCTCGATAATGTTTATCTTCTTCGATTATTACGGAAAATATTTCGGAGTCATATTATTATTAATCTTATATCAAGAAAGGTTCTCAGACATCATTCTTCTTTGAGTCTATCTCCCTAATAATAAGGGAACCTTACTTGGAAAATGTTATTTATCTGGTCGACTTCCCGGTCAATAAAGTATTCTCTTCACTCGCAACTCGGGTGCTATTGGCTTATTAAGTCATTGTGTACCTTCTCATCTTTCGAGGGGTAAGATTGTTGGAACAAGTTGATATTCGTTACCAAGCAATAGCTTGGAAGTTATTGGTGAAATTTTCCTTTCCAACTAGATACGACTACTTTGTGGAGTCTTATCAACAAGTATTATACTTGGGGAAAGGGGGACGAACGTTACATTCAGAATCATGAATTATATTTGAACAAGGAGTCGTGTAAGAGGCCGAGTAGCGCCGGCCCATCCCCTTTGGCCCAACCGTTGGCCGGGGAGAGCTAGTAAGGCGGTATACAAGTAAAGCCGTCAGTTCTTCCTTCTACCGGTAGTAAATCTAATTTGAGCTGTACGATCTCGACTGATCATCAAGATTGGAACAGCGGGCGCGGTGAATACTCCATCATTGGTTCATCATCCAAACTTATTTATTTCCTGCAACATGATTACTGTTGGCAGAGCTGGAAAAGTGTTCATAACTGGAATTGCAATCTTTTCATGCAAGTTCCTCTTTTTAATGACAATGAAAATATCACGCTTACTTTTGATATAGAAGATATTTCTACAAACAAATACTTTAAGTTACCTTGTAACTTCATCGTTCATATTATACTGGCATCATTTCCGTAAATGCATGGCATATGGTTTGAAAGATACTTTTGAACTGTTATATATTATCGTTCAGTTATATATTATTGTTGGTGGGCTATTGCTCACCCTTGCTTTATTATTATATCACAACAACAACTAGACCAGATGACTCGCACAAGGCGCACTCGACGCGGGCGAGGACGATGAGACTACCAGAGCTGGAGAAAAAGCTATTGGTAGGATATATTTATTCTTTCAGTACCAAGAATATGGTCTAGTATGACTTATGTAAATGGATGGCAAAGAGTAGGTATTTATATTGAAATTCTTTTGGATTGTAAGAACTCATAATGTGATTAATAAAAATTTGATTGTTACTCTGATTTCATCTCTGGGACTATAACGGGTGTGTTTTATATTGTTGTGTTGGGTCATAGAGACGTAATTTATTTTATGTTAAGGAAAGTTCAATTGTTGTGGACAGAATTGGAAACCGTAACCACCGGATCCCGGACCCCGGATCTGGGGGTGTTACAATGGTTGGTTTTGTGATCCTTGATCTCAAACAACCTACTTCTTAGTTTTCAGGACCTTTCGGGTCTTAACTTGTTCTTGAACTCTTGGTTTCAAACAACCTTGGATTCAACTATGACCTTTGGTTTCCAAACACCCTTCCATCCTCATAATAGGATGTAGAATCTGTCCTCATAATAGGATGTAGAATTTGTGATGAAGTATCTTTGGCCTTGCCCCCTTATCCTTAAACAAGGAGGTCTTGCTTTTTATTTACTTATTCAAGGAATTCTCTTGTTTTCAACACATGACTTCAAGTCTAGGATATTTTGGTTGGTTTTTTACCCTTGATTTTGATTCCAACCTTCTTCTTATGTTCATATGACCTTGCCTTGGTTTGAATTTTGTCGAAGAAGTATTATACGCACAAAATCATCCGTAACTTTTGACTCGTTACTCCGATGGAGACCCACGATATATCAAATCAAAGGTAACTTTTGACTTATCCTATTTGCCCCACATTTCGACCCTAAAAAACGTCATTTAAGGCACTTTTGGAGCCAAAACAGTTTTTTCATGGGTATTTCTCGTATCCGTGCGTATTTTTGACAGACCATTAGGGCTTTGACCCATTTGCTGAATCCTTGACTCGAGACCTTGAATTCAAACGACTAGCTCGAGTGGAGGCCTACAGCCTTGGTGACCATCAAGGCTTGGATCAATGCATATTTCAATGTTTCACTGACAGTTTTCGTGCCTCAAAGGCAATATCAGGGAGCCAACCTGTCTTAAGATGAGCTTTGATGGGGATCTATCCAGCAACTTCCAACACCGATAGGTGCCAACAACTTGCGCTCCATAATGGGGGTCTCCAAGACCTGATTTTAAACACTTCTAGTGTAATTCTCGATTTCAGACGAGGCGAACTTAGACAAGGCATCGACCGTTATACAAGGAAGCATTCCTCGAATCATACCAACTGTGGGTCGTGTTTGTTTTTCTTGTTCTTGTGTAAATATTGAAGCTTTTCTATTGAATGATCTGTGTTAGTTTGACTATTGTGATTTTAGGTTTTTATCTTTTAGTATTTGTATGGGTTATTTTTGTATTTCTTGTTTAAAGATTTAACTTTTTTCGTGGATGATTGGTCTTAGTTTGAGTACTTTGAGTTTAGAGTTCCGATATTTATTTAGTGGGTTGTTTTTGTTTTTCATTGTTGAAAGATTCGAGCTTTGTTCTTGGATGATCTATGTTTTTTTTTGTTGTTAATGGTGTTAGTGATATACTTTGTGGGCTTGGTTGGTTCTTGTTAAGAACTGAACAGTATTGTAATGTAGTTGCATTGCTCTAGTAGATGACTATATAAGAAAGCAGGAATCTGCTTGGTTTGTAAATTTACGTAAAGTTTAATAGGAATATCGTGTTTGGGTAATAGTTTGTGACTCTACGTATGAATTGTTCAAAGATCCCTCCCTAATCATTTTTGGATACTGATCTAGTTAGTGGTTCACATATATACCCCTGCCTTTTTATCATGTTAAATTGACCAAGGTAGGGACCTTATTTTTTACTTGCGGTCTACACAGTTTCCACTACTCCTTTTATATCAAGTCCCAAGTTAGTTGAAACCATTATTTATATCAAGTCCCAAGTTAGTTGAAACCATTATTAGTAAGTAGCTTTTTTTATTAAGAGTAGTGATCATACTAATTAGTGCAAATTTGTATGTTTATAGGAGTATATTTTTTAGTACTTTAACTTTTGGTAATTGTTTCTTGATTTTCAGCATCACTGCCGTAGATGTGGGGGAATTTTTTGCAGTAGTTGTACTCAGCTTAGAATGGTCTTACGCGGACAAGGTGATTCGCCGGTGCGTATCTGTGAACCCTGTAAGAAGCTAGAAGAGGCAGCTCGTTTTGAAATGCGACATGGACACAAGAATAGAGCAGGAAGAGGTATGATACCAATATTCACTTTTTCAAAACAAAGAAAGGAGTAAAAATCACACTTTAACATATGTTGTGGTTTATTCAATTTACCATAGCAGAAAATGAACCAGCCACTCCTGGATACTATTTGTTCACAATTATATATATATTTGTGCGATCAGGAAGCTGAGATATACTTGGTTGTTTTCGCTATGTACATCGATCTGTCTCTCTCAGAGTGTCTCCCTTAATACATTTCCTCTTTTCTTGTTCTTTAATATTTTCTGGTTGGTCAATCTAGTTTCTCTCAGCAAATTTCTGCTGGCTGACGCTTTTATGTTTAGGTACACAACAAATTAATCATGTAGCATCTGCATAGAAAACTTCAAGTATCACATTGTTACTCCACCCAGGGAAGTAGCCAGGAGCATAGCTCTGCAGGGGGGCATTATGATTCTTTTAAAGAAATCCACAATATTTAAGAAAATTATCGATAACTAAATCAAAGCAGAATATAATTTACACAAACTAAGAAATAGGAAATAACTTACAAATAATCTAAAGTAGCAGTTGACATTTTTTTAGATAGCGAGTTCCATATATTATTTAATTGGTATTGCCATTTTTGGCAATTTCTGTTTCAATGTAGATGATCATGCAGTGGTCAATGGGAAATCAGTTCATTTACTGTGAGACGGTAGTGCGTGTATGTATTTTATATTGTTAAAATTTTAAGATCATAGTAGATCCATGATTGTGGACCCTAGTCTATTAGTCCACTAAAGAATTAAAAGTAAAAGAATAAGTGGCCCTAAACGATATATTTAATAGATGTAATTAATAGTGTTAAACGAATAAAGTATATATAAATTGAATATTATAATGATTATTGCATGAAGGTGGCAGGGGCTTTTAACATAGTGGAACTGATGACTTGTCCTCAGAAATTTGTTATCATTTTCTAATGGATTTTGATGATATAATCTTGATGGTTGCAAGACATAGGTAGTTCTTTTGTGATGACAGTGCAATTTTGAGCTTAATGTTGGTCTCTTTATTGCAGGTGGTCCTAAACTTTCATCCAAGGATGAGGATGAAGTCTTAAGCACTATTTTGGGTAGTGATGAAAAAGACTCGTTATCTTCAGGCAAAGAGTTTAAAATTCTTGCAGGCAGTCAAAGGTCTTCAAGCAGTGCATCCTGTTCAAGTGTTCAAGAAGCTACAAGCCAAGACGAAGGAGCTATACTGAGAAGCTTCTCTGTCGGTGTGACTGATATGGCCTCAACTACTCCTGATGAATTGCGGCAACAAGCTCTGGATGAAAAAAAGAGGTATAAAACTCTGAAAGCAGAAGGCAAATCTGAAGAAGCTTTGAGAGCCTTTAAAAAGGGAAAAGAACTTGAGAGGCAGGCTGGGGCGTTGGACCTGCAGTTAAGAAAAAGTCGGAGAAAGGCTTTGTCTTCCATAAGCCCGAACGAGATATCGAAAGCCAAAGAAGAACCTGCAGAATCGGTCAAGATAAATAAGCTCCCTCCTCAACTGAGTAAAGATGATGACCTTTCTTCTGAACTCAAAAAGTTGGGCTGGTCTGATCTGGACCTTCATGATGCAGAAAGAAAGCCAGTAAAAGTGAGTTTGGAGGGTGAACTTTCTAGTCTTCTTGGAGAGGTTTCCATGAAAACTAATACCAAGAAGGTAGCAAATGGTCCTGATAAGTCTGAAGTTATTGCTATTAAAAGAAATGCCCTAGCACTAAAACGTGAAGGAATGCTTGCCGAGGCCAAGGAAGAACTGAAAAGAGCTAAAATTTTGGAAAAACAAATCGAAGAACAGGAATTTCTGATTGATGCTGATGATTCAGATGACGACCTTTCTGCTTTGATTCGTAGCATGGACAGCGACAAACAAGACCTCTCCTCTAGGAATGTTCCAGATGTTAATTTCAATTTTGAGAACCTTGTAGGTATTGCAGATAATCTTGGTGTTGATAATTTTGATGTGACTGATGAGGATATGGATGACCCTGATATAACTGCGGCTTTGGAGTCTGTTGGTTGGACTGAAGATATGGATGAAACCAACCTCGACAGCATTGATTCACTTGGGACTAACTTGAAGACCCACGGTCATATGAAAGTTCCAAATGAACCAACCTTCGCATCTGCAGAAATAAAGAAACCAACTCATGCGGCACCAAAGAGTAAATTAATGATTCAGAGAGAGCTCCTGGCTCTAAAAAAGAGGGCCCTTGCCTTGAGAAGGGAGGGCAACGCAGATGAGGCAGATGAAGAATTAAAGAAAGGGAAATTTCTTGAGCAGCAACTCGAAGAGATGGATCAATCTTCGGAAGCGAAGATCACACAAGTGAATTCTGGTAATAAGAATTCTAATTCTGAAATTTTAGATGTTGGGGATGAAGCGGAGGATGTGACAGAGCAAGACATGAACGATCCATCATTTACTTCGCTTTTAAATAATTTAGGATGGAAGGATGAAGAGAGTGAACATGTTGAAATCCAACAAAAAGGAAATACACATGAAATAACTAGCGATTCATCTGTTGCTACCTGAGACATCTGAAAAAAGTAAAAGTGAAGTTCAAAGAGAACTTTTAGGGTTGAAAAGAAAGGCGCTTGCACTGAGACGTCAAGGAGAAGGTGACGAGGCTGAGAAAGTGCTGGAGATGGCAAAAGTTTTAGAGGCTCAATTGTCGCAAATGGAAGCACCAAAGCAAGAAGTTCTAGCTGAAGTGAACAAACTCCATAATGATGAAACATATAGTTCTCTGTATATTGCAGCTGACAATGGAGCTGTTGGGACTCCTGTAAAAGATATTATGTCAGATCAGTTACGGCAAAAGAATCCTACTGAAGGCCTGGAAAGGAAAGACCAAATGATTTAGAAGTTAGAAGGAAAGAGTGAGAACCAAAGCAGTGATTAATTAAACCATTCCGAGGTGATGGCTTCAGCAAACAATCAAAGTTCCCTGCAAAAGGAAATACTGGCTCATAAGAAGGCGGCACTCGCTCTGAAGAGAGAAGGTAAGTTGCTAGAAGCTAAGGAGGAGCTTCGGCAGGCAAAACTTTTGGAGAAGAGTCTGCAGGACAGTATTCAGAAGGCAAGTACCAGCTTTAGTTCTAGTGAAGTGTCGAGTTCAAACATCACTGTGACTGGACAAAAAGAAAAGAGTCCTGTTGTAGCTCCAAAAATGTCCAGCCGTGATCGTTTCAAGTTGCAACAGGAGTCCCTAAGCCACAAACGTCAGGCACTTAAGCTACGGAGGGAAGGAAGGACAGAAGAAGCAGAAGCTGAGTTCGAATTGGCAAAGGCTCTTGAAATTCAGTTGGAGGAGCTGAATTCAAGTGATTTAAATAAACCATCAACCAATCTGGCTGAACCTGTAGATGATGTAGGAATCGAGGATCTTCTCGATCCTCAACTTTTGTCTGCGTTAAAAGCAATTGGAATAGCCGATGCGACCAATGTCTCCAGAGTCCCTGAAAAACCTGAAGTATTGAAATCCGCTGCTGGTAAAATTGACAACTCTGTGGGAGAAAGAACACAATTAGAAGAAAGGATCAAGGCAGAGAAGGTCAAGGCATTAACCTTGAAGCGTTCAGGAAAGCAGCCCGAGGCCCTGGAAGCTCTACGTAGAGCCAGAATGCTTGAAAAGAAGCTGGCATCTTTAGCTTCATAGACAGCGTGTGGTGCACATAGCTGCTTTTGCCCTCCATCCTTTTAAAGTGCAATTTGTTTGCTACTAGAGGGTGTAAAATACTGGGAAATGTATAAGTTTTATTCAGTACAGAGCAGGTGATTCTTTCTTGTGCACATTGATTGTTGTCAACCTTCGAAAAATCATGCTAGTTTTATACTGAACAGCAATGTTTTGAGCCACCTTATGCGTGTATTTCTGAATTTTGGATTCTTGGTTCGAGGACTTGCCTTCTTGTGCATCTGCTAGATTTGTGATTTGATGAAAGTTTTATTTCTAAAGAAAACACAATAAAAATATAGGCTATTTAGTCAGTGGTGTGGCCTATTCGTCTGTCAGATTTATAATGTTGCTTTGCTAGTATTATTTGCGCAAATACAATAGTTTTTTTTTTTTCTGATCACTGTATTTTGGAATATATTACTTTTTATTTTAAATTAATTATGTTATAAATTAATAAATTTAATAATTTTAATTACAAGAAAAAGTCTGGTTCCATTTATTATTGCCTTCACTGCAAGAAATCGAGCCATAACATTGAAAGGAGTTTCAAGATCCATGGTTTTCGAGCTGGTTTCAAGCGTACGAGAAATTAAAAAAAAAAACGCTGCAGTTTCACAGTATCTCTGAAGGAGTAACACACATCATAATCCAAAGATAACACCCCTATCTCAGTGGAGTAGTTTAATATTCTCATTGAACTACTAAACAGTCAAAGGCTTCACGGAAATGCATAAAAAGATGCACATGTCCATGTTTTTTTAGCAGGTAGCAAACTTATGGAACGAAAACATGATTTTGCAAGGTGTTTTGTGAGTTTCACTTCAAGTTAATATCAGTTCACAAAATGTACAAAGATTTATAGTGTCAACTGATATTTTTCTCATGATCAATGTTTCGTACAGGACCAAGTAAGGACAGAAGCCTCCAGGAGTCCGGGACTTGTCCTTTGTAAACAAACTCAACACTCTGTTTAAGTCGGGGCAAACAGGAAAGCCACCAAAAGCCCTACTTCTCACGAGCACCATGATCATCAATTCCTGCAAGTTACTCAAGGTTTGTAAACTGTTCTTGCTGGTGCATATGTTGTTGACACAAGTAAGAAGGCGTGCTTCCTGTTACTAATGATTGTTTTGAATGCTCCCTATATATTTTACCAATTGCTTTCATTAATATCTAAAACTAGGCTGGATTACCGACGAACTAACCAAGGCTCTAGTACCGACCAACTGACTAGCAACTTTTTAATGTTTCAGATTTAATTATATAGTGTAGATATAGTATAGAGAGGTAGATAATTAGATTTGCACGTTCTTCAATCTCCTGATCCATTCAGTTTTGTTACACTTATTGATAATGGATCATCTCAACTTCTCAAGGATGTAAAAACAAAAGATTATGCATATCAGATATGATCAAAATGCAGTTGGTATTAATTTTATAAATTTATCAAATTTCTAAGTATGATGTCTTTATTATGTATTAACTGATATATTAATTAATTTCAGTAAATTTTAATTATCGTAACTAATATATCGAGGTTCTTCTGAAGTCATCAGTTCAACAACAAATCTACATCATTCCAGAAAAGTTAATTTTAGGTAAAATAGCCAACAATTTGAAACTCAAATATGATATTGATACGGGATCTGGAGGCATTAAGGACATAAGAAGATGATCATTGGCTGCAAAGGACAAAAATTGTTTCGAAGGGAAGATTTTAAATATTTATTTTATGTTCCATGCCTTTTTTTTTTTTTTTTTTTTTTTAAGAAAAATGTTCCATGCCTTGTTAGTTCTTCTTTATAATATAAGGAATTTTATGATGTGACATACCTTGTTTGTACTGCCAAATTGTTATATACATGTTACCAATTATATTGATCCCCTGACCTTTATCAGAATACTTTCTAAAATTTTCAACATAATTCGTATCACAATATTGGAAGTTGCTGGAATCTGATGATTAGGATTTTATTTTTTTCAAAAAGCTGTAGCTAAGCTTGAAATTTTCGGGTGAACTCTATAGCAAATGCTCTAGCTAGTTCATTAATGCAATATATCAGCAACACATTAAAGAGAATTTAAAGTTGCTGCATTGCACATATATTCACAAGTATACTAAAATCAAGATGGCCCTTGCTTACTCTTCTCAGATTGTGTGTTGCAACTTTGGGAGAGATATTCCAGTAAACCCCACAGAAAGTACAGGCTTCAAGCATGTAATCAGATCATTCCCTCCAAGAACAAAGGTTTCTGTGTCCCAAGAGCCTACAGTTCGGCGATCAGGAAATTACAAACCATGCATTTGGGACTACAGTTTTCTTCAGTCTTTCAAAACTGATTATGCGGTAATTAATTTTAGCTTATGTAATAATTTTACTTAATTTGATATATCGATTAATGCTATATAATGAATGAAGATTACAAACACTCTAAGCACAGGGTGAAGGTATCATTGCACGAGCTTCAGAGTTAAAACAAGAAGTGGACATGATTTTTAAAAATGTAGCTGATCCATTAGATCAACTGGAGCTGATTGATCACTTGCAAAGACTTGGAGTAGGATTTCATTTTGAAGGAGAAATAAAACAAACTTTGGAAGAGCTGCATATTACTGATCCCGCAAAGATTGACTTGTGGGAGAAGAATTTACATGCTACTGCTCTCAAATTTAAACTTCTCAGAGAACATGGATATCATACATCCTCAGGTAGTTATATATTGTAATTGTAAAAGGTACTATGTATGCCTACAGGTTTTTTGTAGCATGTTCAAATAAACGTTTCTTTTAAATTTGTAATAACGTAGTAACTCGGTGTATAATTGTGCAGAGGTTTTCGAGTCTTTTATGGAAAATGGAAAATTTAAGGAATCTCTTGGTGAAGATGTGAAAGGAATTTTGAGTTTATACGAGGCCTCATACTAGTCCATTGAAGGAGAGTCACTGATGGACGAGGCTTATTGCTTCACAAGCAAAATCCTTACTGAGTACGGCAAGTCTGTTGATAATTCAGATCTTGGCATGCAGGTTACACATGCTTTGGAACTTCCACTTCAGTGGAGAATTCAAAGATTTGAAGCAAGGTGGTACATGGAGGTCTATGAAAGAAGTAGTGCAATGATGTCAGCAGTACTTAAATTTGCCCAGTTTGACTATAACATTGTGCAAGGATTAAACCAGGATGAACTTAAAGATGTGTCAAGGTATATGATGGACTTTCGAAATGGTGAAAAGTGCTTCTTCCTTTGTGCGACTATGCGTGTGTCAAGGTTTTTGTTCACTCTTTGATTATATGTATAGGTGGTGGAATAAAACAGGTCTGGGACATAAGCTTCACTTTGTAAGAGATAGGTTGGCGACATCTTTCTTATGGGCTGTGGGAATTTCTAGCAAACCTCAACACCGATATTTCAGAATACAAATAGCTAAAGTTATACAGCTTATTACTGCCTTAGATGATGTTTACGATGTTTATGCAACATTAGATGAACTGGAAGCCTTCACAAGTGTCATCGAGAGGTTTGTGGTTTACATATATTTAAATTTGTCATCATGTGTATCTAGTAGAAGAAAACACTTAAACGCACACTTACTTATTTCAGATGGGACATAAATTCAATGACAGAGCTTCCACACTACATGAAAATTTGCTTTCACTTGTGCTTTCTCTGATTTTTTTTATTCAATCTTATGTTCTAGTGGACTGATTTGTTGAAAACTTACTTAGTGGAGGCCCGGTGGTTCCACAGTGGATACAAGCCTACATTCCACGAATTCATGAGCAATGGACTTGTGAGTATAACGGGGCCTATTATAGCAATTCAAACTTATATTTTCACGTCAAATCCAATCAGGAAAGAAGTTATAGAATTTATTAAAGGTCCTCCCGATGTCCTACGCCTGGCATCAGAAATTTTTCGATTATCTGACGACTTTGGAACTTCGTCGGTACGAAAATAAATAACATTGAGTACTATTTATATATTTTCTTGCTATATGGTTGTGGGTAATTATTATAAAATTGAAATGATTGATGCATGGCAGAATGAGTTAAAGAGAGGAGATGTTCCGAAATCCATACAGTGCTACATGATGGATACAGGTGTTTCAGAAGAAGTTGCACGTGAACACATGATAAATTTGATGAAGAAGAAATGGGCAGCAGTGATGAAGCGTCGGTTTGCAGATGATATTCCACTAGATTGGTCGTTTGTCGAGATTCTATTAAATTTGGTTCGAACAGCACATTGCATGTACAATGCCGGAGATGATGGCCATGGTGTTGAAGATGGTTTAACCAAAGACAGAGTTTCTTCACTATTTAACAAGCCTATCCCTCTTATGCAGGAAACTCTTATTGGAAAAGGCTAGATCGAGGAGAATTCAACCTCTCCTTGATTAAGAACTGTGCTCAAATTGGTATGATCCAATGCCCCTAAATAAGTTTATAGATTGGCCTGTTTATGTGAAATACTAAATAAGTTTGTTTGAATTTGGATGTGATCAATCATGTAGAACCATAAGAGATAAGAGTGTCTCCTACTATGAACTTGTTTGCCTTCAAAATTTATTACATTATCTACAAAATTTCTTTCAGCTAATTTACACTACGTATTACATTAAAAACAATCTGTTATTTATAAGAATAATATGGTAATAAATATGTATATTAAACTTTACACTTAGCCACAAAAATTTATTAATAAAACTGTTGATATTTGTGCAAGAAAATATAGCAAGGACCCCAAAAAATATGGCACTACATAATTATTTTCATTTGAAGATTTTTTGCATTCACTACATGAGTAGAAATTGCAAAATCTCGCCTTTCACAATCAAAATTTGTTAATTTTATTTGGGATTCCACTTTCGATATGCCTATAATTGATATCCGGCAAGTAGATTGCTGGAGTGCTGTTTCTCCAATCTCAGTTTATATGATTGTGGTTTCTGAACAATGGACTAACAATAGTTTTTATGTGTCAAGGTCAATTGCGATGCTGCTGAATTCAGAGATGTTGGTACAATTTGGATTGCTTGGGATGTCTTTGATTTCATTTTTAGTTTTAAGAATTTTTAAATTCTTATTTTGTTAAACGGAACAAATCAGCTAATTGTTTTAACTTGTTTATTTGTTTTCATCCTAGTTGTATTGGAAGTTTATCCCGACTATGTTTTGTTCTAATTAATGAAAACTGCTATATTTTTGTCAAAAAAAACACTTTCTAAGATGTACTACTTTCTATTTGTTTATTTGAAGATGATTTAACCCAAAACAGATTTTCTTCACTGTTTAATGATCGAGGAGAATTCAACCTCTTCTTGATTAAGAACTGTACTCAAATTTATTGCACTATTTACAAATTTTCTTTTAGTTGATTTACACTACTTATTGCATTAAAAACAAACTATTATTTACAAGAATAATATTGCAAAAAATATATATACTTTATTAAACTTGACACTTAGCCACAAAAGTTTATTAAGAAAACTGTTGATATTTGTGCAAGAAAAAAATACAGTGACAGTATGGACCCAAAAAATAATGGCACTACGTACATAACTATTTTCGTTTGAAGATTTTTAGCATTCGGTGCATGAGCGGAAACACTTTTTATGATGTCAAATTCAATTTTTCTTATATGCAATTTATCAAGCAGTTAGAGTACATTTGTAGACTTCTTGAGCATAAAAAGATATAGAGCTAAATAGAGAGAGCCATAAAAATCTTTCGCATATAATCCTGCAAAATCTCGAATGCTATTATTAGTTTCAGACTTTCAGTACATAGATCACTTTTTTTTTTTTACGAAAACTTCGATATATTACTCAAATAAATCAGCCAACAATTTGGAATTAACTTCAACAGGAACAGACCTCCTATCAAATACTCGACCTGGGAAAAAACATGACTCTCTCGCTAGACAGTGAGCAGCCATGTTGGCAGATCGTTTTACAAAAAACAATTCAATGTTTAACTTAGTGCGCAACCTACCACAATCCGATATGATGCTACCAAATGGAGATAACATCATCACCTTACTGCGGATAGCCTGGATCACCTCCAAACAATCAGACTCTACCACTACCTCCTTCCAGCCTTTCTCCATCGCCCAGCTCAAAGCCTTTTTCACTGCTATGGCTTCAGCCAGCTCCGGACTGACTGCCCCTTCATACACCACAGAGCGACCCAGAATTAACTGACCTTCATCGTCACGAGCTAGTAAACCAATACCGTACTTAGAGTACTCAGCAAACAGAGCTGCATCGATCGATATCTTGACTGTATTCTTTTGTGGTTTCACCCAAGAACTAGCTCCATCCCCTGGACAAACATCCCTGTACAGAGCCTTTGTCGAATTCCCTTGGGCCTCTCTCCATTCTGCAAGATATTGCTTAGACGAAAACACAACCTGATTCACCTCACTCTTCTTATTATTCCACACCATCTGATTCCTAGCCTGCCATATCCCCCAGCACAAAGTCGCAATCCCCATGATCCTCTTTAGATGATTTGTCCAGTATACATTTCAGCCATTCATCAAAAGAGTGATTAATAACATCTTGAAAAACAGAACCTCTCTGTCTCTAGCATTTAGCAGCAACATCTCACCTTTCACAATCAAAGTTTGTTAATTTTATTTGGGATTCCACTTTCGATATGTCTATAATTGATATCCGGCAAGTAGATTGCTGGAGTGTTGTTTCTCCAATCTCAGTTTATATGATTGTTTTATATGATTGTGGTTTCTGAACAATGGACTAACAATAGTTTTTATGTGTCAAGGTCAATTGCGATGCTACTGAATTCAGAGATGTTGGTACAGTTTGGATCGCTTGGGATGTCTTTGATTTCATTTTTAGTTTTAAGAATTTTTAAATTCTATTTTGCTAAACGGAACAAATCAGCTATTGTTTATTTGTTTTCATCCTAGTTGTATTGGAAGTTTATTCCGACTATGTTTTGTTCTAATTAATGAAAACTGCTATATTTTTGTCAAAAAAAACACTTTCTATGATATACTACTTTCTATTTCTTTATTTGAAGATGATTTAACCCAAAACAGAATTTCTTCACTGTTTAATGATCGAGGAGAATTCAACCTATTCTTGATTAAGAACTGTACTCAAATTTTTATTGCACTATTTACAAATTTGCTTTTAGTTCATTTACACTACTTATTGCATTAAAAACAAACTATTATTTACAAGAATAATATTGCAAAAAATATGTATACTCTATTAAACTTGACACTTAGCCACAAAAGTTTATTAAGAAAACTGTTGATATTTGTGCAAGAAAAAAATACAGCGACAGTAAGGACCCCAAAAAATAATGGCAATACGTACATAACTACTTTCGTTTGAAGATTTTTAGCATTCGGTGCATGAGCGGAAATGCTTTTTATGATGTCAAATTCAATTTTTCTTATATGCAATTTATCAAGCAGTTAGAGTACATTTGTAGACTTCTTGAGTATAAAAAGATATAGAGCTAAATAGAGAGAGCCATAAAAATCTTTCGCATATAATCCTGCAAAATCTCGAATGCTATTATTAGTTTCAGACTTTCAGTACATAGATCACTTAATATACTAGCTTAAAACCCGTGCCATGCACGGATTCTTTTTAATATTATATTTTTTTTCATTAATTTAAATTATTTTTTAAAATTATGAATTTTGGAGACTTAAATTCTTTTATGAGATGTATATATATATATATATATATATATATCTGTGTGTGTGTGTGTGTGTTATCCGTGATATTTATAGAAAAGAGAAAATGACAAAAATACCTCAAAATGAGGTACCCATCGACCAAAATGCCGTTTTTCGGAATGCTCGGCCCTATCTTCCCACGAGATGCGCCTGTGGGAGTAGCACATCTGTAGTACTGTAGCTGCCAGAAAAACCTTCTCCTCCAGGCTTCTCTTGTCCGTCTCTTAGTCGGCGACATAGGCGAAAAACGGTGATATCACTTATTTATCTCACAAACATCACTCCCAACCCACAAAAGCATACCTACGTTATCGCAGCCTCGTTCTCTTTCCCTTTGAAAGGCATATGACTCAGCCTATTTGTAGTTAGAGGATCCTAATCCAATTAAAGTAGTTTGTAATAAGTAAATAATATCAACTGTCACAGGAATCTCATAAGGTGACAACTGTCAGAAGAAAAATCAACAAGTCAATCTATAGTTTTGATGTTTCACACTGAAGAAGATTCAGTTGCCTGATCAAGCGTCAGTGTAGCATTGAAATACATGGATTTATTTCAATGACAGAGGTTTCTATAAGTGATAAGAAACAATATCAGTTCAGAATGATCGGAGAGAGTGAAGAAAAGAAAAAGACCACAGTTTAATGTCAAGATGAAGAACAGAGATTGGAGTTAGTCGTTCATGAACCAGACAGTACATCGAGCGTCAACAAAAATCCAGTGTATGTTCATTATTATAATTACGTGGTCCACAGTGAAGTTTTGACTATTAAAAGGAGTTGTATTAATTCTATTTTAATTAATTAAATCAAATAGTTAATTTAATTAAATAAATTAATTCTATCAGAATTAATATATTTGTTAAAGTAATTATTAGATTAATTAAATAAGAATTAATCTGAAAAAGAAATAATTAATTAAGTGATTTATATAAATCATTTAGTTAATTATAATCTGAAAATATATAACAATATAACTATCTAAGGATAGTTATACCGATTGTTATATATAGTTCAAAAGGATAGTCATACAAAGGGAATGGTTTGGACAGTCATATTAAGTTCAAATAATAGTCATACCGAAAGTCATATACAAAGGAAATGATTATTGGACAGTCATATTCAGTTCAAAAGGAGATAGTTATACCGAAAGGTATATTCAAGTCAAGTGGCTATTGGACAGTCATATTCAGTTCAGTGGATAGTCATACCGAAAGTTATATTTAATGGGACAGTCATATTTCTTTCAGTGGATAGTCATACCGAATGTTATACATGTGTTAATTGATTGTTATATCAATTAAAACAACACAATATGACTATGGACGGAATATAAAGATCAGAAGCAGCAAAGAGGCAGAAGACAATTCACTTACAACTTCTAAAAATCCCAGCAGCTCATATCTCTCTCTCTCTCAAGCTCAAGAACACTTACAAACATAATTCTGGAAATTCAAGTTCATCTCTTTTGTAATATTCTATCCGTTGGAACTTGTTTATGTGTGGTTCTTGTAATACTAGCGAATTAAGTTTCCTAGTTCACAACTTGATATCTTGATTTTAATTAACTAAATTAGAAAAGTTCATGTCGAATTTTCTAATTAGTTATTAATTACTTGATAATCATTTGGATTGATTTTGTAACACCCATCAAGTTAATATATTGTTATATTCAACTTGAAATTTGTGTTGTATTATTCCGCTCAAATTTGTTTAAGTTAAATTTTATTTAAAGAACAAATTTCGATAAAATGGTATAGATTGTATTCAACCCCCCCTTCTACAATCGTATCGGACCTAACAATTGGTATCAGAGCTTATTGATTGATATACAAATCAAGATCCTAATTTTATTCCGCCAAAAATCAATCTTGAATTTTTAACTCTCTTAAAAATTCGTCATGTCTTCAAAAAGTATTGTTAAGATTCCTATGTTTAATAAGGACAATTATTCAATGTGGAAAAATAAGATGGAGTTGTTCCTTGATGTCGCAAATTCCAAATATTTGGGTGTCCTACAGAATGGACCTATAATTCCAATTCAACATACAACTGAATCAATAGTTGGAGGAGTTGTTGTAACACCTGCATCAACTAGTCCAAAGCCTGCTTCTTCTTTTACTCCAGATGAAAAGGAGGATGCTGGACTAGATAAGAATTTGAGACTTATTCTGATAGATTCCCTAGATACTGTTATGTACAGTCATGTCATGAATTGTAAAACTGCAAAGCACATGTGGGAAACCATTGAGACTATTAATGAAGGGACAGATGAGGTTAGGGAGAACAGACTTCAAATTTTGACTTCTGAATATGAACATTTTAGAGCTGGTCCTAATGAGGGCATTCAGGAAGTGTTCGAAAGGTATAACAAAATAATCAACAACTTGCAAGTTCATGGCAAGCAATATACACAGAAGGAGATTAATATGAAGTTTTTGTTGACAATGCCCACTCATCTTGAACACAGGATAACGGCCATCAGAGAATCGAGAGATCTGAATAAGATTGCTCTTGAAAGGTTGTTTGGTGTTCTGAAAACCTATGAACTGGAACAAGTACAGCAGAGGGAGGTCACTAGAAAAGGAAGGGTGCCAAGTTCATCTACAGCTCTTGTAGTTGAAGCACCAAAGGAAGTGGAAGCTAAGGTTGTTCTACCTTACAGCTCAGACAAGGAACAAACTGAAGTTGAACAGGGTCAAACACCACCTATTCAGGATGGTGGAGACTTTTACTCACTTGAAGAGCTAGATCAACTTGAAGATGAATCCATGGCATTAATGGTAAGGCAATTTGGCAATTTTAGATTCAGAAGAAATCCAAAGTACAGGTTCAAGTCAAATAACAGATTCCAGAGAGGAGGCTCTTCTTCCTCTAGTAACAGGGGAGGATACAAAACTGGATCTGTTGACAGAAGCAAATTTCGTTGCTTCAACTGTAATGAATTGGGGCACTTTGCCACTGAATGCCAGAAACCCAAGCAAACTCAAAGAAGAGACTTTGCTGCTGAGAAGAAGAAACCTGGGAAAGCTTATGTTGCAGCCGGTAAGAGTTGGGATGACACGGATAGCGAAGATGAAGAATATGGAAATCTTGCGCTAATGGCAATTGGTGAATCATCTGATCATCAGAACGGACAGGTAACTCTTACTGACACTGAATTAATTCGTAGTCTATATAATTCCTTAGGTAATGCACAAACTGGATATAATAGACTAGATCTACTAAGCACTAAACTTGGAAATGAAGTGTCAGAATTGAAAAAGATTCACATTAATCACGATCAACAAAGAGATGAAATAACAATGCTTCTCACCAAGGAGAAATCTATTCTAGAAGTTGTTTGCAAACAAATGGCTAGAATTACTGAACTTGAAACACAGGTCAGGGCTTGTTATAATTCTGTTAAAATTTCCAAGGAGTTCTTTAACAAACAAGTTGTTGAACAAACAGTAGGGATAGGGTATGGCTACAACGAAGCTGTTGGTTTGTTGGGCATAAATTCCCCTAACCTTGTTAGTGCTGAAGAAAGAGGGATACCGCATGTTCTTAAGAAAGTTAAAGATCCCCTCTTTAAGAAATCTGATGCTGGACCACCAGATATTCTTTCTATGGTCATCCAGGAAGAAATAAGAAATGAGGACAGTGCTAATGGCATTGTTCTTGAAAATGTCAAAACTACTAAGAAACCAGTTAAGCATGTTGAGTTAACTAGTTCGTCTAAAAGTAGTTTAAGTGACGAGCAGTTGAAAAAGAAAAATACCATGTCTGATATGCACACCATGCCTATTAATGATCCATCTCATAAATCATGTGGTATTATTAATTGTATAACTTGTGCTTTTAATAGTATGCGAGCATATTTTAATGGTAGCTATGCATGTGATAAACAGACTGCTCCGCGACAGCATATGAACAGGAACAATAATGTTCGGTCAAAGACTGTTATTCCTTCTCATGTTAGGAGAGAGACATTTGAACCTAAGAACAAACAAAGGGTTACGAAGAATGTTTACCAGGTCAAGTGTCCAGTCAATGACACAAGTATCCGTGCTGTTAAAGAAACATGGATACCTAAAATAAAACAAAAGATTTTCAAATCTGTTTATAAGGTTAAATGTTTATTGGTTAAAGATGTTAAAATTAAAAGCGTTGCTTTGCCTGATAAAGGCCAATATTTTAAAACCGCAGGACCCAATCAAATTTGGGTTCCGAAGAAGGTTTAATCCGTTTGTCATTGCAGGGTGTTGAGCAGGTTGAACGTGTAACCTGGATCTTGGATAGTGGATGTTGAAGGCATATGACTGGAGATAGAACCCTGCTAACAAACGTGGTGGAAAAGGCCGGCCCAGTAGTTACCTTTGGAGATAACAGCAAAGGTAGAACTGATGGATATGGCAGACTTGAAGCTGGAAATGTTATCATAGAAGAAGTGTCCTTTGTAAAAGGACTTGAGCATAATTTGCTCAGTAACAGTCAATTCTGCGACAAAGGATTTGATGTCCATTTTAACAAAAAGAATTGTCTGATTTCTCACAAAAGAAGTGAACAACCATCGCTGACTGGAGTCAGAAAAGGAAACTTGTATGTAGCTAACTTGAATACGGGAAGCACTGAAGAATTCAATTGCTTCTATTCTAAAGCGTCCACAGATGAAAGTTGGCTATGGCACAAGAAACTCTCTCATCTGAATTTCAAAACAATGAACTCTCTTGTTAAAAGAGAATTAGTGAGAGGTTTGCCTTCTATGGAATTTACACAAGAAGGACTATGTGACGCATGCCAAAAAGGGAAGATAAAAAGGGCAACTCACAGGAGCACTAATACATCATCAATAACTGAACCATTACAATTACTTCATATGGATTTGTTTGGTCCAGTTAATGTGATGTCAATGTCAAAGAAAAGATATGCTCTAGTGATTGTTGACGATTTCTCTAAATTCACATGGGTTTTGTTCTTACATTCCAAAGATGAAACTCCACAGTTAGTGATTGATCATATCAAGTTGATTGAGCTTGATTCAATGTATCCAGTAAGAGCGATAAGGTCAGATAATGGAACTGAATTCAGGAATGCAGTTCTAAATGAATTCTGTACTGAGAAAGGTATAACAAGACAGTTCTCGGCTCCAAGAACTCCTCAGCAAAATGGGGTAGTTGAAAGAAAGAATAGAACCTTGGTTGAAGCTGCTCGTACTATGCTAAGTGAATCAAGGCTTCCATTAAGCTTTTGGGCTGAAGCTGTCAATACTGCATGCTATACCCAGAATCGAACGCTGATCAACAAAGACTTAATGAAGACACCTTATGAAGCGTTAACAGAAAAGAAACCAACACTCAAGTACTTTCATGTATTTGGAACAAAATGCTTTGTGCTAAAAGAAGGAGACGATCAAGGTGGTAAATTTGAAGAAAAAGCACATGAAGCAATTTTTGTGGGTTATACAAGAAGAGCATATAAGGTGTATCTAATTGATCAACAGAAAACAATGGAAAGTGTCAATGTTACATTTGATGACACAAAACTTCCTAATATCCAAACTGAAGATTCATCTGAAAAGCTGTCTTTTGAAGATATGACAGATCTAGAATCAGATGATGATAGTCCACCTGATGTGTTTGCTGATGCTAATGACAACAATGTCAATGATGAGACTAATCAGAATAATGGTGATGAAAATCATGATAATGTTGAAAGTGTCACTAATAATTCTGAACAATCGTCTAATCAGCCTGGCAACAACTCAGGGGGAGTTAATGAAGGATCTACTAGTCATATTCAACATCATAATGAAGATCAAGGCGAATCATCAAGATTAAATCTTCCAAGACAGACTGTCTGGAATAGAGCTCATCCTTTTGAGCTAATCGTTGGTGATCCAGATGTTGGTGTAAAGACTAGAAGAGCTTTTCAAAATCAATGTAATTATTCAGGGTTTCTATCTGAAATGGAACCTAAGAAAACTGAAGAAGCTCTTTCAGATCCTGATTGGGTGATTGCTATGCAAGATGAACTCAATCAATTTAAACAACAAGAAGTGTGGAAGCTGGTGCCCAGACCTACAAATAAAACAGTGGTTGGTACAAGGTGGGTATTCAGAAACAAACTTGATGAAGATGAAACAGTAACAAGAAATAAAGCAAGACTGGTAGCAAAAGGTTACTCACAATCTGAAGGCATTGACTATGATGAAACCTATGCTCCAGTGGCTAGACTTGAGGCCATAAGGATATTCTTGGCATTCGCAGCATTTTCAAACTTTAATGTTTATCAAATGGATGTCAAGAGTGCCTTTCTGAATGGAAAACTGGATGAAGAGGTATATGTAGAACAGCCACCTGGTTTTGAAGATCAAGATTTATTGGGGTATGTTTACTTTCTCTTTAAAGCTATATATGGTCTTAAGCAAGCACCAAGAAAATGGTATGACACACTCTCTGAATTTCTACTTGAAAATGAATTTACAAGAGGTGTCATAGACAAAACTCTCTTCACAAAGAAACATAAAAAAGATACAATATTAGTCCAAATCTATGTGGATGATATAATATTCGGGTCTACTAATGATATTCTTTGCAAGAAATTTGCTAAGTTAATGCAGGGTAAGTTTGAAATGAGCATGATGGGTGAGCTGAAGTTCTTTCTTGGATTGCAAGTAAGTCAAAGGACAGATGGAATATTTATCTGTCAATCCAAGTATGTCAAAGAGCTTCTCAAGAAATATCAAATGGAGGACTCATCTTCAGCAAGAACACCATCATCGACAGCGGTCAAATTTGGAGCATGTGAAAATTCTATCAAAGTAGATATCACAAGCTACAGAGGTATGATAGGCTCATTACTTTACCTTACTGCAAGTAGACCTGATATTATGCATGCTACGTGCTTGTGTGCAAGGTTCCAATCGGATCCTAGAGATGTTCATCTCATTGCTGTTAAACGAATCCTGAGATATCTTAAGGGTACGCCTAATTTAGGCATCTGGTACCCTAAAGATTCTGGTTTTAATCTTGTTGGATATACAGATTCAGATTATGCAGGAAGTGTTGTGGATAGAAAAAGCACCTCTGGGAGTTGTCAATTCCTAGGTGGTAGACTGGTTTCCTGGTACAGCAAGAAACAACAAACAGTTTCCAACTCAACAGCTGAAGCTGAATATATAGCTGCTGGAAGCTGTTGCGCACAGATTTTGTGGATCAGGAATCAGCTGAGAGACTATGGTTTTGTACTAGATAAAATTCCTATTTTATGTGACAATACAAGTGCCATAGCTATCTCTAACAATCCTGTGCAGCACACAAGGACAAAGCATATTGACATCAGGTATCATTTTATTCGAGAGCATGTCATGAATGGTACCGTGGAGTTACTTTTTGTACCTACGGAAGAACAAACAGCAGATATTTTTACTAAGTCTCTTGACGAATCCACATTCACCAGAATTGTTGGTGAATTGGGTATGTTAAATAGTCCTAGTAATTAAACTAGTTAATATCTGAGGTTTGATCTTTAATAATTTTCAAGTGATTATTGTGTACAATATTTGTTATTTGAAATCACTTGTATAATTATTTTATCAACTTATAATGTTGCTTGTTTCTTCTTAAAGTTTTATCACTATCTTCGTTATACATCTCTAAATACTTCTTGTAATTTTAGAGTGATTCATTTTCCTAAAAAATATTTTTCTCGAATTTTACTAGCTGTAGTTTATGAGAAATCTATTTTTCTTGAAAATGTTATTATTTTAAAATCAGTTTAATTATTTTTTTATGTTTAATAAATTATATGTTTTTCTTGAATAATTTTCTATATGGAAATTATTTTATTAGAAAATTGATATTTATTAATTCACCAGAAATAATTTTGTATATATTCAATATTTTATTTATTTTGATTTGTAATGTTTGTCCTTTTGTTATTAATGTTTGATCTCGTAAAAAGGACTACCTATGATCGTTTGTTTAATTTTTATTAGGTTTGCTGATTTTAGTGTAAGTTATTTTACTAATTTTTGGCTTGGTTTTTGATAGAAATTAAATTGCTTCATTTTTAGAATTTGCTAGTTCTAAATATCCTGTTAATATTTTTAATTTAGGATAGTTATATTTGTTGTTTTGTTTATATTACAATAGATATAACAATTAATCTGATTGTTATATTTGTATTTTAGGGTAAATTTAACTCTAATTAGTATATAGTTATATTTTTGTTTTGTTTGAAATATAACTGTCGAAAATTCAATTTTGCATTGTCATACTCTTTGTTTTTCGATAGTCATATTAGTGTTATCTTGTTAATAAAACTGTTATATAACTATGTAATTAGGATAGTCATATTACGTTTATACGTAATATAACTATCGGTATGACTATCAACCGATAGTCATATCTTGTGTGTGTTAGATAGTCATGTAAGTTAATTAAACTAGTATATAACTATTAATATAGGATAGTTATATTTTGTTTAACACGTAATATAACTATCGGTATGACTATCAACCGATAGTCATATCTGAGCTGAATTATATATAAATCGTTAGTAATATTGATAGTTATATTCAGTTATATTATCTGTTCAGCGTGTTAAGTCACCTGAGACACTATTTCGAACGATACATACATATACACGGTGTATAACTATCGAATTGCTGCCGAATTACTGTCTCAATCACACTCGAATCACAGTTCTAAGAACAAAATTCGATTACCCATTCAATTATCTTCAAAACCGTTGCTTAAATGTAAGATTTGGTTGTGTTTTGAAGATTTTTTGTTAAAAAATTCGGATTTTCGATTTGAAATTCAAGAACATTGGTTGTGATTTTTCAAAAACTAAAAATAGACGTGTGTTTGTGATGTTATGGAGATCATTGCCTCAAATTTTCAAAATTTTTGGTGAAGAATTCGATTATTCGAATTTTTATTTAATTATTTATTCGAATTTTGTGTATTAATTAGTTTAATTGCTGAATTTTGCAGATTCTCTAAGGTTAAAATTTGATTTGGAATGGCTGACACTTATAATAATTTTGAGATTGTTAATCACAACTTTATTGGATATTTTAATCCCGAGGATTGCTCGGTGGATCGTTTCAAACCGTGGATATCTTTTCTGAACGATCATAATATCTGTAGTCATGCTATAACTGCAAATGTTCCCATGAAATTTGGTCCGCTTAAACTAATGTGTACTACAGCTATGGTGGCCTCAGACAACAGATCATTTTCTTTCAACTTCAGCGATAAGACATATACAGTGGATGAATCTGTCTTCAATGCTGCTCTGAGACTGCCTACTGAACAATTTAATGAGCCTCCTTCAATTGATGAGTTGACACATTTCTTCACACATCTGAATTATCAAGGTCAATTGGATCTTAAGCGTCCCCTGAAAAGTAACCTGGTTCAAGAATGGAACATATTCTTCGAAATCATTGCAAAGGTCTTTGCTAATTCTACCAAGAGTAACAACACTGTCATCACGGGAATGTTGCAGTCTATTGGTTACTCAATTGCTTACAACAGAAGAATCAATTTTGGTAACTTGCTCTGGCCTATTTTGATAAATCGTGTGAAGAAAGCTACGAAGAACTTTGGGAAAGGTAAACTGGTTAAATGTCATTATCCTCGATTTTTGACATTAATTTTTAATCATCTTATGCCTATGGATCAGCCTACTCCTTTTCCAAATGACCGAGTTCAATGGTCTGGTAAACCAAATAAGAAGTTTTACACAAGGTTGGATACTTCTGGTACTCTGGCGCATGTTCCAGTAGTCATAACACCATATATGTCTACATTCATAAATTTGCCAAATGTTATGGCTCAACCAGTTGCTGAGCTACTTGCAATTGAACAAGCTCCAGAACCTGAAGCAGAACACACAGCTACTGAACATCAACCAGAACCTGAACCGTTAATTGATCCTGAACCTCACTATCAAGTGGATCAACCCATTCAGACTGAAGATGTTGGAAATGTAAATGATCAGGTATTTGACTCAACTTCTACTCAATCTCAATATCTTTCTGATAGTCAAACAAGTGCGAGAAATGACCAAGGGGCTGTACAACCACAACCTCTAACCCAGGTCAATACACCAAATACTAAATCCAAATTCTCCAAACACTATCAGAGAAAGAAATTGTCAGTCAAACGATACAATCCGAGTAGTGATATTCTGAGTGAAACTCCAGTTTTGCCTTTACAAAAGAAAAGTAAAACTACATCTGAGTCAACTGTAAACCCTTTCATTTCATCAACCACTCCCTTGTTACTTACAATGAGGGAAGACATTTTCTCAAATGAAGCTGAAAACACTCTCATGCAAGTTGACCAAGTTACAGTGCCTGCCATTGTTACGGCAGAAGAACTCTCACAGGTTGATAGGGATTTGCGAACTCCCATTGCACCACCACTGACCTTCCAAGAGGAGGCTAGGGTGATTTCTCCTGCAGGTACAATGGATGCAGCTATGGATTATGAGAGGAGTGATGTGAGAATTACTTCAAATCTGAGTGAAACACTAGCACGTGAGGTGAGTGATACTCAGAGAGCTGTTGAAGTGAGAGCACACACTGACACAAACACTCTGTCTCTTATGGAACAACTTGCTCAAATGAAAGAAAATCTTGCTCAAGCTGAAGAGGATAACAAGAACTTAAGATTTGATATGGATAACATGAGAACTATCCTCAACAACAAGATCAGTGCACTCAAGCTAACTCAACAACAAGCAATTGAAGACTCTGGAGATGTCACAGTGGCTCAAGATCTCATTATATCTTCAATGTCAAATCAGATTGAAGATATTCAGAATAACATGAATGAACATCACTTGTCCACTGAACATCGATTTAGTCAGATTGAAAGGCAGAATGCACTCCAAGCAAAAGGGTTGACTCACTTGTATAACATCATTACTAGAACTATCACTCCATCAGAAGAAGAAAGAAAGTTCTTTGAAGGTCAAGATGGAGGAGGTGATGGTGATGAACGTGACCCGAAGCCTGCTGATTTTGTTCCCTCTGTAGAGGATTCATCAACTAAGGGGGAGAAGTCAAGACATGGAGGAAGTTCAAGTAAATCTAAATCTGATCAAGGAGCTGATCAAGGTGATAGGAGAGATAAGGGGAAGAGGAAAGAATTTGGAAGTTCTGACATGCATGAAGAACCTGAAGATATTGAAGGTTACTACTACACAGGTGAACCAGATAGTATTGACATGTTTGCTGATTTAAAGTTCACAGATGTGGGAGAAGTATTACCTGAACCAGATCTCAGGGACTGGGAAGATGAAATGCCCATAGACTCAGAAGCTGAAGCTGAACAGATACGTCTAGATTTTGAAGCTGAAGCAGAAATTGACAGACAAGAAGCTCAACTAAAATTGAGAGATGATAGGCTTAAAAAGACATTGGACTTGATTGCTCATAAAGAAAAACTTCAAAAAGAGGAAGCTGCAGCAATGCAACGCCAACATGCACTTAAGGTACAAGCTAGGAGAACATACATCAGATTAAAAAGTGGTGACAAGTGGGAACGAGCTCAAAAAGCTATAGACTCACCACAAACGTCTGAATATGATGATCGTCGGCTAAGTGCTATTCTTGATGAATTTAAGAATTCAAATCCAATACATGAAGGGTATGTGAAAGCCTTACAAACAGAAGTCGTCAGGATATCTTCTGCTTTTGAACCAAGAACCGATGAGTTAGTAATTTTCGTTGAATGTCATAATGTTGGAACATTCAGAGTGTCCCTTCAATTCTTTTATGACAGATCTTTGACAGAACTCTGGGCTCTTAGACCAAAGGTAAGAACATCCTCTGAGTTGGGAATACTACTTCATGAAAAGTTCAAAGAGTTTGCTGAAAGAGCTGGACCGGAAGTGATAGAAGAGCCTAAGCAAGTGAAGTTTCTTAAGGGTGAAGTGATACATACAGTCAAACTTCAGACGAAAGATTTGTATGAGCACTCTGCTAAACACTTGGTATTTGTGGAGTACATTCTTAGAAATCATGGATTTACTTCTCAACTTAAACGGGAAACTGCAGATCATATCAAATCTTATGCTCAAACCAATGTGAAAGACTATGAAAAATTCAAAGGTGAGTTGAGGAAATCACTTGGAATTCCATTGGTACTTCCTACAAGGCTATCATCAAGGAAAGAAATGTTAGTTGATGTTGAGCTACATAAAAGCCTACCAGTCCTGAATGAAGAAGAAGAAGAAGAAGGAGAGTTCAGACCTGGAGGAAGTGAAAACTGAAGAACCGCTCTACTTGTGATATTTTTAGAGCTTAGATAGAACAAGATAGCATAATTATACTATGTGATCAGTCTAGAGGATCATCTATCTTGTATTTATCTTTTCTGTTTGAATCTGGATAATGTTATATATGAACCAGAACTTTTTCATTATTTACTTAGCATTTAAAGTTTTATTCTTTACTTATTTAATTGGGATTAGTTGAAGAATCCTCTAGGTATTTGCTTGTTACTGTCTAACAAACAAGTAGGGGGAGATTGAAAGGCATATGACTCAGCCTATTTGTAGTTAGAGGATCCTAATCCAATTAAAGTAGTTTGTAATAAGTAAATAATATCAACTGTCACAGGAATCTCATAAGGTGACAACTGTCAGAAGAAAAATCAACAAGTCAATCTATAGTTTTGATGTTTCACACTGAAGAAGATTCAGTTGCCTGATCAAGCGTCAGTGTAGCATTGAAATACATGGATTTATTTCAAGGACAGAGGTTTCTATAAGTGATAAGAAACAATATCAGTTCAGAATGATCGGAGAGAGTGAAGAAAAGAAAAAGACCACAGTTTAATGTCAAGATGAAGAACAGAGATTGGAGTTAGTCGTTCATGAACCAGACAGTACATCGAGCGTCAACAAAAATCCAGTGTATGTTCATTATTATAATTACGTGGTCCACAGTGAAGTTTTGACTATTAAAAGGAGTTGTATTAATTCTATTTTAATTAATTAAATCAAATAGTTAATTTAATTAAATAAATTAATTCTATCAGAATTAATATATTTGTTAAAGTAATTATTAGATTAATTAAATAAGAATTAATCTGAAAAAGAAATAATTAATTAAGTGATTTATATAAATCATTTAGTTAATTATAATCTGAAAATATATAACAATATAACTATCTAAGGATAGTTATACCGATTGTTATATATAGTTCAAAAGGATAGTCATACAAAGGGAATGGTTTGGACAGTCATATTAAGTTCAAATAATAGTCATACCGAAAGTCATATACAAAGGAAATGATTATTGGACAGTCATATTCAGTTCAAAAGGAGATAGTTATACCGAAAGGTATATTCAAGTCAAGTGGCTATTGGACAGTCATATTCAGTTCAGTGGATAGTCATACCGAAAGTTATATTTAATGGGACAGTCATATTTCTTTCAGTGGATAGTCATACCGAATGTTATACATGTGTTAATTGATTGTTATATCAATTAAAACAACACAATATGACTATGGACGGAATATAAAGATCAGAAGCAGCAAAGAGGCAGAAGACAATTCACTTACAACTTCTAAAAATCCCAGCAGCTCATATCTCTCTCTCTCTCAAGCTCAAGAACACTTACAAACATAATTCTGGAAATTCAAGTTCATCTCTTTTGTAATATTCTATCCGTTGGAACTTGTTTATGTGTGGTTCTTGTAATACTAGCGAATTAAGTTTCCTAGTTCACAACTTGATATCTTGATTTTAATTAACTAAATTAGAAAAGTTCATGTCGAATTTTCTAATTAGTTATTAATTACTTGATAATCATTTGGATTGATTTTGTAACACCCATCAAGTTAATATATTGTTATATTCAACTTGAAATTTGTGTTGTATTATTCCGCTCAAATTTGTTTAAGTTAAATTTTATTTAAAGAACAAATTTCGATAAAATGGTATAGATTGTATTCAACCCCCCCTTCTGCAATCGTATCGGACCTAACACCCTTCCCATGTCCGTTTCTATGCTAAGCATTGTTCTAAAAAGCGGATTAAGCGGCCGCTTAAGCGGCCGCCTAGGCGGAATCGGACTATAAAACGCTTCCATTTTGTACTAATCGGGTGATTAAGCGTTTTTGAAGATTAAGCGGCCTATTAAGTGGATTAGGCGGCTATTAAGCGGATTAAGCGGATTAAGCGGTCAAAGAGATGTTGACCTGCTAATTTTTTAATTTTGAATATATTAATATTTATTATAATATAAATATAACTATATTAAAATAATAAAATATTTCATTTTTATGAGGAACATTTTATGTTTAGATTTTTATTCCTTAATTATTGTATAATTTTAATTCACATATAGTAATATTATATTTAAAAATTTAAAAATATATATATTATTAATCCGCTTAATGACCCTCTTAAAATTCCGCTTAAGCATCCGCTTAACCGCTTAAGCGCTAGAAGGTCCTCTCACCGCTTAGAACCGCTTTCCGCTTTTTATGACACTGATGCTAAGGCCCCGTAGGGGCATGAACGACCTTGACAAAAAATAGAATCGGAAAATATTGTTTGATTTGGGGTTTTCACATCCGGCAATTAAAATGTAATTTTATTATTATGGATGTGTAGAGAATCAAATTGCGATTCTATTGATATATATAACATGATCTGAAAGTTTGTGATGTGGACGGACGAAGAGAAACAAAAAATATGCCGAAATCGCCAACGTCGAGAGCTCTGGAGACGACGATGATGACGTCAGATACGTCGCTCAAGAATGCATATCGCCTGATACGCCTATTACAAATGCGTATCTCAAGCTACTGTAGCAGCATTTCAATAGCGTTACAGTGACGTCAGATGACGTCATCACGCTGGTACCAGTTGTGTGTCTCAAGATACGCTGTGCGTGAAGGCGTATATGTGGATTTTACTCTTTTACCAGCAGCGTGTCTCAAGACGCTCCTTCACCAGTTGCGCGTCCCGTGGGTATTTAGGGCCGCCCGAATTGGCGGTACGCATTTTGGTAATGGGAAGGGGGAAAAGAGGTATTTTGGGCCTTCACCCTATAGAAAATGAGGAATTTTAGTTAGAAAATATAGAAAAGATGATAAGTTTTGGTTGAAAAAGGTATTGGGTTAATTGATAGTAATTATTAAATTATTATTTTATTTTATTAAATAGAATGCCCGTGATATGATTGGAAAAAGAGAGAATTTAGTTAGATAAAATTAAAAAGATAATATGTTCTAGGTGAAAAAAAGTAATTAATTAGTTTATAGCAATTACAATTTAATTACGTTATTTTACTAAATACAATTACTCGTAATATTTTTAGTAAAGGAGAAATTAATATTGTCCATGATATTTCTATTAAAAGAGGGATTTTAGTTAGAAAATATAAAAAAATGATACATTTTTGCTGGAAAAGGTAATCGGTTAATTATTATTATTATAATATTAGTAGTTTATTATATTAAATAGAACCGCTTGTGATATAATTGAAAAAATAGAGATTTTAGTTAGAGAAAATAGAAAGGTAACATGAAAATTAAAAAAGGGACAAGACTTATGTGAAAAAGGTAATTGATTAGTTTATAATAATTATAATTTAATTATGATACTTTACTAAATAAAATTGCTCATAGTGTTTGATAAGTGGATGTTATATCCACTTGGAATGCTTCGTATCAGCTTGAATTGATGACTTGAACTCAAGTATGTGGTGTTTTTGATGTGTTTTTAGTGAATTTGTGCAGGAATAAGAGTCGGATGTGGGATGATGTTTTTCATGCTTAAATGGTGGGTTTTGAGCTTAAAGAATAACAATACATCAAATTGTGAGAGAGCCGGAAGAAACGGAATGAAAATCGGAGTTAAAACGAAGAAAATAGAGCAAAATCAGCAAAATCAGCGAAATGAGCGCATGAAAAGTAATGGACGCGCATGAACAGTAACGGATGCACATGAACAGTAGCAATCAGCGGGTGAAAAATCAGCCAGAATTTCTGATTTTGTTTTGGCCATATCTTGAGTTCTACAAGTCCGTTTTGGACGATTCAACTGCCCACGCGAAGATAACGGAATTTTCTATCATTCTAAGGTGGTCCGGAGTCCAGAATTATGGAAGAGAATTTTCCTTCAAAACAGAATCAACAGAAATTGCCAGAATTTAATTCTAAACAGGAAATTGCCAGAATTCCTACTTCTAATAAGTATGGTAATTGCTCTGGGTGGCTAGAACATTCCAGAATCAGATCTACACATGGAATTTGCAAATCTTATCCCATTTAAAGATGGAAATTGCTGGTCTTCTATTCCAACTCTAATATGGTAATTGCTTGATGGAGAGGCAACTTGGGGCTATAAATACACATCTTGGGGGACAGAAAAAACACACCATTACATATCAATTACTTAGGTTTATTTGTATCTTTTCATACTTTATTTTTATCACGGTTTCACTTGATCTCATGATGACGAGAGGTTCAATTACGAACTAATCGTTGTCATGGGATTCTAACAGATTTATTTATGGAGCTTTAGTATTTTTATTGCTTTAAAGATCTGTGTGTGATGTATATCTGATATCCTCGTATGGTTATGCTTAATTGTTAGATGCGTAGCTAACATCTAATTTGTTAATCTCTTGTGAAGTGAAAATGGATCTTGAGAATTAGAACTTGCCATGCTAGCATAGGTTCATGATTGTTTATCAACATGATTCGTAGTATGAGATGAAAATACTTATATTGCCCTGTGTGATCTTTATGGATAACTTGTTCTTCAACTGTTATGTTTTCAAATTCTATAGACATATAGGGTCTAAGCATAATTGGTGTCTATTCATCTTCTATCTCTTTTGTGGATGTATGTTTAGTTTGGTATTCGTATACTGAGAAGTAGCGTGTACTTGTTTCTTGTTATCCGATCAGATATCATAACCATTGCATATAGTGATTAATGGCGTCAGATCTAAGCGAAGTATTTAATGAAGTTAGGATCCCATGTTACTCTTGTAGACGTAATTCAATTTCAATTCTTGTTAGTTAGTTAATTCTTAGTTGTTAATTTACTTCTTAGTTAATTTAGTTAATTAAACCCAATTTGTTATTTGTCTTAGCAGTGAGTAATAACCATACTTTGTTGCATAGGTACAATAACTGAATTAAAACCATAACCAGATCTCTGTGGGAACGAACTCGACTTATTCATGTATTACTTGTGACCACGTACGCTTGCGTGATTTAGTGCAAACAAGTTTTTGGCGCCGCTGCCGGGGACCATCGGTGTTTTATTTTTGGTTTATGTGTTTGTCAATAGTGGTCGTTAGAGTTCACTGACTCAGTTTTTTTCTTACCTATCTTGTTTAGTTTGGTGTGTTCAGGTACTTGAGTGTGGAAGATGGCATGCGGGGAGTTGCCATGGTGCATATTCGAGGACATCCATGCCTCAACAGTGTGAGCTATGTTCGGGCGTTCATGATCCCTCACAATATTGTTACTACGAAGGAGTTGATCCATATGTCACTTATGAGGAACAACCATATTTTCCATACCATCCTCAACAGTACCAGCAAGATGTTCCAGATAGGTCATATTTCTTTAGAAGTGAAGAGTTTCAACATCAGCAACCAACTCCTACTTTTCAGTCAGATGAGGTTGATGTTATGGAGGAGATTAGGATGCTTGCAAAGAGTTATGAGGAGTCTACCAAATCTATGGGGACACTAATTGCTCAAGTTTTGAGTGCCTTGGAACAAGAGAAACAACAATGCATATTAGAGGCAATTCCAGAAAATAACGGTGACTTGGAGCACGGTACTGCATGCTTAAGTGAGGAAGACAAATTCCATGGTGAGGTGAGCATTCGCAAGCCATGTGAGGAATTTGATCATGTTAGGATGGTGGATGATTTGGAAAGGGCACTATTTGGGACAGACACTGATGAGCTGCACAAATTTCAAGAATTGGTATGTGCGTACCGAGAGGCTGAAGAACATGGGAAAGATGCAGGTCTTCTACTTGTCTCAGATTATAAAGATGGAGGTAGCGCATTATAGCCAATGGAGGAAGTTCTCGTTGAGGAACCAAAGGCTTCAGCAACTTACATTTACCCTCCTCCATTATATTCAAGCGAAGCTCGTGAATGTGTGTTGTTCTATAAATTGACAGATTTTGGGTCAGCCGATGAAGGCATTGGAATAGGACATAGTTGTTATACGAATAGGCCAAGCGAGGAGAAGGGGCAGAAAGTGTGCCGCCGTGATGACGATGAAGTCTCTCGAAGAGAGGACCAGGCAAACTATTATCATCCTTAATGGAGGTTTGGAAGTAACGTCAAGCTATTGACGTTAAAGAAGCGCTTCTTGGGAGGCAACCCTGTTAGTAGTATTTTTGTTGTTCGTTCGTAGGGAAGGACTGAATGTAATATCAAGTTCAAGTATCTTATCTCTTTACGTCTAGAAGTGTGTGAGAAAAATCTTTGGGTTTGTGTTTTAACTAAATTAACCAAGAACTAATTATAAACGCTAAGAATTGATTTTAAACTGAGATTCAAATATGTTGGAAAACAATCTAAGAACTGGGGTTCTTCACTTGGTCTCAATACATGCTCAATATTAATGTGATATCTGTGTTCCTACCTTGCTGAAAACAATTCTTCTAAAGTTATACTGCACCCTCCCAGGCTACAATATAGTGCTTACAGCTACACCGTAATTGACACTCCCGTGATACAATCAAAGTATACCTATAAACTGTTATATGCCAAGAATTATATGTCTCACAATTCTCCTATTAATCTCCCGATCTAATATTCAAATTATGTCTGTTAAATCATGTACTAAGATGGCAACTTCTCTCCCAAGCTTATTACAATCCCTAGAATACAATCAAAGGTTCATGACTCCCCTAATTGTGTTAAGATCTCATTAACAAATCAGCCAGGCAGAAAATCACATAATCAAGCATGCATGAATACCAAGGAATACTACCCAATCCTCAGATTAGAGAATTAGTTACGCATATTTAATAAAGAAAACATAATAACAATTATAATGAATGAAAACATAATATTGAAGAAAGAATTGAAGATCGAAAGTACCTTGATAAGATTAAAAGCTATGAATTGTTATGATTTACAATGGTAAGATGTGTTTAAATAGGCTCTACAAATCTTGCCCAGCAAGATATTACCTTCTATTACAATTAGAATTCAATTCAGGTATTAAAAATTGCCTAAAATACAATTAGAACTAGAAAAGGGCAAAACAGTAATTTGTCTGCTCCCATCTATCTGCTGGTCGTGCTTCCTGGGCCCACCACACGCGGCCTGGTCGTGCGAAACCTATCCCATATTGTAGAAAATCTCTCAAGCTTCGCGTGGACTGTAAATGGGCTGAAAACGGACTTCTAGAACTCCAGATATGGTCCAAACAATATAAGGTGCGCAGCCCTTCTCAAAAATCCGAATTTTAATTAATTAATTCTCCAAGAACGATAGAAGCATCAACTTTAATCAACATTCTCGTAAATCTGCACAACTCAGCAAAACACATCAAAACTACAACAACTTGAGTCCAAAACAATCAATTTAAGCCAAACGGAGGCATTCCCAGTGGATATAAAGTCCACTTATCAAACCCCCAAACTTAAACTGATGCTTGTCCTCAAGCATAAACAATTACAACTAACTAACTAACTAGTACCACTTCCGTAGTTGATCACGGTTGCATTTGGCATATGCAACAAGCCCTTTAAACCCCTAGGCAGCCCCAGTGGACGAGTAAGGTCTCGTGAGGGCCTATAGCGAATGTACCCACAAAATCCATTTAACCTAATGCAATGTAATGCATGAATGCAACTAATATGAAATATGCAACGATCCCCTTCAAACTAACCAAAACCAATTAACAAGCAAATATCTCAAAGAATGCAACTAAATCCAAATAGAGCTCGACTAAGTCCCCGTATACTAACAATACATGACAGAAACGTGCGTGTGTGCGATGCTCATCAGAAATACTCCCAACACTAGGTCAAAAATCATACATATCCTTCGCCAAGACAATCACAGGTTTATAAATAGAATAGACTGTAGACACTTCATAACCTAGAAACACCTCCATCCTTATCCAAGGTAGCCAGAAATTCATGCTTTATTACTAACTACTACAACACATATATACAATCATGCTTATTTAACCGTGCAATGGATGAGACCCCGAAAGGCTTATACAATAATACCCATGTAGCGAGTGTTAGGTCAGTGGATCCCAGACTATAAAAGCCTTAGGTCACTAGGACTAAGTCCCCTCAGACTTAATTACTCAAGTATTAAAGAGCTCACCCTAGTTAATTTTGCATATAAACAATTTATTGACTCTTTTTTTTTCTTCTTTTTTTTTCTTTTTTTTTCTCTTTTTTTTTTTTCTCTTTTGCGATCTGGAATGAGCCTTTCTCATTTCCAACCCTAGACTACTCATAAAATATGAGCCGGCTACTAGCCATTTGACACCTAGCCATTAACACTAAACAACTAGCATGAAATTCCTGTTTTCCCCCAAACTTAGACTTTAATGCTCCTACGCCATCAAGGGAATAACGAAAATTCTAAATATAATTAGGTGATTAAATCTCAAAGCATCCAAACAAGCATGACCTCAACCTAGCCCAAAAGTACCCAATGAGTCTGTGTAATTAGTTTTGTTTCCGTAACATGCAAGTCAATTTCAAAGAAACTATAAATCAACCCTCTATTCATCATTACCACACTCAATTAGACACCTACCTACCAATCAGAATTAGCTCGTCCTAAGGGATCATGAAAAATGCATGCCATGAAAATGCAACTATAATGAACACACATGGTATACAACATAAAAACAGAATGTCCTATATGAAACAAACGTAGATAACACGAACATATATACATGAATTACTACTACTAATATGCAAAACATGAAATCCTACATGAACACATAATACAACAACAACTACTAATCCCTCAAAACACCCCCAAACTTGAAAGATTCAATGTCCGCATTGAATGGAAGTAAATACAAGGGATAGCAGAAAACATACCTACTCGTCCTCCTCCTCGGAGGAATCAGAATCTGGCGGTGGATACTGCGTACGAGCTCCATAGACTGGCCACCTTGCCTGAATACCTGCATCTCTCAAAGCTGTCGCCATATCTTGAGCATACTCCCTGTTACTAGCATGAATAGCATCCATACGCCTATACAATCGCCTAAAGTAGGCATCTAAAACTCTTGGAACTCTCTTAGCACGTGGCGGAGCGCCCGCTCCCTGACCACTAGAATCATCACCACTTACAACATAACCAAGCCCCCTCGGATGTGGAACCCCACCTTGCCATTCCGGCATTCGATCAATAGACACGTCCACAATGGAAGCCAAAGGTGACTGCAAATCCTCCTCCGCACCCCATATAACACTACTATCCTTACACAAACCAGCTATAATAGAAGCATGGGGCATCGCTGACAGTGCATGAGACTTTAAAAACCTAACAATATTTTGATAAACAATATATCCGACGTCAATGTATTTGCCCTTTAGAATTCCCCAGAGAAGAATCGCTCAATCAGCTGTTACCTCACCCGTATGAGAACTAGGCATAATATTTGCACAGATAAATAAATACCAAGCTCGTGCAAACTTATTCAGAGCAGAAGATGGAAAATTAATCGGCTCAGTAGTTCCCAATTTATACTTCCAAACTGTACCGGGAACACATAACTCATGAACAATCACCTCCATATCCACATCCGTGCTAGTCTTCCTTGCCCAATCTTCTTCCCCCACAACCTTAGGTGGTTGTCCCAAAATTGGACGAATAGCGTCTGGACTGTAATCCACCTGTTTACCTCGAACCACACTAACCCCATCCGGCTCACCTTTAGCATTCGCATAAAATTCCCTAACAACATTCAACGGAACTAGAGCAGGTGCCTTACAAATCTCTCCCCAACGTAACTCACTAATCACATCAACCAACCCATAATGACGAATTGGCAAAAATCCCCTTTCTTTCGCCACTGATCTTGACAATAATTTATTATACTCAACCTCCGCATCTGGAGAAGAAAATCTCTCCACCCTAATAGAACCACCCCTCATTCGCTTAGGCGCCATGATAATCAAAATCCCTCTCAACAATAGCTTCACCAACAACCACCAAGAAATATCCCACCAAAAACCACCAAGAAATATCCCACCAAAAATACCCAAATAACAAGAATAATACAAAAAAAACAATTTACAAGAACACAAATTCGTAATAAAATAGAGAAAAGAAATCCCACTACGAATCAAAGAGGTGAACTTGTACTAATTTTCCCCCAAACTTGAATTTTTAAGAGATGTAAAGGAAGAAGATAATGAATTGGGTGTGTATGTAAGGGTATATATAGGCAATGGAGGGATAGGATGAATTTTAAGAATTTTAATGGGAAAAGGAAAAAATTTTGGTGGAATTTGGAATTTGATATAGGATAGGAAAATTATTTAATGAATAAAAGAAAAAAAAATTAGAATGGATAAAGGATTTTTGAAGAGAATATAGAGGGTTTTGGAATTGATTTAGGATTTGATTTGGGTGGAAAGATGAGAGTATAAAAGATTTGGGTTTGAAAATTTTTTTTTTTTTTATACAGAAGCAGCCTGCACGCGCACAGGCAAACTGCTCAATGAACAGTGGCGCAGGCGCAGCCTGCGTTACAAACATGCAGACTGCGGCCATACCAGTAACGCAGGCGCAGCCTGCGTTACTCACCTGCAACCTGCCCTTCAGAAAGAAACGCAGGCGCAGCCTGCGTTTCACCCAGAAAATTCGATATTTTTTTTATTTTTTTTTTCACACTCACAACACTCCAAATTTTTTTTTTTTTTGTTTTTTTTTACACAAACGCGTGGGTTGCCTCCCACGAAGCGCATTTGTTTAACGTCGTTAGCCCGATGCCGATTCTCAACTGATGATAAGGTCCTGGAAGTAAAGACTGCTCATTCCTCGCTCCACTGTTTCTGCAAGCAAGTACGGCTTAAGTCTCTGCCCGTTCACCTTGAATACATCTGACCCTTCCCTAGTAATCTCACAAACTCCATTAGGATAGACCTTCACAATCTCAAAAGGTCCGGTCCATCGTGATTTGAGCTTTCCGGGAAATAAACGGAGTCTTGAATTAAACAATAGAACATGCTGCCCAAACTCAAATTCCTTATTCTGAATGTGCTTATCATGCCACAATTTAGTCTTCTCCTTGTAGATACTAGCATTTTCATAAGACTGGAGCCTAATCTCCTCAAGCTCTCCAAGTTGAGGCAAACGCTTCTCTCCCGCGGATTTTAGATCAAAATTCAAATTTCTTGTCGCCCAAAACGCCTTATGCTGAAGTTCCACCGGCAAATGACATGGCTTCCCAAAAACCAACCTATATGGAGACATCCCAATAGGTGTTTTAAATGCCGTTCTATATGCCCAAAGTGCATCATCAAGCTTTGTTGACCAATCTTTTCTCGAACTTGCCACTGTCTTCTCCAAAATTGACTTCAGCTCACGATTCGAAATCTCAACTTGTCCACTTGTTTGCGGATGATAAGGAGTCGCCACCTTTTGTGTCACACCATACTTTTTCAAGAGATCAGCCACCTGTTTATTGCAAAAGTGCGAGCCTCCATCATTGATAATAGCCCTTGGCACTCCAAATCTAGTGAACACATTTTTCTTCAAGAACTTCTTCACCACTCTAACATCATTAGTAGGAGACGCAATCGCTTCAACCCATTTAGAGACATAATCAACTCCCACCAAAATATACTGATTTCCATAAGAAGATGGAAATGGACCCATGAAGTCCATCCCCCACACATCGAAAATCTCCACCTCAAGAATAGATTGTAAAGGCATCTCGTTCCTCCTCGAAATATTCCCAACTCGTTGACATCTATCACATTTAGCCACAAAGTCTCTAGCATCTTGATGCATGGTTGGCCAATAGAATCCTGACTGTAAAACTTTCGCCACTGTCTTCATGCTACTGTTATGACCTCCACACTCTAGAGAATGGCAATGTCTGAAAATATGAGGAACTTCATCATGAGGTACACATCTACGAAACATTCCATCAGCACATTCTTTGTAAAGCAGCGGTTCTTCCCAATAGTAATGCTTCACATCATAAAAGAACTTCTTCTTCTGATTATAAGAAAGATTATCAGGCACAACTCCTCCCACAATGTAGTTCACATAATCTGCATACCATGGTGTAGACAAGGACACACCTAGAAGCTGCTCTTCCGGAAATTTATCATTAATAGATTTTTCACCTCCTACCTCTCCATCTCCTTGGTCCAACCTAGATAAATGATCAGCTACCAAGTTCTCGGACCCCTTCTTATCTCGAATCTCAAGATCAAATTCCTGGAGTAAGAGAATCCAACGAACTAAACGAGGCTTGGCATCCTTCTTTGTCATCAAGAAACGAATCGCAGCATGATCCGAATAGACAATCACCTTAGACCCAACAAGATAGGATCTGAATTTATCAAGTGCAAACACCACTGCAAGTAGCTCTTTCTCTGTAGTGGAATAGTTGATTTGTGCATCATCAAGAGTCTTGCTTGAATAAGCTATCACATGCATACGCTTATCCTTCTTTTGCCCAAGAACAACACCCACAGCATAATCACTAGCATCACACATAAGCTCAAATGGCAAGCTCCAATCGGGAGATGTAACTATCGGTGCAGAAGTAAGTTCCTTCTTCAACCTGTTAAAAGCATCAAGACAACTTTCATCAAAGTCAAAAACACGATCCTTTTCAAGAAGATTGCAGAGTGGCCGAGCTAACTTGGAGAAATCCTTGATGAACCGTCGATAAAAACCAGCATGCCCAAGAAAGCTTCGAATTCCTTTCACAGATGAAGGTGGTGGCAATTTTTCAATAACTTCAATTTTTGCTCTATCGACCTCAATGCCTTTATTAGAGATTTTATGCCCAAGCACAATGCCTTCCTTCACCATAAAGTGACATTTTTCCCAATTAAGAACAAGATTCGTTTCAGTACATCTCTGCAACACCTTTGATAAACTGGCTAGACATGATTCAAAAGAAGAACCATAAACCGTGAAGTCATCCATAAAGACCTCCATGTCTCGCCCTATAAAATCTGAGAAAATGTGGTTCATGAGCCGTTGAAACGTTGAAGGACCATTACACAAACCAAAAGGAAGCCTCCGATAAGCAAAAGTGCCATAAGGACAAGTAAAGGTGGTCTTCTCTTGATCTTCGGGTGCAATAGGAATCTGAAAGTAACCTGAGAATCCATCCAGAAAGTTGTAATACTCATTACCCGCCAACCTTTCGAGCATTTGATCAATGAATGGGAGGGGAAAGTGATCTTTGCGAGTAGCGTTATTCAACTTCCTATAATCAATGCAAACTCTCCAACCTGTTACTGTTCTCGTAGGAATCAACTCATTCTTCTCATTATGAACAACAGTCATCCCACCTTTCTTAGGCACAACATGAATAGGGCTAACCCATTTACTGTGTGGAACCGAATATATGATACCAGCATCAAGCAACTTAGTGATTTCTTTCTTCACCACCTCTTGCAAATTCGGATTCAATCTTCTTTGTCCCTCAATCACAGGCTTATGATCATCTTCTAAGGCAATTCTATGCATGCAAAGAGCAGGGCTAATTCCCTTGATATCTTGAACTGTCCAACCAATAGCTGATTTATATTGCCAAAGAACATGTAATAACTTTTCTCTCTCATCATCAATGAGCAAAGCATAAACTACCACAGGATATGTATCATTAGGACCAAGAAAGGCATACCTCAAATTATCAGGTAGAGGTTTAAGTTCCACCTGTGGTGCCTCTGAAAGTGTAAAAGCCATCTCAACTTCTGTGTCTCGTACAACCAGTACTTCTTCTTCTTCTGCCTCATCTAACACCCGTTCTGCTCCCACGAAGTGTTCATTCTCGAGCTGCACAATGTCATCCACTATGTCAATGGTAAAACAAGTTGCTCCAAAAGGAGGCATCTTCATTGCTTTGTTCAGATCAAATTCAACTTTGTCCTCGCCAACATTCAATGTTAATTTTCCAGCTTTAACATCGATTGTAGTGCCAGCAGTAGCCAAGAATGGCCTTCCCAAGATAATGGGTATCTCGACATCTTCATCCATCTCTAACACCACAAAATCACAAGGTATGACAAATTTATCCACTTTAACAACCACGTCTTCAATAACTCCCAATGGATACTTAACAGAACGATCCGCCAACTGAAGTGAAATCCGTGTTTTTTTAAGTTCTCCAAGACCAAGCCTTTTGCATATTGAATATGGCATCAAACTCACACTTGCACCTAAGTCACACAAGGCTTTCATGTTTTCCATCTTCCCAATAGTGCAAGGCAAAGAGAAGCTTCCTGGATCTTTCAATTTCTGAGGAATGGCCTTTTGGATGACTGCACTGCATTCAGCATTAAGAGTAATAGTCTCTGCATCTTCAAGTTTCCTCTTCTTTGTCAACATCTCTTTAAGAAATTTAGCATAAAGTGGCATCTGATTCAAAGCTTCAGCCAACGGAATATTAACATGCAACTGCCGGAACATAGTCAAGAACTTCTCGTACTGCTTCTCTAAATGCCTGTTGTGAAGTCTCTGTGGAAATGGAATAGGAGGAACATACGGCTTTTCTGAATCTTCTTCTTCCTTCTTCTTCTCATCTTCTTTTTCTGACGTGTCTGCAGCAATCTCCACTGGCTTATCCTCTTTCTCAGTATCACTCTCCTTAGGCTTAAGAATCTCAACCTCGGGCAACTCTCTTCCGCTCCTCAAAGTAATTGCTTTGCATTGCTCTTTACCAGTCTGGTCGGATTGACTAGGAAGTGATCCTTGCTCACGAACACCCATCTTTGAGGCAATCTGTCCAATCTGTGTTTCTAGCATCTTTTGAGATGATGCCATCTGATCTATTCTTGATTCCATATTAGCCAATGCCCCAGAAGTCCCTTGCATAATCTTATTTAGTGCAACCTCCCACTCTGCTGGTTCTTTCTTTGGCGGAGGTTGATACTGTTGCTGTGCTTGATACAGTGGTCGTGACTGAAAACCAGGAGGTTGATTCTGCCTTGGAAATGAATATGAAGGATTAGCCGCATGATTGTTACTATAAGAAAGATTATTGTTTGGCCTTTGATTTGGATTGTAGTAAGAATTATTCTGCACAGGCCAAGGCTGTCTTCCTTGAATAAAAGATGCTTCTTCTGGAAATTGTTGAATATACGAGTTCTGACTAGCACCATAATCATGATACCCTTCCATAGGTGAAGAAATAGCATTCACATTTACCTTTTGTCCTCGCACCTCCTGAGTTAGAGTATCCAACTTTTGAGCCAGCATGTTGATCATCTCAGATTCTTGTGCTGCTTTTGCTGAGCTCGTCCCACTAGGTGCCCATGAATAATTATTAGATGCTAATTCCTCAAGAAGTGCTTTAGCCTGTGTAGTTGGTGCCTTCTTGAAATTTCCACCAGCAGCCACATCCAAACTCAAACGAATATCTGCATTCATGGCCCCATAAAAAGTACTAATGACCTGCCAATCTTCTAAGCCATGATGTGGACACTTCCTCAATAGTGCCTTGAATCTCTCCCATGCCTGATATAGACCTTCACCCGGTTGTGCTTTGAAACTCATAATCATAGTCCTCAACTGTTGCGTCTTGTCAGAGGGATAGTATTTGGATAAGAATGCCGTAGAAAGACTCTCCCATGTAGCAACCGAAGTGTTTGGAAGTTGCTGAAACCATTCCAAAGCTCTTCCCTTAATAGAGTAGGGAAACATATGGAGACGAATCTGATCACTCGTAACACCAGTGATTCTGAATGAACCACACATCTGCACAAAACGCTCTAGATGTCTGTGTGGGTCTTCTAATTCAATGTCTCCTTCAAAAGCCTGATTGCTGATCATCTGAATTAAGCTCGGATTGATATGGAACTGAGCAGCACCAATCTCAGGAGTTTTGTACATGCAATTGGCAGGATTCGGTGTCTCATGGTCCCAAATAGAAGACTGATCAACATTAACAGCTGGTCGAGGTTCTGGATCTCCCATCTTAGCTTTATCTTTTCTTAGCTTTCTCAAAGTACGCTCGATTTCAGGGTCAAATTCCAATTTTCTAGCGCAAGATGAACGTAGCATACACCTGAAAATCACCAACAAAACAACTTGTGGAACCAATTAAAATCTAAACAATAAGAAACAATTTAACTAAACTTAACTATACTGCCTTCCCCGGCAGCGGCGCCAATTTGTTAGTAGTATTTTTGTTGTTCGTTCGCAGGGAAGGACTGAATGTAATATCAAGTTCAAGTATCTTATCTCTTTACGTCTAGAAGTGTGTGAGAAAAATCTTTGGGTTTGTGTTTTAACTAAATTAACCAAGAACTAATTATAAACGCTAAGAATTGATTTTAAACTGAGATTCAAATATGTTGGAAAACAATCTAAGAACTGGGGTTCTTCACTTGGTCTCAATACATGCTCAATATTAATGTGATATCTGTGTTCCTACCTTGCTGAAAACAATTCTTCTAAAGTTATACTGCACCCTCCCAGGCTACAATATAGTGCTTACAGCTACACCGTAATTTACACTCCCGTGATACAATCAAAGTATACCTATAAACTGTTATATGCCAAGAATTATATGTCTCACAATTCTCCTATTAATCTCCCGATCTAATATTCAAATTATGTCTGTTAAATCATGTACTAAGATTGCAACTTCTCTCCCAAGCTTATTACAATCCCTAGAATACAATCAAAGGTTCATGACTCCCCTAATTGTGTTAAGATCTCATTAACAAATCAGCCAGGCAGAAAATCACATAATCAAGCATGCATGAATACCAAAAAATACTACCCAATCCTCAGATTAGAGAATTAGTTACGCATATTTAATAAAGAAAACATAATAACAATTATAATGAATGAAAACATAATATTGAAGAAAGAATTGAAGATCGAAAGTACCTTGATAAGATTAAAAGCTATGAATTGTTATGATTTACAATGGTAAGATGTGTTTAAATAGGCTCTACAAATCTTGCCCAGCAAGATATTACCTTCTATTACAATTAGAATTCAATTCAGGTATTAAAAATTGCCTAAAATACAATTAGAACTAGAAAAGGGCAAAACAGTAATTTGTCTGCTCCCATCTATCTGCTGGTCGTGCTTCCTGGGCCCACCACACGCGGCATGGTCGTGCGAAACCTATCCCATATTGTAGAAAATCTCTCAAGCTTCGCGTGGACTGTAAATGGGCTGAAAACGGACTTCTAGAACTCCAGATATGGCCCAAACAATATAAGGTGCGCAGCCCTTCTCAAAAATCCGAATTTTAATTAATTAATTCTCCAAGAACGATAGAAGCATCAACTTTAATCAACATTCTCGTAAATCTGCACAACTCAGCAAAACACATCAAAACTACAACAACTTGAGTCCAAAACAATCAATTTAAGCCAAACGGAGGCATTCCCAGTGGATATAAAATCCACTTATCAAACCCAAGCATTGTTGTATACTGGTATGTTTTCTACTTTCCCTCGTATTTACTTCCATTCAATGAGGGCATTGAATATTTTAAGTTTGGGGGTGGGTTGAGGGATAAGTAGTGTATATAGTTGTGATTGTGAGTCATTGTGTTCATGTAGGATTTCATGCTTTGCATATTAGTATTAGTAAATTATGCATTTATGTTGGTGTTATCTACGTTTGTTTCATATAGGACATTATGTTTTTATGTTCGTATATCATGTGAGTTCATAATAGTTTGCATTTGCACCCATGCTTGATAGGAATTTTGTGTTGTTGATGCTTTTGATTGAGAAGTGATATGCTTTGTTCCTGTACACACACATACACTAGTAAGTTGAAGCTAGTAGACTTATTGAATGTTGTAATTGATTAGAAGGACATGAATATGTGCAAGTTGATTTAGTTTGCATGCTTTGAATACAAGTCGGTGCATTAGAGAGTTTTTTGCTTGGGATTGAGTATGTTCTTCCCGTCAAGTGAGCTTTTGAGCCATATTGCATTGTTGCAATTTTATTCGTTTGCTTGAGTGTCCACGGATTGTTTGCATTGCTAGTAGTTGCTTGAGATCTTTCTTGAAACGCATGACATTATTTGACGATTAAAATGATAAAGGCATTAGGAATAACCACATATTTTCCCATATTACCACACCATGTTTACATGATCAATTAGTTAACCCGTTGAGCTTAATCCTATTTTTTCGGTGACATACCACATTACTTGCCTAGACCTTTTTCTTGTATTGGCCTTACATTATTTTGAACCTACATTGTCAAAGGCTAGTAGGGTGCTTAAGGGAGTAATAAGGTGTGCAAGGAGGGGTTTATTGTTGGTCATAATTTTGGGGGAAATATTGAAATTTGGGTTTGGTTATTTGCTTGATAGACGGCATGTGTAATAAAATCGTGGGATCATTGTTATTGTCTATATTATTGTTGCTTTGGCTCTCGGAAAAAAAAAAGAAAAAAAATAGGAAAAAAAAAAGAAAAAAAAAAAAGAGAAAAAAAATTATATTATTAGAGCATGTTTGTGTTTATTGTGATCCCACTTTAGTCGACTATTCGAGTGTTTTTGTTGCATAAAATTATGGGGGGAAAATAGGGTGTTGTGTATGATTTATTAAGTTCCTACTAGCTTTTGACACTTCACCTGTTTTGGCTTATTTGACATACCTTGTGCCTAGCCCCGTTACAACCCAAATAAAGACCTTTTGATTATCGTCATTGATGTATGTTGTGAAGAGTTAGATTGATACCAATTGTCAAGCATGCCTATGATTTTGTTGGAATTGAGTGATACACTTACCCTTGTTCTTGAGTGAATATTCTTTTATGAGTGGATTGTGAGTGTTTGCTTGTTTTTGCGTATGAGATCCCGAGTTTTGTCTCAAAGATGTGCTCTTGTAGGCTTAGCATGGTTACTAACTTATTCTTAGACTTGACATGGACTTGTGAGAACTTATGCATGTTCATTTAGTAGACTATGTGAATACTTGCACTTTCGACACCAAGACATTGCGTATTTACTTTTATTCTTAAGTTGATATGGCATGAGAGGATTTGAAGGTATGGTAGGATATTATTAATAGATTAGTTGCATTTTTCATATTAGTTGCATTCATGCATTGCATTGCATTGAATTTTGTGGGTACATTCTCTATAGGCCCTCACGAGACCTTACTCGTCCACTATGGCTGCTTAGGGGTTTAAAGGGCTTGTTGCATATGCCAAATGCAACCGTGATCACCTACGGAAGTGGTACTAGTTAGTTGTATATAGTTATAATTGTTATGCTTTAGGACAAGTATCGGTTTAAGTTTGGGGGTGTGATAAGTGGATGTTATATCCACTTGGAATGCTTCGTATCGGCTTGAATTGATGACTTGAACTCAAGTATAAGGCATTTTTTATGTGTTTTTAGTGAATTTGTGCAAGAATAAGAGTCCGATGTGGGATGATGTTTTTCATGCTTAAATGGTGGGTTTTGAGCTTAAAGAATAACAGTACATCAAATTGCGAGAGAGCCGGAAGAAACGGAATGAAAATCGGAGTTAAAACGAAGAAAATAGAGCAAAATCAGCAAAATCAGCGAAATGAACAGTAACTGACACGCATGAACAGTAATGGACGCGCATGAACAGTAACGGACGCGCATGAACAGTAGCAATCAGCGGATGAAAAATCAGCCAGAATTTCTAATTTTGTTTTGGCTATATCTTGAGTTCTACAAGTCCGTTTTGGACGATTCAACTGCCCACGCGAAGTAACGGAATTTTCTATCATTCTAAGGTGGTCCGGAGTCCAGAATTATGGAAGAGAATTTTCCTTCAAAACAGAATCAACAGAAATTGCCAGAACTACTTCTAATAAGTATGGTAATTGCTCTGGGCGGCTAGAACATTCCAGAATCAGATCTACACATGGAATTTGCAAATCCTATCCCGTTTAAAGATGGAAATTGCTGGTCTTCTATTCCAACTCTAATATGGTAATTGCTTGATGGAGAGGCAACTTGGGGCTATAAATACACATCTTGGGGGACAGAAAAAACACACCATTACATATCAATTACTTAGGTTTATTTGTAACTTTTCATACTTTGTTTTTATCACGGTTTCACTTGATCTCATGATGACGAGAGGTTCAGTTACGAAATAATCGTTGTCATGGGATTCTAACAGATTTATTTATGGAGCTTTAGTATTTTTATTGCTTTAAAGATCTGTGTGTGATGTATATCTGATATCCTCGTATGGTTATGCTTAATTGTTAGATGCGTAGCTAACATCTAATTTGTTAATCTCTTGTGAAGTGAAAATGGATCTTGAGATTTAGAACTTGCCATGCTAGCATAGGTTCATGATTGTTTATCAACATGATTCGTAGTATGAGATGAAAATACTTATATTGCCCTGTGTGATCTTTATGGATAACTTGTTCTTCAACTGTTATGTTTTCAAATTCTATAGACATATAGGATCTAAGCATAATTGGTGTCTATTCATCTTCTATCTTATTTGTGGATGTATGTTTAGTTTGGTATTCGTATACTGAGAAGTAGCGTGTACTTGTTTCTTGTTATCCGATCAGATATCATAACCATTGCATATAGTGATTAAAGGCGTCAGATCTAAGCGAAGTATTTAATGAAGTTAGGATCCCATGTTACTCTTGTAGACATAATTCAATTTCAATTCTTGTTAGTTAGTTAATTCTTAGTTGTTAATTTACTTCTTAGTTAATTTAGTTAATTAAACCCAATTTGTTATTTGTCTTAGCAGTGAGTAATAACCATACATTGTTGCATAGGTACAATAACTGAATTAAAACCATAACCAGATCTCGTGGGAACGAACTCGACTTATTCATATATTACTTGTGACCACGTACGCTTGCGTGATTTAACGCAAACAGTGTTTTTAGAAAATGAGATATTAATGTTGCCCGTGATATTTCTAGAAAAAAAGGGAATTTAATTTGGAAAAAATAGAAAAGATGATATGTTTTAGTTGAAAAGGTAATCGGTTAATAATTAGTATTATGATATTATTATTTTTTTTTATTAAATAAAAACGCAGGTTTTAGTAAGAGAAAATAAAAACGTTAACGTGTTTTGGCTGAAAAAGGTAATTGTCCATGATATAATCGGAAAAAGAGAGATTTTAGTTAGAGAAAGGAGAAAAGGTAACGTGGCTGAAAAGGGTAATTGATTAGGTAATAGTAGTTATAATATAATTACGTTATTTGATTAAACAAAATTGTTAGTAGTTTTTTTAAAAAATGAGAAATTTTAGTTAGACAGAATGTAAAAGATATTGTATTTTACCTAAAGAAGTAAATTATTTTGTTTTTGAAAAATAGAAAAGGTAATATGTTTAACCTGAAAAAGTAAATTGATTTATAAAGGAGAAATTTTAGTTAGATAAAATATATATGATATTATATTTTACCTGAAAAAGAAATTATTTAGTTATTGAAAAATAGAAAAGATAATATGTTTAACCTGAAAAAGAAATTGATTAGTTAGTAGGATGAGTAAGGGTAAATAAGTAAAATCAACAGTTACTGTACTGACCGACCTACCGACGGACCAACCAAATTTTTAATATTTCCGCTTTTATATAATAATATAGATTATAATATTATTATTTTTTTTATTAAATAGAACCGTCCGTGATATAATTGGAAAAAGGGAGATTTTAGTTAGAAAAAAGGTAACGTGTTTTTGCTGAAAAAGGAAATTGCCCATGATATAATTGGAAAAAAAAGAGATTTTAGTTAAAGGAAAGGCAACGTATTTTGGCTGACAAAGGTAATTAATTAGTTAATAGTAATTATAATATAATTATGTTATCTTATTAAACAAAATTGCTCGTAATGTTTTTAAAAAGGAGAAATTTTAGTTAGTTAAAATATAAAAGATATTGTACTTTACTTGAAAAAGGAATTATTTAGTTTTGAAAAATTGAAAAGGTAATATGTTTAGCCTGAAAAAGAAAATTGATTAGTAAAGGAGAAATTTTAGTTAGATCAAATATAAAAGATATTGTATTCTACCTGAAAAAGGAAATTATCTAGTTATTGGAAAATAGAATGGATAATTTGTTTAACCTGAAAAAGAAAATTTATTACTTAGTAGTATGGATTTTATATGTAATTAAGTAAGGAAAAATTAGTAAAATCAATAGGTACCGTACCAACCAAACTTTTAATGTTTCAGCTTTTATATAATACTATAGATTTCAATTATATTTCCATTAGAATTCTCCACCAACACCCAACTTCTCTCCAACCCTTTCGAGAAACCAATATAATTTTGAATTAATTTAAACAATTTCAATATAAAAATTTATTAATAAGTAAACAAATTAAAAAAAGGAAATAAAAAAATATACTATTTATCTGTACTATACTTTTATAAGAAAAATAGGGTATAATTAGTTGATTAGTTAAAACCTTTCTAAAAAATTTATTCGCATTGATTAGTTAAATTTTCTGAAAAATTTATTCGCATATTCTAAAAAAACAATTAAAATGCATATATTAATTTACTAAAAAACTAAAACACATATTTTACATAAATACATACTCTATTAGTTATACTTCAATTGAAATTCAACTACATACTCTTTTAATTATAAACCACGTGTTTTACATACTATTTCAATTATATTTCCATTAGAATTCTCCACCAACACCTTACTTCTCTCCAACCATTTCGAGAAACCAATATAATTTTAAATTAATTAAACAATTTCAATATAAAAATTTATTAATGAGTAAACAAATTAAAAAAAGGAAATAAAAAAATATACTATTTATCTATACTATACTTTTGTAAGAAAAATAGGGTATAATTAGTTGATTAGTTAAAACCTTTTTAAAAAATTTATTCGCATTGATTAGTTAAAAACTTTCTGAAAAATTTATTCGCACCTTCTAAAAAAACAAATTAAAATGCATATATAAATTTACTAAAAAAATAAAACACATATTTTACATAAATACATACTCTATACTTCAATTGAATACTCTTTTAATTATATTTATAATATAATTTTTTTAATTTGTTATTTTATAGTGATTATAATTAAATTATGTTATTTTACTAAATAAATTACTCATACTTTTTTGAATATGAGAAATTAATGTTGCCCGTGATATTTCGAGAAAAAATGGAATTTAATTAGAAAAAATAGAAAAGATGAAACGTTTTAGCTGAAAAGGTAATGGGTTAATTATTAGTATTATAATATTATTATTTTATTTTTATTAAATAGAAATGTCCGTGATATAATTGAAAAAAGAGAGGTTTTAGTAAGAGAAAAGAAAAAAGGTAACGTGTTTTGACTGAAAAAGGTAACCGTCCATAATATAATTGGAAAAAGAGATTTTAGTTAGAGAAAATAGAAAAGGTAACGCGTTTTGGCTGAAAAAAGTAATTTTAGTTAATAGTAATTATAAAATAATTACTATGAGGAAATATGTTTAACCTGAAAAAGGAAATTGTAATAAAGGAGAAATTTTAGTTAGATAAAATATAAAAGATATTGTATTTTACCTGAAAAAGGAAATTATTTATTTATTGAAAAATAGAAAAATAGTATGTTTAACCAGAAAAAGGAAATTGATTAGTTAGTATGATGGATTTTGAGTAAGAGTAAATAAGTAAAATCAACAGGTGCCGTGTCGACCGACCGACCAAACTTATAATTTTTCGGTTTTTATATAATAGATATTATTGGTCCTGTTTGGAAAATCTTATTTCTCAGAAATAAGTTACTTATTCTGGAAAAAAGTATATAAATATGTATTTTTTTCTGAAATAAGTAATTTATTTTTGCAAGATAACGAATATTAAATTTCTTATGCACATTTTTTCTAAAAAAAAGTATATAAATATGATTTTTTTTTTGAAATAAGTAACTTATATTCCAATTAAGATTTGACATACACAAATCAAAAGTTCCTAGATTCGTGAAAGTATAGAATATCATATGAGTTATGATGCTTGCATATCATCATTTGAGTCACCGACAATCCTTTAAATAATTGAATAGCTGATTTGACGTGACGAATATGGAAGCATACTTTTCATAGTTGTTTGAAATATAGCAATCAGATTCCCTAAAATGAGGCTGAGAATAGTTAATTTTCAGAAAGAGATGCATTAATTTGAAGAGAAATAAAAAGGAATACAGTAAAACCTCGAAAAATTAATATTCGATAAATTAATAACCCACTATAAATTAATATTTTCAAATTAATTTTTTGGTCCCAACATAATAGTGATAGTGTAAATTTTATCTCGATTAATTAATAATCTCTTTAAATTAATTTATAAAGGTTTTACTGTAACAAAAATTCAAGTGGTTGTGAATGAGACAGTTAGAGTCGAAAAGAGGTTTCTTCTCTTTTTTCTCTTATTTTCAAAACCGTGCATGAAATTTTCATCACACGCGGCTCCTAAGTGATAAAAAAGAAAGAACTCATCTTCTCTCTTTATTAATTAGTACCTTCCCAAGCATATTTATAAGATCAAATCCATTCGAGTTCTAAAATAAAATTACTAAACCTTAACTTTCCGAGGATCTTTTATCAGTGGTTGTAAATGACTGGTTCTTCAATCATTTTGGTTTGATTTTTTCATTAAGAAATAAAAAAAATTACCATATACAGTGGTCATGAATCTGTAAATTCCGTATTAGAAATTGCAGATCCAATAAATTAATTAAAAGTGCAAAGGCAGGCTTGAAATCCCCCCACCGCGCCTCTCTTTTATTCTGGTTTTTGCATTACAGTGGCACTATATAAGCACCATTTTACGTATATAAATAGGTGCAGCTAAACATAAAAATTAAAGCGCTGATCTTCTATGTGATGATGAGGCTGGGTTCTCTAATTTTTGGCAATTGCAGTTTCCTGCGGAAGAGGGATAGGCTCAGTAAACAGCGAAAACATTCTCTGTTTGGATGCACCATCTTCAACACCATAGCCATCAGCTCCGGAATTATAGGTGCAATGGGACATTCGAACCATATTTAGTATAATCTGAATTGATGACCAGTCCAAAGGAATATCACCCGAACATAGACACTTAGTCATTTTTTCCCATTTCTTCTTCATCAAATCTATCATGTGAGCGCGTGCAACTTCTTCTGAAACACCTGCATCCATCATGTAGCATTGTATTGATTTTGGTACGTCCCCTCTCTTCAACTCATCCTGCATGCATAATCGTATTATTTGTAATAACTAGATACAGACATAGCACAATTAATATATATGGAAAGGTGAAGGTTTTTGTTTGTCCTTGTATACCGATGAAGTTCCGTAGTCGTCAGCTAGTCTAAAAGTCTCTGATGCTAAGCGTACTATGTCGGGAAGGCCCTCTATAAACGCAATTGCTTTTTTCTCGATTGGATTCGATGTGAGAATATAAGAATACATTACAATGACAGGCCCTGTAATACTCATCCATCCATTGCTTAAGTATTCGTCGAATGTAGGCTTGTATCCACTGTAATACCATCGAGCCTCCACTAGGTAGTGTTTCACCACATCAAACCACTACAACATATAACATCAATCCAAAAATAAGTTAAATTCCTAAAATTGAGAAATGACTTGACTAAAAGAACACACATTAATTTGGGATTGAGACAAGCAGATTATTAATTTCAGTAATGGTATGTTTCGAAGGAATAGTACGTACTGCTTTTCTTAGTTGTGGTAGAACATCGATTTTTTGCTCGTTGAGGATGTCGTGAGCAGTCTCACAGACTAAATTGTTTAGAGACAGGAAGCAAATCTTCATGTAGTGTGGAAGTTCCGTCATTGCATTTATATCCCATCTGAAAATGTTCAAGTGTTCATTTATGAACTAGACGTGCATGCAACAGCTAATTACATGTTTTGTACTGATAAATAGACTAATTCATATCAATATAAACCACAAACCTTTCGACAACACTTGTGAAAAGTTCAAGTTCCTCCAGCGTACCATAAATATCGTAAATATCATCTAGTAATGTTATAAACTGTACCGCTTTAGTTATTTCTCTTCTAAAATATCCGTGTTGATGATTGGATGACATTGCTAAACCCCACAAGAAAGATGTAGGTAACCGATCTCTTATGAAGTCAAGCTTCTGTCCCAGGCCTGTTCTTTTCCACCAGCTATATCGAAAAAAAGGAAAATCAAATAGAAGAAGGCCGGTCGCGTTAAAGAAAATAAAGGAGAATGGTGTGTGATGTGCATGTGTGACCCTATGCATATAATCTATCATCAGCAAAATCCAGCATTACCTTGACACATCTCTAAGTTCATCCTGGTTTAGTCCTTGCACAATGTTGAAGTCGAACTTTGCAAATTTTAGTACTTCTGGGATCATATCACTACTTCTTTCATATAAATCAATGTACCACCTTGCTTCAAATCTTGGGATTCTCCACTGTTGTGGAAGTTCCAAAGCATGACTAACTTGCATACCAAGATCTAAATCATCAATAGACTTGGTGCATTCCTTAAGGATTTTACTTGTGAAGGAATAAGCCTCCTGCATTAGGGACTCTCCTTCAATGGAGTAGTACGAGGCCTCGTATAAACTCAAAATTCCTTTTACATCTTCACCAAGAGATTCCTTAAATTTTCCGTTTTCCATAAAATTCTTGAAAACCTCTGCATAAATATACACACACTGAGACTTCACATTTTTATAAGATAATTGACAATGTTTTCTGGACATGCAATAAAAAACCTATTGGCACTAGCATGCAAATACCTGAGGATGTATGATATCCATGTTCTCTGAGAAGTCTAAATTTAAGAGCAGTAGCATGCAAATTCTTTTCCCACAAGTCATTCTTTGCCGGATTACTATTTTGTAGCTCTTCCAAAGTTTGTTTTGTTTCTCCTTCGAAGTGATAACCTAATCCAAGTTTTTGCAAGTGATCAATTAGCTCTAGCTGATCCAATGGATCAACTACGTTTTTAAATATCAACTTCACATCTTCTTTTAATTCCGAAGCTCGAGCATTGTATCCTTGGCCCTGTACTAATAGTTTAGTGAGTTTCAATCATTGCATGACAGAAAACAAACAAAAAAAAGCTTATAGAAATTACCGTATAATCAGTTTTCAAGGACTGAAGAAAGTTGTAGTCCCAAATGCAAGGTTGGTAATCTCCTGATCGCCTAGTTATAACAGGCTCCTCGGTGGACAGAGCAACCTTGGTTCTTTGAGGGAATGGTTTGATGACAGGCTTTAATCCTGTATTTTTTGTAGCTTTGAAGTGAACATCTCTACCAAAGTTGCAACTGGTAATCAGTGAAGAGGGTGCAAGAGCCATCTCTATATATATATATTAAAGGCAATAACTCTAGATGCTGATGATAGAATGCATGAAAAATGGTACTTTATATATGTAGTGTTTTAAAGCAAGCTTAGCTACCATTTTTTGAAACTGATGTATCAATAATATTTACAGAGAAATCTAGAATACGTACTTTCATTTAACAGTTGATTTAGTTTGAAAATTTTAAAATCGTACACACTATGGGGTAGAAATGTGGTCACATTCATCATCACATTCCTTGTTGGAGTTGGGACATAAAATAGAGTAGTGCTAAATGACATGGCATATATGATGTGACATTATAGGATATTTTTTATTGATGTTGTTAGTGTGAATGCAGGGGCCCATTTATTATATAACAAATCAGGATCTGTCACATGTATTTGGGAAAAATTTTGGGAATTAAATTTGATATCCCTAGCATTATTCTAGGTACCCCAAATTTCATACCCCTTAGCATTCACATCCCATCCCCCATCCCCAACCCAAAAACTTACTAAAAATAGTAAATCCCCAAATAAAAATAGTAAATCCCCAAAATTATCAAAAAGTTTCTACATCCCATTCCCCATTTTCCATTCCCATATCCCTATATTCTTTTTTATATTACTTCTTTCTCTCTCTTTCACTTACAATTTTAACTACCAAAACTCACCCACTATTATAAATACAATTTAATATTATTATATGAAGAGAGAGGGGGTTTGGGGAAGCTTTTGGGGGAATGAACAAAGTCCCTAAATATGGAGACTTGAGCTATGACCCTAAAACTAAACCCCAAAATGAGGAATTGGATGGAAGGATATTTTAGAAGAAAAGTTGAACAAATCCTCAAATTATTGGGATGGGGATGAGGATGGGGATGGGGATGGGATGGGGATGGAAATCCTCTTATTAGGAGAAATGTACGGTCACATCATCATTAATTGTCTGAAAATTTCTCTTTTCCTTGGTGACATCAAAAAATACAGGCCACCTCTTCTGATTGAAGGATAAACAAAAGCTAAGTTAGTCCTAGTTTGATTTTAAGGAATCAACATTGGTCCATGATCATGCACTTGTAATTTCTTCTTCTCTAAATAATTAAGGTGTTCGTTAACATTTTTTGAATTTAAAAAATTGTTACAGGTATTTGGGACAATTAGAATCGGTAAAATAACAAATGTCAAAATAAACAAGCCAACATTTTGAGATTAAAATGTCAAAATTAACTAATTTAGCAAAAAAAAAAATGACAAAATAACCATTTTAAAAAAAATAAATAAATATAAAAATAATCTTTATCTTAAACATGGCCAAAATAATCGGTAATTCTGTTGATTTTATCCAAAAAATGGGTTAAAGATGACTTTGAACCCACATTAAGCTATCTTTTTTCCTACATGCCCACATTTCATACATGAATCCATTAACAACGTGAATCCATTAAAATATTAATATTAAAATATTAGATGTTATAGTAGCGAAAATATACATAATTATTATTTTTATTTTTTTTGAAAAACAAAGGTTTTAAGTCAATAATAAAAAGACATACGACGGCATCTACACCAATGATCGAGTCGTACAAACAGTAAATTGCAATCGTCTGTTCTCATGAATAGACAATTAAATGATATTTTGAAGATAATGTATATACAAATACAAGCACCCACTTTATGCATTTGAGCTATCGACTAGAACTGCAATCCCATTTATATATTCATCACTAAATCAATATCCCCGCTTACAATCAAGAAGCGAATAACAAACCTCTCACAAAGGAGAGAAACCAAACTGAAAAATACAAGCCAAAAATGGAAATAAAAACAAATTGAAAATACTAAAGGAAATCCAATAAAACTTAGATCTGACAAACGAAAACACAAGATAGGCGGTTAACTCTCGAATCCAACAAGCTCCGCTTGAATCGAAGAAGAAATAAAATCGGAAGTTCCAACAATGTAGATCTAGGAAAACAATTTAAATTAAACCAAAATGATAGAAATCCTTATCCAAAATGAAAGATTATTGAAAAAACAAAAGAAAGAATTTGGGGCTTTCCACCGGAAAAGCCGGTGTAAGCCCCACCGGTTAAAGAACATAGAAGGGAGACGGCGCATGTGAGACTTGAGAGAAAACAGAGAAAAAATGTAATTATTATAATTATTATGTAGTATTTAAATATGTGTTTGTAAAAAATTGAACTAAAATCCTATTATATAATAGAATAAAGTAAGAGGAATAATAACAAGGTAGGTCAAGAGTTCTACTTTCACCAATAACATTTAATAGATATTTTTTCTTATAATATAAGACCTCCGTGGGGTCGTTATGCACTCAGTTTCAAAATCAGATATAGGGGTGACCAAAATCGGATATTCGGTCCGGTTTTAAAATTTAAATCGGATATCCGATTTTTCGGATATGAAAATTCTATTCAGGTTTCAGTTCCAGTTCCGATTAAATCGAATATCTAGAATTCGGATATCCGTTTAAACCGGATCGGAAATCGGATTATCCGAATCCGAATTAATTAAGTAAAATTTATTTTAGTTTGTGTAAATAAATAAATTTTATTACAGTTTTAATAAATTATCTGTAACCTTAATTACAAATGATAAATTAATTAATAAAATTTTAGATATTATCATCTTATATTTAATATCTGTATATTCTTTTTTTTTTTCTAATTTTATTTTGACTTATCATAAATTAACATTCATTTCTTTAATGAGTTCTTATAAATATTCTTTAAAAGATATTAATACTCTCTTTGTCCCCATTATATTAGTCACAAATTCGTTTTTTTCATACCCCAAAAGTAGTAATCACATTTCCTAAATAAAGCAAATTAAGTACTGGTAATGTTGTGTTTTTCTAAGTATGCAAACAATTGAGAGCAAGTTTGACAATTTTCACTTAATTGCTCAATACGTGCTTTTTGATTGATAACCAATATAAACGGGATAGAGGTAACACGCTAACTTTCGAATTTATAATTTAAGTGAAAAATATTATTAAAAGAAAATATTCTTCCATTGGTTTTTTTTAATTTTATTAATATTATAACTTCTTAATCAATTACTTTGGATAAAATGATTAAGTAAGAGAAAATTGTTATCAAAGTTGATTTAAGGAAACTTACATGAGTTTACGAAATTTTCACATACAAATATATGAAGTTTTATTTATAAATTCACACCTAAGTACATTATATTTTACATTTTTACATCTAAAATACTTATAAACTTAGGTGATTCTCGTCAACAACATATTAAATTTAAAAAGTCATATATCTATTTTCAATATATAAGCAAAAAACTATCATTTAAAATATTATCAAATACGCATTATTTTATTTTATTATCTTTTATGTTTTATTTTCTTACTAATTATTAAAATTATGAATAATAAGGTAAAAATGTTAAATATTAAGATAAAAATATTTAAAATCTTCGATGCATTATAAACTAATTAATGTAAACCATAAACCTCTCGACAGCACTTGTGAAAAGTTCAAGTTCCTCCAGCATACCATAAACATCATAAGCATCATGCATGGTTTTGAATGAGAGAAAGACGAGAGGAAACCTCTTTTCGACTCTGACCATCTCATTCTTAGTTTACTTTTATTTTTGTTGCTTTGAAAGTAGATGTTTGAGCTTGGGTCACAGCCACTCGAATTTTTAATATTTCTTTTTATTTCTCTTCAAATTAATGGCATCTCTTTCTCAAAATTTCAACTATTCTTAGCCTGATTTTAGGGAATCTTATCGCTATGATTCAAACAAGTATGAAAAGTATGCTTACATATTCGTCCATAGCTCGATCAAATGGGCTATCCAATTATTGAAATGATTGTTTGTGACTCAAATGATGGATATGCAAGCATGATAACTCATATGATATTATAATTCTACAAAATCTTGAATGTTATTATTCAAGATTCGTGAAGTATAGAATATCATATAAGCATGATCTTATATGATATTCTATACTTCACGAATCTTGAATAATAACATTCAAGATTTTGTTGAATTATACGTGAAAGATCCTTTTTATGGATCTTTCTATTTAGCTCTATATCTCTTATGCTTAAGAAGTTTACAAATTTACTCTTAACTAATTTATAAATTGCCTATAAAAAAATTTGAAATTTACATCATAAAAAGCGTTTCTGCTCATGCACCGAATCCTAAAATCTTCAAACGAAAATAGTTATGTACGTTGTGCCTTTTTTTTTGGGGTCCTTACTGTCACTGTAGTTTCTTGTACAAATATCAACATTTTTCTTAATAAACTTTTGTAGCTAAGTGTCAAGTTTAATAGAATATGCATATTTTTTGCCATATTATTCTTATAAACAATAGATTGTTTTCAATGCAATACGTAGTGTAAATCAATTGAAATAAATTTTGTAAATAGTGCCATAAATTTGAGTACAGTTCTTAATCAAGAAGAGGTCGAATTCTCCTCGATCTAGCCTTTTCCAATAAGAGTTTCCTGCATAAGATGGATAGGCTTGTTAAATAGTGAAGAAACTGTCTTTGGTTAAACCATCTTCAACACCATGGCCATCATCTTCGGCATTGTGCATGCAATGTGCTGTTCGAACCAAATTTAATAGAATCTCGACAAACGACCAATCTAGAGGATATCATCTGCAAACCGACACTTCATCACTGCTGCCCATTTCTTCTTCATCAAATTTATCATGTGTTCACGTCCAACTTCTTCTGAAACACCTGTATCCATCATGTAGCACTGTATGGATTTCGGAACATCTCCTCTTTTTAACTCATTCTGCCATGCATCAATCATTTCAATTTTATAATTATTACCCACAACCGTATAGCAAGAAAATATATAAATAGTACTTAATGTTATTTAATTTATCTACAGGTGAAGTTCCAAAGTCATTAGATAGTCGAAAAATTTCTGATTCCAGACGTAGGACATCGGGAAGACCTTCAATAAATTCTATATCTTCTTTCCTGATTGGATTTGACGTGAAAATATAAGTTTGAATTGCTACAATAGGCCCCGTTATACTCACCAATCCATTTCTCATGAATTCGTCGAATGTAGGCTTGTATCCACTGTGGAACCACCGGGCCTCCACTAAGTAAGTTTTCAACAAATCAGTCCACGAGAACATAAGATGAATAAAAAAATTCAGAGAAAGCACAAGTGAAAGGCTTTAAACTAATTTTACATGGGTGAAATTCTATACCGATTTTCTTAGTTGTGGTAACACGTCAGTGTTCAGCACCATGAGTACATCGTAGGCGATCTCATTGACAAGATTGTAAAGGGTCATGAAGCAAATTTTCATGTAGTGTGGAAGCTCTGTCATTGAATTTTTGTCCCATCTGAAATAAGTAAGTGTGCGTTTAAGTGTTTTGTTCTACTAGATACACATGATAACAAATTAATCTAAACAAACGGAAACCACAAACCTCTCGATGACACTTGTGAAGACTTCCAGTTCATCCAATGTTGCATAAACATCGTAAACATCATCTAATGTTGTAATAAGCTGTATTCCTTTCACTATTTGTATTCTGAAATATCGATGTTGAGGTTTGCTAGAAATTCCATGGCCCACAAGAAAGATGTCGCCAACCTATCTCTTATAAAGTGAAGCTTATGTCCCAGACCTGTTTTATTCCACCACCTATCCATATTATCAAAGAGTGAACGAAAACCTTGACACACGCATAACAAAAGAAGAATTTTTCAGCATTTCGAAATTCCATCATATACCTATCATATACCTGTTAGATCTAAATAAATAACCAAAATCATCTTATGCGATATTATCTAGGTTACATGATAAAACTGTAGCGCGAAAGCGTACCTGATTCCATGATGATAGATTATGTATACGGATTCGGGACTTGATCTTCCACAGACTTGATTCGCCTCTAGCCGTATCTCGTTCTGACTGATGGGAATAGATGAGTAAAGGTTTTGAATAGCCTTGGGGACCAAGACCCTGTTATGTTCTTTATATAGTACTCTAATTAGACCCCATTAACCCTAATCAGAAACCGAATAAGATGTTATTGGACCCTTTATTTAAGACCACTTAATTAGTCCAAATATAGAATAAACTTTAGATATAATTGTTTTAATTTGTAAACCCATAAATTATTATTAGATTATAAAAATAATCTAACAATACCTTGACACATCTTTAAGTTCTTCCGGGTTTAATCCTTGCACAATGTTAAAGTCAAACTGGGCAAATTTAAGTATTGCTGGCCACGCCCGCACGGATTTGTTTTTGGGCTCCTCCCAAAAGGCCTCATACTAATGGAGTTGTTTTGGCTGCTTATATTCAAGATAATTCTTTTTTATCTTGACGATGTGGGACTTTGGTTGACACCCATTCTACAATCTCCCCTCAATCCAAGAACCACCAATCTTGTGACCCTTATACCGCCGATACTCATTTGTGGCTCCTCATCTTGCGAGACACGCCGCCCGACCACCTCAGTGTCACGAAGACTTTCGAGACAAGCCGTCCAAGATCTCCAACCGCAATTCTGGAGAGCCTCCCACACCACACAACTTGCAGCCCGCAACCCCAGGATCAACTTCTTAACCATCGACTCTGATACCACTTGTTGGGCCATGCAACACCCATTAACTCCACATTAATATGATATTGTCCGCTCTGGGCTGTGGCCACACCCGCACGGATTTGTTTTTGGGATCCTCCCAAAAAGCCTCATACTAATGGAATTGTTTTGGCTGCTTATATTCAAGATAATTCTTCTTTATCTTGACGATGAGGCACTTGGGTTGATACCCACTCTACACCACCTTGCTTCAAATCTTTGAATTCTCCACTGAAGTGGAAGTTCCAAAGCATGTGTAACTTGCATGCCAAAATCTGAATTATCAATAGACTTGCCGTACTCCCTAAAGATTTTGCTTGTGAAGCAATATGCCTCGTCCATTAGTGACTCTCCTTCAATGGAGTAGTATGAGGCCTCGTATAAACTCAAAATTCCTTTCACATCTTCACCAAGAGATTCCTTAAATTTTCCATTTTCCATACACTACAAGAAAAACGGGCTTTTCCTACCGTCAAATCGGTAGGAAAAGACCCAAAATCGGTAGGAAATGTGGCATTTCCTACCATCCCCCTCCGGTAGGAAATGCTTAAGTGGGAAATGACTTTGGTAGGAAATGATACTGACGTGGTCAACGTGGGGCCCACATAATGACGTGGCGTGCCACATGGCATGGACCCACATGCCAACTTGGACGATGAATTGGCAACACGTCAGATGCCATGTCATATGACACGTGGGTGGGCCTGCACACGTCACCAGCCACATCATCTGCTGACATGGAAATTGTGGAAACTAAACAGTTATTTCTTACCGTCTCCTTCGGCACCCGTCGGTAGGAATTATTTCAGGAGGATTGTAAGATAGCATTTCCTACCGCTCATTTCCTACCATCTTTTTTTGAAGGTGGTAAGAAATGTTTGTTTTTAGTTTACTCTGTTCCTCAAATAGTACCAATCATACAAACCAAAAAACCAACGAATAATTCAAATATACTTAAACATCTACAAACCAATTCACTCGCAAAATCAAACCATTCATCATTACATACTTAAACATCCACCTCAACACACCAATAAACATTTCCACCTTATCACACCAATAAACATTTCCACCTTATCACACCAATAATTCAAATATACCAAAAACTAAAAAGATCCGAAGATCATCACAACGCAAAATATCCAACCATAATTAAGCAAGTTCTACACAAACCATAATTAAAACCAAACCAAACAAACCATAATCAACAAAGTACTAAATTACCACAAACCATACGGTTAATCCATTTCAGAGGCATGAGCATCCTAGCCACTAGCCACGCTATCTCCATCTTCACTAATGTCTTCTTCGACAATTTCTTCACTGCCATTTGCCATTGCAGTCAGCATCGTTGTCTTTTCACCACCATTGCAGTCAACATCGTTGTCTTGATCACTTTCATCCGTGTAGTCGGATTCATCCAAAGTAGCCTCGCTATTGCCCTCCTCAGCAACAGCCTATAGTTGAAGTAAAAAGAGTTAATAGAGTTGCATGACAGTCCATGAATAAATGAATGCTAAAATTGGAAAAATGTTTATAAAATGAAACTACCGTTTTATATTTTTCGAACATGTCAGTAACAATTTCCTTCACAACATGCACAACTTCCTGGGAAATTAATTGCGAGAACTGACTTCTAGCAGCTGGATCGCCAAGACTCAAAGCCGCCTCAGTTAGGCTCTCAATTTGCTCATCATTGAGATCTCTCTGGTAAGATTCTGGATTGGTTTTCAAATAATCCAGCACCCCGGAGACCACCTTCATAAAAGTGTCATTCGGCATCTTATGCCCAGCAGCAGAGCTAGAGGAGCCTTCGAGCGATGAGCATGGATTTTTCGCAATACGCTTCTGGTGGTTATTTGCCAAGTCTGCCAAGAGTTTTCGAGCCGGAACACGGGGATAACCAATCAGCTTACCCTTTTTTGGCTTGCTCAGCCCTGGTGCCGTGGCCTGCAGCCACCAGTCAAAGGGCTCCAAACTCTCATCAAGTTGGGTCTGATCAACCCCTTTATCATTCAAGATCGACGCATACCGAGTCTGAAACATATCACACCATGTTATATGTTATTATATACAACATGCTCTGAAGATATATGGATGATGTGCTTAAATTAAAAGTGCAAATATATTTATAGTCGACATTCTTACAGCGATTTCCATGGCAGCAACAGTGGTGTACTGTTTCGGGTTTCCGTTCTCGTCAAGTTCTGTACCAGCTCCAGTATGAGCTCGGTTCCAAAGTTGAAGATGGGTTGGCATCTTTCCAGCTTTCTCCACCTTCATTATATGCAAAAAAAAATTAAGCAAGAGTAGATTAGTGGTCGAAGATTGACAAAACATAAAAATCAAATACTAGTTAAACGATCAAAAGAATTATGAGAAATTAATTAAAGGACCACCTCAGCAACTTCTTGGAAAGGTCTTAAACCTGAGCTATGCAAATTGGTCACTTTATTCCTGTTATCAATCCCCACTTTCGATCTTTCTTGATGCTCTTCTGATCTCCAAAACTCTATCAATCCTTTCCAAAATTCAATATCATAGTAGGATGGACAAAGCTCCAAGAAAGACTTTCTGGTTGTCCTTGCCTTCTCACGAACTCTCTGAAAAACAACACCTAGAGGGGGGGTGAATAGGTGTTTATGGTTATTAATGGAAATTTATGAACTGTTTTGAAAATAACTGAAAACAGCTTGCTGTTTGTAATAACACAGTTCACAAACAGCACGCTGTTTGTATCTAAAATGCAATGCAGAAAGAAGATAAACAGTAAGTAAAAGAGACACACAATCTTTTAGCCAGGTTCGACCCCTAATCCCCTATGGTCTACGTCCTGGTCCCTTACCAAACTTGGTAAGAGAATATATTATTGATCAACTATAATCCAATTACAAGATACAACAATATATCTCCCTTAACCCTTGCTGCTTACAAACGGCTTGCTGTTTACCTGTGCTGAACCAACCCTCTAAGTACTACTTCCCAAATATACTTCTCTAGTCTAGTTCGACTCACCCTAAAACCTGAATCCAATCTTGTACAGCAACAAAACAATACACTTTGAACAATACAAATGTTTTGAAAGAATACAACTCAACCTATAAATCCTCAAAATAATGAATATGCGTGTATGAAGAGATTTGAAGGTTTGGAAGGGTTTAGCAATGTAAGCTCAGAAGTTGTTTGAGTATTTCTTGTTTTATGCACGTTGTATTCAGTACTTAGAAATGATAATACTCAGTTCTTATATAGGTGAACAAGAAGGGTTTGAATTTTTGTTTGATAAAAATTTCCAACGGTATGAATTTAATCCGTTAGAGAGGAAGCAATGCTTTTGAGCTTGAAGAAATACTTTGATAATATGCAAAGCTGAAATATGGAGCGTGTATGGAGATAAGAATATGCAGGGAACAAAGTTATGATGAGTCCCATGTGACATATTTTGAGTGGAGATAAGGTGGTGTATTAAAATAAGGTAAAGTAACCTTATTTAACCAAAAGGAATATTTTCTTGTCTCCAAAAGCTTGAAAGGTAGGAATGTTCATCATATATTCTGAGGACTTTTACATATAATCTATATATCATTTCCTCTTGATGTCCTTTGATTTTCCCGAATGGATCTTTAATTCCATCAGACACAATCAGCTTGCTGATTGTACAATTGGCATGCTGTTTGTGACAATTGGCTTGCTGTTTGAGGTACACTGATTATGAAATCAGTAAGCTGTTTTGTCCTGCAGAAACAAGTTAGAGCACACACAAATGGCATGTTGTTTTAACCTGCAAAACCAAGTTAGAACTAACACAATGGCATGCTGTTTTATATCTGTAAGCGCAAAATAGCTTACTGTTTGTTATCATCAAAACCTAGGAGTTTCAATCTCCCCCTTTTTGATGATTACAAATCTTTTTAGGAGAATTTTGAAACTCCCCCTAAATTCCTGCATCTCAACATTAGATATAAAACAATAATTATCTGAAAGTTATGAGCATTAATAGAGCATATCCAGGATAAACTTAAACTTATCAACATATGCCACATAACCATTTTAACAGGAATAAAATTCAAGTACCACAACAGACCACAACAGACATAGAAAGTTCCACAGACATAAGACATAAACCGAGTTCAAACATAAAACATAAACACATTGAATTCTCCTAAATTCTCCCCCTTAATTCATCAAAAACTAAGGGTCACTTGTTTGAGCATTTGACTTGGTAACCTCTGTATCTGTGTCATCTCCAGGAGCATCCTTTGCAGCAGCTTTGGCTAAGTTGTCCAACCCTTGACCATGTTCAATTTCTGAGTGAGCAGTAGATGTGTTACCAACTGTCTTGAGCATTAATTCCTTCATTGTGGTGACTTGAGAGATGAGATCCTTCATAGCACCCTTAATGGCTTGAAATTCAGCCTTGACGTCCTGTACATCAGTTCTGATTGCTTGAGTATCATTTCGAAGGGAAATGATCTCACTAGTCATGATTGTCATATCGGCTTGTAGAGATTGAGACACCAAGTTCTGAGTTGCAGTTTGAGGAGCAGTAGAGGTATTAGGATCATCATGTGGAGGATCATCTTGAGGAACCACAATTCTAGACAACACACCATCTTCAATATGCAGATTGTTCAAAGTCAGAAACTTCTGGTCCATGCAGTCCTTAACAACAACCTTGGTCATACCCTTGACATTGACATTAAACAACTTAAACACTTTGGATAGCCAGGAAGCATAAGGCAGTCCACTAACAGATTTCTCCACTGTAGCTTGCATCTTTTTCAAAATAAAGGAGGATAAATCAAAGGACCTTCCAGTTAAAATCATAGCCACAATCACCACATCTTGGCAAGTGAAATTTGATCTGTTTCCCACTCGAGGACAAATATGTGACCTAGCTATCTTAAAAACCAGGTGAGCTAAAGGAGTTACTATGGTGGTAGGAGGAGGGTTTGTGTCTAATGGCTTGACATTACCCATTAAGACTTGTAACTGATCATCAACACTAAAATCAGGAAGGGACACATACCCCTGAGCAGTATAACCATCAGTAGCACTATCCATTTCAATTTTAAGAAGCGAACTTAGGATTGGAGGATTCAATTGAATCTTCGTACCTCTAACAGTGGATATAGCATTCCCAAACTTATCAGTTTGCAAATTAGCATAGTATTCTCTTACTAAATCAGGATAAAAGAAATTAGGCATATCAGATACGAACGACTCTAAACCAATATCTTGAAATAGTTTCATTACACCACACTCATCGAAGAGAGGAGTAATCTTACTTGATAGAGGTTGGCCGTTGATGATACCCCGATTCTCCAAATCCAAATCCTTGTACCGGTCTTCACAAGCAGGAGAAACAAACACTGGCGACATGGTCATTTTGAGCTTCTTCGATTCTGGAGTTGGAGTGATTTCATCACTACTTTCTAGCATAATAGTTTCCTCTTTCTTTGAAACAGATGGAGAAAGTTCCCTACGAGCCCTAGTCTTTCGAACCATGGTAGGAGATGGATAAACCCTAATTTCCGCTTAATCGCCGCTGAAAAACCCTAATCGCCGCTTAGAGAAAGAGAGGGTGTGTTTGAGTTGAAATGAACCGGCTAAACCGTGTCTCTCTAGTTTTGATTGATTTTAGGGGAGAGTTTAGGTTTAATTAATAAAACTAAATTCTAATTAAATAAACAATTGATAAGCACATGACTATTGTTAAAACAGGCAAATTTCTCAAATTTTAATTTTAACCATGATTTCTTAAATTATGAGTTTAAATAAGCATTCATCTAAACTTTAGCAATTTTCTTAGCACATAATCATTTAGCATGTTATAGCAATAATCAGAATATAATCATGGCTATTTTTACAAGTAGAAAAACCAGAGGAGACAAACAGCATGCTGTTTGTAACTAGAGTTAGGACAAATGGTAAGCTGACCTGTTCAGTAACTGTCAATCAGCACGATGTTTACATAGAGCATATACCAAGTTGCATTCGAATGACTGAGAATCTTTCTTCAGCAAGGGGCTTTGTGAAAATATCAGCTAGTTGATATTCAGTTGGAACAAAGACCAACTCTATCTTGCCCTTAGCAACATTGTCTCTCAAGAAATGGTGTCGAACATCAATATGCTTCGTTCTTGAGTGATTCACCGGATTCTTAGAAATGCTTATGGTGCTAGTGTTGTCACAGTTGATTGGAACCTTTTTACACTTGATATCAAAGTCCCTTAGAGTTTGAATCATCCATAGAAGTTGAGAACAACAGCTCCCAGCTGCTAGATACTCCCCTTCTGCAGTGGATCAAGCAACCGAAGTTTGTTTCTTGCATTGCCAAGAAACTAGGCTTTGTCCAAGGAATGTACAAACACCACTAGTACTTTTTCTATCAATTAAGCAACCTGCATAATCTGCATCACTATACCCAACAAGATCAAAAGTATTTGTGATAGGATAAAACAAACCAAGAGAAATGGTACCACTTAAATATCGAAATATTCTTTTAATGGAATTTAAGTGAGACTCTTTGGGGTTTGATTGAAACCTTGCACAAACACATACACTGTACACTATGTCAGGTCTAGAAGCAGTTAAATACAGTAGGCTTCCAATCATACCTCGATATCTTTTAATATCAACAGCCTTACCATTTTCATCTACAATCAGCTTGCTGTTTTGCACCATGGGAGTTGATTTTGGCTTTACATCTTCAAAACCAAATCTCTTCAATAGACTTTTTGTATATTTGGATTGGTGCACAAAAATTCCATCTTTAGATTGCTTGATTTGTAGACCCAAGAAGTAATTGAGTTCGCCCATCATGCTCATTTCGAACTCACTATGCATACACTTGGAAAGCCACTTACACATAGATTCATTAGTAGCACCAAAAATAATATCATCCACATATATTTGTACAATCAAAATATCTTTACCATTTTGCATAATAAATAATGTGGGATCAATTTTACCTCGAGTGAATCCATTTTGGATTAGATACTTACTAAGCCTTTTGTACCAAGCTCTAGGGGCTTGCTTTAAACCATAAAGAGCCTTCTTTAGCTTGAATGCATGGTTTGGATATTGATCATTCTCGAATCCAGGAGGTTGTTTAACGTAGACTTCCTCTTCTAGTACACCATTTAGGAATGCACTCTTCACATCCAGTTGATATAGCTTGATCTTCTTGTAACATGCATAGGCTAGAAGCATCCTTATTGATTCCAAACGAGCAACAGGAGCATAGGTTTGATCAAAGTCAATGCCTTCTTGTTGGTTGTAGCCTTGAGCTACAAGTCTAGCTTTATTTCGAGTAATGGTGCCAAATTCATCAATTTTGTTTTTGAACACCCATTTAGTTCCTATAAGTGAAGCATCTTCTGGTGGCTTGACAAGTTCCCAAACATCACACCTTTCAAATTGATTTAATTCTTCTTGCATGGCCATGATCCAATTCTCATCTTTTAATGCATCATCTATATTTTTAGGTTCTTCTTGAGCTAGGAAGGCTGCATGAGCACAATAATTTGCCTTCCCTCTTCTTGTAGTAATTCCATCAGTAATGTCACCAATGACTAACTCAGGTGGATGATTCTTGACCGTTCTTTTTGCCCTTGGTAAAGAATGTTGAGCTATTTCTTCATGAGTTGCCTTTCTCATCTTTGATGGTGGTGACTGTTCTTCTCCATCATATAGAGGCAATTTTGCAGTAGCCCTAGATCCTCTAGGACCTTCCAAAGTCATTTTTGCTATTTTTGAAATTGAATCTTCCACTTCAGCTTGCTGTTTTGAACTTTCAGCTTGCTGATTTTCAGTGTCTACATCCTCTTTGGCTTGCTGACTTTCAGTATCACTTTCATCTTCAGCTTGCTGATTTGAACTGCCATTTTGCTGATTTATACTTCCAGCTTGCTGATTTGCACTTCCAGCTTGCTGATTTGAACTTCCAGCTTGCTGATTGTCAGTGACTTGAGGTTGCACATCTTCTTCTTCACCTACAAATCCTTCCTCAACTCTTGGTAGATCATTGTTAGGTTCTTGAAAAGTAACATCAATAGATTCTTCAACAATATGCTTATTAATATTATAAATTCTATAAGCTCTACTTGTTAAAGAATAACCAAGAAATATGGATTCATAGGATTTAGCATCAAATTTACCATCTTTACCAATTGTTTTGAGGACAAAACACTTTGAACCAAAAATCTTGAAGTAACTGATATTTGGCTTCTTGTTTCTCAACAATTGATAAGGAGTTTTGTCCAACATTGGCCTGATTATGATTCGATTCAACAAATAGCATGCTGTATTCACAGCTTCGGCCCAAAAACTTCTAGGTAGCTTGCTTTCTTGCAGTAGAGTCCTTGCTGTTTCTTGAAGTGACCTATTCTTTCTTTCCACCACTCCATTTTGTTGTGGAGTCCTTGGAGCTGAAAATTCATGAGAGATTCCCTTTTGTTCACAATATGTGATAAATTTGTCATTGACAAATTCACCTCCTCTATCACTTCTTATACCTACAAGTCTTGTATCATGCTTGTTCTCGAGTAGTTTAATCAGTTTCTCAAATTCATCAAAAGCACAATTTTTAGTACTAAGAAACAATACCCAAGTAAATCTAGAATAATCATCTACAATTACAAAACCATATTGTTTACCTCCAATACTTTTATAAGATTCTAGACCAAATAAATCTAAGTGCAGAAGCTCTAAGGGTTTAGAAGTAGATACCATTTTCTTAGCTTTGTGAGTACTTCGAATTTGTTTACCCAATTGGCATGCTGAACATACTTCAACCTTAGTATATTTCAGTTTTGGTAGTCCTCTGACCAGATTCTTACTTGAAAGTTTATTGATCAAGTCCATGTGTGCATGTCCCAACCTCCTATGCCATATATATGGATCATTGTCGATTGCAGCCAAACAGCATGCTGTTTCCTGCATTTTGAAGTCTAATACATATATATTTCCTTCCCTTCTAGCAACTAGTGGGATTTTGTTAGCACCAATAGTAATAATAGTTTTATCTATGCCAAACTGAACAAAATGTCCATCATCAAATAATTGAGTGACACTAAGTAAATTATATGAAAGACCATTGACATATTGAACTTTATCGATCGAAATATTACTATTACCAATAGAACCAATACCAAGGATTCGAAGAGTTTTGCTATTGCCAATTGTAACTCTTCCTCCTTTCTTCATGTTGAGACTTATGAACTGAGACTTGTCTCCACACATATGTCTAGTGCAACCGCTATCCAAGATCCATTGTTTCGACTTTATTTTGGCGGCAAGACATATCTACAAAACAAACAAACACAAACTTAATATTTTGGTACCCATATAGGTTTGGGTCCAAACTGGTTAGTAGCAAGAATATATAACACATTTAATTCAGCTTTCTTGATCCATTTTTGGATCACTTTTGGTGACTGTTGGCGTGCTGTTTGTCTTCTGTCAGGAGCATTCTGGTATGCTGTTTATCGCCTGACTGGTCCATTCTGGTAAGCTATTTTCCCTTTATCATTGATTTGAGCCACACAATGAATTTCCAGATGGCCTTTTCCACCACATTTGTTGCATGTTTTCCAAGGCATGGCATAATCATAAGGTATGCCATTTTTACCATCATATTTGAGGACTCCAAGCTTCTTGTGTATGTCCATGCCAACTCCTTCTCTGACTACAGGGACTTTTGCCTTCTTCATCATTGTCTTTAAGGTGTCTTCTCCTTGTACAAAAGTTTCCATCCCTATCTGGAGGTCCTTGACCTCTTTTTCCAGAAGAGAAATCAAATCAGCTTGCTGATTGATAAGTTCAGCTTGCTGTTTTCTCTTTTCTACAGATTTTGAGGATTCGGCTTGGTTTGACTCTGTGTTCTTGAATGATTGTATGCATTCATTCCTTTCTTCAATCTCTGACTTCAATCTCCTAAGTTTTTTCATAAGAACCTCATTTCTTTGTAGAATCACTTTGTTGACTCCTTCGAATTGAACTAATTTCTCCTTTAAATCAGTAATAAGATCATTGTGCTTTGTTTCTGGATTCTTCTCAGCCATTAAATCAGCAATCATTTTCTTTAACTGATTGTTGTTCTTTTCCAGCTTGCTATTCTTATGTTTTAGTTCCATAAACTCAATTATGGATACATGATTTGGTACCTGCACGGTTAGTTCTTCTAGCATATTATGAGATGAATTTACCTCACTTGCATCATCTTCTGAATTCGAATAATCACTATTCACACAATCTTCTTTTATGGATCCTAGTGAACTTTCTTCATCATTTAGACCTACAAGGGCCAAATTCACCATGTCTTCACTTGAGTCATCACTGGAGTCTGAATCATCATCACTCCAAGTCAGTAGAGCCTTTGCTTTTCTCTTGTCCTTGAAAGCAGCTTGCTGTTTGGACTTTAGCTTAAAACAGTCCTTCTTAAAATGGCCTGGTTTACCACATTCGAAACAAGTTTGTTCCTTGGCTTTCCTTTTGGAGTATTCACCTCTTTCATTTTTCATTCTATTTTTCTTTTCAATCAGCCTCTTGATCTTTTGTGAGATGAGTGCCATTTCTTCGTCAGATTCTTCATCAGATTCAAACAACTTGCTGTTTGCAGACTCTGGCTTGCTGTTTGTAGAGTGAAGAGCCAAATTCCTCATTTTAGCTATGGGAACCCGAACATCTTCAGCCTGACCTTTGCTTATCTTGCTTTCAAATTGTTTTAGCTCTGCAAACACAGCTAGGTGATCCATGGTGTCGATTGTTGAGGATGATTCCAAAGCCGTGACCTTTGCTTCATAAATAAATGGTACCGCACTTAACACTTTCATGTTAATTTCATCTTGTGGAATGTCTTTTCCAAGTCTCTTTAATGAGTTTATAGTAACTTGGAACCTTGCTTGACCTTCTTTGATAGTTTCATCATCCTTGAGCTTGAAGTTTCCAAAATCATTCATTAGTTTGCTAAGCTTCACCTTCCTCAAGGTTTTTGATCCTTCATGATAGGTTTCCAAATCATCCCACATTTCTTTTGCTGTTTTTATGGAGGAGACTTTGTCATACTCAGCTTGATCTAGAGCATTCATTATGGAATTTCTAGCTTCTCCATTAAAACCACATTTGATAATTTCATCCATAGTGAGATCATCAACATCTTTCGGTTGATTCTTTTCATCCAAGAATTGATAATCTCTTTTCTGTACAACTCTTAACACCAGTGGTCTCTTGGATAAGAATGTTTCCATTCTACATTTCCACCAATTGTAATTTTCTGATCCAGTGAGGAGAGGAGCCCTATAATCGGCTTTTGCTTCAAGATAATGTTCTGCCATGATCGATACTTTCCTGTTACAGAATTGTTAGTATACCAAGGCTCTGATACCAATTGAAAAACAACACCTAGAGGGGGGTGAATAGGTGTTTATGGTTATTAATGGAAATTTATGAACTGTTTTGAAAATAACTGAAAACAGCTTGCTGTTTGTAATAACACAGTTCACAAACAGCACGTTGTTTGTATCTAAAATGCAATGCAGAAAGAAGATAAACAGTAAGTAAAAGAGACACACAATCTTTTAACCAGGTTCGACCCCTAATCCCCTATGGTCTACGTCCTGGTCCCTTACCAAACTTGGTAAGAGAATATATTATTGATCAACTATAATCCAATTACAAGATACAACAATATATCTCCCTTAACCCTTGTTGCTTACAAACGGCTTGCTGTTTACCTGTGCTGAACCAACCCTCTAAGTACTACTTCCCAAGTATACTTCTCTAGTCTAGTTCGACTCACCTTAAAACCTGAAGCCAATCTTGTACAGCAACAAAACAATACACTTTGAACAATACAAATGTTTTGAAAGAATACAACTCAACCTATAAATCCTCAAAATAATGAATATGCGTGTATGAAGAGATTTGAAGGTTTGGAAGGGTTTAGCAATGTAAGCTCAGAAGTTGTTTGAGTATTTCTTGTTTTATGCATGTTGTATTCAGTATTTAGAACTGATAATACGTAGTTATTATATAGGTGAACAAGAAGGGTTTGAATTTTTGTTTGATAAAAATTTCCAATGGTATGAATTTAATCCGTTAAAGAGGTAGCAATGATTTTGAGCTTGAAGAAATACTTTGATAATATGCAAAGCTGAAATCTGGAGCGTGTATGGAGATAAGAATATGCAGGGAACAAAGTTATGATGAGTCCCATGTGACATATTTTGAGTGGAGATAAGGTGGTGTATTAAAATAAGGTAAAGTAACCTTATTTAACCAAAAGGAATATTTGCTTGTCTCCAAAAGCTTGAAAGGTGGGAATGTTCATCATATATTCTGAGGACCTTTACATATAATCTATATATCATTTCCTCTTGATGTCCTTTGATTTTCCCGAATGGATCTTTAATTCCATCAGACACAATCAGCTTGCTGATTGTACAATTGGCATGCTGTTTGTGACAATTGGCTTGCTGTTTGAGGTACACTGATTATGAAATCAGTAAGCTGTTTTGTCCTGCAGAAACAAGTTAGAGCACACACAAATGGCCTGCTGTTTTAACCTGCAAAACCAAGTTAGAACTAACACAATGGCATGCTGTTTTATATCTGTAAGCGCAAAATAGCTTACTGTTTGTTATCATCAAAACCTAGGAGTTTCACTCTCACTTTTTCTTCATACAATGTCCGCTTGAAAACTGCCTGGATGTATTCGATTACAATAGCTTTGGATTGTGACCGGCTTTGACCCTTCAAGTGCTTAAAATACAACTGCAATAAACATAATTATGCGTCAAATAATGATTCAAGTTTACCATAAAGAGTCATCACGGGAAAATACGTAAAATAATTAAGTTTGTGTATATGACATACCTTAAAGTTTTCCCAAACCTTTTCTTGGAAATCAGGATGCTTGTCCTCTAAATCTGTCTAAGTGTAGGACCCCACTGGCCAAAATGCACGTATGGCACCCAAAATTGTCTTCTTCGCACAATTATTCTTTATACTACATATGTATTATAATTAAGCACAATCATTAGTATCATGATTGACAGACTCAAACAAAGGTAAAGAACTAAAGGTAAGTTCTCGTAATAAATGCATTTTTTATGAGTTTAAAAAATTTGTCCCAACGAATCTATGCTATTATTCTATATTTCTATGCTTAATTATAACTGTCATAAAATTAAATTAATGTCACTAGTAACAATTTAAGAGTATAATGATTGCATATTGCTAAGTAATGAAATAACTTACATCCCATTTGAAATGTCTATGCGAGTCGGATGGGTTGGAAAAGCAGCGGCAAACAATCCTTGAGAGTTTGAACTTGGCTTTGGGCCCCTCCACTTGATCACTTCCGTCCTTGTCATACCACCATAACTTTCCTTAAAAGCTTGAATCTGTTGCCTCCTTGTCATGATTTTCTTCCCCTTACCCTTACGCTTGTCAATCTTTTTCCTCGAAGCCAAACTGACTTTGGCCTTGGCTTTTCCCTTGTCCTGTGTCATCTCTGAAAGTTTCTTCGTCTTGTTCTGTTTGTTCAAAACACTTGGGACCATGTCCTGTTTTTCTGAAATTGTCTTCCCGTTGTCCTTAACACTGCCCTTTTGCAGTGCCTTGTTACCCTTAGTTCTTGCCATGATAACTATAAAAACAAGGAGATGAATCGATGAAAAATCAAGGGTTTACCAAGGATCGGAAAGAAGAGGAGATGAATCGGCTTGATACTGCGATGAAAAAAGGAGAGAGGCGATGAAAGATGATCAGCACAGTGTAAAGGAGAGAGTGAGATAAGTACAAAGGAAAAGGTATGTGTAAAGTGATTGAATTAACTTTCGGTGCATTTTTTTTATATTTTTTGTGAAATTTGGGCGCCATTTTACGAAAAGAAAAGAAAAACAGAGACAAGAATCGAACACCCATCTCCAGCCACATTTGTATCACTTCATACCATTATGCTAAGGTGTTTCTTGTGTTTTATATTTACTCTTAAATTTATAACCACAACACATTATTTTTCACTTTTTCATTAAAAAGTCTTTACAAATGAACTTTAAAAATCACAATTTTTTGTAAATGTCACTAATTCATAGTGATCATGAAATCCTCAAATTTGGATCATAAATTTTTTTTTAATGAATTAATACAAATTATTGTTAAAATATGGGCTTTTCCTTATAAAATCGCGTCAAATGAATTTTAAAAATCTAAATTCTTTTCACACATGACTAATTTGCAGTAATAATGAGATTCGTACGGTTAAATCGTTCAAAATTTTTTATTATTATTATTATATTTTCTTTTAACAAAAAACGCAAATAAAACTGAAAAGAACAAAAACTAAATTAATCTAAAAATTCTAAGTTTGAATTGAATTTTTTTTTTTAGTAGAAGTATGCGCTACTTCTTTTAAGTAGAAGTATGCATTATTTCTTCTTTTTTTTTGAGTTAAAATTTATTATTCTATTTCTAAATTAATTATTTAAAAATTATTAATATAAATAAATTTTTAAGTCCTAAGCTACGGTCTATTGAGGGCCTGAAACCAGACTCCTTTTGCTTAACAAATATTTTATTAATTCCACCCGGGATTCCCTCTTTGTATCATTTGTATCACTTCAAACCACCATGCCAAGGTGTTTCTTGTGTTTTATTTTACTCTTAAATTATATAACCACAACACATTATTTATCACTTTTCCATTAAAAAGTCTTTACAAATGAACTTTAAAAATCATAATTTTTTGTAAATGTCACTAATTCATAGTGATCTTGAAATCCTCAGAGTTGGATCATGAAAATTGTTTTTTTTAAAAATGAATTAATACAAAATATTGTTGAAATTGGGGTTTTAGATTATAAAATCACGTCAAATGAATTTTAAAAATCACTATTCTTTTCACACATGACTAATTTGCAGTGATATTGAGATCCGGTAGGAAAAATTGTTAAAAAAAAATAATTCAAAAATAGAAAGTCCAACCCTAATAACCCTAAATCTAACCCCTAAACTACAACCCTAAGTTGTGGAAGCTAAGTTGTTAATTCTTTTCATACATGACTAATTTGCAGTGATATTGAATAGTTTTTTATTGCGCGTAGTTACAAAACAAAATGATGCACTTATAAATTATTTTAAAAAAAAAATAATTATCCACCATAACAACTTAGCTTCCACAACTAATTAGTGTTGTAGTTTAGGGGTTACATTTAGGGGTTATTAGGGTTGGACTTTCTATTTTTAAAAAATTTTTTTTGAACGAATTTTCCTACCGGATCTCAATATGACTGCAAATTAGTCATGTGTGAAAAAAATAGTGATTTTTAAAATTCATTTGACGTGATTTTATAAGCTAAAACCCCAATTTCAACAATAATTTGTATCAATTCATTTTTAAAAAAAAACAATTTTCACGATCCAACTCTGAGGATTTCAAGATCACTATGAATTAGTGACGTTTACAAAAAATTGTGATTTTTAAAGTTCATTTGTAAAGACTTTTTAATGGAAAAGTGAGAAATAATGTGTTGTGGTTATATAATTTAAGAGTAAAATAAAACACAAGAAACACCTTGGCATAGTGGTTTGAAGTGATACAAATGTGGTCGGAGATGGGGGTTCGATTCCCAATAGGCTCATTTTTCATTTTAAGCCATTTCCTACCGATTAGAAAAGGATATGTAAGGTAGGCGGTGGGAAATAAAACAGGAGGCATGTAAGAATGCATTTCCCAGGTCATTTCCTACCGCCATTGGCCACTGGCCATTTCCTACCGCGTTTCGATGAAGGCGGTAGGAATTACTGGGTTTTAACATATTATTTTTTCACTTAGTTTATCCATATCTAGATTAAAAATTTTTGCTAGAAGCATTGCAATTAAATGTTTTGTAATACAATATCTATTACATAACAATTATTAGCATTACAATAACCAAATCATCATCATCTTCTTCTTCTTCTTCATTTTCTTCATCTTCTTCTTCTTCATTTTCTTCATCTTCTTCTTCTTAAACAGTCATTATCATCAAACCAGAGATATAACCAAATCATCATTTGATGCAAGTAGTTAGGATACCATTGTCGGATTTCGATGTAGTAAAACACAACGATAACAATGACAAGGATACAAAAATTCGAAATCCAAAACCATGGATCCATGTATAAGGGGGATGATTTGGAGAAAGAGAATATGTAAAAACCTTAACCCTAGCCACTCTTCTTTCTCTTCTTTTCTCTCTAGCAGTTCTTCTTTCTAAAAACCTTATCCTTAAATAATACATCTTAAATTTTTGCAGTAGGAAATGGTTGTGTGTGGTAGGAATTACTGGGTTTCGAATGGTAGGAAATGTCTCTTTGCAGTAGGAAATAGTGGGTTTTAACATATTGTTTTTTCAATAAATTTTGCTAGAAACAAATATTTTGCTAGGAAAGACATTTGATAAAATTTCCAACCAAAAACAGAAAATAACATTTACTTAAGATTTAAAGCAATGCAATTAAATTTTTTATAATACAATATCTATTACAATATAAACTAATCAATATCTTCGTAATCATCGGTCTCGTCATCTTCCTCTTCATCATTTTCTTCACCTTGCCCTTCTTCTCTTCTTCTTCTTCTTCTTCTTCTTCTTCTTCTTCTTCTTCTTCTTCTTCTTCTTCTTCTTCTTCTTCTTCTTCTTCTTCTTCTTCTTCTTCTTCTTCTTCTTCTTCTTCTTCTTCTTCTTCTTCTTCTTCTTCTGCCTCTTCATCATTTGAATCTCTTACAATTTGAATTGGGTTGTATTGTGCAAAATCAATAAAAAATGATGAGGAAGATGCATTTGATACATTCTCTTGAAATGCATCGTCATTTGGTTCATTAGTAGTTTCATCAATCAGACGATTTTTACAATTAATCACCGTATAAATATTACTCCGAGGATTCATTACACTAGGCGCATAGTACACTTGAATCGCTTGGCTTGCCAAAACAAAAACCTCGTTGGACCTCAATCTTGATTTGATATCCACGGTCACAACTAGATTTTGATCAACTCGAACACCGTTTCCAAAACTATCAAACCAACGACATTTGAACAAATATACAAAATTCCCACCCCCATATACAAGTTTTATTATGTCTTCTAATTGACCATAATAATTAGTAAGTACATCATTGTGAGAAGTACCTTTGACAAGAACACCATCATTAATTTGAAACTTATATCCATTGATCGTGCAACTACGAAATGAGATGATATTACGAATAGGTCCATCAATCAAGTTCTTGAAGAGCAAACGTTTAGCATCATCATTCTCAATCTAATAAATCATGAGAATATATCAAAATACATATATAATATTATTGACTATATCAAACACAAATATTAAAATTGCTCCAAAATATACCTTTTGACGAAACCAATGTTTAAATTCGGATTTCTGAAGTGATTCTAATTGCTCACTTGACACGCCCGGAAAAGTTTCACGTACATGGGCATCATATTCCCTGAAATAAATAAATATAAACTAGAGTGGTATATCATATCACAAATTTACATAAGGAGTAAAGTTCACATACCGAATATATGGTTGAACTTCCGGCATGTTTAAAAGGACGTAATATTCGGCAATCTTCAACTCATTATCTTTCAAGTACCCAATGACTTGTTTCTTACTCGTTTTGATAGGATATCTAAAAACTTCTAAAATAAATTCCTCTCGTTCATCAATTACAATTTCATTACGACGCACGACATTATGAACCGTCTCTACAGTTGAACGAAAGTAAATTGAGAAAAAATTGACCATCTCTTCCTCGACGTATTTCTCCGCAATTGAACCTTCCACTCGTCCCTTTTGTTTTACTTTTTCTTTCATGAATTTCAACAACCTCTCAAAAGGATACATCCATCGATAGTACACCGGTCCTCCAAGTCTACATTCTTCAATCAAGTGTAAAAGCAAGTGCTCCATAATATCAAAAAAACTAGCCGGGAATATAGTCTCAAGCACACACATTGTCCTAATTATGGATTTTTCTAAAGAATCCAAATCGTTGCGTAGTAAAACCGATGAGCAAAGATCAAGGAAAAAATTTGAAAGGGCCGCGAGAGCATCCATAATATAAGATGGCAAAAACTCACGAAACGCAATAGGCATTAGTTTTTGCATGAAAATGTGACAATCATGTGATTTGAAACCCGTGATTCTTAAAGTATCCTATTTTATGCAACGAGCTATGTTTGAAGCACATCCGTCCGGAAGTTTTAGTGATGAAATCCAATCGCATAAAAGCCGAAGTTGAGGCCTAGTAAGTGTGTATGGTGCTTTCGGTTTCACTCCATTTTCATCGAGCCACAATTCGGGCTTATCCCTAGGAGCTTGCAATCTTTTCTACCATTTGAGTGATCTTTACTCTTCTTCCTATCATCCACAACTGTGTAAAAAATATTTTCAAACACATTTTTTTCCGTATGCATGACATCAATACAATGTCTTAACTTATGAGATGACCAATATGGTAATTCCCAAAACATAGAAAAGTGAGTCCAATGGTGTTGTTCCCCGTACCCACTAGGCATTGTTATCCTAAAAGCTTTTCCCGGGGGGTGAGAATTCTAGTTGTAATACGGAAGATAACAAAGACTCGCCCGTAGACCGACCTTTGAACACTTTTTTCCCTACCATGGGAAACTTCACACTTTTCTTCCGCAAAGGGTCATTTTCTTCCAAAAAGGTACGGTATGTACCATAGAAACAACATTTTTTAGAATGTTTGAGTTGGAAACCTTTTACATCTCCCACACAAACATTACAACCCATCTTTCCTTTTGTTGACCATCCACTAAGCATACCTAATCACTAATTATCCATAATAGTGCCGCTTTCATATTGAAATTTTACTTTAGCGATTGATCATAGGTTTCAACTCCACTTTTCCACAAAATATATAATTCATCCATGAGTGGCCTTAAAAATACATTGAGATTTTTTGTTGGAGAGTTAGGACCCGGAATTAGAAGAGTCATGTATATGAAGGGTCTTTTCATACACATAGAAGGAGGAAGGTTAAATACAACCACTACAACCGGCTATACCGTATACACATTATTTTCCGAATTTCCAAATGGATTGAAACCATCACTTGACAATCCGAGTCGAACATTACGAAACTCCTTAGCAAACGATGGGTATTTTAAGTCAAAGTTTTTCCATTCATCTCCATCCGCGGGGTTACTTAGTTCACCATCTTTTACTTCCCTATTCCTGTACCACGTCATATATTTGGCCGTACGATCCGACATGAATAACCGTTGTAGACGAGGAATAATTGGAAAGTGTCTTAGAACCTTTCTAGTTATGTTATTCCCATTTTTTCCCCTTGCATCTTTATAACGACTCGTATTACAAATGTCACACACAATTTTCTTTGAGTCGTTACCGTAAAATAACATACAATCATTCTCACACGCATCATTCTTGTCATAAACCAACTTCAATTTCTTCACCATCTTCTTTATATCATAATGGGTATTTGGTAGTGTATGATTTTTGGGAAGTACATCACCAATGATTTCAAGCAACAAGTTGAATGCTTTCTCGCTACACTTGGATACATCTTTGAAATGTAACAATCTCGTACTAAAGGTGAGTCTTGTGTAGTCTTTGTTTCCGGGATAAATGGGAGCTCCACAAGTATTAACATCGGTAAAAAATGTTGAAGTATCACTATTTGGAGGTTGTTGGACATTTTGAGTACTAGTACCCGCCGTATCATTGAAACTGTAATAATCTTGCCCAGCGGCATCTCGTAACATCCCATCCATATCAATCGGCGGTTCTACATTAATTGGTGTGGTTCGACGACGACGGCGTGGTGGTTGGGATTCCATTCTTGGTTCACTCTCACCGTGAAAAGTCCATACAATATAATGTGGTAAAAATCCATCGACATACAAATGAAATGTAACATCATCTATAGTTTGCCACTTTGAAGTTTTACATTTAACACAAGGACATTTGGTCTTACCTCCAATCAACCCAAACTTAGTTACAACATCTATAAACTCGGCAACACCATTTTTGTATTCCGTTGTCAATGTAATACGATCATTTTGTAAACGACGTCTAATCCATTCACGATTACTTCCGGTTGACATCTACAATGTTATAAACACACATTTCATTACATTTCTTTAAACTCTCTCTTTAACACAATCTCTTCACCATAAATATTTAACATTTCCACATAAACATTTGTATTTAACATTCATAAAATGTATTTGTATTTAACATTTATACACAAATCATTCAAGCATAAATTTGTATTTAACATCTATACACAAATATTTTAAACATAAATAATATTTCTATTATCCAACATTTCAAATATATAGACATTGAATATTAACAAGTCAAGTTAAAAACTTGAAAATGTATACTTACAACTTCTTCTTCTTCTTCTTCTTCTTCTTCTTCTTCTTCTTCTTCTTCTTCTACAACTTTTTTCCTCAACCAACCAAAAACAAAAGTAAAAATGTAGATAAGATTTTTGTAGACTCCAATGCCCCCATCCTCTCATTGAGAGTGCTTCCCAAGACACCACCAGCATGGCCCAAGTCATTGACCTTATTTGTCAAATCATCAAAAGCTGTAGCTTGACTTGCCATTCTTGCTGCGTAGTCGTCTAGAGCCCTTTGGTTGTTTCCAATGTTCATCCCGAACTGCCCCATCGTCTGTCCGAACTGCCTCATCTGATTTTCCATAGAAGTCATACGCGTATCAAGATTTTCAATGTTAAGGGACGGTGTTTGGTTTAGGTGACCTCGCTCTAATACTCGTTCTGTTGGTATTTGGCGCTCGGTTTCGGGCCTTAAAGATGAAGGTCCCTCTCTCCCTAACCTCTCACACACACTTCCTGTCTCACGCTCGTGTATGTCTTCAATTATTGATCCGAAGTATGAAGCAGTACCTGCAGAAATTTGATAAGCAAAATTATTGGCAGTTATGGGATCTATGTCTGTTCTGTCCTGAGTTGGAATCTCAGGCTGAGCGGCTGCAAAGTGTTCTTGTACGACATTAGAACCGATCCTCTTTGCAGCATCAGTACGTACCGGTGAAGGTACGGTTGAAGTTGTTAAAACTCCATGTCCTTTTGAAGCAACAGGATCTTCAAAAGGTACACAATTGTCAACAAAATCCCTATGTGCAGATTGTTTAAGGGGAGAACCACTCTCGTGAGGTGGAGTGGTTGCGTGTGACACACTAGGGTTTTACTGTGGTTGTGAAGTAGCAGCGTGGAAAAGTTTGACTTTCTTTCGAATAAGTTGCTGCTCTTCGGGTTCACTCTCCTCATCATCTTCTATATGTACACGTGCTGGCTTTCTGACTTCCGTTAACAGTGGTGAAAGAGAATAAGAATGTGTATCGGGCTCAGAAATGTAGCTATCACCCTGGGATAGATCCTGCGGGTTACCAGTCTCTTGGGTCGCGGAATCAGATACATAGGAGGAGGAATGAATAGTATGCAGGGAGAGATTACCTGATTGATTACCTTGTGCATCATCGCTTTCCTCATCAGGAATCTCATCAAATGCCTCATCATGAACAGATGGATTTTGAGCATGTGATGAAACTTGTGATGATGCCTCCAAATTGGTAACTCCTGCATCATATGTAAGCCACATTTGTATATTTTCAGGAATTGACATCGGTTTACCTTGATGTTTATCCTGATTAGCAATGGTTGAAAGTGACTTAGTGCCCATCCCTAGCGATGCAGATGTTGGGCTTCCGGCAAATCTCTGTCTAACAGCAAGAGCATCCTTCGGTATTAAGTCATTAATCAGCATTTGTAGGAACCGAGGAAACCAGCAGACAACATCCGTTGTAGTGAGGTCTCTGCTTGCAAGAGATCCCATTGAGACCACTATCTCAGAGAGAACTATGCGTCCATAATTTATATCCAGTTCTCTTGCTAGGGCAACTGCAAAGGTTTGCATTGGAATTGGAATTTGATGAAAATCTTTTTCGCGTGCCCGAAAACATCTTGTGATGGCCTCGAAAAAGTAATTCCATTCCACATGGAAGAATTGTTTTTGGATATTTCCTGTGATTGGGCCTTTCGGAGGATAACATCCAATTTCTTCAAAGAATCTGAGGCGTTCTGCAGCTGTAGGTTCTGGATCATAAGCATCTTTGATTGGGAATCCCAGAACCCTGTTGACAATTTCTTCAGTCACCTCATAATCCTGACCCGCTAAGGTAAACCTGAAACCGAAGGGGGTTGATTTGCTCCCAAAAGTAACCGCACTAGTCCATAATTGTTGTAAAGCATCATGTACTAGTGTAGGTTTAACAGTAAAAGCATGGCTAGCTTTGGAGTACAAATTGAGAAATCGTATCCAAAACTTAAACCGCGGGAGTTGATCACCAATTTCCGTAGAAATATTATAAAAATTGTTTTTAGCAAGTGAAAATTGGTGAGCCATTTTAATTAAATGTTTTTCTTTAAAAGATGTGAATTTTTTTTTTAATTTTGAAAAACAAATAATTTACGAATTAACAGTTTTATCCCTTTTAATTTTTCGAGAATATCAAAAGACAATCTGAAAAGTTAAACTACGGGATATGAACAGTTGCCAATTACTAAATCTGAATATTCAAAGAAGATGAATATTCGTGTGTATGCCAGTGAAATCGTGTGTGAATATGGAGAATATGAAAGCATGTTTTGAACAGTTACACAAACACTTGATGTTTGTGTGTATGTATATGCGTGTGTATATGCGGTTACAAAACACAGTATCACAACGATTAATGATAACACAGTGAATATCAGTCAACAAATTGGCAGTAATTCGTGATTAGTATGAGTTTAATCACAAAAACACGGATTAAAGGTAAGAAGTTTGTGAAATCGCTCTGTTTTTGTGAAACGGCTGCTGTGAAAATGAAATTAGGTAAAGTGAATTAGGCATCGAGTTAGAGATGTATATATAGATGAATGTGAAATGACAAAAGTATCCCTGTTAAAAAGAGTGAAAATTACCAAGTCCATACAGGGAACACCTAAGTCGAACTCTATCTCGAACATCTCTATCTCGAACATCAAGTCGAACTTCGAGATGAAGTTCGAGATAGAGGTTAACTCAAACAATTAAGCACAAAAGCACTTTAACCAATTTTACAGCAAAAACTATAGGGAAATCCTATCTCGAACATTATTGATTTGTAGTAAACTTGGAAAATTCCCTTCTAGAAGAAAAACAGGGAAATTCGAGATACTTTTCGAGTTAGAAGTTTAGCTCTATCTCGAAAATCAAGTCGAAATTCGAGTTGAGTTTCGAGATAGACTAACTCGAAGTTAATCTCAAATTTTTTCCAAAATACCCCCTTGAAGCAAAAAGTACAGGGTAATTCAAGATATGTTTCGAGTTAGGAGTGTAACTCGAAAAATTCCCTTAGCTTAACTGAGAACTCTATCTCGAACATCAAGTCGAAATTCGAGTTGAGTTTCGAGATAGACTAACTCGAAGTTAATTCTCAGTTCTTTTCAAAATATTCCCTTAATGGAAACCTCATCTCAACCTTTGAGATAAAATTCGAGATAGACTTTATCTCGAATATTTTGAAGATAGAACTAGGCACACTGGTAACTCGAACTCGAAGTCGAATTTCGAGATGAATTTCGAGATAGCCAACTCGAAATTCTTCCCAGACTTAGAATTTTTCAAAAACTTCACTCTGACAGCTTAAGTCGAAATTCAAGTCGAATTTATAGATGAGTTTCGAGATAGAACCTAACTCGAAATTATGAAGTTTTTTAATTCTAAGGCCTCTAATTACATGAAAATCATAGGTAAATTCATCTAAAAATCATGCAATATTTAGAATATTATGAATTTAACTCCCCCTATGATCATGCAATCTAACAAACATAAATTCACAGATTTGTGCTATAACAGACACTTAAAACACAAGGAATTTATGCAAAAACACACTATATGCAACCTATAACAATCATTAATTAGGCATGTTAAAGTCTAAGCACATAATGATTGAGTAGCTTGCACATACAAACATAAACATGGATTTTACTGATAGAAGGCTTTACTAACTTGTGTTAAGCATTCCCAATTCACCAACCAATCTATTGAATGTTACTTCATCAAGAGGTTTGGTGAATATATCTGCAATTTGTTGCATTGTGGGCACAAAATGTAGCTCCACAGTCCCCTCCTCGACATGTTCTCTTATGAAGTGATACCTGATGTCGATGTGCTTGGTTCTTGAGTGATCTACAGGATTGTTGGTTATGGAAATGGCACTTGTGTTGTCACACATGATTGGAATTTTCTTGTGTTCCATGCCATAATCCTTCAATTGGTTCCTCATCCACAGTATTTGAGCTACACAGCTTCCAGCAGCAATGTACTCAGCTTCAGCAGTAGAAGTAGATATTGTATGTTGCTTTTTACTTTGCCAGGATACCAATCTTCTGCCAAGAAATGGGCAAGCACCAGATGTGCTTTTCCTATCAATCCTGCAACCTGCATAGTCTGAATCCGAATAGCCAATAAGATTAAAACCTGTATCTCTTGGGTACCAAATCCCTAGATTTGGTGTGCCCTTGAGAACCTAAAAATTCTTTTGACGGCTACGAGATGTGATTCTCTAGGATCCGCTTGGAACCTTGCACATAAACAAGTTGCGAACATTATATCGGGTCTACATGCAGTTAAATAGAGGAGTGAGCCAATCATACCTCGATAGCTTGTGATGTCAACTGATTTACCTGATTTGTCTTCATCAAGCTTCGTGGCTGTTGCCATGGGAGTCTTAGCTGCTGATGCATCTTCTAGATTATACTTCTTGAGTAAATCTTTGACGTACTTGGATTGACAGATAAAGATACCATCTTTTCTCTAACTGATCTGTAATCCAAGGAAGAAGGACAGCTCTCCCATCATGCTCATCTCATATTTTTCCTGCATTAGCTTGGCAAATTTCTCGCATAAGCGCTCATTTGATGACCCAAAAATAATATCGTCCACATATACTTGAACAAGTATTAAGTCATTTCTCACAACTTTATAGAACTATGTTTTATCAATTACTCCCCTAACAAAACCATTTTCAATTAAGAATAGGGATAGGGTTTCATACCATCGCCTTGGGGATTGCTTGAGGCCATAGACAGATTTGAAGAGTAGATACACAAAATCTGCATGTTCTAGATCAACGAAGCCAGGCGGCTGTTCCAGATACACTTCTTCTTCTAACTCTCCGTTCAGGAAGGCACTTTTCACGTCCATCTGGAAAACCTTGAAGTTCTTATGTGCTGCAAATGCCAAGAACATCCTGACTGCCTCAAGTCTTGCAACTGGTGCATAGGTTTCATCATAATCAATTCCTTCTCGCTGAGAATAACCTTTTGCAACCAAACGAGCCTTGTTTCGTGTTACAAGTCCATTTTCATCCAGTTTATTTCTGAATACCCACCTAGCTCCAATTACGGATATGTTCTTTGGTCGGGGTACCAGTTTCCAAACTTTCTGCCTTTCAAACTGATTGAGTTCCTCTTGCATTGCAATCACCCAATCAGCATCGCCAAGAGCTTCTTCTATTTCTTTAGGTTCAAGCTTGGATAAGAACCCAGAATATAAGGAGATATTATCCATGTCAGCTCTTGCAGTTCTTCTAGTAGTCACACCAGCATCTGGATCACCAATAATTAACTCAAACGGATGGTCTCTATTCCATACCCGTTCACCTGGAAATTGTCTTGATGATTCAGCTTGACTTTCTGAGTTGGGGTGCTGACTACTTTGATTGTTTTCACTAACTCCCCCTGAGTTAGTGCCAGCTCCTACAGAACTAGAGTCAAATCGACTTGAGCCTTGAACAGTAGTCCTTGAGCTGCTATTTACTCCCCCTGAGTTGTTGCCGGTTGGTACTGAAGAAGTCTCTCCTGATCTTGTAGAATTAGCTTGTTGACTAGACTCAGGTTCTTCATGTATGCTTGGAAAAATTAATGGAACAACCAACTCAGGTTCATCTTCAAGATCTTCTAAGTCCAGATTCTGAAATTTTAGGAACTCAGGTTCACTAGAATCTCTTGAAATTGATGAGGGTTTGGTATCGTCGAATCTGACGTTGTAACTTTCAGTCACTTTTCGATCATTCACTAAGAACACTCTATAAGCTGCCACCACATCTGTAGAGTAACCAACAAAGATTCCTTCACGAGCTTTTGCTGCAAACTTGCCTAGATTTTCATCATCTATAAGTACATAGCATTTTGCTCCAAAGACATGAAAGTATTTGATTGTTGGTCTTCTGTTGTTCATTAATTCACATGGTGTCTTTTCTTTATCTTTTATGATCAAGGTTCTATTTTGAGTGTAACAAGCGGTACTCACTGCTTCGGCCCAGAAGTACAAAGGAAGTTTTGAATCATACAACAAAGTTCTTGCTGCTTCAACCAAAGTTCTATTCTTCCTTTCAACTACTCCATTTTGCTGTGGAGTTCTCGGGGCTGAATACTGACGACGTATTCCTTTAGATACACAGAAGTCATTCAGCACTGCGTTTTTGAATTCAGTGCCATTGTCTGATCTAATCGTCTTCACAGTAAGTGTTGAAACATTCTCAATTTGAGTGATGTGATCAATGATTAAGAAAGGTACTTCGTCTTTCGTCATTGTGAACAATACCCATGTATACTTGGAGAAGTCATCCACGATTACCAAAGCATATCTTTTCCTAGACAAAGATAGGACATTCACTGGGCCAAACAAATCCATATGAAGAAGTTGCAGAGGCTCAGTAATACTAGAAATTTCTTTGCTTTATGCGATGCTCGCTTCGACTTTCCCATTTACAAGCTTCACAGAGTCCTTTCGGAGCGAACTCCATTTGAGGTAGATCTCTCACCAATTCTCGCCTCGCGAGAGCATTCATCGTTTTGAAGTTTAAGTGAGATAGCTTTTTGTGCCATAACCAGCTTTCATCATCCGAGGCTTTGCTATAGAAACAGGTGACCTCATTCTGATTTGCTGAATCCATGTCTGCAACAAAAAGATCTGCCTTTCGAACTCCTCTCAAAGCCAATGAGCCTTCCTTGATGTGAGTGATTAATACACCTTTCTTGTTGAAGACAATTTCGTAACCTTTGTCACAGAATTGACTGATACTCAACAGATTGTGCTTCAGTCCCTCAACATAGGAAATATCTTTAATGATGACATTACCAGTCTTCAGTTTGCCATATCCCTTTGTCACACCTATGCTGTCCTCTCCAAAGGTAACATAAGGGCCAACCTTCATAACCAACTCTGTAAGCAGGGACTTGTTTCCAGTCATATGCCTCGATGCTCCACTGTCTAGCACCCATATAATTTTATTTCTATTCTGCTTAACGCCCTGCAATGACAGATTGGTTAGACATTCTTCGGAACCCAACTTTGATTGGGCCCGGCTTTTCGATAAGATCGAGAATCAACAGATTTATCCTGGCGATCTTCCATCTCAATCTCATATCTAGCTATTAATTCAGTCTCTTCTCTTGAATCATTGTCCCATGCTTGATCTTGAAGTGTTTCCAGCTCATAGGTCTTTAGTATTCCATAATACTCTTCCAGAGAAGTTGTATGCAAATCTCTGGTTTCTCTTATTGCGTAGACCCTATGTTCAATGCTCTTTGGCTGGTTCCTCAGATATCTCGTGTTGGTCTCAACCATGGGGAGAGTTACACCTCTCAGATTCAAATCCAATACTAACTGACTGAATCTTAGATAGACGTCTGTTATGCCTTCTCTTTTTCGTATTCTAAAGGTGTCATGCTCCATCTTGAGTATGAGTGTCTTGTTGCTTCTAACCTCTGCAGATCCTTCCATGACAACTTCTATCTTGTCCCAAATCTTCTTTGCTGTAGTCAGACCTTTGACTATGTTGAACATTTCATGATCAAGAGATTCCATCAAGGTTTGTCGTACGGCAGTATCACAAGCTATTTGCTCCTTGTCAGCATCCGAAAAGTCCGCTGCCTTTTTGGGCTCAGACCGAGGTGCTATAACCACCCCTCCTTCCGTATGCGCAGGAATAACCACCATTGGAACAAATTTACCCTTGTCAAGGACTTCTAGATATTCAGGGTTAACAGTCTCTAAATAGAGTCTCATTCTGAAAACCCATTCTTCATAGTGATCTTGGTTGAACATTGGGATCTTGAATGCATTTTTAGGAGCCATTTCAATTATGGTCACTAAAAGTTTCTAAGTACCCAAGACTAGGCTATGTAGAATATTTATGTAGAACTTTTGCCTAAGTCGAAATTTCTCTAAGTAGAAATTTTGCTCAAGTCGAAATTCACCAAGTAGAAATTGTCCAAGTCGAAATTCTATGTAGAAATTCTCAAGTAGAAATTCTATGTAGAACTTTTGTCCTTAGAATAATTTTTCTGCAGATTACTTTAATATTGAATAAACAATATTATCTCTTTAACACCTTTTGACTTTGAATGCTTTACTCACCTAACCCACCTAACCCACGTGCTAGGTACTGAGTATGTCTTGTTTCACTTTCGGCCGTGAATAATGCAAATCACAAAGTACAAAAACACCTTTTTATTCTTTTACTATTTTTCTGTTTGAAAAGGAGATCAAAAAGTTGTTGGGTTGTCTTCTTTGATAAGAACAGATGATGAACACTCAAGAACACCAAATATGAAAGTACCCAGATTAATTCACAAAAATTAATTAAAATACATCCAAGCTAAATAATCACACCTGGAGTATTTAAATAATTTTTCAGATGAGTTTTTCAATACAAACGATTTAAAGCACACTTTTCAAGAAAATGAAAAGTAGATCTAGAAAATGAAAACTCACGATTCTTCTACTTAACACAAGGATCTATGTTTTGTATGTTAAACATATAGCTCTGATACCAATTGTTAGGTCCAAATGTGTTGTAGAGGGGGGGTGAATACAACTTTTCGAATATGAGAAGCAATAAATACGATGCAATAAATGAACACACAGATTCAAGGAATATATTTCTTATATATAACTTGAAATGGTTGCTTCAACATTCATTACAAAGTATAACAGAAGTTCAGAGAGAAGTGAATGATACTAAGCTCTGTGAATGCACTCTCTCTCTTTCTCTTGTGTTTTTCTCAAGAATTGCTCACTAACTAAAAACATTACACAAGTACTTCTATTTATACAACATGTAATCTATGTCCTGTAGACTTCAAAGACTAAGATATACGTGGCCCAATGATGTCCACATAAATCTTGCCTTATCTTGAAAGCTTGGAAATCTGCCAATCAGAAGATGCCATGTGTCATGTTGAAGCTGCAGTCTAAGTAGAACTTCTACTTGAGAATTTCTACTTAGCCATCTCGAATTTCTAAGTAGAACTTCTACTTAGAAACTTCTACTTGGTCATCTAGAATATTTAGTACTTAGAAAATATTCTGGCCTTCAACTTGAAACTTCAATGCACATCTTGAACTTGTGATATCTTCATGTCTTCTTTGTTCTTCACTAAGCTCTTGAATATGGATCTTTATTACTGACATAAACTTGCTATCAATGTCCTGACACTTGATGCAACGGTCTGGTTCATAAGTGACTAGTCTTGATAGGGTTTTTGCTTCTTGAATAAATTACCATACCCAATTAGTATTGTGGCTTTCCAATAATTGCTTTCCTTCTTGTTCACTTGAAATCAATTGGTCTTATTGATACTGATAGTTATGATCTTGATTCTAGGCTTTTCAAATCACTGAGGCATGAACAACTTTGACTTGAACTTCTCTCAATGATTTTTTCTTGGCTTGATCATAGTTAACATGTTGAATTGTATCAATTACCTTGTCTTCATTTAGTGTTGATTTCTTGTGACTTCTTGTTCTTGATTGTCTTCTGGTTAAGTATCTTTTCTTTAGTTTGAGTCACATTAGTTATAGTGTTACAAGTTTACACACTTTGCCTTTCAATCTCCCCCAATTTGATTGTCTAACAATGACATTCAAATTAATGAAGGATAACTCAACTAAACAGTGAGACGAGAAAAGATAATTAACATTACAGTCTTGAATAATTTACAATTGAAATTTACATGAAAACAATACAAAGAACTTAAACTAGAAACAGAATTCGAACTTTGAATTAAAGATCATTTGAGTGATTCCTATAACCTGGATTATTTCATGCCTTTTAGTCAAACTTATATCACCTTATTGGATTCACTCTAAGGTGAATTTTCCTCAAGTGAGTTAAAGCAACCGAAAGACATGAAGTTTTTCCAACTTCAAGTTCACACCACTCTGACCTTTAACCCTAATTCCGTTTCCTCTTTCTAGCTTCAGCATCTTGGTCTTTCTCTTCTTTCTGCCTTTTGCGCTTCTCCTTCTGCTGCTGTTCTTTCTTGTACACTGGATCTTTAAGCTGCTTCCACCTAGCATTCAACAGACTTACAGCTTCCATTTCTAGAGGATTCTTGGGCTCTGGATAAGGATGTTTGAAAAGCCTTCTGAGTTTGTCCACCTCCTGAGTAGTCCTGATCTTTGGAATATCCTCAAAGTTCTTCAATATGAGCTGAGGTTTCCAGTGAGATTTATCAGATTTAAACTGACAATTGATCATCTTGGGGTAGCCCTTGACACGGTCAGTATTGTGGACACTGTCCGCATCTCGCTCCATTCGCTTCTTTTCCACCACTATCTCAGATGAGTCTCTACTTTTCTTGCACAAACTTATCTTCCACTTCGCCCCATTTAAATACATATAATACTCTCTCCAGAAATGCAGCATCTTGAGTCCGTAGCAGCCATTGTCTACTCATATGCAAGATTGTTTGATTCTGGTCTGCATCTATGAATACTAAGGCATCAGCTGTATCTTCAACATAAGCATGTATCCAGTATACACTATCACTTCCTGGAACACCAATTGCCTCCCTTATCTCTCCTTGTTCCAGTGCTCCAGAAGGAAGAGTCAGAGCTTCATCTACATTCTTCATGGCTTGAAGAATATTCCATTTCTTCTCTATCAGCTCCGGCTCAATCTTCACGTCATCAAGAGGGTTTGGAGCAATGACATCACACTTCCACACCTCATTGCTCTTCTTGAATATGACTCTTTCAATGATCTTCACGGATTTATCTTTAAGCTCAGAAGCGAATCCCTTACTCATCATTTGTCTACAGACAGCTTTGAGAGATTCCACTGAAAGCTCCATTAGATTATTTTCCTCCATGCTAACCCTCTTTATCTTTCCGTCAACTACCATCCGGACAAAATTTGGATATGCTGAGAATTCTGGACCCTTGTCCTCTGCTAGCTGCATTAACTGATCTCTATACAGAATGCTTAGCTCCTCAGAATGAGAGTATTGAATTTTTGTCACTAGCAAGAACAACTCTGACGCAGATCTTCTCGTTATGAATTGGTCATCCACATATAGGAAAGATGCTGGGACTTCTTCTACCAAAGACAAAATAACCTGCCACTCCTTAAGATTTGCATTGTATCCAACCCTGACTTTAGAAATTAATCTCTTCAAAGCATTTATATAGTCCCCAGTCATTGGATTCTGCAAATTCAAGTTGTAGAACAGATCATCTGCATCCTTGTTATGAACTCCTTTCGCACAGGGTCCCATCATTATCTTCCTTGCTTCATCCCACTTCTGCCCTATCCTTCGTTTGTCCAGATCAACTTGAGGATCAGCTAGCCTTGCAAGCTCATGATCATACTGCTTCCCTTGTAGCTCTAGCTTCTTTTCTAGGAACGCAGCATGTTCTTGCATCATCTTCATTTTATGGAACTGAGCTTGTTCCAAGGCTAACTGTTGAGCTTTAAGGGTTTTCTCATCAACAGGAATTTCTTCAGGCATTCCGGAAGACATCCCAGCACCTCCACCTTGTTCCTTCAAAGATCTTTTTATAGCATGTGCCAACGGTACGTCTTACATATCAGAATCTGAGTCAAGTACCTCCTGTACTGTTTCCTGATGACTCAGGTCAACAAATGGTTCATCAACCATTATTGCCTTACCCTTTCTCATCCTCAGAGCCTCTTCATCAACAGACGGCTCAACTTCTGGTTCATTGACAAGATCAGCGGGTTCTTCAATTTCTTCGATGTGAACTGCCTGCTGTCTCGTCTCCTTTCCACTCTCCCCCTTAGGTGAGTTATCCTGAGCTCCACCTTGGTATTCAGATCCACCAGCTGCATAAGAACCTCCAAAACCAGAACCAAAGGCTCCCGCTCCACTAGCACCACCTGCACCAGCATCGGGGGGAGGTTGTTACGACTCGAAACACTCCGGGGGCACAAAACTCCTGACTGCGAACATCATTCTACTGATCTCCTGCGAACTCCGGGGGCACAAAACTGTTTAGTTGAGTTATCCTTTATTAATTTGAATGTCATTGTTAGACAATCAAATTGGGGGAGATTGAAAGGCAGAGTGTGTAAACTTGTAACACTATAACTAATGTTACTCAAACTAAAGAAAAGATACTTAACCAGAAGACAATCAAGAACAAGAAGTCACAAGAAATCAACACTAAATGAAGACAAGGTAATTGATACAATTCAACATGTTAACTATGATCAAGCCAAGAAGAAATCATTGAGAGAAGTTCAAGTCAAAGTTGTTCATGCCTCAGTGATTTGAAAAGCCAAGAATCAAGATCATAACTATCAGTATCAATAAGACCAATTGATTTCAAGTGAACAAGAAGGAAAGCAATTATTGGAAAGCCACAATACTAATTGGGTATGGTAATTTATTCAAGAAGCAAAAACCCTATCAAGACTAGTCACTTATGAACCAGACCGTTGCATCAAGTGTCAGGACATTGATAGCAAGTTTATGTCAGTAATGAAGATCCATATTCAAGAGCTTAGTGAAGAACAAAGAAGACATGAAGATATCACAAGTTCAAGATGTGCATTGAAGTTTCAAGTTGAAGACCAGAATATTTTCTAAGTACTAAATATTCTAGATGACCAAGTAGAAGTTTCTAAGTAGAAGTTCTACTTAGAAATTCGAGATGGCTAAGTAGAAATTCTCAAGTAGAAGTTCTACTTAGAGTGCAGCTTCAACATGACACATGGCATCTTTTGATTGGCAGATTTCCAAGCTTTCAAGATAAGGTGTTAGGCCGAATACACAATTAATAATCAACTTTGTATGAGAGATTAACAAGTAAAAGCGTTTATGCACTTAAAAAACTTCTTGTATTTCAAACCCTCTTCGTGATGTAAAATATCACAAAGAGCTGCTAGGTTACAATAAAGATAATTCGTTATCGATACCCTTCTAGGGTTAACCTATCTGTATTTATATACCATACAGCTACGATACAATCTCTAATTGATATTCCTAATAATCAGCTATACAATGATATCAATTACAGATTGTCACACGTCTCCTATGTCAACTCGATCTCTTTGATAGCTATCCAATCTTCAAAGATATCGCTTCCATAATTAATCTTCAATCACTGTTGAACAGTAGACGTGCTTCCTCTAGACAGAGTTTAACAAACTCTGTCGAGCTTCCAACTGTCAGAGTTTGACTAAACTCTGACTGCTTCCAGCTAAACTCTGATAACTCCCTGAAACACTTAAACACTGATTAAAACTCATTAATTATATTTAACAATCTCCCCCAACTTGTTCATTAGCAAAAATGTACAAGTTAATGACAGTAATTGATGATGTCAAAACAAATAGACAAATACAGTGTTTATACAAAATCAGAGGTTAAGCTTCTACTTAATAAAAACTATAGAGAATAAGAAAATTCTTACAGAACTTAATCTCTAATCATTTCAAGATCTGGCATGGTTCTGAGATAATCAATCAGCAATGTTCTTTCTGTATTTTCAAGTTCAATCTTCATTGCTTCTTTGATTTCTCTGAGTTGAGGATCACTTTCATCTGTTTGGTAGATAGCAGCCCTAAGATCACAAATCTTGTTCCTTCTCATTTCATTACCCAGTCTGATAAATTTGACTTTTTCTGCCTGTGTATTGAAGTCAAGTACTGTGATTCCCAAATCAGTTTTTAACTTTGCAGTACCTTTCTTCATTTCAATGAGATTGCCCTTGTAATCCCTGTACTTAGGAATAAATCTGCTATTGTATTTCTGTCCTCTGATTGCCAGATTCTGAGTCATTTTCTGTTTGAGTACATTAGTAACTGACTGAGTCCTTTGACTATTCACCTTGAGAAGATATAGAACATACTCTAGTTCTTCCCAACATTTCAAGCCAATATCATCCTCACCAACTTTGAATACTGTCCCATCAGCCATGAAGTATAAAAGAAAATCCTTGTCTAAACTCTTCTGATGAACCAACTGCACTGATTCCAGTCTGTCCAAACTCTCTTGAGGAACACCACGACCTGGAACAGCTAGTGAAGAAGGATCTCTAGGACCAGTATATTGCCTTTTGTCTCTATGTGAACCTAGTCCACCCTTATTATTACCAACCTTGCCAGATAAAGCCTTTCCATCAGAAATATTCATTGAGACTCCAGATAACACATTTGGATCATGAATTGTTCCTTTTCCAAAGACAGATTTCAACTGTGAAGAGTGTAAAGGTGTGATCATTGCTTGTGATGCAACAGAAGTTGTAACTTTCTTCTGTGAAGTTTCACCTTCAATGCCTTTTAGCTTGAGTTTAGCCTCTGCTGCAATTTCTTCCTTTGAGAACCTAGAACTATGACTAACATCAGTCCTTTCTCTGATCACAACACCTTTAACAACAGGTCTAGGAGCTTTTCCTCTTTGTACCTTATCAGACTTTAAAGCTTTAAGATGTTCTTCTTGTAAACTCTTTTCCTCAGCTTCAATGTCCTCAATCGTAACTCCTTCCTCATTCTCTTCAATGAACAGCTTAGCAGCCAATTCTTCATCAGTTTGTGGATTAGAAGATAACAACAAACTCTTGGTCCTTGAAGTACCTTGAGTATCAGTATTTCTCCCAACAGACTATGATTTTGATGACTTGCTAGTTCTCAGAGTTTGAACCTCTTCAGCCTTTTTCTTTCCTTTGTTACTTGCCCCTCCATCTCCAGCACTATCCCTTCTGACAACTCTCTCCCCCTTTTTGACATCATCAGGTATAAGGATAGAAGTAATTAACTCCAGGGAGGTAGTAATAGAATCAATTTTAGCAGATAGATCAGACTGGTTCTCTTCAACTTTAGCCAGCCTGGCAAAGAGATTATCTTGAGATTTAGAGAATTTTGTTGTCACTAGTTTCGAATCTCTTTCCATCTTCATCTCTCTAGCTACAACCTCATTTCGCAAAGCAGGGATTGCCAAATTAGTATCATCAAATCGTCTATCCAGAGTTTTAACTTGAACTATAGTTGCTTTCAAGCAAGAAAGAATCTCTGGATTTGAGATAGTATCAGTACTTTGCTTAACAAACTTAGCTGCTCTTCCTGGTGGAAAAATACAATCTTCTTTGTACCATTCAGCAGCATTCTTGGCAAATTGTGCTCTCTCAACTTCATGAGAAGTACAAGGTTGAGGAAAAGGTGTATGTTTATCATCAGTTTGTACTGGTGCACTAAGAGAAGTATCAGAGTTTGCACTACTGTCACCTTCAGCTTCAACACTTGTAGCTTTAACTGGTTCATCTTCAGCCATAGGTTTAGCAATATCTTCTGTAGGCTTGTCAGGATTTTCTCCATGTTGCTCAGGCTCAGCAACAGGCATTGAATGAGAAGTGACTTTGGTTGCCTGATCAATTTCTTCACCTTCTTCAACAGTGTGGTGAGCATCAGATATTATCTCAGTATGAGATGCCACAACTTCAAGAGGAACAACCGTAGGTTGATCAGCTACACCAACATCAGAGATAGGATCAGAGAATGGCATAAATGAATCAGGAATATCATTTATCGGAGAAACACCATCTCTTGCATCCTCTTCTGCAGGCATTTTGTCCTCTGCAGGCACTTCATCCTCTGCAGGCATTACATCCTCTGCAGGTATGTCATCTTTCTCATCCTCAACAGGAGGTATTTGCTGTGAAACAACCTCTGAAGCTTCAATATCTTCATCCACAGAATCAGAGACTATCAGTTTTCTTCGTCTCGCTAGAGGTATATTATCTGAATCCTCTTCACTAGATGGTGACTTAGGCATGTTTGCTCGAGCTTTCATTCTTTTCCCCCTTCTAGTGTAAACAGCTTCAGGAGATTTCCATTTTGATTTTCTCTGTGTCTCTTCCGCCTGCCTTAGACTTGCATGTCGTTCAGCAATTGCTTTCTTAACTCTTTGTAATTTAGACTTTGATTTTGATGGAGATTGTGGCGAATCAGAGTTTGCTGACTGAGCAGGTGAGTCAGTGTTTGGTTCTGGTTGAGGTTCAGGATGTGGTTCAGGTTGTTGTTGTTGTTGTTGTTCAGGTTGTTGTTCACGTTCAGCTTGTTGTGGTTCTTGTTGATCTTGTTGTGGTTCAGGTTGTTGTGGTTCTTGTGGTTGATTGAGAAAATTTCGTAGAGCAAGAGGCATGACAAAAGCAGGGAGATTTTCTTTACCAACATCCTTGTTAGTCATATCAGAGAATATTCGCTTATTGACTCTAAAAGGATCAATTGCATCAGTGTCATCAATTTCGAGACCAGGTACACATGCATTGAACAGCATTTGACAGAAACGAGCATAATAAACAGTAGTAGACTCTGACAGTTTATCACCTAAGCTCATCAAAACATGTCGACCAAAATCAAAATTAGTACCATAGAGCAGAGAATACCCGATTTGGAGACTGTCCATTGGAATGGCATCCCAATTTGTGACTTTCTTCTGGAACGTCCTAGTTATGCAATCAAAGAAGAAATTCCATTCCTTTCTGAGATTTGGTCGCTTTATACTGCCAAGCTTGTCAAGAGATTCCATGTAACCTATCTCTTGTAGCATCTCTCTCAGATAAGTTTCATTAACCAGAGTATAAGAAGTATGTGTGTCAAACCCCATTGTATCTCGTACAGTCTGTGGAGTAATCACATAATCTTGGTCTTCGTAAGTGAAGATAATGGTAGGAGTTCCACTCTCTCCTCCATCCTCATACACTGAATTCTGCCAGAATGTAGCAATTTGAGACGCAGAAAGAGTAGCAGGTCCAATCAGAGCCTGTCCAATCTCTGAATCCCTCAAAAAGTTCTGCATGAGATGAAACGATTCTGGAACGCGTTGATGATAGAGTGGAGCTTCATAGTTGTTAGGAACAAACCGTAAACCAAGAGCAGTGAATGCTTTAGATGCCATTGAGTTAAGAAATTTGCAAGAATTTCCAAGAGATATGTATGTAGAAAAGGTGTTTGCGTTAGTGCCCAAGAGAAAAATAAGAAAACTGTGAGAGTAAGAATAAAGTAAAATCGTTTGGACACAAAAGTGATTAAAGTAATGAAAAACTCAATCTCTTATGTAACAAACACTCATCAGTTCCTTGATTAATGTGTAGTGGGACACGATAATAGGTAAGTGGGACACATTAAAGGGCGAGTGGGTCATGTGCGCCTATTTTTAAAAAAGAGTACATTAAAAATTAAAACATTAAAATATTTGATTTAAACAAAAATCAAATAATACTCTTTTAAAAATATCTGGACCCAAGTAAAATCAGAATTTGAAGCGTTTACCTGTTGCCTTTAATAACCAGAATACGAAGCGATTAAGAACTTCGTTCTTACCCATCTCTATTTAAGGCCTAGAGACTTGCTCAGATTATTTCATTAAACCTTTAACCTTTCAGTCTCCCCTGTAAAATCACAAACCCTTCAAACCAAATACTCTTGAAAAACAATGGCTAACCTTACCATCAAAGAAAAGAACCTTCATCTTGTCGAGAATAGGGACATCTTCAGCTATACGCGTGAAGAATTTGAAGCGTTTGAGTGGGAAAGGCAGCTTGAGACGCTGTGGCTGCAAATGGATGCTGGTCTGGAAGAGCTCGAGAGAGAGAAACCTGCAAGGATGATCGACATCGATGCTGCCCTCCAAGCAACATTGGCATGGCTCTCCTCGAAGGCATCCTCATCCAACACCACCAACCATTGTTAATGAATATGTCAGCAAAAATAACCTTATCCCTTCAACTTCCACCCAAATAAAGTGGCAAAGATGGGATCTGGGAATTTTTGCTAACAATGGAGTGGTGTGGACGGACCTTTTACTTTCCTGTTGAATAGATTAGCAGATAGAGAGAACAAAAAGATGTAATATTTGCTTGTAATCTCTTTCTTATTGTCAATGAAAATTTTGTTTCTCTAATCATATTCATTGTGTTCTGCAACTGTTATTTATGTTATATGAACTGTTCTTCAAGAAAATGAATCAAGAAGAGAATATGAAAACTAATTAAAGTAATCATATAAAGAACACATTCATCAACTATCCACTGATTAACAGTTGTCAAAAACCCTACTTACTCCAAGACTTTCAAATTGTCCAAGTGAAAATTTACCTTAGAGTACAAATTACGAATCAACAGCGCTTGTCAATTCTCCAACTTTATCACCGAAACCCTTTCATAAATTGCACAGTTGTGAATATTTGTGTGTGTGAAGCAGAGTTTACTAAATCAATTTTTAGAGCATCTAATTTTTCATAAAATCCATAAAGTAAATCAATAAACACTGGATGCACAAACTGTCATAGTAAACACTGACTGTATGATGAAAGCTAAACTCTGAAGTAATCGAACTTTATTCAGTAATTTTTATTTTATACCCACTTTATATACATTTTTTTTTATATTTTCATCATTTTTTTTCATATTTTTTTTTTATTATTATTTTTTTTCATTCCAGTAATCAGAGGTTAGAACCAGTCACCAAAAATTCAAAATTTTTAGCCCTTATCATTTTGATAAGTTCCTGGGTCATCCTAGTATTTAACTAGTCACCAAAAATCAGAGAATTTTAGCACATATTATATACCAATAGGTTCCTGGGTCATCCTAGTATCCAACATAATCTCAAAGGAGTATAACAACCTCTATACATTTTCTTTGGGGTATTGCAGTAAACATTTTATTCTATCAGAGTATAACTAACAGAGTTTAGAGTTCATCAACATCAGTAGTTCTTCATGAAAGGTAATGCACACAGTTTTTATAGACTCAGAGTTTAGGACAAAATAAACTAAGAGATGCTATAAATATGAGCCAGTATCATGCTGTGTTAACTTTCTGCACAATCTAAGATTAGATCACAATAACTCAGAAAGATTCATGATTAATTGCTGAGAATCATGCTTCATACATATTTCTTCATTGGTGTTTTCATTCAGACAAAAATCAACTCAAAGTTCACAGAGTTTATCAAACTTATTAACAGTGTATGACATACAAACATGCTGACAGAGTTTAACAGAGTATGCATAACAGAGTTTAATCAACAGAGCTCACTCAACATTTAACCAATCAGGAAATATGATTAATACATCACATAAGTAAAGTTTGAATCTAACCAACATTTCTAGTCAGAACCAGAGACCATTCCTAGTTCATTAACCAGCCTTGTAAATGTAGCTTCACTCAATGGTTTAGTGAAGATATCTGCAAGCTGTTGTTCTGTAGATACAAAATGTAGTTCAATATTTCCTTCTTCCACATGTTCTCTGATAAAGTGGTACCTTATGCTTATGTGCTTGGTCATTGAATGCTGTACTGGATTACCTGTCATAGCAATAGCACTTTGGTTATCACAGTAAATAGGTATATTACTGTACCTCAATCCATAATCCAGCAATTGATTCTTCATCCATAAGATCTGTGCACAACAGCTACCAGCTGCAATATACTCTGCTTCAGCTGTAGATGTGGAGATTGATTTCTGTTTCTTGCTGTACCAGGAAACAAGTCTGTCACCAAGAAATTGACAACTTCCACTAGTGCTCTTTCTGTCTACCTTGCAGCCTGCAAAGTCTGCATCAGAATACCCAAGTAGCTTGAAATCTGATTCTCTGGGGTACCACAGACCTAATGATATGGTGCCCCTGAGATACTTGAAGATTCTTTTCACAGCTGTCAAATGTGGCTCTCTAGGATCTGCCTGAAACCTTGCACAAAGACAGGTTGCATACATGATGTCAGGCCTACTAGCTGTCAAGTATAGAAGAGAACCTATCATGCCCCTGTAGTTTTTCATATCCACTGAAACTCCTGTGTCTTTGTCCAATTTAGTTGCTGTTGCCATGGGAGTTGATGCAGATGAACAGTCAAGCATACCAAATTTCTTGAGAAGATTTCTGGTGTATTTTTCTTGATTAATGAAAATTCCATCTTCTGTTTGTTTCACCTGTAGGCCTAGAATGTAACTAAGCTCTCCCATCATGCTCATTTGATATCTGGACTGCATGAGCTTGGCAAACTTCTTACAGAGTTTATCATTAGTAGACCCAAAGATGATGTCATCAACATAAATTTGAACTAAAAGGAGGTCACTTCCTTGATTGAAATAAAACAGAGTTTTGTCAATTGTTCCTCTGTTGAATCCACTTTCTAGAAGAAACTAAGCAAGTGTCTCATACCATGCTCTTGGTGCCTGCTTAAGTCCATATAGTGCCTTATTTAGCCTGTAGACATAATCTGGATATTTGGGGTCCACAAATCCTGGTGGTTGTTCAACAAACACTTCTTCTTCAAGTTTTCAATTCAGAAAAGCACTTTTCACATCCATCTGGAACACTTTGAATTTCTTGTGAGAGGCATATGCTAGAAAAATTCTGATTGCCTCTAATCTTGCAACTGGAGCAAATGTTTCATCATAGTCTATTCCTTCCTGCTGTGAATAGCCTTTTGCTACCAGTCTAGCCTTGTTCCTTGTGATAACACCTTCACTGTCAGTCTTGTTTCTGAAAACCCATTTAGTACCCACAATAGATCTGTTCTTTGGCCTTGGTACAAGGGTCCAAACTTCATTCCTTTCAAATTCATTTAACTCTTCCTGCATTGCTGTTATCCAGTCTGCATCTTGAAGAGCTTCTTCCACTTTCTTTGGTTCATTTTTAGACAAGAATGCATGAAACAGACATTCACTTGCAGTAGCACTTCTTGTCTTTACTTTTGCATCTGGATCACCAATTATCAAATCAGGTGTATGTGATTTAGTCCATTTCCTAGCAGAAGGCAAATGACTTCTATTAGCATGTGATCCTCCCCCTTGATTCATGCTCTCATGATTTTGTTGTGATCTATCTTCGTTTTCTGAGACTCCCCCTGAATTTGACTGCCCAGAGTCAGAATTTGAATTTTCGGAGTTTGAAGCATCAGAGTTTGATCCAGATTTTTCAGTTGACTCAGTATCAGTTTTTGAGTCTTCATCTTGATCATGCTCCCCCTCAACTGGTTCTCCCCTTTGTTGTGACTGAGAAGTTTCTCCAGAATTTACCAGTAGAGGTTCAGAGTTTGTTTCAACAGAGTCTGTCAGAATTGTTTCATCAGAGTTTCCTTCATCAGAGTTTAAAACTTCATTTTCAAAGTTCAGTTGATCATATTCATCTTTGTCTTCAAGTCCAGTTATCTTCTTATCATCAAAAGAAGCATGTATAGATTCCATGATCACTTTAGTTCTCAGATTGTAAACTCTGAATGCCTTTGTTGACAGTGGATAGCCAACAAAAATTCCTTCATCTGCCTTTAACTCAAACTTGGTCAACTATTCTGGATGAGTCTTCAAAACAAAACATTTGCACCCGAAAATATGAAAGTATTTCAGGTTAGGCTTCTTTTTCTTCACCATCTCATATGGTGTCTTCCCATGCTTATTGATCAGTGTTGCATTTTGAGTAAAACAAGCAGTTTGAACAGCTTCTGCCCAGAAATAAGTTGGCAATTTTGCTTCATCAAGCATAGTTCTGGCAGCTTCAATTAAGGTTCTATTTTTCCTTTCAACTACACCATTTTGTTGTGGTGTACCAGGTGCTGAAAATTCTTGTTTCACTCCATTGTCCTTGCAGAATTCTTCCATTGTTGCATTTCTGAACTCAGTTCCATTATCACTTCTGATGATTCTGACTTTGTTGCTTGATCCTTTGTCCAGAAGCTTCACATGCTCCATCAGAGTCGATGCAGTTTCATCCTTCTTTGCTAGAAAATACACCCAAGTGAATCTAGTGTATTCATCAACAATGGCTAAAGCATATTTCTTCCTTGCAATAGACATAACATTTACTGGACCAAATAGATCAACATGCAGAAGATGATAGGGATCAGTGATAGAAAATTCTGTCTTGCTCTTGAAAGATGACTTCCTTTGTTTAGCCTTCTGACATGAGTCACATAGGCCATCAACATTTAACAGGGTCTTTGGGAGTCCTCTTACAAGATCCTTTCTGATCAATTCATTGATGTTGTTCAAGTTCAAATGTGAGAGTTTCTTGTGCCACTTCCAACTCTCTTCACTAGACATTCTTGTAGACAGGCAAACAGCTTTTCCACCAGAGTCTATCAAAAGCTTAATTTCATAAATGTTGTTTTGCCTGTGACCAACTAGAACAACCTTTCCTGTAGATTTGCTGATAACTTCACAATATTCAGGTTGAAAATATACATGATATTCCTTGTCACAGATTTGACTCACAGATAGCAAGTCATGCTTGAGTCCTGGGACATGAGCTACATTGTTGATGATGACATTTCCAAGATTGATATTGCCATATCCCAATGTTCTTCCTATATTGCCATCACCATAGGAAACTTTTGGGCCAGCCTTCTCCTCATATTCTGATAGCAGGGCTTTATTTCCAGTCATGTGTCCTGAACATCCACTGTCCACGACTAGGGTTGCCTCCCTGTTACCCTGCAATCACAAACAATTACTGAGGATTAGTTTTAAGGATCCAGACTTGCTTGGATCCTTTGGCATTCTTAACTTTGTTAGCTTTTGCAGCGGAATTAACATTATCAGAGTTTGAGCTAACAGTATCAGTGTTTACACTTGCAGTATCAACTTTAACCCATTTCAGATTGGGTTTCAGTTCATAGTAATTATGATAGATAGCATGATATTTTCTGCAAGTATAGATGGAATGCCAAGTGCTTCCACAGTGTGTGCATAGAGTCTGTGGCTTAGTTCTAGCAAAATCCTTCTTTACCTCAGACTTTGTAGGTAAAGAATTTTTATTTTTATTTTTCTTGCAAAAATTTGCAAGATGCTTAGTACTACCACAGTTATGACATGTCTTTCTTGGAGCATAACTAGCAAGCATTGGTTTATTTCCTGAAGTGATGCCTACTTTTCCATTTCTGTTCTTGTTTGACACTTTCTTTTTCTCAACAGATTTTAACTCCTTCAGTTTATGGTTGAGTTGTTTATCTGTCATTGAACCAATATTAACCTGTTTAACACTAGTTTTTACTGGTTTTCTTTTGACAGCTTCCTTTTCATTTTCAGACAAAAATTTACTGGCTCCATGAACAAATTTAGTTCTGACTTAAACTTGATTTTGAAATCTAAGTTCATCTCCCTCATTATAACCTAAACCAACAGTGTCCATTTGAAAAATCTGTTGAGTGTCCTTTCAAGAATTATCCAAGTCCTAATTTTATTATTTGCTTCCTCCAACTCTGACTCAAGTTGTTTATATTTCTGAAGCAAAATCTGTTCTTTGCAAACAGCATCATCTCTCTCTTTCTGAACTTGTTGCATGTTTTCAAGTTTCTCTTCAACAAGTTTATTTCTTTCTTTAAGTTCAGAATTTTCAGCTTTTATCCTCTCATTTTCTAAAGTCTGATCCCTATAACTTATATGCAATGACTTAAGAAAAATTCTTAATTGAGCAATGTCATCAATATTATAAGCATAGGTAGTTAGAGGTACCTGATTTTCAGAGGATTCTGATTCAGTAGTAGCCATGAGAGCATAGTTCACTTCTTCATCAGAATCTGAAGTATCTGCCCAATCTCTGCCTTTAGTGTAGAGTACCTTTCCAGTTTTACCCTTCTTGCACTCAGGAGCATAGTGACCCATCTCCTTACACTTGTAGCATTGAATTTCAGACTTATCCTTCTTCCCTTTAGAATCTCTCTTATCAGACTTCCTGTAGCTTTTCCTGTCTTCATTTGAATCCCTAGAAAACCTTTTTCCTTTCTTGAAATTCTTGAAGCCCATTTTCTTGAAAGTCTTCACCATCAACACAGCCATTTTTCTCATTTCTTCTTCATCATCCTCAGAATCAGATGATTCAGAAGAGTTTGAATCATAATCAGAGTTTGGTGAATCACTTTCTGAATGTAAGACCAAAGCTTTTCCCTTCATTTTCCTTCTTGTTGCCTCTTTCTTCTGAGGCTTCTCTTCAACATTAAGAGCAACAGACTTTCCTTTTCTGCTTGATCTCCTGTTTCTCTGCTCCATTTCCAATTCATGAGTTTTGAGCAGTCCATAGATTTCATCAATCTCTGTTTCAGCAAGATCATAGTTGTCTCTAATAGTGGTTGTTTTCACATCCCACTTTTCAGGTAGAGAAAGAAGAAACTTAATATTCGAGTCTTCTAGATCATACTCTTTGTTGACCAATGACAGATCATTTATCAGTTTACAGAATCTATCAAATGTTTCTGTCATGGTCTCTTCAAGTTTAGCCTCAAAATGCTCATACTCTTGTGTGAGTATGTTTCTCCTATTATTCTTAATAGCTGCAGTTCCTTGACACCTGACTTCAAGAGCATCCCATATCTCTTTTGCAGTGGTGCAGTTAATGACTTTGTTAGACATAACATTGTTTAAAGCACTATGCAGTAAATGCCTAACTTTTGCATCCTTAGCAATTGATGATAGATCTTCAGGAGTCATGTCCTTCTTTTCCTTTGGAACCATTTTTGCTGCTTCACCAGCAACTGCAACAGATAGCTTTGTAGGATTGTGAGGGCCTTCGTAAATCCTGTCAAGATATTCTGGATCTGTAGCCTCCAGAAACATAGTCATCTTGACCTTCCACATAGCATACTCTAATGGCCTCAGAATAGGAACCCTGATTGGTTCATAACGACTCACAGTAGTAGGAGCCTTTTCAGAAACAGTAGGTGTTGGTGGAGGAATTTCTGACATGATTATTGTTGTGTTTGGATCTTAACCTGTAATAAAGTAACAGATTGGCTCTAATACCACTTGTTAGGCCGAATACACAATTAATAATCAACTTTGTATGAGAGATTAACAAGTAAAAGCGTTTATGCACTTAAAAAACTTCTTGTATTCCAAACCCTCTTCGTGATGTAAAATATCACAAAGAGCTGCTAGGTTACAATAAAGATAATTCGTTATCGATACCCTTCTAGGGTTAACCTATCTGTATTTATATACCATACAGCTACGATACAATCTCTAATTGATATTCCTAATAATCAGCTATACAATGATATCAATTACAGATTGTCACACGTCTCCTATGTCAACTCGATCTCTTTGAAAGCTATCCAATCTTCAAAGATATCGCTTCCATAATTAATCTTCAATCACTGTTGAACAGTAGACGTGCTTCCTCTAGACAGAGTTTAACAAACTCTGTCGAGCTTCCAACTGTCAGAGTTTGACTAAACTCTGACTGCTTCCAGCTAAACTCTGATAACTCCCTGAAACACTTAAACACTGATTAAAACTCATCAATTATATTTAACATAAGGCAAGATTTATGTGGACATCATTGGGCCACGTATATCTTAGTCTTTGAAGTCTACAGGACATAGATTACATGTAGTATAAATAGAAGTACTTGTGTAATGTTTTTAGTTAGAGAGCAATAGTTGAGAGAAACACAAGAAAAAGAGAGAGAGTGCATTCACAGAGCTTAGTATCATTAACTTCTCTCTGAACTTCTGTCATACTTTGTAATGAATGTTGTAGCAACCATTTCAAGTTATATATAAGAAATATATTCCTTGAATCTGTGTGTTCATTTATTGCGTCGTATTTATTGCTTCTCATATTCGAAAAGTTGTATTCACCCCCCCTCTACAACAAATTTGGACCTAACAATTTTAATTTTCGTCATAGCTCATTTCCTACCGAAAATCGGTAGGAAATGCCCACCGTTTTTGGTAGGAAATGTCCACCGGTCAAACTAGTATAATTTTCGAATAATATTTTTTTAAATTTTTCTTTGGACAATCCAACCGTACAGATGATGTTATATACTAATTTTAGTGATGCGTGCAAAAAGTTAGAAAAAAAACATTATTGTACATGTTTATAATATAAATCTGCCAAAAGTACTACTCCCTCTAATTATTGTCGTACCGATTGAACATGATCTATTTTTTCAAAAAACAAATTCGACGATCCAACCGTACGAATGATGTTATATACTGATTTAAGTGATGTGCACAAAAAATTAGAAAAAAATAAATCATTCTTGTATGATATTTTAATGGTCAACTATCAAAGTACTCCTTGGTCAAACTAGTATAATTTTTGAATAATTTTTTTTATAGTTTTTTTTGGACTATCCAATCACACGGATGATGTTATATACTAATTTTTTTGATGTATACAAAAAGTTAGAAAAAGAAAATCATTCTTGTACGTGTTTATAATATAAATCCGCCAAAAGTACTACTCCCTCTAACTATTGTCGTACAGATTGAACATGATCTATTTTCGAATAATATATATATTTTTTAATTTTTTTAAACGATCCAACCATACGGATGATGTTATATACTAATTTTAGTGATGTGTACAAAAAGTTAGAAAAAAATATCATTTTGTACGTGTTTATAATATAAATCCGCCATAAGTACTACTCCCTCTAACTAGTGTCATACCGATTGAACATGATCTATATTTTTTATTTTTTTCAATAATCCAACCGTACGAATGATGTTATATACTGATTTTAGTGATGTGTACAAAAAGTAGAAAAAAAACGAATCATTCTTGTATGATATTTTAATGGTCAACTATCAAAGTACTCCTTGGTCAAACTAGTATAATTTTTGAATAATATCTTTTTAAAATTCTTTTGGACAATCCAATCGTACGAATGATGTTATATACTAATTTTAGTGATGTGTACAAAAAGTTAGAAAATGAAATCAATCTTGTATTTGTTTATAATATAAATCCGCCAAAATTTCTACTTCCTCTAACTAGTGGTATCGATTGAGCAGGATCTATTTTAAATTTTTTTTTTTTGATGATCCAACCGTACGAATGATGTTATATATTGAGTTTAGTGATGTGTACAAAAAATTAGAAAAACTAGTATAATTTTCGAATAATATTTTTTTTAATTTTCTTGTATGATATTTTAATGGTCAACTATCAAAGTACTCCTTGGTCAAACTAGTATAATTTTCGAATAATTTTTTTTTTAATTTTTTTTTGGACGATCCAACCGTACGCATGATGTTATATACTAATTTTAGGGGTTAAATAGCTATTTGGTCACTGTACTATATGAAAACTTTCAATTGGGTCATGATCCCAAAAAAGTTTTCAATCACATAATGGAACCATTAATTATTTTCAATCGCATCACTATACTATAAAAAAATTTCACTGCCGTTAAAAATGGTTTGACTTTGACGGAGAACCGTTAAACTGTTCATCAACTTTCAATTAGGTCACTGAACGAAAATATCAACTTTCAATCAGGTCACTTGATGCAAAAAAATAAAACTGTAGATTGAAAAAAATTAAAATTTTTGTTAAAAATTTTTTAAAAAATAAAACTGTAGATTGAAACTTTTTTAAAAATTCGAAATTTTTTATTTCGAAAAAATTCGAGATTTTTTCTTTGAAAAGTTTGCAAAAGCATGATATCTTAAAATAATTGTTCGCATGTATCGATTTATACGCATATAAACAGAATGGGTATGTTCATAATTGAAAAGTTAAAAAAAATTCAAAAACGCTGGGAACTTGAGTAAAGAGTAAATCTTTTTTTTGGGGGGCTCTGGAATTTAAAAGTTCGAACTTCTTATCTTTTTTTGATTTTTGATGTATCTACTTGAGCCGGATGAAACGAAACTTTCACGTCCGATTTTGAAGGGGGGATATCCTATAGAGGATCCTATCCCAATTTTTCTTTTGCTAGACCCATAGCTAAAAAACCCACTTTCTTACGATTACGAGGTTTGTTCGAATATGAAATCCAATCCTGGAAATACAGCATCCCACTTTTTTTTACTACCCAAGGCTTTGATACATTTCGAAATCGAGAGATCTCGAGTGGAGCAGGTGCTATCCGAGAACAATTAGCCGATCTAGATTTAAAAAATTAAGCTTCAATTAAAATTTTAAAAATTCAAAAAAAATATTGATGACCTAATTGAAAATTGATATAAAGTTAAGTGATGGATTAGCATTCCGTCCATTTGTTTAACGGAAGTTAACGGAAAGTTAACGGCAATGACCCAATTGAAATTTTTTGCTTGTACAGGTGTTTGACTGAAAACTTTTTTGGGATCATGACCCAATTGAAAGTTTTCATATAGTACAGTGACCAAATAGCTATTTAACCCCTAATTTTAGTGATGCGTACAAAAAGTTAGAAAAAAATATCATTCTTGTACGTGCTTATAATATAAATCCGCCATAAGTACTATTCCCTTTAACTAGTGTCATACCGATTGAACAAGATCTATATTTTTTATTTTTTTTCGATAATAAACATGAAAAAGAAGGGCGGTGTTTTTCCCTACTACACAAAATATTACAATTTCACTTTCCCCCTTAAACCAAAATAAAACTGTCTTCCCCCTTAAACAAAATAAAACCCTCGCTCACGGGCAAATCATATCTCAATCTCAGATAATACACTCTCACTTTTACTCCCTCTCGATCTAGACTCTCATATCTCAATCGAAGAACTAGGCGTAATTCTCTTCTGGTTATCTTATTTCTTCCCATTCTCTTCTCTTCTCTTCTCCCTTCTCTAGTCGTGCTTCAAATCTAATTTGTTTTTAATTGTGCAGATGATTAATTACAGCTTCACACACCCGCTCGGATTAATTGGTAAATGTAATAAATCGATTCTCATTACTTAATTAATTTTGCTCTCTTCTTTACTATTTTGTTTTTATTTTCAATTAGTAAGTTTTAATTGAGCACAATCTGTTTGATGAAATATCTCAACTAATTCATCCTTTCAGATTTAAGAAGACGCTCCTGAAGACCTCCAAGATCAGTGGGTGTTTGTGCGTTTTACAGAGATGATGAAGAGTTTGCTTAGAACTGGTAATATTGCTTAGCCTTAAGAAATTGCAAAATGGTAACGTCGTTTCGCAATTGCAAAATTTATAATTCACACGCACACATGCCTCTTGTGCTTATCATGTGACGCTGAATAGCAATCATTGTCATTGAAAGTTTATATGCATCTTTAAGAAGGAAAACAACGGCCGCTCACAATCTTTCTGTTTGATTTTTAAAGCTGTTAATAAGAAAATGAAGGACGATCAGGACGATCAGGGTGACAGGACGATCAGGAAGTACAGATAGGACACTGGGAGTCACTTGTAAAATCCTTTGCTACCCAAATGAAGTCTGTTTACACAGCATCAAGCTTTGTTAAAGAAATTTTCACCACTGCCTATCCGAAACTCTTCTCTATGATAGAGAATCTCCTTGAAAGAATATCTCGTGACACTGATGTTAAAGGAGTACCACCAGCTATGAGTCTAGAAGGAAGAGAGCAAATGATCCATGCTGTCGAAACATTTCAGACTTCTTTCTTGGCCCTCTGCTTGAGTCGCTTGTCAGATCTCGTTAATACTGTATTTCCAATGTCAAGTCGTGGAAGTATTCCATCCAAGGAACATATATCAAGAATTATATTGTGCATTCAGGAAGAGATTGAAGCTGTTCACATGGATGCTCGTTTAACACTTCTAGTTTTGCGAGAGATCAGCAAAGTTCTACTCCTGGTGGCGCAAAGAGCTGAATACCAGGTAAGTTCCACCTCATTGATTGAATCAATATGTTGTATACATACTTAAAATATATGCAAATGGGTGTTATCATATCTTGTAAATTCTTTTATGCCTATCATCCACAGTTGGCAGTTTTGGCCCTTCAAGCCAATTGCAGTAGCAAGCATTTTTCGTAAACTAAGTTTAAATATCACCTCTCCCATCAATAAATTAAGCCAATTTGATCATTTACGATACAAGTGAAGTACGACAAATATGTTTTTTCCTGCTGTGGTGGCTTTCAGACCCCACATTACCCTCCCTTTAACTGTGAACCAGTCTCCCAGTGTCCTATCTGTACTTCCTGATCGTCCTGTCACCCAGATTCAAACCCAATTTCTCGGTAATGTAAAAAATATAAAGTTAAAGTAGTGACATTTTAGCATTCGCTCCAATGTCAAATCCCAAGACTGCAAGCTTAATTTACTCCAACTCAGCCTTTTTTCTAATGAACTGTCTAATTGATACTAGTATGTCTCTGTGCTCTTTTGTGTACATTTGTCTTAACTATAGCAAAATATGCTATTTGGTGTCAGAGTGTTCAAGTTATGGGCAGTTTTGATGGCTGGAGTCAAGGAGAGCACTTGTCACCCGAGTTTACTGGCTCATACATGAAGTTCCAAACAACATTAATGCTTAGACCTGGGAGGTAATATCTGCTAAAACTAAGAATCTCTTCATCAGTGTATGCTATAAGCTAATTACTAATTATTAACACCGTTGTATGGTAATATGTATGGGATTTTTTTTATTATTGTTATTATTAATATGTATGGGATTGTTTGTTAATTTTTCACCAGTGGTGATATAAAGTAATTTTATCTTCGGATGCCTGGTATTGTTCTGTCATTTGAGGGCTGACAACTATTTTTTTTCCTTCTTTTTTGCTTACTACCCAATAACTCTGCATCTTTCTTTTGAAAATAGACTAACAAATGCCTTCTTTATGCAGACTCCAAAAATGAAATAGACAATTCTCCAGCGGTGATAATAAATAAATAAAAAATATTTTTATCTGTAAACTATGAAACCGAGAATGTTTTATATAAATCCAAACCGACTGTACCGTGTTGGTGAATGTTAGAGTCCCAAGGGCCTACATTACTTGTTTCGATTGTAAGTCTTTAGATTGAAATTGTACACAATTGCTAATTTCTGTGGTGACTTTGATTTTACAGGACAATGAATATTTACTTCAAGAAGCTTCAAAGTATTGCTTATGTAGCTATGTTATAGAAGCACCAATTACTAAAAGTGATGTTTATTTCAGTCAGACATTAATGATGGCACCGAAACAATTGATGATATAACTATAGGGTATTACGTTTCTAGTGCAGTGGAGATGCAGAGTGCATTCCTAGCGCTCAAAGATACTATTTTTGACCTTAGTTGGGAGAATGGATACATAACATTAACTTCTATGTTCACTCATCAGGTGTAGTCAGATGCAGTTATAAGTGATCAAATATCTCAATTGTTATTCATGGACACATGATTTACCTTTATGACATTGTTAAATATTACTTGCAAGATGCATATCTAAAATAAAATAGTATTTTTACGAGCCATACACTGATTCCATGCAGATTATCTTCACGAATGTGGGGAATCCACATGCTCTAGGACAGAAGCCTCTCACTTTTCCCCGGCAGGTTTGGCAGTGTTAATTTCATTACATTTGCAAATTATTTTGCATGCCAGTTAGTAAGATGTAGTGATACTTTCTTTGGATTTTAATGTATTTTATATTTGACTTATTAAGTTCTAATTACCGCTAATTATATTAAACAATGAATTACCGCTAATTAACTATATGGAAGCTCATATTTTTACATGAATACAGGTGCATACAGTGACTCACGTGGTCTTCCTGGAATAAGAAAAGAAGTGACGTAGTTCATTGAGAAGCGTTATGAATATCCAAGGTGACAATCTTTCTGTACCATTTTACCAAGTATGCCTGTTAAAAGTTATTGTGTTACAATCTTTTTCTTTTTTATGCGCATCAGTGACAGTGATCCAGAGCTTTATTATCTCATGGATGGTGCCAGCAAAGGAGTAATGCAGATCTTGCAAACGATAATTTGAGGTCAAGGAGATGGGGTAATTAATTCTTTGCTAGTACTGCAAACACAGATTTCCTATCACCGGATATTTTTTGTTAGTTCTCTAATAATTAAACAAACCATTAACAGTGCTTCATGTCACCGGTTTGTGTTTTCATGGATGGTATCAAAGTTCTTGCCAAGTAAAAATTGTATCAAAGTGCTTCTGCTACTGATAACTCCCGGCTGGTTAATGTGCCAATGATTTCTTCTAAATCTGAGAACTTTGTGGAGTCTTTTCGTGTTAAGATACCAAAGCCTGTGTCAGAGAACAAGAAGAAGAAACCATCATTTCTAGCAGGTTTTGCAGAGATGGACAGCAGTTTACCACAACAGCAGCAAGCATCGGTGAGGAATGTTTAGATGTCTTGGTGAATGGTTGTAATGATGAATATTTAGTTGGTATGGATTAGTTTGGGTTGATGGTTGCGGATATTTTATGTAATGGTGAATTTTAATTGGTATGGATGATATATGATGAATGTTGGGTTTGAATTTTTCTGGCTTGTTGATTGTATTGTCTAGCCTTGTTTTATTTGCATAGATAAACCATTGTCTAATTGTTCTAAGCAAAACAGTTTAGCTACGTAGACAACACTTTTGAAGCTACTAAACTTTGTATAAAAATTAATCAAACAACGAATTGTATCACATGTAAATGTTTTGTGATTGTTGGCTTCGCGTGCCTCTGATTCAGCAAAACAGTTGTGCACATTAAAATCTAACAACACTTTTGAAGTTACAAAACATTGTATAAAAAGTATGAAGACAATGACTTGTATCACATGTAAATGTTGTATGAATGTTGGCTTCGCGTGCCTCTGATTCAGCAAAACAGTTGTGCACATTCGAATCTAACAACATTCATAATAAATAAAAACGTTGTAATATCACCATTTCCACAACGCTTTATACCATAACCGTTGTGGTTTCTCGGTGTGCTACAACGCTTTTGGAGCCTGGTGTGTTGTTGTTTCGGATATCAGACAACGATTTGTGTACCGTTGTGTGATGTTGGTAAGAGACACCTGCTCGATAGACAACGCTATTCCAGGGCATCAGACAACGGGCAATAACCATTGTATATTTCAGTTTTCCTTGTAGTGTGAACATGCTACAAAAAACCTGTAGGCATACATAGGACGTTCTACAATTACAAAATATAACTACCTAAGGATGTATGATATCCATGTTCTCTGAGAAGTCTAAATTTAAGAGCAGTAGCATGCAAATTCTTTTCCCACAAGTCATTCTTTGCTGGATTACTATTTTGTAGGTCTTCCAAATTTTTTTTTGTTTCTCCTTCAAAATGATAACCTAATCCAAGTCTTTGCAAGTGATCAATTAGCTCTAGCTGATCCAATGGATCTACTACGTTTTTAAATATCAACTTCATATTTTCTTTTAATTCCGAAGCTCGAGCATTGTATCCTTGGCCCTGTACTAATAGTTTAGTGAATTTCAATCATTGCATGACATAAAACAAAAAAAAAAGCTTAAAGAAATTACCGTATAATCAGTTTTCAAGGACTGAAGAAAGTTGTAGTCCCAAATGCAAGGTAATTGGTAATTTCCTGATCGTTTAATTATAACAGGCTCCTCGGTCGACAAAGCAATCTTGGTTCTTTGAGGGAATGGTTTGATGACAGGCTTTAATGTTTTTATTTTTGTAGCTTTGTAGTGAACATCGATCAGTGAAGAGGGTGCAAGAGCCATCTCTATATATATATATTAAAGGCAATAACTCTAAATGCTGTTTGATATGCTGATGATAGAATGCATGAGAATGCTACTTTATATATACTAGTGTTTCAAAGCGAGCTTAGCTACCATTTTTTGAAACTGATGTATCAATATTTACAGGGATATCAAGAATACTTACTTTCATTTAACAGTTGATTTAGTTTGAAAATTTTAAAATTGTACACTATGGGGGTAGAAATGTGGTCACATCATCAGATTAATTGTTTGAAAATTACTCTTTTCCTCGTTGAGTTGGGACATCAAATAATACAATATAATGCAACTGTTGAGTAGGGGAGAAATGGGAGAAATAGGAAATACAGCGGCCATAGTAAATAGGATTTCAGATGCAAAATATGGTTGTCACAGTTACTGGTTTGGTTTTTCATAGTAAATTGACTTCACCTATATAGGAATTAAATAGGTGAAGTCTGGCATGGCACATTTTTGTGGGCTTAGGATAGTCGAGTCTTCAAGATTGGTGAACCAGGTGTTTTTTCATATCAACTTCGACAAATTTGATTAGTAGGGCATCCAATTTGCATAAAGTCATTTTGGAAGTGCATAAGCCACACGAATTGAAGTCTAATTTTAGATGTTTATAAGGGGTTAAGTACGAGATCAAACATCTTAACTACTAGATTAAATTTCCATATATGCCAAAGTCAGTTGGGTTTTAGGTGATTTCTCAGCGCCATATATATTAGTGGTCAGTAGTATACTACACATGTTGCAGGTTTATGATTATCTATCTGCAGACATGCACACATGACCCTGACACATCTGGAGTGGTAACAGAGCGAGCTCATTGTCCTCACCGGCCTAACTTTTTCAAAGATTTAGCAAAAATAATTTAGAAAATGTAGGTACCCCAGATTGGTACCTAAAATAATTTCCTTGTCAAATACTACAAATTCGTTGATAAAATATTTACTTCATCTCTTTATATTTGTTAACTTTTTTTGTTGTATTTAGTTAGGATGAATGAAATGAAATTGATGGAATTTAATTAATGGGAGTCCGGGAGAATTGGAAGAAATTTGAGAATGTAAATTTTTTATGATAAAAACTAGTTGAAAAACAGCGCGAAGGGCGAAAATAATTTTCCTAAAATATTAAAAATATTTTACATGGTTTCAAAATTAAGGAAAATGTTATTTTTTTGGATCATTTTTTTTATTTTCAAAACTATTTATAGCATATTATATCATAATATGCAACACTTTGTAAATGCAGGAGTATATGTTACAAATATTGTTCCGAAAGCAAAAAGATAAATTTTAAAAAAACCGAGACCAGCTTAAATATAATATTTAATAATAATTTAAAGTTTTATCTACTTATCTGTGTATAGGTTGATTTTTGAAGGTGGTTTGTTCATTTGCTATGATCATAAAATAAATCTTAAATTTTATATTTAAGTTAATCATTGGTTGGCACGCGGGTGAAAATACAATAATGCTTTTCGGCGAAATCAAAATTGAGACTTCTTGACCAAAAAAAATAAATTTACAAAAAATCGAGCCATTAATTACAATTGTTATTATTAATTAAAAAAGTAATTTAAAATTTTAGCTACTAATTATTTGTGTATTGGTTGATTTTTGAAAATGGTTTGCTCAATTGCTACTATCAAAAAATATGTCTTAATTTAATATTTAAGTTAATAATTGGTAGATGAGACATGGGCGAAAAATTATTGGTGCTTTATGGTGAAATTAAAATCTGAGACCAGGTTTTGACCAAAAATACAAATAAAAAAAATCGAGTCATGCCTAACCACAATATTGTATATTAAATTAAAAAGTAATTTAAAATTTTATATGCTTATTATTTGTGTATTGATTGTTTTTTGAAGATGATTTGCTCATATCCTACTATCATAAAATTGGTGTTAATTTTTAAATTGTTGTTAATCACTTGGTGAAAAAAACATTGATAACATTTGGTGAAATTAAAACAATTTAAAAAACAGAGGCCTACTTAATTACAATATTTAATAATAATTTTAAAAGTATTTTTAAAAATTATGTGTGTATTGGTTGATTTTTGAAGGTGGTTTGCTCACTTGACCAAAAAAATAAATTGGAAAATAATTGAGACCTGTTTAATTACAATATCTAATATTAATTTAAAAAGTACTTTTGAGTTCATGCTGGTCCTGTTCATTTTAATAAATATTTGGTTTACTTGTTTATGAACTCTTGGCTTTCACAGGAAGTTTACCGAGCTATATCTTAAAATTATAGATCACACTATATCTTAAAATTATAGATCACACAACTAATAATGGTGTTATCTTTCATATTTAGAAGCATAAGGTATTTTTATATAATCGGTGTGAAAATAGATCAATCAACCTCATCAGGCAGCCATAGGCACAAACATACACAAACTTTACTGCTTTTGTTATGTACATTTTTGATATATTGCGACTCCTTGTATAAAGCCTCCTACCAAGTGAAAGAAAAAGTTGAGCAAAAAGAGTACAAAATGGTAATGTGGTGGGTGAACTAAACTATAATTTACAGTGCAAGAAGGTTGCAACTCATAGGGGTTGTCATAGTTCTTGTGTTAGACTTAAAAATTGATATAAAGTTTTGGTTTCTTCCTAGGTGTTTGGGTAGGTTATGCAAGAGTTATGCACAGGTACTTTCTGCAAATTGTAAACTAAAAATGTGCAAAACTGTAAACTAGGTAACAGCAGAAGTATGTTTATGAAGCAAACTGTTTATTTAGTTTGGTTGACTGAGATAGCAGCCCTTTATTTCTATTTATACTACCTCAGAACCATATACATACACGAGCTCTCCATAATAAACTAACAAGACCAACAAACTAGTATGGCAGTTCTGCACATTATGGGCACAGTATGGGTTCACCGCAAGTGCACTGCACAACACAGAGTAGACAGAATATTATGGGTTGCTTTACATATTCTAACAACTAGTTATTATAATAGTATGGAACTAGCTCATGCCAACACTCCCCCTCAAGTTGGTGCGTGGATGTCTTCCATGCCCAGCTTGTCTAAAGAGCTATGAAACAACTTGCTCGAAACAGCCTTTGTGAGAACGTCCGCCAGTTGATCTTCAGATTTAACAAATGAGAATCGAACAATCTTGGCGTCAAGTTTCTCCTTAATAAAGTGTCTATCTACTTCAACGTGCTTTGCTCTATCATGTTGAACAGGATTTTGTGCAATTTGCATTGCTGCTTTATTGTCACAAAACAATCTCATAGCTGACTCAGTCGGGTAACCAATTTCTTTCACTAATTCCCTTAACCAGAGAAGTTCACAGAGTCCTTTAGCCATGCCACGAAATTCAGCCTCTGCACTAGATAATGCGACTACCTTTTGCTTCTTGCTTCTCCAAGTGACTAAGTTGCCTCCAACAAACGTGAAATACCCGGAAGTAGATCTTCTATCAGTTATGTTTCCGGCCCAATCTGCATCCGTGTAACCATCAATTCGTAGATGATTATTTTTTCTGAACATAATCCCCTTCCCTGGACATGCCTTTAAGTATCGCAGAATTCGAATGGTAGCTTCCATGTGTTCTTCACCTGGGTTATGCATAAACTGGCTTACTAAACTCACAGCATAAGTAATATCCGGTCGTGTATGAGACAAGTAGATCAATTTGCCAACAAGTCGCTGGTACCTCTCTCTATTAGTGGGTATCTGATCAGGTTGCTCACTTAATTTGTGGTTCTGGACTATTGGTGTATCTGCAGTTTTGCAGTCAAGCATACCGGTCTTCGCAAGAAGGTCGAGAACATATTTTCTTTGGGAGAGAAATATTCCCCGACTTGATCGAGCCACCTCGATTCCTAGGAAATATTTTAGTCCTCCAAGATTCTTCATTTCGAATTCAATTGCTAGATATCTTTCAAGATTTCTGATCTCCTCCTCATCATTTCCTGTAATTATCATATCATCAACATAAATTAAAAGTGCGGTTACCGACTTTCCTCGATGTTTTAGGAAGAGAGTGTGATCTGAATTGCTTTGTTTAAACCCACACTTTTTCATAGCCAAAGTAAATCGTCCAAACCACGCCCTCGGTGATTGTTTTAAACCATACAGCGCTTTTATCAACCTGCACACTACGCCAGTTTGTGAGGCACTGAAACCGGGTGGAACCTCCATGTAGACTTCTTCTTTGAGGTTCCCATGAAGGAACGCATTCTTGACATCAAACTGATGAAGGGGCTAATCCAAATTTGCAGCGAGAGATAGCAATACTCTGACTGTACTAAGTTTTGCCACGGGTGAGAACGTCTCTTGATAATCAATGCCGTATGATTGTGTGTATCCTTTTGCCACAAGGCGTGCCTTGTACCGGTCTATCGTTCCATCTGCCTTGTATTTAATGGAAAACACCCATCTGCACCCTATTATTTTCTTCCCTTTTGGTAGTGATGTGAGATTCCACGTATGATTCTTTTGTAAAGCTTCCATTTCTTCAATTATTGCATTTTTCCAATCTGGATTTTTCAAAGCTTCTTGAATGGTGTTGGGAATGTGTTCATTTGACAAAATTTTTACACATGTCTTTAGTGGTGGTGACAACTTCTCTGTGCTCACATGATTAGCAATAGGGTATTTGGCTTTTCCTCCTTCATGATCAGGGGAATATCTACTTGGTGGCTTTCCACGATTACTCCTGAAAGGCAACTTGTAGACAACAGAATTATCCTTAGTATTAGACTGATTTAAAGATTGTACCTCAAGATTATCCTCTGAAGAAGACATATCAGTAGGTACTGGAACGAGAGGGGGCTGTTCGGGCAATTCTTGTTCATCTTGGGGCTGTTCTTGCCCATCTTCGATGTCACCTTCATCTCCTGTTTCTCCTGTTTCATCTCCCATACCGTTTGTTTCTTCCGGAGTCATATTTCCAGTATTTATCACATTTGTGTCCTGAAATAATGGCCAGTCTTCCCCATTATGACCATTGTACACATGCTGCTCTTTATTAGAAATCTCCCCCTGAAGAGAAGGATGTGGACCTGGTTCTTTGAAAAAATATTCATTTTCCAGAAAAGTAACATCCATAGTTGTATATAAATGTCGGGTTACAGGATCATAACATCGGTATCCTTTTTTGTGATGTCCATAGCCCAACAAAACACATCTTACTGCACACGGATCCAATTTACTTCTCTGATTTTTGTATAGATGAACATAAGCCACACATCCAAATATTTTTGGTGGAAGCATTAAGATAGAAGGGAGAGAAACATGCTGGGAAAGAACTTGTAATGGAGTTTGAAAGTTTAGCACCTTAGATGGTATTCGATTTAGGAGATAAACTGCAGTAGTCACTGCGTCTGTCCAGTATCGTTTAGGAGTATTTGACGAGGTTAAAAGTGCCTGGGCTGTTTCCAATATATGTCTATTTTTTCTTTCGGCAATGCCATTTTGTTGTGGTGTTTGGGAGCATGATGTTTCATGATGTAATCCATGTGTTTGAAAGTATTTCTACATGTCTTTGTTATCATACTCTCCACCATTATCAGACCGCAGAATTTGAAGTGTTGCTGAAAATTGGGTTTTGATCATAGCATGAAAGGATTGAAAAACACCAAACACCTCACTTTTATTTTTCATCAAATACACCCAGGTCATACGAGTGCAATCATCTATAAAAAGGACAAACCACTTACATCCAGACGAGTTTGAAATGGGAGCAGGTCCCCATACATCTGAATGAATTACCATAAATGGTTTCTCACACCTTTTTGTACTAAGTGGATAGGAAGCCCGATGGCTTTTAGCTAGAATACACGATTCACATTTGAACAATGTATCGTCTAAGTTTGAAAATAAATTTGGAAACATATGTCTTAGATATGGAAAAGACGGATGCCCCAGTCGATGATGCCATAACCAAATATCTCTTTCCCTCATACTACTCTTACTTGTACTGTTCGCTTGCCCAACACTGAAGTCGTCCATGTAGTATAGCCCCCCTCGTTTAGTACCACGACCAATAATCTTCTTCGTGAGAATATCCTGGAATATGCAAAAAGTAGGATATATTAGCACACAACAATTTAGTTCATCTGTAGCTTGTCCTACTGATAATAATTTGTTTGATAGAGCTGGAACGAGTAGAGTATTTGATAAAGAAAAAAAGGGTGAAAGAGCCACTTTTCCAGCCCCTGTAACAGGATATTTCACACCATTTGCATTTGTAATGCTTGTTGTTCTGGGTTGAGTTGTGTGAGTCAAGTCTTTTGTGTCAAAAGTCATGTGGTGAGTCGCTCCTGAATCAATGATCCAATTACAGTTACCTGAATCATTGTGGGCAATGGAGCAATTTGCAGCAGCAGGTGGCGTATCTTCTGAAGTGATGAGAGAGAGATGTGGAGTGTTCTTAGCATTAACAAGTGCAGCATGACCATGTTCACGTTTTTTCTTTGCCTTCAGTTCTTGCCACCACTCCGGATAGCCATGCAGTTTAAAGCAAGCGTCTTTTGTGTGTCTAGTGTTCCCACAGTGTGTACAACCTTGTTCACCAACTTGTACTTTTGATCTCATTGAAGTGTCTGATCGCCCATGTGTAAACATACGAAGAGAGGTTTGTTGTGGTTTTCGTCCACCCTTTGAAAACATAGCCATGCTTGAGATAGGGTCCTCCTTTGTCAACATTACCATCTGCCTCAGATCTTCTCGACGGACATGGGCATAGGCTTGTTCAATCGTAGGGAATGGTTGAATCTGGAGCACGTCAGCACGAATATTGTCCAAACGATCATCAAGCCCATCTAGGAAAATATAGACTCTATCTTCTTGTATCATAGAGTTATATTTTCCTATATCTTCCGCACATTTCATAGGATTTGGACGTCTAAAATCGATCTCTCTCCACAGGCCTTGAAGAGAGTTGTAGTATATCTCTAGTAATCCTCCATTTTGTTTCAGCCTCATCACCTTTCTTTTAAGATCATACACCTGTGAGGTGTCAGTGCCATCGAAGTATGTTGTAGCAATAGCATCCCATACGGTCTTTGCTGTTGGAAATCTGATATAATTTCCAATTAGTTCCGGGTTCAGCGAATTGATTAACCAGCCTTTTACAATGGCATTTTCAGTTCGCCATTTTCTGAAATCAGGATCAGCTTCTGGTGGCTGCTCAAGGTCTCCATTTATGTATCCCAATTTATCTTTAGCAGAGATAAACATCTCTACTACCTGGGACCAGATTCCGTAGTTCGTACCATCTAGTTTGATGCCGATTGGTGCGGCAACAGGTTCATGAATGGCTGAGGTTGACGATTGCCTCAACATTTGTGATATACTTGATGTTAGGTTGGTAAGAATTGTAGTGTCTGTTTGTGGAAGGGTATTATCTGTATGGGATTCTTCTGTAGATGGGTTAGAAGTTGCCATCTCACACAGGAGGGTTCTGAGAGCGAATTTCAGGTCCTAGGTTCTAAGGCTCTGATACCATGTAAACTAGGTAACAGCAGAAGTATGTTTATGAAGCCCTTTATTTCTATTTATACTACCTCAGAACCATATACATACACGAGCTCTCCATAATAAACTAACAAGACCAACAAACTAGTATGGCAGTTCTGCACATTATGGGCACAGTATGGGTTCACTGCAAGTGCACTGCACAACACAGAGTAGACAGAATATTATGGGTTGCTTTACATATTCTAACAACTAGTTATTATAATAGTATGGAACTAGCTCATGCCAACAAAAACACCCTTGTGATCTTTGTCTATTATGCATACATTTGCTCAACAAAGGTGACTAAATATCGGATGGGCCCAAATTCTTCACAAAAACATTATAAAAAAAATCATACCTCACCAAATCATTGTTGCACTCTGGCCCCTGCTAGGCACAGAAATGGTCGAGCAACAGCAAGTGCAGAAACAAGCAACCAAATTGATGCAAAAACCCGACCAACCATAGATGATAACACAATGCATAACAATAACTCCAACGCCAATACAGAGAACCATAACCCCCAAAGCAACGCTACCTCCATTGTAATCCTCATCTTCCCTTTCCTAAAATCAATTATATACTATCGATCCTAATCAACCCCAGCTTTAAAATTCCTCAAGAGATGATTCTCTTGCAAATCAAGAACATAACTAACTATCCCACCCAATAAAATATCAATAAACCCTAACCCAATCAACACAAATATAATCGAAAACAATTTCGGCACATACTATTCGGAGTAGTATGACCATACCCAACTGTATACATTGGCACAATACAGAAATACAGAGCATCACCAGAATATGCTATGGGGCCTTAATAACATTCTTCCCAAATCAAAAGCCTGGAAATGAATAACGCAATAACAAAAACTGAGGTGCAGCTACAATTAAATCATCCATTATTTATTTATATGCTCATACCATTCCCAAACCAACAGGGTAATAGACAAATATAGGAAAGGATCTAAACTACATCCATTTGATATAATCAAGAAAAATATAGCATCATCGAAACTCAAAGGGCTGGTAAATTCATGCCATCGAACTTATTTGTCATTAGGGATGGAAATCGGGTCGGATCGGGTCGGGTTTGGCAAAATCCAAATCCAAACCCGATTTTTTAGATAAAACCCGAACCCGACCCGAACCCGAAAAATACCCGAAAACTGAAACCCGAACCCGATCCAATGGATTTCGGGTATACCCGAAACCCGAAAATTTTTGGATTTGGATAATACCCGAAACCCGAAATCCGAAAACCAGAAATTTTCAATCAAGTTTTATATAATACACACTTTAATATTTTATATATTATAAAAAGTATTATTTATATTATATAAATAAAATATATTCTGTGCATTAATTTTAATATTTTTATATTTAATTTTGTTATAAAATTTTACATATAATCAATTTTTAAATGAATTTAAATCATTAAAATAACCAAATAGATTTGATATGAAATACATCTTAAACACTTAGAGTCTAAAATTGTTTTAATATTTCGGTTTTAATAATACAAGGTTATTTGTTATACGATGCACCAATGACTTTTACATAAAATGTATTACATTATGAAATATATTATAGTATATATATATATATATATTCGGGTTTTTTTCGGGTTTCGGGTTCGGATCGGGGTTGGATCGGCTTTCGGGTTTCGAATCGGGTTTCGGATCGGGTTTCATAATATCCAAATCCAAATCCAAAAATTTTCGGGTCTGAAAATCAAATCCAAAAAATCGGGTTCGGGTTATCCAAAATTTCGGGTTTCGGATCGGGCATCCGTCGGATCGGATTTTTTTGCCATCCCTATTTGTCATCTTAAAAGAAGTCTACTCTTACCACACCAATGTGCTAATAGACAAAGTAGATCCGATGCAAGCAGAACATTTTTGTATAAGAAAGTAAAAGATATACGATTATAAGCTAAAGTTGATCACAAAATTAAGATAGGTTATTTAAGCCTAACTATGAAAATGTATACTGAATGTATCAGTAATCAGTATACATGCACACTGTCATATATAAATGTCTAAGAAAACAAATGAATCTACCAAAATAACAATGTAAGGATTGTAAGCAACATGACCTTATGCTACTTTCCTCTTCTACTCCAAAAAACACAGACTTCATTATAGGCAAAAGTAAAATGAAAATTTGGAATATAATCCAAATGAATCCAACAAACGTAAAGAAGAATACAAATATATACAGTAAACATGAAAGTAGATTTACATAGACATCATAAAGCTGAAGGTGAGGTCAAGATTGCCTCCATTTTTACAAAAACCAAACAGAAACATGGGCCAACACAAGCTTATATAAAGAAATTAATGAGATAAATACATGACAATTGCAAAAAGAACACAAACAATCAAAGTGCTGCTTATCCTGCGTACTTTGATAGGGGTTCAATCTCCATGTGTAGTAATGCTGACAGATAAATGTTCATATTGTAAAGCAACTAACGGAAGACACACAGTGGAACTGAAAGTCGGTACCAAGTTAAAATAGCATATAGATAGGAATAGTAGGTTGAAGTTACATATTGTTTTATTTTTGCCTGGGACTCGAAGTCTATTACAGGCTAATGTTCACAACTTGACCAAAAGCTAGTGTTTGAAAACGTAAAAGTAGTACTTAAGATGCCAGTTTCCTATAGCAAGTGGAGAGGGCATTTCGCTAAGCTGCCTTGTTACTACCTCCAGCGATATCTTCGATAATAGGTGAATGCTTCCTCTTTTGCACTTATTGTCACTTTCCGGAACATTCTCCTCATCATAAGCTGTTGCCTCTACCAGATTAACGGCAGCCTGGAAAATGAGAGAAGGTTAAATGTGAAGCTCGGCATTTATATTTCGGAGAGATGTAAATAATTGAGGTAGGAAATTTGCTTATGGCTGCGAGAGCATTCTTCGCATGAGCAGATTCCAACTGGCCCACAGGGGTATAAACCGCTGATACTCCATAGTCCTGCAATCCATCAACTAAATTATACTTGTTTAGCTTCAGCTTGAAGACAAGCTCTTTGCCAAAAATTGGGTGTAGCTCAGCAGGAACAGAAGTATCCCCCGGAGGCATTTTATTGATCAAAAAAGTAGAACACTACACAGAAAAACCATTAGAACCATAATACAATTTTAGCCTTATAATTAAGATTTGAAATGACATTAGCGAGGGAGCATATAAGTTTATCTCACAAGCTACAGGAAGAATAAGATGAAGAGCAATCTTACAAAATACTAAACACAATTTAAAGGGCTTGTACTACTATTTTAGTATGATGCCAGGAAATCCCTGTACTGCTGATTACTAAAGACTTAATCTTCTAATTTTAGGAGTAAAATTGGAGCTGGGATACCCCAGCAAAACGCTAGTACATTTCTGTACACAACTTATAAAACCCAACACCTTGATAACTTACATCGAAAACCTGCCTTATTTTGTATCGCTTGAATGATTTTTATTTTAAGCAACAGTGTCAACTTTTGGAGATATTTTAGGCATTCTAAGTTATACTAAGTGATTTGGAAAAGGAAAAAAGCCTTTAGAGAGAATTAGGAATAGTGGAATTAAGCATACTCAAAACCTCGCTCATCTCAACAATTTATGCACACAAAAACATTTGAAACCAGAGTAAGTTGTATAAAAATTAAAAATTAAACATGAATATTCAGCCCCCATTCAGTTCAAAGAATGAAACACATTTAACCAATAGAGAGTAGTACGTTGTATTCAACTATTCATATTATCAATTAAATATATATTTGAGAGTTAGATTCTACTTCAGATTCATAACGCAAAATAGAACAACGACTAGCATAGATTAAAACAAATCACAACCAAAGTACATTAAAACCAAATCGACAATTACACATTGTTCCTACTACATGAATATACAATTAAAACAAATTTGAAGAAAAACAAGTAACAGATCTAAGTAAAATATTATATAGTACTTTAATGTATTACAATTAAAACATGCAGTGAACTTGAAGTAATAATTTAGAAATCAACAATTACGATCAATAATCAGAGATGTATTACAATTACAATCATAACTACTCCAATATTAAAACAATTTAACATCTTATAATCAAGAACTGAATAGTAATCAAACATGCATAAATGCACCTGACGAAGAATAAATATGACAGATGCACTACATATAGCATAATTAGCTATTGGCAATACAAACTAATTTCAATATGATTCTATAAGAAGAAAGATCGGTAAAAGCTCGGTAATCACTGCTAAAACTTACCATAGAAGCAAGATATCACAGCTAAAAGCAATCAAAACCATTGATGTTGGGACAGTATGTATAACCAATTTATACATATAATGAAGCTTATTTGGGAAATTAAAAATAGTTGTACTTTTATTTTTATTTGATTTCAGTTGTCAGATGGGTTTGTAATCCTGGGGTCAATATTGACTTGAAGTGTTATTCGTTATTCTTTATATAAAATTGTTCTTTATGGAGTAATGACATATATATATATACACATATATATCTTATGAGAGAGACAAACCCCTACAGTTATCTCTTTCTACTTACAATTGAAACCCCTTAACCCCTTGTCGATTCCACCAACAAACACATGAATTTGCACTAGGGATGTTGTCCATTATTATCTTCCTTTAAAATACATTAGATTGAGGCACTCACTGGAGGCTGTTGGAGGGAGAGAAGTAGTGCTGGCTATTAATTACAAACCAGAGGTAAGTATCTAGGTTCTATGACATAATTCAGATCTCCTTTGATTATACTTGAAGAAACAATGACCAGGTGGACCATTTTGGTGACAGGTGATGCTAAACTTCTTAAAGGATTTTAAGACTAAGCTTGGTATCAAAATTACATGCTCACAAGAGACTAAACCACTCGGCAATGCGGGTCCGGTGGCTCTAGCTAGAGATAAGCTCTAAATTGCATCCCACCAATTTATGTGTTCATATTTATCAAAATCTATGAATCTAACAATGACAACCAGTAAGGCAAAACTATTATAAAATCGAGAACCAAAAAACGTAAAAAACTCATAAGAAATGTAAACGGTTCCATTAACAAATGGTTCCATAAAATTCAAAAGTATGAGGTAAAAATATTATTGCATAATGTCCACACTTACTAATCAGTGAAAATTCTAATATCTCTTTTTCGGTGTCCAGCCCCAACAACTTCGATCTCCCCAAAACCGCAGAAGCAACCTACAATATCTACATAGTCCAAATGTCATCACTGGTTTCTTTTCAGCCTTGCACAATTTTGTTACATACGTGTACACCAAGTCTTGTAAAAAATACCTGAGAGAGTAGTGACATCAGCGGCACGACTTCTGAGTGCAGCTTGGTTAACAAATTGAAAGCCGTACCTCGGAATGGACACAACATCCTCACCAAGCTCCTGGACACCAGTTGTTGCTAGGAAAAGGAGCCTCTTTTTGCTTGCAAGAGGCCAATATGGATAAATATTGGTAGTAACCTTAACGTTCCGAAGGTTGTAGACCAGGCCCTCGGTTAGAAGGCGCTTGAACCGAGGTACCAGATGCTTGCGCACAGCAGCATGCATCAGATTCTCCTGGGACCAACATATAATTACATAGCTAAACAAAAAGAATCTACCGTTAAAATAGGTATGTTAAAAAGCGCCTACCTTCTCATCGATGAGAACCATGTCCATGCTAAGCAAGGTGTTGTCCTTTGAACTGATAGAGTCCCACATCCTACAAATACGCACCCTTATCACCCAATTTTCTGTGCCGCCCTTCAAATCGGAAAAATAGCCGTATGCCATAGCTGCACCAGAAGAAAAGAAGGCAATCAGAAGCAACCACATGTTTAGACTATTAACATAGATATACGGTACCTATCCCAGGAAAACAACTGACATAAACCAACAAACTATTTAACTAAAATCCCCTATTGGACACAATAAAGCAGCACATAGTATGAGGAAAACAATAACCATCATGCAAAAGCATGAACAGCAAAATTGACATGAATAATTAAACCAATCCACCAAAGTTGTAAAATTAACATATCTATTTCCGAAACAAACAATGAGCATGAATGGCGAAATTGACATAAATAACGGTACTTATCCCAGCATAGCATACTAATCATTCATTTCATCAATTACACAACATAAACTCATAGTTTAAGCCCAGAACTATCATTGACTCAAAAATTCCTAATTCACCAAACCCTAATTCACAATCAACACAATCTAGTCACAAATCACCCAACCCTAATTCACAATCAGCACATAAAAAATCAATGCTTGCAGTAGAATAAAACATAGATCAGATCGAAGAAAAACACATAAACTAATTGAAAACCCTAACTATCCTCGATCGAATCACAATTAAATAAACATAATCACTCATCAAAACGATTGACAACATATACACACACATATACATACACATATTCATACCTTTTTTAATAACTTTCTCCGTGGGATGATTCTGTGACCATTCACCATTGTCACTGGCCTTGAATATTTATATGTATACTGAGGAGCAGCCAAGAGGTTTTCCGTTATCAAAGTGCATAACCGGCAAAGTTTCAAGTTCCATAATCAAAATAATTATAAAGGAGGTAGAAAGACGCACAATGAATGAATGAATTTATTACACAGAGAACTTGTGGGAAAAAGCCAAAAAAAAAATGCAGGAAAAGGAGAAATAGGGATTAGGGTGCTGGGATAGCGCCACGTCACACGGCCGAGTTCTTACTTTATATAGATATATCACAGAGAACTTGTGGGAAAAAGCCAAAAAAAATGCAGGAAAAGGAGAAATAGGGATTAGGGTGCTGGGATAGCGCCACGTCACACGGCCGAGTTCTTACTTTATTCAGGAAAAGGAGAAATAGGGATTAGGGTGCTGGGATAGCGCCACGTCACACGGCCGAGTTCTTACTTTATATATATATATATATATATATATATATATATATATATATATATATATATATATATATTGCCAAGAAAATTGATATGAAAGTGAATTGAACATTCCCTTTTCAAATTTGAAGATATGGACTATAATTTTGTTTGTTAGAGCATCTTCAAGGGTGTTATGTATATTTGTTAGCTATAATATAATATATTGATAATTATCTAAAATTATAGCTAAGAGGTTCTAGGTTTACTCCAATGGTATTATGTATAATTATATTATCTAAAATTATACCTAATAGATTTAAAGGTTTTACAAATGTAGCTAGCCCAATTTTAGTTATCTATATTTTTTTGCTAATGGATAATGGTTGGAGTATTTAATTTTTACCTAATATCTAAAATGTGCCACATAGATGCCATGTAGGTGACACATAGATGAATTTAACTAACAGGTTTTACCATTGGAGATGCTCTTAGGAACTTAAATGTTGTAAGGAATAAAGTTTTTGAATATGAGAAAATTGGGCCTGAGTACAATCTTAAGGTTATAACAAATAGGGTTAAATATCAAAGTGGTTACTGAGGTGAAACCCATATATCATTTTACTCACCGATCTTAATGGGATATCATTTGAATTACTAAAGTCATAATAAATATCAGACAAATAACTCTAAATATGTGTTCGAAAACTAAAAATAATATTTTATTGATTCTTCACATTTTTCTTAAATGCTACCGCAACCAAATGAAACGTTGTTATATTCTAGTATTTCAGATAATATATTTAGATCTTTAAAAATTCATTTACTATTTATTTTTAATTTTATATTCATTTTCCTTGTTTTAAATAAAGATAAATAGTAAATAAACTTTTTAAATTCTAAATATATTATCTGAAATACTAGAATTTAACAACTTTTTATTTGTTTGCGGTAGCTTTCAAAAAAAATGTGCAGAATCAACAAAAAATAATTTTTATTTTTGGAACACATATTTAGAGTTATCTGTTTGATATTTATTAGGACTTTAGTGATTCAAATGATACCCCGCTGATACCCCGCAAGGGTATTTTGTAAATATCAAATTTTTATGAGTAATTTAATTAAATACCCTTAAATTTGTATTGAAATTGTTTTAACCTCAGGTTCTATCCTGAGGTCATTCTTAGGCACATGAAACCATTTGAATATTTATCCATTTTATATTTAAACATTATAACATTCCATCTCACTTCCTCTCATATGTTTCATTCTAATAAAAATGCAATATTTAACTTTTTTAAAACTGTTAAAACTACATCTTAAATCTTTTTTACGGTTTTTAAAAATTATAGATGTCACAAGTAACAATTAAAAGAATGTAAGTTAGAATTTATGCATGTCACAAGTAACTGTAACCATTAAAAGAAGAAATTTGAAGACATGCAATATTTCATGGAAAAGATATATCCGTAAATATTTAAGTTTGTGAAAGTACAAACACGGACGAATTGAAGTTGTTTAAACATTTTAAATAATTTAATTGGTTTAATTTATTATATTATACTAGCTTATACCGAAAGAATGCTAAAAATACCCACTTTTTCCCAACCCATTGCCCAAAATACCCGTTTCTGAAAATGCCGCCCAAAATACCCACGGGTCACGCCGTTTGGAACGACGCAACCCCTCCCCACTATAGCATGCTAGAAAACGCAGAAATGCACCTGAAAATTGAGAGCTCGGTACCGGCGACTTTGGGCAATTTGGTCGCCTCCTTCGATCTCTCTCATCACAGTACCTCCACTACTTTTAAACACACCAAAATAAACTGCAAACCTTCCTCTTCCTTTTTGCCCCAACTGATTTTGATGAATATTGCCCTGCAGGGGCTCTACGAACTCGTCGAAAAATGAGGAGAAACGAATGGGTTCGATTTTGGGGGTTGAAAATCCGACAAAACAAATGGGATAAAACTAGTATGGATGTGTAGATCGTCAAGAAACGATTCGATTGCTATATCACACGATATTGGAAGATGTGTGGATTATATGGACGGTAGCTTTTTAATTTTTCGGCGAAAATCGCCAAAATCGCAAGAGCTACGTAATTTCTCAGCAAAAGTGACGATGACGTCAGATGACGTCATCACGCATGTCACACACACACACACACACACACACATATATATATATATATATATATATATATATATATATATATGTAAGATTTTACACGTTAAATTTAATATTTTCGCTCTATCGTGAATTCTTAAAATTTGATTTGAACGATTTTAGAGCCCACATGAAATTAACAAAATAATCTTTAATTTAGTGATGGTTTAACAATTATTTTCCAATTAAAACTACGCAGAAACAAAATAGAGAAGAAATTGACGAATTTTTACGTTAAAATTTCTATTCAATTTATGAAATTTATTTATATTTCGTTTTAAATATCAAAATACCCTTTTTATTATAATTTAAAGATAGTTCTACTAACAACCAAACATAGTTTTAATAATACTAGCTTATAGCCCGTGCAAAGCACGGGTTAATTTTAATTTTTTAGAATTTATTTATAGTGTAATATGATATTATAAATATTAATTTTAATATGTTATTGGAAAAATTCTAACCTTAAATCTTTGTATATAATAATTTTTAATATTTAATATAAATTAATATATTTTTGACGGGAATTAAACCATAGACCTCTGTATATAATATCTTTTAGTATTGTTGTATTCATGTGTTAAAAACTTAATTTCATGAGACAAATGTATAATTAGAGTTTTAACCTCTTTTTTTTTAAGTTATTGAATTTTTTTCTGAGATTTTATTGAGCTTCTAAAAATGTTAATTTTCATTAAAAAAATTTAAAGTTACTACTTAAATACTCCAGCTTTTCATATACATATAAATTTTATAAAAGTTTGCTATTTTTGTAAATTTGACATGAACAACATCCTTCTCAACTTGGTTGGTATTATTAATAAATTTTAACAACATTCAGAGTATTGCGCTAAAAGAATCGAGTGTGCTTGAATCAATACAGTCACAGTGTAATAGAATTGCCTGATCCTGTTTAAAAATGATATGATTCTAATTTCAGCTAGAGAAGATAGTGTGTAGTCTCCTTGGAATCCTCCATTAAGAAGTCTCAATAGCTGAAACAATGATCAGTACCCTGCAATATTAAATTTTGGAGCTGGTGTATAAGATAATGATAGATCTCAATTGCATTTATATACGTATGAGTTAGTGCACCATCATACAATATTTGGCCATTATTATTAACTCTGATATTAGCTTCTTTTTCACAAAAAGTTTAGTATGTAATAAAGAATCCAGATTCCAGACCCATTCTAATGTCTGAAAGAACTCTACAACCTTCCAAATCCACGTGGGTCATCCATGCAGCATAGATGGAATGTGATTTTTTGCCTTTGCAAGGGCATCGACTAACATGAGTTCTATTGCCTGGAAGGAAAGAGGGAACTCATAAGATTTAGTATACTATCTGATACTCCTATGGTTTTGATGATCACATTCAGCAAGCTATTTGATTGTAGTTTGATATAAAACATCGTGTTATGCTTGTATTGTACTAACGTGGTTTTGCAGGGTATATTAGCCTACTGATTGTTTACACAGAATATACAAACAACAAGCCATTTGGTATTACAACAGAGAGAGTCTGGCAAGCCATTTGCACACTGACAGTTCACAAACAGCAAGCCATTTCTGACAGTCAGTCACAAACAGCAAGCCATTTGCAACTGCCAGAATTTCTGAAGATAAAGATCAAGTTCGATTCTCAAGGATTTATTTCAGGAAATATATTGTGAGGGCTCTTTATTATATAATACGTATATAATATATTCTAGAGCTCAAATCTTTTCAAATATCTTTCTTTAAAACAAAATCATAAAACTTATAGGAGTTTCCTTATTTAAAAGATTTCTTTCTTTCAAAATCTCCTATAAGCGTTTTTATATCTATACAAATCAGAAGGGTTAAGCTTTCATCGATCTCTTTCTTTCAAACCTTCTGTCTAACGTTCACAAGAACGTTTGTAAAATCTCTAACCAATTGAACGTTGGAAATTGATTCTAATCGTTTGAATAATTGGTGATTGATTTTCTGAACGTTGGTGTGATGCTTTATAAACCTTGTTCTTGTGTTCATTCGTTAAGAAAAAACACTTCAGAGAAAATATTCAAGCACACAAGAATTCAAACAACTCAGTTTTCATTGCTATATCCTTTGATTCTCTCGAGCTCTTAGTATATTCATACGTGCTATATCTTAAAGAGTTCATAGTTTGAGTTGTATCCATTATTGATTATATTGTTCGATTTGTAAGGTTTAGTTGTTGGACAATTTGGCTTGGGAACTAGGGTTTGGTGATCGTTGCTAGAGAAGTATACTTGGGAAGTATAGCTTAGAGAGCAAGTTCAGAAACGGGAGTTCAGCACGCCATTTGTCAACAGCTGGGTATTGAGGGAGATATATTGTTGTATCTTGTAATTGGTTTATTTCAGTGATCAATAATATATTCTCTTACCAAGTTGGTAAGGGACCAGGACGTAGACCATAGGGGTTAGGGGTCGAACCTGGCTAAAAGTCTCTGTGTTCTTTATTTTCTGTTCTTTACTTACTGCTTGCATTTAGCTTACTGTTTATGCACTTTACTGTACTTGTTATCTTTACATTCAGCATACTGTTTACAATCAGCTTACCATTTGTCTCTGCATAAAACGAAATCAGTAAGCTGTTTCTGGTAATTTTTAAAATCGGACTTAGTTGAATATAGTTAGCCATTTACACCTATTCACCCCCCTCTAGGTGTGCATTTTCATTTGGTATCAAAGCTTTGGTATACTAACAATTCTGTAACAGGAAAGTATTCGATCATAATGGCTGAAAACTATCCCGAAGGAAAATCTGATTTCAGGCCTCCACTTCTTCATGGCACACACAACTACCACTGGTGGAAAAGCAGCATGGAAACTCACTTATCCAGAGATCCATTAGTTTTGAGAGTTGTGCAAAAAGGTCCATATGTCTTTCTTGATAAGGATGGCAAGCCAAAGGATGTTGATGATCTCACTCCGGATGAATTAATCAAACTTGGCTACAATGGAAAGGCAAGGAGTTCTCTTATGAATGGTTTAAACCAGGCTGAATATGATAAAGTATCTTCACTCAAATCAGCAAAAGAAATGTGGGATGCTTTGGAGACTTATCATGAAGGTTCGAAATCTCTAAAGAAGGTGAAGCTTAGCAAGCTAATGAATGACTTTGGGAATTTCAAGCTTAATGAAGGTGAAACTATCAAGGATAGTCAAGCACGGTTTCAAGTTACTATAAATTCACTAAAGAGGCTTGGAAAATCTATTCCACAAGATGAAATCAATATGAAGGTATTGAGTGCAGTACCATTCATCTACGAAGCTAAGGTTACTGCCTTGGAATCCTCACCAATTATTGATACTATGGATCACTTGGCCGTATTTGCTGAGCTAGAGCAATTTGAAAGCAAGATAAATGGAAATCAGGTGGGAAGTTCAAGTGTTAAAGCTCCAACAGAAAAGATGAAGAATATGGCTCTCCATTCTAAAAACAGCAAGCCAATTGACATTGATGATGAATCTGATTCTGATGAGGAACTTGCACTTATTACAAAGAAGATCAAAAGGCTGATAGAAAAGAAGAATATGATGAAAAGGGAAAGAGGTGGCTTCTACAACAACAAAAAGAGTTCAAAGGACTCTAAGGAGGAAACTTGTTTCGAATGTGGCAAGCCAGGCCATTATAAAAGGAACTGCTACAAACTAAAGTCAAAACAGCCTACTGTTTTCAAGGACAAGAAGAAATCGAAGGCTCTACTGACTTGGAGTGATGATGATTCGGATTCCAGTGATGACTCAAGTGAAGAGATGGTGAACTTAGCACTTGTTGGAATTGAAGATGAATCTGTTCAAGGAAATTCAGAAGGAGTGTATGCTGAAACTGATTCTGAAGAGGATCCTAGTGAGGTAAACTCTTTTAATGATTATATCTCTTCAGATGATATATTGTTAGATTCACTAACCATGCAGGAACAAAATAGTGTTACAATTGAAGAACACATGGCACTAAAGGCTGAAATCAGCAAGCTGACTGATAAGAATGCCTATTTATCCAAAATGGTAAAAGATCTTTTGCCAAAAATGGAAGAATGGGATTCAACTTCATTTAGTAAAGCTACAGAGATCAAGGAACTAAATACTAAGAACAGACATTTAGAGGCTAATGTCAAGCTACTTGAAAAGAGAAACAAGACCTTGACTGAAGAAATCAAAGAGCTGAGGTCTGATGTTAAAACTAAAGCTAAAGCATTGGAATCATACAAGATGAAGGAATCTAGTCAAGCCGAATCCTCAAAAACTGCTGAAAAGAGAGTTCAGCAAGCTGAACTCATCAAACAGCAAGCTGAAGTAATCACCCTCCTAGAAACAGAAGTTAAAGATCTCAAGAAGGGCATGGAAACTTTTGTTCAAGGTGAAGACACTTTAAAAACAATGATGAAGAAGGCAAATGTACCTTTGGTCAGAGAAGGTGTTGGTTTAAACTTCAACAAGAAAGATAAGGTGCTCAAATATGATGGAAAGAATGGCATACCCTATGACTATGCTATGCCTTGGAAGACATGCAACAAATGTGGTGGAAAAGGACATCTGGAAAGACATTGTGTGGTTCAAGTAAATCATAAAGTGAAAACAGCTTACCAGAATGAACCAGTCAGGCGACAAACAGCTTACCAGAATGGACCAGTCAGGCGACAAACAGCATACCAGAATGCAAATAGCAGGAGACAAACAGCTTACCGACAGAATGACAACAAGCAAAATCAGACCCCAAAAGTGGTCCAAATGTGGATCAAGAAATCTGATTTAAATACTTTATATATTCTTGCTACTAACCAACCTGGACCCAAACCTATATGTGTACCAAAACATTGAGTATTTTTGTTTGTTTTGTAGATGTGCCTTGTTGCTAAGGTCAAGTCAAAGCAATGGATCTTGGACAGTGGATGCACAAGACATATGTGTGGAGACAAATCCCAGTTTATGAATCTCAAAATGAAAAAGGGTGGAAGAGTGACAATTGGGAATAGTAAAACTCTTCAAATCCTTGGTACCGGTTCTATTGGTAATAGTAATATTTCAATTGATAAAGTTCAATATGTCAAAGGTCTTACTTATAACTTGCTTAGTGTTACTTAATTATTTGATGATGGACATTATGTTGATTTTGGCATTGATAAAACTATTATTACTATTGGTACTAACAAAATCCCCCTAGTTGCTAGAAGGGAAGGAAATATATATGTATTAGACTTTGATATGCAGGAAACAGCGTGCTGTTTGGCTGCAGTAGATAATGACCCATATATTTGGCATAGAAGATTGGGACATGCACACATGGATTTGCTCAGAAAGTTGTCAAGCAAGAAACTAGTGAGAGGGCTGCCCAAGCTAAAGTATGTCAAAACAGAAGTCTGTTCAGCTTGCCAATTGGGCAAACAACTTCGAAGTACTCACAAATCAAAGAAAATGGTATCTACTTCTAAACCCTTAGAGCTTCTGCATTTGGACTTATTTGGTCCAGAAGCTTACAAGAGTATTGGAGGTAAACAATATGGTTTTGTGATTGTAGATGATTATTCTAGATTTACATGGGTATTATTTCTTCGTACTAAAGATTGTGCTTTTGATGAGTTTAATAAGCTAATTAAATTACTTGAGAACAAGTTGAATACAAGGCTTGTAGGTATAAGGAGTGATAGAGGAGGTGAATTTCTCAACAAGGACTTCATTGATTATTGTGAAGAAAAAGGAATTACACATGAATTTTCTGCACCAAGGACTCCACAACAAAATGGAGTGGTAGAAAGGAAGAACAGGTCACTACAAGAAACAGCAAGGACTTTATTGCAAGAAAGCAAGCTGCCTAGAAGTTTTTGGGCAGAAGCAGTGAATACAGCATGCTATGTGTTGAACAGAGTCATAATCAGGCCTATTTTGAACAAAACTCCGTATGAATTGTTGAGGAAAAAGAAGCCAAACATTAGTTACTTAAAAATCTTTGGCTCAAAGTGTTTTGCGCTCAAGACAGTTGATAATGATGGTAAATTCGATGCTAAATCTTATGAAGCTATTTTTCTTGGCTATTCTTTAACTAGTAGAGCTTATAGAGTTTATAACTTAAATAAACGTATAGTTGAAGAATCTATTGATGTTACTTTTCAAGAACCTAACAATGATATGCCAAGAGATGAGGAAGAATTTGCAGGTGAAACAAATGATAACATACAATCTCAAGTCACTGGAAATCAGCAAGCCAACAATTCTGCTGAAACTGGAAGTCAGCAAGCCAATAACACTACTGAGAATGGAAAACAGCAAGCTGGAACTGCAAATCAGCAAGCTGAAGTGGTCAGATTAACTTCACACGAAGAAATTTCTCAACATTCTCTACCAAAGGCTACAAGGACAGTAAAGAACCATCCTCCAGAACTTGTTATTGGAAATATCTCAGATGGAATCACAACAAGGAGAGGAAAGGCAAACTTTTGTGCTTATGCTGCCTTTCTAGCTCAAGAAGAACCCAAAAATATCAAGGAAGCATTAGAAGATGAAAATTGGATCATGGCCATGCAAGAAGAACTCAACCAATTCGACAGGTGTGATGTTTGGGAACTTGTAAAGCCACCAGAAGATGCTTCTATCATAGGAACCAAATGGGTGTTCAAAAACAAAGTGGATGAGTTTGGAATCGTCACTCGAAATAAGGCAAGGCTCGTGGCTCAAGGCTATAATCAACAAGAAGGAATTGATTTTGATGAAACATATGCTCCAGTTGCTCGTTTAGAATCAATCAGAATGCTTCTTGCTTATGCATGCTACAAGAAATTCAAGTTATATCAAATGGACGTAAAAAGCGCATTTCTTAATGGCGTGCTGAATGAGGAAGTCTATGTCAAACAGCCTCCTGGATTCGAACATGAGAAGTTTCATGATTATGTTTACAAGCTCAAGAAGGCATTATATGGTTTAAGGCAGGCCCCTAGAGCGTGGTATGAAAGACTTAGTAAGTTTCTTCTCAAAAATGGATTCACTCGAGGTAATATCGATCCCACATTATTTACAAAGCAAAATGGTAAAGATATTCTTGTTGTACAAATATATGTGGATGATATTGTATTCGGTTCTACTAATGAATCTATGTGTGAGTGGTTTTCTAAGTGCATGTACAATGAATTTGACATGAGCATGATGGGGGAACTCAATTATTTCTTGGGTCTCCAAATCAAGCAAACCAATGATGGTATTTATGTGCATCAATCCAAGTATACAAAGAATCTGCTCAAAAGATTTGGTTTTGAAGATGTCAAAGCAAAAACAACTCCTATGACTCAAAACAGCAAGCTGTTTGCAGATGAGAATGGTAAGGATGTGGATATCAAAAGGTATAGAGGTATGATTGGAAGTCTATTATACTTAATTGCCTCAAGACCTGATATCATGTATAGTGTTTGTGTTTGTGCAAGGTTTCAATCCAACCCTAAAGAGTCTCACTTAAATGCGGTTAAAAGAATTTTTAAATATTTAAGTGGTACTATCAATCTTGGTTTGTTCTATCCTATCACAAATACTTTTGATCTCGTGGGGTATAGTGATGCAGATTATGCAGGGTCTCAAACTGATAGAAAGAGCACAAGTGGTGTTTGTACATTTCTTGGACAAAGCTTGGTGTCATGGCAAAGCAAAAAGCAAGCTTCTTTTGCTCTTTCAACGGTCGAAGGAGAGTATCTAGCAGCTGGTAGATGTTGCTCTCAAATTTTATGGATGATTCAAACTCTAAGGGATTTCAATATCAAGTGTGGCAAGATTCCAATATATTGTGACAACACGAGTGCTATCAATATCTCCAAGAATCCTGTGAATCACTCAAGAACAAAGCATATTGACGTTCGTCATCATTTCTTGAGAGATAATGCAGCAAAGGGGAAGATTGAGTTGGTATTTGTCTCAACTGAAGTTCAACTAGCAGATATCTTCACAAAGCCATTGGCTGAAGAAAGATTTGCAGCCATACGAATGGAGCTTGGCATGTGTACTGTGTAGTCAGCAAGCTGACAAGCACAGAATGGGTAACGTTGGCTTACCATTTGTATCTGAACTATTTATATGCCATTACCATGATATTTTTTCTCTATGCTTATTCCAGACCTGGACTAATATTCTTTTTGATGGTTTTTTGATGGATTAAGGGGGAGAAATTTAGGAGAATTTATTTGTTTGTTTGGTCAAGATATTCGACTTGGATATGATTAATTGCTTGTTCATCTTGAATTTGTTTTATATCAAAATGTACTAATATGCAGGGATTTAGGGGGAGTTCTTATTTCTCCTAAATATTGTGTAATCATCAAAAAGGGGGAGATTGATACTCCTATGGTTTTGATTATCACATTCAGCAAGCTATTTGATTGTAGTTTGATATAAAACATCGTGTTATGCTTGTATTGTACTAACGTGGTTTTGCAGGGTATATTAGCCTACTGATTGTTTACACAGAATATACAAACAGCAAGCCATTTGGTATTACAACAGAGAGAGTCTGGCAAGCCATTTGCACACTGACAGTTCACAAACAGCAAGCCATTTCTGACAGTCAGTCACAAACAGCAAGCCATTTGCAACTGCCAGAATTTCTGAAGATAAAGATCAAGTTCGATTCTCAAGGATTTATTTCAGGAAATATATTGTGAGGGCTCTTTATTATATAATACGTATATAATATATTCTAGAGCTCAAATCTTTTCAAATATCTTTCTTTAAAACAAAATCATAAAACTTATAGGAGTTTCCTTATTTAAAAGATTTCTTTCTTTCAAAATCTCCTATACGCTTTTTTATATCTATACAAATCAGAAGGGTTAAGCTTTCATCGATCTCTTTCTTTCAAACCTTCTGTCTAACGTTCACAAGAACGTTTGTAAAATCTCTAACCAATTGAACGTTGGAAATTGATTCTAATCGTTTGAATAATTGGTGATTGATTTTCTGAACGTTGGTGTGATGCTTTATAAACCTTGTTCTTGTGTTCATTCGTTAAAAAAAAACACTTCAGAGAAAATATTCAAGCACACAAGAACTCAGTTTTCATTGCTATATCCTTTGATTCTCTCGAGCTCTTAGTATATTCATACGTGCTATATCTTAAAGAGTTCATAGTTTGAGTTGTATCCATTATTGATTATATTGTTCGATTTGTAAGGTTTAGTTGTTGGACAATTTGGATTGGGAACTAGGGTTTGGTGATCGTTGCTAGAGAAGTATACTTGGGAAGTATAGCTTAGAGAGCAAGTTCAGAAACGGGAGTTCAGCACGCCATTTGTCAACAGCTAGGTATTGAGGGAGATATATTGTTGTATCTTGTAATTGGTTTATTTCAGTGATCAATAATATATTCTCTTACCAAGTTGGTAAGGGACCACGACGTAGACCATAGGGGTTAGGGGTCGAACCTGGCTAAAAGTCTCTGTGTTCTTTATTTTCTGTTCTTTACTTACTGCTTGCATTTAGCTTACTGTTTATGCACTTTACTGTACTTGTTATCTTTACATTCAGCATACTGTTTACAATCAGCTTACCATTTGTCTCTGCATAAAACGAAATCAGTAAGCTGTTTCTGGTAATTTTTAAAATCGGACTTAGTTGAATATAGTTAGCCATTTACACCTATTCACCCCCCTCTAGGTGTGCATTTTCACTATCATGACTGCATTTGGACAAAAAAACATATGAAGTGGGAATAACAGCAGGACTATGCATTATGATCCAAAATGTACCAGAAAAGAAAGGTGACCGTTACGAAGCAACATTCAGCTTCTACTTTGGAGACTATGGTCACATATGTGTGCAGGGACAGTATTTAACTTATCAGGACACTTATCTTGCTGTCACTGGTGGCTCTGGTATTTTTGAAGGAGTGTATGGTCAGGTGAAGCTGCAACAGTTGATTTTTCCCTTCAAGTTGTTCTATACTTTCTATTTGAAAGGCATTCCAGATTTGCCTGAGGAGTTGCTTGGTGCTGCAGTTCCTCAGTCGCCTGCAGTGGATCCTACTGCTGTGTTCAGGGGTCTGCAAGTTGCACGACTGAATGTATTTTAAGTAAATTAGCATTGTTAACTACAGATAATTAAAGAAATAAAAAGTAAGGAAGAACTGATTAATGGGACTTGTTTTTTTAGCTAAACTAATTATTGAGATTTTATTATATGTAACTATATAATATCTAGGTACCTAAATAAAATGTATAAATCTACTGCGCTCAAAATTTAAAAAAAATGGCTGGATAAATGAGTGTTTTAAATGACCACCTTAAGAATCTTGTAATGCATCACAAACCTGTCAAATAGGAAACTGCATGTCAGACCACAAGCTCGTGAGTCCGAACAATGTAATTGAATTTGTAAACAGTAGATCTATTCAAAAGCCTATCAGTACCAATGGGTACATCCTCACATTTCGAATGTCATGCTTATCAAAAGTTTTGCTTCGAAAAAAGTGGGTTAAATGGCAGTTAGATCACTCAACTGACTGAAAACTTTAAGTTGATACTGATTGGCAAAACTTGCCTATTGGGCGTAAAAACTTTTCCAATTATGCTTAAACTTGCTTATCAAAAGACTTTGATGCTTAACAATGTAATTGAACCCTTTTAAATGCAAAAGGAAGTAGTGTATCTGTTGGCCTCATACAAATTATTGGTATAAAAACCTTCTCTCCGATATGATTTTCGGTGATTATAACCCCTTCTATTACTCGGGCACATAATTGAGTCACAATCAACCATGTTTCATTACACAATCCTTTGTTAGGAGCCAAATTTCTTAATAATATAATTGGAGCTCCAACTTTGAGTTCCAGTTCATGATTGGGTAAACCAGCAATTCTAAGTGAATTTAAAAATTCTGGCGTGTACATGCTTTCCATTGATTCATAGTTAACGGTACTTTTACAAATTGAATCCACACTTCGATATACTCTGGATTGACCTAAAACATGTGCAGATTGAACATTGTTAGTATATATATACATATAAGAAGCAGTAATAACATTAATGAGTAATACTTTAACACAAAAAAACATCAACAAAAAAATTTATAATATGATAAAAAAACATTGTTGTATGGATGTATATATTAGTTGTATGGATGAATATTTAAAATTTGATGCCGCAATGGAATACTATTAAAGGTAAGTTTGTACTGACCTTTGAATCTTTTCATAACCTCTTTGTTAATAGCATAAACATCTTCATTTAGTGGAGTCAAGATAGCATGATCCTTGAAGTAATCTGAGTAATTAGAGTTTTCACATATTTCGGCGTACATGGCATTAATAATTACTTTCTTTCCGTCATCTTCTGGATCAAGGAGTAATTCAGGAGGAATTTCAATCCAACATGGTTCGTTTCCTTCAATGGTTGCAACTGTTGGTACCTGTCCATCACCAACACCAATAACCCAATCAGCATAAGGTATTTTTTGTCCTGAAAGTGTTTTTGGTGGTACATTGGATTCTATCCGCATATTTTTATCCAATCTAAAAACTTCGCAATCTTTCCGTATGTACGATTTATTTACATATTCCATCACAATATTTTCACGTCCCTTTTTCGGTAAAATGGGAATGATTTGCCTAAAATCACCGCCTAATAAGACTGTGGTTCCGCCAAATGGTTTATCCAGATTATTCACATCTTTGTGTCGCATGAGGTCACGAATTGAACGATCAACAGCTTCAAATACATGTCTATGGTTCATCGGTGCCTCATCCCAAATAATTAAATCAGATTGTACAATCAATTCACCTAAAAACGATTGTTGTTTTATATCACATGTGCTATTTTCGTTAATGTCAATTGGTATCTTAAATCTAGAATGTGCAGTCCGGCCTCCTTCAACTAATAGTGATGCAATCCCAGAAGATGCAACTGCAAGTACTATTTTTCCTTCAGATATGAGGTTGTTAATTATCGTCTTCCTTAAGAATGTCTTTCCAGTACCTCCATGTCCATATACAAAAAAAAACCTCCAGTTTTACATCTAACATGATTCACCACGATTTCAAAAATTTCTGCTTGTTTTTCATTTAACATCGAACGCCATTTCTTTCCCTCAATTGCTAATTTATGCCTATCATACATATTTTCTTCACATAAAAGAGTGTTTGTACTTTGACGTTGCAAATCTAGATTTAGGGGCTTCAAAGTTGGGAAATCAGCCAATGTTTTACCTCTTTTTATTTCTGAAGTAATTTATTTCTGAAGTAATTTGAACATTGCCTGCCAAATCTAGATTTAGGGGCGGCAATTGCAAGTCAACATCGCTAATTGCAGCATGCCATTCATCATCACATTCTAAAAGTCCATGGTGAAAGCAAGCTTCTTTGTAGGTTTTATAGACAACACCATTAACCGTGCGAACATCCTCAAAAGACATTGCACCTCGTATAATGTTTAATAACATTCTTAGATAAAACTTCTCACCTGTAATTTTGCAGGCAATGTTAAAATTACTTCAGAAATAAAATAGATGAGAAAGTAGATATAAAATTCCTTTAGCAATCTGACCACCTCAGACAGCTATTTAAACTCAATAAACAGGAAGTAACTACAACCATAACACTATTTACAATTTATTGATATCAAAAGAAAATTATGGAAGAAGCATAATCATTGCACAATTATGCACAAACAATTATTAAGAACAAAGATATTCATCTCAAAAAATAAATTATAAGTTTTTTTTCTAACACTTAAACATTAAAAAATTACCTGCTGTGGGGTGAACATAAACCACACGACCAATTACGCATATCTTATTCTTTCGACGTTTCCAAATCTTTTGTGTTACATCCCATAAGAATTTTTCGGGGAACTCTACAAATGTTAGGTTTCTTGCAGTTGAATCTTCTTTATTTGTTTGAAACCATTGTACAAACATAGTTGCATTAGGGTCTATTCTGTCCATAACTACTGGTAATGGCTCATCCTCTCGAAAACAAACTTGTTGTTCATTTTCCAAATGGAAAACCAATTTTATAATAACTGGTTTGTGATGGTGAATTGGAAATTTAAAGATACGCCAACACGCCTCCACAGAAGAAATATAGCGGCATGCTACATAATCATCAACTTCATTAATATTTTTTGTGTTCATGTTTTCACCAGAATCTGCATCCTTGGCTCTCTCAATAGCAACAGTTGCCATGTCAGGTCCTTTATTTACATACTTGAACAAATACTTAATTGAGTTTCCTTGATTACACCATTCTATATTTATATGAGCCTGATACTTCAAAATAAGTCCTCTGTTGTATGGCACAACAAACCTAGAGATTTGATATGTAATAGATATAAGTTAACGTTACAGAATAAGAACTGACATTCTTTAATTTGGTTAAATTTAAGAAATAAGAACCTGTTGTCGATTTCAATTTCTTTCAACAATATAGTACGCTTATCATCCCGTCGTCTATAAACAGGATAACCATTTGAGTCGATGGTAGTTTCATTCCTTAAATCTTTTGGATAAAAAGTTGTACATTTTCCGTCCTTCATACATGGGGAATTTCTATTATATGATCCACATGGCCCATGAATCATATACTTTGAAACTGCATCATATCCAATTGGATCATTAGTTTTGTCAGGAATTTCAGCACATATTAATTGATCAATCTCGTCAGTTGAGCGACACTTATCAGATTCCTCGAGCCATATGATTATGTGTGCGTGAGGCAATCCCCTTTTTTGGAATTCAACGGTATAAGCAACTGCAAAAAGTTACAAAATGATTCCATATGTAATAGATAAAATAAGGAAATATAAGGTCAAGAAGGAAATATTGATTTCAGATGTCATGGTTGTTAGTCTAACTAAAAGCTCTAACACATAAATCTAAAAATAGTATGTGATAGGCTATGCGTATTTGAAGATACAAACTAATGTATTTGTATATTGATTATTCTTGTGAAAGAATCTATATAATGGATAAAAAGCTTGGTGTTACACTTTAATTGTAAAGGCATGTATTTACTTATGAATTATTATGTCTTGCTTACCTATTATATCTAATTAAATAACTATTTGAATATATTATTAAGTTATGAGAAACCTAATTAACCTAAGGTAGAACATTTAAATAATATTCTTGGTTAAACATATTTACTCCTTAGGTTTTACGTATCTTTAGGTTTGTCTTGTGAGCATAATTATCATTTTTAATGTATAATAATTTTAATATGCTATTATCACATTATATATAGTTTTGAATTAGCATGCTCATGTTTTTAAAAGTAAGGATACAATAAAGCTACAAAATTTTGCAAAAGATAAAATTACCTCCTGTAACTTTTCCAAGAACATGGTTGTCTGTCAAATCTTCCAAAAGTAAGTCGAGCTTAATTTTGAATACTCTAGCCAAAACATCAGGGCGATTAGTCGGATTACTTTGTGGTACCATATCATAATAACTCTTGATTTCAGGCCATTGTGGATTGCATGTAAATGTGATGAACAAATCAGGGCTCCTGAATCTCCTACAAATGGCCATACAATCTTGAAATTTTTGTTGCATATAACGTGGGCTGCCAGGGAGCAAGCAAGGCTGAATCAGAATAAGCCCCTTCCAACTCTGAGGGAGATTCCCTTTATTGATTTGGAAAGGTCTTCAAGGAGACAAAGAAGGGCTGATGCCCCAACTGAAGGAGTTACAAGGGTGGAAACCCCCAGGGGTGATCCCAAAGACCTGATGCCACTCGGAGACCCTGACGATCCCACACCCCCGTTCACTAAGGAGGTGATGAACGCTCGTGTTTCCCAAAAATTTAAGATGCCCACGATAAAACCATATGATGGAACGGGTGATCCCTCGAATCATGTCAAGACGTTCTCAAATGCGCTGTTCTTACAACCCGCCAGCGACGCTCTTAAGTGTAGGGCGTTCCCTCAAACCCTAGCAGGGATGGCTCAAAGATGGTATAGCCGGTTGCCCGCAAACTCAATTGGCTCCTTTAAGGAGTTGAGCACTACTTTCATTAATCAGTTTGTTAGTGGAATAGTCCATGAAAAAAGCTCTGCATCTCTCATGCAAGTGAAACAAGGGAAGAATGAGAACCTGAGGGATTATCTCAAGCATTTCACCAAGGAGACATTGAATGTCCCAGACCTGGAGAACAAGGTAGCTATGATAGCCTTGGAGAATGGAACAACGAACACCTACTTTCAGATGTCATTGGCAAAACATCCCCCTAAGAGCATGACTGAGCTCCAAAGAAGGGCGAGTAAATACATAAAAAGCAGAAGAGAGCATGAGGAAGGCAGAAGCCCCTACAACGAATGGAGGAAACGGAAATTCCCGAAAGCGGAAGCAAGAGCAAGAGTACGATGCTAGGGACAAATATCCCCGGACTAGCAAGGAATCCGACTCTGCCCCTAAGAAAAATTTGGGACCAAGGTTCTCTGAATACGCAAGGTTGAATGCCCCTAGGAGTCAAATCCTAATGGATATTGAGAAAGACAAGGATTTCCGATGGCCGAAGCCACTCAGGGGTGATCCCGCAAAGAGAAACAAGGATCAATACTGTAGGTTCCATAAGGATATAGGACATGACACCGATGATTGTAGGCAACTCAAGGATGAGATCGAATTCTTGATCCGAAAAGGAAAGTTGAGCAAGTTCACGAAAGGTGAAGATCGTGAAAATCAAAGGAGAGACTATGATAGAAGAGATAATGATAGAAGGGATAACGATCGTGATCGTAACCCCCAGCCACGAGTGCCAATTATTAACATGATTTGGGGAGGCCCGAATGCGGTTGGCATGACAAGGAACTCTGGAAAGGCATATGCTAGGGAGGTGATGCACATCGTGGGAGAGGCCCCAAAGCGTGCAAAGACTGAAGTAGTGATTGGTTTTGACGATTCAGACTTGGAAGGGGTGAAGTTCCCCCATGACGACCCGTTGGTCATAACCCCGGTAATTGGAAACTCAGAGGTGAAGCGAGTCTTGATAGACAATGGTGCTTCTGTCGATATTTTGTTTCATGACGCATTTGTGAAGATGGGGTACAACGACTCGCAGTTGACTCCTAACAGTATGCCTATATATGGGTTCAATGAAGTCGAATTCAATGTTGAAGGGACCATCCAGCTACCGGTTACTATTGGACAGGAGCCCAAGGAAGCTACTCAGATGGTAAATTTCTTGGTAATCAAAGCAGCATCCACGTATAATGCGATCCTCAGAAGGACTGGACTTCACTCGTTTAAGGCTGTTGCCTCTAGCTACCATATGAAAGTTAAGTTTCCAACCAGGAATGGCGTTGGAGAACAGAAGGGTGATCAAAAGATGGCCAGAAGTTGTTATGTGGCAGCATTAAGAGCTAATGGAGTAGGGGGCAGGTCCTCCCGATAGAAGACATGGATGTCCGAGGGGATGATGAATGCCGCGGGAAACCGGCAGAAGATTTGGTTCCTATACCTCTGGATTCTCGAGACCCTGATAAGGTTACGTACGTTGGAGAGTCTTTAAAAGAACCCTTGAAGGGCAAGTTGAGTTGGTAGAATTCTTACAAGAAAACAGAGATGTGTTCGCTTGGACGGCAGCTGATATGCCAGGGATAGACCCCCAACTCATAACTCACAGGTTGAATGTCGACCCCAAGCGGAAGGCAATAAAACAGAAGAAGAGGAACTTTGCTCCGGAAAGGCAAGAGGCCATTAAGCAAGAGGTGGACAAGCTCTTGGAAGCTGGTTTTATTGAGGAGATTCAGTTCCCTGAATGGTTGGCTAACCCTGTGATGGTCAAGAAAGCCAACGGAAAGTGGAGGATGTGTATAGACTTCACCGATTTAAATGACGCGTGTCCTAAGGATTGCTTCCCTTTGCCAAGGATTGACACACTAATAGATGCCACTAATAAATGCTGAGTTTCATGGATGGTTTCAGCAGTTATAACCAGATTAGGATGCATAAAGACGACATCCCTAAGGTATCTTTCATAACTGACTTTGGTGTTTTTTGTTACCTTGTCATGGCCTATGGACTAAAGAATGCAGGAGCTACTTATCAAAGACTGGTAAATAAGATGTTTGCCCATTTGATTGGGAAAACCATGGAGGTCTACGTTGATGATATGTTGGTCAAAAGCTTATTTACAGCAGACCATGTTGAACACCTCAGAGAGGCTTTTGAAGTACTGAGGCACCATAAGATGATGTTAAATCCAGCCAAATGTGCTTTTGGCGTTGGATCAGGGAAGTTTTTGGGCTTGATGGTTTCAAAACATGGTATTGAAGCCAACCCGGATAAGATTAAGGTTATCCTCGATATGGAACCACCCCGTTCTGTGAGGGATGTGTAGAAGTTGACTGGTAGAATAGCTGCATTGGGAAGGTTCATCTCAAGGTCTGGCGACAAGTGTTTGCCTTTCTTTCAGGCTTTGAAGAAAGTGAAGAATTTCGAATGGACTTCAGAAAGCCAAGAGGCTTTTGAACAGCTAAAAAAGTACATGGCTGAGGCCCCGTTGTTGGCCAAACATAGTCCTAGAGAGACCCTATATTTATACCTAGCGGTATCCGAACAAGCACTGAGTGCCGTTCTCATTCGAGAGGAAAACAAGATTCACAAGCCTATCTACTACGTGAGCAGGGTATTGCACGGAGCTGAGTTGAATTACTCACCAATTGAGAAGTTTGCTTTGGCGCTAGTAACAGCTTCAAGGAAGCTACGACCTTACTTTCAGGCACACAAGATTGAAGTCTTGACAGATCAACAGTTGAGAAGTATATTGCATAGCCCCAAGGCCAGTGGAAGGCTGATTAAATGGGCAATCGAACTCGGGGAGTTTGATATCACATATAAGCCTCGAACAGCCATCAAGGCTCAGGCATTAGCTGACTTCATGGTTGAATGTACCATCGACAACCAAGAAGTCGGGGGGCAGGAGATAGTGTCAGGCCAAGAAGGCGAAGGTAAAGTTGAGGAGCTTGCACCTGATCAGAAGGAATATCGGGTGCTTGCACCTGATCAGAAGGAATATTGGGTCCTCTATTTTGATGGGGCATCAAAAACAAAATCTAGTGGTGCAGGCCTGGTCTTGCAAAGCCCCGATGGGTTTTTAGTAGAATATGCTTTGAATTTGGACTTTCCAACAACCAACAACGAAGCTGAATATGAAGCCTTGATAGCCGGATTAGGCTTGGCCAGAATATTGAGAGTCAAGAACCTTAAAGTTTGTGGAGATTCGAGGCTCGTAGTATCGCAGGTGAATGGTGAGTTCGAAGCCAAGGATGAAAATATGGCGAAATACCTAAGGGTTGTGAAAGCCGTTATGACTCAGTTTGATGAATGCTATATGGAGCACATTCCGAGGGAGGAGAACATCAAGGCCGATGCCCTATCAAAGTTCGCCTCTTCTGAGATAGAGAATTATGCAGGGAGTGTTTACTTCCAGGTCTTGAAGGCCCCTTCCATCAATTCGAAATTGGTGGCACCCATTGATATAGGAAGTTGTTGGATAGATCCTATTAAGGCACTTCTGGAAACGGGATGGCTTCCCGAAGATGCCTCGGAGGTGCGGAAACTATCAGTGAGAGCATTGAGATATGTCTTAATTGAAGGCATCCTTTATAAGAGGTCTTTTGTTATCCCGTACTTGAAGTGTTTGAGGCCCCAAGAGGCAGAAGAAGCATTAAAGGGAGTTCATGAAGGGATCTGTGGGCAACACTTGGGGGGCAGAGCCTTAGCTCATAAGATCACCCGTCTAGGGTTTTATTGGCCACAGATGTTGGCAGATGCGCAAAGTTATGTAAAGAAGTGTGACAGGTGTCAGAAACACGCTCCGATTGTTAGGCAGCCGCCAGAGATGTTAACATTGATTAACTCTCCTATTCCGTTTACTATGTGGGGGATGGACATTCTGGGTCCTTTCCCTGTAGCTTCAGCACAAAGGAAGTTCTTGATAGTGGCCATCGACTATTTTACCAAGTGGATTGAAGCTAAGCCATTAGCTAAAATAACCACCCAGCAAGTTGCCCAATTCTTTTTGGAGAACGTAATTTGCAGATATGGTATCCCACGAATCCTTGTGACGGATAATGGGCACCAATTAAACAATGAGGAGTTTAAGAAGTATTGTGAGGAGAATGCCATCGAACTTCGCTTCACTTAAGTAGCTCACCCTCAGGCTAATGGGCAAGCTGAGGTAGCGAATCGGATTATCCTTGATGGACTTAAGAAAAGGGTCGAACGTTCAAGAAACACGTGGGTGGATGAGCTGCTGCCTATTTTATGGGCATATCGTACCACCTGTAAAGTGACAACAGGAGCTACCCCGTTTTTGCTAGCCTATGGAGCAGAGGCAGTAGTGCCCGTGGAGATCTCTCATACGTCTCCAAGGGTGGAAGCATATGAGCAAGAAACCAATGAGGAAGGCATGAGGTTTGCCCTTGATTTAATTGATGAAGTCAGGGACAAAGCGAATGCCCGCAATGTACAACATCAGAAGAGGGCATCTTTTTATTATAACCATAGGGTTAAAGAAAGGTTCTTCAAACAAGGTAACTTGGTTTTAAGGAAGATAGAAGCATCCGGAGTTGGACAGATAGGCAAGTCAGCCCCTAATTGGGAAGGGCCGTATAGAATCAGCAAAACGTTGGGAAGAGGTTCTTACAAGTTAGAAACCTTGGATGGAAGCGAGGTGCCTCGTACTTGGCACGCATCGAATCTCAAGATTTATTATGTTTAAGCTCTCCTAGTATGGACTTAGCTTTTAGCCTATCTATTGAAGTAGAAATAAGGTTTATGTAAAACCATTGCAGAGCATGTTGCTCATAGTAGAACTTATCATTTTATGTAAGGGCAGATGTAAGAACCCTAATTTTTGGTAATATTTCCTTTTATTTAATATCTTGTGACGTTGTCATTATGGAACCTTTCTAATCATCCCTGTTGATTAATAGAATTGATTGTCTGAGAAACTGCGTTGTTGCATTTATTATGTTAGATGAAAAGGAAGATTGTGAAGGCAGGAGTCTTATTGTTAGTAATATTTATAAAACTTGGGATTTGAGAATGGTTAGAGTATTAAAGGATTTATTAAGAATTATGACGAGGAATTATGGACATTCGAGGAATTTACACAATTAAGTACTTAAGGAATTATAGGGGAAATCTCTACGCGACAAAATATTATTACGAGGAATTAATTATGATACGATAGGAAATAAGGATTAAGTGACAACCATTGGTGGAGAAATAATAATACAAAGAAGGATATTGCATGCAAGTGTCATGTAACAAGCTAGTTAGGAAATGAACTAGAAAGCAAAAAGCATAAAGCATAAAGTAACCATGAATAAGTGACTAGTTGGTGCATTATTCTAGGAGACAAAGAGGCATGGTGTATGCCTAGTCTACTAACCCTAGGGTGTCAACATGTGACACAATACATACACACATCAATACATATCACAATAATACATATCATCATTCAAACACCCAACACAAACCGAGAAAACTCCCCCCCACTTGGAGCAAACTGCTCTCGGCCAAGCAAGAGAAAAGGAAGAAGAAAAATTATTTTCTCCTCTTCCACTACTTCAAAAATCTCAAGATTAAAACCCAAGCCTCTCCTAAGTGTTGTCAAGGTATGTACTAAGTTTCATAATTGATTTAAAGGTGTAGCTTGGTGAGAAAAATGGTGAAAGTTGGAGATGTATAGTGACTAACTTAAATCTTGTTTTAGATCTTGAAGTATAAGACTTGTAAAGACCATCCAAGGTGTTCTTGAGGCTTGTAAAGCTTACCCAAGGTCTTAGAGGCTCAAGAAGGTATAAAAATCACAAACCCTCTTGGTTATGTAGTATTTATAATGTTTGGTAGTAGATCCATGTATATATGAGCTAATCTTGGTTTTATATGTATTGGATGACATGGATCTTGAGTTTGATGTTGAGATTGTGACTTTTATGATTATGGATAATATATATCTCCATGAGTGTTATGAACAATGAATTAAGTGTATTAAGTGTTGGTTGTGTTGTGGAAGTGTGAAAAAGGGTTGCTCTAAGTAGTTTGTGCTTGCTGAGTTTTGTCCAGGAGCATTGACCTGTATTGTAACACGATTTTGAACCCCCAAATGTTGTCCCATGATGTCCTACCATATATTGTTGGAAAGATAATTGAATGTAGTTTCTGGAAATGTAAGGTTCATGGCTAGGTGATGTATAGATTTTAAGTTATGGCCGGAGGAGTGAATTGTGTTTCTAGATTCCGGACTGCACTAAGTAACCCCCTTGTGAACCTTGTTTAAACCCCTAAAAATATATGTGGGATCATGGAAAAATTTGAGAATGTAGGGAATGCAGTGGTGAAGACCACCGAAAAAGAATTGGATTAAAATATGAATTTTGGGATTTTATAAAAATGCTAGAATAAAATTCGTGCAAGGGAAAAAGTCGATTAGTGGAGCAAAATTCTAGGGTTAGTGGTTATGATTCGAAAGTGGTAACTAAATTAAGTCGATTAAGTGACGAGCGTAATCGAGTGATGACATGAACCTATAGTGGGGCTAGAGAGTCATAAGACGAAGTCGTTAAGTTAATTTCGTACCCCCCTAAAACCCCGTAATTAAAGAGATATTGTTAAGTTACTAACGAGCGGTTATTGCTTATGTATAGATCGTTCGAATCCGCACGCTCGACCACCCCAACCAAACCAAGGCAAGTTTACTTTTCCAAAACTTATATATATACAAGGACTTTCACTGTTATGTTTGTAGTTTTCAACTATATCAAATGCTATGTTTATCGAAGTATTGATACAATTGAGATTGTATAAGTACATATATGTTTGTACCCCTTGAACTTAGATTGAAATGTTTTCTTCGGACAACGACTCTAGCAATAGAGGTCGTAGCGGTCCGTATATACTATTTACCGGGGAGCGGTATATCATTATATCGTAACTAGATTGCGAAAACCCGAAGGGTCATTCGGGGAGTATCGTATACTCAAGTAATTATTTTCATATCTTCGTAAATACTCGAAACCCTATCTTGGATTAAAAGTTTATTTTATCGAATAATTCTTTTATTAATTATTAATATTAAATCTTAAAATATTATTTACTAATTATTGTTCATTATTTTAAAGATAAAGTTAATCCAAGATACATTTAATACTTTCAAACTCGAACTCAAAACATTTTCGAAAACCCCCGGTCAGGTTCTGCTTCTTGTATGATTTCAAGAATCATCGGTCGACTGATGTCGGACCTCAATTACTCTGTTTTCAATCAAAATCAAGTTTTCAAAAGAAAAAGAAAAAGGGACTCTGGCAGGTGTGGGAACCGTTGACGAACGATTCCCGGGATGTGTAAGCGGCCGTGAGCCAGGCGGTCCATCAATTATTATTCCGGCCCAGGTGTTGCCGAAGGATGATTACGGATGTAGTTTTCATCGAGGGTGATTACGGATGTAGTTTTCACCCGGGGATAGTTACGGATGTAGTTTCTATCCTTCTACCGGTAGAGAAGACCCGCGGATTATTGGACTTGGATGTGGCGACTGATCATCGTCAATCCTTGTCAGCTTTTCTGTTTTCTTCCAGTCCCATCTTCCACTTTGGAAAAATAATCAAACACTGCTTCTTGGGCCTAAGTGCCAAGTTTCCGATAGTGTGGTTTTTGATGAGAAAGTATTGACATCGTGCAGTATCTAGAACTGCAAGATTTTCTATAAAGATTGGCACGTGTTAGTGCACTCTTGCAATTGTTTCAAAGAACGAAATGTTTTTGTATGAGAAACCTTCTAAGTTAATGGAAGGAAAGAGGTTTGCAATGATGTATTCCCTGTACAGTATGTTAATCGTAGAGTGTTTTGCCGAAAATGATATACTCATATGTATATATTTTCAAACTTGAGATATACTGAAATGGGAACCTTATAAAGGGTTCATATGTTATTCTAAAGCTCCTTAGTGAGTATAGATGTGTTATTCAATCTCGGGCATATACATTGTCCAATTATGTTTTGAAATCTGAGATATATACCCATATAGTTGGGAATGTTTTGGAAATAAACCACATTATTATTTTACAAAATGGTGAACTTGCTGAGCATTATGTAGCTCATTCTTGCTTTATAAAAACTTTTCAGAAAGAGAAGAATTTGGGCGATTAACTCCGCACCAGCAGAAGAGGAGTAGAAGATTTACCCCGGAGATGATTTAGTTTTTGATAAATACTACAGAGTAGTCTGATAGGTTTTCAACTGTAATAGTAAGACTTGTCTTCAAGAGTAGTTGTATAGTTGAATTGCGTAAGACTCTGATTGTGCAAATGAATTGTAATATTTAGTGGCACTTTTGATTATCATTTCTGAGGCTCTAACTTGTTTGTGTGTAAGATTGAGGTCTGGATTGATGTATTGTTGAGTTGTAAAGTTAATACAGGTATGATATGGTTGGATGATGATGTGACGACCTGGATCTTTGACCTCAGATTTAGGGGCGTCACAGAAATGGTATCAGAGCGATAAGTTACAGTACTCAGAAACGAGAGTGTTGAGAGTTAAGTCTAAGTACGAGAATGACATAAGAGATCGTAGTAAACTTATGATTGGACTACCGGAAGAGGTACTGGTGAGTAGAATGGATTGGAGTGTTACTGAAGGTATTATACTAGGGTCAATAGAATCCTTAGAGACCTTCAGAATGATGAATAGAGGTTTGAGAGTCGTACATGACCTATCATAGGTTATGATATAGGAAGCAGAGCGAAATCTCGAGAGCAGCTGTGGTAGAGGCGATATTGCCAATATGATCGGATGACTAGGCTGGCATAAATTTTGTGGCCATATTCCTCCATAGTTTAGGAGGCAGCATTTTAAGAATCAAGAAGTTTGCATTCCCTACATAATTAAGGGTACTTAGTACTTGGATTAATGAAAGTCTTTTACTTTGGCTATAAGATCCGATTTTCGATAAGTAACGGGTTTACCTGAAAGTTGGTCACTATGTCGTTGTGGACTTCATTACCCTTGATGGCGAATTTTACATGTGTTATACGAGAATATTATCACAAGACGAGTGTGCTAGATAACTCCACGCATGATTCGGACGCTAGAGCATGGTAGTTCAACTTAGAGAACAAACAAGTGGGATTAACAAAGGGACTCAAGGGAAGTTGAACATGGTTGCAACGAGCGATACAGTGATCTCAGAGTCTACCAAAAGAAAAGAACAGCGGGTCTAGAGTGGGATCCTTTGATAGAGATGTTAGCAGGGACTACGTATATATGTATTGTAGACCTCAATATTTTTGGTATATGTTCACATACACACACCTGCCACTGAACCTATGGACTGCACTGAGATCCCTGAGAGATCTCTTTGATCTGTTCCAAGGGGGAACTGGCCACTTCTGATTCATGTCGGAAGGCATGAAGTAGGACCCTATGGACTTTGCAGGTGTCCCCGAAATGATGTGAAGTTTGGTCTTCAAGATAAAGCACGGAAATGACAGATATATTTGTGAAACCCTAACTCGATAAATGACTTTAAGATGATGATTGAGAGATGCACTAGTTGGTGTCTTGTATTACGAAGATGAAGAGATGGAGTTACCTTCTTAGTGGTGATAATGAGATGCATGAATGATTATTTTGATAACTACTGGCTGGTGCACTACTTCATTTTAAACTGTTCACTAACCATGTTACCTCGATTAGCTTATATCAGGTAACCCTCCTAGCTTTCTACTTCAAACTTGTGGAATAACAACCAGTGATATACTTTCTCTAAACCGGGACTCATCCAAAGTATCTTAATTGAGCCCGAGCATTCTATTTGAAGTTTATAATCATTTCTGCTCAGGACTATTTACACCCTCTTTCAATTATCCAAGGAATGTTCCACAAATATTTCCTTAATTAATCGACGAATACTACTTAACGAATATCGATATTTGATTGCTTCTTTCATACTTGCATTCTTCAGTTGAGCTCATAAATATTCAACAAATTACTGAGGACATGGATGATCTAATGTCCAGACATCCCTTATGAATTCTTTTCTTCTATTCAAGATGAGATTGTACATCGTACATTGGAATCATAGTAAGGATATCATTTTGAGATTTGTATTCCGAATTTAATTCTATTGTCGGATCTGGTAAAGCATGTGTACGGAGGCACCCTTGGGTGGACCGTTTCGCTGGTAAGTAATATTTGGTGAGAGGTTATCGATTGTTCCGATACCTAGAACATTCTCTTCAGATTTTATAGTTTTCTTTTTCAAACTTAATAACTTCTTATTTTCATTCGTTGTCCGAGAAGCCTAAAGTTTCTTCAGTGGCTACGATGTTGAAATTCCGTTCTATCCAATTGAAACTGGCTAGTCGATATGTCAATATGAATGACTAGTTGATTGTTCTAACTAGTCAAAATTGTAATGTTGTGAAGAACACCTAGCTAATTGTCCTAGCTAGTGGTGATGTCTCAAACAGGTGAACTAGCAAATTTTGTCTAGCTAGTTGCTAGTGTTTCTTGAAAGGATTAGTTATTGTTTCACTGGTCCAACTCCCAATTTAATTCATTCAGCGATTCCGCAATGCATTTTGCATGTGGTAAAGTATGATGATGAAAGTTTTGACGAATAATTTGATTGAGACCTAGTGAGGTCGCCCATTCAAATTGAATTCTACCCATCTTCGTACCAGACTTTATATCACTTGAATATTTTATTCTTTCATTCACACAATGAGAACTCATTTGAAACCACTGATTACTTGAATGATAAACTACTTCATTCTTTAATTGTCATGGAGTAGAATTGCTTTCTATTGGCTGACCTTCATCAATGCGACTTTAGATTTCCTCTTATTATTCTGGAGGAAAAGTATCCACCCGATGTAAGAATTGTATAAAGACCGTCTTTATGACTTTTGTACCCAACAATCATTGCCCTTGTGCAACATTCTCTATGGTGTCATATTACAGAATTATCAGGACAGGAAGGAATAAACCTTGTTGTATTCTTTCTGTCCATCCTTACATCTCCAAAAATCAAGACTCCTAGTATTTGGAACCATCAACATTCTTGGAACATCCAATGTGGAATTCTTATTGAGATTATCTATTGGACCTTGTTATTTTGGAAACCGTTCCTTTCAAAGTGATTACTCTAAGGTGAATGGGAGGTACAATTGTGAACCGTTACACAAATATGAGATCAAAATAATTGTGCAGCCAGAGCGTCATGCCGAGTAATTATTGAAGTAGAGATAACATGTCAGGGCATACCACAAGACCTTTAATATTGGTGTGGGGAAAGTTATAAGAAATGATGAGGTGGTTGGGAGCACGCTCCTACCAACCGTTGTCAGGATGTTATATTAATGAATTCTGGAGTTACCAAGCCTTTTCCTGATCCAAGAAATGCAAATCGATTGCGATGTAAAACATATCCTTAGAAGAAACTACCTGGAAGTGAGATGGACAAGAAAGGAAGAAATATCGTGGCAAGAATGTGAAGCTTTATTTAGCTAAAAGGGATTGATGCACATAGAGAGACATACAGTTTAACAGGCCCCTAATAGCAAATGGATGCATGGATATATGACAATGATCCTTCGAGATTACCACCTAATCAAGTTTATTGGGAATCGCAGTAGCATGCAGACCTCAGGCTGTTTGGCGCCAGTTTTGAAGGAGGACGAGCATATGACATCTTACATATACCCTCGAGAACTGATACCCTTATCGGAAATGGAGGAATTATTGACTAGTTAAAATGAGTAGTTGTTTTTCAAAGATAAGGTTGAAGAGAAGGTTTTACCAACTCAAGATCGACCTCTGTACTGTGCCAAAGTTGGCATTTCACATTAATATAAACGTTATAAAATTGTGGTAGTATCGTTTTAATGGACTAATGAGTCAGAAGCCTTTATGGATTAATGAATAAAGTTTTAAGAATGATATGAGAGATTAGTAACAACCTCGTTGTTAGCTATACTTTATAATGAGAAGAGGACTTTGAGAGTCACGATGATGCGTCTTTCAAGAGTTTAAGAGGTATGCCGATGCAGTAGAAAGGGGATGATAGCCTATACTTCTAAACAACATAAAGGTTACGGGATAGGATATACTAACCGTGAGTCTGGGATTAGTCATGATGGCATTCACGCATAAAACTGAGAAGTTAACTTTATGAGAAAAGTGTGAAAGTTTTCCATAAGTGCCATAAGTATATCTTCATATTAGGACTAAACATAAGAAAGAGAAGGTGACGAAAGGGAGCAGGGAGTATAATGGAGAAATTTGTTATTTCCCAGGAAAGGCCAGTGTGGCGGCCGATACCTATAGAAGGGGTTATTCGAAATTGGAATTCAGTCAGTATTGACCAAGAAAATAGAGTATATACAATAAAGAATAATGTTAGAAGAAAATGACTAAATTATGGGGAAGGACAAAGATGTACAGAGAATTAAGAGAATGTTTGGCAAATGGATATGAAGAATGGTATTGGCAAACTATTAAGTATGAACGCAACATGTCAAAAACAAAATGATAGAGATCTAGTGGATCAATTCCGCCCGTAGAAAATCTTGAACGTGGACAGAATTATAATGAATTTCATGAGTAGGTCGCCGAAAACCGAGCCAAGAGATGGCCCTAGTTGATTTATAATTGCTGGACCAAGTGATTTACCTACGAGAGACTTTCCATTGAGAAGATTATCGAATATTATACGAGAGAGATGGTGGTGCAATATGAAACTTCTGCAGTGATCACGTCAGATAAAGACTTAAGGTTAAACTTAGAATATTGAAGGTGCTTTCGGGTATATTTAACAAAGAAATTGAGCGTATGTACTAATTTGATCTGTGGTTGACGGACAGGGAAGAAGAATTGTCCAGACGGTCGAAATTATATTTAGTGTCGTGCCTAAGGCTTCACGGGGCAGTCGAGAATAAAAACTTATCCGTGAAATGAATGTTGTTATCACGATCATCGCCATGCGAACGTAAGGACGTCTCCTGTAGAGCGTGCTGTGAAAGAAGAAGTTCGCTTCTCTTGCGTTACGTCGAAGTCAAGTAACGAGGGACATAGTAGCTGAACTGGTTCGACATATACCGAAGACTATACAGTATCCATAGTAAGTGGTAACGGCTGACGGGAGGCAACACATGCCTGCTAATCAAGCGAAGGAATAGGAGGAATACCGTGCGTATTGACGTTGTCTCAGATTACAAAACACGACCACAAAGCATTCACGGGCCAACGATACAAGGACTCAACACGGATACTATAAACAAGGTAGAAGGGGAACGTGTAAGTAGCGGGATAGAAATTTTTAATCATAGAACAACCGATAAGGAATACAGGTCGAGGAGAGTTTGCGTTGAGAAACAACATTAAGGCGTTGGTGAGACGAAGGGAGAGAACAATAGGGTTGAAGTGTCAACCCGAGAGTTGGAAAATGTAAGGTTGGAATTGTATCCACAACTATTATCCTTAGGTTCTTAAGATAGAATCCTTTTAAGGAGAGGAGACTGCATTAACCCTAACTTTCGGGAATATTCGAAACCTGGACGAATAGTAATTTTATGGGTGGATGAGAAATTTTTGCAATCACGATATGTATGAATTATTAAATGAAGATTTCTAATTGATATTACGTCTTTACGGTACAGACGAGTGAATGTAAAAGTCATTAGTTTTTTTTTCGAAACCCATTATTTCGAATGGTTAAATTTTATGAGATATCTGAGGAGATCGTGGTAAGGCATGGGGTTCCTGTGAGCATTGTATCAGATAGAGACCCAAGATTCAACTCCAGGTTCTGGAGAAGTTTTCAGGATTGTGTAGGGACCAAGTTAAACATGAGTACTGCATACCATCCCCAAACAGACGGACAGAGTAAGAGAACCATCCAGACCATCGAGGACATGTTGAGGGTATGTGCCATTGATTTTAAGGGAAGTTGGGATGACCACTTGCGTTGATCGAATTTTCCTACAACAACAGTTACCATGCGAGTATAGGCATGCCCCATATGAAGCTTTATACGGACGATGATGTCGGTCTCCCTTGTGTTGGGAAGAGATTGGAGAGCGGAAGATTTTAGGACCTGAACTGGTCCAACAGACTTGAGAAACTATCGAACTCATAAGAGGACGGCTGGTAGCGGCCCAAGACAGACAGAAGAAGTATGCAGACCAGACCCGCAAGGACAAAAAATATGAGGTAGTGGAGTTTGTGATGTTAAAAGTATCACCGTGGAAGGGATTGATGAGATTTGGTAAGAAAGGAAAACTAAGCCCGAGATTTATTGGACCTTTTGAGATCTTGAAACGAGTTGGGAAGTTAGCCTATAAATTGGCTTTACCCCCGAGCTTGCAGCAAGTACATAATGTGTTCCATGTGTCCATGCTACGACCCTACCATACCGACTTCCGACATGTGATAGAACATGATCAAGTGGATCTGCAACCAGACTTAACATATGTAGAGCAACCTGTAGAAATCATGGATAGAAAAGAACAGGTGCTGAGGAACAAGATTGTCAAATTAGTGAGAGTTTTGTGGAGGAATCAGAATGTCGAAGAATCAACATGGGAACTAGAGAGCGCGATGCGTGTAAAGCACCCCCAACTGTTTACAACCTGATTCCGGGACGGAATCCTTTTAAGGAGGGGAGGCTGTAAGAACCCTAATTTTTGGTAATATTTCCTTTTATTTAATATCTTGTGACGTTGTCATTATGGAACCTTTCTAATCATCCCTGTTGATTAATAGAATTGATTGTCTGAGAAACTGCGTTGTTGCATTTATTATGCTAGATAAAAAGGAAGATTGTGAAGGCAGGAGTCTTATTGTTAGTAAGATTTATAAAACTTGGGATTTGAGAATGGTTAAAGTATTAAAGGATTTATTAAGAATTATGACGAGGAATTATGGACATTCGAGGAATTTACACAATTAAGTACTTAAGGAATTATAGGGGAAATCTCTACGCGACAAAATATTATTACGAGGAATTAATTATGATACGATAGGAAATAAGGATTAAGTGACAACCATTGGTGGAGAAATAATAATACAAAGAAGGATATTGCATGCAAGTGTCATGTAACAAGCTAGTTAGGAAATGAACTAGAAAGCAAAAAGCGTAAAGCATAAAGTAACCATGAATAAGTGACTAGTTGGTGCATTATTCTAGGAGACAAAGAGGCATGGTGTATGCCTAGTCTACTAACCCTAGGGTGTCAACATGTGACACAATACATACACATATCAATACATATCACAATAATACATATCATCATTCAAACACCCAACACAAACCAAGAAAACTCCCCCCCACTTGGAGCAAACTGCTCTCGGCCAAGCAAGAGAAAAGGAAGAAGAAAAATTATTTTCTCCTCTTCCAATACTTCAAAAATCTCAAGATTAAAACCCAAGCCTCTCCTAAGTGTTGTCAAGGTATGTACTAAGTTTCATAATTTATTTCAAGGTGTAGCTTGGTGAGAAAAATGGTGAAAGTTGGAGATGTATAGTGACTAACTTAAATCTTGTTTTAGATCTTGAAGTATAAGACTTGTAAAGACCATCCAAGGTGTTCTTGAGGCTTGTAAAGCTTACCCAAGGTCTTAGAGGTTCAAGAAGGTATAAAAATCACAAACCCTCTTGGTTATGTAGTATTTATAATGTTTGGTAGTAGATCCATGTATATATGAGCTAATCTTGGTTGTATATGTATTGGATGACATGGATCTTGAGTTTGATGTTGAGATTGTGACTTTTATGATTATGGATAATATATATATCTCCATGAGTGTTATGAATCATGAATTAAGTGTATTAAGTGTTGGTTGTGTTGTGGAAGTGTGAAAAAGGGTTGCTCTAAGTAGTTTGTGCTTGCTGAGTTTTGTCTAGGAGCATTGACCTGTATTGTAACACGATTTTGAACCCCCAAACGTTGTTCCCTGATGTCCTACCATATATTGTTGGAAAGATAATTGAATGTAGTTTCTGGAAATGTAAGGTTCATGGCTAGGTGATGTATAGATTTTAAGTTATGGCCGGAGGAGTGAATTGTGTTTCAGGATTCCGGACTGCACTAAGTGACCCCCTTGTGAACCTTGTTTAAACCCCTAAAAATATATGTGGGATCATGGAAAAATTTGAGAATGTAGGGAATGCAGTGGTGAAGACCACCCAAAAAGAATTGGATTAAAATATGAATTTTGGGATTTTATAAAAATGCTAGAGTAAAATTCGCGCAAGGGAAAAAGTCGATTAGTGGAGCAAAATTCTAGGGTTAGTGGTTATGATTCGAAAGTGGTAACTAAATTAAGTCGATTAAATGACGAGCGTAATCGAGTGATGACATGAACCTATAGTGGGGCTAGAGAGTCATAAGATGAAGTCGTTAACTTAATTTCGTACCCCCTAAAACCCCGTAATTAAAGAGATATTGTTAAGGTACTAACGAGCGGTTATTGCTTATGTATAGATCGTTCGAATCCGCACGCTCGACCACCCCAACCAAACCAAGGCAAGTTTACTTTTCCAAAACTTATATATATACAAGGACTTTCACTGTTGTGTTTGTAGTTTTCAACTATATCAAATGCTATGTTTATCGAAGTATTGATACAATTGAGATTGTATATGTACATATATGTTTGTACCCCTTGAACTTAGATTGAAATGTTTTCTTCGGACAACGACTCTAGCAATAGAGGTCGTAGCGGTCCGTATATACTATTTACCGGGGAGCGGTATATCATTATATCGTAACTAGATTGCGAAAACCCGAAGGGTCATTCGGGGAGTATCGTATACTCAAGTAATTATTTTCATATCTTCGTAAATACTCGAAACCCTATCTTGGATTAAAAGTTTATTTTATCGAATAATTCTTTTATTAATTATTAATATTAAATCTTAAAATATTATTTACTAATTATTGTTCATTATTTTAAAGATAAAGTTAATCCAAGATACATTTAATACTTTCAAACTCGAACTCAAAACATTTTCGAAAACCCCCGGTCAGGTTCTGCTTCTTGTATGATTTCAAGAATCATCGGTCGACTGATGTCGGACCTCAATTACTCTGTTTTCAATCAAAATCAAGTTTTCAAAAGAAAAAGAAAAAGGGACTCTGGCAGGTGTGGGAACCGTTGACGAACGATTCCCGGGATGTGTAAGCGGCCGTGAGCCAGGCAGTCCGTCAATTATTATTCCGGCCCAGGTGTTGCCGAAGGATGATTACGGATGTAGTTTTCATCGAGGGTGATTACGGATGTAGTTTTCACCCGGGGATAGTTACGGATGTAGTTTCTATCCTTCTACCGGTAGAGAAGACCCGCGGATTATTGGACTTGGATGTGGCGACTGATCATCGTCAATCCTTGTCAGGTTTTTATGTTTTCTTCCAGTCCCATCCTCCACTTTGGAAAAATACTCAAACACTGCTTCTTGGGCCTAAGTGCCAAGTTGCCGATAGTGTGGTTTTTGATGAGAAAGTATTGACATCGTGCAGTATCTAGAACTGCAAGATTTTCTATAAAGACTGGCACGTGTTAGTGCACTCTTGCAATTGTTTCAAAGAACGAAATGTTTTTGTATGAGAAACCTTCTAAGTTAATGGAAGGAAAGAGGTTTGCAATGATGTATTCCCTGTACAGTATGTTAATCGTAGAGTGTTTTGCCGAAAATGATATACTCATATGTATATATTTTCAAACTTGAGATATATTGAAATGGGAACCTTATAAAGGGTTCATATGTTATTCTAAAGCTCCTTAGTGAGTATAGATGTTTTATTCAAACTCGGGCATATACATTGTCCAATTATGTTTTGAAATCTGAGATATATACCCATATAGTTGGGAATGTTTTCAAAATAAACCACATTATTATTTTACAAAATGGTGAACTTGCTGAGCATTATGTAGCTCATTCTTGCTTTATAAAAACTTTTCAGAAAGAGAAGAATTTGGGCGATTAACTCCGCACCAGCAGGAGAGGAGTAGAAGATTTACCCCGGAGATGATTTAGTTTTTGATAAATACTACAGAGTAGTCTGATAGGTTTTCAACTGTAATAGTAAGACTTGTCTTCAAGAGTAGTTGTATAGTTGAATTGCGTAAGACTCTGATTGTGCAAATGAATTGTAATATTTAGTGGCACTTTTGATTATCGTTTCTGAGGCTCTAACTTGTTTGTGTGTAAGATTGAGGTCTGGATTGATGTATTGTTGAGTTGTAAAGTTAATACAGGTATGATATGGTTGGATGATGATGTGACGACCTGGATCTTTGACCTCAGATTTGGGGGCGTCACAGCAGAGCCCATTTCACGTTATTAATACAAGTTTGTTTTCTATTCTACATTTCTGTGATTTTAATAATGTACCAAACACCTGATGTGTGTAAGTCTAGGATGACCAAGTACCGTAAAAAAGGAACGTATGAATTAAAGGAAACAAGCATGTAGATAATATATCCCTAGGGGACAAACATCGAATAAAATATAAGTCCATGAAGGACCATGAATAAAGTCAGGATAAAATGAGAACTGCATAAGAGCCACACGAGGCAAACATAAGCCATGCAAGGCTTAAAAGATAATCACTTCTTGATAGAAGAAGTCTTCACCAATCGTTTCTTCGATTTCTGAGGAGCAACCTGAACAGGGGCTTCTTCTCCGCTGGAGGACCCCGTCTCACCTCCTTCACTACTCTTGGAAGTCGAAGTCGAGGAACTGGTAACACTCACCGATTTGGGCTCACGAATTTGGCCGGCTAATTGGAGTCCGGAACTGTCACTTCGGTCCTTTCCCCGGGATCTCGAAGGGTGCCTCCCAGAACTGGATCCTGAATGTTGGGGAGTGTCCTTAGCCCCGGAGCCTGAAGCACGCCTATTTGCCTGGGAGGAAGTTCCAGCACCTTCAACAAGGTCATCAGCATCAGTCACCTTCCAAGGACTTGGATAGAAGGAAGGAAAAACAACCCCTTTGTGGTCTTGGCTAATCTTATTCACATCTTTTTCCCAACCTATGGACATGCTGTCCGGTTGGACCTCCCTGTCATGTTCATCAATGAAGGCAAGGAATGTATCCAAGCCCAAGTAGTTTTGGATGATGGAATCCTCGTTGTTCTGGGTCCTGTTCTCCAAGGCTGCGTACTTACCCCTGAGGGAGGAGAGTTGGTCTTCGGAGGTGAAGTATTTAGCCTCCCATTCTTGAGACTCTTTCTGATGCTTTTCCACAGCCTTGAGGGCGGTTCTTTCCTTATCCTTATATGATCTCCCCAGCTGGATAGCATTCTGGAAATGAGCATTCAACTACAAGAATAAAACACCATAAGAAAAAGTTATGTTAAACCATGATGGTCAATATTTAGTAAGAGTAATAAATGATAAGGGGAGATAAGCTTACGTTATAGGCATGAAATGCCCCCAAGCTTTCATTCTCGTCAAGGTCCGTTGCTGTTGCGAAGTGAACCTTGTCAACCGGGGCTATAACATTCCGAGACCATTCCTGAGCAAGGAGATGGCTATCTCGAATAGCGTTTGGCTCGCATATCCCCCACTCAGGCATGAATGCAGTCTTCATGCTCCCATCCGAACTCTTAATCCTTTTCCCGGCCTTTGAGTAGTGTAGGAGGAATTCAGGAACTGGAATATCGTCAAGATTGGCTTCTTTCTCAGCCTTTTTGATCATCCTCTTAGTAATCTGGGGAGCATGACCCGGCAGACTGTCAATCTCCTCAGCAACTACAAGAAAAGACAAAGAAAACAATGTTGAAATAAGAAAAAAAATATGATGAGAATAAAAGAGTTAAAGTAAGAATTACCCTCGGGATGGATACTACTAAGCCCGGTCTCTATCAAGTTATGCTCAGTCACAACTTCGCGGTAGTGGGCATTTTGAAAGGTTGAAATAAGCCAATCCCGATTGGCTACTTCTTCAGTTGTGAGCTGCAGCTCACTAACACCCTCATCGTTCACGTGGTTGAATTTAGTCCTGAAAAATTCACCCCAATCTCCTCCTTTCCACCTAAGGATAAAAAATTCGTGCCTCCAATTGTGGCATGAGTCAGGCACGGAGGCAGCGTTGATAATCATTCGGGACTTTGTACGATGTTGGATGCTTACCCATCCTTTCCTAGTAATAGGGCTATTTTTGAAAGCAAACAAATGTCTAAATAAAGGAATACTAAGGCGGGCGCCTCCCACGATGCATTCAACCATAAAGATGAATATAAATTTCCAGGAGTTAGGATATAGTTGGCACGGGTTGATTTTAACTTCAGCTAGTAGCCTAACAAGCCATGGGTGAACCGGAAACCTAAGGCCAGCTGTGATAGCCCCTTTGTACACATATAAATTTTCAGGGTGCCAATTACAAGTCCTATCTCTCGGTGAAAGGATTCTGAGTCTTAAACCAGAAGGAAATTCATATTTGAGTAGGTCGTTAATATCTCCTACGCCTAAAGTGCTAGGAAATATGAAAGAGTCAAATTCAGCATTGTTTGGAAACACATCCCCGGGCTATTCTAAGAGTTGGGGTAAAGTTAATTGATAACGAGGAGGAAACACCTTACCTTTCCTGTTCTTGTCCTTGGTCCTCCTGTTTATTGCTTGAAGGAGGGACTTAGAAGGGACTACGGTGCTCTGACCACCTTCACTTGCCATCAGGTTTGTTTGAAATTGAAATAGGTGTTTGAATCTTGAGAGCTCTTCAGAGAGAAATTTTCTTTGGAAGAAGATGGAAATGTGAAGAATGACTTCCACTCCAACTCTTTTATAAGGAAATGAGCGACCCCTCATAGCAGGTCATCTTTCCGATGACCCGCGTTTACAGGTTAAATAGCCGAAAACAGTAGGAAAAAGGCGTTATGAACTCGGAATTTGGTCAAATAAACGATCTAATTTGTGAAAATAAACGAAAGAAACGAATGAAAATGTAGGTTGGAGCAGCAACGTAGTTAACGACCTAAGAGGTTGAACTAACTTATGCTTAACGAGCCTAAACGGAGGATTAAGCCAAAAATCCATGATTAAGGCACTAAGTAGAAAGATTAGCTAAAAAGCTAATACTTTATAGAAATATAGAAAATAGATTCTAAGAAAATGGTGGGAGTTTTGAAAACCTGCCTAAAATATAAGCCCAGATGGCCAACGAGGTTGTATGTCCTGAATTAAGCCGGTTGATTGAACTCAAGGCCTAAAATTCAGGAACCTTTGAATAAAATCAAGCCAAGGCATGGCCTTACTAAAAAGGTAGGAGTTTTAAAGTCCTTGAGTATGGAATCAAGGATAAAAACTGATCATAGCACCCTAGACTTGAAGTCAGGTGTTGAAAACAAGAGAAAAACCCTATACAAATTAACAAAGGAACAGAGACCTCCATGGCAAGGGGGCAAGGCCAAGGTTGTTTAAAACACCCTATTGTAAATATGGAAGGATGTCGGCAAGTCAAGGGTCATAGTATAGCCCAAGGTTATTAGAAACTAAGAGTTCAAGAACAAGTTAAAACCCAGAAGGTCCTGAAAACTAAGAAGAAGGTTGTTTGTGGTTAAGGATCACAAAATCAGCCAAGGTGTTGTAAACTCACTCTAGAAACAAGGAGGGGAGTTTGAAACAAGTTTTGGTTTTGGTCAAAGTTAAAGTCAAAAGTCAAAGTCAATGGCCAAAGTCAACTAATCAAAATTTGGCAAAAATTCAAAAAAAAAAAAATTTGGGGCCCAGCCGACCAGGGGTGGCCGACCAGGTCCCCATGGCCGAATGGCCGACCAGGGTTGGCCGACTAGAACACCTTGGTCAGGTGTTGTGAAGACCTGAACCCCCTAGGTGGTTTCATGACCCTCCAGAACGCTCAAAAATGCTCCGTTTGAGCTCAAATTTGGGATTTGGAAACCTCTCAAGGTCCTCTACAAGCCTAGGTAGGTCTCTCAGTGGTTTCAAGAAGTTGAAAAAAGGAGGGTGTTTGAAACAAGGTCTGGTTTGAAAACCAGCTCAGAATGAGGTATTTCGCCCTAAAACGTTCAAAAATGCATATTTTCTTGTGATTCTTGCTCATACCAGGAGATTATAAGAATCTCTATCATATAAGCTCAACTTCAAAATTTGAGTTTAGAAATGCCAGGGGTGTTTGAAACCAGGAGGGTGTTTGAAATCAGGAAGGTGTTTGAAACACCTTGCCTAGAAGGCCGTATTTCTTGCCTAGACAACCTAAAAATGAGAATTTTTACGCGATTCTTTCTACAACCAGGAGGTTATAAGAATCTCTATTAGATTGGCTTAACTCCAAAATTTGGGATTAGGGTTTCGCTAATCGCAGTTAGGGGGTGATTAACCTCGATTATCGACGTTTAAGGACTCTAACTCTAAAATTAACCTATCTCAAGGTTAAGGGTGAATATCCTAGTAGTAATCACATTAAATATGAATGGTTTAGCCTCGGTTAAGGCCTTTGTAGCCCCGTTTAGGGTTGTTTAGTCCCAATTAGGGCTGAATTAGTGTCTTTTGCTGAGAAATTAGCCCTTATTAAGGCTTATGAGCAATGACCGTCTGATATTAACCCTAACTTAGAAAAGTTGAGGGAAATAAATCATTAATGAATCTATGATAAACGATCCTATGCACGAATTGCACTTGGATTAGTGTCTACGAGCTCGAAACGACATTAATCCTATTCCCGAAAGGCCCAAAAATCGTAAGAAAAAGGTTTAAGAGGTCAAGGAACGTTTAACTTTCTTAAGTATTAACTTGGGAGAGAATTTTAGTCGTTGTGAATGTGTAGGTCGCTCCACACTTCACTGTAAGACGATACCCTGGTAGGGCCGAACTGACCTTAAACTTCTACGAAATCAAGTTTTCCTAGAAGTTGGGGGGCAAATGATATGGGTGAAAAATAATCCCTAAAGGCATAATTAATATAGTATTTATTGGCTCGTAATGAGGCCTAAAACCCTAACTGGGCATTAAATTCGTGGTTAGTGGTTAAGCCCAAAAAGAACAGCCCAAACCGGGGACGCCCGGTACAAGCTTGTTTATAACACGGGCCTGATCCATAAAACAGGAACGTTCTAGAAACCAGGAACGTCTTGGAATATCCCAGGGATATTGTGTAGCCTCCAAGGCACCTAATTCAACAAGGAAACTAATTCCTATAAGGAAGGAGTCAGAACCTTCCTTAATAACGGTGACTTGTCCACCAAGTCTCCAAACCCTACTACGATTCTAAGGCTCCTGCAGCCTATTTAAAGGGCCTGACCCCTCATCTCAGAACTACGTTTTTTTGGCTTGATTCTCGACATTGAGATACGTAGGCATCTTGTGAAGACCCGAATTAGGTCACGGTAACACAAGTGCAGCCATTAAATCACGAAGCTCACGAACCCTAGCCGCAATTTGATAACCTTACTTTTTGTTCCACAACAAAAATATATGGTAAAACAAGATATTAAAAAAATAATCAAAAAACATGTCATAATTGGAAATGACACCAAAATTCAACAAAATATAATCTACAAAACAAATGTCAATTCAAAAAAATATCTAAAATATAAAATTATAATCAATAATAAATTTTAATGTAATGCACTTAAAACAAACCAACACAAAAATATAAAAAGAAGATAGTAATATATATATATATATATATATATATATATATATATATATATATATATATATATATACACACACACACAAAGAGTTGCACTCGGGAAGGAACACCTTGTATAAAAAATAATAAAGAACACCATCGTAATACTTTATTTTTCATAAAAATTGATTTGTATTTGTGACGCCCCCAAATCCACCCTGATTGGGGACCCGGGTCGTCACACAACTCGATATCCTGCAACACACGTTAGCTCACAAAAATATATAATAAACATAAAAACGGAGCATAACAGTCCCATTCCGCAGATCCAAGGATCGGTCTCAACATTATTATTACAACACGAATTTATTAAAACTCGGAATAATATCTTACATAATTTCTAAGATACAATAGAATAAAAGTTCCAGCTGGTTATTCTAATCCCTGGCAGAATGGCTCTGGACTTTCTCCTTTCCTCTGGACGTCTAGCTGAATGGCTCGCCTCTTTCCTTCTTGACAGCTGAGTAAATGTAATAAAGCAAGAATGAGCAACGATGGTGCTCAGCAAGTTCTCTCCTTGCTCGGTTTATAAATATAATAATATTTAGACAAAAGATAAAGTCCAAGTTTGACTAGACAGTTTGAAATTAAGAAGGTCAAAACCGACATGAAACTCATCTCAAGAAATCATGAATACGCGAAAGAAAATAACTCGTTACACATATGATGAATCATGAGAAATGAATACACTGGTCTTCCAACCGCTCGGTATCTCGGTGGTGCGATCAACTACCCGACCGAAAATACCATCCTCCTATGACACCACACTTCGCCCGGTCACGGCTACAATGTAGTATCAATGAAATTTATTATATATATATATATATATATATATATGCTAGCATTATAATTAGTTATTAGATCAACCCTGGAAATGTTAATGCCTTAAATATTCTCGTGCCCGTATGACCGTACACGAGTCTCTTTCTCTCTACCATGGGCCTCTATCCCATGTTGACCAGTAAGAATACAGAATCCCCAATTATTTAGTAAAATGATAAATTAAGATAAATTTTTCAAGAAGTAATTGTTTGTCCTGGCTGACTTCTAGTCGAATATAAATGTGTCATCATTCTGAACAATGGACTGATGTAAGACTTCAATAAATATAATTTATTGGTTGACACGAACAATGTGCCAACCACTGACAAGAAAGGCAACCATCTCGAAATAATGAGAATAGTTTAGAAAATTAGGTATTATGAGTCGTCCCGAATAATGAGTACAACTCGAATGTTTATAATTAAATACACAAAACCGATGTACGTTAAGTAGAAGATTTTCATTTGCTTATCGAGTAACAGTTTCAACAATCCTACTATTTGCACTATCTATTTGTTTGATTCGAGCAATGAATCAAATAAAAGATGTACAATAAGTGTTGTCGAATCTATACAATAAATCCGACAGGAAAGAATGAATTTAACTATCTCGAGCGATGAGATTAGTTCGGCTGAATAAAATTAAGAGTCGTCTCGAACTAATGTGATCAACTTGATAACAACGAAGTCGCTTCTACGTTCACAAGAGGTACGATTCACAAATAACAATATTTAGCAATAAAATAATCTCTACCAAGAAAATAATATCCATTAAATAAATCTTGTAACATAAGGAGCAATAAAAAAATATAACATGAATCAAATACAAAATTTTTGAGAGTAAGGGTAGGAATGAACTTGCCTCTGTCTCGATGATAAAATTACCGAATAAATAAAAGGTGCTACCCGCGAGCAAGAGTCTCAAGTCTAAGAAAGAGATTCTATAATAATTATCAAAATAATTTTAGTAATCATGCCATCGATAATCAAGTAATATCGAAAAAATATAATTTTGAGATATATTCGTATCCTTAAAATCGTACTAACGCATTATTCGCAAATTATATACTATTTAGAACAGAGGCCGATTTTCCTAGTAGCTCTTCAAGTTAATTAACACCTTTTAAATCATATAATCTGAACACCTGAAGCACTTAATATCAAAAATCATCTCCTAGAATTTAATCAAAAATTAAATTAAGTAACGCAATTAACAATTTTTAACAAGGATTAAAGAAAAACGAGATGGTACCACGCCTCTCTCTCTCTCTCTCACTCTCACTCACTCTCTCTCTCTCTCTCTCTCTCTCTCTATTTTTTCTAAAACCCTAGCCTCCATCATAGATTTTTGAGGGGGCTTCCATCGGTCTTCACCGGTGGAGAGCCCCAATCCCTTTTCGTTTTCTTGTTTCATATCTTGTTTCTTCAATAAGTTCGCAATTTATTTGGGTTTTAATAAGTTCCAAATTTATTTGGGTTTTGTTAGTCTCTCCTTGTGAGAGTTTGAGTTTTTGTTTTGATTGGGTTTTGGCGTGTTCCATGGCCGAGGTTATAGATCGGCAAGATTTTCATGGTTTTGATTCAGGGATGAAGGTTACTACGGGATCGCATCTATGGTCGTTTACACAGAACAGTTCGATGGAAAAAACTACTTGTACATACTTTCAATCATCTTCAAATCGCTTGGTTGCCTCTAGGAAGAATTCAACAGCGATCCACTTAAGCGTCTGTGCCGATTGTATTTGTAGATGCCGTATGACTTTTGATTAATGAATTGATTCCTTTTTGTTAAAAAAAAAACAAGGATTAAAGAAATAAAAGTTCACAATTAACCGTCATAATAATACACATGCTAGGTATTTCCTAACTAAAAGGGTTACAATTTATTCTCTCTTAATAACATGCTTGCACTAAAGCCTTTATTCAATTCAAATAAATAATTCTATTTACTAATCTCATTTTATACCATTTGCATAAAATACTAAAAACCACCTAAAGGAAAATTTCCTAATTCTCTTAAATCTTATTTTTATACGAAAATCTATGGTTTAACTCCAATAAATAAATCCTTTTTGTACAAAATTCACATGTCAATGCAATAATTTACTTACTATATTCTCAAAGTTTTCCCTTCTTATTTTTTCTAAAATAATTAAAAAGAATGCCTCAATTATCTCTTTTTAGCCTAATTATTCCATTAAATCTAGAATTCTCTTTTACTCTATTTAATCAATTTATAGAAAATAAATCCAATTTTAATGACCAAGTTTTTAATCCCATATCTTCACTCTATTTTTAAATTCCAATTTTATTAATTTCTATTTCATCAAAACACATTCTATTAAGTGATTAATTTAAAACCAAATATATATATATATATATATATATATATATATATATATATATATATATATATATATAATGATATTCAAGGTTTAAAACTTATATTATGAAATTTTAAATTAAATACGTCATTGACGAAATTCGAATCTTGAATGTTTTGTATATTAACTTAATCATATAAAACATTTAATCATTAGATCTAATGGTTCTGATTTTTTTGCTAAAAATCTAACGGTAATTATACGTTATATTTTATATATTTTTTATTAGTGATTGAAAGATATGGTGTGATATTTTTGGGTATATATTAATAACTGCAAGATTATGTTTTAAATTAAAAGGTAACATTGATAATTGCATATTTTTGCATATTTTTATTACTTATTTGCTGTTTGAACTCATATTTTAATAAATTATTTTGTTGCATTTCAGGAAATTCGAGAAAAAATGAAGAAATGGCAAAATAAAGAAATAAATGTCAAGGAAGGGCAAAAGAGAAAGAAGAAGGACCAAAGCACGAGGAAAAGAAAAGAGAAGTGAGTGTGGTGCATTTTGTTGTCAAACAAAATGGATGGCCAAGATTTAGCCAACACAAAACTAAATAAATGGCTAGGATGAACCCACACCAACCAAAAACCCTAAATTTTTTCTATAAATAGCCCCATTCATTTGTATCTATACATCCTAAATCTTAGTTTTAGTTAACCTAAATTTAGTAGTCTCCATTTTTAGTACTAGTTTTCAAGTTTTGTAAACACTTCCCTTTTATTAATATAAATTATCATTCCCTTTTTATTTTCTTCATTTTGCTCTTTCATTTTAATACAAGCTTCATTTTCGTTATTTTCGTAAATCCGATTAGTGGACAAAGTAGCGAAAGCTAACCACTTGGGGTTGAAATTAACGATATTTAATTTCTTGTTTTTATTTAATAATTGTAATTGTGCCCTTTAAACTTCCATTTTATTTTGGGTTATTTATTTCTAAATCATTGTTTTAGTATAATTATAATTTTTAATTTCGTAATTAATCTCTGTAAATTACGTATTTAATTTTTAAAAATAAAAAAACCACAAAAATATTAATTTTATTTATTGTTTTACCTGTTTTAATTGTCTAAATTCGAAGCCTAACTTCTATTGTCTGTTTATTTTGTTAAAAATTTGAAGTATAGTTAATTGCTCTGTTTTCTTCTACGACTTAACACAACCCTTTCTTTTTCCCCTGTTTTAGTGTCACTCGCACGAACCCACTCAAATCTCTCTACCGTTCCTCCATCTCTCTCTCTCTCTTGTTAATTCATTCGAGCCCAACCTCTTTCCTAAAACAAACCCAGTCCTCTCCTCTTCAAAATACACTCCCCTGTCCTCTCCCTCCTTTACAAACACCACCCATTTCTTCTCTTTAAATTCGTTCAAAATCCCCTTCCCCTTTTACGTTTTTAAATCATTTGTTAATTTGCTGATGTTAATTAAGTTCGAGTCTGTTTCTTTCAAGTGTTTTTACCGATTCCATTGTCTAAATCATCGAGTATTCGTTCGTTGTTACTGAGTCGACTCGCTGCCTGTTATTGCTATTGTCATGAGCTCTTTACCGAGCTGTTGATGTCCGAGTTTAAGAATCCGAGTCTCGTTTATGGTCTGTTTGTCGAGTTCATAGTCTAGTTGATGCAAAATTCTGAGTTTTCTTCTGGTTTTGTCCGCTGTATGTTCGAATTATTGGCTGAGTTACTACAGGTTTGTTCGTTGTTGTCCGTGTTAAGCTTATGGGACTCGAGTATGTTTAAGTTGTTGTTGCTGTCGGATTTTTGTAAGATTTTGAGTTCACGAGTTGGGATTATATGGACTGTTAGTTATTAATTTGCCTTGTTCGAGTTTTATACTATTGGTTTTTGTTCTACCAAGTTTTGTTCTTGCAGATAGATGTAGTTTTGTTGTAGTTTACTGGGTTATGTTGCTGTGATGCAAAGTTTTGTTGTTTAATTCGTTGTTTCGGGGTAGTGTCGAGTCCCCGGAATCGAATTTGTTACATTGTTGCTGTGATGATGTTTATGTTCTTGTCCGTGTGTCTGCAAGTAGTTCTTTGAATGTGTCATTTGTTGTTGGTATGTGCTGGATTGAGTTGCTGTAGTTTTCTTTTGATGCTAAGTTCTGAGTTTAAATTACGAGTTGAAGAGTCAGATTGCTGAGTTTAATGGTTTCGTTGGTTTTCAGTAATTTGTTTTCGAGTTTGTGTTATCGTTGAGTCGACGAAGTTGTTGTAGCTGAGTTAATAGTGAGTTTGCATCAAATTTCTGTTTTGTGGGTTATTAGATTTCTGAATTGTGTGAACCGAGCCCTAACTGAATTTCCGAGTGGACTAGGTGTTGTGTTTAAACATGGACGAATAGCTGTAGTTCGAGTTCTGTATTGCCTTCATTAAGTTTGCAAATCAGTCCGTTGTCTAGTGAATTTTGTTTTAGCCAAGTTTGAAACGTTATGCAGCTGTTTGGTGGTTATTATTTTAAAAAGAAAAATGTTTTAGAATGAAATTTAATTTTAATTCAAATTTGGGATATTTAAATTAATTAGTATAAAATAAATTAATTCAAATTTTAATCTAATTTTTTTTCCCTTTCACTTTTAATTAGTTGTTTAAAATTAGAATAAATTTAGATTTTCTTGTACAAATAGATTTTCTTTTAACTAATTAGTAAAATTCCAATTTTCTAAATTCCAAATTAAATTCTCTTTTTGTAAATAGTTTAAAATTTCCCTTTAGGAATTAAATAGCATAAATCCAAATTTATAAATTGTTCTAATTCGCCTAATTTAAAAATTAAGGATCGCGAAATAAATATTATTTCATGTGGATCGAATCTTAAAATACTAAAACGATGATCGTGCACTTGCGATATTTAATTGTTATATTTTCGGCACATCAAATTTTTGGCGCCGCTGCCGGGGAACAAATATTTTTCACGCCTTAATTGTTAATTTTTCAGATTAGTTTTACTTGTCTCATTTTTATCTCATTTTGTTTTTAGGAAAGTTGAAATTTCGGGAATCACCGTGGAGGAAAATTGGAATTTTTGGAAGCGTGCTTCGGTAACCAGTATTTCACTCTTTTTTGCCTTTTTATTTTTAGAAAATCACAAAAAAAATTAAAAAATAAAAAAATTCACAAAAAAATTGAAAATTTAAAATCCAAAAAAAAAAAAATAGCTAGTAAATACATAATTGTTGCATCATGCATTTAATCACTTAGGGCACATTATCTAGATTTTTATTTTCTTGTTTTTAATTTTTCGTACCTTATAAATTGTGGTCATTGCTGGAGGACCCAAAGGTACGTTAAATTTCTTCTTTCTTTTAGTTAAAACACGTAGTGTAAGCATCCATAATTTTTTATATTTTTGTATATATTTCGTTGTTTGTTGCATCATTTTAATAAACCTTAACGGCAAAACCACTCACAAGATAAGGGGATGGATTTCATCACTCTTTCCTTGGCCCAAAACAATTTAATCCATCATTTTGCATACCAAGCTTTTAATAAAATTAATTAGACGTTGGCCCCTAGGAATTTCGCGCTCAATTATGAAGGTACCTAAGAAACGAAGTAATCATTAATTATTCCGATTCTTTGGTGTCCAGGCAAGCGAAAGCTTACCTGGCCAATTAGGATTTGGTGTCTAGGCTGGTGTTTAGCCTCTTGGCAATGCTTGCACCTACCTTGCCAAATCGGTCCGAATAAATTCTGATTTACCGAGTTTTTGGTGGTCCTTAAAGTTAGGAGCAAGGTCTAGTTTATTAAGGAACCCTAGGTATAGAATTTTTCTTTTGATTTTTTTTCACCCTTTCTTTTGTGTGTTTAAATCTTTCTCCGCGCTTACTTGCTACGCGTTTCCTTTCTTGGTTTATGCGAACTACTTGGTTTAGGGATAATTCTGCGAGACTAGTGAGATCATTTGCGATTTCATCCTCGTCTGATTCCAAATCTTTAGAAATTACCGAACCAATAGTAACCATGGCCATGTCTCTTAAGGACCGTTGCTATCCCACCCGTTCTGCTCAACCCTCATGTATCACTCTTCCCCCGGTTAATGGTAATAATTTTGAAATCAAAGGTCATCAAATTAGCATGTTACCTAATTTTCGCGGGAGTGATGGTGAGGATCCTTATCTTTTTCTACATGAATTCGAGGAGGTTTGCGCTTTGCAAAAACTCCAACAACTTTCCGAGGACTCCATATGGCTTAGACTAATCAACTTCACTTTAAAAGATAATGCTAAAAAATGGTTGTATAGTCTGCCTGTCAATTCGATTTCCACATGGGAGGGTTTCGTAGTCATCTTTCTAAAAAAATTCTTTCCAAGCCATAAGACTACGAAACTCACTAATGAGATTAATCAATTTCGTCAAAAACTCAATGAACCATTTTGGACGTGTTTTGACCGCTTTAAAAATCTTTTATCCCAATGTCCCCACCACGGAATCGAAAAATGGAGGCTCTATAAGATTGTGTACGAGGCCTTAGATGGTTCAACAACCGCATTGTTGGAATCTATGTGCCAAGGGAAATTCATGGAGAAAGACGAGGATGAGGGATGGGAATTTTTCGAAGAGTTCGCGGAAAAGACTATGTTATGGGAATCAACTAGGGAGCCCACTCGAGAAACCGAGAAATCAAACGATTCAATAGCTACCATGCATCAAAGAGGGCTACATCAAATTGGTAACTCTATCGCGATCGAGGCTAAATTAGCCACTCTTACTCGACGTTTAGAAGCCTTAGAAACCAACGGGTCCCCCTCCCAAGTATCCATGTGCTCAAATTTTAACTCAACCAATCAAGGGATACAAATCCTCAAGATTTTAAACAAGTCAATGCGATGTTCCAATCGGGTCCTCGAAATGATCCTTATGCTCCTACTTATAACCCCGGTTGGAAAAAGCACCCGAACTTTTCTTGGAATCAAGGTCAAGGTCAACAATCTCACCCCGCACAATTCCAAAATCAACCTCCTTCGTTCCAAAACTTCCAATCTCAACCACCGGTTTTTCATAAACCTGACGCAAATTCTTTTTCCCCTCAAAATCATGCTCCTTATCTGACTCAAGCTCCTTCCCACCCTCCCGGTTTATCTGAGTCGGATAAGCAACTTACATCGTTGGAGAAAAATCTCGATGCGCTTCTCAAATCCACCACTAATTTGGCTCAATCACAACAAACTTTCATGCAAACCATGACTCAAGATAGGCAAATCATAAATGCTAGCACCCAAGCCATATCGAAGTTAGAGGTTCAAGTGAGCCAATTAGCTAATGCCATCCATGAGCGCGAGAAGAATAAGTTTCCAAGTCAGCCCGAGGTCAACCCTAAGTTTCCTATTAATCAAAGACCTCATGACAATGTGAATGCTGTCATTTCCCTGAGATCCGGAAAGCACGTTGATAATCGAGTAGGAGTTGAGTCCCCCGAAGAGGAAGAAGAAGAATCAAACGTTGCATCGACACCTATTCTCGATCCTTCTGATTAAACTCCAATTCCTATCTCTTCACCTCTTTCTAGTCAGCCGTCTTCTTCGAGTAGAACAACCTCGGAGCCCGTTCCCGAAGAACAAGTCTATAAACCAAAGGCTCCTTCCCCACAACGCCTCGTCTCTAATAAGCAAACTGCTCAATTAGACAAGATCTTATAGGTTTTTAAGCAAGTTAATGTCAACATTCCTCTTTTAGACATGATTCAACAAATTCCCTCTTATGCGAAATGTCTAAAAGATTTGTGCACTCATAAGCGAACCACCCAGGTCCCTAAGAAAGCCTTTTTGACATCTCAAGTGAGCTCAATCCTTTCTAACCAGATTCCCGTGAAATATAAGGACCCCAGTTGTCCCACAATTTCATGTGTTATAGGTAATTCTTTTGTGGACAAGGCATTACTCGATTTAGGCGCTAGTGTGAACTTGCTTCTATTTTCTGTCTACCAAACCCTAGGGTTAGGAGAACTTCAAAAGATGAATGTTACCCTTCAATTAGCAGATAGATCAATCAAAATTCCTAAGGGGATCATCGAAGACGTGCTAATTAAAGTTGGAGATTTTGTCTTTCCTGTTGTCTTTGTGGTACTAGAAACCGAACCGGTTAGGAATCCGACATACCAAATTCCCGTCATTTTAGGATGTCCTTTTCTATCTACTTCGAATGCTTTGATTAATTGTAGAAATGGATTAATGAAACTAACCTTCGGGAACATGACCATTGACCTCAATATTTTTCATGTTGGGAAACAACCCGATGATTTTCATGATCAACCTATGGATGTCAATTTAATTGATGAAATAGTTGATCAAAATTTCATGACTTCTAACGAGGCCCTCGACTTTTGTTTAAACCACTTTGGTCAAAACTTGGATGTTTCTGAATATACAAGTGAGGTCAACGCTATGTTAGATTCCACCATTCCTACAAATAATCAAGATGTTGAATCATCTCCTCTATCTCTTCTCGAAAATAGTGAACCCGTTGAGTCAATGCCGCCCGATTTAGAACTGAAACCTCTTCCCGACACTCTTAAGTACACTTATTTAGGTCCTAACGAGTCTCTTCCCGTTATTATCGCCTCTGATTTGACCGAGTCATAAGAGGATGAGCTTGTTAGGGTACTTAGAGAACATAAGGAGGCCATAGGTTGGAGTATTTCTGATATCAAAGGAATTAGTCCGGCCATTGTCCAACATCGAATTCACTTAGTTGATGATGCAAAACCTATTCGAGACCCTCAACGGCGTTTGAACCCCACCATGATGGAAGTCGTTCGAAAAGAAATTCTTAAGTGTCTCGATAATGGGACCATTTATCCCATTTCTGATAGCTCTTGGGTCAGCCCCATTCAAGTAGTTCCTAAGAAGTCTGGCATTACCGTTGTCACCAACGAGAATGATGAGCAAGTGCCCGCCCGTGTTCAATCCGGGTGGAGAGTGTGCATAGACTATAGGAAACTCAATTCTGCCACTAGAAAAGACCACTTTCCTTTGCCTTTTATCGATCAAATGTTAGAAAGGTTAGCTGGTCATTCGTTCTATTGTTTTCTAGATGGTTATTTTGGCTATTTTCAAATTCCCATTGCTCCCGAAGACCAAGAAAAGACCACTTTCACATGTCCGTTTGGAACTTTTTCCTATCGACGTTTAGCCTTTGGTCTAACCACTGCTCCAGCCACTTTCCAAAGGTGCATGATAAGCATCTTTTCTGACATGGTAGGGGATTTTCTCGAGATCTTTATCGATGACTTCTCCATCTTTGGTTCGACTTTTCACCAGTGCTTAAACCATCTTGAGTTGGTCTTAAATAGGTGTAAAAAAAACTAACCTCGTTCTCAACTAGGAGAAATGTCATTTCATGGTTAAGGAAGGGATCGTTCTTGGTTATAAAATTTCTGAAAAGGGGATAGAAGTCGATAAAGCCAAAGTTGACCTCATTGAAAATCTACCCCCACCCAAGTCGGTCAAAGCCATTCGTTCTTTCCTAGGCCATGCAGGCTTTTATAGGCGTTTCATTAAGGATTTTAGCAATAAGGCTAGGCCTTTAACCAATCTTCTCGGGAAAGATGTCAAATTCGATTTCAACAGCGATTGTTTACAATCTTTTGAGCATCTTAAGAAAGAATTGACTTCTGCCCCAATCATTCGATCTCCCGATTGGAATCTCCCCTTCGAGTTGAGTGTGACGCTTCTGATTATGCGGTAGGAGCCATTTTAGGGCAACGAATCGATTAGATGCCCCATGTCATTTACTATGCTAGCAAGACTTTGAATGATTCCAAACTTAATTATTCTACCACCGAAAAAGAACTTCTAGCCGTAGTCTTTGCTCTCGACAAGTTTCGGTCCTATCTTATCGGTTCGAAAATCATTGTCTACACCGATCATGCCGCTCTTCGTTATCTATTCTCTAAGAAAGACTCTAAAGCCTGATTGATTATGTGGATTCTCTTGCTTCAAGAGTTTGACTTAGAAATTAGGGATAAGAAGGGTTCTGAGAATGTTGTCGCCAATCATCTTTCTCACTTGATAGTGGAGTCAACCATCGACTCTCCTGTAAACGAATCTTTTCCGGACGAGCAACTTCTATCCATCTTTACTCCCCCTTGATTCGCCGATATTGTCAACTATCTTGCAACCGACGTCATTCCCTCTCATTGGTCCTCTCAAGATAAATCCAAATTCTTTTCACAAGTCAATCACTTCTTTTGGGACGACCCGTATCTCTTTAAATACTACCCCGACCAAATCATTCGGAGGTGCATCCAAATCATGAATTCAAGAATATCCTTTCTTTCTGCCATGACCAAGCCTGTGGAGGGCTTTTTAGTGCTAAGAAAACAGCCGCTAAAATCCTCCAAAGCAGTTTTTATTGGCCTACTTTGTTCAAATATGCTGCTGAATACTGTGCCGCATGTAATAGGTGTCAACACTTAGGAAAGATCACTAGGAGAAACATGATGCCAATGAACCCCATCTTAACCATTGAGATTTTCGTTGTATGGGGTTGTTACGACCAAACTCAACACACAAGTGCACGTGATCTCAAGTAATATAGATAGCAAATAAGATTCGTTCCTACAGGGACTCGTTGTATTGTCTAGTTAATTCACTCACCGATGTATGATTATTATTCAATGCTACGACAAATTAACAATTGGATTTTTGTTTATCACTACACTTACTCTAAGATTTATAACTAATTATCAACTACTTGAACTAAGAATTATGTCGAATTGCTTATGCGAATAAAACATGGGATTTTAACTTCATTAAAAAATCCATCTATAGTCTCCACTTCTCTAGCCTTTTCATGTGATTTGTTAATACCTGATCGAATACACAAAACTGATATAAGCCAACCTTCGTTGCACAAATACCATCCTAAGTAACATCCACAATAAAGATAGAAATCACTTAGTCTCCCAATTATGCCTAATCTCTATATGTCTATAAAGATTGAAACATAATGGTTGAAGTACAAGCATTCAATGGATCACATAGTCGTCATAAAACGGTTAGAATTACGATTCTAATTATGAATGATATTCTCACGCATAAACCTATGCTAGCATGGCAAGTTCTAAACTCCTATATCCACTTTCGCTTCAATAAGAATTAACACACAATTACAGGAGTTAGCTACTCTCCTATAACGAATTAAATCAACCATGATAGGATATCACATCAATCACACTATAGGCATCGAGAAGATTCAACAAATAAACTTCATGAATAAATCCGCTAAAACCCCATGACAACGAATTAGTTCATAATCAAACTAATCGTCACCATGGGTTCCAATGTAAACATGATAGAAGAAAACGAATAATGATTGAAACAAATATCAAGGGTTCTAAAGAATACACCCAAACCAAGCATCCACAAACTAGGAAGAATACAAGAATAAATTGAAAACTATCTTCTTCCTCGCTTCTTCGTGCTTCAAAACTCCGTAAATAAAATACGTGGTCAGACCTCTCTATTCTAGGGTTTTTCTTCCTTTATATAGGCCTCCAGGTGCAAGTAGTTCGAAAGGAATTTTATTTTTACTTTATCTCGAAAATTTAGCAAATCAGGAATTTTCTGTCAGAACAACCGGCGGTGCCGCGCCACTTCTTTGCAGGAACACGGCGCTGCCGCGCCACAGACTTCCCTCAGCGCTGCCGCGCCATCCATGAGCTCCAACACGGCGCTGCCGCGCCGTACCTTCTGTCCAGAACATTGCAGTTTTCCCTTTTTCTTCATTATAACTCCGCTTTGCGCTCTGATTGCTCCGCTTCATTCCTTTAACACCTATGATTGACATTCCTGCACAATACCCTTAAAGGAGATCAAAAATACCACAACTCGAGTACAAACATTTGTTTTAAGCCAAATGGAAACGTTTTAGGTGAATAAAATACCCACTCATCAGGGGTATCGATTTTATGGGCCCCTTTCCTAGTTCCTTTGGCAACCTTTACATTCTGTTAGCGATCAATTACGTGTCTAAGTGGGTGGAAGCCATTGCTACTAGGTCCAATGATAACAAGGTCGTTCTTAAATTCCTCAAAGAGAATATCTTTTCTCGTTTCGGTACACCTAGGGCTATCATTAGTGACCAAGGCAAGCACTTCAAGAATCGTCAATTTGAGTCTCTTTTGAAAAAGTACTCAATAACTCATCGTCTAGCCACCCCTTACCATCCTCAAACTAGTGGGCAAGTTGAAGTCTCGAATCATCAAATTAAGCAAATTTTAGAAAAGACTGTCAACTCAAATAGGAAGGATTGGTCAACTAAGTTGATAGATGCCTTGTGGGCTTATCAGACCGCTTTTAAAACCATTTTAGGCATGTCCCCTTATCGGATTGTCTTTGGCAAGGCCTGTCACTTACCCGTGGAGCTTGAACATAGGGCCTTGTGGGCCATTCTTGAGTTAAATTTTGATTTACCAATCGCCGGTAGTCATAGGAAGTTGCAATTGTCTGAACTCGAGGAGTTGAGAATGAATCCTACGAGAACGCTAAAATCTATAAACAAAGAACTAAGCATTTTCATGATAAATCTATTTTGAGAAAATCTTTTTCTCCCGGTCAAAAAGTTCTTTTGTACAATTCTAGGCTTCATTTATTTCCCGAAAAACTGAGATCTAGGTGGGAAGGTCCTTACAGTGTTAGGGTCGTTTTTCCTCACGGTGCTGTTGAAATTGAAAATCCTAAAAATGGTGATATATTTAAAGTTAATGGACAAAGACTCAAACCATTTTTAGAGCTGCCAAATGATCCCGAGGAAGAGGTTATCTACCTCATCGATCCATGATTCAAGTAAGTTTCTTCAGTAGGTAATTGTAAACTCTCTTTCATCCTTTTCAGGTATTTTCTCACCATTCTCCCTTGTCATTTATCTTGCATTTTGCATACATTGAGGACATTGCATGATTTAGGTATGGGGAAGGGTTTTAGTGTAAATACATAAAATTGAAAAATCCAAAAAAAATTGAAAAATTTAAAAAATCCAAAAATAGAGATATTTTAGCTTAGTTGTACTTCCCACTCTTTAATTTCTAGAACTAGTTGGTGTTGACTATTTTTCAAAAATTGTATGTATAATGCCTTTAGATAATTTGAACGTAGTCAGGTAAGGTTTTCCTCATGAAACTTGTGTCGAACAAATTTTTGCTTAAAAGACCAAGACGACACATTTGCACAAGACCTTTGATGGAAAAATTGTATAGGAATGTTATTCGATACCTGAGAGAGAACCCACATGTTAGAACAATGTCGAATCAAACCTTTGCGAAATCTTGCTCCTATAGTGTCATATATATATATATATATAAAGAAAGAAAAAAAAAAGAAAAAGAAAAGAAGAGTCAATAAATGTTTGTAATTGTAGAGTGCTAGTATAATTTTGTATAATAAATTCTTAGTAGGGAAATCGGCTAGGTTGGGCTCATTGATAACCCGAGTAAGTAAGTCTGAGGGGACTTTGTGCCTAGCAACCTAAGGTCCCTTGTGATCTGGGATTGTTGACCTAAAACTCGCTAAATGGGTATTGATGCAAAAGTCTTGTGGGACCTCAACCATTGCACAGTCGGTCTAACTGCTAAGATCGTGAAGTTTGGCTAGATACTTGTTTTGATAGAGATGGGTCAGTTCAATATTGGTTGAAAAAGAGAAAATGTTCGTATGCACTTTATCCATCAGGGGCCTTAAATTCACTACACACCTTGGGATTTTTTGTAAATTTTTAGAGTCTAATCATGTGGATTGTGGGAACCTATAACTTGGCTATTATTAGAATAATCTTTAAGGCATATATTTTCCTACAAAATTTTTTTGTTGACACCAATGAAACCGAGATTGAAAGAGGAAAGTTGGATACTTACTGACTCATTTCAAAGATTTTATGGGTATATCTTCTACAAACCCTTAGGAGACAACACTCCTCTTGTAGAGATCGTCTATGAGTTTAACGGGTTGGTAAACCTAAAATTACCCGTGATTCCTACGACAGTGAGTATAGGTTTTTCATTCTGTATTTTTCTTTGTGTTTTACTCGAGGACGTGCAAAAGATAGGTATGGGGGCATTTGATAATTGCATATTTTTGCATATTTTTATTACTTATTTGCTGCTTGAATTCATATTTTAATAAATTATTTTGTTGTATTTCTGGAAATTTGAGAAAAAATGAAGAAATGGCAAAATAAAGAAATAAATGTCAAGGAAAGGCAAAAGAGAAAGAAGAAGGACCAAAGCAAGAAGAAAAGGAAAGAGAAGTGAGTGTGGTGCATTTTGTTGTCAAACAAAATGGATGGCCAAGATTTAGCCAACACAAAACAAAATAAATGGTTAGGATGAACCCACACCAACCAAAAACCCTAAAATTTTTCTATAAATAGCCCCCTTCATTTGTATCTCTACATCCTGAATCTTAGTTTTAGTTAACCTAAATTTAGTAGTCTCCATTTTTAGTACTAGTTTTCAAGTTTTGTAAACACTTCCCTTTTATTAATTCCCTTTTTATTTTCTTCATCTTGATCTTTCATTTTAATACACGCTTCATTTTCGTTATTTTCGTAAATCCGATTAGTGGACAAAGTAGTGAAAGCTAACCACTTGGCGTTGAAATTAACGATATTTAATTTCTTGTTTTTATTTAATAATTGTAATTGTGCCCTTTAAACTTCCATTTTATTGTGGGTTATTTATTTCTAAATCATTGTTTTAGTATAATTATAATTTTTAATTTCGTAATTAGTCTCTGTAAATTACATATTTAATTTTCAATAATAAAAAAAACCACAAAAATATTAATTTTGTTTATTGTTTTACCTGTTTTAATTGTCTAAATTCGAAGCCTAACTTCTATTGTCTGTTTATTTTGTTAAAAATTCGAAGTGCAGTTAATTGCTCTGTTTTCTTCTACGACTTAACACAACCCTTTCTTTTTCCCCTGTTTTAGTGTCACTCGCACGAACCCACTCAAATCTCTCTACCGTTCCTCCATCTCTCTCTCTCTCTCTTGTTAATTCATTCGAGCCCAACCTCTTTCCTAAAACAAACCCAGTCTTCTCCTCTTCAAAATACACTCCCCTGTCCTCTCCCTCCTTTACAAACACCACCCATTTCTTCTCTTTAAATTCGTTCAAAATCACCTTCCCCTTTTACGTTTTTAAATCATTTGTTAATTTGCTGATGTTAATTAAGTTCGAGTCTGTTTCTTTCAAGTGTTTTTACCGATTCCATTGTCTGAATCATCGAGTCTTCGTTCGTTGTTACTGAGTCGACTCGTTGCCTATTATTGCTGTTGTCATGAGCTCTTTACCGAGTTGTTGATGTCCGAGTTTAAGAATCCGAGTCTCGTTTATGGTCTGTTTGTCGAGTTCATAGTCTAGTTGATGCAAAATTCTGAGTTTTCTTCTGGTTTTGTCTGCTGTATGTTCAAATTATTGGCTGAGTTACTACAGGTTTGTTCGTTGTTGTCCGTGTTATGCTTATAGGACTCGAGTACGTTTAAGTTGTTGTTGCTGTTGGATTTTTGTAAGATTTTGAGTTCACGAGTTGGGATTATCTGGACTGTTAGTTATTAATTTGCCTTGTTCGAGTTTTATACAATTGGTTTTTGTTCTACCAAGTTTTGTTCTTGCAGATAGATGTAGTTTTGTTGTAGTTTACTGGGTTATGTTGCTGTGATGCAAAGTTTTGTTGTTTAATTCGTTGTTTCGGGGTAGTGTCGAGTCCCCAGAATCGAATTTGTTACATTGTTGCTCTGATGATGTTTATGTTCTTGTCTGTGTGTCTGCAAGTAGTTCTTTGAATGTGTCATTTGTTGTTGGTATGTGCTGGATTGAGTTGCTGCAGTTTTCTTTTGATGCTAAGTTCTGAGTTTAAATTACGAGTTGAAGAGTCAGATTGCTGAGTTTAATGGTTTCGTTGGTTTTCAGTAATTTGTTTTCGAGTTTGTGTTATCGTTGAGTCGACGAAGTTGTTGTAGCTTAGTTAATAGTGAGTTTGCATCAAGTTTCTGTTTCACTACTACAAATCTGATCTTGGGAAACAACACTTGCATAGCGTTTTTTGTGAAACGCTACCTAAGTAGATCACTTGTATAGCGTTTACAATAGAAATGCTATGCAAGTAATTTTATTATAGAATTAAATAAAAATTAAATAAAATAAAAATTACTAATGTAACGTTTAAGAAAGAAACGCTATGTAAAGGAGTTTTCCTATAGCGTTTTTTGAAAACACTATGCAAGATTACGTAAATTAAGTAATATTTATATAATTTTTATTTTTTTTAAAAAAATATTAAGCTCTTCAATAGCGTTTTTAAAATGGCTATGGTAGTTAATGTATTTTAAGTAATATTCTGATATTTATAAAAGTTTGTTTTTTTATTTGAATAAAATTTTGTTAAACTAATATAGCGTTGAGGAAAACGTTTTGTTAGTAAATAGTTTATAATAAACAATTAAATAATTGATCAAAAGAAAATTGTAAGTAATTAACAAGGGGCCGGGGAATACTGTATATACGTTACCACTCTCAGTAGTCAGTTTCTACAATGGCTTCACTGCTATCGCTTCAGTTCTCTCTCAATTAGGTTATCTCTGACACAATCTCTATCCCACAATTAGTTTAATTATCATTCTAGCAGACATTGGATATTGGTTCTCCTTCCTCCCTCTCGCTCGCTCTTTCCCTCCCTCTCTCCCTCTCGCTCTCTCCCTCCCTCTCTCCCTCTCTCTCTCTCTCTCTCTCTCTCTCTCTCTCTCTCTCTCTCTCCCTCCCTCTCTCTACCTCTCTCCCTCTCTCTCACCCTCCCTCCCTCTCTCTACCTCTCTCCCTCTCTCTCACCTGTGCCCCATGAACACTAATTTGGGTTTTTTAATTTTGTAGCTTCTCCCTGGCTCAGCATTTCTCTAGGGCACCAACCTTCTAATTGCCTTCTACTTTTCGAGTTTATTGGGTTCTGTAATTAAAGGTACACAAATTGTGTTTATTGTGTAATTTTTATATTTGTTTATGTAGTTAAGTTAATGGTTGAATGATTTTATTTATGTGTTTGCATTAATGTTCTGATTTTGTGATGTTTGATGAATTGGTTCCCCTATTATTATTCCCCTTTTATTTCTTATCAATTGTTGTAATCAATAATTTCTCCTCATTCACATTAAGGTTTTTCACTTCCATTTTGCTGCTCTACATAAGTTGCTATTTTTTTAAAGCGTTACTGTCTAATAAGGAGAATATAACGAATAGAACAGAGGACTCTACTACAACCATAGTAACTGGTCTTTCGCAAATCTTTTGTACGCTTCAGGGTTCAAGTTCCTCTTCGGCTTTCCATCAGAGTTCTTTAGCGGGGGCTTTCCTTTATTCACCCTTTTCAAATCTTCTTCTAGCTCTTCTAGGAGACCCTGCAAACAGGAAAGTAGAATTCAAATAACAAGACTGCAATAAACTGGTTACTAGACAAGCATTCTACAAGCTACATACAAAATTGACGGTTTAAATATGATTCAACGTAGCTAGAGTTTGTTATGTTAACAATGGTTCTTTTGTCATGCTATAATCTTTTAGGCGACAGATTTGAGCAAAATTAAGCTAGCTAGGTAGTTTACCCAATAAAAGCAAACTAAAACCAAAGATTAATCAAGTTATATATGTGACCATCTATACCAGGTAAGGTTGGTTAACACTTCTGTTTATACCTCTGCATAAAGCAGATATATTTTAATAAAAAAATAAATTATAAAGCAGGTGATGACTATCAAACACTAAAATCTAAGCATAAATAGACAAGTACATTGTCACTTTGGGGGTTAATTAGATCGTCTAATTACCCAGCTAGCAACAATAAGCTTAAAGCCACTTTTTATTTTTTGCTAAATACTTAAAGCCACTTTAATTTTAATAAGAATTAATAGGCAGAACTGAAAATTTTACAATAATGGTTATGCATGTATAACAAATGCGCGTGTCTTTGGCTGTCTTGTACAAGTAATTCCGTGTAAATCTCTTATTATTATTTGGTTTTGAAGTCCCTACCAACCTGACTATAGTGGTTGCATCCTCTCTTGACTAAACAATTTTGCAGTACCCAACTGGTCATGCATGACTAAATGAACATGTGTAATATGTCCTAAAATAGTAACATAGGATAGGGAGAAACTTGGCTATCTGGACAGCTTGGATATGATTAGAACTGAATCAGAAGTGTTTAGTTCATCCTAGTAGAGTCAGTTGGCACCATTTTAAAATAGTGAAGTGGAATATATAGGTAAATGGGGTGGTTCAAACTCATGGCACGTTGGCCAACCATATACCTTCAATTATTTATTTATGCAACTGGTTTTAACTTGATCCACTATCGTTGACGCTATAACATGTATTCTTATAGTCATATTCTTGCACAACATTGAACATATATGGCTGAGCCTCTTATGAGGTAAAAGATTTTTCTTAGATCTCCCTGGACTAGGCGTCGTGGTTTGCTTAAATAGCAAATTTAATGTAAAACCAAAGGATCACATATGTTAACTTTGCAATAAAAAACACCAGTGTGATAGTAAATTAGTAATGAATATGATATAACCAGAAGATGCGATATATAGTTAAGTGACTAAGTGCGGTAACACATATTCAAACATTAATAAGTATGAGGAGCTGCAAAGTAGACTTGAGACAACTTGAAGATTCTGGCCTTTTTTCAGCTTTAGCTACCACCAGTTTTGCACACCTTAAACTTGACACAAGATTTTTGGTTTGAAGGGCACCATAAATCTTTCACAGATAGCAACTTTTTTTAATAGATTCAAGCTTTACCTACTGAAAATTCTCTTCAGTTAGGTAATATACAAGTGAAACTTAACTTACAACCGCATTAGGTAATTACCTGTGTTTCTAAGGTGTCACGGAATTTTAAACAATACGGCTTCAGTTGCAATGGTAGTAGTTACGAAAAAATAGATGTAATGTAATACATATCTCGAACAAGATATTTGGTTGATGACATTCATGAAACAACTTTATCTTTGATAAAATTTAGAAGAATAAACTTGTATGGATTGATATCTCTTCTCTCTCCGTGTTTGTGTGAGGTCAAGGAGTTCACGAAATATGTTTTACCACTCAAAAGATACTGCCATACTCCTATATGAGTATATTTTGTTTGTACAGAGAATTTTTTTAAAAAACTTTTATTTAAAAAGAAATAGATATTGTTTAATTTAGTTCTTTCTAACAAATTTTTTAATTAAATTATTGGACTTGCAAGCAGAGTGAAGATGTTTGAGGAGAATTAGTTCGGGCTAGTTGTTATTGCCAATTTCACTATTATTATCCAGAAACATGATTTTATTATATATTCATGATGTCTTGCATTTTTTGCATTTCAAATTGGCACGCCCCTGCAGTCTCAACCATCTTTCTAGCTTCTTATCGATTCACAAGCAGATCAATGGCGCAATAATCATGTACATTATATTCATGAAACTTAAAGTGTGCAATAATCATGTACATTATCTGCTTAACGATAATTAATTGTCATAAGCAATTATTTCTTTGAATTAATTTCTTTGAATTATTCCCCTTTTATTTCTTGAATTAATTTGGATGCTGGATGTGGCCAACGTGACTGTACGAACGAACTATTTAACAAAATATGATATATAGATAGGTTTTTCTAATTCTTTGGTCATATGTACATGAACAGAAGATTTATAAAATTCTATGCAATTTAATTCAGAAAATTAACACTTGGAACTTATATGTTTGTGTTAAAGATTATGCTACTGGAACACTGGACAAAGATAAATTATAGCTGCTTAAACGTTTAGTCAATAGTTAAGCTCTGGTTTACAATATAATATATCAGTGTATATTGTCCTAAACTTGTTTTTTAATTTTAAATTTGTATAAGCATTTGGTCTTGTGTGAATTGTGGCCTATTTATTTGATACTGATTTATATAACAAAAACTTCAGGTTGCATCTTTTATTAGTGTTTTAATGGATCGTAATTGGATAAAAGCACATCGGTTGTCAAAAGAATACAAAGATGGTGTGGAAAAGTTTTGTGAACATGCTGCTAAAAATGCCAAGAATATTAGTTTCATCTTATGCCCGTGTAAGAAATGTTTGAATGTGATAGAAGTTAATGGTCCAGACCAATTGAAAGAACACTTGATGTTTCACGGTATCGATAAAACCTATACATGTTGGACATATCACGGTGAAGAGAAAGGAGAACCTAGCTCTATAAATTTTGACTTTGATTATCAGTTTGTTGATACAATTGAAACTGATGTTATGGAAGACACCAAGGGTGATAGTTCTGATAGTTCTACTGTTGAAAAGGATATCCCAAACATGATTAATGATGAATTACGTGATCATCCGGATATGCATAAGGGTTTAAAGGATGATGCTGCTTTACCATTGTGGCCTGGGTGCACCAAGGCTTCTAGATTATCAGCTGTGTTGACTCTATATAACTTAAAAGTTGGACATCAAATTTCTGATGCATTCTTCACAGAGATGCTCACAGCTGTTAGTGACTAGCCTTGCCTTCTACATTAGGTAATATCAAAACAAATTTCTTGGTTTGAGTTTTCTATTATTTCTTCTAATTTTGTTTTTTTCTTAGGTATTTGAGTGAAGTCTATTTATCCAAAAATCCCAACATGGCAGCCAAGTATTCTTTTGCATCACCTCATGTCATTTCTTACTTATTGGATATTTCCAAAGCTTCATCAATTTTGGCAGAGTTTATGATGGGATATGTTGACAAAGATCACTTACTTTTTGTGCCATTTAATGTTTCGTAAGTTGCATTTTTTTATGCTATATAAATTTATTAATTTTATGTGCTTATTACTTATAAAACATGTGTAGAGCACATTGGGTCTTGGTTGCTATTAATACAAAAACAGAGAGTATATATTTTATGGATCCTGCTCCAAGGGCCACCATTGTAAAGTACAAGAATTTGAAGGCACTTGTAGAAACGTAAGTAAAAATATAACATGGGATTGCACTACTTGTTCAAACGTTTATAATTAAGCTTATTTCTGAAGTCAAATATGTGTTATGTTTGCAGTGCTTTTGTTTCTTTTCGGACTAGATGTGGGAAGACATACACGAAGACCGCACAGAACACTTTTAAATGGACAAATATACAGGTAATCGTACTACCTTAGTGATTATATTTATGAGTACCATTGATTTGTACATTTCCCCTTATCTGTTGCGATCTTACTTTCTTAACCTGTTAATTAAATAGAAGGGCCATTAGGTCCAAGACAAGAATTCAAAAAACCAGCAGCAATGCAACTACAAACAGACCAGCCTGTCCTTTCTTTGTCTAGCTTCATTGCATAAATCTTATTATTTTTATTCTCTGATTTACAAAAGGTTGACATTTCATTTCTCATAAAACAGAATTTTATGGTTTATCTCACTATCCTAAACTATCCTAAACTATAGTTCTATTAGAAAAACTAAAGTTGACCAGTACTTTGCTGTTTATCTCACTATCCTAAACTATAGTATTTAATCTAAATAGAGCCGTTGAATTACAACGTTGTTGTAAAATCAAAGGTTATTTAATGGTGATGTAAATTTACTTGTTATTCACAGTGCCCTAAACAAGCTGAGAATGATGGTATTTTTTGTGGACATTATGTTGGATGTTTCATTGAAGATGTGTTGCGTTCCAGTGAAACAAGCATCAGTGTGAATGTAAGTAAATATAATCACTTGCACTGTTAAGATAAGTGCACTATTTTGCATCATCTTCTAACTAGTTTTATAATGTTTTGGTGTACAGTTTACTCGTTCCAACAGGCTCATGTGCTATTCTCCTGATAAAATGCTCCGCTTCCGAGATAATTGGGTAGGATTCTTGTACAACCGGTTCCTCAAGGGAAAACTTTTAAAGATGTAGTTCCTGATCCTTTAAAGATGTAGTTCCTGAATCCATATCTTTTACTATCCTATTGTACGAATCCGTGATGAGATCTACTTAAATTTTGTGACTACGTAATTGTTACTCTTGGATAGATTTTAACTATTTTATGGAAGTTAGTTTTTGATTTGAGGTTATATTTTACTAGTTCATTTTTTGTGGTTGGTTGGAATTTGAGTTTTATAGTTTGTTTCATGAAGTTGGTCAGGTATTAATAAAACGATTGCATAAATTAAAAAATTAAAAAAAAAACTTAGATAGCGCTTACGAAACGCTATAAAAAGCTCAAGAAGCACTCCTACATAACTAGCTAACAAAGCGTTTCAATAAACGCTATTGAAGAATAGTTACTTAGAGAACCCTTACTTCAACAGCGTTTACAAAAGTGTTACTTTAGTATTGTCTTCTAGAGCGCCGAGATAAACGCTATCGAAGTTCTGGTCACTTCCATAGCGCCGCCTTACATAGTGTTTAAAAACGCTATTGAAGGTGCAAAATAAACGTTGTTGAAGAACAGTTACTTAGAGAATGTTTACTTCCATAGCGTTTTTAAAAGTGTTATTGTAGTATTGTGCTTACAGAGCGTCAAGATAAACGCTATCAAAGTTCTGGTCACTTCCATAGCGCCTCCTTACATAGTGTTTAAAAACGCTATGCAAGGTGCAAAATAAACGCTATGCAAGTTCAGATTTGTAGTAGTGTTTTGTGGGTTATTAGATTTATGAATTTTGTGAACCGAGCCCTAACTGAATTTCCGAGTGGGCTAAGTGTTGTGTTTAAACATGGACGAATAGCTGTAGTTCGAGTTTTGTATTGCCTTCATTAAGTTTGCAAATCAGTCCGTCGTCTAGTGAATTTTGTTTTGGCAAAGTTTGAAACGTTATGCAGCTGTTAGGTGGTTATTCTTTTAAAAAGAAAAATGTTTTAGAATAAAATTTAATTTTAATTCAAATTTGGGATATTTAAATTAATTAGTATAAATTTAATTAATTCAAATTTTAATCTAATTTTTTTTTCCTTTTCACTTTTAATTAGTTGTTTAAAATTAGAATAAATTTAGATTTTCTTTTTGTTAGGAATAACTCATAAGTTATGATGTTGAGAATAGAATTTTGCTAATACTTCTTGTATATATCCTGATCTTATAAAGGATTTAGCACTTTGTATAGGATATATGTGTTAGACAGTAATCTGTGGAAGTTAGTCAGGAATAATGCGTCAGAGACTACATTTCAGGAACTAAGAGCAGATCCTGATATAGCAAGTCAGATCTTGATCAAATACTGATGGGATGATCAGATCCTGATGCAATGGAAAATCCTGATATCAGTCATGTTACTGATGATGTCATTATGGATGCTACAGAAACTAGCAAGTGCTATAAAACAGGATCGTTGTTTTGAAAAACAAGCAAGAAGATATCGTGAAGGAAACGAATTCTCTATTGATGGAAACTATCAACTGGACGGTAGAACGTTGTCATAGATAGATTATAATTCTGTTATTAGTTGATAGTTAGCATTATAAATACTCTCTCAATATCATTGTAAAAAGAGCGAATTGAGAAATATAGAGTGCATATCGTGTGAAGCTCTGTATAAGGTTTGTATTCGAGAGTTCGAAACAAACAGAGAGAGAGATTTGTATTGTCAGCAGCTGCTAAAGGTATTTTACATCTTTGGTAGAGTTTGTATTTGATTTATTTTAATACAAACAAAGTTTGATTCATTCGTTGTTCTTGTTCATCTAATCAAGCAAAATCAGACACGATTATATAACTTGTGTTCAACCCCACCTGCTACAAGTTATTCGAGTTAACAATTGGTATCAGAGCCGGTTGATTTCGAATAATCATAAAGATCTGAAATCATGTCTGGTTACAAGGATGGTAATACTAAGATTCCTATGTTCAAGAGAAACGAATATACTCTATGGGAAGTGAAGATGTTGCATCACCTGGAAGCAACAGATCCTGATTATCTTGACAGAATCAGAGATGGGCCTTTTGTTCTAATAAGGCTTGTTCCTCAAGCGACTGTCGAAGGAAAAGTTGTTCCAGAACATACAGCAGAGAAACCTAAATCTGAATGGACAGATAAGGAAAAGGAGAACGTTCTTAAGGATGCTAAAGTGAGAAATATACTATTCAACAGTCTTGATTCTGTTCTCACTAACTATGTTCTCTCTTGTAACACTACTAAGGAGATACGGGACAATCTAAAGGTTCACTGTGAAGGAACAAAACCTGTCAGGAAGAATATGAGGACATTTCTCATACAACAGTATGAGTACTTTGAATCCAAGTCTGGTGAGTTACTTACTGACACCATTGATAGATTTACTAAACTCATCAATGAGATGGCCATGCATGGTAAATATTATGACTTGGAGGATATGAATACTAAGTTCATGAAAGCTCTTCCTGATTTCTACAATGAGAAAATATCTGCAATTGAGGAAGCTAATGATCTGGATGAAATATCATTATAAGCAGTTTATGGAAAATTGAGAGCTTATGAACTTGACAGGCAGCAAAAAAAGAGCAGGAGTGAAGGAAAGATGAAAACTGTTGCACTCACTGCTCAAACTGAATCAAAGAAGCTTCCAGAAGAAAAGTCTGAATCTACTGAAAGAGACTTGAAGAAGAAAAAGAGCAAAGAAAGTTCTGAGTCAGAGACTACAGATATAGACTCTAAAGATAATGATTCTGAATCAGAGATGCAAGAACTCTTTGCTATGTTTGCTAAAGCTTTCAAGAAAGGAAGATTCAACAGGATAAGATTTAGCAAAGGCACTTTTCAGAAGAAAGAGGAGAAGAAGAGTGACAAAGGCAAAAGTACAATTATCAAGCTTTATAAAGCCAAGATCAAGTGCTTTAACTGCAGTGAGCTTGGACACTTTGCTAGTGAGTGCAAGAAGCCTAGGAATTCAGGGAAAGGTAATGCACTCATGGTCACACAGAAGGATTGGGCAGACTCTAGTGATTCTGAAGATGAATTGGATTATGACAACATTGCATTGATGGCAAGTGCTTCAGACAAGCCTGGATCTCCAAAGAAAACTTCTTCATCTTCTGTTAAGGTATCACTTCACTCTCTTGATTCATTTGATAGCTTAGATTCTGATGATATTAGATCTATTCATGTTGAGTTTAAGAATCTTATGACTAATTTCAAAATTCTTGCTAGTGAAAAAGATGAACTCAAGGCTAAGAATGATGAATTAGTTAGTAGAAATAATTTTCTTGAATCTGAGTTAATTCAAATGGAAGAATATAAGTTAAGTTCTGACAAAGCTAAGCATGATTATGGTGTTATTCTTAAGGCTTATGACTATGTCAGAAAAGAACTAGAGGAAGAGAGAGATGTGATTAAAACCATTAACAATTCTGGTAAAAAGACTCAAGAAATCATTGAAAATTAAATTCTTGGTAAAGTTAATGGTTTAGGTTTTGATAAGGCTAGGCAAGAAGATACTGTAGCTATTGTCAATGATGATAGTAAAACTGAAGCTAGCACATCTAAGTCTGAAGGTAAGAAGATAGTTTCTGAACCTAAACATGTTAAATTTGTTGATTCTAAAGGTACCCCAATTGTGCACAAAAGAATTAACAATAGCAATTCAGGTGAGAGAGTGTTAGAAAAACCTAAGAATGTCAACATTGGTTTTTGTCTAAGTCTCAGTTAAAACAGAGACTAGAAAGTATTTCAGAGTCTAGCAAGATCAGAAGAAATAGGAATGGAAAAGAAGGTATTAACAAAGAGAATAATTACAAGAATGTACTTGATGCACCTAGGAAGAAATGCTATAAATGTGGAAATCATAATCATTTGGCCCTAGACTGCAATCAAAAACCTTCTTGGAAAAATGAGTCCAGATTCCCCAAGACTCAGAGAATTCAATACCAACCACAAGAACCATGTTATCATTGTGGTAGTTTATTCATTCCATTTATATGTGTAAGGAATATCATGAACTGTATTATGACTATTATTCTCTTAAATCTGAAACTCCTAGTCACAAACAGCTTGTGAAATCTAAGTCTAAGGTTGACTCTGCAACAGGTAAATCAAAAGCAAAATCTTCAAAGCCTGTTGGTTCAAAAGTTAGTAAGAAAGGATCCAATCAAAGTTGGGTCCTAAAAAATTCTAACTAGCTACTTTTTGTTTGCAGGGCACTGGAAAGAAGCATTCAATTATCTTGGACAGTGGATGCTCTGGACATATGATTGGAAAGAAGTCCCTGCTTACAAAGTTTGAGAGGAAAGCTGGCCCAGTAATATCCTTTGGAGATGGCAACAAAGGAGAACTCTGGGATATGGCTCAATTATTTTGGGGAATGTCATCATAGAAAATGTAGCACTGGTTGAAGGTTTGAAACACACACTTTTAAGCATAAGTCAACTGGGTGATTAGGGTTACCAATCAATCTTTGACAGTAAAGGATGCAAAATCTTGAATATGAAGAATGGAGACATTGTTCTGACTGGTCAGAGACATGGTAACATATATGAAGCCAGCTTGAGTGACACATCTAAAGGAACTATCAGATGTCTTTACAGCAAGGCATCAAATGATGAAAGCTGGAACTGGTACAAGAAGCTCTCACATCTCAACTTCAAGAAGCTTAATCAACTTGTTAAGCATCATCTGGTGAGAGGCCTACCTCAGGCAAACTATGTGCAAGATGGACTTCGTGATGCTTGTCAGCTTGGTAAACAAAGAAGAACCACTTTCAAGAGCAAGACAGAAAATTCAATTACTGAACCATTTCACATGCTGCATCTTGATTTATTTGGTCCAGTAAACATTATGTCTATCAACAAGAAAAGATATGCTCTAGTTATAGTGGATGATTACACAAGGTTCACATGGGTATTATTTCTACACAAAAAGGATGAAGCTCCTCAGCAAATCATTGAACTTGTCAAGAATATTCAAAATAGCTCTGAGTACAAGGTCAAATTGCTCAGAAGTGACAATGGTACATAATTTAAGAATTCTACAATGGAGGAGTATTATGCAGACAATGGAATTACTCAATAGTTTTCTACACCTGGAACACCTCAGCAGAATGGTGTAGTAGAAAGAAAGAACAGAACTCTCATAGAGGTAGGAAGAACCATGCTTGCAGATGCAAAGCTTCCAACCTTTTTCTGGGCAGAAGCTATCAATACTGCATGTTTCACTCAAAACTGTACCTTGGTAAGTGCTCATGGTAAGACACCCTATGAGATGATCAAAGAAAAGAAACCAAGTGTGAAATACTTTCACATCTTTGGATGTAAATGCTATGTCCTGAAAGTTCATCCTGAACAACTTGGAAAATTTGAAGCCAAATCGGATGAAGCAATATTTCTAGGATATTCAACATCAAAGGCCTTCAAAGTATACAATCTCAGAACTCAAATTGTTATGGAATCAATTCATGTTGTATTTGATGATAAGAAGTTTGGAATTTTGCAAACTTATGAAAGCCATGACGATCTGGAATTTGAAAATCTTAAGTATTCTGAGATTCTCTCCAGCGATGATGAAGGTTCTCTAGAGGAAATCTCTATTGCTTCTCAAAGGAATGCTACTATTAAAGGGGAGCAATTCAATCAAGGAGAACACAGTACTGGTCAGGATCAGACTAGTCTTTCAGAGTCTACTTCATCAGGAACTGATCCTTCAGAGTCTAATGAAGGAAGATCAGTAACTAGCAGCAGTATTGAATCCACTGATTCTACTGATCAAGGGGGAGCTTTTGAAGGAAACGAACACTCTTCTACAAGAAATACCACTAACTTAGGGGGGGGGAGTCTAGCAGGAACAATCTACCACCTGTTAGAAAATGGACAAGGGATCATACTGAAGATTTGATTATTGGTGATCCAAATAGTGGTGTTCGAACTAGAATATCAATTTAAAATGAATGCTTGTACAGTTGTGTTCTCTCAAAGAATGAACCTAAAAAGGTTGAAGAAGCCTTACAGGATCCTGATTAGGTAATAGCAATGCAGGAAGAATTGAATGAGTTTGAGAGGAACAAAGTGTGGAAACTGGTACCTAGACCTAAAGATAGATCTATTGTTGGTGCTAAATGGGTTTTCAGAAACAAGCTAGATGAATCTGGTATGATTGTAAGAAACAAAGCAAGATTGGTGGCCAAGCGTTATTCTCAGGAAGAAGGAATTGACTATGATGAAACCTTTGCACCTGTAGCAAGATTGGAAGCAATCAGAATGTTTCTTGCATTTGCAGCTCATTCAAAAATTCAAGGTATACCAGAAGGATGTAAAGAGTGCTTTTCTTAATGGCAAGCTTGATGAGGAAGTGTATGTGGAACAACCACCTGGTTTTATTGATCCAAAGTTTCCAAATCATGTCTACAAACTTGACAAGCCACTCTATGGACTAAAGCAGGCACCAAGAGCATGGTATGAGACTTTGTCTAAATTTCTTCTTGAAAATGGCTTCACAAGAGGTACAATTGACAAAACTCTATTCTTTAGAAAAATAAAAGGTGATTTGCTTTTAGTTCAAGTTTATGTTGATGATATTATATTTGGCTCTACTAATCAAAAGCTATGTGCTAAGTTTAGCAAGCTTGTGCAGTCTAAGTATCAGATGAGCATGATGGGTGAACTAAATTACTTTTTAGGCTTGCAGGTCAAATAGACTGAGACTGGTATTTTCATTAATCAGTCAAAGTATATCAAAGATCTTTTAAAAAGGTTTGACTTTCAAAATTGTACAATTGCAAAGAAACCCATGGCAACAGCCACTAAGCTAAACTCTGATCCTAAGGGAAAGAGTGTTGACAACACTAGCTATAGAGGCATGATAGGTTCACTGTTATATCTAACTGCAAGTAGACCAGATACAATGTTCTCTACCTGTTTATGTGCTAGATTCCAAAGTGATCCTAAGGAATCTCATTTAAGTGCTATGAAGAGAATTTTTAGATATCTCAAGGGAACTCCAAATCTTGGTTTGTGGTATCCAAGAGAATCTGATTTCTCCCTAATTGGCTATTCAGACTTTGATTATGTAGGGTGTAAAATAGACAGGAAAAGCATTACAGGTACATGTCAATTCTTGGGAAACAGATTGATTTCTTGGGCAAGCAAGAAGCAGCAATCAGTTTCAACCTCAACTGCAGAAGCTGAATACATTGCAACAGGCAGTTGTTGTGCTCAACTTCTTTGGATAAGAAATCAGTTGATGGATTATGGTATGACACTTAGTAATATTCCTATGTTTTGTGATAATACTAGTGCTAACAAAATTGCAGAAAATCCAGTTCAACACTCAAGGACTAAGCACATTGATGTCAGGTATCATTTTATTAGAGAACATATTGAAAATGGTACTGTGGAACTTCATTTTGTTCATACTGACAAACAGCTTGCAGATATTCTAACTAAACCACTTGATGAGGCTACATTCATTAGATTGGTTAGTGAGTTAGGAATGTTAAATTTTTAGATCTTTAACATCTGCACAAGTAGCAAGGTATGTTGTTTCAGCTTATAGACTTGATATTTTTGTCAGGATCTATACTTGATTGTTAAATGCTTAAGCTGTAACACTTTACTTTGATAAATTACAGTATGATAGATTTGTTAATAAACATCAGGATTGCTATCAGTATGCTGACATCATCAGTATTGACATCAGGATTGTATCGTCAGTATCAGGATTTTGAAATTTGTGTCTTACTGTTTCAAATTCTGAAGTTCATGTTATTTAGTGGTTCAATTCTGAGTTTTGTTAAGTCTATGTTAGCAAGTTTTATTACATGCATACTAATAATTTATATCATTATTCATGACAGTCAATAAACAACGATAGACAAGTAGATATTAAGAAAACTTGTATTTTCATTAATCAAAAGCATTACATACATGAAAATGAAATACAATTCTTCTTTTTGTCTAACTACTACTGATAATTCTATTCTTGTCTAAAGTTGTTGCTGCTTCAATCTTCAATGATCGACTTCAGGACAAGGAGCATCTCAAGATTATATTCCTTGTCTGGGCGACTTGAATGAGAGCAACTGACTCATCTTCATGCTTATTGAAGAAAACGAATAGCATCTCCATCAAGATCAACCTCAGACTCTTGGCCAAATTCTTCATCCTCAAGGTGTGAAGAGATTAGAGGAGAATTGTATCCAACTGGTAGATGTTTTAGAGGAGATTCGTGGAAATCATCTGAGTTAAGACCAACCATATCTGACTCGATGAGAAAAGTCATCTCTTATAATAGATAGTTTACTTGCTCCTGATCATCAAGAGTAAAGAACTTCTTAGTGGTAATGAACCAAAAGCTAGGGTTTATATGAAGATTTGGGTTGAAAGCCATGATGAAAAGAGAAAAGAATGAAAAGGTTTTGGAGAATGGCATAAGACATTAGTTTCTTTTATAGAAGGACGTGGAAAGCTAAACAGTCGTTTGGGGGATATCAATGCAGTCAGTCGTAATTATGTGTGACTATATTTCTTGTATTTTCAAGAAATATTGAACGAATTTAACCAATTGATTTTGTTATTTCTTTTACAGGAAAAAGAAAATGCCATGTGGAAACTTCATTTAGTCTCTGGAATCAGGATGATATTGATCAGGAATACAAGTGTGGTCACGTCAGGATTAGTAATTCTTTTTATTCAGAAATCACATTGAATCGTGTGATTATCCTGATGAGAAGATCACATCAGGAAAAGGAAGCTGATCAGTATTGATTTTTATCTTGATTTTACCTTGATTTATTTACTTGAAGTTATCTTTGGATTTTATTTTCCAAAAGTCGTGGGTAACTGCATTTTTCAGGGACTGAAACCTGTCAACCTACGTGTCAACGTGGGATAATGGGTCTGAAGGATTTTTGAAATATAATTATTTTGACACTCTAATCGTGTCATTGCTTTCTCTAATTTCATTCTCTAAAGCGAAAACACTCTCGAGTTCTCAAAATCACTAATCAATTTCAAAGATTTCTTAAGTTCTTTTCAGATCAAAATGGCAACTCAAAGAAGACTACCCAAATCAGTAGCTTTCAAGTTTGGTGACTTTGATTTTATGATGAACAATCATGTTGCAGCTATCACCAACAAGGAAGCGGTGTCAACCGATTTTCACCCGATAATGGACTTTATGGCGAAAGGACCATTAAGCTATGCCTTGACAGCATCTCCACAAATTAATCAAGTAGCTGTTTCACAAGCTTGGGAGAATGCTAAGGTAATTGACTCTACTCAGAGTCAATCAGGTAAGATTGTTCTACACTTAGGACAAGACTCATTTGATCTTACTGAATCTGTTGTTACTTCAGTACTTCACTTACCTGTTAGTACGAATTTTGAGAATGTACCATCTGATGATGATGTAAGAACTATGTTATCTAAATTAGGTTATGATGGACCTCTAGATAACATGAGCCAGTTAAATAGATCTTTTCTTAGGAAAGAATGGTCTTTCTTCTTGATCAAATTGCTAAATGTTTTACTGGTAAATGTAGTTCTTTTCAACAAATTACTTCTGTTACATCACATATTGCATATGCCTTGCTTTATAACAGAGTAATTAATTTTGGTCACATTATCTTAAGTCAGATGTGTATTAAACTTGGTCAAGAGATCATGACAGGAATATGGTTTATTATCACAGATTCATGCAACTGTTTATTAACCATTTCATTCCTGATGTTGAAGCTAGATTTGGTAGAGAATATTGTGTTTCTTCTTATGTACAGCAAAAGAGAATTTTCTCTGACATTACAAACAAGGACAGTGAAAAGAATCTAGATGAAATACCTGCATTACACTATCCAAATCATGTTCAGGTACTTCTAAGAACTCATCTTCCTACTATTTATAATTCTTCTTTCTTTGGTGGTGAAATGACTCAGGAATATCAATTGGAGGAGAACCCCCCTGTGTCTACCCAAGTAGCCAAAAACATTATAGTCTCTGAAACAATTCTAGAACCAAATTTTGATCCACAACCTATTGTTTCAAAGAAGCCAACCTCTGGTGTTTCTCAAAAGACATCAGTTGTAAGGAAGAGAAGATTTGTTATTTCAAGTAGTAGTTCTAGTGAAGATGATGATAATATATCTCTTGCTGAGAGAGCAGAATTGAAGGCTGCAATTAAACTTTCTAAGCTAGGACAAAGAGATGGAACACCTAGTCACAGCCAGGCTGCAGTCTCCCAAAAGGCTGTAGTTCTTAAAAAGGGAAAACAGTTACTGGATACTGTCTCTCAAAAGACTGTGTCTATTGAAAAAAGATCTCATCCCAAGATCACTTCTGTGTCTACACCTCTAGAGTCTTCTCAAGACAAATCTGTTGCTCACTATACTAGGAGAACAAGGAGAAAGATTCATTTGTCACCTACACACACAGTGTCAAGTCCAACTAACATTATGCAAGTCTCTACAAATAATGCTATATCCATGTCAGTATCGGGCAAGAGAGATCAGGATCTTGATTCTTCATGGGAAACTACATTGACATACAGACTGGCTATGGAACTTATTTCTCTGAAAGTGAAGCTTTCCAGGCCTGTTCTAGATTTTCTGGTTGAAAGAGTCCCCACACTTTCATTTCCTGAAGAATATGGACTGTTACATCAAAGACTTGATTTAATGAAGACGTATTTCTATGTATCAGTCAGAAAGGAGTTACACAAGAAATTTGGACTTCCTAAGCATGTTGCACTTCAATCACTTCATGCATATCTATTTGACAAGGATGTCATTGTTGAAGATGCTTCAGCTCAAGGTGAACAAGAGGAGGTAGTTGATAGAGGGAAGCAGTCAACAGAAGATAGTATTGCACCAGTGGTGAATAGTGGAATAGATCAGATCACAGTCACTGCAACACAAGAACCATCTAGTCAGAGGTTGGATGACTCAAGAACTGTGATTGATGATGCTGAAAGGTCTTCTCTGATGACTGAAATTGCAAATGAGAAACCCTATGATATAGGAGGAATGACTTTGATTGATTTTCCTAAAGATCAAACCAATATTGTTCTTTCAGAGTCTATCCACCTTGAGGGTATGTCTCAGCAACCAATACTTAAAGACGGTGACATACTAGCTATGGTGTCTAATGAAGTATTACTGAAGACATCAGAGTCTAGTGTAAAACCTGAAAGTGGTATACTGGAGCCTGTAGTTTCTGGAAAGAAAGTAGATGTTTGTAAGGGTTCAGAGACTATAGCAGCTCACTCCTTGGAGAAAACCTCAAGCCCCATGCCATATGAGGAACCCTCTCTCCATGTGAGTTCAGGTATAAAAACTTCTTCTAACCCCTATTTTTCTGTAGGTCATGAGAGCACTTATCCAAATTTGAGTGATACACTTGAAAAGATGGATATAGATCCACACACAGAGAGGCTGGCTCCTGACCAGGCAAAAGGAGAGGTAGAAAGAGTGCTGACTTTAGATAGTCAAAGTGAGAATGAGGGTATGGATGATCAACTCCATAGTGAGGGAGAGAAAATTAGGAAACCACCATCTTTTGATTTGTGGGATCAGGTTTTTCCTGAATCTTGGTCTGAAAATCTTGGTATGGATGCTGGTACTTATTCTTTTATCAAGATGTATGAGAAGCATGACTTAGCACATCACAATGCAAAGCCAGAAGTTAAAGCTCAAAAACAGAAAGAAAGGCTTGCAGGAATCATTAACGGAAGAGGTGAAAGGCTAAGACAAACTTCTACTCATCCAGTACCAAAAGAAATTCATAATGATCCAAGTATTCCTTTTTTTGTACTTCCAATATCAGCTAGATTTGAGACATCAAGAATATCTGATCAATCTAAGGAGGAGTCAGGATTTGTAGATGTTAGTACACAGAATACTGGTGAAGGACAGGATGATCATACTTCAGCTTCAGATCAGAAAGATGAAGATGTTTGTACTTCTACTCAAGTATTATTACTTGACCATCGTTCTCAACAGGCAACTTCTTCTACAAGACTTGAAGATAAGGTTCTTTCTGCATCTGAAGATACAACAAGCACTTCCAACATTGAAGTCGATTCTGAAATTTTACGAAACATTCAGAAATCTCAAAGTGATATTCAATCGAGACTTCAAATTCTTGAAGAAAACCAAGTCACTATTATGGACAATCAAGCAGTTCTGATGAATCTCATTTGTTCTGTTACTGAATCTCTTGGAATTAATGTTGCTGATGTCAAAAAGGGGGAGATAAAGACAATTCAGAAACAACAACAACAGACTAGGGGAGAGAAACAGACTGGGAACAAAACCAAGGCTGACAGAGTTAGAAAATTTCATCATGGAAGTGGTAAAGGAAAAGAAGCATTAAATAGTTGAATTCTTTCTTCTAAGTACTAGATACATGTCTACATCTGAAGAAGGAGGTACTTAACTTCATGATCTTGAATTCATAAATTCTATTCTGGTTGTATTGTTATATGTTTTGACATCTACAACTTAGATTTATGCTTCAGATTCTAAAGCATAAATAGGGGGAGATTTTTAGGAATAATTCATAAGTTGTAATGTTGAGAATAGAATTTTGCTAATACTTCTTGTATATCCTGATCTTATATAGGATTTAACACTTTGTATAGGATATATGTGTTAGACATTAATCTGTGGAAGTTAGTCAGTAACAATGCGTCAAAGACTACATTTCAGGAACTAAGAGCAGATCCTGATACAACAAGTCTGATCCTGATCAAATACTGATGGGATAATCAGATCCTGATGCAATGGGAAATCCTGATATCAGTCGTGTTACTGATGATGTTATTATGGATGCTACAGAAACTGGCAAGTGCTATAAAACAGGATCGTTGTTTTGAAAAACAAGCAAGAAGATATCGTGAAGGAAACGAATTCTCTATTGATGGAAACTATCAACTGGACGGCAGAACATTGTCATAGATAGATTATAATTCTGTTATTAGTTGATAGGTAGCATTATAAATACTCTCTCAATATCATTGTAAAAAGAGCGAATTGAGAAATATAGAGTGCATATCGTGTGAAGCTCTGTATAAGGTTTGTATTCGAGAGTTCAAAACAAACAGAGAGAGAGATTTGTATTGTCAGCAGTTGCTAAAGGTATTGTACACCTTTGGTAGAGTTTGTATTTGATTTATTTTAATACAAACAAAGTTTGATTCATTCGTTGTTCTCTTTCATCTAATCAAGCAAAAATCAGATACGATTATATAACTTGTATTCAACTCCCCCCCTTCTACGAGTTATTCGAGTTAACACTTTTACAAATAGATTTTCTTTTAACTAATTAGTAAAATTCCAATTTTCTAAATTCAAAATTAAATTCTCTTTTTGTAAATAGTTTAAAATTTCCCTTTAGGAATTAAATAGCATAAATCCAAATTTATAAATTGTTCTAATTCGCCTAAGTTAAAAATTAATGATCGCGAAATCAATATTATTCCCTGTGGATCGAATCTTAAAATACTAAAACGATGATCGTGCGCTTGCGATATTTAATTGTCATATTTTCGGCACATCATTTTAATTAAAAAAATATATTAATGATTGGAAGATACGATATTTTAGGTGTGTATAAAGGGTAATATATTTAATTAAAAGTAAACGTATTTTAAATTGATTGAAAGATACGATATTTTAGGTATTTATTAAATTTTATTTAATGTTACAAATATGTTTTTATATAAATATTATTTTAATAATTTTTGTAATTATAATTTAATATAATTTAATATACTCATATTTACGTATTATACTAATATTTCCTAATTATAAATAATGTGTAGAGATTTTCAATATATTTTATTAATAATTGAAAATACGGTGTGATATTTTTGGGTATATATGAATGATTGTAAGATTAGTTCTAAAATAAAAAAGGTAATGTGTTTTAATTAGAAAGGAAATATTAAAGATTTGAAGATATGGTACGATTGATGTTTTTTTATAAAAGATAATATATTCAACTAATAATAAATGTGAAAATGACAATGGCTAATTACCATTAATTATATTATGTCATTATTTATTTCAATAATTAGAATAACCAAACCGAAAACCAAACCGACAAATTTTCAATCTTTCGGCTTTAATATAATAGTATAGATAAATAGAATTAAAGTCGATGATGTTCAGTTTAACCATGTTGACTAGAATCTTAATTCCCACGATAATCTTTTTTTAATATCTGAGTTTATCCATGTATACAATTAAGATGTAGTTAGGCAATCAGAAAATTATGAATTATTTTAGTACTAATCACAGGTCATTTCAAAATTTTAGACCAATCAAGTTATACTAAAAGTTTTCCTTATTTAACATTCTCATCCTATTAGACTAATCGTTGACAGTTCTAATATAAATATAGTAGTTACTTGATTTAACAAATCCATATATAACAAATTTTTAATGTCAATAAATATTTATAATAGATTAATATTTTAAACTAAAATCAATTAGGATTATACAAATATTTAATATTAAGTGATTTTCAAAATATTTACTAATTTTTCACTCTTTTAATTAAAAATTAATCATAATTACATCTTTATATTTTAGTATATTAAAGATTAATTTTCATAATACATATAAAAGCCGATCAGAATTTACCTCTAAAATTAAAACAACCACAACATTCTTATCCTTATAATTTACCTATCGTGATTACTTAACAATATTATTTAAATACAAAATTTATTTTACTTAGTACATACGTAAATTACATATTTTTTAAAGTGATAAAATATTTATTAATTTATAAATTTTCAATTTAAAATCAATCAAAGTTATACTATAATAGATAACAGGATAATTTTAATAAATACCAACTACAATCATATTATAATATATATTTTTATATGAGAGAATTACCAAAATACCTATTTTTCACAAGTTTTTGCCCAAAATAATGATTTTGAAAAAAATGACCCGAAATACCGACGGGATACGGAGAATCGTCCTCCGTGTTAGCATGATGCGGAGAATCGTCCTCCGTATTATGTAGATACGGAGCTGCGTCTTCCGTGTTATGCATGATGCGGTGGACGGTGTTCCGTGTTAGGTGGGTGCGCAACACAGTCACGGAGCATGGTCTTCCGTATCATGCATAACACGGAAGACTCAGTTCCGTATCATGCCCTGTTACGGAAGATCGTGTTCCGCAACACCCGTCATATCACGGTACACGATGTACCGTGTCCCGTCAGTAAAAAGGGCCAGCCAGTTTCCCAGATGAATATTTTGGGCCATCACCCTTTTTATATCACATATTAATTTTCATAAATACGTACTAACTAATTAATCAAAAGTTTTAATTGAAAATCAATCACAATTATATTATTATATATTGGCATATCTGTTCTTTGCACCCCTCTTTGTGTATATAGTCATTTTCCAAAAATATCATATTTATTAATTGATTTTAATACAAATATATTATTTTAATACATAAGTCTATTTTATTATGTATGATATAATATTTTAATATCTTAAACTCTCGATTTAAAATCATATGATGCAATCAAATTTTAATAAATGCACTATTATTGGATAAAAAATTTGAAAATATAAAAAATATTCACCACACTATTTTAAATATGCGTTCAAAATTTAAGTTTTATAAACTTTTAAATTAATCAATTATAAAAAAAGAGCTAGACTCAATCAATCTAAATATAAAACTGAAATTTAAACCAATTATCTATAACATTTTATTTATGAGTATTTTTTAGTTAAGCAATAATTAATGAAAAAAATTGACCTAACAATATATTTGAATTATTCAAAAAATTAAATATATACTATAAAATAATTTTATACAATAATTTTGGTATAAAAAAATAATCAAATAATTAATTTTACTATTTTTTATAATTTACTATTTTTCTATACGTAAATAATTTATCGATAAACGATCATACAACATAAATAAAGATATTTATTGAAAAATAAAGTAGAATCATGAAAAGAAACAGGGGTTATCATTCACAAGGAGAAAGTACAAAATCAGATATTCGGTTGATAAAACCCATCAACGGGGTGCTAGACTCTCAATAAAGCGAGACGTTTATTAAAAAAACAAAACAAAATCAAGAAAATTAATAAAAAGGGGGTTTATCATCAACCAAAAGGCCGAATTCGTCCAATAAACTTTAGTTTAATATTTTTTGGGAGAGGAGGAGAGAGAGAGGGGAGCGGCTACGACATTTGTCATAAAAATCTCTATTATTATAACTAGATAGGTCCATACATATAAAATTATATATTATTTTAAATAAAAGGTGATTTTTTTTTAATTTTGTGTCCTTGAATTTAAGTAATAGTATCAATTCCCATATCCTAATCTAAGTGTAGACATATCAAATTTACTTGGTTAGTTGATAATATATGTGTTTTAATATCAACAAAACCTTAAATATGGGTAAAAGGAGCTTAATAACTTGGTAGATAGATTCTAAACAAATAAAGATACTTATTACTACAATAAACAAAATTAAGAAAACATAAAAAAGGTACGCTTCATTATTTGTACTCTACTCTTTGTTTTGTTTTGTAGCATCTTAATGTTGCTTTCAGTTATATAGTAACATACCTAGATAACTTGCAGAGAGTAATATTTTATGTAATTGTCATATTTTTTCTTTTTTCGTTTCGTGTACATAAAAAAAATCGGGTAGTTTAATATCATTTTGTATTCGGATTTTGGGTATACGAAAAATTTCATGTCATTTTCGTGCAAGATCCTAAAGACACGCCGCATGAATGTACACAACACAAACGATTTTCCAGGACTACGTACACACTTTCTTCAAATGTATGTCAGAAAAATATACTCACTATTAAAGGAAAATGGAATTCGTGTTTTTTAACCTGCTAATTAAATTACACGGACACTTATATAATAATGTGATTAAGTATTTATATAATATTACAAATTTGATTTTAGTTTCATGTAATTTTTTTTATTATAGTAGATGTGACAACGTGTCGGGTCTGGTCCGAATTTTGTAAAATCAAAACTCATATCCAAAATCAAATTCTTCGAGTTTCAGATTAGATTGAGTTTTTTTGATATCCAAAATTAGCAATAATATAGTGAAATTTAAAGCAATTGCTACACGCAAACAATATTAATTATATTTATACAATAATAAAAAATAAAATGGTTAAATTAAATAAGTAGTCAAATGTAATATATTATTTGAATTGACATACTAAGTAAAATCTAAAAATATGTTAAAAAAATAATTCTTCATATACAACACAAATGAAAATTTTATGTAAAATAAAGAAAATTATATCTTAAATCTTAAATATATCAATAAAACTTAAAATTAAGAAATAGATGTTCTAATTACAAAATTAGTATTGACTATTTCTAATGAAATATTTAAATAAAAATAAAAATATTATATATGTTACATTAAAAATATTATGTACAATAATTTTAAATTATGATGTTACATTATTTATGCATCGGGTTTCGATTTTTTGGATCGAGTTTCGGATCGGCTTTCGGATTTTGGTACAATTGAAATCCAAATCCAAATCAAAAATATTACAGATTTAAAATTTAAATCCAAACCCAAATCAAAAATTTCGAATTCGGTATATACCATATTCTAATAGGAATTGTTTTTTAAAGAATTCAACATAAAAACTCCCAAACTGAATATACACAACAACTTAAGTTGTCATTAAAAACGAGTTGAGAGCTGTCGTCATTATATCCTTATATATAATAAGCATAAGAAGGATATTATCCAAATTTTTGGTCTGGTCGCTGTACTACCAAAATCATATATGATCCGTTGGATTAAAAATAGACGATCAAGATTAGATCATATTAAAATATATATATAATCTAAAAAGGATATTATTAGAAAATGTTGCATTAGAATTGAATTTTAAAAAGAAAATTATAATCTAAAAAGGATATGATGAAAAAAGTTTGTATTATGATTGAATTTTAAAAAGAAAATTATAATCTGTAAAGGATATAATTAAAATAACTTGCATTAAAATTGAATTTTATTTATTTTATTAGTATTAAAAAATTCATATTTATTATTTGGGCTATATTTTGAGATCTATAAATCAAATTTGGATGATTTTATAATCCACGCAAAATACATAAAATTATCTTTAATTTAGTAATGATTTAATAATTATTATTTAAATGAAAATACAAAGAATCTCAAACAAACGAAAATATAATTACGAATTTTTACATTAATCCTATTTAATGTAGAAATCCTACATTGATAATGCTATTCAATGCAGAAAACCTAATTATATATGATTTAAATAATTGGCATATACATTTTCGTACTTCAATATAAATATACCTTTTATTTTATAACATATTAAAATATAAAATATTTTTTAATGCTAGATCCAACAATTTTCATCTATTTATTTTAAGATTTTTGTCGTACGGAGGACCAGACTACCGATTATCAAAAATTTGGACAAAATCACTCCTACACTTATTATTAAAATTGTATTTAGTTGTTACTAGAATTATCTTCAAATAATTATAAGGATATTTTGATAATCAAAATGAATTATAAGTAGAATTCATAAGTCAAATATGTAACACCCCTGGATCCGGGGTCAGGGATCTGGTCGTTACGACCTCAATATCCACCCTCAAAACCAATATAAATGAAATTACAATCTTGTGACCCAAAACAACAACTCCCCCGTTACAGTACCAGAGATGAAATCAGAATAACCTTCAATATTATTAATCACAAGTTTGAGTTCTTACAACCCAAAGAATTTTCGTTAACTATAACATGCTCTTTGCCATACATTTACAAATGCCAAATAAATACATACATTAGCTACTCGAAGGCTAACATCTAGCCTGCCAATAGCTTCTTACTCAGCAGTGGCAGCTATGATCTCAGCCGTTAATCCTCAGACTGCTATGAATTGCTTGCACCAATTGCGCCTTATGCGACCATCGGATCTAGCTGTTTTGTGATATAATAGATAAAGCAAGGGTGAGCAATAGCCCACCAACAATAATATAACTAAACAACAATATATATAACAGTTCAAAAGTATTTTGAAACCATATGCCATGCATTTAACGAACATAATGCCAGTATAATATGAAAGATGGAGTTACAAGGTAACTCAAAAATATACTTCTGTGGAAATATCTGCTATGTCAAGGATAAGCAAGATAGCATTATTTATCATAACAGAGGAACTTGCAGAAAAATATTGCAATTCCAGATTCAATCACCTTTTCACCTGCCAACACCGACAGTGTTGCAGAAAATTTCCAACATTTGAAAGGTGAACTAATTCCGGAACATTGACGCGCCAGGAGCCATAACATTTTACGATGATCAGTCGCATGTTATGCTCCCCATCATTTGTTCTCTACATGTAGAAGGAAGCACCGACGGATTTACTTGTCAACGCCCTCTGGAACCCCCCGGCCAACGGTTGGGCCATTGCAGGACCGGAGCCACTCGGCCACTTACGCGGCTCCTAGTTCGTATAACATCCATAACTCTGAACATAAATTCGTACCCCTTTCCCCAAGTGTAATGCTTGTTAATAAGACTCCACAAAGTAGTCGTATCTAGTTGGAAAGGAAAACTCACCAATATTTCCCAAGTTACTGCTTGTTAATGGATACCAACTTGTTCCAACATTCTTACCCCTCGAATGATGAGAAGGTACATAGGATTTGATAGATAAACAGCAACCAAGTTGCGAGGTAAAAGAATAGTTTCAAAAGATTTATGACCGGGAAGTCGACAAGATAAATAGCATCCCTCAAGTAAGGTTCCCTTATATTTGGAAGATAGACTCAATGAAGAATGAAATTTGAGAACTTTCTTGATATAATATAATAATAATACGACTCCGAAGAGATTTCAGAGTATTGAAAATCGAAGACAATATTTGAAGACGAATAAATAATATTGAAGTTGTTTCAAGGCGTTGAATTAATATTCAAAGAATATTTATAGAATCAGAAATATTTAAAGAATATTTAGAAGTACGAAAAAATATTTTAATCGAAGTATTTCTCAGGATAACTTTTCGAATGAATAAAGAGAAAATATTTATTGAATAAATGAATACTTAAATGAATATTCAAAATAATATTCATTTAATATTAAGACTTGAAAGGAATATTTGAAATAATATTTGATAAATAAATAGAACTCCAGACGAATATTTAAAATAATATTCATAAAGTAAATAGGAACTTAAATGAATATTCAAAAGTAATATTCATTTAATGAATAATATTCTAAATGAATATCCAAATAATATTCCTTTAGCAGTCCAAGCTTTAAGAAAATATTAGAAATAATATTCGATAAATGAATCGACTTTAAATGAATATTGAAAAATAATATTCATTGAATAAATAACGTTTAAATAAATAATTGAAGTAATGATCCCTAATTAAATACTCTCGAACGAATATTCAAAATATTATTCGTCACGTAAATAATGGAAAATATTTACTTAAATATTTTCCCTCGAAAGTAGTTACGATATATCAAGAAGTACTGACTCCCGGTCTATATTCAACGAATACGATATATATGCCCTTCTCTAAGGGACTAGCAATAACCGGCTTATAACTGATATATCCCATCTAGTCTATAAGCCAACCATAATCATGGAAAATATAACAATATAACTTGGAAGTAGGCATGCATGACATGGCATATGTATAACAGAAAACATATATATATATATATATATATTCACAACAACAGCCTTAAAAGGATTTGAAACTTGCCTGGTAGTCGGGTGTGGGTAAAGGTAGTGTGCTCTGGGTCTGCTCGGTGATCTATAAACAATCAAAATATTGGAGATTAATAACGCAACACTTTTATTTTTAAAAAGCTAAGTATAACTTAACTTAAGTCGAAACACGATTTTTGAAGTATCTTGTTATGCACCCTTCTCGTGTACTCTTATTAACCTCGATTCGACCCGACATTTGTTCATTATTACGGCTCGCCGTTACACTTACACTTGATATATAATTAAGTCATATAAGTTCTAGGGTCGATCGCTTATGAACCAAGATTTTATCTCGAGTTTTATCGCCCGTTTTCTAAGTGGTTTTTCCAAAGTTAAACCAAGTATTCGTTTTAGGGGTTCGTTCGTATTTAACCTTGACTCGAACATTTTTATAAAATCGAAAAATGATCCGATCGACATGTGGTTTTCTTTCACATCTTCCTTATGACCTCTAATATTTAATTACCATGATTCGTCACTAACTTTCATAATTTACGAGGGTTCAATTTCAGTTACGAACTTTCGTTTACGGTTTCGAACTTCATTTAGTAAATCGGCCATAAATCCTAAACCGTAAGTCCGTTTGATTCAATTCTTTTTCCAAAATGATCTACGACTCAAGGTACAAGGGTATGTTAGATACTTAGCCAGTTTTGTTAATTAGACCTACTGTGATGCACAGTTTTCAATGATTAACGAAATTTTAGCATTATAACGGCTATAAATCGAACGTTCCAAAAATCAATCCATCACAACCAAGCCACACCGGGCATCTATATAACTTATGCACATATTATTCATTCCCAACTGTCCAAGATCATCTACTTTACCAATCATGATCATCACATCTCTTAAATCAATTAATCACTACATAATCATGCTTATAATACACTAATATCACAACTAATCTTAAAACACCAAGAGCATGCTTAAAACTCAAAACAAGATCTAGGGTTTCAAGAGAGTTATACCTTCGTTGGTGTGTATATGAGTCTAACAACCCTTGATCTAGTCCATAGAACTCCTTACAACATTAAACTAGCAAGAAACATCAAGAACATTTTAAGTGATTTTCGGATCTGCTATAACTCAGTGGAAAGATCATGCAAAACGAGAGCCTTACCGAGGTTTTCTGATCAAGACTTATAAAGGAGAGTCATAGAGCATCTAACCAGCTTTCCAACAAGCTAAAGAACACTAAATTCCATGGCATAATGAAGGAGATAAGTCCGATTGAAAATCGTCCTAGAAACTGTCAAGCACCAGGATAGTTTGCTTCTTCAACTTGGGGAGGAGATCTAACTAGGCTACACTCATTAGAATGCCATGAAATTTTGAGCGAATATTTCCCATGGAGTGGAGAGGTTGTGGTATTGTATCATGGATAGAAATGGAGATATAAATTTTTCTTTGAGGGTTGGTTCTGCTGGACAGTTTGGAGAGATTGATGTTTTCTTTGTTTTCTTTTGCTTTTCTTCTTGGATAATGACTTGTGTGACTTGTTTCTATCACTTTAACATCAGCCCTTATCTCTTAATGAATTTTTTTTGAAGTCCACCAATGATACTAAGCCATATGTTGATCATTAAGCACATTACTGCACTTTGTTGTTCAATGTCTAGTATACCCTTGCCCCTTGGTTCTTATTGCTCTTCTAGCCTTGCCCATTCATAATTTTATGAGCCATTCACTTAATTAACTTGTAAATTCACCTCCTTGAAGAGCTTGGGCCAATCATGGGCTTGTTTATAGGGCCTTAGGGCTTTCGGATGGGATTTATGCAAGTTCTCTCGTCGTTTGATTCATCGAAAGTTTTCTGTGATCGTCTCAGTGGTTTCTCCTCTGTAAACCTCTTGGATACATATTATCCTCTCCCACATTGTATTTTAAGGTGTTGGTGTAGTTCTAATCCTCAAACAATTATAAAATTCAATATTCCTGGTATATTCTCTTTATCTCAGGATTTGCTCTCCAGGTTTTTCAAGCGTTATCAAACTAGTTTGCATTCTCTTTCCTCTAGGATTATATTCTCAATCCTCTTTCCCTCTCATAATATATCCTCCCTTGGACTTCTAATATTTAATATCCTCAACCCATGATTCGTTCGCTTGATCGCTTAATCTCGTTATAAAGTCTCAGCGATTTCTAGAATGTTCGTTTCAATGTCTTAGTAGTTTTTGTTCTAAATTCTCAAATCAAATATACTAAAATTCCAAAATATTAAATTCTCACTTCCTCAAATTTAATATCTCATTTCTTGATAATTCTAATATATAATTCACTGCCTGGTCAAATATTACACCGAAATAGAAATTGGAATTTCTGAATTCCGATCGTCTTTGCATACCCTTATTTACTTCGCAGGTCACTAATATGACTTCGAAACATCCACACTACGTCTCGTACATAGGTGGCATGAAAAACTTATTAACCCTCAAAATCACTATTCATCCACCAAAATCACTATTCACTGATACACTTCATTATAATAAGAAAAGTTTTAATTCTACCGAAAATTCGGGTTATTACAGTCTCCCCTCCTTAAAAGGATTCCATCCCGGAATCAGTCTGAGAGCAAATGGGGGTACTTTTCCAGAATCGCGCTTTCCAATTCCCAAGTTGATTCTTCCACATTGTGGTTCTGTCACAAGACTCTGACTCGCTTGATGACCTTGTTTCGGAGCACTTGCTCTTTTCGATCTATGATTTTCACAGGCTGCTCCACATAGGTTAGGTCTGGGTGCATGTCTACGTGCTCATATTCTACTATATACTTAGCGTCCGGATTGTATTTTCTCAACATCGAAACATGAAACACATTGTGCACTTGTTGTAGATTTGGGGGTAATGCTAGTTCGTAAGCTAGTGCTACAATACTCTTGTCATCCTTTTTCATCAACTTTGCTACTTTTCGTACAACACACTATCCGGGTTATGCCCTTACCCAATCATATATTATTACCCTTATTGGTGTCTATAGTGACTTCGGTATCACTATCGCGCTGCGAATTCGAAGATAGTCTCACTCGTACTACGCATTTCCTCATCACTTTTATCTTTACAATATCGATCAATATATAGAAGTAGAATAATTTATTGAGAGATTACTATGATCAATGAACATTTGTCTTATTGCATAGTTAGTACAGAAGGTGGCCAGCCTTTAGTACTTGACTAGCAATTTAGACAAGTTGTGGTATTCCACTTAGACTTCTATCACATAGATAGGTAGTCACGTAGCAGTACCTCCCCTCCTTAAAGGGTTGTTCTTCTCAATTCAGAAGAAGATAAATAAGAAGAGTAAAGAGTTTCCAAGAATTATAGAAAATTTTCATGATTGTCGAATATCATACTTACAATTTACCTCTGAACTATAGAGGGTCATTAGAGAAGAAAAATAATCGTATTCATATCAAATACTACTTTATCGTAATCTCACGTGTCAACATGTCCTTGCTGCTTTGTCCATCATCCTATGGACCTATTCTCTTGTTTGATCTTAGCATCACTCACTTTGGAAAAATCCTTCAACCTCTCAGGTTAAATCTTGGATTTCTCGCTTGACATCATTGTTACTGGCATTTCACGTCATGCCACTGACTCTTTCATATTCATAATACTAACACTATCAGGTTGTCCACCCGAGAATCCGTTAGAAAACCCATTCATCAATCCATTCATAACATTCCTTGCCTCACATTCCATAATTATCATCCCAATCTTTTCTTTATCAATCACATCCTTGGGGGTCAAACTTTCCTCTGTTCAACCATCTAAATTCTCAATTTCTCGTTCCATAAGTCTCCTTAGTACTCAATCAATCTGTTCCAATTTCCTCGACTTCTCCTTACTTAAGGGGGTTAATTTGTATGTCGTCTATGCTTTCAATTCCAACTTTCCGTTGTGACCAATAACCTTCGCCATGTCAATTTTATACATTTCTAACTTCATTGCTGGTTTTCTCGGAGTCCGCATATCTAACTCCCTTATTGATCCTTAACTGTATTTCCTTTATCTCAGCCGTCTTGTTTCTATTTCGACTATAATCTTCTTATGAACCATCATAGCATTATCATTTATTTCGAGCCTCACTTCATTCCAAAACCAAACCACCCGAAATAAACCTTGACAATATCTGTAACTTCGATCCAATACAATCTATTTCAGTTTGTCATTCCGACATCTCCACGGTCGTTATCACTTAATTTCTCAGAAGAATCACCACTATATTAATGTAGTCCATTGTTGAATCACCATCGTTTGTCGTTTACGCAGTGCTTTGATAGCTAAACACACGGGTTTCGTAATTGTCAGATCAAAATCCCCTAGGAAGACAAAATAGTCACTATTCTTTATCCATAAGGAATACTTCCTAAATTTGATGTAGATATTACATGAAGCAGATAAAATTGCAAAAGAGTTTCAAGCATCGCAACTATAACGGGTGAGTTGTTGTTGTTTTGGGTCACAAGATTGTAATTTCATTTATATTGGTTTTGAGGGTGGATATTGAGGTCGTAACGACCAGATCCCTGACCCTGGATCTGGGGGTGTTACAAAATTGAATTTTCAGCGTAAAAAATTGTCAATTTCTTTTCTTTTTTGTTTCTGCATAGATTTAATTAGAAAAAAATTATTGAACCATCACCAAATTAAAGATTATTTTGTTAATTTCACGTGAGTTGTAATCGTCCAAATCAAATTTTAAGAATTCAAGATAGAGTATGAATATAAAATCGAATGAGTAAAATCTTATATATATATATATATATATATATATATATTGTTGTGGAATAAAAATTAGGTTATGAATTTTTATTTAATGCTAGGGTTCGGGAGCTTCGTGCTTTAATGGCTGTTTCCGTGTTCGAGATTGATCGGTTCTCATAGGGTGCCTACGTATCTCGTGTTGAGAATCAAGCCAGGACATAGTTCTGTAATGAGGGGTCTGGCCATTTATATAGGCTGAGAAGCCTTAGAATTATGGTAGGATTTGGATACTTGGTGGGCAAGCCACCGCCTTGAGGAAGGTTCTAGACTCCTTCCTTGTAGGAGTCTGTTTCCATATCGAATTGGGTGCCTTGGAGGCTAAGTCTTGTAGGAATAGTATCCTTATCTGATGCTTATTGCTGAGCTGTTAATATCCCTTAATATTAATTACGAAATTAATATTAAAATAGGATTTGGGCCCCACAAATGGGCCCCACGTTTTGACCATGTTCGGTCTAATTAATGCAACATTAAATGTGTCTTTAGGGCTTGCTTTTAACCCGTATCATTTGCCCCCCAACTTCTAGGAAAACTGATCAGGTTTTCCTTGAAGTTATAACGGCCTTATTCGAGGCTCTGGTCGGGGTCTATCTTTATACAGTAGTGTTTCACGAGTACTGTCTTGATGTAAAGCGTGGAGGGATCGACGCATTTACGAAAATGTTAAGCAAATGCTACTTGGTGCTAACAACGTTTAAACGATGATAAACGGCATTAAACGACCTAAAACGGCAATAATCGATGCTAATCGGCACTAATCGATGCTAATCGGTGCTAATCGACTCTAATCGGTGCTAATCGGCACTAATCGATGCTAGTCGGCACTAATCGGTGCTATTCGACACTAATCGGTGTTACTCGGCACTAATCGGTACTACTCGGCACTAATCGGTGATATTCGGCACTAATCGGTGCTACTCGGCACTAATCGGTGCTACATTGATTGGCTGAAAAGAGACCCAGAACAACTGCAGCCACCCCCTAGTCAGCTGCCTAGACGTCCTGGTCGGCTGACAGGAGCTCCTGGTCGGCCTGACCCCTCCAATGGTACCTGGTCGGCTGATAGGAGGTCCTGGTCGGCTGCCAGGAGGTCCTGGTCGGCTGACAGGAGGTCTTGGTCCGCTAACAGGAGTTCCTGGTTGGCTGATTGGCTGATAGGGGCTCCGTGTTGACTGCAAATGGCAATAATCGATGCTTAAACGATGTTTAATCTGTGTTGAACGACGTTAAATGGCATAAGACGGTACTAATATCAGCCCTAGACGTCATTTAATTTATGACGTTAAATGATATAAGATGGCACTAAATGGTGCTAATCAAAGCTACACGACACTAAATTTAAGAATCAGAACCATCAATCGGCCCAACCAACTGACGAGATGCCGGGAGGTCGGCCAAACCCCTTCAATGGCACCTGGTCGGCTGACAGGAGGTCCTGGTCGCCTTCTAGGTGCTCTTGGTTGGCTGGGACCTTCCAAGGTTGTAGAAAACTTTGTGAGCTTCGCGTGGACTATAAGATCATTCAAAATCTGATACCCATAGCTCAAGATATGGCCCAAACAGAGTTGAAAGGTCCTTCAATGGAACCTAGTCGGCTGACATGAGGTCCTGGTCGGCCACCAGGTGCTCCTGGTCGGCTGGGACCTTCCAAGGTTATAGAAAACTTCGTGAGCTTCGCGTTGACTGTAAGATCATCTAAATCTAATACCCGGAGCTCAAGATATGGCCCAAACAGCGTTGAAAGGTCCTTCAATGGAACCTGGTCGGCTGACATGAGGTCCTGGTCGGCCACCAGGTGCTCCTGGTCGGCTCGGACCTTCCATGGTTCTAGAAAACTTCGTGAGCTTCGCGTGGACTATAAGATCGTCCAAATCCAATACCCGGAGCTCAAGATATGGCCCAAACAGCGTTGAAAGGTCCTTCAATGGAACCTGGTCGGCTGACATGAGGTCCTTGGTCGGCCAAGGCTGCCAAGAGGTCGGCCTGACCCCTCCTCGGGCAGCTGGTTGGCTGACATGAGGTCCTTGGTCGGCCAAGAGGTCGGCCTGACCCCTCCTCGGGCACCTGATCGGCTGACATGAGGTCCTTGGTCGGCCAAGGCTGCCAAAAGGTCGGCTTGACCCCTCCTCGGGTAGCTGGTCGGCTGACATGAGGTCCTTGGTTGGCCAAGGCTACCAATATATCGGTCTGACCCCTCCTCGGGCAGCTGGTCGGCTGACATGAGGTCCTTTGTCGGCCAAGGCTGCCAAGAGGTCGGCATGACCCCTCCTCGGGCAGCTGGTCGGCTGACATGAGGTCCTTGGTCTTGTCTTGGGCGCCTTGTCGTGCCTCTCGGAGCTTTTTTGCAATATCTGAATTCTCGGTCTTGAATCATGACCTTGACCATTGGCTGTAGAGTATCACCTTTTGTCGGCTAGAGCCTCCCCCGGAGCTCGATCGGTCGTTGCTAGGTCCTTGAACCTCAATGTTAGTATATGAACGTCAATATTTGGACATCAACGTCAGTATTCAAATGGCGATATTTGGACCTCAATGTCTGTATTCAAATAGACATCCTTCAATTCAAATTGGCTTTCATAGCTTTCGTGACCTTCTAGGCCTTAACTTGCTTGTTGACTCCTTGGTTTTAAACCTTGAACCCGTTCATGATTGTCGGTTGTAACCAACCCTTTATTCTCGTTCTAAGATGTGGATCTTATGATGAAGCTTTAGTTCTTGCCCCCTTACTACATATGGTGGAGGTTTTGCTTCTCGGTTGATCGTTCAAGAAGTTCCCTTGCCACTCAGCACTTGACTTCTAGTCTGGTGTGCCTTGGCTGGTTGTCAACCCTTTATCTTGATTCTTGGTTTCCAACCTTCTTCTTATGCTCACAGGACCTTGCCTTGGTTTGAATTCGATTGACGGCTCTTGATTCAAGTCCTTAACTCAAACGACAAACTTGATTGGAGGAAGACAGCCTTTTTGGCCATCAAGGCTAAAATTTTGTGTCGGGATTTAAGATTCAAGATTTTAAGTATGGAATGACAAAGGACCTCTTATCTTAACACTCTCACTAACAGTTTCTGTGCCTTTAAGGCATTATCAGGGAGCCAACCAGTCCCAAGATGAGCTTTAAGAGGGTCTATCCTTCAGCTTACATCAACTGGTGCTACCAATTTCGCCTTGATAGTGGGGTCTTCAGGACCTGGAAGTAAAAACTCTCGGCATAATTCTCTATCTCAGAAGATGCAAACTTAGATTGGGCATCAGCCTTAACGTTCTTTTTTGTCGGAATGTGCTCCTCGTAGCACTCATCAAACTGAGTCGTCACGGCCTTCACGACTCTCAAGTACTTTGCCATAGTTTCGTCCTTGGCTTCAAATTCACCATTCATTTGCGAGACTACTAGTCTTGAATCCTCACATACTTTGAGATTCTTGACTTTCATAATTCTGGCCAAGCCCAATCCAGCTATCAAAGTTTCATAATCAGCTTCGTTGTTGATTGTCGGGAAATCCAACTTCAAGGCATACTCAGCTGTGAACCCATCGGGGCTTTGCAAGACTAAACCTGCACCACTAGATTTTGTTTTTGATGCTCCATCAAAATAGAGCAAATAGAGCTAGGGATGGCAATCGGGTCGGTCGGTTCGGGTTTTAGAAAAACCAGAACCGGACCCGAAATATTTTAGAAAAACCGGACCCGAACCGGACCCGGTTCGGACCCGAATGGTTAAAACCGAACCCGAACCGCCGGGTTTCGGTTCGGTTCGGGTCTGACCCGGACCCGATTTTTTTTTTTTTGTCAAGCGGACCCGAAAATTTTGGAAAAAAAAGATATGCAAACATTGGCATTTCAAAAACCTTACCTTATATAAACTCTGCTAGCAAGCTAAATCATAAAGCATCAAAATTTCTTATTCATTCATCCAAAATTCCGAATAAAAATGGACGGGACCAGGGAGAATATTGTTGGCCATGGCTCGTGGATTACATTTTGCATATTATCCTAAAAAGTTAGCTATGGTTTATGGGTCATGGCCCAACTCTACTAAATACTAATACTAATACATATATTAATATATTATTAATATACATATGAAATTATTATATTAGTTATATTTTTTCGGGTCTAAACGGGTTTCGGGTCCGGGTTCGATTCGGGTTTCGGGTCCGGGTCCGGTTAGGCTAAAAACCAAACCCGAACCGAAACTACTTCGGGTCTAAAAAAAAACCAAACCCGAACCAAATACTTCGAGTTCGGGTTCGGTTAGAACCGATCGGGTCGGAACGGGTCGGGACGGATCGGGTTTCAATCGGTTCGATACAAATTGGCATCCCTAAATAGAGCACCCAATATTCCTTCTGATTAGGTACAAGCTCTTCATCTTTATTCTCTCTCCCAAGGGTGGTTACTATCTCCTGCCCCCCGACTTCTTGGTTGCTAATATTGCATTCAACCACGAAGTCAGCTAATGCCTGAGCCTTGATGGCTGTCCGAGGCTTTTACGTGATGTCAAATTCTCCAAGTTCTATTGCCCACTTGATTAGCCTTCCACTGGCCTTCGGGCTGTGCAAAATATTTCCAACTGTTGGTCCGTCAGGACTTCAATCTTGTATGATTGAAAGTATGGTCGCAGCTTCCTGGAAGCTGTTACCAATGCCAAAGCAAATTTCTCGATGGGAGAGTAATTCAACTCAGCTCCATGCAACACCTTGCTCACGTAGTAAATATGTTTTATCGAACCTTATTCTCTTCTCGAATGAGGACAGTACTCAATGCTTGTTCAGATACCTTCAGGTATAGATAAAGAGTTTCCCCAAGACTAGGTTTGGCCAATAACGGGGCTTTAGTCATGTATTTCTTCAGCTGTACAAAAGCCTCTTGGCTTTCAGGTGTCCACTCAAAATTCTTCACCTTCTTCAATGCTTGAAAGAAAGGCAAGCATTTATCACCAGATTTGGAGATGAATCTCCCTAGGGTTGTAACTCGGCCCGTCAACTTCTGTACATCTCATATAGAGTGGGGTGGCCTCAATGCCTCTTTTTGAAACCATCAGACCCAGAAACTTTTCCTGATCCAACGCCAAAAGCACACTTGGCCGGATTTAACATCATATTGTGGTGCCTCAGCACTACAAATGCCTCTCTGAGGTGCTCAATGTGGTCAGCCGTGAATAGGCTCTTGACTAACATGTCATCAACATAGACCTCCATGGTTTTTCCAATTAGATGGGCAAATATCTTATTCACTAGTCGTTGGTATGTAGCTCCCGCATTCTTTAGACCAAAAGCCATAACAAGATAACAGAAAACATCAAAGTCAGTTATGAAAGATACCTTTGGGATGTCATCCTTGTGCATCTTAATCTGATTATAGCCACTGAATCCATCCATAAAGCTCAGCATCTCATGTCCAGCTGTGGCATCTATCAACGTATCAATCCTTGGTAGAGGAAAACAATCCTTTGGGCATGTATCATTTAAATCAGTGAAGTCTATACACATCCTCCACTTTCCATTTGCTTTCTTAACCATCACAGGGTTAGACAACCATTCGGGGAACTGAATCTCCTCAACAAAACCAGCTTCCAAGAGCTTGTCAACCTCTTGCTTGATGGCATCTTGCCTTTCAAGAGCAAAATTTCTCTTCTTCTGCTTTATTGTCTTTCGCTCAGGATCGATATTCAACCTGTGAGTTATAAGTTGGGGATCAATCCCTGGCATATCGGCTGCTGTTCAAGCAAACACATCACTATTCTCTTGCATAAATGCTATCAACTTGCCCTTCAAGGGTTCCTTCAGAGAAGCTCTTATGTAAGTAACTTTCTCAGGATCGCTTGTCCGTCATGACTTCAATGTTTGTCTTTTATCCCAGGTCCTTCAAGGACTTAAACTCTTATTTGGTTGTGTTGTAACCTAACTCTCGATCCTTCAGGGTTTTACTTATGCGTTTATTTGTTTCCATTCGTGTATTCTTTTATTTTCAGTACTTGGTCATCTTTGACTTACACACATCAGGTGCTTGGCACAAAAATAGAATCACACAATCAATGAATGGAAATCAAACTTGCATTAATAACTTGAAATGGGTTCAACCCTTACATAGAGTACTACTGTCCTACTCGGAGCAACATGCTCTGCAATGGTTTCAATGAACCTTATTTCTACTACTATTAGATAAATATGAAGCTAAGTCCTACTAGGATTGATACTCCTATGGTTTTGATGATCACATTCAGCAAGCTATTTGATTGTAGTTTGATATAAAACATCGTGTTATGCTTGTATTGTACTAACGTGGTTTTGCAGGGTATATTAGCCTACTGATTGTTTACACAGAATATACAAACAGCAAGCCATTTGGTATTAAAACAGAGAGAGTCTGGCAAGCCATTTGCACACTGACAGTTCACAAACAGCAAGCCATTTCTGACAGTCAGTCACAAACAGCAAGCCATTTGCAACTGCCAGAATTTCTGAAGATAAAGATCAAGTTCGATTCTCAAGGATTTATTTCAGGAAATATATTGTGAGGGCTCTTTATTATATAATACGTATATAATATATTCTAGAGCTCAAATCTTTTCAAATATCTTTCTTTAAAACAAAATCATAAAACTTATAGGAGTTTCCTTATTTAAAAGATTTCTTTCTTTCAAAATCTCCTATACGCGTTTTTATATCTATACAAATCAGAAGGGTTAAGTTTTCATCGATCTCTTTCTTTCAAACCTTCTATCTAACGTTCACAAGAACGTTTGTAAAATCTCTAACCAATTGAACGTTGGAAATTGATTCTAATCGTTTGAATAATTGGTGATTGATTTTCTGAACGTTGGTGTGATGCTTTATAAACCTTGTTCTTGTGTTCATTCGTTAAAAAAAAAAACACTTCAGAGAAAATATTCAAGCACACAAGAATTCAAACAACTCAGTTTTCATTGCTATATCCTTTGATTCTCTCGAGCTCTTAGTATATTCATACGTGCTATATCTTAAAGAGTTCATAGTTTGAGTTGTATCCATTATTGATTATATTGTTCGATTTGTAAGGTTTAGTTGTTGGACAATTTGGCTTGGGAACTAGGGTTTGGTGATCGTTGCTAGAGAAGTATACTTGGGAAGTATAGCTTAGAGAGCAAGTTCAGAAACGGGAGTTCAGCACGCCATTTGTCAACAGCTGGGTATTGAGGGAGATATATTGTTGTATCTTGTAATTGGTTTATTTCAGTGATCAATAATATATTCTCTTACCAAGTTGGTAAGGGACCAGGACGTAGACCATAGGGGTTAGGGGTCGAACCTGGCTAAAAGTCTCTGTGTTCTTTATTTTCTGTTCTTTACTTACTGCTTGCATTTAGCTTACTGTTTATGCACTTTACTGTACTTGTTATCTTTACATTCAGCATACTGTTTACAATCAGCTTACCATTTGTCTCTGCATAAAACGAAATCAGTAAGCTGTTTCTGGTAATTTTTAAAATCGAACTTAGTTGAATATAGTTAGCCATTTACACCTATTCACCCCCCTCTAGGTGTGCATTTTCATTTGGTATCAGAGCTTTGGTATACTAACAATTCTGTAACAGGAAAGTATTCGATCATAATGGCTGAAAACTATCCCGAAGGAAAATCTGATTTCAGGCCTCCACTTCTTCATGGCACACACAACTACCACTGGTGGAAAAGCAGCATGGAAACTCACTTATCCAGAGATCCATTAGTTTTGAGAGTTGTGCAAAAAGGTCCATATGTCTTTCTTGATAAGGATGGCAAGCCAAAGGATGTTGATGATCTCACTCCGGATGAATTAATCAAACTTGGCTACAATGGAAAGGCAAGGAGTTCTCTTATGAATGGTTTAAACCAGGCTGAATATGATAAAGTATCTTCACTCAAATCAGCAAAAGAAATGTGGGATGCTTTGGAGACTTATCATGAAGGTTCGAAATCTCTAAAGAAGGTGAAGCTTAGCAAGCTAATGAATGACTTTGGGAATTTCAAGCTTAATGAAGGTGAAACTATCAAGGATAGTCAAGCACGGTTTCAAGTTACTATAAATTCACTAAAGAGGCTTGGAAAATCTATTCCACAAGATGAAATCAATATGAAGGTATTGAGTGCAGTACCATTCATCTACGAAGCTAAGGTTACTGCCTTGGAATCCTCACCACTTATTGATACTATGGATCACTTGGCCGTATTTGCTGAGCTAGAGCAATTTGAAAGCAAGATAAATGGAAATCAGGTGGGAAGTTCAAGTGTTAAAGCTCCAACAGAAAAGATGAAGAATATGGCTCTCCATTCTAAAAACAGCAAGCCAATTGACATTGATGATGAATCTGATTCTGATGAGGAACTTGCACTTATTACAAAGAAGATCAAAAGGCTGATAGAAAAGAAGAATATGATGAAAAGGGAAAGAGGTGGCTTCTACAACAACAAAAAGAGTTCAAAGGACTCTAAGGAGGAAACTTGTTTCGAATGTGGCAAGCCAGGCCATTATAAAAGGAACTGCTACAAACTAAAGTCAAAACAGCCTACTGTTTTCAAGGACAAGAAGAAATCGAAGGCTCTACTGACTTGGAGTGATGATGATTCAGATTCCAGTGATGACTCAAGTGAAGAGATGGTGAACTTAGCACTTGTTGGAATTGAAGATGAATCTGTTCAAGGAAATTCAGAAGGAGTGTATGCTGAAACTGATTCTGAAGAGGATCCTAGTGAGGTAAACTCTTTTAATGATTATATTTCTTCAGATGATATATTGTTAGATTCACTAACCATGCAGGAACAAAATAGTGTTACAATTGAAGAACACATGGCACTAAAGGCTGAAATCAGCAAGCTGACTGATAAGAATGCCTATTTATCCAAAATGGTAAAAGATCTTTTGCCAAAAATGGAAGAATGGGATTCAACTTCATTTAGTAAAGCTACAGAGATCAAGGAACTAAATACTAAGAACAGACATTTAGAGGCTAATGTCAAGCTACTTGAAAAGAGAAACAAGACCTTGACTGAAGAAATCAAAGAGCTGAGGTCTGATGTTAAAACTAAAGCTAAAGCATTGGAATCATACAAGATGAAGGAATCTAGTCAAGCCGAATCCTCAAAAACTGCTGAAAAGAGAGTTCAGCAAGCTGAACTCATCAAACAGCAAGCTGAAGTAATCACCCTCCTAGAAACAGAAGTTAAAGATCTCAAGAAGGGCATGGAAACTTTTGTTCAAGGTGAAGACACTTTAAAAACAATGATGAAGAAGGCAAATGTACCTTTGGTCAGAGAAGGTGTTGGTTTAAACTTCAACAAGAAAGATAAGGTGCTCAAATATGATGGAAAGAATGGCATACCCTATGACTATGCTATGCCTTGGAAGACATGCAACAAATGTGGTGGAAAAGGACATCTGGAAAGACATTGTGTGGTTCAAGTAAATCATAAAGTGAAAACAGCTTACCAGAATGAACCAGTCAGGCGACAAACAGCTTACCAGAATGGACCAGTCAGGCGACAAACAGCATACCAGAATGCAAATAGCAGGAGACAAACAGCTTACCGACAGAATGACAACAAGCAAAATCAGACCCCAAAAGTGGTCCAAATGTGGATCAAGAAATCTGATTTAAATACTTTATATATTCTTGCTACTAACCAACCTGGACCCAAACCTATATGGGTACCAAAACATTGAGTATTTTTGTTTGTTTTGTAGATGTGCCTTGCTGCTAAGGTCAAGTCAAAGCAATGGATCTTGGACAGTGGATGCACAAGACATATGTGTGGAGACAAATCCCAGTTTATGAATCTCAAAATGAAAAAGGGTGGAAGAGTGACAATTGGGAATAGTAAAACTCTTCAAATCCTTGGTACCGGTTCTATTGGTAATAGTAATATTTCAATTGATAAAGTTCAATATGTCAAAGGTCTTACTTATAACTTGCTTAGTGTTACTCAATTATTTGATGATGGACATTATGTTGATTTTGGCATTGATAAAACTATTATTACTATTGGTACTAACAAAATCCCCCTAGTTGCTAGAAGGGAAGGAAATATATATGTATTAGACTTTGATATGCAGGAAACAGCGTGCTGTTTGGCTGCAGTAGATAATGACCCATATATTTGGCATAGAAGATTGGGACATGCACACATGGATTTGCTCAGAAAGTTGTCAAGAAAGAAACTAGTGAGAGGGCTGCCCAAGCTAAAGTATGTCAAAACAGAAGTCTGTTCAGCTTGCCAATTGGGCAAACAACTTCGAAGTACTCACAAATCAAAGAAAATGGTATCTACTTCTAAACCCTTAGAGCTTCTGCATTTGGACTTATTTGGTCCAGAAGCTTACAAGAGTATTGGAGGTAAACAATATGGTTTTGTGATTGTAGATGATTATTCTAGATTTACATGGGTATTATTTCTTCGTACTAAAGATTGTGCTTTTGATGAGTTTAAGAAGCTAATTAAATTACTTGAGAACAAGTTGAATACAAGGCTTGTAGGTATAAGGAGTGATAGAGGAGGTGAATTTCTCAACAAGGACTTCATTGATTATTGTGAAGAAAAAGGAATTACACATGAATTTTCTGCACCAAGGACTCCACAACAAAATGGAGTGGTAGAAAGGAAGAACAGGTCACTACAAGAAACAGCAAGGACTTTATTGCAAGAAAGCAAGCTGCCTAGAAGTTTTTGGGCAGAAGCAGTGAATACAGCATGCTATGTGTTGAACAGAGTCATAATCAGGCCTATTTTGAACAAAACTCCGTATGAATTGTTGAGGAAAAAGAAGCCAAACATTAGTTACTTCAAAATCTTTGGCTCAAAGTGTTTTGCGCTCAAGACAGTTGATAATGATGGTAAATTCGATGCTAAATCTTATGAAGCTATTTTTCTTGGCTATTCTTTAACTAGTAGAGCTTATAGAGTTTATAACTTAAATAAACGTATAGTTGAAGAATCTATTGATGTTACTTTTCAAGAACCTAACAATGATCTGCCAAGAGATGAGGAAGAATTTGCAGGTGAAACAAATGATAACATACAATCTCAAGTCACTGGAAATCAGCAAGCCAACAATTCTGCTGAAACTGGAAGTCAGCAAGCCAATAACACTACTGAGAATGGAAAACAGCAAGCTGGAACTGCAAATCAGCAAGCTGAAGTGGTCAGATTAACTTCACACGAAGAAATTTCTCAACATTCTCTACCAAAGGCTACAAGGACAGTAAAGAACCATCCTCCAGAACTTGTTATTGGAAATATCTCAGATGGAATCACAACAAGGAGAGGAAAGGCAAACTTTTGTGCTTATGCTGCCTTTCTAGCTCAAGAAGAACCCAAAAATATCAAGGAAGCATTAGAAGATGAAAATTGGATCATGGCCATGCAAGAAGAACTCAACCAATTCGACAGGTGTGATGTTTGGGAACTTGTAAAGCCACCAGAAGATGCTTCTATCATAGGAACCAAATGGGTGTTCAAAAACAAAGTGGATGAGTTTGGAACCGTCACTCGAAATAAGGCAAGGCTCGTGGCTCAAGGCTATAATCAACAAGAAGGAATTGATTTTGATGAAACATATGCTCCAGTTGCTCGTTTATAATCAATCAGAATGCTTCTTGCTTATGCATGCTACAAGAAATTCAAGTTATATCAAATGGACGTAAAAAGCGCATTTCTTAATGGCGTGCTGAATGAGGAAGTCTATGTCAAACAGCCTCCTGGATTCGAACATGAGAAGTTTCATGATTATGTTTACAAGCTCAAGAAGGCATTATATGGTTTAAGGCAGGCCCCTAGAGCGTGGTATGAAAGACTTAGTAAGTTTCTTCTCAAAAATGGATTCACTCGAGGTAATATCGATCCCACATTATTTACAAAGCAAAATGGTAAAGATATTCTTGTTGTATAAATATATGTGGATGATATTGTATTCGGTTCTACTAATGAATCTATGTGTGAGTGGTTTTCTAAGTGCATGTACAATGAATTTGACATGAGCATGATGGGGGAACTCAATTATTTCTTGGGTCTCCAAATCAAGCAAACCAATGATGGTATTTATGTGCATCAATCCAAGTATACAAAGAATCTGCTCAAAAGATTTGGTTTTGAAGATGTCAAAGCAAAAACAACTCCTATGACTCAAAACAGCAAGCTGTTTGCAGATGAGAATGGTAAGGATGTGGATATCAAAAGGTATAGAGGTATGATTGGAAGTCTATTATACTTAATTGCCTCAAGACCTGATATCATGTATAGTGTTTGTGTTTGTGCAAGGTTTCAATCCAATCCTAAAGAGTCTCACTTAAATGCGGTTAAAAGAATTTTTAAATATTTAAGTGGTACTATCAATCTTGGTTTGTTCTATCCTATCACAAATACTTTTGATCTCGTGGGGTATAGTGATGCAGATTATGCAGGGTCTCAAACTGATAGAAAGAGCACAAGTGGTGTTTGTACATTTCTTGGACAAAGCTTGGTGTCATGGCAAAGCAAAAAGCAAGCTTCTGTTGCTCTTTCAACGGCCGAAGGAGAGTATCTAGCAGCTGGTAGATGTTGCTCTCAAATTTTATGGATGATTCAAACTCTAAGGGATTTCAATATCAAGTGTGGCAAGATTCCAATATATTGTGACAACACGAGTGCTATCAATATCTCCAAGAATCCTGTGAATCACTCAAGAACAAAGCATATTGACGTTCGTCATCATTTCTTGAGGGATAATGCAGCAAAGGGGAAGATTGAGTTGGTATTTGTCTCAACTGAAGTTCAACTAGCAGATATCTTCACAAAGCCATTGGCTGAAGAAAGATTTGCAGCCATACGAATGGAGCTTGGCATGTGTACTGTGTAGTCAGCAAGCTGACAAGCACAGAATGGGTAACGTTGGCTTACCATTTGTATCTGAACTATTTATATGCCATTACCATGATATTTTTTCTCTATGCTTATTCCAGACCTGGACTAATATTCTTTTTGATGGTTTTTTGATGGATTAAGGGGGAGAAATTTAGGAGAATTTATTTGTTTGTTTGGTCAAGATATTCGACTTGGATATGATTAATTGCTTGTTCATCTTGAATTTGTTTATATCAAAATGTACTAATATGCAGGGATTTAGGGGGAGTTCTTATTTCTCCTAAATATTGTGTAATCATCAAAAAGGGGGAGATTGATACTCCTATGGTTTTGATGATCACATTCAGCAAGCTATTTGATTGTAGTTTGATATAAAACATCGTGTTATGCTTGTATTGTACTAACGTGGTTTTGCAGGGTATATTAGCCTACTGATTGTTTACACAGAATATACAAACAGCAAGCCATTTGGTATTACAACAGAGAGAGTCTGGCAAGCCATTTGCACACTGACAGTTCACAAACAGCAAGCCATTTCTGACAGTCAGTCACAAACAGCAAGCCATTTGCAACTGCCAGAATTTCTGAAGATAAAGATCAAGTTCGATTCTCAAGGATTTATTTCAGGAAATATATTGTGAGGGCTCTTTATTATATAATACGTATATAATATATTCTAGAGCTCAAATCTTTTCAAATATCTTTCTTTAAAACAAAATCATAAAACTTATAGGAGTTTCCTTATTTAAAAGATTTCTTTCTTTCAAAATCTCCTATACGCGTTTTTATATCTATACAAATCAGAAGGGTTAAGCTTTCATCGATCTCTTTCTTTCAAACCTTCTGTCTAACGTTCACAAGAACCTTTGTAAAATCTCTAACCAATTGAACGTTGGAAATTGATTCTAATCGTTTGAATAATTGGTGATTGATTTTCTGAACGTTGGTGTGATGCTTTATAAACCTTGTTCTTGTGTTCATTCGTTAAAAAAAACACTTCAGAGAAAATATTCAAGCACACAAGAATTCAAACAACTCAGTTTTCATTGCTATATCCTTTGATTCTCTCGAGCTCTTAGTATATTCATACGTGCTATATCTTAAAGAGTTCATAGTTTGAGTTGTATCCATTATTGATTATATTGTTCGATTTGTAAGGTTTAGTTGTTGGACAATTTGGCTTGGGAACTAGGGTTTGGTGATCGTTGCTAGAGAAGTATACTTGGGAAGTATAGCTTAGAGAGCAAGTTCAGAAACGGGAGTTCAGCACGCCATTTGTCAACAGCTGGGTATTGAGGGAGATATATTGTTGTATCTTGTAATTGGTTTATTTCAGTGATCAATAATATATTCTCTTACCAAGTTGGTAAGGGACCAGGACGTAGACCATAGGGGTTAGGGGTCGAACCTGGCTAAAAGTCTCTGTGTTCTTTATTTTCTGTTCTTTACTTACTGCTTGCATTTAGCTTACTGTTTATGCACTTTACTGTACTTGTTATCTTTACATTCAGCATACTGTTTACAATCAGCTTACCATTTGTCTCTGCATAAAACGAAATCAGTAAGCTGTTTCTGGTAATTTTTAAAATCGAACTTAGTTGAATATAGTTAGCCATTTACACCTATTCACCCCCCTCTAGGTGTGCATTTTCACTATCATGACTGCATTTGGACAAAAAAACATATGAAGTGGGAATAACAGCAGGACTATGCATTATGATCCAAAATGTACAAGAAAAGAAAGGTGACCGTTACGAAGCAACATTCAGCTTCTACTTTGGAGACTATGGTCACATATGTGTGCAGGGACAGTATTTAACTTATCAGGACACTTATCTTGCTGTCACTGTTGGCTCTGGTATTTTTGAAGGAGTGTATCGTCAGGTGAAGCTGCAACAGTTGATTTTTCCCTTCAAGTTGTTCTATACTTTCTATTTGAAAGGCATTCCAGATTTGCCTGAGGAGTTGCTTGGTGCTGCAGTTCCTCAGTCACCTGCAGTGGATCCTACTGCTGTGTTCAGGGGTCTGCAAGTTGCACGACTGAATGTATTTTAAGTAAATTAGCATTGTTAACTACAGATAATTAAAGAAATAAAAAGTAAGGAAGAACTGATTAATGGGACTTGTTTTTTAGCTAAACTAATTATTGAGATTTTATTATATGTAACTATATAATATCTAGGTACCTAAATAAAATGTATAAATCTACTGCGCTCAAAATTTAAAAAAAATGGCTGGATAAATGAGTGTTTTAAATGACCACCTTAAGAATCTTGTAATGCATCACAAACCTGTCAAATAGGAAACTGCATGTCAGACCACAAACTCGTGAGTCCGAACAATGTAATTGAATTTGTAAACAGTAGATCTATTCAAAAGCCTATCAGTACCAATGGGTACATCCTCACATTTCGAATGTCATGCTTATCAAAAGTTTTGCTTCGAAAAAAGTGGGTTAAATGGCAGTTAGATCACTCAACTGACTGAAAACTTTAAGTTGATACTGATTGGCAAAACTTGCCTATTGGGCGTAAAAACTTTTCCAATTATGCTTAAACTTGCTTATCAAAAGACTTTGATGCTTAACAATGTAATTGAACCCTTTTAAATGCAAAAGGAAGTAGTGTATCTGTTGGCCTCATACAAATTATTGGTATAAAAACCTTCTCTCCGATATGATTTTCGGTGATTATAACCCCTTCTATTACTCGGGCACATAATTGAGTCACAATCAACCATGTTTCATTACACAATCCTTTGTTAGGAGCCAATTTCTTAATAATATAATTGGAGCTCCAACTTTGAGTTCCAGTTCATGATTGGGTAAACCAGCAATTCTAAGTGAATTTAAAAATTCTGGCGTGTACATGCTTTCCATTGATTCATAGTTAACGGTACTTTTACAAATTGAATCCACACTTCGATATACTCTGGATTGACCTAAAACATGTGCAGATTGAACATTGTTAGTATATATATACATATAAGAAGCAGTAATAACATTAATGAGTAATACTTTAACACAAAAAAACATCAACAAAAAAATTTATAATATGATAAAAAAACATTGTTGTATGGATGTATATATTAGTTGTATGGATGAATATTTAAAATTTGATGCCGCAATGGAATACTATTAAAGGTAAGTTTGTACTGACCTTTGAATCTTTTCATAACCTCTTTGTTAATAGCATAAACATCTTCATTTAGTGGAGTCAGGATAGCATGATCCTTGAAGTAATATGAGTAATTAGAGTTTTCACATATTTCGGCGTACATGGCATTAATAATTACTTTCTTTCCGTCATCTTCTGGATCAAGGAGTAATTCAGGAGGAATTTCAATCCAACATGGTTCGTTTCCTTCAATGGTTGCAACTGTTGGTACCTGTCCATCACCAACACCAATAACCCAATCAGCATAAGGTATTTTTTGTCCTGAAAGTGTTATTGGTGGTACATTGGATTCTATCCGCATATTTTTATCCAATCTAAAAACTTCGCAATCTTTCCGTATGTACGATTTATTTACATATTCCATCACAATATTTTCACGTCCCTTTTTCGGTAAAATGGGAATGATTTGCCTAAAATCACCGCCTAATAAGACTGTGGTTCCGCCAAATGGTTTATCCAGATTATTCACATCTTTGTGTCGCATGAGGTCACGAATTGAACGATCAACAGCTTCAAATACATGTCTATGGTTCATCGGTGCCTCATCCCAAATAATTAAATCAGATTGTACAATCAATTTACCTAAAAACGATTGTTGTTTTATATCACATGTGCTATTTTCGTTAATGTCAATTGGTATCTTAAATCTAGAATGTGTAGTCCGGCCTCCTTCAACTAATAGTGATGCAATCCCAGAAGATGCAACTGCAAGTACTATTTTTCCTTCAGATATGAGGTTGTTAATTATCGTCTTCCTTAAGAATGTCTTTCCAGTACCTCCATGTCCATATACAAAAAAAAAACCTCCAGTTTTACATCTAACATGATTCACCACGATTTCAAAAATTTCTGCTTGTTTTTCATTTAACATCGAACGCCATTTCTTTCCCTCAATTGCTAATTTATGCCTATCATACATATTTTCTTCACATAAAAGAGTGTTTGTACTTTGACGTTGCAAATCTAGATTTAGGGGCTTCAAAGTTGGGAAATCAGCCAATGTTTTACCTCTTTTTATTTCTGAAGTAATTTATTTCTGAAGTAATTTGAACATTGCCTGCCAAATCTAGATTTAGGGGCGGCAATTGCAAGTCAACATCGCTAATTGCAGCATGCCATTCATCATCACATTCTAAAAGTCCATGGTGAAAGCAAGCTTCTTTGTAGGTTTTATAGACAACACCATTAACCGTGCGAACATCCTCAAAAGACATTGCACCTCGTATAATGTTTAATAACATTCTTAGATAAAACTTCTCACCTGTAATTTTGCAGGCAATGTTAAAATTACTTCAGAAATAAAATAGATGAGAAAGTAGATATAAAATTCCTTTAGCAATCTGACCACCTCAGACAGCTATTTAAACTCAATAAACAGGAAGTAACTACAACCATAACACTATTTACAATTTATTGATATCAAAAGAAAATTATGGAAGAAGCATAATCATTGCACAATTATGCACAAACAATTATTAAGAACAAAGATATTCATCTCAAAAAATAAATTATAAGTTTTTTTTTCTAACACTTAAACATTAAAAAATTACCTGCTGTGGGGTGAACATAAACCACACGACCAATTACGCATATCTTATTCTTTCGACGTTTCCAAATCTTTTGTGTTACATCCCATAAGAATTTTTCGGGGAACTCTATAAATGTTAGGTTTCTTGCAGTTGAATCTTCTTTATTTGTTTGAAACCATTGTACAAACATAGTTGCATTAGGGTCTATTCTGTCCATAACTACTGGTAATGGCTCATCCTCTCGAAAACAAACTTGTTGTTCATTTTCCAAATGGAAAACCAATTTTATAATAACTGGTTTGTGATGGTGAATTGGAAATTTAAAGATACGCCAACACGCCTCCACAGAAGAAATATAGCGGCATGCTACATAATCATCAACTTCATTAATATTTTTTGTGTTCATGTTTTCACCAGAATCTGCATCCTTGGCTCTCTCAATAGCAACAGTTGCCATGTCAGGTCCTTTATTTACATACTTGAACAAATACTTAATTAAGTTTCCTTGATTACACCATTCTATATTTATATGAGCCTGATACTTCAAAATAAGTCCTCTGTTGTATGGCACAACAAACCTAGAGATTTGATATGTAATAGATATAAGTTAACGTTACAGAATAAGAACTGACATTCTTTAATTTGGTTAAATTTAAGAAATAAGAACCTGTTGTCGATTTCAATTTCTTTCAACAATATAGTACGGTTATCATCCCGTCGTCTATAAACAGGATAACCATTTGAGTCGATGGTAGTTTCATTCCTTAAATCTTTTGGATAAAAAGTTGTACATTTTCCGTCCTTCATACATGGGGAATTTCTATTATATGATCCACATGGCCCATGAATCATATACTTTGAAACTGCATCATATCCAATTGGATCATTAGTTTTGTCAGGAATTTCAGCACATATTAATTGATCAATCTCGTCAGTTGAGCGACACTTATCAGATTCCTCGAGCCATATGATTATGTGTGCGTGAGGCAATCCCCTTTTTTGGAATTCAACGGTATAAGCAACTGCAAAAAGTTACAAAATGATTCCATATGTAATAGATAAAATAAGGAAATATAAGGTCAAGAAGGAAATATTGATTTCAGATGTCATGGTTGTTAGTCTAACTAAAAGCTCTAACACATAAATCTAAAAATAGTATGTGATAGGCTATGCGTATTTGAAGATACAAACTAATGTATTTGTATATTGATTATTCTTGTGAAAGAATCTATATAATGGATAAAAAGCTTGGTGTTACACTTTAATTGTAAAGGCATGTATTTACTTATGAATTATTATGTCTTGCTTACCTATTATATCTAATTAAATAACTATTTGAATATATTATTAAGTTATGAGAAACCTAATTAACCTAAGGTAGAACATTTAAATAATATTCTTGGTTAAACATATTTACTCCTTAGGTTTTACGTATCTTTAGGTTTGTCTTGTGAGCATAATTATCATTTTTAATGTATAATAATTTTAATATGCTATTATCACATTATATATAGTTTTGAATTAGCATGCTCATGTTTTTAAAAGTAAGGATACAATAAAGCTACAAAATTTTGCAAAAGATAAAATTACCTCCTGTAACTTTTCCAAGAACATGGTTGTCTGTCAAATCTTCCAAAAGTAAGTCGAGCTTAATTTTGAATACTCTAGCCAAAACATCAGGGCGATTAGTCGGATTACTTTGTGGTAACATATCATAATAACTCTTGATTTCAGGCCATTGTGGATTGCATGTAAATGTGATGAACAAATCAGGGCTCCTGAATCTCCTACAAATGGCCATACAATCTTGAAATTTTTGTTGCATATAACGTGGGCTGCTAGGGAGCAAGCAAGGCTGAATCAGAATAAGCCCCTTCCAACTCTGAGGGAGATTCCCTTTATTGATTTGGAAAGGTCTTCAAGGAGACAAAGAAGGGCTGATGCCCCAACTGAAGGAGTTACAAGGGTGGAAACCCCCAGGGGTGATCCCAAAGACCTGATGCCACTCGGAGACCCTGACGATCCCACACCCCCGTTCACTAAGGAGGTGATGAACGCTCGTGTTTCCCAAAAATTTAAGATGCCCACGATAAAACCATATGATGGAACGGGTGATCCCTCGAATTATGTCAAGACGTTCTCAAACGCGCTGTTCTTACAACCCGCCAGCGACGCTCTTAAGTGTAGGGCGTTCCCTCAAACCCTGGCAGGGATGGCTCAAAGATGGTATAGCCGGTTGCCCGCAAACTCAATTGGCTCCTTTAAGGAGTTGAGCACTACTTTCATTAATCAGTTTGTTAGTGGAATAGTCCATGAAAAAAGCTCTGCATCTCTCATGCAAGTGAAACAAGGGAAGAATGAGAACCTGAGGGATTATCTCAAGCATTTCACCAAGGAGACATTGAATGTCCCAGACCTGGAGAACAAGGTAGCTATGATAGCCTTGGAGAATGGAACAACGAACACCTACTTTCAGATGTCATTGGCAAAACATCCCCCTAAAAGCATGACTGAGCTCCAAAGAAGGGCGAGCAAATACATAAAAAGCAGAAGAGAGCATGAGGAAGGCAGAAGCCCCTACAACGAATGGAGGAAACGGAAATTCCCGAAAGCGGAAGCAAGAGCAAGAGTACGATGCTAGGGACAAATATCCCCGGACTAGCAAGGAATCCGACTCTGCCCCTAAGAAAAATTTGGGACCAAGGTTCTCTGAATACGCAAGGTTGAATGCCCCTAGGAGTCAAATCCTAATGGATATTGAGAAAGACAAGGATTTCCGATGGCCGAAGCCACTCAGGGGTGATCCCGCAAAGAGAAACAAGGATCAATACTGTAGGTTCCATAAGGATATAGGACATGACACCGATGATTGTAGGCAACTCAAGGATGAGATCGAATTCTTGATCCGAAAAGGAAAGTTGAGCAGGTTCACGAAAGGTGAAGATCGTGGAAATCAAAGGAGAGACTATGATAGAAGAGATAATGATAGAAGGGATAACGATCGTGATCGTAACCCCCAGCCACGAGGGCCAGTTATTAACATGATTTGGGGAGGCCCGAATGCGGTTGGCACGACAAGGAACTCTGGAAAGGCATATGCTAGGGAGGTGATGCACATCGTGGGAGAGGCCCCAAAGCGTGCAAAGACTGAAGTAGTGATTGGTTTTGACGATTCAGACTTGGAAGGGGTGAAGTTCCCCCATGACGACCCGTTGGTCATAACCCCGGTAATTGGAAACTCAGAGGTGAAGCGAGTCTTGATAGACAATGGTGCTTCTGTCGATATTTTGTTTCATGACGCATTTGTGAAGATGGGGTACAACGACTCGCAGTTGACTCCTAACAGTATGCCTATATATGGGTTCAATGAAGTCGAATTCAATGTTGAAGGGACCATCCAGCTACCGGTTACTATTGGACAGGAGCCCAAGGAAGCTACTCAGATGGTAAATTTCTTGGTAATCAAAGCAGCATCCACGTATAATGCGATCCTCAGAAGGACTGGACTTCACTCGTTTAAGGCTGTTGCCTCTAGCTACCATATGAAAGTTAAGTTTCCAACCAGGAATGGCGTTGGAGAACAGAAGGGTGATCAAAAGATGGCCAGAAGTTGTTATGTGGCAGCATTAAGAGCTGATGGAGTAGGGGGCAGGTCCTCCCGATAGAAGACATGGATGTCCGAGGGGATGATGAATGCCGCGGGAAACCGGCAGAAGATTTGGTTCCTATACCTCTGGATTCTCGAGACCCTGATAAGGTTACGTACGTTGGAGAGTCTTTAAAAGAACCCTTGAAGGGCAAGTTGAGTTGGTAGAATTCTTACAAGAAAACAGAGATGTGTTCGCTTGGACGGCAGCTGATATGCCAGGGATAGACCCCCAACTCATAACTCACAGGTTGAATGTCGACCCCAAGCGGAAGGCAATAAAACAGAAGAAGAGGAACTTTGCTCCGGAAAGGCAAGAGGCCATTAAGCAAGAGGTGGACAAGCTCTTGGAAGCTGGTTTTATTGAGGAGATTCAGTTCCCTGAATGGTTGGCTAACCCTGTGATGGTCAAGAAAGCCAACGGAAAGTGGAGGATGTGTATAGACTTCACCGATTTAAATGACGCGTGTCCTAAGGATTGCTTCCCTTTGCCAAGGATTGACACACTAATAGATGCCACTAATAAATGCTGAGTTTCATGGATGGTTTCAGCAGTTATAACCAGATTAGGATACATAAAGACGACATCCCTAAGGTATCTTTCATAACTGACTTTGGTGTTTTTTGTTACCTTGTCATGGCCTATGGACTAAAGAATGCAGGAGCTACTTATCAAAGACTGGTAAATAAGATGTTTGCCCATTTGATTGGGAAAACCATGGAGGTCTACGTTGATGATATGTTGGTCAAAAGCTTATTTACAGCAGACCATGTTGAACACCTCAGAGAGGCTTTTGAAGTACTGAGGCACCATAAGATGATGTTAAATCCAGCCAAATGTGCTTTTGGCGTTGGATCAGGGAAGTTTTTGGGCTTGATGGTTTCAAAACATGGTATTGAAGCCAACCCGGATAAGATTAAGGCTATCCTCGATATGGAACCACCCCATTCTGTGAGGGATGTGCAGAAGTTGACTGGTAGAATAGCTGCATTGGGAAGGTTCATCTCAAGGTCTGGCGACAAGTGTTTGCCTTTCTTTCAGGCTTTGAAGAAAGTGAAGAATTTCGAATGGACTTCAGAAAGCCAAGAGGCTTTTGAACAGCTAAAAAAGTACATGGCTGAGGCCCCATTGTTGGCCAAACATAGTCCTGGAGAGACCCTATATTTATACCTAGCGGTATCCGAACAAGCACTGAGTGCCGTTCTCATTCGAGAGGAAAACAAGATTCACAAGCCTATCTACTACGTGAGCAGGGTATTGCACGGAGCTGAGTTGAATTACTCACCAATTGAGAAGTTTGCTTTGGCGCTAGTAACAGCTTCAAGGAAGCTACGACCTTACTTTCAGGCACACAAGATTGAAGTCTTGACGGATCAACAGTTGAGAAGTATATTGCATAGCCCCAAGGCCAGTGGAAGGTTGATTAAATGGGCAATCGAACTCGGGGAGTTTGATATCACATATAAGCCTCGGACAGCCATCAAGGCTCAGGCATTAGCTGACTTCATGGTTGAATGTACCATCGACAACCAAGAAGTCGGGGGGCAGGAGATAGTGTCAGGCCAAGAAGGCGAAGGTAAAGTTGAGGAGCTTGCACCTGATCAGAAGGAATATCGGGTGCTTGCACCTGATCAGAAGGAATATTGGGTCCTCTATTTTGATGGGGCATCAAAAACAAAATCTAGTGGTGCAGGCCTGGTCTTGCAAAGCCCCGATGGGTTTTTAGTAGAATATGCTTTGAATTTGGACTTTCCAACAACCAACAACGAAGCTGAATATGAAGCCTTGATAGCCGGATTAGGCTTGGCCAGAATATTGAGAGTCAAGAACCTTAAAGTTTGTGGAGATTCGAGGCTCGTAGTATCGCAGGTGAATGGTGAGTTCAAAGCCAAGGATGAAAATATGGCGAAATACCTAAGGGTTGTGAAAGCCGTTATGACTCAGTTTGATGAATGCTATATGGAGCACATTCCGAGGGAGGAGAACATCAAGGCCGATGCCCTATCAAAGTTCGCCTCTTCTGAGATAGAGAATTATGCAGGGAGTGTTTACTTCCAGGTCTTGAAGGCCCCTTCCATCAATTCGAAATTGGTGGCACCCATTGATATAGGAAGTTGTTGGATAGATCCTATTAAGGCACTTCTGGAAACGGGATGGCTTCCCGAAGATGCCTCGGAGGTGCGGAAACTATCAGTGAGAGCATTGAGATATGTCTTAATTGAAGGCATCCTTTATAAGAGGTCTTTTGTTATCCCGTACTTGAAGTGTTTGAGGCCCCAAGAGGCAGAAGAAGCATTAAAGGGAGTTCATGAAGGGATCTGTGGGCAACACTTGGGGGGCAGAGCCTTAGCTCATAAGATCACCCGTCTAGGGTTTTATTGGCCACAGATGTTGGCAGATGCGCAAAGTTATGTAAAGAAGTGTGACAGGTGTCAGAAACACGCTCCGATTGTTAGGCAGCCGCTAGAGATGTTAACATTGATTAACTCTCCTATTCCGTTTACCATGTGGGGGATGGACATTCTGGGTCCTTTCCCTGTAGCTTCAGCACAAAGGAAGTTCTTGATAGTGGCCATCGACTATTTTACCAAGTGGATTGAAGCTAAGCCATTAGCTAAAATAACCACCCAGCAAGTTGCCCAATTCTTTTTGGAGAACGTAATTTGCAGATATGGTATCCCACGAATCCTTGTGACGGATAATGGGCACCAATTAAACAATGAGGAGTTTAAGAAGTATTGTGAGGAGAATGCCATCGAACTTCGCTTCACTTAAGTAGCTCACCCTCAGGCTAATGGGCAAGCTGAGGTAGCGAATCGGATTATCCTTGATGGACTTAAGAAAAGGGTCGAACGTTCAAGAAACACGTGGGTGGATGAGCTGCTGCCTATTTTATGGGCATATCGTACCACCTGTAAAGTGACAACAGGAGCTACCCCGTTTTTGCTAGCCTATGGAGCAGAGGCAGTAGTGCCCGTGGAGATCTCTCATACGTCTCCAAGAGTGGAAGCATATGAGCAAGAAACCAATGAGGAAGGCATGAGGTTTGCCCTTGATTTAATTGATGAAGTCAGGGACAAAGCGAATGCCCGCAATGTAGAACATCAGAAGAGGGCATCTTTTTATTATAACCATAGGGTTAAAGAAAGGTTCTTCAAACAAGGTAACTTGGTTTTAAGGAAGATAGAAGCATCCGGAGTTGGACAGATAGGCAAGTTAGCCCCTAATTGGGAAGGGCCGTATAGAATCAGCAAAACGTTGGGAAGAGGTTCTTACAAGTTAGAAACCTTGGATGGAAGCGAGGTGCCTCGTACTTGGCACGCATCGAATCTCAAGATTTATTATGTTTAAGCTCTCCTAGTATGGACTTAGCTTTTAGCCTATCTATTGAAGTAGAAATAAGGTTTATGTAAAACCATTGCAGAGCATGTTGCTCATAGTAGAACTTATCATTTTATGTAAGGGCAGATGTAAGAACCCTAATTTTTGGTAATATTTCCTTTTATTTAATATCTTGTGACGTTGTCATTATGGAACCTTTCTAATCATCCCTGTTGATTAATAGAATTGATTGTCTGAGAAACTGCGTTGTTGCATTTATTATGTTAGATGAAAAGGAAGATTGTGAAGGCAGGAGTCTTATTGTTAGTAATATTTATAAAACTTGGGATTTGAGAATGGTTAGAGTATTAAAGGATTTATTAAGAATTATGACGAGGAATTATGGACATTCGAGGAATTTACACAATTAAGTACTTAAGGAATTATAGGGGAAATCTCTACGCGACAAAATATTATTACGAGGAATTAATTATGATACGATAGGAAATAAGGATTAAGTGACAACCATTGGTGGAGAAATAATAATACAAAGAAGGATATTGCATGCAAGTGTCATGTAACAAGCTAGTTAGGAAATGAACTAGAAAGCAAAAAGCATAAAGCATAAAGTAACCATGAATAAGTGACTAGTTGGTGCATTATTCTAGGAGACAAAGAGGCATGGTGTATGCCTAGTCTACTAACCCTAGGGTGTCAACATGTGACACAATACATATACACATCAATACATATCACAATAATACATATCATCATTCAAACACCCAACACAAACCAAGAAAACTCCCCCCCACTTGGAGCAAACTGCTCTCGGCCAAGCAAGAGAAAAGGAAGAAGAAAAATTATTTTCTCCGAGTCTCGTTTATGGTCTGTTTGTCGAGTTCATAGTCTAGTTGATGCAAAATTCTGAGTTTTCTTCTGGTTTTGTCCACTGTATGTTCGAATTATTGGCTGAGTTACTACAGGTTTATTCGTTGTTGTCCGTGTTAAGCTTATGGGACTCGAGTATGTTTAAGTTGTTGCTGCTGTCGGATTTTTGTAAGATTTTGAGTTCACGAGTTGGGATTATATGGACTGTTAGTTATTAATTTGCCTTGTTCGAGTTTTATACTATTGGTTTTTGTTCTACCAAGTTTTGTTCTTGCAGATAGATGTAGTTTTGTTGTAGTTTACTGGGTTATGTTGCTGTGATGCAAAGTTTTGTTGTTTAATTCGTTGTTTCGGGGTAGTGTCGAGTCCCCGGAATCGAATTTGTTACATTGTTGCTGTGATGATGTTTATGTTCTTGTCCGTGTGTCTGCAAGTAGTTCTTTGAATGTGTCATTTGTTGTTGGTATGTGCTGGATTGAGTTGCTGCAGTTTTCTTTTGATGCTAAGTTCTGAGTTTAAATTACGAGTTGAAGAGTCAGATTGCTGAGTTTAATGGTTTCGTTGGTTTTCAGTAATTTGTTTTCGAGTTTGTGTTATCGTTGAGTCGACGAAGTTGTTGTAGCTGAGTTAATAGTGAGTTTGCATCAAGTTTCTGTTTTGTGGGTTATTAGATTTCTGAATTGTGTGAACCGAGCCCTAACTGAATTTCCGAGTGGACTAGGTGTTGTGTTTAAACATGGACGAATAGCTGTAGTTCGAGTTCTGTATTGCCTTCATTAAGTTTGCAAATCAGTCCGTTGTCTAGTGAATTTTGTTTTGGCCAAGTTTGAAACGTTATGCAGATGTTTGGTGGTTATTATTTTAAAAAGAAAAATGTTTTAGAATAAAATTTAATTTTAATTCAAATTTGGTATATTTAAATTAATTAGTATAAAATAAATTAATTCAAATTTTAATCTAATTTTTTTTCCGTTTCACTTTTAATTAGTTGTTTAAAATTAGAATAAATTTAGATTTTCTTGTACAAATAGATTTTCTTTTAACTAATTAGTAAAATTCCAATTTTCTAAATTCCAAATTAAATTCTCTTTTTGTAAATAGTTTAAAATTTCCCTTTAGGAATTAAATAGCATAAATCCAAATTTATAAATTGTTCTAATTCGCCTAATTTAAAAATTAAGGATCGCGAAATAAATATTATTTCATGTGGATCGAATCTTAAAATACTAAAACGATGATCGTGCACTTGCGATATTTAATTGTTATATTTTCGGCACATCAAATTTTTGGCGCCGCTGCCGGGGAACAAATATTTTTCACGCCTTAATTGTTAATTTTTCAGATTAGTTTTACTTGTCTCATTTTTATCTCATTTTGTTTTTAGGAAAGTTGAAATTTCGGGAATCACCGTGGAGGAAAATTGGAATTTTTGGAAGCGTGCTTCGGTAACCAGTATTTCACTCTTTTTTGCCTTTTTATTTTTAGAAAATCACAAAAAAAATTAAAAAATAAAAAAATTCACAAAAAAATTGAAAATTTAAAATCCAAAAAAAAAAATAGCTAGTAAATACATAATTGTTGCATCATGCATTTAATCACTTAGGGCACATTATCTAGATTTTTATTTTCTTGTTTTTAATTTTTCGTACCTTATAAATTGTGGTCATTGCTGGAGGACCCAAAGGTACGTTAAATTTCTTCTTTCTTTTAGTTAAAACACGTAGTGTAAGCATCCATAATTTTTTATATTTTTGTATATATTTCGTTGTTTGTTGCATCATTTTAATAAACCTTAACGGCAAAACCACTCACAAGATAAGGGGATGGATTTCATCACTCTTTCCTTGGCCCAAAACAATTTAATCCATCATTTTGCATACCAAGCTTTTAATAAAATTAATTAGACGTTGGCCCCTAGGAATTTCGCGCTCAATTATGAAGGTACCTAAGAAACGAAGTAATCATTAATTATTCCGATTCTTTGGTGTCTAGGCAAGCGAAAGCTTACCTGGCCAATTAGGATTTGGTGTCTAGGCTGGTGTTTAGCCTCTTGGCAATGCTTGCACCTACCTTGCCAAATCGGTCCGAATAAATTCTGATTTACCGAGTTTTTGGTGGTCCTTAAAGTTAGGAGCAAGGTCTAGTTTATTAAGGAACCCTAGGTATAGAATTTTTCTTTTGATTTTTTTTCACCCTTTCTTTTGTGTGTTTAAATCTTTCTCCGCACTTACTTGCTACGCGTTTCCTTTCTTGGTTTATGCGAACTACTTGGTTTAGGGATAATTCTGCGAGACTAGTGAGATCATTTGCGATTTCATCCTCGTCTGATTCCAAATCTTTAGAAATTACCGAACCAATAGTAACCATGGCCATGTCTCTTAAGGACCGTTGCTATCCCACCCGTTCTGCTCAACCCTCATGTATCACTCTTCCCCCGGTTAATGGTAATAATTTTGAAATCAAAGGTCATCAAATTAGCATGTTACCTAATTTTCGCGGGAGTGATGGTGAGGATCCTTATCTTTTTCTACATGAATTCGAGGAGGTTTGCGCTTTGCAAAAACTCCAACAACTTTCCGAGGACTCCATATGGCTTAGACTAATCAACTTCACTTTAAAAGATAATGCTAAAAAATGGTTGTATAGTCTACCTGTCAATTCGATTTCCACATGGGAGGGTTTCGTAGTCATCTTTCTAAAAAAATTCTTTCCAAGCCATAAGACTACGAAACTCACTAATGAGATTAATCAATTTCGTCAAAAACTCAATGAACCATTTTGGACGTGTTTTGACCGCTTTAAAAATCTTTTATCCCAATGTCCCCACCACGGAATCGAAAAATGGAGGCTCTATAAGATTGTGTACGAGGCCTTAGATGGTTCAACAACCGCATTGTTGGAATCTATGTGCCAAGGGAAATTCATGGAGAAAGACGAGGATGAGGGATGGGAATTTTTCGAAGAGTTCGCGGAAAAGACTATGTTATGGGAATCAACTAGGGAGCCCACTCGAGAAACCGAGAAATCAAACGATTCAATAGCTACCATGCATCAAAGAGGGCTACATCAAATTGGTAACTCTATCGCGATCGAGGCTAAATTAGCCACTCTTACTCGACGTTTAGAAGACTTAGAAACCAACGGGTCCCCCTCCCAAGTATCCATGTGCTCAAATTTTAACTCAACCAATCAAGGGATACAAATCCTCAAGATTTTAAACAAGTCAATGCGATGTTCCAATCGGGTCCTCGAAATGATCCTTATGCTCCTACTTATAACCCCGGTTGGAAAAATCACCCGAACTTTTCTTGGAATCAAGGTCAAGGTCAACAATCTCACCCCGCACAATTCCAAAATCAACCTCCTTCGTTCCAAAACTTCCAATCTCAACCACCGGTTTTTCATAAACCTGACGCAAATTCTTTTTCCCCTCAAAATCATGCTCCTTATCTGACTCAAGCTCCTTCCCACCCTCCCGGTTTATCTGAGTCGGATAAGCAACTTACATCGTTGGAGAAAAATCTCGATGCGCTTCTCAAATCCACCACTAATTTGGCTCAATCACAACAAACTTTCATGCAAACCATGACTCAAGATAGGCAAATCATAAATGCTAGCACCCAAGCCATATCGAAGTTAGAGGTTCAAGTGAGCCAATTAGCTAATGCCATCCATGAGCGTGAGAAGAATAAGTTTCCAAGTCAGCCCGAGGTCAACCCTAAGTTTCCTATTAATCAAAGACCTCATGACAATGTGAATGCTGTCATTTCCCTGAGATCCGGAAAGCACGTTGATAGTCGAGTAGGAGTTGAGTCCCCCGAAGAGGAAGAAGAAGAATCAAACGTTGCATCGACACCTATTCTCGATCCTTCTGATTAAACTCCAATTCCTATCTCTTCACCTCTTTCTAGTCAGCCGTCTTCTTCGAGTAGAACAACCTCGGAGCCCGTTCCCGAAGAACAAGTCTATAAACCAAAGGCTCCTTCCCCATAACGCCTCGTCTCTAATAAGCAAACTGCTCAATTAGACAAGATCTTATAGGTTTTTAAGCAAGTTAATGTCAACATTCCTCTTTTAGACATGATTCAACAAATTCCCTCTTATGCGAAATGTCTAAAAGATTTGTGCACTCATAAGCGAACCACCCAGGTCCCTAAGAAAGCCTTTTTGACATCTCAAGTGAGCTCAATCCTTTCTAACCAGATTCCCGTGAAATATAAGGACCCCAGTTGTCCCACAATTTCATTTGTTATAGGTAATTCTTTTGTGGACAAGGCATTACTCGATTTAGGCGCTAGTGTGAACTTGCTTCTATTTTCTGTCTACCAAACCCTAGGGTTAGGAGAACTTCAAAAGATGAATGTTACCCTTCAATTAGCAGATAGATCAATCAAAATTCCTAAGGGGATCATCGAAGACGTGCTAATTAAAGTTGGAGATTTTGTCTTTCCTGTTGACTTTGTGGTACTAGAAACCGAACCGGTTAGGAATCCGACATACCAAATTCCCGTCATTTTAGGATGTCCTTTTCTAGCCACTTCGAATGCTTTGATTAATTGTAGAAATGGATTAATGAAACTAACCTTCGGGAACATGACCATTGACCTCAATATTTTTCATGTTGGGAAACAACCCGATGATTTTCATGATCAACCTATGGATGTCAATTTAATTGATGAAATAGTTGATCAAAATTTCATGACTTCTAACGAGGCCCTCGACTTTTGTTTAAACCACTTTGGTCAAAACTTGGATGTTTCTGAATATACAAGTGAGGTCAACGCTATGTTAGATTCCACCATTCCTACAAATAATCAAGATGTTGAATCATCTCCTCTATCTCTTCTCGAAAATAGTGAACCCGTTGAGTCAATGCCGCCCGATTTAGAACTGAAACCTCTTCCCGACACTCTTAAGTACACTTATTTAGGTCCTAACGAGTCTCTTCCCGTTATTATCGCCTCTGATTTGACCGAGTCATAAGAGGATGATCTTGTTAGGGTACTTAGAGAACATAAGGAGGCCATAGGTTGGAGTATTTCTGATATCAAAGGAATTAGTCCGGCCATTGTCCAACATCGAATTCACTTAGTTGATGATGCAAAACCTATTCGAGACCCTCAACGGCGTTTGAACCCCACCATGATGGAAGTCGTTCGAAAAGAAATTCTTAAGTGTCTCGATAATGGGACCATTTATCCCATTTCTGATAGCTCTTGGGTCAGCCCCATTCAAGTAGTTCCTAAGAAGTCTGGCATTACCGTTGTCACCAACGAGAATGATGAGCAAGTGCCCGCCCGTGTTCAATCCGGGTGGAGAGTGTGCATAGACTATAGGAAACTCAATTCTGCCACTAGAAAAGACCACTTTCCTTTGCCTTTTATCGATCAAATGTTAGAAAGGTTAGCTGGTCATTCGTTCTATTGTTTTCTAGATGGTTATTTTGGCTATTTTCAAATTCCCATTGCTCCCGAAGACCAAGAAAAGACCACTTTCACATGTCCGTTTGGAACTTTTTCCTATCGACGTTTAGCCTTTGGTCTAACCACTGCTCCAGCCACTTTCCAAAGGTGCATGATAAGCATCTTTTCTGACATGGTAGGGGATTTTCTCGAGATCTTTATCGATGACTTCTCCATCTTTGGTTCGACTTTTCACCAGTGCTTAAACCATCTTGAGTTGGTCTTAAATAGGTGTAAAAAAAACTAACCTCGTTCTCAACTGGGAGAAATGTCATTTCATGGTTAAGGAAGGGATCGTTCTTGGTTATAAAATTTCTGAAAAGGGGATAGAAGTCGATAAAGCCAAAGTTGACCTCATTGAAAATCTACCCCCACCCAAGTCGGTCAAAGCCATTCGTTCTTTCCTAGGCCATGCAGGCTTTTATAGGCGTTTCATTAAGGATTTTAGCAATAAGGCTAGGCCTTTAACCAATCTTCTCGGGAAAGATGTCAAATTCGATTTCAACAGCGATTGTTTACAATCTTTTGAGCATCTTAAGAAAGAATTGACTTCTGCCCCAATCATTCGATCTCCCGATTGGAATCTCCCCTTCGAGTTGAGTGTGACGCTTCTGATTATGCGGTAGGAGCCATTTTAGGGCAACGAATCGATTAGATGCCCCATGTCATTTACTATGCTAGCAAGACTTTGAATGATTCCAAACTTAATTATTCTACCACCGAAAAAGAACTTCTAGCCGTAGTCTTTGCTCTCGACAAGTTTCGGTCCTATCTTATCGGTTCGAAAATCATTGTCTACACCGATCATGCCGCTCTTCGTTATCTATTCTCTAAGAAAGACTCTAAAGCCTGATTGATTATGTGGATTCTCTTGCTTCAAGAGTTTGACTTAGAAATTAGGGATAAGAAGGGTTCTGAGAATGTTGTCGCCAATCATCTTTCTCACTTGATAGTGGAGTCCACCATCGACTCTCCTGTAAACGAATCTTTTCCGGAAGAGCAACTTCTATCCATCTTTACTCCCCCTTGATTCGCCGATATTGTCAACTATCTTGCAACCGACGTCATTCCCTCTCATTGGTCCTCTCAAGATAAATCCAAATTCTTTTCACAAGTCAATCACTTCTTTTGGGACGACCCGTATCTCTTTAAATACTACCCCGACCAAATCATTCGAAGGTGCATCCAAATCATGAATTCAAGAATATCCTTTCTTTCTGCCATGACCAAGCCTGTGGAGGGCTTTTTAGTGCTAAGAAAACAGCCGCTAAAATCCTCCAAAGCGGTTTTTATTGGCCTACTTTGTTCAAATATGCTGCTGAATACTGTGCCGCATGTAATAGGTGTCAACACTTAGGAAAGATCACAAGGAGAAACATGATGCCAATGAACCCCATCTTAACCATTGAGATTTTCGTTGTATGGGGTTGTTACGACCAAACTCAACACACAAGTGCACGTGATCTCAAGTAATATAGATAGCAAATAAGATTCGTTCCTACAGGGACTCGTTGTATTGTCTAGTTAATTCACTCACCGATGTATGATTATTATTCAATGCTACGACAAATTAACAATTGGATTTTTGTTTATCACTACACTTACTCTAAGATTTATAACTAATTATCAACTACTTGAACTAAGAATTATGTCGAATTGCTTATGCGAATAAAACATGGGATTTTAACTTCATTAAACAATCCATCTATAGTCTCCACTTCTCTAGCCTTTTCATGTGATTTGTTAATACCTGATCGAATACACAAAACTGATATAAGCCAACCTTCGTTGCACAAATACCATCCTAAATAACATCCACAATAAAGATAGAAATCACTTAGTCTCCCAATTATGCCTAATCTCTATATGTCTATAAAGATTGAAACATAATGGTTGAAGTACAAGCATTCAATGGATCACATAGTCGTCATAAAACGGTTAGAATTACGACTCTAATTATGAATGATATTCTCACGCATAAACCTATGCTAGCATGGCAAGTTCTAAACTCCTATATCCACTTTCGCTTCAATAAGAATTAACACACAATTACAGGAGTTAGCTACTCTCCTATAACGAATTAAATCAACCATGATAGGATATCACATCAATCACACTATAGGCATCGAGAAGATTCAACAAATAAACTTCATGAATAAATCCGCTAAAACCCCATGACAACAAATTAGTTCATAATCAAACTAATCGTCACCATGGGTTCCAATGTAAACATGATAGAAGAAAACGAATAATGATTGAAACAAATATCAAGGGTTCTAAAGAATACACCCAAACCAAGCATCCACAAACTAGGAAGAATACAAGAATAAATTGAAAACTATCTTCTTCCTCGCTTCTTCGTGCTTCAAAACTCCGTAAATAAAATACGTGGTCAGACCTCTCTATTCTAGGGTTTTTCTTCCTTTATATAGTCCTCCAGGTGTAAGTAGTTCAAAAGGAATTTTATTTTTACTTTATCTCGAAAATTCAGCAAATCAGGAATTTTCTGTCAGAACAACCGGCGGTGCCGCGCCACTTCTGTGCAGGAACACGGCGCTGCCGCGCCACAGACTTCCCTCAGCGCTGCCGCGCCATCCATGAGCTCCAACACGGCGCTGCCGCGCCGTACCTTCTGTCCAGAACATTGCAGTTTTCCCTTTTTCTTTATTATAACTCCGCTTTGCGCTCTGATTGCTCCGCTTCATTCCTTTAACACCTATGATTGACATTCCTGCACAATACCCTTAAAGGAGATCAAAAATACCACAACTCGAGTACAAACATTCGTTTTAAGCCAAATGGAAACGTTTTAGGTGAATAAAATACCCACTCATCAGGGGTATCGATTTTATGGGCCCCTTTCCTAGTTCCTTTGGCAACCTTTACATTCTGTTAGCGATCAATTACGTGTCTAAGTGGGTGGAAGCCATTGCTACTAGGTCCAATGATAACAAGGTCGTTCTTAAATTCCTCAAAGAGAATATCTTTTCTCGTTTCGGTACACCTAGGGCTATCATTAGTGACCAAGGCAAGCACTTCAAGAATCGTCAATTTGAGTCTCTTTTGAAAAAGTACTCAATAACTCATCGTCTAGCCACCCCTTACCATCCTCAAACTAGTGGGCAAGTTGAAGTCTCGAATCATCAAATTAAGCAAATTTTAGAAAAGACTGTCAACTCAAATAGGAAGGATTGGTCAACTAAGTTGATAGATGCCTTGTGGGCATATCAGACCGCTTTTAAAACCATTTTAGGCATGTCCCCTTATCGGATTGTCTTTGGCAAGGCCTGTCACTTACCCGTGGAGCTTGAACATAGGGCCTTGTGGGCCATTCTTGAGTTAAATTTTGATTTACCAATCGCCGGTAGTCATAGGAAGTTGCAATTGTCTGAACTCGAGGAGTTGAGAATGAATCCTACGAGAACGCTAAAATCTATAAACAAAGAACTAAGCATTTTCATGATAAATCTATTTTGAGAAAATCTTTTTCTCCCGGTCAAAAAGTTCTTTTGTACAATTCTAGGCTTCATTTATTTCCCGAAAAACTGAGATCTAGGTGGGAAGGTCCTTACAGTGTTAGGGTCGTTTTTCCTCACGGTGCTGTTGAAATTGAAAATCCTAAAAATGGTGATATATTTAAAGTTAATGGACAAAGACTCAAACCATTTTTAGAGCTGCCAAATGATCCCGAGGAAGAGGTTATCTACCTCATCGATCCATGATTCAAGTAAGTTTCTTCAGTAGGTAATTGTAAACTCTCTTTCATCCTTTTCAGGTATTTTCTCACCATTCTCCCTTGTCATTTATCTTGCATTTTGCATACATTGAGGACATTGCATGATTTAGGTATGGGGAAGGGTTTTAGTGTAAATACATAAAATTGAAAAATCCAAAAAAAATTGAAAAATTTAAAAAATCCAAAAATAGAGATATTTTAGCTTAGTTGTACTTCCCACTCTTTAATTTCTAGAACTAGTTGGTGTTGACTATTTTTCAAAAATTGTATGTATAATGCCTTTAGATAATTTGAACGTAGTCAGGTAAGGTTTTCCTCATGAAACTTGTGTCGAACAAATTTTTGCTTAAAAGACCAAGACGACACATTTGCACAAGACCTTTGATGGAAAAATTGTATAGGAATGTTATTCGATACCTGAGAGAGAACCCACATGTTAGAACAATGTCGAATCAAACCTTTGCGAAATCTTGCTCCTATAGTGTCATATATATATATATATAAAGAAAGAAAAAAAAAGAAAAAGAAAAGAAGAGTCAATAAATGTTTGTAATTGTAGAGTGCTAGTATAATTTTGTATAATAAATTCTTAGTAGGGAAATCGGCTAGGTTGGGCTCATTGATAACCCGAGTAAGTAAGTCTGGGGGGACTTTGTGCCTAGCAACCTAAGGTCCCTTGTGATCTGGGATTGTTGACCTAAAACTCGCTAAATGGGTATTGATGCAAAAGTCTTGTGGGACCTCAACCATTGCACAGTCGGTCTAACTGCTAAGAACGTGAAGTTTGGCTAGATACTTGTTTTGATAGAGATGGGTCAGTTCAATATTGGTTGAAAAAGAGAAAATGTTCGTATGCACTTTATCCATCAGGGGCCTTAAATTCACTACACACCTTGGGATTTTTTGTAAATTTTTAGAGTCTAATCATGTGGATTGTGGGAACCTATAACTTGGCTATTATTAGAATAATCTTTAAGGCATATATTTTCCTACAAAATTTTTTTGTTGACACCAATGAAACCGAGATTGAAAGAGGAAAGTTGGATACTTACTGACTCATTTCAAAGATTTTATGGGTATATCTTCTACAAACCCTTAGGAGACAACACTCCTCTTGTAGAGATCGTCTATGAGTTTAACGGGTTGGTAAACCTAAAATTACCCGTGATTCCTACGACAGTGAGTATAGGTTTTTCATTCTGTATTTTTCTTTGTGTTTTACTCGAGGACGTGCAAAAGATAGGTATGGGGGCATTTGATAAGTGCATATTTTTGCATATTTTTATTACTTATTTGCTGCTTGAATTCATATTTTAATAAATTATTTTGTTGCATTTCTGGAAATTTGAGAAAAAATGAAGAAATGGCAAAATAAAGAAATAAATGTCAAGGAAGGGCAAAAGAGAAAGAAGAAGGACCAAAGCAAGAAGAAAAGGAAAGAGAAGTGAGTGTGGTGCATTTTGTTGTCAAACAAAATGGATGGCCAAGATTTAGCCAACACAAAACAAAATAAATGGTTAGGATGAACCCACACCAACCAAAAACCCTAAAATTTTTCTATAAATAGCCCCCTTCATTTGTATCTCTACATCCTGAATCTTAGTTTTAGTTAACCTAAATTTAGTAGTCTCCATTTTTAGTACTAGTTTTCAAGTTTTGTAAACACTTCCCTTTTATTAATTCCCTTTTTATTTTCTTCATCTTGCTCTTTCATTTTAATACACGCTTCATTTTCGTTATTTTCGTAAATCCGATTAGTGGACAAAGTAGTGAAAGCTAACCACTTGGCGTTGAAATTAACTATATTTAATTTCTTGTTTTTATTTAATAATTGTAATTGTGCCCTTTAAACTTCCATTTTATTGTGGGTTATTTATTTCTAAATCATTGTTTTAGTATAATTATAATTTTTAATTTCGTAATTAGTCTCTGTAAATTACGTATTTAATTTTCAATTATAAAAAAAAACCACAAAAATATTAATTTTGTTTATTGTTTTACCTGTTTTAATTGTCTAAATTCGAAGCCTAACTTCTATTGTCTGTTTATTTTGTTAAAAATTCGAAGTGCAGTTAATTGCTCTGTTTTCTTCTACGACTTAACACAACCCTTTCTTTTTCCCCTGTTTTAGTGTCACTCGCACGAACCCACTCAAATCTCTCTACCGTTCCTCCATCTCTCTCTCTCTCTCTTGTTAATTCATTCGAGCCCAACCTCTTTCCTAAAACAAACCCAGTCTTCTCCTCTTCAAAATACACTCCCCTGTCCTCTCCCTCCTTTACAAACACCACCCATTTCTTCTCTTTAAATTCGTTCAAAATCACCTTCCCCTTTTACGTTTTTAAATCATTTGTTAATTTGCTGATGTTAATTAAGTTCGAGTCTGTTTCTTTCAAGTGTTTTTACCGATTCCATTGTCTGAATCATCGAGTCTTCGTTCGTTGTTACTGAGTCGACTCGTTGCCTATTATTGCTGTTGTCATGATTTCTTTACCTAGTTGTTGATGTCCGAGTTTAAGAATCCGAGTCTCGTTTATGGTCTGTTTGTCGAGTTCATAGTCTAGTTGATGCAAAATTCTGAGTTTTCTTCTGGTTTTGTCCGCTGTATGTTCAAATTATTGGCTGAGTTACTACAGGTTTGTTCGTTGTTGTCCGTGTTATGCTTATGGGACTCGAGTACGTTTAAGTTGTTGTTGCTGTTGGATTTTTGTAAGATTTTGAGTTCACGAGTTGGGATTATCTGGACTGTTAGTTATTAATTTGCCTTGTTCGAGTTTTATACAATTGGTTTTTGTTCTACCAAGTTTTGTTCTTGCAGATAGATGTAGTTTTGTTGTAGTTTACTGGGTTATGTTGCTGTGATGCAAAGTTTTGTTGTTTAATTCGTTGTTTCGGGGTAGTGTCGAGTCCCCAGAATCGAATTTGTTACATTGTTGCTCTGATGATGTTTATGTTCTTGTCTGTGTGTCTGCAAGTAGTTCTTTGAATGTGTCATTTGTTGTTGGTATGTGCTGGATTGAGTTGCTGCAGTTTTCTTTTGATGCTAAGTTCTGAGTTTAAATTGCGAGTTGAAGAGTCAGATTGCTGAGTTTAATGGTTTCGTTGGTTTTCAGTAATTTGTTTTCGAGTTTGTGTTATCGTTGAGTCGACGAAGTTGTTGTAGCTTAGTTAATAGTGAGTTTGCATCAAGTTTCTGTTTTGTGGGTTATTAGATTTATGAATTTTGTGAACCGAGCCCTAACTGAATTTCCGAGTGGGCTAAGTGTTGTGTTTAAACATGGACGAATAGCTGTAGTTCGAGTTTTGTATTGCCTTCATTAAGTTTGCAAATCAGTCCGTCGTCTAGTGAATTTTGTTTTGGCAAAGTTTGAAACGTTATGCAGCTGTTAGGTGGTTATTCTTTTAAAAAGAAAAATGTTTTAGAATAAAATTTAATTTTAATTCAAATTTGGGATATTTAAATTAATTAGTATAAATTTAATTAATTCAAATTTTAATCTAATTTTTTTTCCTTTTCACTTTTAATTAGTTGTTTAAAATTAGAATAAATTTAGATTTTCTTTTTGTTAGGAATAACTCATAAGTTATGATGTTGAGAATAGAATTTTGCTAATACTTCTTGTATATATCCTGATCTTATAAAGGATTTAGCACTTTGTATAGGATATATGTGTTAGACAGTAATCTGTGGAAGTTAGTCAGGAATAATGCGTCAGAGACTACATTTCAGGAACTAAGAGCAGATCCTGATATAGCAAGTCAGATCTTGATCAAATACTGATGGGATGATCAGATCCTGATGCGATGGAAAATCCTGATATCAGTCATGTTACTGATGATGTCATTATGGATGCTACAGAAACTGGCAAGTGCTATAAAACAGGATCGTTGTTTTGAAAAACAAGCAAGAAGATATCGTGAAGGAAACGAATTCTCTATTGATGGAAACTATCAACTGGACGGTAGAACGTTGTCATAGATAGATTATAATTCTGTTATTAGTTGATAGTTAGCATTATAAATACTCTCTCAATATCATTGTAAAAAGAGCGAATTGAGAAATATAGAGTGCATATCGTGTGAAGCTCTGTATAAGGTTTGTATTCGAGAGTTCGAAACAAACAGAGAGAGAGATTTGTATTGTCAGCAGCTGCTAAAGGTATTTTACATCTTTGGTAGAGTTTGTATTTGATTTATTTTAATACAAACAAAGTTTGATTCATTCGTTGTTCTTGTTCATCTAATCAAGCAAAATCAGACACGATTATATAACTTGTGTTCAACCCCACCTGCTACAAGTTATTCGAGTTAACAATTGGTATCAGAGCCGGTTGATTTCGAATAATCATAAAGATCTGAAATCATGTCTGGTTACAAGGATGGTAATACTAAGATTCCTATGTTCAAGAGAAACGAATATACTCTATGGGAAGTGAAGATGTTGCATCACCTGGAAGCAACAGATCCTGATTATCTTGACAGAATCAGAGATGGGCCTTTTGTTCTAATAAGGCTTGTTCCTCAAGCGACTGTCGAAGGAAAAGTTGTTCCAGAACATACAGCAGAGAAACCTAAATCTGAATGGACAGATAAGGAAAAGGATAACGTTCTTAAGGATGCTAAAGTGAGAAATATACTATTCAACAGTCTTGATTCTGTTCTCACTAACTATGTTCTCTCTTGTAACACTACTAAGGAGATATGGGACAATCTAAAGGTTCACTGTGAAGGAACAAAACCTGTCAGGAAGAATATGAGGACATTTCTCATACAACAGTATGAGTACTTTGAATCCAAGTCTGGTGAGTTACTTACTGACACCATTGATAGATTTACTAAACTCATCAATGAGATGGCCATGCATGGTAAATATTATGACTTGGAGGATATGAATACTAAGTTCATGAAAGCTCTTCCTGATTTCTACAATGAGAAAATATCTGCAATTGAGGAAGCTAATGATCTGGATGAAATATCATTATAAACAGTTTATGGAAAATTGAGAGCTTATGAACTTGACAGGCAGCAAAAAAAGAGCAGGAGTGAAGGAAAGATGAAAACTGTTGCACTCACTGCTCAATCTGAATCAAAGAAGCTTCCAGAAGAAAAGTCTGAATCTACTGAAAGAGACTTGAAGAAGAAAAAGAGCAAAGAAAGTTCTGAGTCAGAGACTACAGATATAGACTCTAAAGATAATGATTCTGAATCAGAGATGCAAGAACTCTTTGCTATGTTTGCTAAAGCTTTCAAGAAAGGAAGATTCAACAGGATAAGATTTAGCAAAGGCACTTTTCAGAAGAAAGAGGAGAAGAAGAGTGACAAAGGCAAAATTACAATTATCAAGCTTTATAAAGCCAAGATCAAGTGCTTTAACTGCAGTGAGCTTGGACACTTTGCTAGTGAGTGCAAGAAGCCTAGGAATTCAGGGAAAGGTAATGCACTCATGGTCACACAGAAGGATTGGGCAGACTCTAGTGATTCTGAAGATGAATTGGATTATGACAACATTGCATTGATGGCAAGTGCTTCAGACAAGCCTGGATCTCCAAAGAAAACTTCTTCATCTTCTGTTAAGGTATCACTTCACTCTCTTGATTCATTTGATAGCTTAGATTCTGATGATATTAGATCTATTCATGTTGAGTTTAAGAATCTTATGACTAATTTCAAAATTCTTGCTAGTGAAAAAGATGAACTCAAGGCTAAGAATGATGAATTAGTTAGTAGAAATAATTTTCTTGAATCTGAGTCAATTCAAATGGAAGAATATAAGTTAAGTTCTGACAAAGCTAAGCATGATTATGGTGTTATTCTTAAGGCTTATGACTATGTCAGAAAAGAACTAGAGGAAGAGAGAGATGTGATTAAAACCATTAACAATTCTGGTAAAAAGACTCAAGAAATCATTGAAAATTAAATTCTTGGTAAAGTTAATGGTTTAGGTTTTGATAAGGCTAGGCAAGAAGATACTGTAGCTATTGTCAATGATGATAGTAAAACTGAAGCTAGCACATCTAAGTCTGAAGGTAAGAAGATAGTTTCTGAACCTAAACATGTTAAATTTGTTGATTCTAAAGGTACCCCAATTGTGCACAAAAGAATTAACAATAGCAATTCAGGTGAGAGAGTGTTAGAAAAACCTAAGAATGTCAACATTGGTTTTTGTCTAAGTCTCAGTTAAAACAGAGACTAGAAAGTATTTCAGAGTCTAGCAAGATCAGAAGAAATAGGAATGGAAAAGAAGGTATTAACAAAGAGAATAATTACAAGAATGTACTTGATGCACCTAGGAAGAAATGCTATAAATGTGGAAATCATAATCATTTGGCCCTAGACTGCAATCAAAAACCTTCTTGGAAAAATGAGTCCAGATTCCCCAAGACTCAGAGAATTCAATACCAACCACAAGAACCATGTTATCATTGTGGTAGTTTATTCATTCCATTTATATGTGTAAGGAATATCATGAACTGTATTATGACTATTATTCTCTTAAATCTGAAACTCCTAGTCACAAACAGCTTGTGAAATCTAAGTCTAAGGTTGACTCTGCAACAGGTAAATCAAAAGCAAAATCTTCAAAGCCTGTTGGTTCAAAAGTTAGTAAGAAAGGATCCAATCAAAGTTGGGTCCTAAAAAATTCTAACTAGCTACTTTTTGTTTGCAGGGCACTGGAAAGAAGCATTCAATTATCTTGGACAGTGGATGCTCTGGACATATGATTGGAAAGAAGTCCCTGCTTACAAAGTTTGAGAGGAAAGCTGGCCCAGTAATATCCTTTGGAGATGGCAACAAAGGAGAAACTCTGGGATATGGCTCAATTATTTTGGGGAATGTCATCATAGAAAATGTAGCACTGGTTGAAGGTTTGAAACACACACTTTTAAGCATAAGTCAACTGGGTGATTAGGGTTACCAATCAATCTTTGACAGTAAAGGATGCAAAATCTTGAATATGAAGAATGGAGACATTGTTCTGACTGGTCAGAGACATGGTAACATATATGAAGCCAGCTTGAGTGACACATCTAAAGGAACTATCAGATGTCTTTACAGCAAGGCATCAAATGATGAAAGCTGGAACTGGTACAAGAAGCTCTCACATCTCAACTTCAAGAAGCTTAATCAACTTGTTAAGCATCATCTGGTGAGAGGCCTACCTCAGGCAAACTATGTGCAAGATGGACTTTGTGATGCTTGTCAGCTTGGTAAACAAAGAAGAACCACTTTCAAGAGCAAGACAGAAAATTCAATTACTGAACCATTTCACATGCTGCATCTTGATTTATTTGGTCCAGTAAACATTATGTCTATCAACAAGAAAATATATGCTCTAGTTATAGTGGATGATTACACAAGGTTCACATGGGTATTATTTCTACACAAAAAGGATGAAGCTCCTCAGCAAATCATTGAACTTGTCAAGAATATTCAAAATAGCTCTGAGTACAAGGTCAAATTGCTCAGAAGTGACAATGGTACATAATTTAAGAATTCTACAATGGAGGAGTATTGTGCAGACAATGGAATTACTCAATAGTTTTCTACACCTGGAACACCTCAGCAGAATGGTGTAGTAGAAAGAAAGAACAGAACTCTCATAGAGGCAGGAAGAACCATGCTTGCAGATGCAAAGCTTCCAACCTTTTTCTGGGCAGAAGCTATCAATACTGCATGTTTCACTCAAAACTGTACCTTGGTAAGTGCTCATGGTAAGACACCCTATGAGATGATCAAAGAAAAGAAACCAAGTGTGAAATACTTTCACATCTTTGGATGTAAATGCTATGTCCTGAAAGTTCATCCTGAACAACTTGGAAAATTTGAAGCCAAATCGGATGAAGCAATATTTCTAGGATATTCAACATCAAAGGCCTTCAAAGTATACAATCTCAGAACTCAAATTGTTATGGAATCAATTCATGTTGTATTTCATGATAAGAAGTTTGGAATTTTGCAAACTTATGAAAGCCATGACGATCTGGAATTTGAAAATCTTAAGTATTCTGAGATTCTCTCCAGCGATGATGAAGGTTCTCTAGAGGAAATCTCCATTGCTTCTCAAAGGAATGCTACTATTAAAGGGGAGCAATTCAATCAAGGAGAACACAGTACTGGTCAGGATCAGACTAGTCTTTCAGAGTCTACTTCATCAGGAACTGATCCTTCAGAGTCTAATGAAGGAAGATCAGTAACTAGCAGTAGTATTGAATCCACTGATTCTACTGATCAAGGGGGAGCTTTTGAAGGAAATGAACACTCTTCTACAAGAAATACCACTAACTTAGGGGGGGAGTCTAGCAGGAACAATCTACCACCTGTTAGAAAATGGACAAGGGATCATACTGAATATTTGATTATTGGTGATCCAAATAGTGGTGTTCGAACTAGAAGATCAATTTAAAATGAATGCTTGTACAGTTGTGTTCTCTCAAAGAATGAACCTATAAAGGTTGAAGAAGCCTTACAGGATCCTGATTAGGTAATAGCAATGCAGGAAGGATTGAATGAGTTTGAGAGGAACAAAGTGTGGAAACTGGTACCTAGACCTAAAGATAGATCTATTGTTGGTGCTAAATGGGTTTTCAGAAACAAGCTAGATGAATCTGGTATGATTGTAAGAAACAAAGCAAGATTGGTGGCCAAGCGTTATTCTCAGGAAGAAGGAATTGACTATGATGAAACCTTTGCACCTGTAGCAAGATTGGAAGCAATCAGAATGTTTCTTGCATTTGCAGCTCATTCAAAAATTCAAGGTATACCAGAAGGATGTAAAGAGTGCTTTTCTTAATGGCAAGCTTGATGAGGAAGTGTATGTGGAACAACCACCTGGTTTTATTGATCCAAAGTTTCCAAATCATGTCTACAAACTTGACAAGCCACTCTATGGACTAAAGCAGGCACCAAGAGCATGGTATGAGACTTTGTCTAAATTTCTTCTTGAAAATGGCTTCACAAGAGGTACAATTGACAAAACTCTATTCTTTAGAAAAATAAAAGGTGATTTGCTTTTAGTTCAAGTTTATGTTGATGATATTATATTTGGCTCTACTAATCAAAAGCTATGTGCTAAGTTTAGCAAGCTTATGCAGTCTAAGTATCAGATGAGCATGATGGGTGAACTAAATTACTTTTTAGGCTTGCAGGTCAAACAGACTGAGACTGGTATTTTCATTAATCATTCAAAGTATATCAAAGATCTTTTAAAAAGGTTTGACTTTCAAAATTGTACAATTGCAAAGAAACCCATGGCAACAGCCACTAAGCTAAACTCTGATCCTAAGGGAAAGAGTGTTGACAACACTAGCTATAGAGGCATGATAGGTTCACTGTTATATCTAACTGCAAGTAGACCAGATACAATGTTCTCTACCTGTTTATGTGCTAGATTCCAAAGTGATCCTAAGGAATCTCATTTAAGTGCTATGAAGAGAATTTTTAGATATCTCAAGGGAACTCCAAATCTTGGTTTGTGGTATCCAAGAGAATCTGATTTCTCCCTAATTGGCTATTCAGACTTTGATTATGTAGGGTGTAAAATAGACAGGAAAAGCATTACAGGTACATGTCAATTCTTGGGAAACAGATTGATTTCTTGGGCAAGCAAGAAGCAGCAATCAGTTTCAACCTCAACTGCAGAAGCTGAATACATTGCAACAGGCAGTTGTTGTGCTCAACTTCTTTGGATAAGAAATCAGTTGATGGATTATGGTATGACACTTAGTAATATTCCTATGTTTTGTGATAATACTAGTGCTAACAAAATTGCAGAAAATCCAGTTCAACACTCAAGGACTAAGCACATTGATGTCAGGTATCATTTTATTAGAGAACATATTGAAAATGGTACTGTGGAACTTCATTTTGTTCATACTGACAAACAGCTTGCAGATATTCTAACTAAACCACTTGATGAGGCTACATTCATTAGATTGGTTAGTGAGTTAGGAATGTTAAATTTTTAGATCTTTAACATCTGCACAAGTAGCAAGGTATGTTGTTTCAGCTTATAGACTTGATATTTTTGTCAGGATCTATACTTGATTGTTAAATGCTTAAGCTGTAACACTTTACTTTGATAAATTACAGTATGATAGATTTGTTAATAAACATCAGGATTGCTATCAGTATGCTGACATCATCAGTATTGACATCAGGATTGTATCGTCAGTATCAGGATTTTGAAATTTGTGTCTTACTGTTTCAAATTCTGAAGTTCATGTTATTTAGTGGTTCAATTCTGAGTTTTGTTAAGTCTATGTTAGCAAGTTTTATTACATGCATACTAATAATTTATATCATTATTCATGGCAGTCAATAAACAACGATAGACAAGTAGATATTAAGAAAACTTGTATTTTCATTAATCAAAAGCATTACATACATGAAAATGAAATACAATTATTCTTTTTGTCTAACTACTACTGATAATTCTATTCTTGTCTAAAGTTGTTGCTGCTTCAATCTTCAATGATCGACTTCAGGACAAGGAGCATCTCAAGATTAGATTCCTTGTCTGGGCGACTTGAATGAGAGCAGCTGACTCATCTTCATGCTTATTGAAGAAAACGAATAGCATCTCCATCAAGATCAACCTCAGACTCTTGGCCAAATTCTTCATCCTCAAGGTGTGAAGAGATTAGAGGAGAATTGTATCCAACTGGTAGATGTTTTAGAGGAGATTCGTGGAAATCATCTGAGTTAAGACCAACCATATCTGACTCGATGAGAAAAGTCATCTCTTATAATAGATAGTTTACTTGCTCCTGATCATCAAGAGTAAAGAACTTCTTAGTGGTAATGAACCAAAAGCTAGGGTTTATATGAAGATTTGGGTTGAAAGCCATGATGAAAAGAGAAAAGAATGAAAAGGTTTTGGAGAATGGCGTAAGACATTAGTTTCTTTTATAGAAGGACGTGGAAAGCTAAACAGTCGTTTGGGGGATATCAATGCAGTCAGTCGTAATTATGTGTGACTATATTTCTTGTATTTTCAAGAAATATTGAACGAATTTAACCAATTGATTTTGTTATTTCTTTTACAGGAAAAAGAAAATGCCATGTGGAAACTTCATTTAGTCTCTGGAATCAGGATGATATTGATCAGGAATACAAGTGTGGTCACGTCAGGATTAGTAATTCTTTTTATTCAGAAATCACATTGAATCGTGTGATTATCCTGATGAGAAGATCACATCAGGAAAAGGAAGCTGATCAGTATTGATTTTTATCTTGATTTTACCTTGATTTATTTACTTGAAGTTATCTTTGGATTTTATTTTCCAAAAGTCGTGGGTAACTGCATTTTTCAGGGACTGAAACTTGTCAACCTACGTGTCAACGTGGGATAATGGGTCTGAAGGATTTTTGAAATATAATTATTTTGACACTCTAATCGTGTCATTGCTTTCTCTAATTTCATTCTCTAAAGCGAAAACAGTCTCGAGTTCTCAAAATCACTAATCAATTTCAAAGATTTCTTAAGTTCTTTTCAGATCAAAATGGCAACTCAAAGAAGACTACCCAAATCAGTAGCTTTCAAGTTTGGTGACTTTGATTTTATGATGAACAATCATGTTGCAGCTATCACCAACAAGGAAGGGGTGTCAACCGATTTTCACCCGATAATGGACTTTATGGCGAAAGGACATTAAGCTATGCCTTGACAGCATCTCCACAAATTAATCAAGTAGCTGTTTCACAAGCTTGGGAGAATGCTAAGGTAATTGACTCTACTCAGAGTCAATCAGGTAAGATTGTTCTACACTTAGGACAAGACTCATTTGATCTTACTGAATCTGTTGTTACTTCAATACTTCGCTTACCTGTTAGTACGAATTTTGAGAATGTACCATCTGATGATGATGTAAGAACTATGTTATCTAAATTAGGTTATGATGGACCTCTAGATAACATGAGCCAGTTAAATAGATCTTTTCTTAGGAAAGAATGGTCTTTCTTCTTGATCAAATTGCTAAATGTTTTACTGGTAAAAGTAGTTCTTTTCAACAAATTACTTCTGTTACATCACATATTGCATATGCCTTGCTTTATAATAGAGTAATTAATTTTGGTCACATTATCTTAAGTCAGATGTGTATTAAACTTGGTCAAGAGATCATGACAGGAATATGGTTTATTATCACAGATTCATGCAACTGTTTATTAACCATTTCATTCCTGATGTTGAAGCTAGATTTGGTAGAGAATATTGTGTTTCTTCTTATGTACAGCAAAAGAGAATTTTCTCTGACATTACAAACAAGGACAGTGAAAAGAATCTAGATGAAATACCTGCATTACACTATCCAAATCATGTTCAGGTACTTCTAAGAACTCATCTTCCTACTATTTATAATTCTTCTTTCTTTGGTGGTGAAATGACTCAGGAATCTCAATTGGAGGAGAACCCCCCTGTGTCTACCCAAGTAGCCAAAAACATTATAGTCTCTGAAACAATTCTAGAACCAAATTTTGATCCACAACCTATTGTTTCAAAGAAGCCAACCTCTGGTGTTTCTCAAAAGACATCAGTTGTAAGGAAGAGAAGATTTGCTATTTCAAGTAGTAGTTCTAGTGAAGATGATGATAATATATCTCTTGCTGAGAGAGCAGAATTGAAGGCTGCAATTAAACTTTCTAAGCTAGGACAAAGAGATGGAACACCTAGTCACAGCCAGGCTGCAGTCTCCCAAAAGGCTGTAGTTCTTAAAAAGGGAAAACAGTTACTGGATACTGTCTCTCAAAAGACTGTGTCTATTGAAAAAAGATCTCATCCCAAGATCACTTCTGTGTCTACACCTCTAGAGTCTTCTCAAGACAAATCTGTTGCTCACTATACTAGGAGAACAAGGAGAAAGATTCATTTGTCACCTACACACACAGTGTCAAGTCCAACTAACATTATGCAAGTCTCTACAAATAATGCTATATCCATGTCAGTATCGGGCAAGAGAGATTAGGATCTTGATTCTTCATGGGAAACTACATTGACATACAGACTGGCTATGGAACTTATTTTTCTGAAAGTGAAGCTTTCCAGGCCTGTTCTAGATTTTCTGGTTGAAAGAGTCCCCACACTTTCATTTCCTGAAGAATATGGACTGTTACATCAAAGACTTGATTTAATGAAGACGTATTTCTATGTATCAGTCAGAAAGGAGTTACACAAGAAATTTGGACTTCCTAAGCATGTTGCACTTCAATCACTTCATGCATATCTATTTGACAAGGATGTCATTGTTGAAGATGCTTCAGTTCAAGGTGAACAAGAGGAGGTAGTTGATAGAGGGAAGCAGTCAACAGAAGATAGTATTGCACCAGTGGTGAATAGTGGAATAGATCAGATCACAGTCACTGCAACACAAGAACCATCTAGTCAGAGTTTGGATGACTCAAGAACTGTGATTGATGATGCTGAAAGGTCTTCTCTGATGACTGAAATTGCAAATGAGAAACCCTATGATATAGGAGGAATGACTTTGATTGATTTTCCTAAAGATCAAACCAATATTGTTCTTTCAGAGTCTATCCACCTTGAGGGTATGTCTCAGCAACCAATACTTAAAGACGGTGACATACTAGCTATGGTGTCTAATGAAGTATTACTGAAGACATCAGAGTCTAGTGTAAAACCTGAAAGTGGTATACTGGAGCCTGTAGTTTCTGGAAAGAAAGTAGATGTTTGTAAGGGTTCAGAGACTATAGCAGCTCACTCCTTGGAGAAAACCTCAAGCCCCATGCCATATGAGGAACCCTCTCTCCATGTGAGTTCAGGTATAAAAACTTCTTCTAACCCCTATTTTTCTGTAGGTCATGAGAGCACTTATCCAAATTTTAGTGATACACTTGAAAAGATGGATATAGATCCACACACAGAGAGGCTGGCTCCTGACCAGGCAAAAGGAGAGGTAGAAAGAGTGCTAACTTTAGATAGTCAAAGTGAGAATGAGGGTATGGATGATCAACTCCATAGTGAGGGAGAGAAAATTAGGAAACCACCATCTTTTGATTTGTGGGATCAGGTTTTTCCTGAATCTTGGTCTGAAAATCTTGGTATGGATGCTGGTACTTATTCTTTTATCAAGATGTATGAGAAGCATGACTTAGCACATCACAATGCAAAGCCAGAAGTTAAAGCTCAAAAACAGAAAGAAAGGCTTGCAGGAATCATTAACGGAAGAGGTGAAAGGCTAAGACAAACTTCTACTCAACCAGTACCAAAAGAAATTCATAATGATCCAAGTATTCCTTTTTTTTGTACTTCCAATATCAGCTAGATTTGAGACATCAAGAATATCTGATCAATCTAAGGAGGAGTCAGGATTTGTAGATGTTAGTACACAGAATACTGGTGAAGGACAGGATGATCATACTTCAGCTTCAGATCAGAAAGATGAAGATGTTTGTACTTCTACTCAAGTATTATTACTTGACCATCGTTCTCAACAGGTAACTTCTTCTACAAGACTTGAAGATAAGGTTCTTTCTGCATCTGAAGATACAACAAGCACTTCCAACATTGAAGTCGATTCTGAAATTTTACGAAACATTCAGAAATCTCAAAGTGATATTCAATCGAGACTTCAAATTCTTGAAGAAAACCAAGTCACTACTATGGACAATCAAGCAGTTCTGATGAATCTCATTTGTTCTGTTACTGAATCTCTTGGAATTAATGTTGCTGATGTCAAAAAGGGGGAGATAAAGACAATTCAGAAACAACAACAACAGACTGGGGGAGAGAAACAGACTGGGAACAAAACCAAGGCTGACAGAGTTGGAAAATTTCATCATGGAAGTGGTAAAGGAAAAGAAGCATTAAATAGTTGAATTCTTTCTTCTAAGTACTAGATACATGTCTACATCTGAAGAAGGAGGTACTTAACTTCATGATCTTGAATTCATAAATTCTATTCTGGTTGTATTGTTATATGTTTTGACATCTACAACTTAGATTTATGCTTCAGATTCTAAAGCATAAATAGGGGGAGATTTTTAGGAATAATTCATAAGTTGTAATGTTGAGAATAGAATTTTGCTAATACTTCTTGTATATCCTGATCTTATATAGGATTTAACACTTTGTATAGGATATATGTGTTAGACATTAATCTGTGGAAGTTAGTCAGTAACAATGCGTCAAAGACTACATTTCAGGAACTAAGAACAGATCCTGATACAACAAGTCTGATCCTGATCAAATACTGATGGGATAATCAGATCCTGATGCAATGGGAAATCCTGATATCAGTCGTGTTACTGATGATGTTATTATGGATGCTACAGAAACTGGCAAGTGCTATAAAACAGGATCGTTGTTTTGAAAAACAAGCAAGAAGATATCGTGAAGGAAACGAATTCTCTATTGATGGAAACTATCAACTGGACGGCAGAACATTGTCATAGATAGATTATAATTCTGTTATTAGTTGATAGGTAGCATTATAAATACTCTCTCAATATCATTGTAAAAAGAGCGAATTGAGAAATATAGAGTGCATATCGTGTGAAGCTCTGTATAAGGTTTGTATTCGAGAGTTCGAAACAAACAGAGAGAGAGATTTGTATTGTCAGCAGTTGCTAAAGGTATTGTACACCTTTGGTAGAGTTTGTATTTGATTTATTTTAATACAAACAAAGTTTGATTCATTCGTTGTTCTCTTTCATCTAATCAAGCAAAAATCAGATACGATTATATAACTTGTATTCAACTCCCCCCCTTCTACGAGTTATTCGAGTTAACACTTTTACAAATAGATTTTCTTTTAACTAATTAGTAAAATTCCAATTTTCTAAATTCAAAATTAAATTCTCTTTTTGTAAATAGTTTAAAATTTCCCTTTAGGAATTAAATAGCATAAATCCAAATTTATAAATTGTTCTAATTCGCCTAAGTTAAAAATTAATGATCGCGAAATCAATATTATTCCCTGTGGATCGAATCTTAAAATACTAAAACGATGATCGTGCGCTTGCGATATTTAATTGTCATATTTTCGGCACATCATTTTAATTAAAAAAATATATTAATGATTGGAAGATACGATATTTTAGGTGTGTATAAAGGGTAATATATTTAATTAAAAGTAAACGTATTTTAAATTGATTGAAAGATACGATATTTTAGGTATTTATTAAATTTTATTTAATGTTACAAATATGGTTTTATATAAATATTATTTTAATAATTTTTGTAATTATAATTTAATATAATTTAATATACTCATATTTACGTATTATACTAATATTTCCTAATTATAAATAATGTGTAGAGATTTTCAATATATTTTATTAATAATTGAAAATACGGTGTGATATTTTTGGGTATATATGAATGATTGTAAGATTAGTTCTAAAATAAAAAAGGTAATGTGTTTTAATTACAAAGGAAATATTAAAGATTTGAAGATATGGTACGATTAATGTTTTTTTATAAAAGATAATATATTCAACTAATAATAAATGTGAAAATGACAATGGCTAATTACCATTAATTATATTATGTCATTATTTATTTCAATAATTAGAATAACCAAACCGACAAATTTTCAATCTTTCGGCTTTAATATAATAGTATAGATAAATAGAATTAAAGTCGATGATGTTCAGTTTAACCATGTTGACTAGAATCTTAATTCCCACGATAATCTTTTTTTAATATCTGAGTTTATCCATGTATACAATTAAGATGTAGTTAGGCAATCAGAAAATTATGAATTATTTTAGTACTAATCACAGGTCATTTCAAAATTTTAGACCAATCAAGTTATACTAAAAGTTTTCCTTATTTAACATTCTCATCCTATTAGACTAATCGTTGACAGTTCTAATATAAATATAGTAGTTACTTGATTTAACAAATCCATATATAACAAATTTTTAATGTCAATAAATATTTATAATAGATTAATATTTTAAACTAAAATCAATTAGGATTATACAAATATTTAATATTAAGTGATTTTCAAAATATTTACTAATTTTTCACTCTTTTAATTAAAAATTAATCATAATTACATCTTTATATTTTAGTATATTAAAGATTAATTTTCATAATACATATAAAAGCCGATCAGAATTTACCTCTAAAATTAAAACAACCACAACATTCTTATCCTTATAATTTACCTATCGTGATTACTTAACAATATTATTTAAATACAAAATTTATTTTACTTAGTACATACGTAAATTACATATTTTTTAAAGTGATAAAATATTTATTAATTTATAAATTTTCAATTTAAAATCAATCAAAGTTATACTATAATAGATAACGGGATAATTTTAATAAATACCAACTACAATCATATTATAATATATATTTTTATATGAGAGAATTACCAAAATACCTATTTTTCACAAGTTTTTGCCCAAAATACTGATTTTGAAAAAAATGGCCCGAAATACCGACGGGATACGGAGAATCGTCCTCCGTGTTAGCATGATGCGGAGAATCGTCCTCCGTATTATGTAGATACGGAGCTGCGTCTTCCGTGTTATGCATGATGCGGTGGACGGTGTTCCGTGTTAGGTGGGTGCGCAACACAGTCACGGAGCATGGTCTTCCGTATTATGCATAACACGGAAGACTCAGTTCCGTATCATGCCCTGTTACGGAAGATCGTGTTCCGCAACACCCGTCATATCACGGTACACGATGTACCGTGTCCCGTCAGTAAAAAGGGCCAGCCAGTTTCCCAGATGAATATTTTGGGCCATCACCCTTTTTATATCACATATTAATTTTCATAAATACGTACTAACTAATTAATCAAAAGTTTTAATTGAAAATCAATCACAATTATATTATTATATATTGGCATATCTGTTCTTTGCACCCCTCTTTGTGTATATAGTCATTTTCCAAAAATATCATATTTATTAATTGATTTTAATACAAATATATTATTTTAATACATAAGTCTATTTTATTATGTATGATATAATATTTTAATATCTTAAACTCTCGATTTAAAATCATATGATGCAATCAAATTTTAATAAATGCACTATTATTGGATAAAAAATTTGAAAATATAAAAAATATTCACCACACTATTTTAAATATGCGTTCAAAATTTAAGTTTTATAAACTTTTAAATTAATCAATTATAAAAAAAGAGCTAGACTCAATCAATCTAAATATAAAACTGAAATTTAAACCAATTATCTATAACATTTTATTTATGAGTATTTTTTAGTTAAGCAATAATTAATGAAAAAAATTGACCTAACAATATATTTGAATTATTCAAAAAATTAAATATATACTATAAAATAATTTTATACAATATTTTTGGTATAAAAAAATAATCAAATAATTAATTTTACTATTTTTTATAATTTACTATTTTTCTATACGTAAATAATTTATCGATAAACGATCATACAACATAAATAAAGATATTTATTGAAAAATAAAGTAGAATCATGAAAAGAAACAGGGGTTATCATTCACAAGGAGAAAGTACAAAATCAGATATTCGGTTGATAAAACCCATCAACGGGGTGCTAGACTCTCAATAAAGCGAGACGTTTATTAAAAAAACAAAACAAAATCAAGAAAATTAATAAAAAGGGGGTTTATCATCAACCAAAAGGCCGAATTCGTCCAATAAACTTTAGTTTAATATTTTTTGGGAGAGGAGGAGAGAGAGAGAGGAGCGGCTACGACATTTGTCATAAAAATCTCTATTATTATAACTAGATAGGTCCATACATATAAAATTATATATTATTTTAAATAAAAGGTGATTTTTTTTTAATTTTGTGTCCTTGAATTAAAGTAATAGTATCAATTCCCATATCCTAATCTAAGTGTAGACATATCAAATTTACTTGGTTAGTTGATAATATATGTGTTTTAATATGAACAAAACCTTAAATATGGGTAAAAGGAGCTTAATAACTTGGTAGATAGATTCTAAACAAATAAAGATACTTATTACTACAATAAACAAAATTAAGAAAACATAAAAAAGGTACGCTTCATTATTTGTACTCTACTCTTTGTTTTGTTTTGTAGCATCTTAATGTTGCTTTCAGTTATATAGTAACATACCTAGATAACTTGCAGAGAGTAATATTTTATGTAATTGTCATATTTTTTCTTTTTTCGTTTCGTGTACACAAAAAAAATCGGGTAGTTTAATATCATTTTGTATTCGGATTTTGGGTATACGAAAAATTTCATGTCATTTTCGTGCAAGATCCTAAAGACACGCCGCATGAATGTACACAACACAAACGATTTTCCAGGACTACGTACACACTTTCTTCAAATGTATGTCAGAAAAATATACTCACTATTAAAGGAAAATGGAATTCGTGTTTTTTAACCTGCTAATTAAATTACACGGACACTTATATAATAATGTGATTAAGTATTTATATAATATTACAAATTTGATTTTAGTTTCATGTAATTTTTTTATTATAGTAGATGTGACAACGTGTCGGGTCTGGTCCGAATTTTGTAAAATCAAAACTCATATCCAAAATCAAATTCTTCGAGTTTCAGATTAGATTGAGTTTTTTTGATATCCAAAATTAGCAATAATATAGTGAAATTTAAAGCAATTGCTACACGCAAACAATATTAATTATATTTATACAATAATAAAAAATAAAATGGTTAAATTAAATAAGTAGTCAAATGTAATATATTATTTGAATTGACATACTAAGTAAAATCTAAAAATATGTTAAAAAAATAATTCTTCATATACAACACAAATGAAAATTTTATGTAAAATAAAGAAAATTATATCTTAAATCTTAAATATATCAATAAAACTTAAAATTAAGAAATAGATGTTCTAATTACAAAATTAGTATTAACTATTTCTAATGAAATATTTAAATAAAAATAAAAATATTATATATGTTACATTAAAAATATTATGTACAATAATTTTAAATTATGATGTTACATTATTTATGCATCGGGTTTCGATTTTTTGGATCGAGTTTCGGATCGGCTTTCGGATTTTGGTACAATTGAAATCCAAATCCAAATCAAAAATATTACAGATTTAAAATTTAAATCCAAACCCAAATCAAAAATTTCGAATTCGGTATATACCATATTCTAATAGGAATTGTTTTTTAAAGAATTCAACATAAAAACTCCCAAACTGAATATACACAACAATTTAAGTTGTCATTAAAAACGAGTTGAGAGCTGTCGTCATTATATCCTTATATATAATAAGCATAAGAAGGATATTATCCAAATTTTTGGTCTGGTCGCTGTACTACCAAAATCATATATGATCCGTTGGATTAAAAATAGACGATCAAGATTAGATCATATTAAAATATATATATAATCTAAAAAGGATATTATTAGAAAATGTTGCATTAGAATTGAATTTTAAAAAGAAAATTATAATCTAAAAAGGATATGATGAAAAAAGTTTGTATTATGATTGAATTTTAAAAAGAAAATTATAATCTGTAAAGGATATAATTAAAATAACTTGCATTAAAATTGAATTTTATTTATTTTATTAGTATTAAAAAATTCATATTTATTATTTGGGCTATATTTTGAGATCTATAAATCAAATTTGGATGATTTTATAATCCACGCAAAATACATAAAATTATCTTTAATTTAGTAATGATTTAATAATTATTATTTAAATGAAAATACAAAGAATCTCAAACAAACGAAAATATAATTACGAATTTTTACATTAATCCTATTTAATGTAGAAATCCTACATTGATAATGCTATTCAATGCAGAAAACCTAATTATATATGATTTAAATAATTGGCATATACATTTTCGTACTTCAATATAAATATACCTTTTATTTTATAACATATTAAAATATAAAATATTTTTTAATGCTAGATCCAACAATTTTCATCTATTTATTTTAAGATTTTTGTCGTACGGAGGACCAGACTACCGATTATCAAAAATTTGGACAAAATCACTCCTACACTTATTATTAAAATTGTATTTAGTTGTTACTAGAATTATCTTCAAATAATTATAAGGATATTTTGATAATCAAAATGAATTATAAGTAGAATTCATAAATCAAATATGTAACACCCCTGGATCCGGGGTCAGGGATCTGGTCGTTACGACCTCAATATCCACCCTCAAAACCAATATAAATGAAATTACAATCTTGTGACCCAAAACAACAACTCACCCGTTACAGTACCAGAGATGAAATCAGAATAACCTTCAATATTATTAATCACAAGTTTGAGTTCTTACAAGCCAAAGAATTTTCGTTAACTATAACATGCTCTTTGCCATACATTTACAAATGCCAAATAAATACATACATTAGGTACTCGAAGGCTAACATCTAGCCTGCCAATAGCTTCTTACTCAGCAGTGGCAGCTATGATCTCAGCCGCTAATCCTCAGACTGCTATCAATTGCTTGCACCAATTGCGCCTTATGCGACCATCAGATCTAGCTGTTTTGTGATATAATAGATAAAGCAAGGGTGAGCAATAGCCCACCAACAATAATATAACTAAACAACAATATATATAACAGTTCAAAAGTATTTTGAAACCATATGCCATGCATTTAACGAACATAATGCCAGTATAATATGAAAGATGAAGTTACAAGATAACTCAAAAATATACTTCTGTGGAAATATCTGCTATGTCAAGGATAAGCAAGATAGCATTATTTATCATAACAGAGGAACTTGCAGAAAAATATTGCAATTCCAGATTCAATCACCTTTTCACCTGCCAACACCGACAGTGTTGCAGAAAATTTCCAACATTTGAAAGGTGAACTAATTCCGGAACATTGACGCGCCAGGAGCCATAACATTTTACGATGATCAGTCGCATGTTATGCTCCCCATCATTTGTTCTCTACATGTAGAAGGAAGCACCGACGGATTTACTTGTCAACGCCCTCTGGAACCCCCCGGCCAACGGTTGGGCCATTGCAGGACCGGAGCCACTCGGCCACTTACGCGGCTCCTAGTTCGTATAACATCCATAACTCTGAACATAAAGTTCGTACCCCTTTCCCCAAGTGTAATGCTTGTTAATAAGACTCCACAAAGTAGTCGTATCTAGTTGGAAAGGAAAACTCACCAATATTTCCCAAGTTACTGCTTGTTAATGGATACCAACTTGTTCCAACATTCTTACCCCTCGAATGATGAGAAGGTACATAGGATTTGATAGATAAACAGCAACCAAGTTGCGAGGTAAAAGAATAGTTTCAAAAGATTTATGACCGGGAAGTCGACAAGATAAATAGCATCCCTCAAGTAAGGTTCCCTTATATTTGGAAGATAGACTCAATGAAGAATGAAATTTGAGAACTTTCTTGATATAATATAATAATAATACGACTCCGAAGAGATTTCAGAGTATTGAAAATCGAAGACAATATTTGAAGACGAATAAATAATATTGAAGTTGTTTCAAGGCGTTGAATTAATATTCAAAGAATATTTATAGAATCAGAAATATTTAAAGAATATTTAGAAGTACGAAAAAATATTTTAATCGAAGTATTTCTCAGGATAACTTTTCGAATGAATAAAGAGAAAATATTTATTGAATAAATGAATACTTAAATGAATATTCAAAATAATATTCATTTAATATTAAGACTTGAAAGGAATATTTGAAATAATATTTGATAAATAAATAGAACTTCAGACGAATATTTAAAATAATATTCATAAAGTAAATAGGAACTTAAATGAATATTCAAAAGTAATATTCATTTAATGAATAATATTCTAAATGAATTTCCAAATAATATTCCTTTAGCAGTCCAAGCTTTAAGAAAATATTAGAAATAATATTCGATAAATGAATCGACTTTAAATGAATATTGAAAAATAATATTCATTGAATAAATAACGTTTAAATAAATAATTGAAGTAATGATCCCTAATTAAATACTCTCGAACGAATATTCAAAATATTATTCGTCACGTAAATAATGGAAAATATTTACTTAAATATTTTCCCTCGAAAGTAGTTACGATATATCAAGAAGTACTGACTCCCGGTCTATATTCAACGAATACGATATATATGCCCTTCTCTAAGGGACTAGCAATAACCGGCTTATAACTGATATATCCCATCTAGTCTATAAGCCAACCATAATCATGGAAAATATAACAATATAACTTGGAAGTAGGCATGCATGACATGGCATATGTATAACAGAAAACATATATATATATATATATATATATATTCACAACAACAGCCTTAAAAGGATTTGAAACTTGCCTGGTAGTCGGGTGTGGGTAAAGGTAGTGTGCTCTGGGTCTGCTCGGTGATCTATAAACAATCAAAATATTGGAGATTAATAACGCAACACTTTTATTTTTAAAAAGCTAAGTATAACTTAACTTAAGTCGAAATACGATTTTTGAAGTATCTTGTTATGCACCCTTCTCGTGTACTCTTATTAACCTCGATTCGACCCGACATTTGTTCATTATTACGGCTCGCCGTTACACTTACACTTGATATATAATTAAGTCATATAAGTTCTAGGGTCGATCGCTTATGAACCAAGATTTTATCTCGAGTTTTATCGCCCGTTTTCTAAGTGGTTTTTCCAAAGTTAAACCAAGTATTCGTTTTAGGGGTTCGTTCGTATTTAACCTTGACTCGAACATTTTTATAAAATCGAAAAATGATCCGATCGACATGTGGTTTTCTTTCACATCTTCCTTATGACCTCTAATATTTAATTACCATGATTCGTCACTAACTTTCATAATTTACGAGGGTTCAATTTCAGTTACGAACTTTCGTTTACGGTTTCGAACTTCATTTAGTAAATCGGCCATAAATCCTAAACCGTAAGTCCGTTTGATTCAATTCTTTTTCCAAAATGATCTACGACTCAAGGTACAAGGGTATGTTAGATACTTAGCCAGTTTTGTTAATTAGACCTACTGTGATGCACAGTTTTCAATGATTAACGAAATTTTAGCATTATAACGGCTATAAATCGAACGTTCCAAAAATCAATCCATCACAACCAAGCCACACCGGGCATCTATACAACTTATGCACATATTATTGATTCCCAACTGTCCAAGATCATCTACTTTACCAATCATGATCATCACATCTCTTAAATCAATTAATCACTACATAATCATGCATATAATACACTAATATCACAACTAATCTTAAAACACCAAGAGCATGCTTAAAACTCAAAACAAGATCTAGGGTTTCAAGAGAGTTATACCTTCGTTGGTGTGTATATGAGTCTAACAACCCTTGATCTAGTCCATAGAACTCCTTACAACATTAAACTAGCAAGAAACATCAAGAACATTTTAAGTGATTTTCGGATCTGCTATAACTCAGTGGAAAGATCATGCAAAACGAGAGCCTTACCGAGGTTTTCTGATCAAGACTTATAAAGGAGAGTTATAGAGCATCTAACCAGCTTTCCAACAAGCTAAAGAACACTAAATTCCATGGCATAATGAAGGAGATAAGTCCGATTGAAAATCGTCCTAGAAACTGTCAAGCACCAGGATAGTTTGCTTCTTCAACTTGGGGAGGAGATCTAACTAGGCTACACTCATTAGAATGCCATGAAATTTTGAGCGAATATTTCCCATGGAGTGGAGAGGTTGTGGTAAAAATTTTGGTGATTGTATCATGGATAGAAATGGAGATATAAATTTTTCTTTGAGGGTTGGTTCTGCTGGACAGTTTGGAGAGATTGATGTTTTCTTTGTTTTCTTTTGCTTTTCTTCTTGGATAATGACTTGTGTGACTTGTTTCTATCACTTTAACATCAGCCCTTATCTCTTAATGAATTTTTTTTGAAGTCCACCAATGATACTAAGCCATATGTTGATCATTAAGCACATTACTGCACTTTGTTGTTCAATGTCTAGTATACCCTTGCCCCTTGGTTCTTATTGCTCTTCTAGCCTTGCCCATTCATAATTTTATGAGCCATTCACTTAATTAACTTGTAAATTCACCTCCTTGAAGAGCTTGGGCCAATCATGGGCTTGTTTATAGGGCCTTAGGGCTTTCGGATGGGATTTATGCAAGTTCTCTCGTCGTTTGATTCATCGAAAGTTTTCTGTGATCGTCTCAGTGGTTTCTCCTCTGTAAACCTCTTGGATACATATTATCCTCTCCCACATTGTATTTTAAGGTGTTGGTGTAGTTCTAATCCTCAAACAATTATAAAATTTAATATTCCTGGTATATTCTCTTTATCTCAGGATTTGCTCTCCAGGTTTTTCAAGCGTTATCAAACTAGTTTGCATTCTCTTTCCTCTAGGATTATATTCTCAATCCTCTTTCCCTCTCATAATATATCCTCCCTTGGACTTCTAATATTTAATATCCTCAACCCATGATTCGTTCGCTTGATCGCTTAATCTCGTTATAAAGTCTCAGCGATTTCTAGAATGTTCGTTTCAATGTCTTAGTAGTTTTTGTTCTAAATTCTCAAATCAAATATACTAAAATTCCAAAATATTAAATTCTCACTTCCTCAAATTTAATATCTCATTTCTTGATAATTCTAATATATAATTCACTGCCTGGTCAAATATTACACCGAAATAGAAATTGGAATTTCTGAATTCCGATCGTCTTTGCATACCCTTATTTACTTCGCAGGTCACTAATATGACTTCGAAACATCCACACTACGTCTCGTACATAGGTGGCATGAAAAACTTATTAACCCTCAAAATCACTATTCATCCACCAAAATCACTATTCACTGATGCACTTCATTATAATAAGAAAAGTTTTAATTCTACCGAAAATTCGGGTTATTACAGTCTCCCCTCCTTAAAAGGATTCCATCCCGGAATCAGTCTGAGAGCAAATGGGGGTACTTTTCCAGAATCGCGCTTTCCAATTCCCAAGTTGATTCTTCCACATTGTGGTTCTGTCACAAGACTCTGACTCGCTTGATGACCTTGTTTCGGAGCACTTGCTCTTTTCGATCTATGATTTTCACAGGCTGCTCCACATAGGTTAGGTCTGGGTGCATGTCTACGTGCTCATATTCTACTATATACTTAGCGTCCGGATTGTATTTTCTCAACATCGAAACATGAAACACATTGTGCACTTGTTGTAGATTTGGGGGTAATGCTAGTTCGTAAGCTAGTTCCCCGGTCCATCCTTAATCATTTCCATCCTTTTACAGCACATCTCACTAGTGCTACAATACTCTTGTCATCCTTTTTCATCAACTTTGCTACTTTTCGTACAACACACTATCCGGGTTATGCCCTTACCCAATCATATATTATTACCCTTATTGGTGTCTATAGTGACTTCGGTATCACTATCGCGCTGCGAATTCGAAGATAGTCTCACTCGTACTACGCATTTCCTCATCACTTTTATCTTTACAATATCGATCAATATATAGAAGTAGAATAATTTATTGAGAGATTACTATGATCAATGAACATTTGTCTTATTGCATAGTTAGTACAGAAGGTGGCCAGCCTTTAGTACTTGACTAGCAATTTAGACAAGTTGTGGTATTCCACTTAGACTTCTATCACATAGATAGGTAGTCACGTAGCAGTACCTCCCCTCCTTAAAGGGTTGTTCTTCTCAATTCAGAAGAAGATAAATAAGAAGAGTAAAGAGTTTCCAAGAATTATAGAAAATTTTCATGATTGTCGAATATCATACTTACAATTTACCTCTGAACTATAGAGGGTCATTAGAGAAGAAAAATAATCGTATTCATATCAAATACTACTTTATCGTAATCTCACGTGTCAACATGTCCTTGCTGCTTTGTCCATCATCCTATGGACCTATTCTCTTGTTTGATCTTAGCATCACTCACTTTGGAAAAATCCTTCAACCTCTCAGGTTAAATCTTGGATTTCTCGCTTGACATCATTGTTACTGGCATTTCACGTCATGCCACTGACTCTTTCATATTCATAATACTAACACTATCAGGTTGTCCACCCGAGAATCCGTTAGAAAACCCATTCATCAATCCATTCATAACATTCCTTGCCTCACATTCCATAATTATCATCCCAATCTTTTCTTTATCAATCACATCCTTGGGGGTCAAACTTTCCTCTGTTCAACCATCTAAATTCTCAATTTCTCGTTCCATAAGTCTCCTTAGTACTCAATCAATCTGTTCCAATTTCCTCGACTTCTCCTTACTTAAGGGGGTTAATTTGTATGTCGTCTATGCTTTCAATTCCAACTTTCCGTTGTGACCAATAACCTTCGCCATGTCAATTTTATACATTTCTAACTTCATTGCTGGTTTTCTCGGAGTCCGCATATCTAACTCCCTTATTGATCCTTAACTGTATTTCCTTTATCTCAGCCGTCTTGTTTCTATTTCGACTATAATCTTCTTATGAACCATCATAGTATTATCATTTATTTCGAGCCTCACTTCATTCCAAAACCAAACCACCCGAAATAAACCTTGACAATATCTGTAACTTCGATCCAATACAATCTATTTCAGTTTGTCATTCCGACATCTCCACGGTCGTTATCACTTAATTTCTCAGAAGAATCACCACTATATTAATGTAGTCCATTGTTGAATCACCATCGTTTGTCGTTTACGCAGTGCTTTGATAGCTAAACACACGGGTTTCGTAATTGTCAGATCAAAATCCCCTAGGAAGACAAAATAGTCACTATTCTTTATCCATAAGGAATACTTCCTAAATTTGATGTAGATATTACATGAAGCAGATAAAATTGCAAAAGAGTTTCAAGCATCGCAACTATAACGGGTGAGTTGTTGTTGTTTTGGGTCACAAGATTGTAATTTCATTTATATTGGTTTTGAGGGTGGATATTGAGGTCGTAACGACCAGATCCCTGACCCTGGATCTGGGGGTGTTACAAAATTGAATTTTCAGCGTAAAAAATTGTCAATTTCTTTTCTTTTTTGTTTCTGCATAGATTTAATTAGAAAAAAATTATTGAACCATCACCAAATTAAAGATTATTTTGTTAATTTCACGTGAGTTGTAATCGTCCAAATCAAATTTTAAGAATTCAAGATAGAGTATGAATATAAAATCGAATGAGTAAAATCTTATATATATATATATATATATATATATATATATATATATATATATATTGTTGTGGAATAAAAATTAGGTTATGAATTTTTATTTAATGCTAGGGTTCGGGAGCTTCGTGCTTTAATGGCTGTTTCCGTGTTCGAGATTGATCGGTCCTCATAGGGTGCCTACGTATCTCGTGTTGAGAATCAAGCCAGGACATAGTTCTGTAATGAGGGGTCTGGCCATTTATATAGGCTGAGAAGCCTTAGAATTATGGTTGGATTTGGATACTTGGTGGGCAAGCCACCGCCTTGAGGAAGGTTCTAGACTCCTTCCTTGTAGGAGTCTGTTTCCATATCGAATTGGGTGCCTTGGAGGCTAAGTCTTGTAGGAATAGTATCCTTATCTGATGCTTATTGCTGAGCTGTTAATATCCCTTAATATTAATTACGAAATTAATATTAAAATAGGATTTGGGCCCCACAAATGGGCCCCACGTTTTGACCATGTTCGGTCTAATTAATGCAACATTAAATGTGTCTTTAGGGCTTGCTTTTAACCCGTATCATTTGCCCCCCCAACTTCTAGGAAAACTGATCAGGTTTTCCTTGAAGTTATAACGGCCTTATTCGAGGCTCTGGTCGGGGTCTATCTTTATACATTAGTGTTTCACGAGTACTGTCTTGATGTAAAGCGTGGAGCGATCGACGAATTTACGAAAATGTTAAGCAAATGCTAATTGGTGCTAACAACGTTTAAACGATGATAAACGGCATTAAACGACCTAAAACGGCAATAATCGATGCTAATCGGCACTAATCGATGCTAATCGGTGCTAATCGACTCTAATCGGTGCTAATCGGCACTAATCGATGCTAGTCGGCACTAATCGGTGCTATTCGACACTAATCGGTGTTACTCGGCACTAATCGGTACTACTCGGCACTAATCGGTGCTATTCGGCACTAATCGGTGCTACTCGGCACTAATCGGTGCTACATTGATTGGCTGAAAAGAGACCCAGAACAACTGCAGCCACCCCCTAGTCAGCTGCCTAGACGTCCTGGTCGGCTGACAGGAGCTCCTGGTCGGCCTGACCCCTCCAATGGCACCTGGTCGGCTGATAGGAGGTCCTGGTCGGCTGCCAGGAGGTCCTGGTCGGCTGACAGGAGGCTTGGTCCGCTAACAGGAGTTCCTGGTTGGCTGATTGGCTGATAGGGGCTCCGTGTTGACTACAAATGGCAATAATCGATGCTTAAACGATGTTTAATCTGTGTTGAACGACGTTAAATGGCATAAGACGGTACTAATATCAGCCCTAGACGTCATTTAATTTATGACGTTAAATGATATAAGATGGCACTAAATGGTGCTAATCAAAGCTACACGACACTAAATTTAAGAATCAGAACCATCAATCGGCCCAACCAACTGACGAGATGCCGGGAGGTCGGCCAAACCCCTTCAATGGCACCTGGTCGGCTGACAGGAGGTCCTGGTCGCCTTCTAGGTGCTCTTGGTCGGCTGGGACCTTCCAAGGTTGTAGAAAACTTTGTGAGCTTCGCGTGGACTATAAGATCATTCAAATCTGATACCCATAGCTCAAGATATGGCCCAAACAGAGTTGAAAGGTCCTTCAATGGAACCTAGTCGGCTGACATGAGGTCCTGGTCGGCCACCAGGCGCTCCTGGTCGGCTGGGACCTTCCAAGGTTGTAGAGAACTTCGTGAGCTTCGCGTTGACTGTAAGATCATCTAAATCTAATACCCGGAGCTCAAGATATGGCCCAAACAGCGTTGAAAGGTCCTTCAATGGAACCTGGTCGGCTGACATGAGGTCCTGGTCGGCCACCAGGTGCTCCTGGTCGGCTCGGACCTTCCATGGTTCTAGAAAACTTCGTGAGCTTCGCGTGGACTATAAGATCGTCCAAATCCAATACCCGGAGCTCAAGATATGGCCCAAACAGCGTTGAAAGGTCCTTCAATGGAACCTGGTCGGCTGACATGAGGTCCTTGGTCGGCCAAGGCTGCCAAGAGGTCGGCCTGACCCCTCCTCGGGCAGCTGGTCGGCTGACATGAGGTCCTTGGTCGGCCAAGAGGTCGGCCTGACCCCTCCTCGGGCACCTGATCGGCTGACATGAGGTCCTTGGTCGGCCAAGGCTGCCAAGAGGTCGGCTTGACCCCTCCTCGGGTAGCTGGTCGGCTGACATGAGGTCCTTGGTTGGCCAAGGCTACCAATATATCGGTCTGACCCCTCCTCGGGCAGCTGGTCGGCTGACATGAGGTCCTTTGTCGGCCAAGGCTGCCAAGAGGTCGGCATGACCCCTCCTCGGGCAGCTGGTCGGCTGACATGAGGTCCTTGGTCTTGTCTTGGGCGCCTTGTCGTGCCTCTCGGAGCTTTTTTGCAATATCTGAATTCTCGGTCTTGAATCATGACCTTGACCATTGGCTGTAGAGTATCACCTTTTGTCGGCTAGAGCCTCCCCCGGAGCTCGATCGGTCGTTGCTAGGTCCTTGAACCTCAATGTTAGTATATGAACGTCAATATTTGGACATCAACGTCAGTATTCAAATGGCGATATTTGGACCTCAATGTCTGTATTCAAATAGACATCCTTCAATTCAAATTGGCTTTCATAGCTTTCGTGACCTTCTAGGCCTTAACTTGCTTGTTGACTCCTTGGTTTTAAACCTTGAACCCGTTCATGATTGTCGGTTGTAACCAACCCTTTATTCTCGTTCTAAAATGTGGATCTTATGATGAAGCTTTAGTTCTTGCCCCCTTACTACATATGGTGGAGGTTTTGCTTCTCGGTTGATCGTTCAAGAAGTTCCCTTGCCACTCAGCACTTGACTTCTAGTCTGGTGTGCCTTGGCTGGTTGTCAACCCTTTATCTTGATTCTTGGTTTCCAACCTTCTTCTTATGCTCACAAGACCTTGCCTTGGTTTGAATTCGATTGACGGCTCTTGATTCAAGTCCTTAACTCAAACGACAAACTTGATTGGAGGAAGACAGCCTTTTTGGCCATCAAGGCTAAAATTTTGTGTCGGGATTTAAGATTCAAGATTTTAAGTATGGAATGACAAAGGACCTCTTATCTTAACACTCTCACTAACAGTTTCTGTGCCTTTAAGGCATTATCAGGGAGCCAACCAGTCCCAAGATGAGCTTTAAGAGGGTCTATCCTTCAGCTTACATCAACTGGTGCTACCAATTTCGCATTGATAGTGGGGTCTTCAGGACCTGGAAGTAAAAACTCTCGGCATAATTCTCTATCTCAGAAGATGCAAACTTAGATTGGGCATCAGCCTTAACGTTCTTTTTTGTCGGAATGTGCTCCTCGTAGCACTCATCAAACTGAGTCGTCACGGCCTTCACGACTCTCAAGTACTTTGCCATAGTTTCGTCCTTGGCTTCAAATTCACCATTCATTTGCGAGACTACTAGTCTTGAATCCTCACATACTTTGAGATTCTTGACTTTCATAATTCTGGCCAAGCCCAATCCAGCTATCAAAGTTTCATAATCAGCTTCGTTGTTGATTGTCGGGAAATCCAACTTCAAGGCATACTCAGCTGTGAACCCATCGGGGCTTTGCAAGACTAAACCTGCACCACTAGATTTTGTTTTTGATGCTCCATCAAAATAGAGCAAATAGAGCTAGGGATGACAATCGGGTCGGTCGGTTCGGGTTTTAGAAAAACCAGAACCGGACCCGAAATATTTTAGAAAAACCGGACCCGAACCGGACCCGGTTCGGACCCGAATGGTTAAAACCGAACAAGAACCGCCGGGTTTCGGTTCGGTTCGGGTCTGACCCGGACCCGATTTTTTTTTTTTTTGTCAAGCGGACCCGAAAATTTTGGAAAAAAAAGATATGCAAACATTGGCATTTCAAAAACCTTACCTTATATAAACTCTGCTAGCAAGCTAAATCATAAAGCATCAAAATTTCTTATTCATTCATCCAAAATTCCGAATAAAAATGGACGGGACCAGGGAGAATATTGTTGGCCATGGCTCGTGGATTACATTTTGCATATTATCCTAAAAAGTTAGCTATGGTTTATGGGTCATGGCCCAACTCTACTAAATACTAATACTAATACATATATTAATATATTATTAATATACATATGAAATTATTATATTAGTTATATTTTTTCGGGTCTAAACGGGTTTCGGGTCCGGGTTCGATTCGGGTTTCGGGTTTCGGGTCCGGGTCCGGTTAGGCTAAAAACCAAACCCGAACCGAAACTACTTCGGGTCTAAAAAAAAACCCAACCCGAACCAAATACTTCGAGTTCGGGTTCGGTTAGAACCGATCGGGTCGGAACGGGTCGGGACGGATCAGGTTTCAATCGGTTCGATACAAATTGCCATCCCTAAATAGAGCACCCAATATTCCTTCTGATTAGGTACAAGCTCTTCATCTTTATTCTCTCTCCCAAGGGTGGTTACTATCTCCTGCCCCCCGACATCTTGGTTGCTAATATTGCATTCAACCACGAAGTCAGCTAATGCCTGAGCCTTGATGGCTGTCCGAGGCTTTTACGTGATGTCAAATTCTCCAAGTTCTATTGCCCACTTGATTAGCCTTCCACTGGCCGTCGGGCTGTGCAAAATATTTCCAACTGTTGGTCCGTCAGGACTTCAATCTTGTATGATTGAAAGTATGGTCGCAGCTTCCTGGAAGCTGTTACCAATGCCAAAGCAAATTTCTCGATGGGAGAGTAATTCAACTCAGCTCCATGCAACACCTTGCTCACGTAGTAAGTATGTTTTATCGAACCTTATTCTCTTCTCGAATGAGGACAGTACTCAATGCTTGTTCAGATACCTTCAGGTATAGATAAAGAGTTTCCCCAAGACTAGGTTTGGCCAATAACGGGGCTTTAGTCATGTATTTCTTCAGCTGTACAAAAGCCTCTTGGCTTTCAGGTGTCCACTCAAAATTCTTCACCTTCTTCAATGCTTGAAAGAAAGGCAAGCATTTATCACCAGATTTGGAGATGAATCTCCCTAGGGTTGTAACTCGGCCCGTCAACTTCTGTACATCTCGTATAGAGTGGGGTGGCCTCAATGCCTCTTTTTGAAACCATCAGACCCAGAAACTTTTCCTGATCCAATGCCAAAAGCACACTTGGCCGGATTTAACATCATATTGTGGTGCCTCAGCACTACAAATGCCTCTCTGAGGTGCTCAATGTGGTCAGCCGTGAATAGGCTCTTGACTAACATGTCATCAACATAGACCTCCATGGTTTTTCCAATTAGATGGGCAAATATCTTATTCACTAGTCGTTGGTATGTAGCTCCCGCATTCTTTAGACCAAAAGCCATAACAAGATAACAGAAAACATCAAAGTCAGTTATGAAAGATACCTTTGGGATGTCATCCTTGTGCATCTTAATCTGATTATAGCCACTGAATCCATCCATGAAGCTCAGCATCTCATGTCCAGCTGTGGCATCTATCAACGTATCAATCCTTGGTAGAGGAAAACAATCCTTTGGGCATGTATCATTTAAATCAGTGAAGTCTATACACATCCTCCACTTTCCATTTGCTTTCTTAACCATCACAGGGTTAGACAACCATTCGGGGAACTGAATCTCCTCAACAAAACCAGCTTCCAAGAGCTTGTCAACCTCTTGCTTGCTGGCATCTTGCCTTTCAAGAGCAAAATTTCTCTTCTTCTGCTTTATTGTCTTTCGCTCAAGATCGATATTCAACCTGTGAGTTATAAGTTGGGGATCAATCCCTGGCATATCGGCTGCTGTTCAAGCAAACACATCACTATTCTCTTGCATAAATGCTATCAACTTGCCCTTCAAGGGTTCCTTCAGAGAAGCTCTTATGTAAGTAACTTTCTCAGGATCGCTTGTCCGTCATGACTTCAATGTTTGTCTTTTATCCCAGGTCCTTCAAGGACTTAAACTCTTATTTGGTTGTGTTGTAACCTAACTCTCGATCCTTCAGGGTTTTACTTATGCGTTTATTTGTTTCCATTCGTGTATTCTTTTATTTTCAGTACTTGGTCATCTTTGACTTACACACATCAGGTGCTTGGCACAAAAATAGAATCACACAATCAATGAATGGAAATCAAACTTGCATTAATAACTTGAAATGGGTTCAACCCTTACATAGAGTACTACTGTCCTACTCGGAGCAACATGCTCTGCAATGGTTTCAATGAACCTTATTTCTACTACTATTAGATAAATATGAAGCTAAGTCCTACTAGGATTGATACTCCTATGGTTTTGATGATCACATTCAGCAAGCTATTTGATTGTAGTTTGATATAAAACATCGTGTTATGCTTGTATTGTACTAACGTGGTTTTGCAGGGTATATTAGCCTACTGATTGTTTACACAGAATATACAAACAGCAAGCCATTTGGTATTACAACAGAGAGAGTCTGGCAAGCCATTTGCACACTGACAGTTCACAAACAGCAAGCCATTTCTGACAGTCAGTCACAAACAGCAAGCCATTTGCAACTGCCAGAATTTCTGAAGATAAAGATCAAGTTCGATTCTCAAGGATTTATTTCAGGAAATATATTGTGAGGGCTCTTTATTATATAATACGTATATAATATATTCTAGAGCTCAAATCTTTTCAAATATCTTTCTTTAAAACAAAATCATAAAACTTATAGGAGTTTCCTTATTTAAAAGATTTCTTTCTTTCAAAATCTCCTATACGCGTTTTTATATCTATACAAATCAGAAGGGTTAAGTTTTCATCGATCTCTTTCTTTCAAACCTTCTGTCTAACGTTCACAAGAACGTTTGTAAAATCTCTAACCAATTGAACGTTGGAAATTGATTCTAATCGTTTGAATAATTGGTGATTGATTTTCTGAACGTTGGTGTGATGCTTTATAAACCTTGTTCTTGTGTTCATTCGTTAAAAAAAAAAACACTTCAGAGAAAATATTCAAGCACACAAGAATTCAAACAACTCAGTTTTCATTGCTATATCCTTTGATTCTCTCGAGCTCTTAGTATATTCATACGTGCTATATCTTAAAGAGTTCATAGTTTGAGTTGTATCCATTATTGATTATATTGTTCGATTTGTAAGGTTTAGTTGTTGGACAATTTGGCTTGGGAACTAGGGTTTGGTGATCATTGCTAGAGAAGTATACTTGGGAAGTATAGCTTAGAGAGCAAGTTCAGAAACGGGAGTTCAGCACGCCATTTGTCAACAGCTGGGTATTGAGGGAGATATATTGTTGTATCTTGTAATTGGTTTATTTCAGTGATCAATAATATATTCTCTTACCAAGTTGGTAAGGGACCAGGACGTAGACCATAGGGGTTAGGGGTCGAACCTGGCTAAAAGTCTCTGTGTTCTTTATTTTCTGTTCTTTACTTACTGCTTGCATTTAGCTTACTGTTTATGCACTTTACTGTACTTGTTATCTTTACATTCAGCATACTGTTTACAATCAGCTTACCATTTGTCTCTGCATAAAACGAAATCAGTAAGCTGTTTCTGGTAATTTTTAAAATCGGACTTAGTTGAATATAGTTAGCCATTTAAACCTATTCACCCCCCTCTAGGTGTGCATTTTCATTTGGTATCAGAGCTTTGGTATACTAACAATTCTGTAACAGGAAAGTATTCGATCATAATGGCTGAAAACTATCCCGAAGGAAAATCTGATTTCAGGCCTCCACTTCTTCATGGCACACACAACTACCACTGGTGGAAAAGCAGCATGGAAACTCACTTATCCAGAGATCCATTAGTTTTGAGAGTTGTGCAAAAAGGTCCACATGTCTTTCTTGATAAGGATGGCAAGCCAAAGGATGTTGATGATCTCACTCCGGATGAATTAATCAAACTTGGCTACAATGGAAAGGCAAGGAGTTCTCTTATGAATGGTTTAAACCAGGCTGAATATGATAAAGTATCTTCACTCAAATCAGCAAAAGAAATGTGGGATGCTTTGGAGACTTATCATGAAGGTTCGAAATCTCTAAAGAAGGTGAAGCTTAGCAAGCTAATGAATGACTTTGGGAATTTCAAGCTTAATGAAGGTGAAACTATCAAGGATAGTCAAGCACGGTTTCAAGTTACTATAAATTCACTAAAGAGGCTTGGAAAATCTATTCCACAAGATGAAATCAATATGAAGGTATTGAGTGCAGTACCATTCATCTACGAAGCTAAGGTTACTTCCTTGGAATCCTCACCACTTATTGATACTATGGATCACTTGGCCGTATTTGCTGAGCTAGAGCAATTTGAAAGCAAGATAAATGGAAATCAGGTGGGAAGTTCAAGTGTTAAAGCTCCAACAGAAAAGATGAAGAATATGGCTCTCCATTCTAAAAACAGCAAGCCAATTGACATTGATGATGAATCTGATTCTGATGAGGAACTTGCACTTATTACAAAGAAGATCAAAAGGCTGATAGAAAAGAAGAATATGATGAAAAGGGAAAGAGGTGGCTTCTACAACAACAAAAAGAGTTCAAAGGACTCTAAGGAGGAAACTTGTTTCGAATGTGGCAAGCCAGGCCATTATAAAAGGAACTGCTACAAACTAAAGTCAAAACAGCCTACTGTTTTCAAGGACAAGAAGAAATCGAAGGCTCTACTGACTTGGAGTGATGATGATTCAGATTCCAGTGATGACTCAAGTGAAGAGATGGTGAACTTAGCACTTGTTGGAATTGAAGATGAATCTGTTCAAGGAAATTCAGAAGGAGTGTATGCTGAAACTGATTCTGAAGAGGATCCTAGTGAGGTAAACTCTTTTAATGATTATATCTCTTCAGATGATATATTGTTAGATTCACTAACCATGCAGGAACAAAATAGTGTTACAATTGAAGAACACATGGCACTAAAGGCTGAAATCAGCAAGCTGACTGATAAGAATGCCTATTTATCCAAAATGGTAAAAGATCTTTTGCCAAAAATGGAAGAATGGGATTCAACTTCATTTAGTAAAGCTACAGAGATCAAGGAACTAAATACTAAGAACAGACATTTAGAGGCTAATGTCAAGCTACTTGAAAAGAGAAACAAGACCTTGACTGAAGAAATCAAAGAGCTGAGGTCTGATGTTAAAACTAAAGCTAAAGCATTGGAATCATACAAGATGAAGGAATCTAGTCAAGCCGAATCCTCAAAAACTGCTGAAAAGAGAGTTCAGCAAGCTGAACTCATCAAACAGTAAGCTGAAGTAATCACCCTCCTAGAAACAGAAGTTAAAGATCTCAAGAAGGGCATGGAAACTTTTGTTCAAGGTGAAGACACTTTAAAAACAATGATGAAGAAGGCAAATGTACCTTTGGTCAGAGAAGGTGTTGGTTTAAACTTCAACAAGAAAGATAAGGTGCTCAAATATGATGGAAAGAATGGCATACCCTATGACTATGCTATGCCTTGGAAGACATGCAACAAATGTGGTGGAAAAGGACATCTGGAAAGACATTGTGTGGTTCAAGTAAATCATAAAGTGAAAACAGCTTACCAGAATGAACCAGTCAGGCGACAAACAGCTTACCAGAATGGACCAGTCAGGCGACAAACAGCATACCAGAATGCAAATAGCAGGAGACAAACAGCTTACCGACAGAATGACAACAAGCAAAATCAGACCCCAAAAGTGGTCCAAATGTGGATCAAGAAATCTGATTTAAATACTTTATATATTCTTGCTACTAACCAACCTGGACCCAAACCTATATGGGTACCAAAACATTGAGTATTTTTGTTTGTTTTGTAGATGTGCCTTGCTGCTAAGGTCAAGTCAAAGCAATGGATCTTGGACAGTGGATGCACAAGACATATGTGTGGAGACAAATCCTAGTTTATGAATCTCAAAATGAAAAAGGGTGGAAGAGTGACAATTGGGAATAGTAAAACTCTTCAAATCCTTGGTACCGGTTCTATTGGTAATAGTAATATTTCAATTGATAAAGTTCAATATGTCAAAGGTCTTACTTATAACTTGCTTAGTGTTACTCAATTATTTGATGATGGACATTATGTTGATTTTGGCATTGATAAAACTATTATTACTATTGGTACTAACAAAATCCCCCTAGTTGCTAGAAGGGAAGGAAATATATATGTATTAGACTTTGATATGCAGGAAACAGCGTGCTGTTTGGCTGCAGTAGATAATGACCCATATATTTGGCATAGAAGATTGGGACATGCACACATGGATTTGCTCAGAAAGTTGTCAAGCAAGAAACTAGTGAGAGGGCTGCCCAAGCTAAAGTATGTCAAAACAGAAGTCTGTTCAGCTTGCCAATTGGGCAAACAACTTCGAAGTACTCACAAATCAAAGAAAATGGTATCTACTTCTAAACCCTTAGAGCTTCTGCATTTGGACTTATTTGGTCCAGAAGCTTACAAGAGTATTGGAGGTAAACAATATGGTTTTGTGATTGTAGATGATTATTCTAGATTTACATGGGTATTATTTCTTTGTACTAAAGATTGTGCTTTTGATGAGTTTAAGAAGCTAATTAAATTACTTGAGAACAAGTTGAATACAAGGCTTGTAGGTATAAGGAGTGATAGAGGAGGTGAATTTCTCAACAAGGACTTCATTGATTATTGTGAAGAAAAAGGAATTACACATGAATTTTCTGCACCAAGGACTCCACAACAAAATGGAGTGGTAGAAAGGAAGAACAGGTCACTACAAGAAACAGCAAGGACTTTATTGCAAGAAAGCAAGCTGCCTAGAAGTTTTGGGCAGAAGCAGTGAATACAGCATGCTATGTGTTGAACAGAGTCATAATCAGGCCTATTTTGAACAAAACTCCGTATGAATTGTTGAGGAAAAAGAAGCCCAACATTAGTTACTTCAAAATCTTTGGCTCAAAGTGTTTTGTGCTCAAGACAATTGATAATGATGGTAAATTCGATGCTAAATCTTATGAAGCTATTTTTCTTGGCTATTCTTTAACTAGTAGAGCTTATAGAGTTTATAACTTAAATAAACGTATAGTTGAAGAATCTATTGATGTTACTTTTCAAGAACCTAACAATGATCTGCCAAGAGATGAGGAAGAATTTGCAGGTGAAACAACTGATAACATACAACCTCAAGTCACTGAAAATCAGCAAGCCAACAATTCTGATGAAACTGGAAGTCAGCAAGCCAATAACACTACTAAGAATGGAAAACAGCAAGCTGGAACTGCAAATCAGCAAGCTGAAGTGGTCAGATTAACTTCACACGAAGAAATTGCTCAACATTCTCTACCAAAGGCTACAAGGACAGTAAAGAACCATCCTCCAGAACTTGTTATTGGAAATATCTCAGATGGAATCACAACAAGGAGAGGAAAGGCAAACTTTTGTGCCTATGCTGCCTTTCTAGCTCAAGAAGAACCCAAAAATATCAAGGAAGCATTAGAAGATGAAAATTGGATCATGGCCATGCAAGAAGAACTCAACCAATTCGACAGGTGTGATGTTTGGGAACTTGTAAAGCCACCAGAAGATGCTTCTATCATAGGAACCAAATGGGTGTTCAAAAACAAAGTGGATGAGTTTGGAACCGTCACTCGAAATAAGGCAAGGCTCGTGGCTCAAGGCTATAATCAACAAGAAGGAATTGATTTTGATGAAACATATGCTCCAGTTGCTCGTTTAGAATCAATCAGAATGCTTCTTGCTTATGCATGCTACAAGAAATTCAAGTTATATCAAATGGACGTAAAAAGCGCATTTCTTAATGGCGTGCTGAATGAGGAAGTCTATGTCAAACATCCTCCTGGATTCGAACATGAGAAGTTTCATGATTATGTTTACAAGCTCAAGAAGGCATTATATGGTTTAAGGCAGGCCCCTAGAGCGTGGTATGAAAGACTTAGTAAGTTTCTTCTCAAAAATGGATTCACTCGAGGTAATATCGATCCCACATTATTTACAAAGCAAAATGGTAAAGATATTCTTGTTGTACAAATATATGTGGATGATATTGTATTCGGTTCTACTAATGAATCTATGTGTGAGTGGTTTTCTAAGTGCATGTACAATGAATTTGACATGAGCATGATGGGGGAACTCAATTATTTCTTGGGTCTCCAAATCAAGCAAACCAATGATGGTATTTATGTGCATCAATCCAAGTATACAAAGAATCTGCTCAAAAGATTTGGTTTTGAAGATGTCAAAGCAAAAACAACTCCTATGACTCAAAACAGCAAGCTGTTTGCAGATGAGAATGGTAAGGATGTGGATATCAAAAGGTATAGAGGTATGATTGGAAGTCTATTATACTTAACTGCCTCAAGACCTGATATCATGTATAGTGTTTGTGTTTGTGCAAGGTTTCAATCCAACCCTAAAGAGTCTCACTTAAATGCGGTTAAAAGAATTTTTAAATATTTAAGTGGTACTATCAATCTTGGTTTGTTCTATCCTATCACAAATACTTTTGATCTCGTGGGGTATAGTGATGCAGATTATGCAGGGTCTCAAACTGATAGAAAGAGCACAAGTGGTGTTTGTACATTTCTTGGACAAAGCTTGGTGTCATGGCAAAGCAAAAAGCAAGCTTCTGTTGCTCTTTCAACGGCCGAAGGAGAGTATCTAGCAGCTGGTAGATGTTGCTCTCAAATTGTATGGATGATTCAAACTCTAAGGGATTTCAATATCAAGTGTGGCAAGATTCCAATATATTGTGACAACACGAGTGCTATCAATATCTCCAAGAATCCTGTGAATCACTCAAGAACAAAGCATATTGACGTTCGTCATCATTTCTTGAGAGATAATGCAGCAAAGGGGAAGATTGAGTTGGTATTTGTCTCAACTGAAGTTCAACTAGCAGATATCTTCACAAAGCCATTGGCTGAAGAAAGATTTGCAGCCATACGAATGGAGCTTGGCATGTGTACTGTGTAGTCAGCAAGCTGACAAGCACAGAATGGGTAACGTTGGCTTACCATTTGTATCTGAACTATTTATATGCCATTACCATGATATTTTTTCTCTATGCTTATTCCAGACCTGGACTAATATTCTTTTTGATGGTTTTTTGATGGATTAAGGGGGAGAAATTTAGGAGAATTTATTTGTTTGTTTGGTCAAGATATTCGACTTGGATATGATTAATTGCTTGTTCATCTTGAATTTGTTTTATATCAAAATGTACTAATATGCAGGGATTTAGGGGGAGTTCTTATTTCTCCTAAATATTGTGTAATCATCAAAAAGGGGGAGATTCATACTCCTATGGTTTTGATGATCACATTCAGCAAGCTATTTGATTGTAGTTTGATATAAAACATCGTGTTATGCTTGTATTGTACTAACGTGGTTTTGCAGGGTATATTAGCCTACTGATTGTTTACACAGAATATACAAACAGCAAGCCATTTGGTATTACAACAGAGAGAGTCTGGCAAGCCATTTGCACACTGACAGTTCACAAACAGCAAGCCATTTCTGACAGTCAGTCACAAACAGCAAGCCATTTGCAACTGCCAGAATTTCTGAAGATAAAGATCAAGTTCGATTCTCAAGGATTTATTTCAGGAAATATATTGTGAGGGCTCTTTATTATATAATACGTATATAATATATTCTAGAGCTCAAATCTTTTCAAATATCTTTCTTTGAAACAAAATCATAAAACTTATAGGAGTTTCCTTATTTAAAAGATTTCTTTCTTTCAAAATCTCCTATACGCGTTTTTATATCTATACAAATCAGAAGGGTTAAGTTTTCATCGATCTCTTTCTTTCAAACCTTCTGTCTAACGTTCACAAGAACGTTTGTAAAATCTCTAACCAATTGAACGTTGGAAATTGATTCTAATCGTTTGAATAATTGGTGATTGATTTTCTGAACGTTGGTGTGATGCTTTATAAACCTTGTTCTTGTGTTCATTCGTTAAAAAAAAACACTTCAGAGAAAATATTCAAGTACACAAGAATTCAAACAACTCAGTTTTCATTGCTATATCCTTTGATTCTATCGAGCTCTTAGTATATTCATACGTGCTATATCTTAAAGAGTTCATAGTTTGAGTTGTATCCATTATTGATTATATTGTTCGATTTGTAAGGTTTAGTTGTTGGACAATTTGGCTTGGGAACTAGGGTTTGGTGATCGTTGCTAGAGAAGTATACTTGGGAAGTATAGCTTAGAGAGCAAGTTCAGAAACGGGAGTTCAGCACGCCATTTGTCAACAGCTGGGTATTGAGGGAGATATATTGTTGTATCTTGTAATTGGTTTATTTCAGTGATCAATAATATATTCTCTTACCAAGTTGGTAAGGGACCAGGACGTAGACCATAGGGGTTAGGGGTCGAACCTGGCTAAAAGTCTCTGTGTTCTTTATTTTCTGTTCTTTACTTACTGCTTGCATTTAGCTTACTGTTTATGCACTGTACTGTACTTGTTATCTTTACATTCAGCATACTGTTTACAATCAGCTTACCATTTGTCTCTGCATAAAACGAAATCAGTAAGCTGTTTCTGGTAATTTTTAAAATCGGACTTAGTTGAATATAGTTAGCCATTTACACCTATTCACCCCCCTCTAGGTGTGCATTTTCAAGGATAACTTGAACCCATCGGGGCTTTGCAAGACTAGGCCTGCACCACTTGATTTTGTTTTTGATGCTCCATCAAAATAGAGCGCCCACCATTCCTTCTGGTCTCCTCATTCTTATTCCGAAGTTCACTTCCTGCTTGGGGTACTACCTCCTGCCCCCTGACTTCTTGGTTGCCAATGGTACATTCAACCATGAAGTCAGCTAATGCCTTAGCCTCAATGGTTGTCCGAGGCTTCTGTGTGATGTCCTCTACTGGCCATTCTTGGTGTTCCTTACCACTGCGGGCATCCATGTCTTCAATCGGAAGGACCTGCCCTCCGACTCCATCAGGCCTTAACGAGGCTACATAACAGCTTTGTGCCATCTTTTGATCACCTTTATGTTCTCCAACACCATTCCTGGTTGGGAACTTGATCTTCATGTGATAGGTAGAGGCTACAGCCTTAAAAGCATGGAGTCCAGTCCTTCTGAGGATGGCATTGTAAGTCGAAGATCCTTTGATAACCAAAAAGTTCAGCATCTGAGTGGCCTCTATCGGCTTCTGTCCGATGGTGGTGGGCAACTGAATAGTTCCCTCAACTTTAGATTCTACTCCATTAAACCCGTATATAGGCGTGTTGGAGGGGGTCAGTTGAGAGTCGTTATACCCCATCTTCATAAATGCATCATGTAACAAGATATCCACGGAAGCGCCATTATCTATCAAAACTCGCTTCACCTCTGAGTTTCCAATCACAAGAGTTATGACTAACGGGTCATCGTGGGGGAACTTCACCCCTTCAAGGTCTGAATCATCAAATCCGATTATTACCTCGGTTCTTGCGCGCTTTGGTGCCTCTCCAACAATATGCATCACCTCTCGGGCATAAGCCTTCCGAGATTTCCTAGTTGTCCCGGCCGCAGTCGGGCCACCTAAGATCATGTTGATTACTGGCCCTCGGGGCTGCGGGTTGCGATCTTGATCGTCATCCCTTCTATTATAGTCTCTTCTTTGATCACCACGATCTTCACCCTTAGTGAAGTGGCTCAGTTTTCCTCTACGGATCAAAAACTCGATCTCATCTTTGAGTAGCTTGTAGTCATCAGTGTCATGCCCTACATCCTTGTGGAATCTGCAATACTGATTCTTGTTTCTCTTTGCGGGATCACCCCTAAGTGGCTTCGGCCATCGGAAATCCTTATCTTTCTCAATGTCCAACAAGATTCGACTCCTAGGAGTATTCAACCTTCCATACTCTGTGAACCTTGATCCTTGGCTCTTCTTAGGGGCAGAGTCGGAGTCCTCGCTAGTTTGGGGATACTTGTCCCTAGCATCATACTCCTGGTCATCATACTCCTGGTCTCGCTTTCGTTTCTTGGAGTTGCCGTTGCCTCCACCTACGGTGACCTCTTTCTTTATGCTATCCTCATCCTTGATATACTTGTCAGCCCTTCGTTGGAGCTCGGCCATATTTTCAGGAGGATGCTTCGCCAACGACCTTTTGAAGAATAGATCAACAGTTCCGTGTTCCAGGGCTACCATGGCCACCTTATTCTCCAAGTCAGTGATGTTCAACGTCTCCTTAGTGAACCTCTTGAGGTAATCTCTCAGATTTTCGTTCTTCCCTTGTACCACATACATAAGAGATGCGGAGCTTTTCTCATGATCTTTTCCGCTAATGAATTGGCTGACAAAAGCGGCACTTAACTCCTTAAAAGAGCCAATCGAATTTGCAGGCAACTGGCTATACCATCTTTGAGCTATGCCCTCCAGGGTTTGAGGGAATGCCCTACACTTGAGGGCGTCACTAGGAGGCTGCAACAGCAGTGCGTTCGAGAATGTTCTCATATGGTTTGCGGGATCACCCGTTCCATCATAAGCCTTTATAGTATGCATCTTAAACTTCCTAGAGATGTGAGCATTCATCACCTCCTCGGTGAATGGTGGTGTAGGATCATTAGGATCTCCTAGCTGCATCAACTCTTTGGGGTCACCCTTGGGGGCCTCTACCCTTGTAGTTCCACCTCTTGGGGCCTCAGCCCTTCTCTGCCTCCTAGAAGGCCTTTCCAAATCAATAAAGGGAATCTCTCCTCCTGACCTTAGAGGGGGTCGATTTTGATTCTGTCTTTGCTGCTCCATTTCTATATCGTCCTTCAGCTTCTGGATCTCGGCTTCATAAGCCTTGATTCCCTCAGCGGTTGTCATAGGGGGTCCATCATGGATTCGTCGAGTATGCCTTATAGGCTCCTTGCTAGGATGTCGCCTCCTCGAGGCTTGATCAGGATCGTCATCCTCAGATGAAGAATCATCAGTATAAGGACCAGAGTAGTCATAATATCCTTGATCAGGGCCCGAGCCTATAATGTAAGGAGGGTGATACGGCTCATGTATCTGCAGGGCATGGCAGTTTGGCCCAATACCTCAAGTATTCGGTGTAAGAACCCAGATTTTGGGTGGAATTAAAACTTTTATGTATTTAATTATGTAAGAATGAATAGTGGATATGGCTACAATGTAATAATTGATATTTGGGAAAGAATGAATGGAATTCGACTTTATTATGTTTATGTCTTGAAGAATGCTAAAGGGTGACAACATAGGTAAGAATAATCTATCTTCTAAGGGAATAAGATATGGCAACTTCAAGCAAGAGAATACTCTCATGTCATCCAGATCGATAACGATTAATCCAGTTGTTCCGTAAAAAGGTTAAGGAACGATCGAAAGGGAATACAGACAATTATACAACCCTAAGAGAACAAGTAAAGAATACAGAATGAATAGTGTTTTGGTGGGAGTATACAATAATATGAGACGACACTATATAGAAGTATTCGGAACGGATTTCCGAGTTCGTATTAGTGATCCTGGGGGAAAATAAGTGTATGTAAAAGCTGTCGGATTCTGAAAAACCGCATTTTTATTTTCTCCGAGAGTTCCCTGGACACTGATAGCCTTAAGTATTTAACGAATGGATTAAAGGAATATAAAATGGAAAGTTAGAATGAAAGATGGAGAATGAAAGTATTAATATTAAAGAGGATTCCCGGTAAACCCTAAGTAGAAATCCGTGAAATATTCTCACGAACGATCAATTGAAACGGGTAATAACCGGACACAGAATCAAGCAGGGAAAGCAAGATACATGTATGTGCAAGTGGATGGAGTAATAGAAACCAAAGTATGTCACATGTAAGTCAACTACAAGCTAAGTGGTATAAGTGCATTTTTGCAAAAAGGATGTGCTTAATAAGGAACCTACACTTGTCATAAGATGAAGCACCAAGATTAGGCTAGTGGAGTATGATGTAATCACTTTAGGATAGATATTATCTTAAGGCAACACCTAATAATTCATTTCCACCAAGCCAAGCAAGAAACAAAAGCAAAACTCTCCATTTCCCCTTTGAAACACAACTCTCGGCCAAGGTGCTAGAAGAGGAGGTTCCCACCATTGTTTGTTCTTCTAATTTTTAGGGTAAGTACTTCATATCATGGCTTAGATCCCCTAGAAATTTCAGCCTCAAATTCACTTCCTTTCATTTTCAAATAAATCATCAAAGGTGATGATGAATAGTGTTTCCAAGAACTAATCATTGTTTTTCTTGTTTTCATGGTTGATCCTAGCTAAGTTAAGGCCATCCAAGGGCAATACCAAGCTTTTTGAGGCTATTACATACTACAAGGAGGGTATAAGACTTGGAACCCTTGCTCTACTTTGAGTTTTAAGCATGTTCTTGAATGGATTTAGCTTAGTTATGTTTATGTTCATGTTATAAGCATGTTTAGTTAGTGATTTAGTGATTTGATTAACATGATGAGTTTGATAGTAAGATCAGTGGCTTCTGGACTTGTTGAGGTGCTTGTTATGTGTATAAGTTGATTAGATGCCCGGTGTGGCTTGGTTGTTGCGTAATGAATTTTAGAACGCTCGATTCGTAGCCGTCGTAATGCCCGATTTTCATTAACACTAAGAAACCGAACTGGTCAGTAGCCATAACTCTCTGTTCTTGGCAAGTTAATGAACCCTACTGATAGAGTTTTGAACATAGATCACTTTGGCGAAAGAATCGAAGCATTTTGATTTACGGTTTAGGAATTATGACCAAATTACTAAAAGTAGTTCGAATCCGTAAACGAAAGTTCGTAACTGAAATTGAACCCTCGTAAGCTATGTAACGTCATGGCGAATCTTGGTAAATAAATACTAGGGGTAAGAAGGAAGGTGTGAAAGAAAACCGTATGTCAAAAAGAGCATTTTCGATTTATTAAAAATGTTCGAGTCAAGGTTAAACGCGAACGAACCCCTAAAAGACGACTCTTTTATAACTTTGGTAAAACACTTAGAAAACGGGCGATAAAACTCGGAGTATAATATTGGTTCGTAACGATCAACCTTAGAACTCATATGACTTAAGTATGTCCCAAGTATAGGTGCAGTGACATGTCGTATTAACGAACGAATGTCGGGTCAGATCAGCGATAATAAGTAATCCACTAAAAGGGGTATAACGAGATAATTCGAGAACGTGTTTCGATTTAAGTATAACTTAACTTTTAATATGTTAAGTGATTAATCCCGAATGCCTTGGCTATTTATAGATCACCAAGCTGAGCCGGGACCCGCTACCACTACCCCTTACCGTACTCGACTACCAGGCAAGTTTCAATTCCCTTCTTTTAGGCTGTTGTTGTGATTGAATAAATATATATATATATATATATGATTGCTGTTATACATATGCCATTGCATGCATGCCTACTTTCAAGTTGAATTGATATACTTGTTCCCTGAATGTTATTGTTGGCTTATAAGCTAGATAGTTATATATCAGTTATAAGCCGGTTATTGTAAGACCCTCATAGAAGGGCGTATACATCTTATTCGTCAAATATAGACCGGGAGTCAATATTTCTTGATATATCGAGATTACCTCGGGAGAAAATATTTAAGTAAATATTTTTTTATTATTTGGGCGACGAATATTATTTGAATATTCGTTCGAGACTATTTATTTTAACGATCCTTACTTCAAATAATTATTTGAATTTAACTATTCAACGAATAATATTTCTCAATATTCATTCAGAGTCGAATTGATTATCGACTATTATTTTGAATATTCTTCTAAAGATGAGACTATTAAATGAATATTAATTGGATATTCTTTTAGAATATTATTTTATTAAATAAATATTACTTTTGAATATTCATTTAAGATATTAAATACTTGATGAATATTATTTTAATATTCATCTGAAGCTTGATTTAATTATCGAATATTATCTCGAAAATTCCTTAAGGCTTGGATTACTAAATGAATATTACTTGATATTCATTTAGGATATTATTCATTAAATGAATATTACTTTTGAATATTCATTTAAATTCCTAATTAATCATGAATATTACCTTAAATATTCTTTTTAGGTCTTATTAATTAACGAATATTGTTTTGAATATTCATTTAAATATTTATTTATTCAATAAATATTCTCCTGATATTTCTTCAGGGATTATTTTGAGAAATACTCTGATTAAAGATATTCTTTCATATTCCCAAATATTCTTTCAATATTTTAACTCAATAAATATTCTCTGAATATTTATTCCATACTTAGAATAATCTCGATAAGGTTTATCTTCTTCGATTATTACAGAAAATATTTCGAAGTCATATTATTATTAATCTTATATCAAGAAAGGTTCTCAGACATCATTCTTCTTTGAGTCTATTTCCTTAATAATAAGGGAACCTTACTTGGAAAATGTTATTTATCTTGTCGACTTCCCGGTCATAAATTATTCCCTTCACCCGCAACTCGGGTGCTGTTGACTTTTTAAGTCGTTGCTTACCTTCTCATCTTTCGAGGGGTAAGATTACTGGAACAAGTTGATATCCGTTACCAAGTAATAGCTTGGGAGTTATTGGTAAATTTTCCTTTCCAACTAGATACGACTACTTTGTGGAGTCTTATCAACAAGTATTATACTTGGGGAAAGGGGGACGAACGTTACATTTAGAATCATGAATTCTATTTGAACTAGGAGTCGTGTAAGAGGCCGAGTAGCGCCGGTCCATCCCCTTTGGCCCAACCGTTGGCCGGGGAGAGCTAGCAAGGCGGTATACAAGTAAAGCCGTCAGTTCTTCCTTCTACCGGTAGTAAATCTAAATTGAGCTGTACGATCTCGACTGATCATCAAGATTGGAACAGCGGGCGCGGTGAATACTCCATCATTGGTTCATCATCCAAATTTATTTATTTCCTACAACATGATTACTGTTGGCAGAGTTGGAAAAGAGTCATAACTGGAATTGCAACCTTTTCTTGCAAGTTCCTCTTCTTAATAACAATAAGAATATCTCGCTTACTTTGATGTAGCAGATATTTCTTTAAGCAAATACTTTCAGTTACCTTGTAACTTCATCGTTCATATTATACTGGCATCATTTCCGTAAATGCATGGCATATTGTTTGAAAGATAGCTTTGAACTGAATTAAATTATCGTTCAGTATATATTTGTTGGTGGGCTTTCGCTCACCCTTGCTTTGTTTATATTATGTCACAACAACAGCTAGGACAGATGGCTCGCGTCAGGCGCACTCGGCGCAAGCAGGTTACCCGACCCACCGGACTACCCGCTGAGATGCTAGCCGCCATTGCTGAGGTAGCATAGTTAGACAGCTTTTGTTTCCTGTTTAACTATATGTATAATTAATGTAATCAACGGAAAAACTTTTAAACCTATGATGTTATCCTTTTGGGATTGTAATAACTTTTATTCGTAATCCCTTTAATGTAAGACTTATTTCAATTTCATCTTTGGGACTATAACTGTTGTGTGTGTGAGTGGTAATTATTGTGGGGTCACAGCATGTGATTTATTTATTGTGGACTCAAGTCAAGTATTATGAATGGATGTAAGACCGTAACCACCAGATTCCCGACCCCGGATCCGGGGGTGTTACAGAGATGGTATCAGAGCGAGAGTTATATATCCCAAGAGATGATACGACGTTATATAATAATAAATCCAATAATATAATAAGAACCCTTGCCAGGTTCACCTAAAACCCTTACGGGAAGTTTTTAAGTATCATGATAGTAACATAGTTCGTCTTGTGTAGGCGAGCGACTTGTCGCCCAGGAGGCAGCTGCGAGGCAGGATGATGAGGACATGTTCCGGACTAGGGACCCATACTATGAGCACTTGCCTGAGGAGGATACGGAGCCTGAGGAGGAGGACACTGAGGAGGTCCAGGTTGATGCTGATACTGATGTGATCGAGTCTGAGGAGGAGGACCCTGAGGAGGTCCAGGTTGATGCTGACACAGATGTTGTTGAGACTGAGGGGGAGGAGGACCCGGAGGGGATCCAGACAGGACAGGATGCTGAGTTAGTTATTGAGGATGATGATTATTGGGTTGTATCTGAGATTAGGACCATGGAGGAGGATACTGATATGACCACTGACCAGGTCATGGCTGTTGTTGTTGGACAGGCTGTGGATGAGGTTGAGCCAGTGGAGGATGCAGTAGGGAGTTCCAGACTACGAGTGCCACCCCTCCCTGTTGAGAGAGCCCCTACCCCACCACCACTACCTGTGAGCCCGTACCCCGACGAGTTTGAGGATCTTACCCCAGAGCCCCAGCAGACAGAGACTGCCGCTCCAGCTGAGCCATCCACCCCACCTCATGCCCCGATAGGAGGAGTCCCAATATGTGTTCACAACTTGATTGTGAACGGGCTTTATAGAGAGTTGTCTGTGGCAGATGCCAGGATGGCAGAGTCTAGGAGTGAGTTAGCAGCAGAGAGAGCCGCCCGGATGAGGGTGCAGGGCAGGAGGACTATCAGTGACAGAGTTGGGTATAGGGCTGTGACCCGCATCGAGCTGAGGGCTCGGGTGAGGGTGCGACAGTTGCCTACTGATGGGCATGGTAGGGTAGACAGAGCAGAGGCTGAGGAGGTTTTCCGCATCGCCATGGGGAGGGTTCGGAGGATGTTTCGTCGTGGCGACTGATTTCAGATGTAGTGATGCAGTGGTCTAGTTGTCTAGTCATGTACGGACATAGTAGTGCCGGCTTTTGTAGGGATGGTTTTCTTGTACTTGTTTTCCCTTTTTGCAGACTAGACAGATAGACAGCGTATTTCACTTTTGACTTGTTGTTGTTGTTAGGATGGCTGTACTTTAAACTATCGTTGTAACTCGGATGTTGTACCTTTTCGGTACCTGGTATATATTTGTTTCCATTTCAGTCATTACAATTTTGTTGGGATGTGATCATGAGTTCATTAGCATATGTATTACTTTTCGATTAAGTTGCCATCAGATATAAAACTGTGGGATTTTAAACCCAATCATGTAAAGAATTGTGCAAGGAAAAAATCCTTTAAAACAGGTAAGTGAACCTAATGTATAATTTTCCAAATTTTCAGTAAAATGCCTCCAAGACGAATGGGTACTAGGGCTAACCCCCGCGAATCTACTGACCAAGAGAGTCACAACCAACACGAGGAAAACCGTGAAAGTAGTGAGGAACAAGATCAGGACTATAATGAGCAAGAAGATTCCCAATATGGAGCAGAGGATGAACCCCTGTACTCTGAAGAATTTGAAAGGGAAATAGAGGGTGGTGAAACTGAAGTAGAACAGGAAGGGGAGAACCAGGGCGGAAACCCCATGGGCCAGTTTATGGATCTACTTAGGCAGAATTTGAACCAATACCCCCAACCACCACCAGGCAACAACACTTCAGTGGCAAATTCCTTTAGGGCCTTTAAGTCCCTTAAGCCCCCGGAGTTCCACGGATCGGCTGATCCCGTTGAGGCGAGGGCCTGGATCAAAGAAATGGAAAAGTCTTTTGAAATTCTGAGTATCAATGAGGCTCAGAAGACTGTTTTTGCTACTTACCTACTAAAGGGAGAGGCCAATTATTGGTGGGAAGCCAAGAAAAACATGGAGACTGATGCTGTCATAGCCTGGGAAAGGTTCAAACAATTATTCCTGGAGAAGTACTTCCCGAAGTTCATGAAGACCCAGATGGAACTTAAGTTTTTGGAACTGAAACAGAACAATATGTCAGTGGCGGACTATGAGGCCAAATTTACTGAGCTATCGAGATTTGTGCCAGAGTTTGTAGACACGGAAGAGAAGAAAGCTAACAGGTTTCAACAAGGGCTGAAGCAGTGGATCCAGAATAGGGTGGCTGTTTTAGAGATTACAGATTATGCCACCTTGGTGCAGAACGCAACCATTGTGGAGGCTGGTAGTGATCAGATGCAGAGAGAGAGAGATAAAGGGGGGATAAAGAGAAAGCATGTTAGTATGGGCGGAAGATCCGCTGGAGGAAAACCCCCAACCAAGTTTAATCGAGGGGCGGTTTCCCTACCAGGGAGGAATGTAGGGTTTAAACCATCTGCGAGTGTAAGTGTGAGCCAGGGCGGCCATCAATCAGGAATGTCCCGTTCCAACCCTTCTCGACCTCCATTGCCATTGTGTGCTACTTGTGGGAAGAGGCACTCCGGGGTGTGCAACCTGAAGCAGATAAACTGTTATAAGTGTGGGCGAGCTGGGCATTATGCTACCTCTTGCACCACGGTCATCCCTAACAGCACAACCTGTTTCTAGTGTGGACAGCGAGGGCACATGAGGAAGGATTGCCCAAAGAGCAAACCAGCAGCATCAGGAGCAAGCAAGGTTGCCTCAAATAGGCCACCAACTGCTAGGACTTTCAATATGTCAGTACAAGATGCCGTGAGGGACACAGATGTGAGAGCAGGTACTTTTTCTCTCAATTCAGTCAGTGCAAATGTCTTATTTGATTCAGGAGCAACTAAGTCTTTTATATCTAGAGATTTTGCGCATAAGTTGAAACTTAAAACCCAGCAACTAAGAGATTCCTTACAAGTAGAAATAGCTAATCAGGAAATCGTACCGGTTAATCAAAATCACCCCGATTGTAAGCTAGAAATAGGAGGACGATCCTTCTATGTCGATTTAATTCCTTTTAAGCTAGGGGAATTCGATGTCATTTTGGGTATGGATTGGTTGTCTCGCAATGATGCGCGGATAGATTGTAAAGGGAAAAAGGTTAAGTTGAAAACCCCAGGGAAGAAAGAAATAGTGTTCAAGGGGATGCGACAGACCCAGAAAATTCTGACCATGGCGCAAACCAAGAGATTGTTACGAAAAGGGAACGAGGCTTATTTAGCCTACGTTATAGATACTTAGAAGGAAGTGCCAAGATTGCAAGACATTCTGGTAGTTAATGAGTTCGAGGACGTGTTCCCACAAGATCTTCCCGGACTACCACCTGATAGGGTAATTGAGTTTGCCATCGAATTAGCCCCGGGGACGGCGCCGGTTTCGAAGGCCCCGTACCGACTAGCCCCAGTAGAAATGAAGGAGCCAGCTAAACAATTACAGGAATTGTTGGATAAGGGCATGATAAGGCCCAGTGTGTCGCCTTGTGGCGCACCAGTGTTGTTTGTTAAGAAAAAGGATGGAAGTATGAGGTTATGCATCGACTATAGAGAATTGAACAAGCTAACCATAAAGAATAAGTATCCATTGCCCAGGATAGACGATTTGTTTGACCAGCTAAGAGGAGCTGAATACTTCTCTAAAATTGATTTGAGAACGGGATATCACCAACTGAAGATCAAACCTGAAGATATCCCGAAGACTGCATTCCGCACCAGATATGGACATTATGAGTTCTTAGTTATATCATTTGGATTGACCAACGCCCCAGCAGCCTTCATGGACCTAATGAATAGAGTGTTCAAGGAATATTTGGACAAATTCGTGATAGTTTTCATTGATGATATTCTCATCTACTCAAAGACAGAGGCAGAACACGCTGAACATTTAAGGATAACCTTAGAAATACTCAGGAAAGAGCAGTTATATGCCAAGTTCTCCAAGTGTGAGTTTTGGAAAAATGAGGTACAATTCTTAGGGCACGTGATCAATAGAGAAGGAGTGTTGGTTGACCCATCCAAGATAGAAGCAATTTCGAACTGGGAACGGCCAACTACTCCAACCGAGGTGAGGAGTTTCATTGGACTGGCCGGATATTACAGGAGATTTGTCCAAGACTTTGCGAAAATCGCAGCTCCATTAACTCGACTTACCCGTAAAACCAAGAAATTTGAATGGACTGAGAAATGCGAGAAGAGTTTCCAAGAGTTAAAGAAGAGGCTGGTGACAGCCCCAGTGCTGGCATTACCTGATGGAAAAGGAGATTTTGTGATTTACAGTGATGCTTCGCATAAAGGACTGGGATGCGTGCTTATGCAGCACGGTAAGGTAATAGCGTATGCGTCTAGGCAATTGAAGGATTATGAAGTCAGATATCCCACGCATGATCTAGAACTAGCAGCCATAGTCTTCGCTTTAAAGATTTGGAGACACTACCTGTATGGGGAAAAATGCGAGATTTACACAGACCATAAGAGCCTCAAATACATTTTCACTCAGAAAGAGCTTAACATGCGCCAGAGGAGATGGTTAGAGTTAATTAAGGATTACGATTGTGAAATTCGCTATCACCCGGGCAAAACCAATGTGGTGGCTGACGCCCTCAGTCGAAAAGAGAAGCTCAAGATGATAACTTCAGAGAAAGAGCTAGTGAAGGATTTTGAGAAGTTGGAAATCGAGGTTAAGTTACCTAGAGAGGGCCAAGAAAAGTTGATGGAAATTAGAATCCAACCTCCATTGCTAGAAAAGATTAGACTGTGCCAGGAACGGATGATGGAGGAAGAAAAGAACTCCACAGAAGAGCTAATGACCGGGGAGGAAATTAAGTGCGAAAGAGACAAGGAAGGGATCATGAGGTACACATACAGGATATGGATCCCAAACGTTCAGGAACTCAAGAATGAGATTTTAAATGAGGCACACAACTCAAGATACTCAGTGCACCCCGGTAGCACCAAAATGTATAGGGATTTGAAGGAGTATTACTGGTGGCCCAATATGAAAAAGGACGTAGCGGAGTGGGTAAGCAGATGCTTGACCTGCCAACGAGTGAAGGCAGAGCACCAGAAACCCAGCGGACTTCTACATCCCTTAGAGATTCCAGAATGGAAATGGGAACATATAACCATGGATTTCGTAGTAGGTTTACCAAGGACCAAGGCTAATGATGACGCCATATGGGTAATTGTAGATCGACTGACGAAATCGGCTCACTTTCTCCCGATCAACGAAAGGTACACGGTCGACAGACTAGTGGACATCTACTTAAAAGAGATAGTGGCGCGACATGGAGTCCCAGTCGCAATAGTATCCGATCGAGGTCCTAGATTTAACTCCAGGTTTTGGAGAAGTTTTCAAGAATGTGTAGGGACCCGTCTGAACATGAGCACAGCCTACCACCCCCAGACAGATGGGCAAAGTGAAAGGACCATCCAAACCCTAGAGGATATGTTGAGAGTCTGCGCGATAGACTTCAAGGGAAGTTGGGATGATCACTTGCCATTGGTTGAGTTCTCCTATAATAACAGTTATCATTCAAGCATTGGGATGCCACCTTATGAGGCCCTTTATGGAAGAAAATGTCGATCTCCCTTGTATTGGGATGAAGTTGGAGAGCGAAAGATGCTCGGGCCCGAAGTGGTCCAACGAACTAAAGATGCAGTAGATCTAATCAGAGGACGGTTGGTAGCAGCCCAGGATCGACAAAAGAAATATGCCGACTTAGCTCGGAAAGGCAAGGAATACGAAGTGGGGGACCTAGTGTTCTTGAAAGTGTCACCTTGGAAAGGTTTAATGAGATTTGGGAAGAAAGGAAAGCTGAGTCCCAGATACATTGGACCATTTGAGATATTGAGACGGATTGGGGAACTAGCTTATGAGCTCGCATTGCCCCCGAATCTACAGCAGGTGCACAATGTGTTCCATGTTTCGATGCTGAGGAAGTATAATCCGGATGCAAAGCATATTGTAGAGTATGAGCAAGTGGACATGCAACCAGACCTGACATATGTGGAGCAACCTGTGGAAATCATAGACCGGAAAGAACAAGTGCTCCGAAACAAGGTCATCCAGCTAGTCAGAGTTTTGTGGCAGAACCACAATGTAGAAGAATCCACCTGGGAACTTGAAAGCGCAATGCAAGAGAAGTACCCCCATTTGTTTTCAAACTGATTCCGGGACGGAATCCTTTTAAGGAGGGGAGACTGTAAGAACCCAGATTTTGGGTGGAATTAAAACTTTTATGTATTTAATGATGTAAGAATGAATAGTGGATATGGCTACAATGTAATAATTGATATTTGGGAAAGAATGAATGGAATTCGACTTTATTATGTTTATGTCTTGAAGAATGCTAAAGGGTGACAACATAGGTAAGAATAATCTATCTTCTAAGGGAATAAGATATGGCAACTTCAAGCAAGAGAATACTCTCATGTCATCCAGATCGATAACGATTAATCCAGTTGTTCCGTAAAAAGGTTAAGGAACGATCGAAAGGGAATACGGACAATTATACAACCCTAAGAGAACAAGTAAAGAATACAGAATGAGTAGTGTTTTGGTGGGAGTATACAATAATATGAGACGACACTATATAGAAGTATTCGGAACGGATTTCCGAGTTCGTATTAGTGATCCTGGGGGAAAATAAGTGTATGTAAAAGCTGTCGGATTCTGAAAAACCGCATTTTTATTTTCTCCGAGAGTTCCCTGGACACTGATAGCCTTAAGTATTTAACGAATGGATTAAAGGAATATAAAATGGAAAGTTAGAATGAAAGATGGAGAATGAAAGTATTAATATTAAAGAGGATTCCCGGTAAACCCTAAGTAGAAATCCGTGAAATATTCTCACGAACGATCAATCGAAACGGGTAATAACCGGACACAGAATCAAGCAGGGAAAGCAAGATACATGTATGTGCAAGTGGATGGAGTAATAGAAACCAAAGTATGTCACATGTAAGTCAACTACAAGCTAAGTGGTATAAGTGCATTTTTGCAAAAAGGATGTGCTTAATAAGGAACCTACACTTGTCATAAGATGAAGCACCAAGATTAGGCTAGTGGAGTATGATGTAATCACTTTAGGATAGATATTATCTTAAGGCAACACCTAATAATTCATTTCCACCAAGCCAAGCAAGAAACAAAAGCAAAACTCTCCATTTCCCCTTTGAAACACAACTCTCGGCCAAGGTGCTAGAAGAGGAGGTTCCCACCATTGTTTGTTCTTCTAATTTTTAGGGTAAGTACTTCATATCATGGCTTAGATCCCCTAGAAATTTCAGCCTCAAATTCACTTCCTTTCATTTTCAAATAATCATCAAAGGTGATGATGAATAGTGTTTCCAAGAACTAATCATTGTTTTTCTTGTTTTCATGGTTGATCCTAGCTAAGTTAAGGCTATCCAAGGGCAATACCAAGCTTTGTGAGGCTATTACATACTACAAGGAAGGTATAAGACTTGGAACCCTTGCTCTACTTTGAGTTTTAAGCATGTTCTTGAATGGATCTAGCTTAGTTATGTTTATGTTCATGTTATAAGCATGTTTAGTTAGTGATTTAGTGATTTGATTAACATGATGAGTTTGATACTAAGATCAGTGGCTTCTGGACTTGTTGAGGTGCTTGTTATGTGTATAAGTTGATTAGATGCCCGGTGTGGCTTGGTTGTTGCGTAATGAATTTTAGAACGCTCGATTCGTAGCCGTCGTAAAGCCCGATTTTCATTAACACTAAGAAACCGAACTGGTCAGTCGCCATAACTCTCTGTTCTTGGCAAGTTAATGAACCCTACTGATAGAGTTTTGAACATAGATCACTTTGGCGAAAGAATCGAAGCATTTTGATTTACGGTTTAGGAATTATGACCAAATTACTAAAAGTAGTTCGAATCCGTAAACGAAAGTTCGTAACTGAAATTGAACCCTCGTAAGCTATGTAACGTCATGGCGAATCTTGGTAAATAAATACTAGGGGTAAGAAGGAAGGTGTGAAAGAAAACCGTATGTCAAAAAGAGCATTTTTCGATTTATTAAAAATGTTCGAGTCAAGGTTAAACGCGAACGAACCCTTAAAAGACGACTCTTTTATAACTTTGGTAAAACACTTAGAAAACGGGCGATAAAACTCGGAGTATAATATTGGTTCGTAACGATCAACCTTAGAACTCATATGACTTAAGTATGTCCCAAGTATAGGTGCAGTGACATGTCGTATTAACGAACGAATGTCGGGTCGGATCAGCGATAATAAGTAATCCACTAAAAGGGGTATAACGAGATAATTCGAGAACGTGTTTCGATTTAAGTATAACTTAACTTTTAATATGTTAAGTGATTAATCCCGAATGCCTTGGCTATTTATAGATCACCAAGCTGAGCCGGGACCCGCTACCACTACCCCTTACCGTACTCGACTACCAGGCAAGTTTCAATTCCCTTCTTTTAGGCTGTTGTTGTGATTGAATAAATATATATATATATGATTGCTGTTATACATATGCCATTGCATGCATGCCTACTTTCAAGTTGAATTGATATACTTGTTCCCTGAATGTTATTGTTGGCTTATAAGCTAGATAGTTATATATCAGTTATAAGCCGGTTATTGTAAGATCCTCATAGAAGGGCGTATACATCTTATTCGTCAAATATAGACCGGGAGTCAATATTTCTTGATATATCGAGATTACCTCGGGAGAAAATATTTAAGTAAATATTTTTTTATTATTTGGGCGACGAATATTATTTGAATATTCGTTCGAGACTATTTATTTTAACGATCCTTACTTCAAATAATTATTTGAATTTAACTATTCAACGAATAATATTTCTCAATATTCATTCAGAGTCGAATTGATTATCGACTATTATTTTGAATATTCTTCTAAAGATGAGACTATTAAATGAATATTAATTGGATATTCTTTTAGAATATTATTTTATTAAATAAATATTACTTTTGAATATTCATTTAAGATATTAAATACTTGATGAATATTATTTTAATATTCATCTGAAGCTTGATTTAATTATCGAATATTATCTCGAAAATTCCTTAAGGCTTGGATTACTAAATGAATATTACTTGATATTCATTTAGGATATTATTCATTAAATGAATATTACTTTTGAATATTCATTTAAATTCCTAATTAATCAAGAATATTACCTTAAATATTCTTTTTAGGTCTTATTAATTAACGAATATTGTTTTGAATATTCATTTAAATATTTATTTATTCAATAAATATTCTCCTGATATTTCTTCAGGGATTATTTTGAGAAATACTCTGATTAAAGATATTCTTTCATATTCCCAAATATTCTTTCAATATTTTAACTCAATAAATATTCTCTGAATATTTATTCCATACTTAGAATAATCTCGATAAGGTTTATCTTCTTCGATTATTACAGAAAATATTTCGAAGTCATATTATTATTAATCTTATATCAAGAAAGGTTCTCAGACATCATTCTTCTTTGAGTCTATTTCCTTAATAATAAGGGAACCTTACTTGGAAAATGTTATTTATCTTGTCGACTTCCCGGTCATAAAGTATTCCCTTCACCCGCAACTCGGGTGCTGTTGACTTTTTAAGTCGTTGCTTACCTTCTCATCTTTCGAGGGGTAAGATTACTGGAACAAGTTGATATCCGTTACCAAGTAATAGCTTGGGAGTTATTGGTAAATTTTCCTTTCCAACTAGATACGACTACTTTGTGGAGTCTTATCAACAAGTATTATACTTGGGGAAAGGGGGACGAACGTTACATTCAGAATCATGAATTCTATTTGAACTAGGAGTCGTGTAAGAGGCCGAGTAGCGCCGGTCCATCCCCTTTGGCCCAACCGTTGGCCGGGGAGAGCTAACAAGGCGGTATACAAGTAAAGCCGTCAGTTCTTCCTTCTACCGGTAGTAAATCTAAATTGAGCTGTACGATCTCGACTGATCATCAAGATTGGAACAGCGGGCGCGGTGAATACTCCATCATTGGTTCATCATCCAAATTTATTTATTTCTTGCAACATGATTACTGTTGGCAGAGTTGGAAAAGAGTCATAACTGGAATTGCAACCTTTTCTTGCAAGTTCCTCTTCTTAATAACAATAAGAATATCTCGCTTACTTTGATGTAGCAGATATTTCTTCAAGCAAATACTTTCAGTTACCTTGTAACTTCATCGTTCATATTATACTGGCATCATTTCCGTAAATGCATGGCATATGGTTTGAAAGATAGCTTTGAACTGTTTTAAATTATCGTTCAGTATATATTTGTTGGTGGGCTTTCGCTCACCCTTGCTTTGTTTATATTATGTCACAACAACAGCTAGGATAGATGGCTCGCGTCAGGCGCACTCGGCGCAAGCAGGTTACCCGACCCACCGGACTACCCGCTGAGATGCTAGCCGCCATTGCTGAGGTAGCATAGTTAGACAACTTTTGTTTCCTGTTTAACTATATGTATAATTAATGTAATCAACGGCAAAACTTTTAAACCTATGATGTTATCCTTTTGGGATTGTAATAACTTTTATTCGTAATCCCTTTAATGTAAGACTTATTTCAATTTCATCTCTGGGACTATAACTGTTGTGTGTGTGAGTGGTAATTATTGTGGGGTCACAGCATGTGATTTATTTATTGTGGACTCAAGTCAAGTATTATGAATGGATGTAAGACCGTAACCACCAGATTCCCGACCCTGGATCCGGGGGTGTTACATTCGGGGGGTAGTTAGGCAAGCCATATGTCGGATTCGTACTTCTAGGGAGATCCGTAGTAGAGATCCACACCCCCGGAGGTAGTGGATGATTGATAAGGGGAGAGACCACCATCTGAAGAGGGTTGGTCTGCTGGCTTGGATGGACAACCATGGGTAAAGTTCTTTCAACATGGGGAATCGTCCCTGGAGGTTGAGAAACTTGAGGTTGGGTGATCGCCCCTGTTGATGGGGTACATACCCTTGTTCAGGCAGAGCAGAGGTGACGGTGGTCGCCTTGGTTGTGACTGGCGTCCTTCGTGTTTGCACCATGGTTGATGTTGTCGTCCCACAGACGGTGCCAAATGTTATAGAATAAAAATTAGGTTACGAATTTTTATTTAATGCTAGGGTTCGGGAGATTTGTGCTTTAATGGCTGTTTCCGTGTTCGAGACTGATCGGTCCTCACAGAGTGCCTACGTATCTCGTGTTGAGAATCAAGCCAGGACATAGTACTGTGATGAGGGGTCTGGCCCTTTATATAGGCTGAGAAGCCTTAGAATTATGGTAAGATTTGGATACTTGGTGGGCAAGCCACCGCCTTGAGGAAGGTTCTAGACTCCTTCCTTGTAGGAGTCTGTTTCCTTATCGAATTGGGTGCCTTGGAGGCTAAGTCTTGTAGGAATAGTATCCTTATCTGATGCTTATTGCTGAGCTGTTAATATCCCTTAATATTAATTACAAAATTAATATTAAAATAGGGTTTGGGCCCCACAAATGGCCCCCACGTTTGTACCATGTTGGGTCTAATTAATGCAACATTAAATGTGTCGTTAGGGCTTGCTTTTAGCCCATATCATATATATATATATATATATATATATATATAGAGAGAGAGAGAGAGAGTTGCACTCCATAGCAAACACCTTATATAACAAACAATAAAGAACACCTCATATCTAATATAATTTAATAGTTCCGTCATAGCACCCAATACAAAAATTTGTTATTTTTTTACCCTCTAGCAAACCAGCAAAAAAAAAATTTGAAAATTTACTGTTCATTGATGTTACTGTTCATTGATGACGTCATCAGTGAACAGTACTTTTAAATTTTTTTTTTGCAAACTTGATATAGGGTAAAAAAATAACAACTTTTTGTATTGGGTGCCCCTGGCGGGGCCAAAGAATCTAATAGATCTAAGGTTTTCTTTGTTGTTTGTTATATAAGAGTGTTATGTATGGAGCAAAGGCCTATATATATATATATTTATCAATTTATTAATAATAATTTGATATGTAAATTAATAACATTTAAAATTTTAAAATATTAATATAATTATAGATATTAAAAAAGGAGTCATGCGTTGCACGAGTTATGAATTATTATATCCTTATATGTAATAATCCTTATATGTAATAAGCATAATAGGGATCTTATCCATAAATTTCGTCACTGTACTACAAAAATAATCTCAACCGTCGAATCTAATATCTTTAAAAATAGACGATCAAGAATATATCATATTAAAAGAGGAAATTATAATCTAAAAATGATATGATTATAAAAGTTTGCCTTACAAGTAAATTTTAAAAATAAAATTATAATCCAAAAAGGATAAAATTAAAATGGTTGTATTAGAATTAAATTTTAAAAAGGAAATTATAATCTTGAAAGGATATAATTAAAAAAGGTTGTATTACAGTTGACTTTTATTTATTTATTTATTAGTAGTTAAACAAATTCATATTTATTATTTGGGCTCTATCTTGAGATCTAGAAATCTGATTTGGATGATTTTACAATTCAAGCGAAACTCATAATATTACCAAAATAATCTCTACCGTCGAATCAAATAACTTTAAAAATAGACGATCAAGATTATATTATATTAAAAGAGGAAATTATAATCTAAAAAGGATATGATTAGAAATGGTTGCCTTGGAAGTAAATTTTAAAAATAAAATTATAATTTAAAAAGGAAACAATTAAAAAGGTTATATTAGAATTAAATTTTAAAAATAAAATTATAATCTTGAAAGGATATAATTAAAAAATGTTGTATTACAATTGAATTTTATTTATTTATTAGTATTTAAACAAATTCATATTTATTATTTGGGTTCTATCTTGAGATCTAGATATCTGATTTGGATGATTTTACAATTCAAGCGAAACTCATAAAATTATCTTTAATTTAATGATGATTTAATAATTATTATTCAAATAGAGACACTTAGAATCTCATGAGAAAATATGATTACGAATTTTTGCATTAATCCTACTCAATGTAGAAGACTTACATTGATAATGTTATTCAATGTAAAAAACCTAATTATATATAATTTAAATCATTGACATACATCTTTTCGTATTTCAATATAAATACACCTTTTAGTTTATAACATATTAAATTTTAAAATATTTCTTTTTTTGCTAGATCAAATGGTTTTCTTTTAGTTATTTTAAAATCTAACGTTTCTTATTTATTTTGTTCTACATAGGACCAAACTACCGATTATCAAAGTTTTGGACAAAATCTCTCATACACATATTATAAAATTATTTTGGTTGTTGGTAGAACTATCTTCAAATAATAACAAGGGTATTTTGATAATCAAAACGAATTATACGTAAAATTCATAAATTGAATAGAATTTTCAACATAAAAAATCGTCGATTTTCTTCTCTCTTTTTTTCTGTGTAGGTTTAATTGGAAAATAATTGTTAAAGCACCACTAAATTGAAGATTATTTTGTTAATTTTACGTGGGCTGTAAAATCGTCCAAATCAAATTTTAAGAATTCAAGATAGAGTACAAATATTAAACTGAATGTGCAAAATCTCATATATATCAATTTTTTAACAACAATTTGATATGTAAATTAATAACATATAAAATTAAAAAATTAATATAATTATAAATATTAAAAAAGGAGCCGTGCATTGCACGGGTTATAAGCTAGTAAACTCTAATAGCCATACCTTACTCTAAGAATGAGATATATTGGATATCTTTGGTTGATTGATAATGTTTATTTTCTATGATAAATCAATTCAATATCAAAAGAATATATAATTTGTAAAAATGATATTAAACGAACAAATAGGAAACTAGATCTAGTTTCCTTTATCATAACAACATTCATTTAGTGGATCGTGCACAGTAGAAGCCTTTCTCATATCGTTGAAAAATACAACTTTTTTTGGATATAGTCTAATAATTAATATGGTCGTGAGAAATACGTGTTTATGAATTTTTAATATGTATTCAAAAAATTGATCGTGATCCATACAAATTTTGAATGAATTAACATAATAAAAATTTTAGAAATCCACGATAATGCTCATTCAAATCTACCAAATTTTCAAAAGAACAAAATTTAAAATAAGGGAAAAAAATTTATGACTTGATAGAAAGATTATCAAAAAAGAGAGAAATAAATTGAAAAACAAAATTAAGAAAAAACAATATAAGGGGCTTAGAACATTTTTGGGGGGATTTGAATGTTTGATAATTGTTTGATTGTATTAATATTAATGTAATTGGTATAAATATGGATAAATAATTTTGTACTTAAATTAATTACATTCTAATGAAATTATTTCTTTTTAAATAATGATTAAAACAATTTGTTTATAATAACGAATTAAAAAATTTTATCATTCGGTGCCTAGCACGGGTAAAACGCTAGTACTTAATAACTTAAATGTTGTAAGAATAATTTTTTTGAATATTATCCATTTTATATTTAAAATATTGTAACATTCCACTTCACTTCCACCCATATTTTCCATTCTACTAATAAAATACAATATTTAATTTTTTTCAAAATGTTAAAACTACTTTTTTATTGGGTAGGAAGTAGGAGCCTTGATTTTTTACTTGCGGTCTACACAGTTTCCACTACTTTTGTATCAAGTCCCAAGTTAGTTGAAACCAATGTTAGTAATATTTTTTTATTGAGAGTAGTGACAATACTAATTAGTGCAAATTTGTATGTTTATAGGAGTACATATTTTAGTACTTAACTTTTGGTAATAGTTTCTTGATTCTTCAGCAGCACTGCCGTAGATGCGGGGGAATTTTTGGCTCCATATCTGTGAACCCTGTAAGAAGCTAGAAGAGGCGGCTCGTTTTGAAATGCGACATGGACACAAGAATAGAGCAGGAAGAGGCATGATACCAATCTTCACTTTTTCAAAACAAAGAAAGTAGTAAAAATTACACTTTAACATATGTTGTGGAAAAAGAACCCATAGCAGAAAAAGAACCAGCCACTCCTGCATACAATTTGTTCACAGTTATATATATTTGTGCGATCACGAAGCTGAGATCTACTTGGTTGTTTTCGCTATGTACATCGATCTGTCTCTCCTTTTCTTGTTCTTTAATATTTTCTGGTTGGTCAATCTAGTTTCTCTCAGCAAATTTCTGCTGGCTGATGCTTTTATGCTTTGGTACACAACAAATTAATAATGTAGCATCTGCATCGAAAACTTAAAGTATCACATTGTTACTCCTCCCAAGTCCCAGGGAAGTAGCTAGGAGCATAGCTCTGCAGGGGGCCAATATGATTCTTTTAAAGACATCCACAATATTTTAGAAAATTATCGATAACTAAAACAAAGCAGAATATAATTTACACAAACTAAGAAACAACAAATAACTTACAAATAATCTAAAGTAGCAGTCGACATTTTTTCAGATAGCGAATTCCATCCATTATTTAATTGGTGTTGCCATTTTTGGCAATTTCTGTTTCAATGTAAATACATGATCATGCATGGTCAATGGGAAATTGGTTCATTTACTCTGAGACGGTACTAGTGCGTGTATGTATTCTATTTTGTTAAATTTTAAACATAGTAGAACTGATGTCCTGAGGAATTTGTGTTACGAATCTGCCCGATTCCCGGTGAATGCGGAAGCGATTTGGTAAATATGTGTGCTTAGATCCCACAAATATATGTGATAGTAATGAAGCAGCAAACCAACAATAAAGTAAAAGAGACAAAAGATTTAACGTGGTTCGGCCCAGCCTACATCCACAAGAGCAACAACTTCACACTAGATAAAATATATTACAATATCCGGGTATCCGGTCCCTGAATTTCATACAAAAATTCAACCCTACAATACCTATTATGTATATCCCCAACTCACTCAAGTGTTTATCTCAAAATTTCCCCCTATCACTGTTTCCCGACAACCTTTCCTTTCTTCCCTCCCTCTCCCAACCCAGACAGTGCCACACAACCTGATAGAAAGACCCCTGCAGCGGGACCACCTCCGATGGCTGCAGTGAGACCCACGTACCCTAAGGAATAGTTTAGGAACGAGGACCTTCTATCCCGACACTTCCTGAAAGCGGGCTAAACCGGCACCCCTACTAGACGGACTATCTAGCAGCTATATAGAGAGAGAAGAGAGAATTATGGTGTGTTTGATAATGAAGGAGGAGAGGAGTATTTATAGGAGTATGTAGTAGGTGGTAGGTGAGGTTGGTGGTGGTAGATGAGGTTGGTGGTGGTAGGTGAGGTTGGAAAGAAGTTTGGCAAAGAACCTAACAATGGACGGCTGCCTAACAATCTCCCCCACTTTCCAAACTCACAGCTCTTCACTTGCATTTCATACCTGTACCATGTTGGCACAACTCCAACTTTTCCTCGATCCGTATCATTCCCTACGACAAAACTCCCCCCGAGTCCAAGACTCCAAACTATACCCTAGTTTGCACATTCATTCTCGAATGCCCACTTGCTATACGCACAAGTGTACCATTGACCTCTATTTGTCGAACTACATACATGTGAAGCAATCTGTTGTATCACATACTCACTTGATTCACGTCGGCCAATCCCATATGTAGTCCATCACACACACAAGTGTGACCATCGATCTTTCATTTACTCCCCAACTGCATATCAAACAAATCAATCTGTTGCATGGTTCAATGATCACTTGATTCATGTTGATCAATGCCCAAATGCAGTTGCAACACACCAACTACTCGTTGATGTCGTGGAAGCCCTTCGACCAAGCATCCATCCCAGTAGTCTTTGCACCATCGTCTAGACTGGAAGACAATACAACCGCCGCAGTATCCTTCAAGTCACTCTTCCCTCGTGCACGAGATAACCAGATTTTCGAAGTTCCAGTACGTTCTGGCCACATACTAATCAGACGATATATTCCCCCACGTAGCTCTCCCTTCATCCAAACCACACGGCCTCTTTCGATATTCATAGCTCCCCCTACTACAGAGCATCTGTAGCCTTCTGAAGCTAACCGACCGATAGATATTAGATTCTTCCTCAGCTTAGGCACATATCTTACCCCGTTCAAGCTGCGAACTATTCCATCAAACATTTTGATTTTCACAATTCCAATCCCCTTGATCTCACAAGTAGATCCATCAGCCAAAGAAACTGTTTCATTCTTTGTATCTTGGAATTTGTCAAAATGCTCCCTCTCGGAACATACATGATAAGATGACCCTGAGTCTAATATCCATTCTCCTTAGAGAACTAGTGCCTCGATTGAAGATGGTGCAAACATCTTCACAATCGAGAGTAACCACAGCCAATGATGAATTTGGATCCTTCTTATTAAGCAGACAATTCGTCCTAATATGACCCCACTCCTTGCAACCAAAGCACTGCATGCCCTTTTCACTGTATCTGGATTTATCCCTACTATTGGTAGATCCTCTCACAACACCCTTTCCTCTATTATTTTGACTATGCAAAGCCAAAACTGTCATTCCGTCCTTGTCACCATCCTGGTTCTTCCTTCCAGCATTTGACAAAAGTGTTGACTGAACCTTCGCCATTTTTAACGTGTCCTTTCCATATAAAATAGTTGTGACCAAATGATCGAATGACTCCGGCAGCGAAGTAAGAAGAATAAGGGCCTTATCTTTTTCCTCCAATTTTACATCAACCTTTTCAAGTTGATCAACAATACCATTAAACACATTCATGTGCTCCATAACATTGCCTTGAGCTGCCATCTTCAGCTTGTATAACTCGCGCTTCAGATTTAACTTTGTAGTCAAGTTCCTCCAACTTTGACCATGATTTCTTCGGCGTGCTTTCGTCAACAACATTATTGATAATGTTATCAGCAATGCATAGTCTGATGGTACTCATGCATTGCGACTCAGCATCCTCCCAATCTTCATCGCTCATCTTTGTTGGTTTTTCCTCCTTCCCCTTCAAAGCCCTTGCTAGCTTCTGTTGGGTTAGGATGTCCTTTACCCTTCTCTGCCAAAGAGTAAAACTTCCTTTACCATCATATGGAGTCACCTTGAATCCTCCAATACTTGCCATGATCTCCGTTTGCACACACAAACCAATCCAAGCAACTAAATCAATTGGCCAGGTAAGTGTAAGAAACAAAGGGAGCACTTCCGTCAAAACGGTGCCAAATTATACTACCACTTTTCTTAACGACTTTCCTTCGGCACCAATAATTTAGACGCAACTAGCTCTGATGCCAACTGTTAGGAATCTGCCCGATTCCCGATGAATGCGAAAGCGATTTGGTAAATATGTGTGCTTAGATCCCACAAATATATGTGATACTAATGAATCAATAAAGCAACAATACAGTAAAAGAGACAAGAGATTTAACGTGGTTCGGCCCAGCCTACATCCACAAGAGAAACATTCACACTAGATAAAAGAGATTAAAATCCAGGTATCCCGTCGCTGAATTTCATACAAAAATTCAGCCCTACAATACCTATTATGTATATCCCCAACTCAGTGTAGTGTTTATCTCAAAACCTCCCCCTATCAATGTTTCCCGGCAACCTTTCCTTCTCTCCCTCTCCCAACCCGGACAGTGCCACACAACCTGATAGAACGACCCCTACAACGAGACCACCTCCGATGGCTGCAGTCAGACCCAAGTACCCTAAGGAATAGTTTAGGCACGAGGACCTTCTATCCCGACACTTCCTGAAAGCGGGTTAAACCAGCTCCCCTACTAGAAGGACTATCTAGCAGCTATATAGAGAGAGAAGAGAGAATTATGGTGTGTTTGATAATAAAGGTGGAGAAGAGTATTTATAGGAGTATGTAGTAGGTGGTAGGTGAGGTTGTTGGTGGTAGGTGAGGTTGGAAAGAAGTTTGGCAAAAGAACCTAACAATGGACGGCTGCCTAACAATTTGTAAATTTTTTCTATTGGATTTTGATGATATATGTCTTGATGGTTGTAAGACGTAGGTAGTTCTTTTGTGATGACAGTGCAATTTTGAGCTTAATGTCGGTCTCTTTATTACAGGTGGTCCTTAACTTTCATCCAAGGATGAGGATGAAGTCTTAAACACTATTTTGGGTAGTGATGAAAAAGACTCGTTATCTTCAGGCAAAGAGTTTAAACTTCTTGTAGGCAGTGAAAGGTCTTCAAGCAGTGCATCTTGTTCAAGTGTTCAAGAAGCTACAACCCAAGACGAAGGAGCTATACTGAGAAGCTTCTCTGTCGGTGTGACTGATATGGCGTCAACTACTCCTGATGAATTGTGGCAACAAGCTCTGGATTAAAAAAAGAGGTATAAAACTCTGAAAGCAGAAGGAAAATCTGAGGAAGCTTTGAGAGCCTTTAAAAAGGGAAAAGAACTTGAGAGGTAGGCTGGGGCGTTGGACCTGCAGTCGAGAAAAATTCGGGGAAAGGCTTTCTCTTTGTTGGGTTTAGAGTAATACTCTAATAGTGCAGAGAAGATAAAAGAGAATAAAATTTGTTCATAATAATAAAAATCTTCTTCTTACAATCTGATTACATAACAACCTTATTTATACTCATAGGTTGTTCATATAAATATAGTAATTATACATGTACCATAAGAATTATTGGTTTTTATTATACTACTATTAAAAACTTATTGGTTTACATTCAATAATATATATAAACCTCTTATTTAGTATTTACTAAATAAAGTTCTTCATTGTTTAACACTCCTCCTTGAAGAACTTCTTCTGTATGCCAAGCTTATTCCTGAGGATTTCGAACTTTGGTTTTGGAAGTGCTTTTGTGAAAATATCAGCTAGTTGATCCTCAGTGTTACAGTGAACTAGACTGATTTTTCCTTTATTTTCAGCTTCTCGCACAAAGTGGTACTTTATTTGAATATGTTTGGTCTTGCGATGTTGAACCGCATTCTTTGCAATAGCAATTGCTGATGTGCTATCACAGTATATTTTAGTTGCTGATTTTTGTTTTTCACCTAATTCTGAGAGTATCCTTCTATGCCATATTGCTTGGTTAACTGCTGCACATACTGCTATAAATTATGCTTCAGCTGTTGATTGCGCAACTGTATTTTGTTTTTGATTTAACCAAGAAAAGATACCATTTCCAAGTGAAAACACGTAACCTGAAGTGCTTTTCATATCATCTATTGATCGAACCCAATCACTGTCTGAATATCCAATCAGTTCAAGATTTTCAGTATGGGTGAACCATATCCCGTAGTCTGTGGTACGTTTCACATAGCGAAGAACTCTCTTTACTGCCTTCATGTGAGCTTGTGTTGGTTTCTGCATAAACCTAGAGAGAACACTTGTGCATACATCAAATCTGGCTTGGTTGCAGTTAAGTATAATAAACTGCCTATTATACTTCTATAACGCTTGCAATCAGCTTCCCCTGAATCATCATCCTTACTCAATTTTTCATTTTGAGCAAGCAGAGTTGAGATTGGTTTACATCTTTCCATGTTGAACTTCTTTAATATATTGGTTGCATACTTTTTCTGACCGATGAAGATTCCTTCTTTAGATTGATCAATCTCCATTCCAAGAAAGTAGTTCATTAACCCCAGGTCAGTCATCTCAAACATCTTCATCATTTGTTGCTTAAATTTAGTAATCATTGAAAAATTACTTCCCGTGACAATAAGATCATCAACTTAAAGAGAAAGAATTAGAATGTCAGATCCTTCCTTTTTAATATACAATGTTGCTTCATTTGGACTCTTCTGAAATCCTTGTTGATGAAAATATTTATCAATCCGGCTATACCATGCTCGTGGAGCTTGCTTAAGTCCGTACAAAGCCTTTTTTAATCTTAATAATTTGTGTTCCTTTCCTTTTATTATGAATCCCGGTGGTTGCTCAATATAGATTTCTTCTTCCAGGAATCCATTTAGAAATGCAGATTTCACATCGAGCTGGTAAATATTCCATTTACGTTGTGCTGCAAGAGCGAGAATTGTTATGATTGTGTCCTTTCTTGAGACAGGTGCAAAAGTTTCATTATAATCCACTCCAAATTATTGTGAGTAGCCTTTCACGACTAGCCTTGCTTTGAATTTTTTAATTGAACTATCTGGATTTTGTTTGGTTTTGTACACCCACTTTACGCCAATGGTGTCCTTGTGAGGTGGTTTATCCACTAAGACCCATGTATGGTTCTTTTCAATCATGGAGATTTCTTCACTCATTGCATCTCTCCATTCTTTGTGTTGAGCTGCGTGCTCATAACTATTTGGATCATCCGAGACAAAGTTGCAAAACTGAACTTTCTCGGGATCTAGGTCAGGTACTCTTTCAGTATTTTCATATAAGTCAGAGAGTCTTCGAGTTTTTAGTGGAGGTGAATCCGAAAAACTATCATATTCATACCTTGGTGAGTCTGGATCATCTGAAGAACTATCAGACTCCTCCTGAAAATGTTGTTCAGGTTGACCAACTATTGTTGGTGTAGGTTCTGTATTAATTGGTTGAGTCACCACATATCTTTTCTTGATTTCATTATGCTCCCAATCCCAAGAAGCATCTTCATCAAATACAACATCTCTGCTGACTTGAAGTTTATTATTTTGTGGGTTGTAAACCCGATATCCCTTGGACTGTGAACTGTAGCCAATAAATATTCCTTTTTCAGCTTTATCTTCTAGTTTATGGCGCTTTTCACTTGGTACATAGATGTAACATATACATCCAAATATCCTCAAGTGACCAACAGATGGTATATGCCTAGACCATGCTTTAAGAGGTGTTCTTTTATTAACAGCCTTTGTAGGTAGTCGATTCTGAAGATATGTTGCTGTATAGACTGCTTCTGCCCAAAATTTATTTGGCAAACCTTTGTCTTTCAGCATTGATCTTGCCATCTCCATAACCGTTCTATTTTTTCTTTCACTTACACCATTTTGTTGTGGTGTATATGGAACAGTCAATTGTCGGTGTATACCTTCCTTTTCACAGAATGCTTTAAATTCTGATGAGGTATATTCTGTCCCATTATCACTTCTGAGATTCTTGATTCTAAATCCACTTTCATTTTCTACATGACTCTTGAACTTCTTGAAGATTTTAAATACCTCAGATCTTTCCTTCAAGAATTATACCCAAGTCATCCGAGAATAGTCATCGATAAATAAGATAAAATACTTGCTATTATCAAGTGAAGGTGTTCTTATAGGTCCGCAGACATCCGTGTGTACTAACTCTAGCTTCTTGGATGCTCTCCATGCTTGTCCAGAAGGAAATTGCTTTCTAGACATTTTTTCGAGTTGATACACCAATAATTTCTGAAATTGCTGGAAGACCTTTCACCATGTTTTTGCTTGATAAAAACTTTAAGCTTTGTAAGTTGCTATGTCCGAAGCGTTTATGCCACAACCATGTTAGCTCATTGGCTTGTGCATGCATTGAATTTTCTGGTGCTTTTTTCACCCACTGAATAGGAAAACATTTTTGCTGCATTTTTACGTCAGCAATATTGTTTCCTTTTGTATCAAATATAGTGCATGTGTCTCCTTCAAAATAGATCGAATATCCATTTTTCATCATCTGAGGAACACTTAGTAAATTTTGATCCAATCTGGGAACATAGAGAACATCTTTAATTTGACGTGTTCCTTTCTTTGTCTTAATCGTAACAATTCCTTTTCCTTCAGGATGAACCATAGCTCCTTTGCCCATTCTTACCGGAACTTTGATGGTTGAGTCCATTTCAGTGAAATACTGAGAATCCTTGGTCATGTGGTTCGTGCATCCACTATCAATGAGCCATGTGTTCTTCTTATTAGACATGCTTTGACATGCAAAGAATAATTTGTTCTCGTCCTCTATTGACTCTGATCTACTTGCATGCTGGTTTTTTAGTCTGCATTCGTCCTCCGTATGATTAAATTTTTTACAATAATAGCATTGGCTTTTTCCTTTAAACCAACAATTATTTTCAACATGATTTGTTTTCCTACAATTGGGACATGGAGGAAATGTGGCTTTTCTGTCAGCTTCTTTGAAGTTGTTGGAAATGAACCTTTTTGTTGGTCCAACCTTTTTACTTTGCTTGAATGATGGAACTTTGTGCTTTGATTGAAAAGCTCCTTCTCCAGCTGCTTCATTTTTTCGGGACATTCTATCTTCTTGAATTTGTAGAGAAGCCATTAATTCTGAGATGGTTAACTGTGTGAGGTATTTGGATTCTTCTATCACAGTAACAACTGTATCAAATTTTTTAGATAAACTGACCAACATTTTTTCAACAACTCGTTGATCAGTTATATTTTCCCCATTTGACTTCAGCTCGTTCACCAATTTAATTACTCGAGACGTGTAATCTTTGATACTTTCACCATTTTTCATTTTTAAGTTTTCAAATTCTCGCCTGAGACTCTGAAGGCGTATCTTGGTTGTCTTCTCATTACCTTCAAATTCATTTTTGAGAATATCCCAAGCTTCTTTCGCAGAAGTTGTATTCATAATTCTGAAGGCGTATCTTGGTTGTCTTCTCATTACCTTGAATTTTGTTCAAGGCTTCAACATCCTTTTGTGACCAATCTATTGTTTGTGTAGTAGCATTTTCCTCATTTTGAGGTATGCCCTTTTCTACCACCTCCCAGCAGTTTTGTGTGGCTCTTAAAACTGTCCTCTTCTTTATACTCCAGAACATGTAGTTTTCACCATTAAAAATGGGAATTACTTGTTGGTTGGCACTTGGAAAAGCCATCTTCAAAAAAAATAATATTGCGGAAATTGTATTAGTGACTTCTTGATCTTAAGGCTCTGATACCAGATGTTGGGTTTAGAGTAATAATCTAAGAGCGCAGAGAAGATAAAAGAGAGTAAAATTTGTTCATAATAATAAAACTTTTCTTCTTACAATTTGATTACATAACAACCTTATTTATACTCATAGATTTTTCATATAAATATAGTAATTATACATGTACCATAAGAATTATTGGTTTTTATTATACTACTATTAAAAACTTATTGGTTTATATTCAATAATATATATAAACCTCTTATTTAGTATTTACTAAATAAAGTTCTTCATTATTTAACAGTCTTCCACAAGCACGAACAAGACCTCGAAAACCAAAGAAGAACCTGCAGAATCGGTCAAGATAAATAAGCTCTCTCCTCAACTGAGTAAAGATGATGACCTTTCTTCTGAACTCAAAAAGTTGGGCTGGTCTGATCTGGATCTTAATGATGTAGAGAGGAAGCCTGTTATAACGGAAGCAAGAAAGATTATATGCAGAAGAGAAATAAGTTTATAGATCTGAGAGGATAAACTGATTACAGAGATTTTTCAGATGATTAGATAATTTCAAATGCTTACATGCATTTCTTATTTATAGACATAAACTAAGGGGTTAGGTGGGTTAGGTGTGGTAGGTGGTGCCGCCGGAGGAACAGTAGCCGCCGGAGGAACAGTAGCCGCCAGAGGAACAGTAGTCAAGGGTAGGTGACCTAATTCAAGACATTCTAACAAATCTCCACCTTGACTTGAATTCTCTCACAAATAACAGATAACAGATGTACCAGATGCATCATAATAATGCCAGATGTACCAGATAAAACTAATCTCCACCTTGACTTGAATCCTCTCACAAATAACAGATAACAGATGTACCAGACACATCATAATAATGCCAAATGTACCAGATAAAACTAATCTCCACCTTGACTTGAATCCTCTCACAAATAACAGATAACAGATGTACCAGACGCATCATAATAATGCCAGATGTACCAGATAAAACTCTTCTGCCTCAGATTTTGCACTCAAAAGGGCAGTCAACAACTCCGAACATTTAGCAAGTTCAAACAATGTTGAAACTTGCAATGTGGAACCGGCTTGGTGAGCATATCAGCTGGGTTATCAGTAGTACCCACTTTGCTCACCTTAATTCTCTTGGGAGGCACCCCATAATTAGCTCTCCATGATCTATCAACAGCTAAACTGTGCTGATTCGCTACTGGTAATGATGAAACTGATGACTCTGATTCAGATTGTGGTTCGGACAATTTTGTATGTAGAGAGATTCAGAGAAGTAACACAGAAGAAGTAATTTGTATATATGTATTGTGTGTTTATTACAATAGATAGCTCCTATATTTATAGTAGTAGAAATGCACCAATAGTCATGGAGGTGCCTAACTAACAAAGACTATGCTGTGTGCTGTGTGTTAAAGTCTAAGACGGTGCTGCCTATGTTGACAATGTTGACACTCCCTCTCAAGTTGATGCATATATATCACTCATGCCCAACTTGCCAATAAGTGGATGAAGCATCTTCTGATTTAAACCTTTGGTAAATATGTCAGCTATCTGTTCTTCTGATCTTAAAAAGTGAATACCAATCGTATCATTATTGATCTTCTCTTTTATGAAGTGTCGATCAATTTCGATATGTTTGGTCCGATCATGTTGAACTGGATTATGTGCAATGGCAATAGCGGCTTTGTTATCACAATGCAGCTTCATTGTAGTTGCAGATGCAAGTCCCAATTCTTCTAGGAACAATCTTATCCACAATAATTCACGTACACCTTTAGCCATAGCTCTATATTCTGCCTCAGCACTAGATAAGGCAACCACAGGTTGTTTCTTGCTTCGCCAAGTAACCAAATTGCCACCAACAAATGTGCAATATCCTGAAGTAGATCGTCTATCGTCTTGACATCCGGCCCAATCTGCATCTGTATAGCTTTCAACCCCGAGATTATTGTTTTTAGTAAACATTACTCCTTTTCCAGGAGCAGCCTTAAGATACCTTAATATCATATAAACGGCATCCAAATGTGGTTGACGAGGATCATGCATATACCTACTAACAACTCCCACTGCATATGATATGTCTGGCCTTGTATGTGCAAGGTAGATTAATCGACCAACTAACCTTTGATATTGAGATTTCTCGACAATTTCACCAGCATCTCCACAAAGTTTATGATTTGCTTCTATTGGAGATTCTGCAGGTCTACATCCCAACATCCCTGTTTCATTCAGAAGATCAAGTGTATACTTCCGTTGTGAGAGGAAGATGCCACCTGGACTTCTAAAGACCTCAATACCAAGAAAATACCGTAGTTTTCCTAGGTCCTTAATCTCGAATTCAGAGGCAAGCTTGCGTTTGACATTAGCAATCTCACAGGTGTCGTTGCCGGTGATCACAATATCATCGACATAAAAAATCAACACTATGATTTTTTCATCTCGTCTTTTTACGAACATGGTGTTATCTGAGTTGCTCTGTTTGTAGTCAAATTTAATCATTGCTCCCTGAAATTTGCCAAACCAGTCCCTTGAAGACTGTTTTAACCCATAAATAGTCTTTTTTAACTTGCATATTTTCCCAGTGGTCGCAGCTGTAGAAAAACCTGGTGGAATATCCATGTAAACCTCTTCTTTCAGGTCTCCATGTAAGAATGCATTTTTTACATCCAATTGCTGAAGTTCCCATCCAAGATTTGCTGCACATGATATCAAGACTCGGATAGAGGCCATCTTTGCTACTGGAGCAAAAGTTTCCTGATAATCAATCCCGTAAGTTTGAGTTTGCGTTCCCCAAGCCGTTAAAAAAGAAAACTTTTGTTGTTCTTTCCTTAGATCTTTATAAGAAGAAAAATAAGGCCTCAATTTGGATCTGTGCCAAGGTTTCAAATAAAAAGGAAATACTATTTTTATCTGAATACCATCTTTAAACCAATTTCTGGGAAGTTCGAGCCCTTTTGCTACAAGTCTCGCTTTGTACCTATCAATCAACCCATTAGGTTTCTGCTTCACAGTGAATACCCATCTGCATCCTACTACCTTCTTTCCAGCGGGAAGATGAGTTAACTCCCAAGTGCCATTATGTTTCAAGGCATTCATTTCCTCTACATAGCATCTTTCCATTTAGGATCACATAAAGCATCCTGCCAAGTATGCGGAACAGAAACACTAGACAAGGATGACACAAAAGCAAGTGAAGATGGAGATAATGCATTATAAGATACAAAGTTTGAGATATGATGGTTAGTGCAAGAACGTACACCCTTTCTTATAGCAATAGGAAGATCCAAAGTGGGATCAAGAGTACTACCATTATCGGGCTAAGTTATAGGAACTGTAGGATCTGCAGGATCTGATTCGAGGTCAGAGGTCTCTGGATGTGGTAAAGTGGTGATATCATCATTTCTTCGTCTAGAGTATGTAATCAAATCTGGTATGCCAAACCTATTTAAATCATCCGACTCATTATTCGTAGGCAACGATTTTGAGCTAATGTTTGGAATAGGTATATTCATGAACGGAAGTGATTCATTATCAAGGAGACTGTGATCTGACTCATTTGTTTCATTATCAAGACTATGTCTGTTTATCTCCCCCTGAAGCAAAGAGGAGGAGCCAGGAGAGAAGTAAGAAATGGACTCCCAGAAAGTAACTTCGTAACTGACAAATATCCGACGTGAGGGAGGATGGTAACATTTATACCCTTTTTGAGTGGGGGAATATCCAATAAAAACACATCTAAGGGCCCGAGAATCAAGCTTATCTCGAGAGGGTGCATGATTATGAGCAAAACATACGCTCCCAAAGACCCGAAGAGGAAGTGGATGAGAAGAGGGTGCAGGAACACATGACAACGGTGTTTTGAATTTTAGAACCTTTGTAGGAAGACGGTTGATAAGATAAGCAGCAGTCATGACTGCCTCTCCCCAAAGATATTTAGGAACATGCATGGTTATCATAAGAGACCGTGCAACCTGTGTTAAGTGGCCAATTTTCCTTTCGGCTACCCCATTTTGTTGAGAAGTTTTAACACACGTAGTTTGATGAATAATACCACATGTGTCCAAATAAGTTGTAAATGAACCTCCATATTCAATACCATTATCACTTCGAAGGATTTTAACAGAGGCACTAAACTGTGTTTGTAACATGTGATGAAAAGATTTAAAACACCCGAAAACTTCATTTTTTGTTTCAGAAGATAAACCCATGTTAGTCGAGAATAACAATCAACAAAGACAACAAACCACCTATACCCATCATGTGTAGGATTTCTGAATGGACCCCAAACATCAGTATGAATAATAGAAAACAAGGTAGAACTTCTTTTATTTCTGGGTGGATAAGTTGATCTTTTATGTTTAGCCAATTCACATGGTTCACAGAAAAAATCTTCCTTATTATAGTGTTTTACTAAAGCGGGAAAAAGATGTGTTAAAACACCAAAGGATGGATGACCTAACCGTCTATGCCATTGATACAAGGATTCAGAAACAGAATTAGATGACACCTGATAATTTGAAGGAGATACAGGATTTCCTTCCATAACATAGAGACCATCGACCACTTTACCACTGCCAAGGACCTTGCCTGTCATTAGATCCTGAAATACACAGTGGGAAGAAAAAAAAGGTTACTGAACAATTGAGATTGTCAGTAATACTGTGGATAGATAGTAAATTTGTAGATAAAGAAGGAACATGCAAAACATCTGATAATGGTAATGATGATGAAAGATAAATAGAGGTGCCCTGTCCATGAATAGGTGCAAGATCTCCATTAGCAACACGTATATTGCCTGTTTTGTCATGATATGATTCCAGAATACTAGAATCTCCAGTCATATGTGCTGATGCTCCTGAATCAATGATCCCAGATGTTGGATATTTATCGGAAGTAAGATGGCAGGATATACCTGCATGAGCAGAATTAGCTGTAGGAGAAGGGGTCTTGATTTGGGACATGAATTGGCGGAAGGCGTTGAGCTCTGAAGCGGTCATCGTCCCTGTTGTAGAGTCAGGCTCGCATTCTGAAGTAGTGTGATGAGCATTAAAGGAACCCCTACTCATGCCTCTTCCAGATGAGACACCACGGTAACCACCTCGGCCACGTCCACCTCGTCCTCGAATTCTGAGATGAGGGTGCAGAATAAAACATGTCTCACGAGTGTGACCTAATTTTTTGCAGTAGTCACATTGAATAGTGTTAGGACAATCAGATCTTGGCACTGCGAATTTCGATACAATAAATTAACGAGTATGAATAGAAAAATCACCTTGTTAACGGTTGATTCCACGCTCTTCTATTGTATTCCCAAATTCCCTTGAGCGAAGTGTGGCCTTCGTCTTCTCAAGTTAACCTCTCTTCTTGCTCCTGGGTGGCTACAAAATTTTTTCGACCAGCCCCAGCAAGAAGAGAATAGGAATATATATAGGCTACAATAGGGATCATGGATAATTAGGTTGGGCCTTCTAATTACATCTTGAGCCTAGCCCAATGTAATTAAATATTAATTCAATCCACTAAAGAATTAATATTTGCACTACCTTTCCTAATACCGTAATTTAATTAATTAATTCGGTTCCAATATTATTTGCTTATTAAATTCCCCATGTTTAAAATATCGCATGTCCATTAATTAAATAAATTACTGATAATTCATTTAATTAATATCTTTTATCCTTGATTATCCACTCAACCTTTATTTAATTATGCCGGAATAAATCCACCTGCAGGGTTTCACATAATTAAATCTTTTTTGAGCTTTCAAGGGGACATCATTAACCTGAATATTATCAGGACATGGATTCCTTCAATAAATAATATCTCACCATATATATTATTTCATCACCCAAAATATAATGAAATAAATCAAAAGAATTATTTCATATATAAATCAAAGCATGTAAATAATATATACGTGTCAATTATTATTTCCGGATTAAGAACCTAAGCATTAATAATAACATAGAATCTTAGTTCACCTTCTTAATCAGTATAAGGGAACAATTCTAAATTTGATCCTGTTCAATATACACAAAGTATACTGGTATTATTTATTAGTCAATATAAACTAATCTAAATAATACTACAGCCATACCAGTGGATTGTCTAACTCCACCTGTGCTGTGAACCTTATTATATTATATAAACCGTATTTAATAATCTAATATTCTGTATCCCATTTGATACTAGATTATTCACAATATATAATATTTAGACAACATGTAAACATTTAAATGATTCTCAATTAAACCGGCCAGAAATAAATGTAAATACTTCAAATAAATATTTTCAGTATACACCAACAATCTCCCACTTATACTCAAAATATTCTATGAGTATATCAGTGTTTATTTAATCCACTATTACACAGAAAACTATGTGTCCATCCATCTGACTCCTATCGCTTCCACATGCCTGTCAAAAACCTTGGCTGGCAAACTCTTTGTGAAAGGATCTGCCCGGTTGTCTTCCGATGATATGTGAGCCACAACTATATCTCCTCGCTTTACGATTCCTCGTATGAGATGATACTTACGTTCAATATGTTTAGCTGCCTTGTGATCTCGCGGTTCCTTCGAATTTGCCACAGCACCAGTGTTATCACAATACACTGTCAAGCTCCTAGGCAAATTAGGTACCACATCCAAGTCCAAAAGGAAGTTCCTAAACCATACAGCCTCCTTTGCAGCCTCAGAGGCCGCCACGTACTCGGCTTCCATGGTAGAGTCTGCAAGGCATTTCTGCTTTACACTCCTCCATATAACAGCTCCACCTCCCAAAGTAAAAACATATCCCGAGGTCGATTTCCTCTTATCCCTATCTGATTGGAAATCTGAATCAGTATATCCCAAAGGAAATAGATCTGAGGCCTTGTAAATTAACATATACTCCTTAGTCCTTCTCAGGTACTTGAGTATAGTTTTTACTGCACTCCAATGTTCCTGACCTGGGTTCGACTGATATCTACTAACCATGCCTACAGCAAAGCAGATGTCAGGTCTCGTACATAACATAGCATACATTAAGCTTCCACATGCCGAAGCATAAGGAACTGCTTTCATGCTCTCTATATCCTTAGGTGTCGAAGGACACTGCTCCTTGGATAGAGCCACTCCATGCTTAAAAGGTAGAAAACCTTTCTTAGAGTTCTGCATGTTAAAACGAGCTAATACTTCATCAATGTAGGGCTCTTGAGATAAAGCCAACATCCTTTTCTTGCGATCCCTTATTACTTTGATCCCAAGGATGTATGCCGCTTCACCTAAGTCCTTCATTTCAAATTGTTTGAACAACCATGCCTTTATTGATGACAACATCTTAACATTGTTTCCAATGAGTAAAATGTCATCTACATACAGTACTAGAAAAACCACTGCATTACCCTCACTTCTCTTATACACACATGATTCGCTTGGACTTTGATCAAATCCATATGACTGGACTGCCTGATCAAAACGAATATTCCAGTCCCTAGAAGCTTGTTTTAGTCCATAAATAGACCTCTTAAGCTTACAAACAAGATGCTCTTGGCCTTCCTTAATGAATCCTTTTGGTTGTTGCATATAGATGGTTTCCTCAAGACTTCCATTAAGGAAAGCTGTCTTGACATCCATTTGCCAAATCTCATAATCGAGATAAGCTGCTATAGATAAAAGAATCCGGATTGACTTAAGCATAACAACCGGCGAAAAAGTTTCCTCATAATCGATCCCTTCTTTCTGAGTATACCCTTTCGCAACAAGTCGTGCTTTCCAGGCTTTCACCTTTTTGTCAGATCCTCTTTTCTTCTTGTAGATCCACATACATCCAATGGGTTTTACACCTTTGGGTGGTTCCACGAGCTCCCAAACTTGATTAGAATACATAGATTCCATCTCAGATTCCATTGCCTTTTGCCAAAGATCTGCATCTTTATCTAGAATTGCTTGTTCGTATGTCCTGGGATCCTCATCATGTTCACCAGAGACCAAGTCCGAGGACTCTCCCAAAAACATGAATCTATCAGGTTGTTGAACAACCCTCCCACTACGACGAAGCACCGGTGTGGTATTAGTGACAGGTTGTGCATTTTCTTGTGGTTGATCTACTTGTACTATTGGCACTTGGGGATTATCTGTCCCTCCCACTAGTTCCTCTAAAACGATACTACTCATGGGTTTGTGTTTCATTATATAGTCTTCTTCTAAGAATCTAGCATTGGTGCTAACAATGATATCTCGATCCCTAGGACTATAAAATGAATAACCTTTCGTTCCCATGGGATAGCCTACAAACAGCCTTACTTCTGTACGAGATTCTAACTTGGTCGCGTTCTTGTTCAGCACATGTGCTGGACAACCCCAAATCCGAATATGTCTTAGACTTGGTTTGCTACCAGTCCACAATTCTATTGGAGTCTTGGGAACCGACTTAGAAGGTACCAAGTTCAGAAGGTAAGCCGCTGTTTCTATAGCATATCCCCAGAACGACTTGGGTAAATCTGAATAACTCATCATCGATCTAACACTCTCTAAAAGAGTCCGATTCCTTCTCTCTGCTACACCATTCTGCTGAGGTGTTCCAGGTGCAGACAACTGGGATGCAATCCCATTTTCTGATAAATATTCCCTAAATTCTCCAAGCAAGTATTCGCCACCACGATCTGATCGTAGTGACTTGATACATTTTCCAAGATGTCGCTTCTCCGCACTTGCTTTGTACTCTTTGAATTTTTCAAAGCACTCAGACTTACGGCGCAACAAATAAATGTACCCATATCTAGAATAATCGTCAATGAAAGTGACAAAATACTCATAACCTCCTCTTGCTTGGATACTCATAGGTCCACATAAATCAGTATGAACCAATTCTAACACTTCTTTAGCTCTATTCCCCTTTGCTTTAAAAGGCCTATTAGTCATCTTACCTTCCAAGCAGGATTCACAAACTGGAAATGGCTCCACTGCCAACGAGCCTAATGGCCCATCTACTACCAGTCTTTGAATCCTCCTCAAGTTAATATGACCTAATCTTAAGTGCCAAAGATATGTTTGGTTCAATTCAGAAGGTTTCTTTCTTTTATTTGAGCTAGAAAGAATGTTATTAGTTTCCTTATGTTGCATCATTGGTTGGATAGGATTAATGATATATAAATTGTCTTGCAATGTACCAGAACATATAACTCGTTTATTCATCATAATAGAAACATTACGATCCAAACAAACATTATAACCATCCATGGCAAGTTTAGAAACCGAAATTAAATTCCTTCTAAACGAAGGTACATAAAGACAATTGTTCAAAACCAAAATCCTATCATCGCCAAAAGACAATGTAATTATTCCAACTGCAACTACTGCTACTTTCGTAGCATCTCCCATGAACACATATATCTCGCCATCTCTAAGCATTCTGGATTGCTGGAACCCCTGCATAGAGTTACAAACATGGTCAGTGGCTCCTGTATCTACACACCAAGTGCTCGTAGATACAGCCGCTATATATGTTTCTGTAACTAGAGAAAGAGACATACCAGTATTGTTTGTCTTCTTAGGAAGAGGACAATCCTGTTTCCAGTGACCTGACTGCTTGCACCTGAAGCACTTGCCCTTAGGCTTTTTCACACCACCTTGAACTCCCACTGCATTAGCAACCTTTCCAGCTTTCTGTGTCTGAGTCTTTTTCTTCTTCTTACCTTTCGGCTTAGATGAAGAAGCTTTCTCGGCCACATTCACTTGAACATTCTGCTTAAAGAGTCCTTCAGCTGCCTGAAGTTCTGTCAGAAGTTCCGCGAGACTATACATCCTTTTGTTCATGGTGTAATTCAAGCGGAACTGCTCAAAACTTTTGGGCAAGCTCATAAGGATGATATCGATCTGGGTTTCCCCATCAATATCAGCACCAAGGATCTCCATCTCATTCAGATGAGACATCATTCTGAGAACATGATCCCTTACAGGTGTTCCTTCAACCATCTGAGTATTCATTAAAGCCTTCATTGCTACTTGCCTAGCAGCCCTATTCTGTTCTCCAAAAAGTTCCTTGAGATTAAAAAGCATATCTGAAGCAGTGGGCATAGCCTGATGCTGATGCTGCAAAACACCCGACATTGCTGCCAGAATGTAACATCGCGACATCTCATCAGCCTTAATCCACCGCTTATAATACTCCTTCTCACTTTCAGGAGCATCTTCAGCAGGCTGGTCTGGCTTGGGTTCATAAGTACAAAATTTGTACTCCTCAGCAGTCAACACTATGTCCAAATTACGTTTCCATTCAATATAGTTCGGTCCAGTAAGTTTGTTATCCTTAAGTATGGTGAATAGTGGATTAAAGCCCATAGTGATCTAATCCTGAGAATCATACATGTAACACATAATCAGATAGTTGCATAAATCTTAAATCCTATTGGTTTCCTCTAACAATTAATTAAAATTAATGCACTAATATTTAAACACCATAAGTATCTGGTACGCCACGATGGATGACATATATACCACTTAAATTCGTTTAAATATTACTTCGGTCCTATTACTAAATAATACGCCACGTTAGGGTGGACTATATATTATTTTTCATAGCTAAGTGTATACCATTATTAAATCTTAAATTAATAAAAAGACTGGATACCACCATTAAATATTTCAAATCAATAATCGATAATAGGATAATTCCCAGATCGGGGGGAGCATTGTCAAGAGGCATCACTTAAGACCCCTTTCTAGACAGAATCATCCTTTCTCTCAATATTGAAAATCTATATTCAATCAGTGGTACCCTTCTAATTAATCGAATTCTATGAAACTTGGTACGCCACGATGGGTGGCATGTATACCTTTCAATATTCGTAATTAATTTAGGAAGTTTGTTCTAGTAATATCCATAACACTTCCTGACACCATAAATCATACGCCACGATGGGTGGCATGTATATAATTTATATTCGTCTCGGTGTTAAATTACATACAAATAATAATGGAGACCATGGGATTTAATTCCTAATTAATTCCCTCACCCACTTAGAATTTTTATTTAAAATTGAGGAATTTTATCTAGATGCATCGCCCTATGTTATTTTTTCGAGGTCCACATGTTATAAAAATAACAAAACAAAGAACACATAACATAGCAGCATGCATCATAAAATTAAAGCAATAAATAAAATTAATGTCCATGTCGTCCTAATTATGTTAAACATGCAATTAAAAATTACACACATAATTAACAACACACATAATAATTATTTAAAGCAATAATTAAAAATTAAATAGCGGAATTAAAATTAAAAAACATAATTTAAATCCACTATTATGGCCCCGTGAAAAAAAATAAAAAATTCCAGCCCTGTTCTGCTGAAAAATAATTTTTTTTTCTGTAAAAACCCTGTCGCGCATTCAGAACCTGCGTTACAGACCTGTTTCTTCCTGTAACGCAGGACAGCCATGCGTTACAGGCCCTTTTCTTCCTGTAACGCAGGACAGGCCTGCGTTACAGACCCTTTTCTTCCTGTAACGCAGGACAGGCCTGCGTTACACCATTTGTCCAGAATTTTTTCACGCGCCGCGGCTTCACTGTTTCTCCAGACTTTGTTTCTTGAGTTCTTCTGTTCGAACTACTATACCAGCAGCCAAAATCAATTACGCAGCGGACAATTTTGTTTCTCCGATTTGATTTCCGATCGCACATAATTGTTACAAAATACCCGGATTTTTACATAATCCATCAAACAATTACATACAAAACAGATCTAATACAAAACTAATTTTGTAAATCTATTCTAACACGATCAACCCTCGTGTTTTACAACCACGATAAACCACGTGGAAACCAAATAAAATAACCACGATTAAACCACGTGGGATCCAAACACATAATTAAAATTACATGGCCATAATAGTGGATACTAAACAACCTGCAAAAGATTATTATCCAAGCACACCACTATACACATGCATATATAATTACGACATGGACATCGTATCAAAATTCGCAGAACCAATGAACCAGGCTCTTGATACCAATTGTTAGGACAATCAGATCTTGGCACTGCGAATTTCGATACAATAAATTAACGAGTATGAATAGAAAAATCACCTTGTTAACGGTTGATTCCACGCTCTTCTATTGTATTCCCAAATTCCCTTGAGCGAAGTGTGGCCTTCGTCTTCTCAAGTTAACCTCTCTTCTTGCTCCTGGGTGGCTACAAAATTTTTTCGACCAGCCCCAGCAAGAAGAGAATAGGAATATATATAGGCTACAATAGGGATCATGGATAATTAGGTTGGGCCTTCTAATTACATCTTGAGCCTAGCCCAATGTAATTAAATATTAATTCAATCCACTAAAGAATTAATATTTGCACTACCTTTCCTAATACCGTAATTTAATTAATTAATTCGGTTCCAATATTATTTGCTTATTAAATTCCCCATGTTTAAAATATCGCATGTCCATTAATTAAATAAATTACTGATAATTCATTTAATTAATATCTTTTATCATTGATTATCCACTCAACCTTTATTTAATTATGCCGGAATAAATCCACCTGCAGGGTTTCACATAATTAAATCTTTTTTGAGCTTTCAAGGGGACATCATTAACCTGAATATTATCAGGACATGGATTCCTTCAATAAATAATATCTCACCATATATATTATTTCATCACCCAAAATATAATGAAATAAATCAAAAGAATTATTTCATATATAAATCAAAGCATGTAAATAATATATACGTGTCAATTATTATTTCCGGATTAAGAACCTAAGCATTAATAATAACATAGAATCTTAGTTCACCTTCTTAATCAGTATAAGGGAACAATTCTAAATTTGATCCTGTTCAATATACACAAAGTATACTGGTATTATTTATTAGTCAATATAAACTAATCTAAATAATACTACAGCCATACCAGTGGATTGTCTAACTCCACCTGTGCTGTGAACCTTATTATATTATATAAACCGTATTTAATAATCTAATATTCTGTATCCCATTTGATACTAGATTATTCACAATATATAATATTTAGACAACATGTAAACATTTAAATGATTCTCAATTAAACCGGCCAGAAATAAATGTAAATACTTCAAATAAATATTTTCAGTATACACCAACAAATAGATCTTTCTCCAATTACAGCTATTGACACATGCTCCGGTTGTTTTGGTTCTAATTGCTGGAAACCTTTAGTTAAGAGTGCAGATCGATCAGAAGGGACCATTGGGGTCATACATTCCTTTCGGCTTTCCTCTAGCCTGACACAGCCATAGGCCTCTTCCACAGTAGGAAATGGAACTTGTCCGATAAATTGATTTTTAATTGAATCATACTCATCCGACAATCCATCAAGAAATTTCATAACTTTTTCTTCAATGATCATCTTCTGATATTTTTCTTGATCTTCAGCAGTTTTACACTCAAATATAGTGTATTGTCCCAATTCACTCCATAATGATGTTAGCTCAGAATAATATTGAGCTAGTGTGTAGCTTCCTTGAGTCAATGCCCACATCTTTCGCTTCACCTCAGACCGCTTGGCTACATTCCCGGAGAAAGAATAAGTCCGAGTGAGAGAATTCCACACATCTTCAGCGGTATCAATGAAGATATAGCTTTTTCGAATATCTACCTCCGTAGAGTTAGATAACCATGAATACACCACGGCATTTTCAGAATCCCAATCATCGAAAGTAGGATCTTCTTCCAAAGGTTGTTTAGCTTTCCCATTGATGTATTTCATCATTTTATGGGATTTTAGTGCCATTGTACAAGCTTTGGACCATTCCAAAAAATTTCTTCCATTGAATTTAGGACTCATGTATGGAGTACTATAAAACCCCGATTTACTACTCCTTAAAGTAGTAACTTCACTCGTGACGGTAGAGTCAGTAGCATCCACCATCACAAACAAATACATATGATTTATAGACTGATATATATAGCAGTTTTATAGCAGTCCAGCAGTAAGAACAAACACACAAATTTTAAACTGACAGAAAAATTAAATTTCTCAGATTCAAGAAAGGGTACCACGGTTAGACTCGGAATGATGAGGAGAATAAGAGTCCCTGAAAAAGCATCATCAGAATCTGCCCGGAAGATCCTTCACGCGCCGGCGCGTGCGCGCGTCCGGCGACGCTGCGGCGCGTCCGGAGGCGCATGACGGCGCGTGGATGGTTGATTTTGCAGTCGGATTTTTTCTGCAGTCTCCTCTTCCAGTGTTCTTCGCAGTGGTATATTTTCTTTCTTGTTTTGATGAATTTTCCGAACTGGCTGAATTCTTGCAGTTGGCAGTGTTTGTATTTTGCAGTTGCAACCCTTTTTGTAACTCTTGATATGTGTTTCCCTAGGATTAAACTTGCTTTGATACCATGACAAATTGTGTATGTAGAGAGATTCAGAGAAGTAACACAGAAGAAGTAATTTGTATATATGTATTGTGTGTTTATTACAATAGATAACTCCTATATTTATAGTAGTAGAAATGCACCATTAGTCATGGAGGTGCCTAACTAACAAAGACTATGCTGTGTGCTGTGTGTTAAAGTCTAAGATGGTGCTGCCTATGTTGACAATGTTGACAGGTTCACTCCCATCTTGAGTGCTTGCTGCTCCACCTGTTTCTCAACACTACCACTTTCTGTGTGTGGTCCACGATTTATCAGATAACATGCTGTACTAACTGCTTCTGCCCAGAATCTTTTAGTTAGTCCAGCATTAGAAAGCATACACCTAGCTCTCTCCAGAAGTGTCTGATTCATACTTTCTGCTACACCATTCTGATACGGTGTATCCCTGACTATATGATGCCTAGAAATTCCTTCCCTCTCCAGAAGTGTCTGATTCATACGCTTTGCTACACCATTCTGATGTGGTGTATCCCTGACTGTATGATGCCTAGAAATCCCTTCTCTCTCCAGAAGTGTCTGATTCATACGCTTTGCTATACCATTCTGATGTGGTGTATCCCTGACTGTATGATGCCTCGAAATCCCTTCTCTCTCCCAAAGTGTCTGATTCATACGCTCTGCTACACCATTCTGCTGCGGTGTATCCCTGACTGTATGATGCCTAGAAATCCCTTCATTGTTACAGAACTCATAAAACTTAGATGAGCAAAATTCCAAACCATTATCAGTTCGCAACTTCTTAATCTTTTCCGAGTATGCGACAGCAACAGAACCTGATAACGTATCAGTTCGCAGCCTCTTAATCTTTTCCGAGGACGCGACAGCAACAAAACCTGATAACGTATCAGTTCGCAACCTCTTAATCTTCTCCGAGGACGCGACAGCAACAGAACCTGATAACGTATCAGTTCGCAACCTCTTAATCTTCTCCGAGGACGCGACAGCAACAAAACCTGATAACGTAGAACCTTGAAGAAGATACAAGGTACCACGTTTAAAACCTTTCAGAACCACATTAGAACCCTTACGGACATGTAAAACTCCACCTTCACCTTGAAAACTGAAACCCTTGCTGTCTAACATACTCAAAGATATCAGATTCTTTGTCATAAGTGGAACATGCCTAACATCATTCAATGTGCAGAATTTACCATCATGTGTCCGAATTTTAATCGAGCCTATTCCAACAGTCTCACAAACAAAATTGTTAGCCATAGAAACTGCATCCGTCTACTCGCTCGTAGGTTGTAAACCACTCCCTGCGCGGACATATATGATAAGACGATCCAGAATCAAGAATCCACACATCAGAGTGATGCGTGTCCTTGACAGCAACTAGAGCAATATCTTCTACAGAAGTAGCATCAGCTACAGCAGCAGTATTTGTCAAATTATCATGTTGCTTCTTTTTCTTGGGACAGTCATATTTCCAGTGTCCCTTCTCTTTAAAGTAATTACAAATATCATTAGGTTTCGGACCCTTAGGAACTGATTTCTTCCCCGACTTTCCATGTCCATTACTCCCGCTAGCTACCAACCCAGCAGCATGATTATCTGCACCTGTACCAGCCGTCTTATGGCGCAGCTCTCTAGAATGAAGACCAGATCTAACCTCCTCTAGAGAAATAGTATCTTTACCAACAATAAATGATTGCACAAAGTTCTCATACGATAATGGTAAAGAAACTAACAGAATCAAAGCAGCATCCTCATCTTCAACTTTAACATCAATATTACGCAATTCTAATAAAATAGTGTTTAATTGATCTAAGTGATCTCGAAGAGGCATACCTTCCTACATTCGCAGAATGAATAGACGTTGCTTTAGAAGCAACTTATTTGTTAAAGACTTTGTCATGTAGAGACTTGCAAGCTTTAACAATAAACCAGATGCGGTATCCTCCTCCGCAATTTCAGTAATAATATCTTCTGCAAGGCACAACAGAATTGTTGAGTATGCCTTTTCTTCGAGATTGGTCATCTCACCGCTTCCAGAAGCAACCGCTTTTGTGTTCAATGGCGCCCAGAGCCCCTGTTGCTTTAACAAGGCACGCATCTTGATTTGCCACAGACTGAAACTATTTTTCCCAGTAAACTTGTCGACCTTAACGTTAATACCACCAGACATCTTTCTCCCAGAAATGTATACGTGAACAGTGCCGATGAATAGTACCCCATGAACAGTACCGTATGAACAGTGCCGGATGAACAGTACCGTATGAACAGTACCGTATGAACACTGTCGTATAAACAGTACCGTATGAACAGTGTCGTCTCTCCGATGATGAACAGCGTCGTCTTCTCCGGCGGTGAACAGTAACTCCGCCTGAATAGTGTCGTCTTCTCCGGTGATGAATAGTAACTCCGGTGAGCTTAAAAAAATCCGGCGAAATTTTTTTACAGCAGTTTCAACCAAAAAGCTCTGATACCAATTTGTTATAACAGAAGCAAGAAAGATTATATGCAGAAGAGAAATAAGTTTATAGATCTGAGAGGATAAACTGATTACAGAGATTTTTCAGATGATCAGATAATTTCAAATGCTTACATGCATTTCTTATTTATAGACATAAACTAAGGGGTTAGGTGGGTTAGGTGTGGTAGGTGGTGCCGCCGGAGGAACAGTAGCCGCCGGAGGAACAGTAGCCGCTAGAGGAACAGTAGTCAAGGTAGGTGACCTAATTCAAGACATTCTAACAAAGCCATTAAAAGTGAGTTTGGAGGGTGAACTTTCTAGTCTTCTTGGAGAGGTTTCCATGAAAACTAATAACAAGAAGGTAGCAAATGGTCCTGATAAGTCTGAAGTTATTGCTATTAAAAGAAATGCCCTAGCACTAAAATGTGAAGGAAAGCTTGCCTAGGGCAAGGAAGAATTGAAAAGAGCTAAAATTCTGGAAAAACAAATCGAAGAACAGGAATTTCAGATTGATGCTGATGATTGAGATGAGAATCTTTCTGCTTTGATTCGTAGCATGGACAGTGATAAACAAGACCTCTCCTCTAGGAATGTTCCAGATGTTTTCAATTATGAGAACCTTGTAGGTATTGCGGATAATCTTGGTGTTGATAATTTTGATGTGACTGATGTGGATTTGGATGACCCTGATATAACTGCGGCTTTGGAGTCCGTTGGTTGGACAGCAATGATTCACTTGGGACTAACTTGAAGACCCAAGGTCATATGAAAGTTCCAAATGAACCAACCTTCGCATCTGCAGAAATAAAGAAACCAACTCATGCGGCACCAAAGAGCACTACAAGGAATTTCAAGTCTAACAACGGATTTTATCCGTTGTCTGATACCTGCAAACCCCGTTGTCTATCGGGGTGTCGTCTGATACGCACCTCAGACAACGGTATGAAAACTGTTGTGTGTTAGAGCGAGAGACAACGGTATCATCTCTAGACGCCGTTGTCTAATATCCAGAAACAACAACACAATGGTTTAGAAACCGTTGTTGTTTGGGATGCTACACAATGGTTTTAATTGAAGTAACACTTGTCTGAAAACAAATCACACAATCGTTTTAATTGAATAAACACTTGTCTGAAAGGAAATCACACAATGGTTTTAATTGAATAAACACTTGTCTGAAAGGAAATCACACAATAGTTTTAATTGAATAAACACTTGTCTGAAAGGAAATCACACAATAGTTTTAATTGAATAAACACTTGTCTGAAAGGAAATCACACAATAGTTTTAATCGAATAAACACTTGTCTGAGCTGAAATCACACAATGGTTTTAATTGAATAAACACTTGTCTGAACTGAAATCACACAACATTATGGTGGAATATTTCCATTGTTGTTTGGGACTCTAGACATGGTTTGTTTAATTTAAACCGTTGTAATAAATACATTACACAATGGTTTAGTTTTACAAGCATTGTTTGTTTGGATAATAAACAACATTATAATATGATAAAATGTTGTGGTAGTTGGTATCAGACTACGGTTTAGTATTTATAAAACATTGTCTGATAAATACATTACACAATGGTTTAGTTTTAATTTTGTAGCCAAAATGCTTTTGTAAAGCATGGACATTGTCTGATATGCTTTTTAACAAGTAAAACATTGAAGATGCCCTCATTGGCTAATCACATTTTAGACAATGGTTTATTTACGCAAACAACAAACAATAAGCAATTGGACAATTCAATCGACAAGCAAAAAATTAACCAACCAACTAACATTTCACCATTACCAACAGGTTCAAAACAATATTCACCAATAAACCAACTAATATTCATAAAAACATCTACAAACATTGGCCTACTAACATATTTTGGGATGAACATATCCACCAAAAAGAGATAACATTTTAAACCAGGTTCATGTTAAATCAGTTACTGCAATTACCCCACAGGAAGTCTACCAAAAGTACTTTAAAATGTTCACCCAAAAATAACCAAAATGACCAAGTTATATTTTTTTGATCAAGCACCTAACAAGCGTGGTGCTTCATGAAGAACTTTGCCCAATCAGTCTTGATTTCAACGATATCACTGGTGCTATAAGCCAGGTTGCCCCTCCGTGCCCACTGGAAAATGAAACAATGTTAGCCAAGTATTCAATAATATTAGTACAATGTTAGCACCTAAATCAGGCTTGACTAAGGACCACCAATGAGAAAGGGAGCTCTTTACTTGCAACAATTATATGAGCATTTTTATATTTCAAATAAGCATTGTAGTATTCTTGGTTTTGGCAGCAGTTGGCTTATTTGCTAAAGAATACAAGTCTAGTTCACATCATACTAAAAGTTATAAACTGATAAAATATATTAATATAATGAAAAGACTTGAATGTATTATCCCCAAGTTACATGTTGTCCATGGCAATGCACACAAAGTTTCAATTGATAGGACTACATTGCATGTATCAATTATCATAAGATTTGTCGGCCCATTTCTCTACTGCTGTCATATCTACCTTTCATTGATGCAATTACCAAGAGAGCATGGAATATATTAAAGACAAGCAACAATATATACTACAGAATATATATTTCCAAGTTGCACAGAGAATTGAACAAAGTTGCATTTTTTAACCAGAAAAAAAAGGATGTTGACAAAAAATAAGAAAATTGCAATTTTGACCTTATTCGCAAAATTTAATTCCTTATCTTCACATATTTCTTTCATAAAGCGCATCACAAACAAACCACAGTCCGTGGGCCCGTGCTGGAGAGGAACACCCTGAAAAATATTTTAAAAAATTATTACATGTCTACACTTAGAGAAAACAGATAAATTATTATATACATTAATAAAAATTATTATACCGCATTCTCCCAAGGAATTTTCTTCTTGGAAATTTTTTTCGCTTTATCCTTGTAGAGTTTGATGCCACTACAACAAAACAATTTAAAACAATTCTGTTAGTCACAGAGGCATGCCTGAATACATCTAATAACAAGCCCAAGTGGTTCGTAATGCTATGCATTACCTACATGACCTCTTAACTGAGGGAACCTCTAGTTGTAGAGTTTCTACTTGTTTGTACTATGTAATAGGCATCAAATTCTATCTGTGTAACTGTACCTACTAAGTCAAGAATAAAGCTTGAAAGAAGTTCTAAGGTTCATGCCTCAAGCAAGGAAATGAAGACTGTCAAATAATCACAGTTGGGATTTGAAGAATTGAAGAAATGAAGAAATTGCCTAAGTACTAATTCGAGAAGTACATTTGTTTATTCGAGAAGTCTAGCATTCGAGAAGTCTGGAGTTCGATATCTCAGAAGACACTATTCGATATCTCTCGATATCTCATTCGATATCTCGGGGATTCGATATGTCTATTACACGGTTCGAGAACTCAAGGAGTCAATAGTTCGAGTTCTCAAAGGGTCAACAAGTCAATGCTACATTCGATATCTCAAAGACTCAATATGCTATTCGATATCTCAGGGATTCGATATGTCAAAATGCTCTATTCGATATCTCAAGGAGTCCCAGAGAAAAGAGCTATTCGAGAAGTGATTCGATATGTCAAGATAACACTATTCGAGAACTCAGAGTTATCGATCAAGTCAACTCCAGTTCTCGAATCACTCACTTAGTCACTTCTCGAATACATTCTTGAGGACAAAATACTGAAGAATTGTACAAGTCAGAAACCTGCAACAAGCCAGGATACTTTATTTGACTCTGTCCTATAAAGCATGTTGGAAAGCCTACAAAGAAGCTTGGAGAGATAAGACAAGGGACAAGGAGCTGAAGAAGTGGATCTAAACAGGCTTTTCAAAGTCAAATCTGTAGCCGTTTGGACTCTTACTAAAATGAGATAGACAGACTGGAAAGTGTTTTTGTTTTACCTACCTCATTTGTAGTAAGTGGGTGTATCCATGTCTATAAGGATACAGCCTCACTTCCTTAGCTGTTAAGGTGTTGAAGTTTCTCAAATACCCAGAAAATATCTCTCTGAGAAAAACGAAGCTGAGAATACTATCATTTGTATTCACAGATTGTAGCAAAATCTTTATCTAATAAGATATTAGATTAAAGTGATATTGTGTTGTGTTTGTCTTTAATTATCCGCATCTTCATATCTCACACACTCATCACTTATCTTGCTGCAAAGATTCAAGAACGAAGAAAAGTTCAAGAATCCATTCACCCCCCCTCTGTATTCTTTTACTGTATTCAATACTCAACAAGTGGTATCAGAGCAGGCTGTTTAATCTAAACAGAAAACGATCATGAGTTCGAATACACCAAAGACTACAGGTACGGTAAAGGTCCCTAAGTTCGACAAAGAGAATTACAACCTCTGGAAAATAAAAATGCTGTTGTTCATCAAAGCTGCCAATCCTCTCTACCCTGACATTCTCAAGAATGGTCCATTCATACCACAACAAGAAGTTGCTGAATCCACAGTGGGCGCAGTAGTCATTCCTAGATCATACGTTCCAAAAGAGCCATCCAAATGGACGGACTCAGAGAAGGAAAAGATTGCCCTAGACAGCCACCTCATGTTGTTAATCATAGACTCCATGGATATGTCGATGTTTGCCAACATAGCATCATGCAAATCAGCCAAGGACATGTGGAATCACATCGAGGTGTTATGTGAAGGGACAGAGGAGGTAAGAGAAAATAAGAAACAGATACTGGTCACACAGTATGAGGCGTTCATGGCACAGTCCAAGGAAAGTATCACTGATATGTTTGAAAGATTTCACAAGCTGGTGACTGAGCTCCAAATGAATGGGAAGGTTTACAGCACTAAGGAATTAAATATGAAGTTTCTACTATCGTCACCAAACCATCTAGAGCAAAGGGTCATATCCCTAAGAGAAAGAGATTTGAACAAAGTCACGTATGATGTGCTCTATGGGGTTTTAAAGACACACGAGCTTGAGTTGCTTCAAAAGAGGGCTATCCAAGCTAACCAAGGCAGAATGATAAACACATCCTGTGCCTTGATTGTCAACAAATCTATTCAAGACCTGGAAGCATCTGCAAGTCAGCTGAGAATAGAAGAGATAGTAGATGATGAAGAAACTGAGGAAGTAGTGACTGAACCTGCTGATGACAAGGAAGAAGATGAGTTCTACACTCTTGAAGAGCTGGATGGCATGGAAAATACATCATATGCTTTTATGGCTAGAAAATTCCCAAACATCAGATTCAAGAGGAATCAGCCCTTCAAGCCTAGACCTCAAAATCATTCATTCAACAAGAGCAAGGCACCTATGAAAACAAACAAGAACAGATTCAAAACCAGCTATGTGGATAGGTCATCTGTAAGATGTTACAGATGCAATGACCTAGGGCATTTTGCCAGTGAATGCAAGAAGCCTAAAAAGAAGGATAAGGAGTTTCTTGAGCTTGAAGCTAAGTATGAGGCCCTTCTAAAGAAGCAGACACCAGGTAAGGCTTACATAGCTGAAGGGAAGTGTTGGGATGATTCTGACAGTGATGGGGAAGAACAAGAATTCTGCAACTATGCCTTGATGGCCAATTCCAAGGAAGAACCATCTGCATCAGACTCACAGGTACCATCTCTCACTACCATAGACATGTCTGTTTCTGAATATAAATCTTTGGTTGAACAACTATCCGTTGAGATGTTTAACATTCATACTAGTATGACTGCTGCTAATGAAGAGATTGCTAAACTGTCTACTAGGAATGAACTGTTAAATAAGAGAAATGAGGAACTAGAGCTAACTACTGTGCAAATAGAAAATCTTAAACAAGAGATTGAGTATCTAAAGAACAAAGTTCTATGTGCTAGTCAAGTTGAGAAAGCTCTTAGGGATGAATTAGCTGAAAATGAATTTAAGTTGAAGACATTTAAGAATTCCTCTAGTCTATTGCAGTCTTATCATGAGAAAAATCTAGCTAGACCTAAGGCTGCCATTGGACTTGATTATGACACTCTTAAACAGAGGAAAGGCTATGCAGTCATTGAAGATGACATTGTTGTTCAAGAGGAGGTGCCTCAGGTTTTGAAAAAGACTGAGAATCCAATATTTAAAACACCAACACTTGAGATTGATGAGGATGCCTTACTCATCAAGCAAATGTTGGAGGATGAAGATGAGGCACAATCAAATGAACAACAAGCATCCTCTGAGAGTAAGAATGTCAAAACCAAAGCCAAGGAGCCAGTAGGAGGTAGACCTAGACTTGAGAAATCTGTAAATTTTGTTTCAGCTGGAAATTATGAGACTAAGAAGAAAGTGACTAATAAGAGACCAAACAGGAATGGCAAATTAGGGATTAACAAAGATAACAACTATGCTTATGTGCCAAATGCCCCTAGGAAAGTTTGTCAAAACTGTTTTAGCTCTAATCATTTGACTCATGCTTGCAAGAAACCATCTGGTAGTGTTGCTAAACCATTCTATGATTGCTCTGTGCCTTTAAGACATAGAGACTCTCCTTTCTGTGATAAACTTGATTGTATGCCATGTAACATGAATGTGATGACTAGTTGTTTTAATTTGAGAAGACAATTCATGGAGGGCTGTATCAATCATAATGTTCACACACACTACACAAGGACAAAGTCTTCAAGTCCTCCTAAAGTTAGGAAGGTACCTCTGTCACCTAAGTCTAAGAACCTTGATTCTAAGACTCCCAACAGTGACAAGAAGACCAACATCAAGAAAACTGATAAGCATGCTGATTTTGATAAAACTGTCACTAAGTCACATGGACCCAAACTCGTTTGGGTACCAAAGGAGAAGTAATACTTTTGTGTTTGCAGGGCAAAGAAAGTAAAAAGAAGGTCATGTGGATTTTGGACAGTGGATGCTCAAATCATATGACTGGTGATATGGCCCTGCTATCACAGTATGAGGAAAAGGCTGGCCCAATGGTTGCTTTTGGAGATGACAGCATTGGCAACACACTGGGATATGGCAAGTTGGAAATCGGAAATGTCATCATTGAGAATGTAGCACTGGTCAAGGGGCTCAAGCATAATCTACTGAGTGTTGGTCAATTCACTGACAGAGGCTTCAAAGTGAACTTTGACAAAGATGAATGTTTGATCACCCACAAGAAGACTGGTGATTTTGCTCTGTCTGGAGTAAGGAAGGGAAGCCTGTTTGTAGCCAATATGGACTCTGCAAGCAAGGACACAATTTGTTGCTTCTACTCAAAAGCATCAAATGAAGACAGTTGGCTGTGGCACAAGAAGCTATCACACCTGAACTTCAAAGCCATTAATTCCCTAGTCAAAAGGGAGTTAGTGAGAGGCATGCCCACACTTGAATTCTGTCAAGAAGGAGTGTGTGAGGCGTGTCAAAAGGGAAAAATGAAAAGATCAAGCCACAAGTCAAAAACAGTGACATCTATAACCAAGCCCCTGCAACTGATTCATATGGATTTGTTTGGGCCTGTCAATATTATGTCACTAGGAAGGAAGAAGTATGCTCTAGTGATGGTTGATGATTTTACAAGGTATACATGGGTAGAATTTCTGGCATCAAAGGATGAGGCTCCACAAGTAATCATTGAGCACATAAAGAAAGTTGACAAAGAAGCAAAGGCCATAAATGCAAGTGTGATTGCATTAAGAAGTGATAATGGGACAGAATTCAGAAATGCCATGCTTGGAGCATTCTGCAAAGAAAATGGTATTTCTCAACAATTCTCAGCTCCAAGGACCCCACAACAAAATGGAGTTGTTGAGAGAAAGAATAGGACTCTGATAGAGGCTGCTAGAACAATGCTACTTGATGCAAAGATGCCTACATGTTTTTGGGCTGACGCTGTGAGCACTGCATGCTACATCCAAAACAGAACCCTCATCAACAAAAACACTGGAAAGACACCTTACAACTTGATGACTGGAAAGAAGCCTACTCTAAAGTATGTTCATACTTTTGGAAGCAAGTGCTTTGTGCTAAAAGATAATTCAGAATATGTTGGAAAGTTTGATGCAAAGGCATTTGAAGGAATCTTTCTTGGCTATTCTATGGAAAGAATTGCATACAAAGTTTATGTCATTTGTCAAAAGAAAGTAATGGAGAGCACAGATGTAACATTTGATGACAGCAAACTACCTGGATTAGAAGAAGCCAATGATGAAGATAAAGATCCCTTGAAGTTTGACAATCTAGATGATTCTGATGAGGAGATTGAAAGTGAATCTGAACTCATAATCCAACAAACTCAAGTGAATGAAGAACCTGTGTCAACCAACAATGAAGAAACAAGCATCCAAGATACACCTGTGAGGAGTGACAACTTCACAGGGGGAGGAAATGTAGATGATCATGATCTAAATGATGAAGCAACATCAAGGATGAGAAATCAATCTGAACATACAAGGAAATGGGATAGATCACACACTGCAGATCAGATAATTGGAAATCCAAATGCAGGAGTAAGGACAAGGAGAGCAACTATAAATGAATGTCTCTATGGCTGCTTTCTATCCCAAGTTGAGCCTAAGAAACTTGATGATGCATTGTTGGATCCTGACTGGATAATTGCTATGCAAGAGGAGCTAAATCAATTTGAAAGGAGCAAAGTATGGGAACTAGTGCCTGCACCAAAGGATAGAACCGTTGTTGGAACTAAATGGGTTCTAAGGAATAAGATGGATGAAAATGGTGTAGTCATAAGAAACAAAGCAAGGTTGGTTGCAAAAGGATACTCTCAACAGGAAGGTATTGACTATGATGAGACCTTTGCCCCTGTTGCTAGACTAGAAGCCATCAGAATTTTCTTGGCATTTGCTGCACATTCTAATTTCAAGGTCTATCAAATGGATGTCAAGAGTGCATTCCTGAATGGGGAGTTGGAAGAAGAAGTATATGTGCAACAACCACCTGGCTTTGAGGATCCACAGTTCCCCCACTTTGTCTACAGATTACTTAAAGCATTGTATGGACTCAAGCAAGCTCCTAGGGCATGGTATGACAAACTATCACAATTTCTACTGGAGAATCAATTCACTAGAGGCACACTGGACAAGACACTGTTCTACAAGAAACATGGTGATGATATTATCCTAGTTCAAATCTATGTGGATGATATCATATTTGGCTCTACAAATGAGAAGCTGTGTGAATAATTCTCTAAGCTCATGCAAAGCAGATATGAGATGAGTATGATGGGAGAATTAACATTCTTTCTTGGACTGCAAGTTAGTCAAAGGAAGGATGGCATTTTTATAAGTCAAACCAAATACATTAAAGATTTACTGAAGAAATTTGATTTGGAAGAATGTTCACCTGCGAAGACACCCATGGCCACTGCCACCAAGTTAGATGATGACGCTAAGGGCAAAAAGGTAAATATCTCAATCTACAGAGGCATGGTTGGTTCTCTACTCTACCTCACTGCTAGTAGGCCAGATATCATGTTTGCTACATGCTTATGTGCAAGGTTTCAATCAAACCCAAAGGAATCACACATGATAGCAATAAAAAGGATCTTCAAATATCTGAAAGGCACACCAAACTTAGGGTTATGGTATCCTAAGGACACAGGGTTCAATCTGGTTGGTTATTCTGATGCTGATTATGCTGGATGCAGAGTGGATAGGAAAAGCACATCAGGTAGCTGCCAGTTTCTTGGACAAAGGTTAGTCTCTTGGTACAGCAAGAAACAACAATCTGTGTCAACTTCCACAGCTGAAGCTGAATACATAGCTGCTGGAAGTTGCTGTGCTCAAGTGCTTTGGATTAGAAACCAACTTAGAGATTATGGACTTGTGTTGGAAAGAATTCCTATCATGTGTGACAACACAAGTGCAATCTCTATAGTTGCTAATCCTGTCAATCATTCTAGGACAAAGCACATTGACATCAGATATCATTTCATTAGAGAACATGCAACTAATGGAACCATTGAGTTGCATTATGTCTCTACAGAAAAACAACTAGCTGACATATTCACTAAGCCATTAGATGAAGCCACCTTCACTAGGCTGGTCAGTGAGATTGGAATGCTGAATTCTTCGAATTCTGGCTAAGTGAATATATCAACTAGATTGTTGCAGCAGTAAATACTTACTTTATCAAATGCCTAATATTTCTGAAGTAAGTATTGGCTGGAGTATGATGTATAAATATTCCAATGCTGCACATGTTGAAAATCATACATATGTAGCTTGAAATTTCTGTAAAAAATTTGAGTAAACCACTATTTAATTTGGTAGAATATTCGTCAATGAATATTTCTAGTAAATTTTAAAGGATAGTGGAAATTGAATTTTATGAGTGAAAAGTACAGTTCGATAAGTCAGACTTCTCGAATGGTTCATTGTTATGTCTTGGCTCGAGTTCTCGAATAGGCCTATCTAGAACCCTCTTGAGTTCTCGAATAGTGTCTTTTAGAGAAATCGAATAGCACACTTTGAGTTCTCGAATAGAGTATTTTAGTTCTCTAATGATAGAGTTCTCGAATGCTGCATTTGAGTTATCGAATCATTTGAAAAGGCTGATTTTTCGCTGACACTTAATCGCTTTTTGGATTTATATTCAAACCTTCATTTCACTCATAAAAATATATTTTACTTAACTTTGAATTATTTTCTGAGTTAAATCACTGCCAGCTGTGAGTTAAAAACTGCCTGAGATATCGAATAAGCCTTTCTTGACTTCTCGAATAGTTGTTTCATACTTCTCGAATGACTTGTCGCTACAGAACACTTATCTATCGACAACTCAAGACATTCATATATATATATATACAACTTCACAACTATTCAATTCATTTCGTTCGATTTCTCAAGCATCTCAACTCCTGAAACCTCTGAAAAACCCTAACTGCGAATTTCTTCTTCAATCCTAATTCTCTTTTCTTCTCTACCCAAATGGCAAACACTCAACTCACCATACCATCCCAAACTAATTTCATCGCAATCTCCAGTGATGTGGAAGCACCGAATGCCAATTTCAAGTGCTTTGTTCGGTGGTTGTCTGAATCATACATCAAGAGTGCGCTCTCAGCCAACCCAACTCTGTACATAGATCTATTGGAACAATTCTGGAGGACTGCTACTGTGGAGGTCATCGCTCTTGAGAATGCTATCACCTCTTATATTGTTCACTGCAAGATTCAAGGAGAGGATATCACTATCACCACTGCAGACATGAATCAAGCCTTGGATATGCAGCAAGAGACGTATGATGCTCTGGCCTCCAATGATGAGTTGGAAGAATTCTTTGACTTCATCAACTACTCTGATACTATCAAGCTGGGAAAGTTGAATAGGAAGTTCTTGAGGAAAGAATGGAGCTTTGTATTTGCTACACTCCTTCAAGTATTCACTGCACGGAAATCAAGCTTTGATCAGATTAGTACACCCGTGCAGCAGCTTGCCTATGCCTTGGCTCATGGGAGAAAGATAGATGTTGGACTTCTCATCCTACAGGAACTCTATGGGAGACTTGGTCAGACCACAGCCAAGAGAGGTAATGAAATTTTCTTTCCTCGCTTTATTCAATCAGTGCTTAACTTTAAAAATGCTTCATTGATTGAATTGCCTGGAGTAGATAAGAGTAAAATAGGCTATCCTAAGTCCATGACCAAACTCATTTTTGGTAATTTGGAGACTAGGAATGATGTGGATGTAAGACTTAGCATAACTCCCCACATGGAGGGTTTGTTTAGGTCTTACCCCCACAACATGCCAATATTTGATTCAAAATCACAGTTAGCACAGCCTAAGCAAGGAGAACAAAGTGCTAACCCAAGGCCTTCTAACCAACCCCCTCAGCCAAACACTCTATCCAGCAAAGAGCCAACTGCATCATCCTCTCAAAAGGGTGATGTTAGTAAAAAGAAGAGAAAACAGGCTGCTTCTGAACCTTTAGAAATCTTAACTGAAGCAGCCTTGGCTGTAGAACTAGGGTTAGAAAGTGAGACACCTGAGTCACCTATCATAAGCCTAAAGAAGAAGAAGAAGTCTAAAACCACCTCTTCAGTCACTCAAATGGCTGAAGTTGTAAAATCAGGGGCACACAGCTCACTAGATGTATCCTCTCAACAGGATGCATCTATAGAATCAAGCATCCTCCCCAATGCACCTATCTGTAAAGAGTCAGCACAAGGGAGTGATAAGGCTGGCACAACACTGAGTGGAGAGCACATCATAACTGAAACTCCCTCTATTTCTCAGGGGGAGTTGCCAAAATCTTGTCTACAACACACTTCTCTTTCAGAATCTACCACTCATATTTCTTTGAAGCCTGCAACTCAAGCAATTGAGGAGCAAGGCATTGATCATCAAGAATTCTTTTCCTTTGATGAGCCAATGAATTCAAGTGACTTGGTGCATGACACCTTGCTCACCACCCAGGTACCACATTTGGATGGTCAGGGAATGCATGCTGGGGCATATCCTAATGACACCATCACAAACACAGAGGATTCACTAGTTCTTACTAGAGACTCTGTGCCTGTGTCAACTACTGTTGTAACTCATCCCACTTCTGTGGAGACAGCAGTAGTAGAGTCTGTTCATCCGGTTGCAGAAGTTGCATCTGTAACTGAGGAGCCTAGCAACCCTAGCTCTAGCTCTAACTTTATGTCTCAATGGCTGAAGCCTGTGCAACATGACAGTGCTTCAGGATCAGGGTCTGTTCCACCACAATTGACGGTTGAAGCACTTCAAAGCTTAGTTGTGGATCAGATCCCTGAGTTCACAAAAATTGCTCAGCGCCTTCTCACTGCAAACATGCCCAATCCAGACTATGAAGCTATTCTCCTATGTCACAAAGAGGATGTAGAGCTACAGAAGGAGAAGATCATAGATGAAACTGAGAGAGATGGGAATATCGATGCTTGGCTGCAAGGAACCAATTCAATCCCTCTCTCAGAAGGTCTCCAGTACCTCAGAGAAGAGTACATCACTTCACTAGGGTCCAATGCCAAATCTCTCAACCCTACTGATGTGTTTGAAGCAGTGAATGATAGCTATAAAGGCATTCTCAAGGCTGCACACTATCTTGGTAAAGGCTTAAAGACAGAAATTAATGAAGTGTGTTCAGCTACAACCAAGGAGGTGCATGAGATCAAGAGGACTTTTGATGCTAAATTCCCTCAATTGGAGACTGTTCTCAAGGACATTCGAACCTGCAATGCTACTTGCACCAGGATGGACAATGGTTTGGCTATTCTCAAGGATGCTGTCACAGGTCTGGGGCACAAATTTCAATCCTTATCAGATCAGACAACTGATGCCAATGCCATGCTCAGGACCCTCTTTGCAAATCAATATGGAGACAAGCTGGTCACTGAGGTTCCTGTGCATGAGATGTCAAGGTTCGAAGTGCAGAGACTGAAGGATCAATCCCTATCTGGTTTTAAGGCCAATGAACTCTTCATTAAAGTGGATACTCTTGAAAAGGAGGTAGTCTCTCTCCACAAGTCCAATGCTCATCTTACAGACACTGTGACAACTCTGACTGAGCAGTTGAACACTCAAGCCACCACCACAACTGATGTTCTTCTGCATCAACAATCAATGTTGTCTGCAATGATGAAGCACATGGGTCTCCCTCTACCTGATGCATCTTCAACTCCAAAGGTGCCTCCTACAGCCCCTGTGTCTGTCAACAAGCCTAAGGGGGAGAAGAGGATATCAAAGAACTCAAATCCAAAGGGGGAGAGACCACTAGAAAAGGGCATCAAGATCACTGAGGGTGGCCATCAGAGAACTTTGAAATCTACTACTCATGTGCCTGGAAAAGGAAAGGACAAAGTTGATGAGCCTCCCAAGCCTCCCACTTCTCTGCCAGTTGTCACTCTACCAACTGTGCACATCACTACTCCTGATGGTCAAAGGCAGTCTATCACAACCACAGTGGTTGCAGGGAGTATGCCATCTGACAAGCCTCAAATCTCAATATCTAAGAGTGCCAAGCCAGTAGAAGTGAAGGTGGTCACTGAGGCCAAGCTACAAGAAATTGCAAACTCAAATGTCTATCATGATGATGCATTCTTGGAGTTTCTGAAAGTCTCTAGAGAACAGGCTGGTGATGCTCTGCTATATCATGAGAGTTTGAAGAGTCAGATTGACTGTCTCACTGTAGTACCAAGGAGGCTTAATGATCTATGGCTCAAGGAGATATTGATGGTAGGAAAGAACAAGATATGGCACTTAACCATCAATACTCTACAGAGTCTAAAGCACTCAGAAGTGAATGTGCTCCTTGGACTAATTGAGAAGGGAAATGAGAACAACAAGAGTCTTCATGATGACTTGAGGAATGGTCAACCTTCAAGGCTACCTGAAGTTTTCACAGATCCTAGAACTATTATCTACCAGGCTGGAACAAGAATTGAAGATATCAAGCAGCTGGTCATTCCTAAGCATCTAACTCCTCAAAATAAAAATCTCATCATAGCCATCATTGAGAAACTGATCAAGAAGAAGGGATCAAGAACAGCAGAAGAATTAGAAGCTATATCTTATCTCAGGTCATATATTGTAACTGGCATTGTATCTGAGACTGCTAAGTTCAACCCAAGCAAAGATCAAGACAAGGATGAAGATAAAAGTGACGGAAGGAGAAGTCATCACAGGAGTAATAAGGGTGATGAAGACAAGAAGAAGAAGAAGGATGATGAGAAGAGGAAGAATGATGATGATCAAGGTAAAGGCTCTGAGAGGAAAAGTGGAAGACAGCAAGCCTCAGGCATTGCTGACAGTAACCTCACCACAACGCAAGACTCTAAGTCTAGGGTGAATGCTGCCAGTAGTGACCTTTCAAAATTTGCATCTATGGCTTCTGCAACTGTCTTGCCACCTCAAGAAGAGAAGAAGATTCAAGTCAAGAAACCATCTGTATGTTTCAAAAAGCAAACTGCTAATGGAATACTACAATGGTCTACAAACAAAGGTCACATACTGCTGCCAAGTAATCATGTAAAAAGAATCAAGTTCAAGCAAGCTGCAAGGAAATCAAAGCCAACCATATCAAAAACCCTGACAATCTATCCAGGCCTAAAACTCCAACCACTAGATGAAGATTATGATGTAGACCAACTGCAATTTTTGCAAGCTCAAAGAATCTATCATGTTGCCATTGTTGATAATTGCCTTGAGATTAAATATTCTGATGGAAGGGAGGAGAAATTCAAACAAGGAGGATGTCAACACTGGGGCAAGCTATATGACATAGAGAGAATCATTGCACTGTTGAGCTCAGAAGATAAAGTGGAGAGAGTATGGAAGCTGGAGCTAATTGATTTTGTGAAAATGAAGAGAGATCATGAGGAAAAAGTCAGAAAAGGGTGTTTTGAGAAATGGCTGGCAAGAGAGAGAGAAATTGAGAGACTGGAAAGTGAAGCAGAAAAGCTGAGGAAAAAGGGTTTGTGTAGAGTTCAGTTCAACCCCTACATGGTAAAGTATAGGAGGAGAAATGGAAATCAAGTCAACATCAGAATGAATCTACTCAACCACTATCCTGCAAATATTCTGGAACCAGTACTTGAAGATTTCAAAGACTCAATTTTGCTTGAAGAATTGGATGCTATGGCAGAAATAATAAAAGCTATGGATGAGAATACAAGGAAGGAGAAAGAAAGAAGAGAGAAAGAATATGATGAATTTCAAGCCAAAGCTATGGAAAGGGAATCAAAAGACAATGGCTAGTTCTTCATCATAGGCTGTAAGATTACTCACTCTGTAGTTCTATCCAAATTGCTAATGGAAATTCATACCTGTACTGTCAAGTTTTATCTTTATGTATGTTAGGCTTGTTATCAGACATGAAATTGTGACTAAGGGTCTTACTCACAATTTGGGGGAGATTGTTAGTCACAGAGGCATGCCTGAATACATCTAATAACAAGCCCAAGTGGTTCGTAATGCTATGCATTACCTACATGACCTCTTAACTGAGGGAACCTCTAGTTGTAGAGTTTCTACTTGTTTGTACTATGTAATAGGCATCAAATTCTATCTGTGTAACTGTACCTACTAAGTCAAGAATAAAGCTTGAAAGAAGTTCTAAGGTTCATGCCTCAAGCAAGGAAATGAAGACTGTCAAATAATCACAGTTGGGATTTGAAGAATTGAAGAAATGAAGAAATTGCCTAAGTACTAATTCGAGAAGTACATTTGTTTATTCGAGAAGTCTAGCATTCGAGAAGTCTGGAGTTCGATATCTCAGAAGACACTATTCGATATCTCTCGATATCTCATTCGATATCTCAGGGATTCGATATGTCTATTACACGGTTCGAGAACTCAAGGAGTCAACAGTTCGAGTTCTCAAAGGGTCAACAAGTCAATGCTACATTCGATATCTCAAAGACTCAATATGCTATTCGATATCTCAGGGATTCGATATGTCAAAATGCTCTATTCGATATCTCAAGGAGTCCCAGAGAAAAGAGCTATTCGAGAAGTGATTCGATATGTCAAGATAACACTATTCGAGAACTCAGAGTTATCGATCAAGTCAACTCCAGTTCTCGAATCACTCACTTAGTCACTTCTCGAATACATTCTTGAGGACAAAATATTGAAGAATTGTACAAGTCAGAAACCTGCAACAAGCCAGGATACTTTATTTGACTCTGTCCTATAAAGCATGCTGGAAAGCCTACAAAGAAGCTTGGAGAGATAAGACAAGGGACAAGGAGCTAAAGAAGTGGATCTAAACAGGCTTTTCAAAGTCAAATCTGTAGCCGTTTGGACTCTTACTAAAATGAGATAGACAGACTGGAAAGTGTTTTTGTTTTACCTACCTCATTTGTAGTAAGTGGGTGTATCCATGTCTATAAGGATACAGCCTCACTTCCTTAGCTGTTAAGGTGTTGAAGTTTCTCAAATACCCAGAAAATATCTCTCTGAGAAAAACGAAGCTGAGAATACTATCATTTGTATTCACAGATTGTAGCAAAATCTTTATCTAATAAGATATTAGATTAAAGTGATATTGTGTTGTGTTTGTCTTTAATTATCCGCATCTTCATATCTCACACACTCATCACTTATCTTGCTGCAAAGATTCAAGAACGAAGAAAAGTTCAAGAATCCATTCACCCCCCCCCTCTGTATTCTTTTACTGTATTCAATACTCAACAAATTCTTTAAAAACTCACAAGGAATTCAGGTGTTAAACGGGAAGCAACGAACATGTCCCAGTGCGCCTTCTCGATAAAGGAGTAGTCAGCTGGAGGAAACTCTAGCAAATCAAGCTGATCACGATGTGGAAGCACATATTTGGTTGTTAGTTTTGACTTAAACTCCCTCCACTTCTGATTTGCTGATTCCAACACCATCTTTCCAGCTGACGCTGGAACATCAAATGCCATCTGCATACATAAAAAGTATTAACTTAGGTTGTAGGAAGCATATGTGTATTAACTTAGTAGGTAGTCATTATTAATACAAATAAAAAGTATTAGTTACCTGCACACAATCCCAAATCTTAGTTTTCCTTTCTTTTGGAACTTTTTTCCATGTATCATACCAAATTGGGGGTTTAGTTCTTGCAAGAACCCCGATATATGATTGCATCTCCGCTGCTGCTTTACCGTACGCCTCACCCTTTGCATTGAAATCCACTGGCAGCTTGATGCCCAAAATCTTACGTCTAATAATCCTTTGCATTGTAACAGCTCCGCGTTTTAAAAGCTTAAGTCCATCTTCTTTAGGCAGCAGTGCATCCACTTGTTTCCTCTTCTTTGACAATTTCTTTTTTAGGTTGGTAGAAATAGCCTTCCTCTTTACAGATTGAGGGGAAGAATTCACAGGGTGTGGTTGGGGCTCTGACAGGGTCTTTAGAGCCTTCCTCTTTACAGATTTAGGGGAAGAACTTTCAGAGTTTGTTTTGGCCGGTTTGCCCTCTAACTAGGTCTTTTTTAAAGCCTTCATAATGTGCAAGGCTGTGGCTTCAGAATTTAGTTTTCTTGAATGCTTCTTAGGAAATCTGCACAACACAAAGATTAGATATACATCCACATCGACTAACATATCAACACTGATATGTGAAACACTAATCAATCGTGATCAAAACTAACTACTTTAATGTACGTATATTAACACCAGTGGCGGATACAGAATTTCAAACATGGTGTGTCACTTGGTGATGGACCTAGAGCTAAAAAAATTTCTAACCATATGAAGCTCGAATTTCACTAAATAATGCAAATTCAATGTTCACTGGGACATTTTATCAAACACTTGGATAAAAATATAACAAGTTACGTAATATAACAAGTCAAAACTTTTAAACATAGTACTGATTTAATTTAAAACACTGGGAAATAACATAGCATTGACTCAGGCCCTGACAAGCAGCAATAACAAGTATCACTTTTAAAAACACTAACCCATATAACAAGTTACGAACAAGTATTATATGGTTTACATATAATATATGTGTTTTAATAGATCAACACTAACCCATATTCCATCAACTAGTTACGAATAGGCATGCATCAGAAGATTTACATAAAAACATCCACTCAAATATTGAAACACTAACCCATATTCCATCAACTAGTTACGAATAGGCATGCATAGAGTAATACCTCATGAAATATTGAAAAATTGAAAAAGATGTAAGAGATTTATAGAAATACCAAATCGGTAATAATAATTGAGAGTAATACCTCATGAGTGTCGCAGTTATGGAGAGAGAAAAGGGCGAGAGAGTGAGAGAATGAAAGGGGGGAAATGAGATTGAGTGAGAGAGTGAAAGGGGGGAAAAGAGATCGAGTGATAGAGTGAAAAGGGGGGAAATGAGATCTAGGGTAAAATATCTAAAGGTTGGATTTATTTTTAATACTGATTTATTTTGATGGGTTATATTATAACAGTCTGGCGGCCCAATTTGACCAGGCCATTCACCGCCCATGTTCTAAGACGTACCCGCCCACATATAAAAAATCATAATCTGCATTCCCGGTCCAATATAAACCTAGAAAATTAATTGAATTTAATTGAATATATATAAATATATAAATAAAAGTAAAAATAAAAAATTAATTCCCAAATATATCTAATATATTGATATTCCCAAATTTACAAAAAATAAAAAATTAATTTGGTCGGAGATCATAGTAGATCAGTACTATTCTGATTTGTACTCGTAACTGGCGCTTTGTTCCGGATTTCTACTTCTATTTTTTAAACACTATTCCTCGACGATCCAACCGTACGGATGTCGATATCTAATATATTGATATTCCCAAATTTACAAAAAATAAAAAATTAATTTGGTCGGAGATCATAGTAGATCAGTACTATTCTGATTTGTACTCGTAACTAGCGCTTTGTTCCAGATTTCTACTTCTATTTTTTAAACACTATTTCTCGACGATCCAACCGTACGGATGTCAATATATATCTTATATATTGATATTCCCAAATTTACAAAAAATAAAAAATTAATTTGGTCGGAGATCATAGTAGATCAGTACTATTCTGATTTGTACTCGTAACTAGCGCTTTGTTCTAGATTTCTACTTCTATTTTTTAAACACTATTCCTCGACGATCCAACCGTACGGATGTCAATATATATCTAATATATTGATATTCCCAAATTTATAAAAAATAAAAAATTAATTTGGTCGGAGATCATAGTAGATCAGTACTATTCTGATTTGTACTCATAACTAGCGCTTTGTTCCAGATTTCTACTTCTATTTTTTAAACACTATTCCTCGACGATCCAACCGTACGGATGTCAATATATATCTAATATATTGATATTCCCAAATTTGCAAAAAATTAAAAATTAATTTGGTCGGAGATCATAGTAGATCAGTACTATTCTGATTTGTACTCGTAACTAGCGCTTTGTTCCGGATTTCTACTTCTATTTTTTAAACACTATTCCTGGACGATCCAACCGTACGGATGTTAATATATATCCAATATATTGATATTCCCAAATTTGCAAAAAATTAAAAATTAATTTGGTCGGAGATCATAGTAGATCAGTACTATTCTGATTTGTACTCGTAACTAGCGCTTTGTTCCGGATTTCTACTTCTATTTTTTAAACACTATTCCTCGACGATCCAACCGTACGGATGTCAATATATATCCAATATATTGATATTCCCAAATTTACAAAAAATAAAAAATTAATTACGTATTATTAATAATAAATGTATCAAATATTATATATTTTTATCAATAAATGTATCAAATATTACGTATTATTAATAATAAACGTATCAAATATTATGTATTTTTATCAATAAATGTATCAAATATTACGTATTATTAATAATAAACGTATCAAATATTACCTAATATTAACAATAAACGTATCAAATATTACATATTATTACATATACACATATACCTAAAATCTTTGTCTGAACACCAAACCCCCAAACCACCAAACCTTTGTCTGAATCGAGTACAAATCCGCTCTCAATCGAGGTTCAAATCCGCTCTCAATCTTTGTCTGAATCTTTTCAGACCTGATATTCCCAATCGAGGTCCAAATCGAGGTTAACTCAGTCCAAATCGAGGTTAACTCAGTCCAAATCGAGCTCACCAAACCTAAGACATTCGATTTCAAGAACAGGTAAATATATATTAATTGTTAGTTTTTAAAAGTTTAATTTGATATATATACTTAGTCCTGCAATAAGTAATAACTGAGTTCATGAATTGATGTACCATTTGTAGTATCTGTATATGAATTGATACCGTTATATGTATATTATCTGTATATTATATGTATATGTATATGTATATGTATATGTATATGTATATGTATATGTATATGTATATGTATATGAAATACGAAACATAAGTCAGTTATAATGTTCTAGTCCTGATTTCCGGATGATAGGCCAGTCATTCTTGAACATGTAAACGCACTCTGGCATCAGTACAGAGGTTAATATATTTCTGCAAGAGATTCCTCCTCTTGTTATTCTCTTCCTTAATATAGATTTGCACCTGTTCTAGGCAAACGACAACCTAGGCAAACTCACATCTAAACTGATTAATACGTGTTACTACAGAACATGATCGGCTGAGATAATTTACAATCTTATCTTAATTAGTTTAGTCTCACTTTAATTGTTTGGAAAAAAGTGTTGATATACCTCTGTTTTCTTTTTATTTTAAAAGATGGACAGGTCTTGGATGAGGGCTGACAGAAGAACAACAGAATATCAAAGAGGAGTCGAAGAATTGTTGATGTATGCATTTGAGCATGGGTGTGATGAAAACAAAATCAGTTGTCCATGTTTGAAATGCGCACACAGTAAATCATGGAATGCTCGAAGGGTGAGGGACCATCTGTTCGTAAATGGTATTGACGAGACCTACACATGTTGGATTTGGCATGGAGAGAATGTTACGGAATCCGGCAGTTCACAGTCCGTCGATCAAATCCCCATAAAAACAGAGAATTCTTATGGTGACGATGATGTTTCCCTAGACTCGGATTTATTTAAACATGTTCGATGTGAAACTGAACCCCTTTATCCAGGATGTCAAGAACATACTAAAATGGATGCTTTAGTAAAGTTATATAACTTGAAAGCAAAACATGAAATGTCTGATTGCTGTTTTTCTGAAATTCTACTAATTTTTGGGTCTATGCTTCCGAAAGGCAACACTATTCCTTCTTCCTTCAGTGAAGCCAAGAAAACCTTGTGCGCTTTAGGAATGGAATATGAAAAAATACACGTGTGTCCGAATGATTGTCTCATATACCGTGGCGAGAGAGATGAAGATGAGACACATTGCCGCATTTGTCAGGCCTCTAGATGGAAGTTGAACAAAAAAGGAGATGAATTGGAAGGGGTTCCCGCCAAGGTTCTATGGTATTTTCCGTTAATACCACGTTTGAGGAATTTATTCAATTCGCCTCAAATAGCCAAGGACTTGACTTGGCATGACACAGAAAGAATAAAGGATGATAAAATGAGACATCCGGCAGATTCACAAACATGGAAGGATGTTGACGCGAAGTGGCCTGAGTTTTCTTCAGATCCTAGAAACCTTCGGTTTGCTCTCTCCTCCGATGGATTCAATCCTTTCCACGGTACAAGTATTGAGTACTTATGTTGGCCAGTTTTGATGTCAATTTACAATCTTCCACCGTGGCTTTGTATGAAGAGGAAATATATTATGCTATGTTTGATTATATCTGGACCAACTCAACCTGGAAATGATATTGACGTGTTCCTTCAGCCACTTATAGAAGATCTACAAAAGTTGTGGCATGGGAAACAAGTGTATGATGCATATAAGCAGGAGTCCTTTTTGTTAAGAGGCATTTTGTTGTGGACAATTAGCGATTATCCTGCCTATGGTAACTTGTCGGGCAACATTATCAAAGGGTATAACGGGTGTGCTATCTGTGTTGATAAAACAAATGCTACCAGGCTGGTTAATTACCGTAAGATAGTCGTCATGAGGCATCGTAGGTGGTTACCCCGCCATCATCCTTATCGAAAGAAATTAGATTTTGATAACACCGTGGAGAAGGAATTTGCCCCTGTTCCGTTAACTGGAGAGGAGGTGCTTCAAAGAGTACAACATCTCAAGGGCCATGTCTTTGGTAAGACACAACCCCAACCTCGATTCAAGAAAGGTGATGTCAGACCTGTTTGGAAGAAGATATCTATATTCTTTGAGCTCGAATATTGGAAGTTTTTGCCAGTTAGGCATATTCTCGATGTGATGCACGTCGAGAAAAATGTATGTGAATCTTTACTTGGCACATTGCTTAATATACCAAAGAAGACAAAAGACCGGGAATCTATCCGTCTTGACATGGCTGCAATGGGAATAAGAACAGAGCTAAGGCCTAAAACACCTGGGAAAAAAGAGAAGGTACCATTAGCGTCTTGGAATTTAAGTCATGCTGAAAAAAAAGTTGTTTGCTTATCCTTTCTTGGAATGAAGTTTCCTGATAGTTTTTGTTCTAACATTAAGAGTCTAGTATCGATGGAAACTCTTCGACTAACGGGAATGAAATCTCATGACTGCCATATGATTTTGCATCACTTACTCCCAATTGCAATTCGGTCATCACTGCATAAACAGGTCAGGAACACTGTTATTAGGTTTTGTCTCTTCTTCAAGGCAATTTGCAGTAAAGTTATCGAGGTCGATAAGTTGGAGAAATTGCAATCTCAGTTGGTGGAAACTTTATGCAACCTGGAAAAATACTTCCCACCTTCTTTGTTTGATGTAATGATTCATCTCTCGATTCATCTTGTTCGAGAAGTGGAGCTTTGTGGGCCAATTTTCCTTAGATGGATGTATCCATTTGAGAGATACATGAAGACATTCAAGGGATATGTAAGGAACCGGGCTCGTGCAGAAGGTTGCATTGCTGAGGCCTATATTGCAGAAGAGGCCGTAGAATGTTTGGCGAATTTTGAAGAACTGACTATTGGGGTACCGAAAAATGGTAGACATACGAAAGACGCAATATGCAGGCCATTATCTGGTGCAACGATTATAACCCCGAGCAACACTGATTTGCACGTAGCTCATTTGTGTATTCTACAAAATACTACTGCTGTTAGGCCCTACTTTGAGTAAGTTACTTTACAAAATACACTGATTTGAACGAACTATTGTTTTGCATTTGTCATTATTTATGTAGTGTCTTTTAATTGCTTTCAGTGAACACATGTCAGTTTTGATGACAGAATATCCGGAACATGAAAATGATGAGGTGTGGCTAAAGAAAAAGCAAAATGAAATTTTCCCAAGATGGTTCCAAGAAAAGGTACTCTTCTTATTTTGGCGGTAGATCTTTATAAAAACCAACAGAGTAGTATAATAGAAATTTTGGGATACAACTTGGGAACTTTAGCATTCTTATTTATAATGGCTAGACTTTTCGTTCAAGGAAAACCCAAGAAATTGGTATTGTCATACCCGACTTATGTTTTCCGGAAGTAATGATGCCCCTCCTGCCTTGCTGACAACAGAACTGGAAAAGGGAATAGAGACTGATTTATAAAACTATTCATATTTACTTTTTTTCTGCTGGATGGACATGAACCTAAATTTTTCTTCTTATTACAGTAAAATAACTGGCAAGAAAATTGAGTTATGCTCTTTTGACATTCACTCGACTAAGCCTAGAGGACAGCAGACAATTTCATAGGCACCCGGAAGTCAGTCACTAAACTTACCCTGCAAATTGGCACTAGACTTGCACAGTTGATTACCTGGAACTGTGATCCACTAGAAATGTGTAATCTCTAACAATCTACTAGAATGATATAACCAGGAGTATAACTGAAAAAAGTGTAATCTCCTCTCATCAACCTAAGAAGAACGATGGCAACCTCACAAACTCACCAAAACCCGGCTATCCACTTTCACAGTCAAACAGTAAAACCTAATCAACTCTCAGTCTTGGCCCAAAATTAATAAGTTCCTCCACTATTGACAACATCTGCTGTAGTACATAGTTGTCAAGGTGTCAACTAGTCGTCGCCTAGGCGGAAAGGGGGTAAAAAATGCATAGACGTCTGAACCACCTTGATTTTAAGAGGGTATGAAAATTAGGCTGTGCCAGCTATTTTGATCTTTATGCCCCATGAAACTAGTATAAATTAATATTTAAACTTATTTGCGAGGAGAGTTAATTGTAACTTTTAAACTTGTAGTTTTTACAACTCAATAGGCTTGTGCAATTTTTAGAACTCCTTAGCTCAGATGAATGAGTTTGCAATTTGTTTTTTTGTATTTTGAAGATTGCTTCAGATTTGCAAAATGAAAAGGAGGTACCCCAAGAGATAAGGTGGATTGCAGATGGGCCCAACAAGGAGGTGCCTACATTCAACGGCTACAGAATAGATGGGTCTACATTCAGTACCAAGGATCGGGATGATACGCGTCAAGTTCAATGCAGTGGTGTGTGTGTGGATGCTAATACAATGGTTGTGCAAGCTAAGGGTAACAACATTGAACATACTTCACATACATTTTACGGGGTTATTTTAAGTATATGGGAGTTGGACTATAATAGCTTTAGGGTCCCTGTTTTTCGTTGTAAGTGGGTAGATATGAACAAAGGGATTAAGGTTGATGAGTTGGGATATACATTGGTTAATTTGAATAGGTTGGGGTTTTTGAATGATCCATTTGTGTTGGCGAAACATGTTAAACAAGTTTGTTACATCGACGACCCTCTTGAAAAATTATGGTCCGTGGTGTTGAAATTTCCCGAAAAAAAATACTACGAAGATAGCGAAGATGAGAATGAGGGATCTGTCGAAGTAGAACTTGAGAATGAGTTCTTTGTGCCCAATTTACCGGATGTTGATTTACTTGATGACGACATGACTAGCTACATGCGAGATGATCTAGAGGACTAATTCAACTCTCATAATGTAATTTGATTTGTGTTTCTTTGATTTTCATGAAGTTTGTAATTTGATTTGTGTTTATTTCAATTAGTGTTTTGTTGACATGACAATTCTTTCTTCGTTGGTTTGGTATGTTGGATATATTGTCCAGGATTGGCTGCTACTGTGGTTTTTTTTTTAATTTTGTACAGTGATTCAGACAACGGTTTTTATCCTAAAACAATTGTCTGATACATGATTAAATAAACACAACACTAGCATAATACCGTTGTCTGAAGTCTCTTCAAACAATAGTATTTGCAAACCGTTGTCTGAACCAACTCTATTGCACAACACAATAAAAAAAAACACTTGTCTATTCAAATCAGACAAACAACTGTAATTGATACATTGTCTGAACTTTCTTCAAACAATGGTATTTTGTAAACCGTTGTCTGAATCAACTCGTTTGCACAACACAATTATAAACCGTTGTCTGAGCCAACTCAAATCAAATAAAAAAAACAACGGTAATTATAACATTGTCTGAAGTCTCTTCAGACAACACCTTGAAAAACAAAACACTTGTCTGATTCAATTTGTTAGACAACGGAATTAAATTGTCAAAACCCCGTTGTCTGAAGGCTGGATCAGACAATGTTTTTAAAAAAAAAAAATTAAAACACTTGTCTGTTGATTTTGGGCAACGCTTTTTCCAGTTTACGTTGTCTGATAGGTGTTGTCTGATTCAGTTTTTCTTGTAGTGGAGTAAATTGATGATTCAGAGAGAGCTCTTGGCTCTAAAAGAGGGGCCTTGCCTTGAGAAGGGAGGGCAAGGCAGATGAGGCAGATGAAGAGTTAAAGAAATGGAAATTTCTTGAGCAGCAACTCGAAGAGATGGGTCAGTATTCAAAAGGGAAGATCACACAAGTGAATTCTGGTAATAAGAATTCTAATTCTGAAAGTTTCGATGTGTGATGAAGCGGAGGATGTGACAGAGCAAGACATGAATGATCCATCATTTACTTCGCTTTTAAATAATTTAGGATGGAAGGATGAAGAGAGTGAACATGTTGAAATCCAACAAAAAGGAAATACACATGAAATAACTAGCGATTCATCTGTTGCTCATGTCCATTCTGGTAAACAACCTGAGACATCTAAAAAAAGTAAAAGTGAAGTTCGAAGAGAACTTTTAGGGTTGAAAAGAAAGGCGCTTGCACTGAGACGTCAAGGAGAAGGTGATGAGGCTGAGAAAGTGCTGGAGATGGGAAAAGTTTTAGAGGCTCAGTTGTCGCAAATGGAAGTACCAAAGCAAGAAGTTCTAGCTGAAGTGAACAAACTCCATAATGATGAAACATATAGTTCTCTGAATATTGCAGCTGACAATGGAGCTGTTGGGACTCTTGTAAGAGATATTATGTCAGATCAATTACGGAAAAAGAATCCTACTGAAGGCTTGGAAAGGAAAGACCAAATGATTGAGAAGCCAGAAGGAAAGAGTGAGAACCAAAGCAGTGATGAATTAAACCATTCTCAGGTGATGGCTTCAACAAACAATCAAAGTTCCCCTCAAAAGGAAATACTGGCTCATAAGAAGGTGGCACTCGCTCTGAAGAGAGAAGGTAAGTTGCTAGAATCTAAGGAGGAGCTTCGGCATGCAAAACTTTTGGAAAAGAGTCTGCAGGACAATATTCAGAAGGCAAGTACCAGCTTTTGTCGAGTTCAAACATATCTGTGACTGGACAAAAAGAAAAGTTGCAACAGGAGCCCCTAAGCCACAAACGTCTGGCACTTAAGCTACAGAGGGAAGGAAGGGTAGAAGAAGCAGAAGCTGAGTTCGAATTGGCAAAGGCTCTTGAAATTCAGTTGGAGGAGCTGAATTCCAGTGATTTAAATAAACCATCAACCAATCTGGCTGAACCTGTAGATGATGTAGGCATCGAGGATCTTCTCGATCCTCAACTTGTGTCTGCGCTAAAAGCAGTTGGAATGGACGATGCGACCAATGTCTCCAGAGTCCCTGAAAAACCTGAAGTGTTGAAATCCTCTGCTGGTAAAATTAACAATTCCGTGGGAGAAAGAACGCAATTAGAAGAAAGGATCAAGGCAGAGAAGGTCAAGGCATTAACCTTAAGAATATATAGAGGGATATAGAGCTGCTTTTAGAGTAAGAATTCTGAGCATGTTTAAGACTTGGATAGGGTTTGTGTAACCTCCATTTTATCATAGTGAAACACTTGGGTGGACTCCTAATCGTCCCGTGGTTTTTACTCTTCTCGTTGAAGAGGTTTTCCACGTAAAACGTCTCTGCGTTTATTTAATTTTTCTGCTCTCAGATTTCAGTTTTATGCTTCAGTTTTTCTGTAGAATTTTATTTCATTTTCAGCAGTTTTAAAACTACTGTTGTGGACTGTTTTTCAGTTTAATAGCTACTGCGTTTCTGCTGTTCCAGACCTTCTTGCTAGCTGTTTTAGACTCGATTTTAGAGGCCTTTTGCCTCTTCAACCATCAACCAATCTGGCTGAACCTGTAGATGATGTAGGAATCGAGGATCTTCTCGATCCTCAACTTTTGTCTGCGCTAAAAGCAATTGGAATAGAGTCCCTGAAAAACCTGAAGTATTGAAATCCGCTGCTGGTAAAATTGACAACTCTGTGGGAGAAAGAACACAATTAGAAGAAAGGATCAAGGCAGAGAAGGTCAAGGCATTAACCTTGAAGCGTTCAGGAAAGAAGCCCGAGGCCCTGGAAGCTCTACGTAGAGCCAGAATGCTTGAAAAGAAGCTGGCATCTTTAGCTTCATAGACAGTGTGTGGTGCACGTAGCTGCTTTTGCCCTCCATCCTTTTAAAGTGCAATTTTTTTGCTACTAGAGGGTGTAAAATACTGGGAAATGTATAAGTTTTATTGAGTACAGAGCAGGTGATTCTTTCTTGTGCACATTGATTGTTGTCAACCTTCGAAAAATCATGCTAGTTTTATACTGAACAGCAATGTTTTGAGCCACCTTATGCGTGTATTTCTGAATTTTGGATTCTTGGTTCGAGGACTTGCCTTCTTATGCATCTGCTAGACTTGTGATTTGATGAAAGTTTTATTTCTAAAGAAAACACAATAAAAATATAGGCTATTTAGTCAGTGGTGTGGCCTATTCGTCTGTCAGATTTATAATGTTGCTTTGCTAGTATTATTTGCGCAAATACAATAGTTTTTTTTTTTTTCTGATCACTGTATTTTGGAATATATTACTTTTTATTTTAAATTAATTATGTTATAAATTAATAATTTTAATAATTTTAATTACAAGAAAAAGTCTGGTTCCATTTATTATTGCCTTCACTGCAAGAAATCGAGCCATAACATTGAAAGGAGTTTCAAGATCCATGGTTTTCGAGCTGGTTTCAAGCGTACGAGAAATTAAAAAAAAACGCTGCAGTTTCACAGTATCTCTGAAGGAGTAACACACATCATAATCCAAAGATAACACCCCTATCTCAGTGGAGTAGTTTAATATTCTCATTGAACTACTAAACAGTCAAAGGCTTCACGGAAATGCATAAAAAGATGCACATGTCCATGTTTTTTTAGCAGGTAGCAAACTTATGGAACGAAAACATGATCTTGCAAGGTGTTTTGTGAGTTTCACTTCAAGTAATATCAGTTCACAAAATGTACAAAGATTTATAGTGTCAACTGATATTTTTCTCATGATCAATGTTTCGTACAGGACCAAGTAAGGACAGAAGCCTCCAGGAGTCCATTTTGTACAAACTTAACACTCTTAGTAGTACAAACTCAACACTCTGTTTAAGTCGGGGCAAACAGGAAAGCCACCAAAAGTCCTACTTCTCACGAACACCATGATCATCAATTCCTGCAAGTTACTCATGGTTTGTAAACTGTTCTTGCTGGTGCATCTGTTGTTGACACAAGTAAGAAGGCTTGCTTCCTGTTACTAATGATTGTTTTGAATGCTCCTTATATATTTTACCAATTGCTTTCATTAATATCTAAAACTAGGCTGATTACCGACGAACTAACCAAGGCTCTAGTACCGACCAACTGACTAGCAACTTTTTAATGTTTCAGACTTAATTATATAGTGTAGATATAGTATACAGAGGTAGATAAATAGATTTGCACGTTCTTCAATCTCCTGATCCATTCAGTTTTGTTACACTTATTGATAATGGATCATCTCAACTTCTCAAGGATGTAAAAACAAAAGATTATGCAGTTGGTATTAATTTTGTAAATTTATCATATTTCTAAGTATCATGTCTTTATTATGTATTAATTGATATATTAATTAATTTCAGTAAATTTTAATTATCGTAACTTATATATCGAGATTCTTCTGAAGTCATCCGTTCAACAACAAATCTACATCATTCCACAAAAGTTAATTTTAGGTAAAATAGCCAACAATTTGAAACTCAAATATGATATTGATACAAAGAAGATGATCATTGGCTGCAAAGGGCAAAAATTGTTTCGAAGGGAAGATTTTAAATATTTATTTTATGTTCCATGCCTTGTTAGTTCTTCTTTATAATATAAGGAATTTTATGATGTGACATACCTTGTTTGTACTGCCAAATTGTTATATACATGTTACCAATTATATTGATCCCCTGACCTTTATCGGGATACTTTCTAAAATTTTCAACATAATTCGTATCACAATATTTGAAGTTGCTGGAATCTGATGATTAGGATTTTATTTTTTTCTAAAAGCTATAGCTAAGCTTGAAATTTTCGGGTGAACTCTATAGCAAATGCTCTAGCTAGTTCATTAATGCAATATATCAGCAACACATTAAAGAGAATTTAAAGTTGCTGCATTGCACATATATTCACAAGTATACTAAAATCAAGATGGCCCTTGTTTACTCTTCTCAGATTGTGTGTTGCAACTTTGGGAGAGATATTCCAGTAAACCCCACAGAAAGTACAGGCTTCAAGCATGTAATCAGATCATTCCCTCCAAGAACCAAGGTTTCTGTGTCCCAAGAGCCTACAGTTCGGCGATCAGGAAATTACAAACCATGCATTTGGGACTACAGTTTTCTTCAGTCTTTAAAAAGTGCCTATGCGGTAATTAATTTTAGCTTATGTAATAATTTTACTTAATTTGATATATCGATTAATGCTATATAATGAATGAAGACTACAAACACTCTAAGCACAGGGTGAAGGTATCATTGCACGAGCTTCAGAGTTAAAACAAGAAGTGGACATGATTTTTAAAAATGTAGCTGATCCATTATATCAACTGGAGCTGATTGATCACTTACAAAGACTTGGAGTAGGATTTCATTTTGAAGGAGAAATAAAACAAACTTTGGAAGAGCTGCATAGTACTGATCCCAAAAAGATTGACTTGTGGGAGAAGAATTTGCATGCTACTGCTCTTAAATTTAGACTTCTCAGAGAAAATGGATATCATACATCCTCAGGTAGTTATATATTGTAATTGTAAAAGGTACTATGTATGCCTACAGGTTTTTTGTAGCATGTTCAAATAAACATTTTCTTTTAAATTTATAAAAATGCAGTAACTCAGTGTATAATTGTGCAGAGGTTTTCGAGTCTTTTATGGAAAATGGAAAATTTAAGGAATCACTTTGTGAAGATATGAAAGGAATTTTGAGTTTATACGAGGCCTCATACTACTCCATTGAAGGAGAGTCACTGATGGACGAGGCTTATTGCTTCACAAGCAAAATCCTTACGGAGTACGGAAAGTCTATTGATAATTCGGATCTTGGCATGCAAGTTACACATGCTTTGGAACTTCCACTTCAGTGGAGAATTCAAAGATTTGAAGCAAGGTGGTACATGGATATCTATGAAAGAAGTAGTGCAATGATGCCAGCAGTACTTAAATTTGCCCAGTTTGACTATAACATTGTGCAAGGATTAAACCAGGAAGAACTTAAAGATGTGTCAAGGTATATGATGGAATTTCGAAATGGTGAAAAATTCTTCTTTTGTTGTGCGTGTGTCAAGGTTTTTGTTCACTCTTTGATTATATGTATAGGTGGTGGAATAAAACAGGTCTGGGACATAAACTTCACTTTATAAGAGATAGGTTGGCGACATCTATGTTGCACGGGGACGCCTCCGGGATCACGTACCGAAGTTTGGGGACGTCTCGGGGACGGGGACGGCATGGGGACGTTCCCAAAATTCTGGGGACGGCTGCTCTAATTTGAGGACGTTTCGGGGGTTGAAAAGACTGAATTACCCGTCCCCCCACTTAAAATAAAAACCCTACATATTTAATCAATCGTTTGTTCAGCCGCCTTCTTCTCTTTTACGTATATCAAGCCTCTATCTCTCTTATTCTCTTATTCTCTCTCTCTCCATCTTCTTATCTTCTCTCTTTTACATATTTAATCAGTCCTCTCTCTCTTTTATATATTTAAACCTCTATCTCCCTATAAAATATACGCATCCTATATACATATATAGGCCATTATTCTAGAGAGGACTTCATTATATGGAGAATATGAGAGAACTACCAATTTTATGACTCTATAATAGAATCAAAGTTCTAATTTTTTTGGTTCTATAAAAAAATACCAATTTTTTTTGGTTCTATAATTAAAAAAAGACCAATTTGCTGATTCTGTAAAAGAACCAAAATTTTTTTTTTTAAATTTAATTTTTTTTAAATTTTTTTTTATAAAAAGGTCTGCTGACGTGGCAATGCCACGTCAATGCTGACGTGTCACTGCCACATCAGCAGTGCTTGCGTGGCACTGCCATGTCATCAGTGACGTTAGCAATGATGATGTGGCACTGCCACGTCAACAATGATGGCGTCAATGCTGACGTGGCAGTGACACATGGCAGTGCCACGTCATCACTGCTGACGTGGCAGTGATGATGTGGCAGGTCAGAATTTTTTTATTTGGAATTTAAAAAAAAAATTGCAATAAAAAATTAAAGAAAAAATTTGGTTCTACTGTAGAATCAGAAAAAATTATATGGTTCTCTCCAATTCTCTATCTAACAAGTTCTCTTTAGAAGGGGACTCTACATATATATTATATATACACACGATATTATAAATGGAATCTTAAAATCAAAGTGGGTCTGAATGTATATATTCTATGTACATAAGATTTTTTATGTAAAATCTTTTGAATGTTGAATATTGCCTTTATTTTATATATTTATAATTTTATTATATTAATATATTAAATGCCGTACCCGAACCCTAAAATTTTAAAGTTGCCATTTTCCGTCCCCGTCCCCGTACCGGTATATGTTCCCGTACCCGTCTCCGTGCAACATAGGGCGACATCTTTCTTGTGGGCTGTGGGAATTTCTAGCAAACCTCAACACCGATATTTCAGAATACAAATAGCTAAAGTTATACAGCTTATTACTGCATTAGATGATGTTTATGATGTTTATGCAACATTAGATGAACTGGAAGCCTTCACAAGTGTCATCGAGAGGTTTGTGGTTTACATATATTTAAATTTGTCATTATGTGTATCTAGTAGAAGAAAACACTTAAACGCACACTTACTTATTTCAGATGGGACATAAATTCAATGACAGAGCTGTACATGAAAATTTGCTTCATGACCCTTTACAATCTTGTCAATGAGATCGCCCACGATGTACTCATGGAGCAGAACACTGACGTGTTACCACAACTAAAAAAATCGGTATAGAATTTCACCCTTGTTAAATTAGTTTAAGGCCTTTCACTTGTGCTTTCTCTGATTTTTTTTATTCATCTTATGTTCTAGTGGACTGATTTGTTGAAAACTTACTTAGTGGAGGCCCGGTGGTTCCACAGTGGATACAAGCCTACATTCGATGAATTCATGAGTAATGGACTGGTGAGTATAACGGGGCCTATTATAGCAATTCATACTTATATTTTCACGTCAAATCCAATCAGGAAAGAGGATATAGGATTTATTGAAGGTCTTCCCGATGTCCTACGCCTGGCATCAGAAATTTTTCGACTATCTGACGACTTTGGAACTTCATCGGTACGAAAATTAAATAACATTGTCTTTATATGTTTTTATGTTATATGGTTATGGGTAATTATTATAAATTTGAAATGATTGATGCATGGCAGAATGAGTTAAAGAGAGGAGATGTTCCGAAATCCATACAGTGCTACATGATGGATACATGTGTTTTAGAAGAAGTTGCACGTGAACACATGATAAATTTGATGAAGAAGAAATGGGCAGCAGTTATGAAGCGTCGGTTTCAAGATGATATTCCTCTAGATTGGTCGTTTGTCGAGATTCTATTAAATTCGGTTCGAACAGCACATTGCATGTACAATGCCGGAGATGATGGCCATGGTGTTGAAGATGGTTTAACCAAAGACAGAGTTTCTTCACTCTTTGATGAGCCTATCCCTCTTATGCACGAAACTCTTACTGGAAAAGGCTAGATCGAGGAGAATTCAACCTCTCCTTTATTAAGAAATGTGCTCAAATTGGTATGATCCAATGCCTCTATTATAGATTGGCCTGTTTATGTGAATTCCTAAATAAGTTTGTTTGAATTTGGATGTGATCAATCATGTAGAACCATAAGAGATAAGAGTGTCAACTACTATGAACTTGTTTGCCTTCAAAATTTATAACATTATCTACAAAATTTCTTTCAGTTAATTTACACTACGTATTGCATTAAAAACAATCTATTATTTATAAGAATAATATGGTAATAAATATGTATATTAAACTTTACACTTAGCCACAAAAATTTATTAATAAAACTGTTGATATTTGTGCAAGAAAATACAGCAAGGACCCCAAAAAATATGGCACTACATAATTATTTTCATTTGAAGATTTTTTGCATTTACTACATGAGTAGAAATTGCAAAATCTCACCATTCACGATCAAAATTTGTTAATTTTATTTGGGATTCCACTTTCGATATATCTATAATTGATATCCGGCAAGTAGATTGCTGGAGTGCTGTTTCTCCAATCTCAGTTTATATGATTGTGGTTTCTGAACAATGGACTAACAATAGTTTTTATGTGTCAAGGTCAATTGCGATGCTACTGAATTCAGAGATGTTGGTACAGTTTGGATCGCTTGGGATGTCTTTGATTTCATTTTTAGTTTTAAGAATTTTTAAATTCTATTTTGTTAAAAGGAACAAATCTGCTGATATGGGCTAAAAATAAGCCCTAAAGACACATTTAATATGGCGTTAATTAGACCCAGCATGGTCCAAACGTGGGGCCCACCAGATGGACCCAAAACCCCAATTATAATATTAATTTCGTAATTAATATTGGGGGAAATAAACAGCTCAGCAATAAGAGTTGGATAAGGATATTATCTCCATCAGACTTAGCCACCAAGGCATCCAATTCGATATGGAAACTGATTCCTACAAGGAATAGATCTGGAACCTTCCTCAAGGAGGTGACTTGCCCACCAAGTCTCCGAATCCTACCATAATTCTAAGGCTTCTCAGCCTATATAAAGGGCCTGACCCCTCATTCTCAGAACTACGTTTTCTTGGCTTGATTCTCTAATACAGAGATACGTAGGCATTCTGTAAGGACCGCTTAGTCTCGAACGCAGAAGCAGCCATTAAAGCACGAAGCTCACGAACCCTAGCATTAAATACACAAACCCTAACCGCAATAATTTCAACCTAGTTTTTATTCCATAACATTTGGCGCCGTCTGTGGGACGAAGACATCAACCATGGTTACCACTCGAAGAACAACACCGGTCTCAACCGAGGCTACCTCTGGAACCGTCGTTCCACCAATCACTGCTCCTCTTGTTGGTACGGAGCAAGGGTATGTACCCCAATTGACGGAAACAAACTATCATACTCAGACCTCTCAACCACAAGGGACGAATCCCCATGCTGAAGGATCTCAACCAGTAATCGTCCCTCTAGGACAGGAGACTAACCCGCTCCAGATGGTAGTCTCTCCTCTCCCTCTGAGTAGCCGCCCGCCGCTTCACAGCCTGTCCACTTCTTCGCTCCCTGTCAACACCAACCCACTGTATGGGCTGCCTAACTACCCCCAGGATCCAAGGGATCCTGGACCAAGCGGTCATGCTCGGCTGATCCATGGGCAACAACAACCCCCTTATCTTAGAGGCCCGGCCCATCCTGAACCAGGATACTATGATTACTCTGGTCCTTATACTGAAGATTCGTCGTCTGAGGATGATGATCGAGACGAAGCCCCAAGGAGGCGACGTGCTAGTAAGGAACCTCTGAGGAGGAATCCAGCAAACCGTGATGGTCCTTTAACAATTGTAGAGAGAATTAAGGCTTATGAAGCCGAGATTCAGAAGCTGAAGGACGACCAAGCAAGGGAGCAAGAAAGACAGAACCCTAATCAGACTCGACCTCCTCCGAATTTAGGAGGGATTCCCTTCATAGATTTGGAGAGGTCTTCAAGGAGACGCCGAAGGGCTGAAGCCCCAACCAGAGGAACTACAAGGGTGGAACTCCCCAAGAGTAACCCCAAAGACCTGATGCTACAAGGAGATCTTGATGATCCAACCCCTCCATTCACTGAGGAGGTGATGAACGCACATATCTCCCGAAAGTTTAGATGCCCACAATCAAAGCTTACGATGGAATGGGGGATCCCGCAACTCATGTGAGAACGTTTACGAGCGCATTGTTACTGCAGCCTGCTAACGATGCCCTTAAGTGTAGGGCGTTTCCCCAAACCCTGTCGGGCATGGCGCAACGTTGGTATAGTCGTTTACCTCCAAACTCGATTAGCTCTTTCAAGGAGTTGAGTACCGCTTTTGTCAGTCAATTCATTAGCGGAAGAATTCATGAGAAAAGCTCTGCATCCCTTATGTATGTAATACAGGGAAAGAATGAAAATCTGAGGGATTACCTCAAGCGATTCACTAAGGAGACCCTGAATATCACTGATTTGGAAAATAAGGTGGCAATGGTAACCCTGGAACACGGAACCACTGACCTCTTCTTCAAGAGATCATTGGCGAAACATCCCCCCGAGAACATGGCTGAGCTCCAACGAAGGGCTGATAAGTATATTAAAGCTGAGGATAGCTTGAAGAAAGAAACCACCGTAGGTGGAGGAGGAGGTAACAATGACTCCAAGAAGCGAAAGCAAGACCAAGACTATGATGATCAAGAGTATGATGCTAGGGACAAGTATCCCCGAACTAGCGAGGACTCCGACTCTGCCCCTAAAAAAAACCAAGGGTCAAGGTTCACTGAGTATGCAAGGTTGAATACTCCTAGGAGTCGAATCTTGTTGGACATTGAGAATGATAAGGATTTCAGATGGCCGAAGCCACTCAGGGGTGATCCCGCAAAGAGAAACCAGAATCAGTATTGCAGATTCCATAGAGACGTGGGGCATGACACTGACGATTGCAAGCAACTCAAAGATGAGATCGAGTTTTTGATCCGTAGAGGGAAGCTGAGGCACTTCACTAAGGGTGAAGACCGTGGTAATTAGATAAGAGACTATAATAGAAGGGATGACGATCAAGATCGCAACCCACAGCCCCGAGGGCTAGTAATCAACATGATCTCAGGAGGCCCGACTGCGGCCGGGACAACTAGGAACTCTCGAAAGGCTTATGCCCGAGAGGTGTTGCACATCGTGGGAGAGGCCCCGAAGCGTGCAAAAACTGAGGTAGCGATTAGCTTTGATGACTCAGACATGGAAGGGGTGAAGTTCCCCCATGACGACCCGTTGGTCATAACTCCTGTGATTGGAAACTCGGAGGTGAAGCGAGTCTTGATAGACAATGGAGCTTCCGTTGACATTCTATTTCATGATGCGTTTGTGAAGATGGGATACACTGATTCTCAGTTGACCCCCACAAACATGCCTATATACGGATTTAATGGAGTAAAATCCAAAGTTGAAGGGACTATTCAGCTACCTGTAACTATTGGGCAAGAGCCCAAGGAGGCCACTCAGATGTTGAACTTCCTGGTAATCAAGGCGGATTCAACGTACAACGCTATCCTTGGAAGGACTGGACTTCATGCATTTAAGGCTGTTGCCTCAACCTATCATGTGAAGATCAAGTTCCCTACCAGGAATGGTGTTGGAGAACATAAAGGTGATCAGAAGATGGCACGAAGCTGTTATGTAGCCTCGTTAAGGCCTGATGGAGTCGGGGGGCAGGTCCTTCCGATTGAAGACATGGAAGTCCACAGTGGTAAGGAACACAAAGAAAGGTCAGCAGAGGACATCACACAGAAACCTCGGACAGCCATTGAGGCTATGGTGTTAACTGACTTTGTGGTTGAGTGTACCATTGGCAACCAAGAAGTTGGGGGGCAGGAGGTAGTACCCCGAGCAGGAAGTGAACTGCAGAATAAGAATGAGGAGACCAGAAGGAGTGGCGGGTGCTCTATTTTGATGGAGCATCAAAAATAAAATCAAGTGGTGCAGGCCTAGTCTTGCAAAACCCCGATTGGGCTTAAGTTATCCTAGTAGGACTTAGCTTCATATTTATATAGTAGAAGTAGAAATAAGGTTCATTAAAACCATTGCAGAGCATGTTGCTCCGAGTAGGACAGTAGTACTCTATGTAAGGGTTGAACCCATTTCAAGTTATTAATGCAAGTTTGTTTTCCATTCATTGATTGTGATTTTATTTATGTGCCAAGCACCTGATGTGTGAGTCAAAGAAGACCAAGTACCGAAAATAAAAGAATACACGAATGAAAACAAACAAATACATACCCCGAAGGGTAGAGTTAGGTTACAGCAGATAAGAGTTTAAGTCCTCGAAGGACCCTGGATAAAGACAAACGTTAAAGTCCTGATGGAACACCCGTTGAAGAAACATATTGCATAGCCCGAAAGCCAATGGAAGGCTCATCAAGTGCGCAATCAAACTAGGAAAATTTGATGTTAAGTACAAGCATAGGACGACCATCAAAACCCAGGCTCTGGCTGACTTCGTGGTTGAATATACCATTGACAACCAAGAAGTCGGGGGGCAGGAGGTAATAGACCAGGAAGGTCAGCAAGGTGAGAAACCCCTGGAAGAGAAGAAGGAATATTGGATGCTCTATTTTGATGGGGCATCAAAAACAAAAAGCTCTATTTTCATGGGGCATCAGAAACAAAAACCAGTGGTGCAGGTTAAGTTCTGCAAAGCCCCGATGGGTTCACACTCGAGTATGCCTTGAAGTTGGACTTCCAAACAACCTACAACGAGGCGGAGTATGAAGCTCTGATAGCCGACCTTAGACTAACAAGAGCCCTGAGGGTCAAGAACCTGAAAGTCTGTGGAGACTCAAAGTTGGTAGTCTCACAAGTCAATGGAGAGTTTGAAGTTAGAGAAAAGAATATGGCCAAATACTTGAGGATTGTGAAAGCTGCGATATCCCAGTTAGATGAGTGCCAGGTATATCCCAAGGGAGGAGAATACAAAGGTCGATGCCTTATCTCAATTCAAGGGTCGAGACCCATTCTGGGAGCTTCTACTTCCAAGTCCTGAAGACCCCCACCATCGATTCGAAGTTGGTGGCACCATTTGATGTAGGAAGCTGTCAGATAGACCCTATCAAAGCTCATCTTAAGACTGGTTGGCTCCTTGATATTTCCTTGAAAGCACGGAAACTGTCTATGAGAGTGTTAAGATACGCATTGATTGAAGGACCCTCTATAAGAGGTCCATTGTCATTACATATTTAAAGTCTTGAATTTCAAATCCCGACACAAAATTTAAGCCTTGATGGCCAACAAGGAAGTCTGTCTCCAATCGAGCTTGTCATTACAAATTAAGAGCCGCCAGCCAAAATTGAAACTTAAGCAAGGTCCTATGAGTATAAGAAGAAGGTTGAAATCCTGATGGAGGGTTGACAACCAGCCAAGGCACACCAGACTTGAAGTCAAGTGCTCAGTGGCAAGTGAATTTCTTGAACGATCAACAGAGAAGCAAGACCTCCACTATATGAAACAAGGGGGGCAAAAAATAAGGGACTCCATCATTTCAACATCTTAGAATGAGAGTTAAAGGTTGAATGGTTGATGATAACCAACAACCACGAATGAATTCTCGTTTTCGAATCAAGGACTCAGCAAACGAATTAAGGCCCTGAAGGTCACGAAAGCTAAGAAACGGGTCGTTTCAAGGTTCCGCAGGAATCTCAAAAATTCGAAAATAATAAGGCTAGGAGCCCGACAAAAGCCAAAGAAACGGTCCATAAATGAAAATTGGCCCAAAGGATAGGAGCCTAGAACACCAACGCCCAAGAAGCTAAATCTCCTAGGCGTTGGATCAAATAAAGCCTCCTTGGCGGGGATACCCACGCCAAGGCTGGAGTAACAAATGAAGGGTATTACAGTACCCACGCCAAGAAGACTTAAAATCATAAGACAAGGTATCACAAAGTGCCTCCTTGGCGGGGATACCCACGCCAAGGTTGTACGAATTGAGGGTGAAAAAATACCCACGGTCAGGAAGTCATATCTCCTAAACGTGGTTGGCAAAAACATCTCCTAGGCGGGATACCCACGCCTAGAGTGGTTGTACAAATGAAGACATGAAATACCCACGCCCAGGAGACCAACTTCCTTGGCATGCCTAAGGAGAAGGTCTCCTTGGCGGGGGTACCCACGTCCAGAGCAAATTTTGAAAATTGAAGGCATGAAATACCCACGCCCAGGAGACCAACTTCCTTGGCGTGCCTAAGGAGAAGGTCTCCTTGGCGGGGGTACCCACGCCCAAGGCTCCTCTTCGAAGGACAAGCCATTTTTCAGAAATTAAAAAAGGAATAAAATCCTTAAAAATTTTGAAAATAGGCTAGAAATGATGATAAAAATAGGTAAAAATACCTATTAAATCAAGAAAAAATAAAGAAATAATTTATAAAATTATTTTTGAGGCATGAGGCCCAATATTTTATTTTTGGTAAAAATTATCGAAAATAAAATGTATAAAACCTGAAGGTTCAAAAAAAAAAGGAGTAAAACAAAAAAAAACTTACCCACGCCACCCAAGCTTCTCTCCTGGGCGTGGGAAATGTAATTGGCTTCTACGCGGGTGCACCCCCGCCTAGCTTCTACTTATATGGTTAAATGGCCAAATTGCAGTTTAGTGCCCCAGGTTCTGCTTATTCTATGAAAAGGCCATTGTAGTTTATAAAATTACAAAATGGCTCCTATACTTTATAATTTTATAGAAAGGTCCCTACACTTTACACTTTGATAAAAAAAATACCTGTGGGTACCTAAAAAATCCTAAATTATTAGGAAAAATTAAGAAAAATACCTGTGGGTACATAAAAATTCCTAAATTATTAGGAAAAATTAAGGAAAATACCTGTTGGTACATAAAAATTCCTAAATTATTAGGAATAATTACGAAAAATACCTGTGGGTACATAAAAATTCCTAAATTATTAGGAATAATTACAAAAAATACCTGTGGGTACATAAAAATTCCTAAATTATTAGGAATAATTAAGAAAAATACCTGTGGGTACATAAAAATTCCTAAATTATTAGGAAAAATTACGAAAAATACCTATCGGTACCTAAAAAATCCTAAATTATTAGAAATAATTTAGAAAAATACCTGTTGGTACATAAAAATTCCTAAATTATTAGGAAAAATTAAGAAAAATACCTGTGGGTACATAAAAATTCCTAAATTATTAGGAAAAATTACGGAAAGTACCTGTGGGTACCTAAAAAATCCTAAATTATTAGAAATAATTTAGAAAAATACCTGTTGGTACATAAAAAATTCCTAAATTATTTGGAAAAATTACGGAAAATACCTGTGGGTACCTAAAAAATCCTAAATTATTAGAAATAATTTAGAAAATACCTGTTGGTACATAAAAATTCCTAAATTATTAGGAAAAATTAAGAAAAATACCCGTGGGTACCTAAAAATTCCTAAATTATTAGGAATAATTACGAAAAATACCTGTGGGTACCTAAAAATTCCTAAATTATTAGGAATAATTACGAAAAATACTCGTGGGTACACAAAAATTCTTAAATTATTAGGAATAATTAAGGAAAATACCTGTGGGTACGTAAAAATTTCTAAATTATTAGGAATAATTTAGAAAAATACCTGTGGGTACATAAAAAATTCCTAAATTATTAGGAAAAGTGCATAAAAATACGAGGAAAATTATAGAAATATCTTCTTGACAAATTGAGCAATAATTTATGCTAATAATGCATAAAAGCTCTATAAAAGTGCCGAAATTGCTAAAAGCAAGCACAAGTTAAAGCCTCGAATAAGGCAAATCGTCGTAAATGTGTAGGTCGTTCCACACTTTACAATCAAGACGATACTCGTGAAACACTAGTGTAAACCAAAATTCCCATATAAGGGTAGGAAAATTAAGAAGTCCCAGGTAAGGGATAAAAACGACCCCGAGTCTGGATTAAGGCAAATATAACTTCTACGAAAACCTGATCAGTTTTCCTAGAAGTTGGGGGGCAAATGATATGGGCTAAAAATAAGCCCTAAAGACACATTTAATATGGCGTTAATTAGACCCAGCATGGTCCAAACGTGGGGCCCACCAGATGGACCCAAAACCCCAATTATAATATTAATTTCGTAATTAATATTGGGGGAAATAAACAGCTCAGCAATAAGAGTTGGATAAGGATATTATCTCCATCAGACTTAGCCACCAAGGCATCCAATTCGATATGAAAACTGATTCCTACAAGGAATAGATCTGGAACCTTCCTCAAGGAGGTGACTTGCCCACCAAGTCTCCGAATCTTACCATAATTCTAAGGCTTCTCAGCCTATATAAAGGGTCTGACCCCTCATTCTCAGAACTACGTTTTCTTGGCTTGATTCTCTAATACAGAGATACGTAGGCATTCTGTGAGGAACGCTTAGTCTCGAACGCAGAAGCAGCCATTAAAGCACGAAGCTCGCGAACCCTAGCATTAAATACACAAACCCTAACCGCAATAATTTCAACCTAGTTTTTATTCCATAACATCAGCTAATTGTTTTAACTTGTTTATTTGTTTTCATCCTAGTTGTATTGGAAGTTTATCCCGACCATGTTTTGTTCTAATTAATGAAAACTACTATATTTTTGTCAAAAAAAACACTTTCTATGATATACTACTTTCTATTTGTTTATTTGAAAATGATTTAACCCAAAACAGAATTTCTTCACTGTTTAATGATCGAGGAGAATTCAACCTCTTCTTGATTAAGAACTGTACTCAAATTTATTGCACTATTTACAAAATTGCATTTAGTTGATTTACACTACTTATTGCATTAAAAACAAACTATTTACAAGAATAATATTGCAAAAAATATGTATACTCTATTAAACTTGACACTTAGCCACAAAAGTTTATTAAGAAAACTGTTGATATTTGTGCAAGAAAAAAATACAGTGACAGTAAGGACCCCAAAAAATAATGGCACTACGTACATAACTACTTTCGTTTGAATATTTTTAGCATGAGCGGAAACGCTTTTTATGATGTCAAATTCAATTTTTCTTATATGCAATTTATCAAGCAGTTAGAGTACATTTGTAGACTTCTTGAGTATAAAAAGATATAGAGCTAAATAGAGATAGCCATAAAAATCTTTCGCATATAATCCTGCAAAATCTCGAATGCTATTATTAGTTTCAGACTTTCAGTACATAGATCACTTAATATACTAGCTTAAAATCCGTGCGATGCACGGATTCTTTTTAATATTATAATTTTCTTTTTCATTAATTTAAATTATTTTTTTAAATTATAAATTTTGGAGACTTAAATTCTTTTATGAGATGATTTGATAATATATATATATATATATAGGCTAGCGTTCAAATAGAAACCAACCTTAGAATAGAAACTAGAAACCTACACTAAATAAATTATATTTCATTTATTTTAATGGCCCCGCTAGAGGCACCTTCACAAAAAACGTTTAAAATTCTTGGCTCTATTCAAGAAAAATAAAAAAAAAATAAAAAAAAATTTAAAAAAAAGTTACTGTTCACGTGCCACGTCATCACGTGAACAGTAACTTTTTTTTAAATTTTTTTATTTTTTTATATTTTTGTTGAATAGAGACAATAATTTTATACGTTTTTTGTATTGCAGAACCCCTAATTTGGTCATTAGATTAGCTTGAAATATTTAATTTAGGTTTAGTTTCTAGTTTCTATTATAAGTTAGTTTCTATTAGAACAAGACCCTATATATATATGTGTGTGTGTGTGTGTGTGTGTGTGTGTGTGTGTGTGTGTGTGTGTGTGTGTTTGTGTGTGTGTGTTATCCGTGATATTTATAGAAAAGATAAAATGACCAAAATACCTCAAAATGAGGTACCCATGGACCAAAATGCCGTTTTTCGGAATGCTCGGCCCCTATCTACCCACGAGATGCGCCTGTGGGAGTAGCGCATCTGTAGTACTGTAGCTGCCAGAAAAACCTTCTCCTCCAGGCTTCTCTTGTCCGTCTTTTGGCCTGCGACATAGGCGAAAAACGGTAATATCACTTATTTGTCTCACAAACATCACTCCCAACCCACAAAAGCACACCACGTTATCGCAACCTCGTTCTCTTTCCCTTCCCATGTCCGTTTCTATGCTAAGGCCCCGCAGGGGCATGAACGACCTTGACAAAAAATAGAATCGGAAAATATTGTTTGATTTGCGGTTTTCACATCCGGCAATTAAAATGTAATTTTATTATTATGGATGTGTAGAGAATCAAATTGCGATTCTATTGATATATAGAACATGATCTGAAAGTTTGTGATGTGGACGGACGAAGAGAAACAAAAAACATGCCGAAATCGCCAACGTCGAGAGCTCTGGAGACGACAATGATGACGGCAGATACGCCGCTCAAGAATGCGTATCGCCTGATACGCCTGTTACAAATGCGTATCTCAAGCTACTGTAGCAGCATTTCAATAGCGTACCAGTTGTGTGTCTCAAGATACGCTGTGCGTGAAGGCGTATCTGTGGCTGTTACTCTTTTACCAGCAGCGTGTCTCAAGACACTCCTTCACCAGTAGCGCGTCCCGTGGGTATTTAAGGCCGCCCGAATTGGCGGTAGGCATTTTGGTAATGGGAAGGGGGAAAAGAGGTATTTTTGGCCTTCACCCTATAGAAAATGAGGAATTTTAGTTAGAAAATATAGAAAAGATGATAAGTTTTGGTTGAAAAAGGTATTGGGTTAATTGATAGTAATTATTGAATTATTATTTTATTTTATTAAATAGAATACATGTGATATGATTGGAAAAAGAGAGAATTTAGTTAGATAAAATTAAAAAGATAATATGTTCTAGGTGAAAAAAAGTAATTAATTAGTTTATAGCAATTACAATTTAATTACGTTATTTTACTAAATACAATTACTCGTAATATTTTTAGAAAAGGAGAAATTAATATTGTCCATGATATTTCTATTAAAAGAGGGATTTTAGTTAGAAAATATAAAAAAATGATACATTTTTGCTGAAAAAGGTAATCGGTTAATTATTAATATTATAATATTATTAGTTTATTATATTAAATAGAACCGCTTGTGATATAATTGAAAAAATAGAGATTTTAGTTAGAGAAAATAGAAAGGTAACATGAAAATTAAAAAAGTGACATGACTTATGTGAAAAAGGTAATTGATTAGTTTATATTAATTATAATTTAATTATGATACTTTACTAAATAAAATTGCTCATAGTGTGTTTAGAAAATGAGATATTAATGTTGCCCGTGATATTTCTCGAAAAAAAGGGAATTTAATTTGGAAAAAATAGAAAAGATGATATGTTTTAGTTGAAAAGGTAATCGGTTAATAATTAGTATAATGATATTATTATTTTATTTTTATTAAATAAAAACGCAGGTTTTAGTAAGAGAAAATAAAAAAGTTAACGTGTTTTGGCTGAAAAAGGTAATTGTCCATGATATAATGGGAAAAAGAGAGATTTTAGTTAGAGAAAGAAGAAAAGGTAACGTGGCTGAAAAGGGCAATTGATTAGTTAATAGTAGTTATAATATAATTACGTTATTTGATTAAACAAAATTATTCGTAGTGTTTTTAAAAAAGGAAAAATTTTAGTTAGATAGAATGTAAAAGATATTGTATTTACCTAGAAAAGTAAATTATTTTGTTTTTAAAAAATAGAAAAGGTAATATGTTTAACCTGAAAAAGTAAATTGATTTATAAAGGAGAAATTTTAGTTAGAGAAAATATATATGATATTATATTTTACATGAAAAAGGAAATTATTTAGTTAGAAAAGATAATATGTTTAACCTGAAAAAGAAATTGATTAGTTAGTAGGATGAGTAAGGGTAAATAAGTAAAATCAACAGTACTGACCGACCTCCGATCGACCAACCAAATTTTTAATATTTCGGCTTTTTTATAATAATATAGATTATAATATTATTATTTTATTTTTATTAAATAGAACCGTCCGTGATATAATTGGAAAAGGGGAGATTTTAGTTAGAAAAAAGGTAACGTGTTTTGGCAGAAAAAGGTAATTGCCCGTGATATAATTGGAAAAAAAGAGATTTTAGTTAAAGGAAAGGCAACGTATTTTGGCTGAAAAAGGTAATTAATTAGTTAATAGTAATTATAATATAATTATGTTATCTTATTAAACAAAATTGCTCGTAATGTTTTTAAAAAGGAGAAATTTTAGTTAGTTAAAATATAAAAGATATTGTACTTCACTTGAAAAAGGAATTATTTAGTTTTGAAAAATTGAAAAGGTAATATGTTTAGCCTGAAAAAGAAAATTGATTAGTAAAGGAGAAATTTTAGTTAGATCAAATATAAAAGATATTGTATTTTACCTGAAAAAGGAAATTATCTAGTTATTGAAAAATAGAATGGATAATTTATTTAACCTGAAAAAGAAAATTGATTACTTAGTAGTATGAATTTTATATGTAATTAAGTAAGGGAAAATTAGTAAAATCAATATGTACCGTACCAACCAAACTTTTAATGTTTCGGCTTTTATATAATACTATAGATTTCAATTATATTTCCATTACAATTCTCCACCAACACCCAACTTCTCTCCAACCCTTTCGAGAAACCAATATAATTTTGAATTAATTTAAACAATTTCAATATAAAAATTTATTAATAAGTAAACAAATTAAAAAAAGGAAATAAAAAAATATACTATTTATCTGTACTATACTTTTATAAGAAAAATAGGGTATAATTAGTTGATTAGTTAAAACCTTTCTAAAATTTATTCGCATTGATTAGTTAAAAACTTTCTGAAAAATTTATTCGCACATTCTAAAAAAACAAATAAAATGCATATATTAATTTACTAAAAAACTAAAACACATATTTTACATAAATACATACTCTATTAGTTATACTTCAATTGAAATGCTATACTATTCATTAAAAAAACTAAGAGTAGCCAAGGAATAAGGCCTATTTATGAGTTCTTGGATTGCTTTCCCCACTCCTTGGTTTATAAACCACGTGTTTTACATACTATTTCAATTATATTTTCATTAGAATTCTCCACCAACACTTAACTTCTCTCCAACCATTTCGAGAAACCAATATAATTTTAAATTAATTTAAACAATTTCAATATAAAAATTTATTAATGAGTAAACAAATTAAAAAAAGGAAATAAAAAAATATACTATTTATCTATACTATACTTTTGTAAGAAAAATAGGGTATAATTAGTTGATTAGTTAAAACCTTTTTAAAAAATTTATTCGCATTGATTAGTTAAAAACTTTCTGAAAAATTTATTCGTACCTTCTAAAAAAACAAATTAAAATGCATATATAAATTTACTAAAAAAATAAAACACATATTTTACATAAATACATACTCTATACTTCAATAGAATACTCTTTTAATTATATTTATAATATAAATTTTTTTAATTTGTTATTTTATAGTAATTATAATTAAATTATGTTATTTTACTAAATAAATTACTCATACTTTTTTGAATATGAGAAATTAATGTTGTCCGTGATATTTCGAGAAAAAATGGAATTTAATTAGAAAAAATAGAAAAGATGAAATGTTTTAGCTGAAAAGGTAATCGGTTAATTATTAGTACTATAATATTATTATTTTATTTTTATTAAATAGAAATGTCCGTGATATAATTGGAAAAGGAGAGGTTTTAGTAAGAGAAAAGAAAAAAAGTAACGTGTTTTGACTGAAAAAGGTAACCGTCCATGATATAATTGGAAAAAGAGATTTTAGTTAGAGAAAATAGAAAAGGTAACGCGTTTTGGCTGAAAAATGTAATTTTAGTTAATAGTAATTATAAAATAATTACTATGAGGTAATATGTTTAACCTAAAAAAGGAAATTGTAATAAAGGAGAAATTTTAGTTAGAAAAATATAAAAGATATTGTATTTTACATGAAAAAGGAAATTATTTATTTATTGCAAAATAGAAAAGATAATATGTTTAACCTGAAAAATGAAATTGATTAGTTAGTATGATGGATTTTATCTGTAATTGAGTAAGGGTAAATAAGTAAAATCAACATGTGCCGTATCGACCGACCGACCGACCAACCGACCGACCGACTGACCAAATTTTTAATGTTTCGGCTTTTATATAATAGATATTATAGGTCCTGTTTGAAAAATCTTATTTCTCAGAAATAAGTTACTTATTCTGGAAAAAAGTATATAAATATGTATTTTTTTTAAAAAAATAAGTAACTTATTTTTGTAAGATAACGAATATTAAATTTCCTATACACAATTTTTCTAAAAAAAGTATATAAATATGAATTTTTTTCCGAAATAAATAACTTATGTTCAAATTAAGATTTGACATGCACAAATCAAAAGTTCCTAGATTCGTGAAAGTACAGAATATCATATGAGTTATGATGCTTGCATATCATCATTTGAGTCACCGAGAATCCTTTAAATAATTGCATAGCTGATTTGACGTGACGAATATGGAAGCATACTTTTCATAGTTGTTTGAAATATAGCAATCAGATTCCCTAAAATGAGGCTGAGAATAGTTAATTTTCAGAAAGAGATGCCATTAATTTGAAGAGAAATAAAAAGGAATAACAAAAATTCAAGTGGTTGTAACCCAAGCTGAAACATCTACTTTAAAAGCAACACAAATAAAAGCACTAGAATGACATAGTTAGAGTCGAAAAGAGGTTTCTTCTCTTTTTTCTCTTATTTTCAAAACCGTGCATGAAATTTTCATCACACGCGGCTCCCAAGTGATAAAAAAGAAAGAACTCATCTTCTCTCTTTATTAATTAGTACCTTCCCAAGCATATTTATAAGATCAAATCCATTCGAGTTCTAAAATAAAATTACTAAACCTTAACTTTCCGAGGATCTTTTATCAGTGGTTGTAAATGACTGGTTCTTCAATCTTTTTGGTTTGATTTTTTCATTAAGAAATAAAAAAAATAAGTACATAATTACCATATACAGTGGTCATGAATCTGTAAATTCCGTATTAGAAATTGCAGATCCAATAAATTAATTAAAAGTGCAAAGGCAGGCTTGAAATTCCCCCACCGCGTCTCTTTTATTCTGGTTTTTGCATAGTGACAATACTTTGTCATCACAGTGGCACTATAAGCATCATTTTACATATATAAATGGGTGTTTGAAACACACATTTGTTTTATTCTTTGCTGAATAGAAAAGCACATAGTAATCATGGTTCTACATGAATTTATCAATTCAAAACACTTCGCATAAACACACCAATCTAAACAGGCATAAGACGGCAACTAAACATAAAAATTAAAGCGCTCTTTTAAGTGATCATGAGACTGGGTTCTTTAATTTTTGGCAATTGCAGTTTCCTGCGGAAGAGGGATAGGCTCAGTAAACAGTGAAAGCATTCTCTGTTTGGATGCACCATCCTCAACACCATAGCCATCAGCTCCAGAATTATACGTGCAATGGGACATTCGAGCCATATTTAGTATAATCTGAATTGATGACCAGTCCAAAGGAATATCACCCGAATATAGACACTTAGTCATTTTTTCCCATTTCTTCTTCATCAAATCTATCATGTGAGCGCGTGCAACTTCTTCTGAAACACCTGCATCCATCATGTAGCATTGTATTGATTTTGGTACGTCTCCTCTCTTCAACTCATCCTGCATGCATAATCGTATTATTTGTAATAACTAGATACAGACATAGCACAAATATATATGGTAAGGTGAAGGTTTTTTTTGGTCCTTAAATACCGATGAAGTTCCGTAGTCGTCAGCTAGTCTAAGAGTCTCTGATGCTAAGCGTACTATATCGGGAAGGCCCTCTATAAACTCAATTGCTTCTTTCTCGATTGGGTTCGATGTGAGAATATAAGAATACATTACAATGACAGGCCCTGTAATAGTCACCCATCCATTGCTTAAGTATTCGTCGAATGTAGGCTTGTATCCACTGTAATACCATCGAGCCTCCACTAAGTAGTGTTTCAACAAATCAATCCACTACAACATAACATCAATCCAAAAATAAGTTAAATTCCTAAAGTTGAGAAATGACTTGACTAAAAGAACACACATTAATCCGGGATTGAGACAAGCAGATTATTAATTTCAGTAATGGTATGTTTCTTGACCGAAGGAATAGTACGTACTGCTTTTCTTAGTTGTGGTAGAACATCGATTTTTTGCTCGTTGAGGATGTCGTAAGCAATCTCGCAGACTAAATTGTTTAGAGACAGGAAGCAAATCTTCATGTAGTGTGGAAGCTCCGTAATTGCATTTATATCCCATCTGAAAATGTTCAAGTGTTCATTTATGAACTAGACGTGCATGCAACAAGTAATTACGTGTTTTGTACTGATAAATAGACTAATTCATATCATTGTAAACCACAAACCTTTCGACAACACTTGTGAAAAGCTCAAGTTCCTCCAGCGTACCATAAACGTCGTAAACATCATCCAGTAATGTTATAAACTGTATCGCTTTAGTTATTTGTCTTCTAAAATATCCGTGTTGATGATTGCATGACATTGCTAAAGCCCACAAGAAAGATGTAGGTAACCGATCTCTTATGAAGTCAAGCTTCTGTCCCAGGCCTGTTCTTTTCCACCACCTATATCGAAAAAAAGGAAAATCAAATAGAGGAGAATGGTGTGTGGTGTGTGGTGTGCATGTGTGAGCCTATGCATATAATCTATCATCAGCAAAATCCAGCATTACCTTGACACATCTCTAAGTTCATCCTGGTTTAGTCCTTGTACAATGTGGAAGTCGAACTTTGCAAATTTTAGTACTTGTGGGATCATATCACTACTTCTTTCATATAAATCCATGTACCACCTTGCTTCAAATCTTGGGATTCTCCACTGTTGTGGAAGTTCCAAAGCATGACTAACTTGCATACCAAGATCTAAATCATCAATAGACTTGGCGCATTCCTTAAGGATTTTACTTGTGAAGGAATAAGCCTCCTGCATTAGGGACTCTCCTTCAATGGAGTAGTACGAGGCCTCGTATAAACTCAAAATTCCTTTTACATCTTCACCAAGAGATTCCTTAAATTTTCCGTTTTCCATAAAACTCTTGAAAACCTCTGCATAAATATATACACACTGAGATACATTTTTATAAAATAATTGACAATGTTTTCTGGACATGCAATAAAAAACCTATTGGCACTAGCATGCAAATACCTGAGGATGTATGATATCCATGTTCTCTGAGAAGTCTAAATTTAAGAGCAGTAGCATGCAAATTCTTTTCCCACAAGTCATTCTTTGCCGGATTACTATTTTGTAGCTCTTCCAAAGTTTGTTTTGTTTCTCCTTCGAAGTGATAACCTAATCCAAGTTTTTGCAAGTGATCAATTAGCTCTAGCTGATCCAATGGATCAACTACGTTTTTAAATATCAACTTCACATCTTCTTTTAATTCCGAAGCTCGAGCATTGTATCCTTGGCCCTGTACTAATAGTTTAGTGATTTTCAATCATTGCATGACAGAAAACAAACAAAAAAAAAGCTTATAGAAATTACCGTATAATCAGTTTTCAAGGACTGAAGAAAGTTGTAGTCCCAAATGCAAGGTTGGTAATCTCCTGATCGCCTAATTATAACAGGCTCCTCAGTCGACAGGTTCTTTGAGGGAATGGTTTGATGACAGGCTTGAATCCTGTATTTTTTGTAGCTTTGAAGTGAACATCTCTCCCAAAGTTGCAACTGGTAATCAGTGAAGAGGGTGCAAGAGCCATCTCTATATATATATTAAAGGCAGTAACTCTAAATGCTGATGATAGAATGCATGAGAATGGTACTTTATATATACTAGTTTTTCTAAGCAAGCTTAGGTACCATTTTTTGAAACTGATGTATCAATATTTACAGAGATATCTGGAATACTTACTTTCATTTAACAGTTGATTTACTTTGAAAATTTTAAAATTGGACACACTATGGGGTAGAAATGTGGTCACATTCATCATCACATTCCTTGTTGAGTTGGGACATAAAATAATACGGGCCACCTCTTTTGATTGATCGATAAACAAAAGCTTTCTATAAAACGGGCCAAGTTAGTCCTAGTTTGATTTTAAGGAATCAATATTGGTCCATGTCATCATGCCATCAATATTGGACATAAAATAATTTAGGTGTTCGTTAACATTTTTAGAATTTTAAAAATTGTTACAATTCGAATTGGTAAACTAACAAAAGTCAAAATAAACAAGCTAACATTTTGAGATTAACATGACAAAATTAACCGTTTTAAACTAAATAAATATAAAAATAATCTTTATCATAAACATGGCCAAAATAATCGGTATTTCTGTTGATTTTATCTAAAAATTGGGTTAAATATGACTTTGAGCCCACTTTAAGCGATCTTTTTTCCTACGTGCCCACATTTCATACATGAATCCATTAACAACGTAAATCCATCAAAATATTAATATTAAAATATTAAATATTATAGTAGTGAAAATATACATAATTATTATGTAGTATTTGAATATGTGTTTGTAAAAAATTGAACTAAGATCCTATTATATAATAGAATAAAGTAAGAGGAATAATAACAAGGTAGGTCAATAGTTCGACTCTCATCAATAACAATTACTCCCTCCGTCCCCCGTGATTGTTTATATTGGGTTTTTTCACGGACACCAAGAATTATAATTAAAATAAGTGAAGTAGATGATGTAATAGTAATTTTATTGTTAAAATAAGTGAAGTAGTGGGTTTAATAGTGATTTTATTGTTAAAATAAGTGAAGTAGAAGGTATAATAGTGTAAAGTTTGAAAAAGTGGAGTGAAGTACTAGATGTAATAATGTATTTTATTGTTAAAAGTTACTATTTATAGTATGTAAAGAAATGAGAGGGACGTCCCAAAATATAAACTGTAAAGAAATGAGAGGGACGGAGGGAGTAATAGATATTTTCTCGCGGGGTTGTTATGCACTCAAATTAGGAATGAGAAAAATTGGATATCTGGCCCGGTTTTAAAATTCGGATCGGAAATCCGGTTTTTCGAATTAAGAAAAATCTATTCCAGTTTCGGTTTAATCGAATATTCGGAATTCAAATATCCGTTTAAATCGGATCGGAAATCGGATAATTTAAATCCGAATTAATTAAGTAAAATTTATTTTAGTTTGTATAAATAAATGAATTTTATTACATTTTTACTAAGTTATCTTTAACTTTACAAATAATAAATTAATTAATAAAATTTTAGATATTATCATCTCATATTTTGACATTTGTATATTCATTTTTCCTAATTTAATTTTGACCTATCACGAACTTCCATTCATTTCATTAATGAATTCTTATAAATATTTTTTAAAAGATATTAGTACTCTATTTTTTTGCCTTTATATTGGCCACAAATTCATTTTTTTCATGCCCCAAAAGTAGTGTCCACATTTCCAAAATAAAACAAATTAAGTATTGGTAATGTTGAGTTTTTCTAAGTATGCAAACAATTGAGAGTAAGTTTTGCAATTTTCACTTAGTTGCTCAATATATGCTTTTTGATTGATAACCAATATAAACGAGATAGAGGGAGTAACACGCTAGTTTTCAAATTTATAATTTTAAGTGAAAAATATTATTAAAAGAAAATATTCTTTCATTTGCTTTTTTTAATATTATAACTTTTTAATCAAATACTTTGGATAAAATGATTAAGTAAGAGAAATTTTTTATCAAGGTTGATTTAAGGAAATTAAATGAGGTCACGAAATTTTCACATACAATATATGGAGTTTTACTTATAAATTCACATCTAAATACATCTCAATTTAAGTTTTTACATCTAAAATGCTTATAAAGTTAGGTGATACACAACAAATTCATTAATTTATTAGTGATAATCCATTACTTAATTTAATATGTTCAATGTTGAATTATTTGCCTACAATAAGTTCATTATTTATTAAATATATAAATTATTTTTAATAAAAAAAAAAATCGAATCGGATCCGAATATCTGAATTTGTAAAAAGTTGTGATCTGAATCCGTATTCAAATTCATAGAAAAGATTCATATCTAATATCCGATTCGATTTTTCGGATCGGATATCCAAATTTCCAAATTTTCATAATTGAATATCGAATCGGAAATTGGATAATCTGATTTTCCAATTTCTACACTCACCCCTAGTCGGATAGGTGAAACAAAAGGATCAAAATACATTGTTAGAATAGTTCTGTTAATTGAATATAGTATTTAAATAATAAATCATAAATTTTAAAAGACTTTATATCCTTATTATATTTTCTTATATTCTATTATATATTAAGAATAAAAAAAATTATTTTAAATATTACCGTAGATTAAGAGTTTGATGTTAGATCTAAATAAATAGCCACGGATCATCTTATGCGATATTATCAAAGTTACATGTTAAAATTGTAGTGCGAAAACGTACCTGATTCCATGACGGTAGATATGAATACAGATTATGGGACTTGATCTTCCACAGACTTGATACGCATCTTGCTGTATCTCGCTCTGACTGATGGGAATAGAGGAGTAGAGGTTGGGAATAGCCTAGGGGACCAAGACCCTATTATGTTTTTTATATAGTAGTCCAATTAGACCCCGTTAACCCTAATCAGATTACTATTGGGTATTACACATTACAAAGCTCATACCGAATAAGATGTTATTGGACCCTTTATTTAAGATCACTTAATTAGTTCAAATATAGAATAAACATTAAATATAATTGTCTTTAATTTGTAAGCCCATAAATTGTTATTATTATAAAAATAATCTAACAATCTTCCACTTGGGCTACAAATTGTTTCAAACAACAATTACATTCAATAACCATAGGTGAGCACAAAATTGTTTATTCTTTAGAAAACATCTTCCTTAGTTAATCTAGTCCATCTCATATATAAACATGAAACCAAAACGACCTTCGTCACATTGTCATAACTCGATCCTCAATGATCACCATATTAATACATTCAATGACACATATCAAGTATGGATGTGTAACTGGAAATTACATGCAATGTGATCTCAATCATGCCTATTTCCAATTGGTCCTTCATACCTTAGTGAGATCAATTTTTATTTTTTCAAACTTTATGTCAAAACCACAATTAAAAGAGCTAACTCATATAGAGCAATAGAGAGAATAAAATAAAATAAAATAACTTTATTCCGCAGAAACTCAAAATACACAATGTATCACCATTGTGTCAATATAAAACTTAGTATCGAATACAAGAACAAAACAAAAAACTTCCACTAAAACTTAATATCCTCCAATGAGATAACATCCATATGAGCAATATGCCCAAGAAAGACCTTAGGTGTTAAAGCTTAGTAAGCGGATCTGCTAGCATACAATTTGTTCTTATATACTCAGTAGACACTAAATGATATTGCAATCTCTCTATGATAACTTAATATTTAATGTCTATATGTTTAGACATAACAAAAAAAAACTTAACCAGATGTAGATTTTCTTGTATCTACACAACCAACATAATCAGAATCAGAATACATAATGATCTCCAAATTATCCAATTTTTGATAAAAAAAAAAAGTATTAGCCCGAATATACTTGTAGAAGGGGGGTTGAATACAAGTATAAGTAATCGTGTCTGACTTTTGCTCAAATAAATAAACAAGAACAAATGAATAAATCAAACTGTTTGTATTAATAAGATCAAATACAAACTTTACCAAAGGTGTACAAATACCTTTAGCAGCTGCTCTCAATACAAACCTCTCTCTATTTGTTCATTTGTATTCTCACTACGATGACAAATCTCACAAAAATCACTCATATTACAATGATATAGAGAGTATTTATAATGCTACCTATAAACTAATAACAGAAAGTAATAATCAATACATGGTAATTCTTTGTCTTCCAGTTGATAGTTTCCATCAATAGTTTGATTCTTTTCTTCGTGCACACTTATTGCCATTGTCAAAACAACCGATCCTATTATATAGCACTTTCCAGCTTCCGCAACATCCAGAATCATATCAGGATTACATCATCATCAGGATCTGATCATTCCATCAGGAATTGATCATAGCATTAGGATTTGATTTGTCGTATTAGGATCTGTTCATAGTTCCTGAAATATAGTCCATGACGCATAGTTCCTGATTGAACACTGTTCAATATTATGCAGTTTCTGAATAACTTGTTCATTCTATACTAAGTGCTAAATCCTTTATAAGATCAAGGTATTACAAAAAGTATATGATTATTCTATTCTAAACATCATAACTCATGAATTATTCCTAACAATCTCCCCTATTTATGCTTTATAATGTGAAGAATAAATCTGAGTTGTTGATGTCAAAACCTTTAACAAAACAATTAGAATAGAATACACATGAAGTAAAGTTAAACAAGTACCTCCGTTACTCAATCTTATTCCTGTAGATGTAGTATCTGGTACTTATAATAATCTAACTATTTTGATGCAGACTCTGACTGATTAATCACTTGCTTTTCTTTAAATCCAGTTTGACTGGATTTATCAGTATCAGCGTCTGTTTCTTTTCATTTGTCACCTCATGCAAAGATTCACCTCTATCACCATCAATTCTTACTTTATCTTCCCCAGTCTTTTGTCTCTTAATCATCTTAATTCTCCCCCTTTTTGACATCAGCAACATTAATGCCAAGAGATTCGAGGATAGAACAAATAAGATTCGTCAGAACTGCTGGATTTTCCATAATAGTGACTTGGTTATCTTCAAGTATTTGAAGTCGGGATTGAATAGCAGTTTGAGAATTCTGAATATCCTCAATAGCTTTAGATTGTGAAAGCTCCTTGACTTCAATTTTGGAAGTGCTTGTTGTATCTTCAGACTCAGATTCAGAAAGAACCTTATCATTGATCTTTGTAGAAGAAGTTGCCTGTTTAGCATGATCTACAGAAGTAGGATAATATTCAAGTAAAAGTACTTGAGTAGAATTACGTACATCTTCAGCTTTCTGATCTGGACATGAAATATGATTATCCTGTCCTTCACCAGTATTCTATGTACTAACACTCACAAATCCTGACTCCTCCATAGAGTGATCAGGTACTGCATGTGTCTCAATTATAGCTGAAATTGGAAGTACATACAGAGGAATAATAGGATCATTCGGAATTTCATCTGGTACATGTTGAAAAAGAAATTTTCTTAACCGTTCACTCCGTCTGTTGATAATCCTTGCAAGCCTCTCCTTTTGTTGTTTTGCTTTAACTTCTGGCTTTGCATTGTGCCTTGCTAAGTCCTATTTCTCATACATCTTAATAAAAGAATAAGTACCAGCATCCATTCCAAGTTTGTCAGACCAAGATTCAGGAAAAACCTGATCCCAAAAATCAAACGATGGTGGTTTCCTAATCCTCTCTCCCTCACTATGGAGTTGATCATCCATACACTCATTCTCACTTTGACTATCTAAAGTCAACTCTCCTTATACCTCTCCTTTTGCCTGGTCAGGAGCCAGACTCTCAGTTTGTGGATCTAAGTCCATCTTTTCAAGTATATCACTCAAATTTTGAAAAGTGCTCTCATGACCTACAGAAAAATAGGGGTTAGAAGAAGTGTTTATACCTGAACTCACACGGAGAGAGGGTTCCTCATATGGGAAGGGGCTTGAGGTTTTTGATAAGTGGATTTATATCCACTTGGATCGCTTCAATTCGGCTTAAATTGATTCACTTGGACTCAAGTTTACTGTAGTTTTGATGTGTTTTGCTTAGTTGTGCAGATTTACAAGAATGTCGATTATGGGTGATGCTTCTATCGTGTTTGGAGAATTAATTGATTAAAATTTGGATTTTCCGGGAAGGTTGCGCAGTCTACACTGTTTTGGCCATATCTAGAGTTCTAGAAGTCCGCTTTCAGCGTTCTTACTGTCCACGCGAAGCCTGGAAGATTTTCTAAAAATTATGATAGGATTCGTGCGCGCAAGTTGCGTGTGTTGGGCGCAGGTTGCGTGACAAGCAGACTGATGGGAGAAGAGAATTTACTGTTTTGCCCTTTTCAAGTTCTAATTATATTTTGGGCAGTTTTTGGTACCTAAATCGAATTCTAATTGTAATAGAAGGTAATTTCTTGCTGGGCAAGACTTGGAGTGCCTATATAAACACATCCAACCCCTTGTAAATTAGAGAATTAGAGAATTAGAGAATTAGACAATTAAATATCTTGTACATAATATAGCTTAGATCTGCAAGGGAGAAAAGGAGAGAAGGATTCAACGCTCGTGACAAGCAACGGATCTAGATATACTTCATCCTTTGTGTTATTCTGGATTCTACATTTGTTTTCTTAACTCTTAGTTTTAATAATATTATTGCTTCTTTCTTCCATATCTTGTTTGTTATCATGGTTTCACTTGATCCCATAATGACGAGAGGTTCAATTTTGAACTAATCGTTGTCATGGGATTCTAACGGATTTATTTATGGAGCTTAGTATCTTGATGCTTTAAAGATCTGTGTGTGATGAATATTTGATATCCTCGTATGGTTATGCTTAATTGATAGATACATCATGAACATCTAAATTGTTAATCTCTTGTGAAGTGAAAGTGGATCTTGAGATTTAGAACTTGTCATGCTAGCATAGGTTCATGATTGTTTATCAACATGATTCCTAGTATGAGATGAGAATACTTATATTGCCCTGTGTGATCTTTATGGATAACTTGCTCTTCAACCGTTATGTTTTCAAATTCTATAGACATATAGGGTCTAAGCATAATTGGTGTCTATTCATCTTCTATATCTTTTGTGGATGTATGGGTAGTTTGGTATTCGTATACTGACAGGTAGCGTGTACTTGTTTCGTGTTATCCGATCAGATATCATAACCATTGCATATAGAGATTAAAGGCGTCAGATCTAAGCGAAGTATTTAATGAAGTTAGGATTCCATGTTTTCTTGCATAAAAGTAATTCAATTTTAATTCTCATTAGTTAGTAATTTGTAGTTTGTTAATTTGTATCCTGGTTAATTATAGTTAGTAAAAACTTAATCTTGTTATTTGTCTTAGCAGTGAAATTGATGCTTTAAAGATCTGTGTGTGATGTATATTTGATATCCTCGTATGGTTATGCTTAATTGATAGATGCGTCATGAACATCTAAATTGTTAATCTCTTGTGAAGTGAAAGTGGATCTTGAGATTTAGAACTTGCCATGCTAGCATAGGTTCATGATTGTTTATCAACATGATTCGTAGTATGAGATGAGAATACTTATATTGCCCTGTGTGATCTTTATGGATAACTTGCTCTTCAACAGTTATGTTTTCAAATTCTATAATTGGTGTCTATTCATCTTCTATCTCTTTTGTGGATGTATGGGTAGTTTGGTATTTGTATACTGACAGGTAGCGTGTACTTGTTTCGTGTTATCCGATCAGATATCATAACCATTGCATATAGAGATTAAAGGCGTCAGATCTAAGCGAAGTATTTAATGAAGTTAGGATTCCATGTTTTCTTGCATATAAGTAATTCAATTTTAATTCTCATTAGTTAGTAATTTGTAGTTTGTTAATTTGTATCCTGGTTAATTATAGTTAGTAAAAACTTAATCTTGTTATTTGTCTTAGCAGTGAAATTGATGCTTTAAAGATCTGTGTGTGATGTATATTTGATATCCTCGTATGGTTATGATTAATTGATAGATGCGTCATGAACATCTAAATTGTTAATCTCTTGTGAAGTGAAAGTGGATCTTGAGATTTAGAACTTGCCATGCTAGCATAGGTTCATGATTGTTTATCAACATGATTCGTAGTATGAGATGAGAATACTTATATTGCCCTGTGTGATCTTTATGGATAACTTGCTCTTCAACAGTTATGTTTTCAAATTCTATAATTGGTGTCTATTCATCTTCTATCTCTTTTGTGGATGTATGGGTAGTTTGGTATTTGTATACTAACAGGTAGCGTGTACTTGTTTCGTGTTATCTGATCATATATCATAACCATTGCATATAGAGATTAAAGGCGTCAGATCTAAGCGAAGTATTTAATGAAGTTAGGATTCCATGTTTTCTTGCATATAAGTAATTCAATTTTAATTCTCATTAGTTAGTAATTTGTAGTTTGTTAATTTGTATCCTAGTTAATTATAGTTAGTAAAAACATAATCTTGTTATTTGTCTTAGCAGTGAATAATAATCATACATTATTGCATAGGTGCATGAACTGAATTGAAACCTAACCAGATCTCTGTGGGGACGAACTTGACTTCTATCTATATTACTTGTGATCACGTACGCTTGCGTGTTTTAGTGTTAACAAGTTTTTGGCGCCGCTGCCGGGGACATCGGTGTTTTATTTTTGGTTTATGTGCTTGTCAATAGTGGTCGTTAGAGTTCACTGACTCGGATTTTTTTTTTCTTATCTATTTTGTTTAGTTCGTTGTGTTTCAGGTACTTGAGTTTTTGAAGATGGAATGCGAGGAGTTTCCATGGTGGGCATATTCGAGGACATCCATGCCTTATCAATGTGAGCGGTGTTTTGGCGTTCATGATCCCTCACAATATTGTTACTACGAAGGAGTTGATCCATATTTCACTTATGAGGACAACCATATTTTCAATACCATCCTCAACAGTACCAGCAAGATGTTCCAGATAGGTCATATTTGTTTGGAAGTGAAGAGTTTCAACATCAGCAACCTACTCCTACTTTTCAGTCAGATGAGGTTGATGTTATGGAGGAGATTAGGATGCTTGCAAAGAGTTATGAGGAGTCTACCAAATCTATGGGGACACTAATTGCTCAAGTTTTGAGTGCCTTGGAACAAGAGAAACAACAATGCATATTAGAGGCAATTCCAGAAAATAACGGTGACTTGGAGCAAGGTACTGCATGCATAATTGAAGAAGATGATTTGCAAGGTGAGGTGAGTATTCACAAGCCATGTGAGGAATTTAATCAAGCTAGTGAGGTGGATGATTTGGAAAGGGCACAATTCGGGACAGACACTGATGAGCTACACAAATTTCAAGAATTGGTATGTGCGTACCAAGAGGACACTGATGAGCTACGCAAATTTCAAGAATTGGTATGTACGTTCCAAGAGGCTGATGAACATGAGAAAGATGCAGATCTTCTACTTGTCTCAAAGTGTGAAGATGGAGGTAGCGCATTAGAGCCAATAGAGGAAGTTCTCTTTGAGGAACCAAAGGCTTCAGCAACTTACATTTATCCTCCTCTATTATATTCAACCGAAGCCCGCGAAGGTGTGTTGTTCTACAAATTGACAAATTTTGGGTCAACAGAAGAAGGCATTGGAATAGGACATATTTGTTATACGAATAGGCCAAGCGAGGAGAAGGGGCAGAAAGTGTGCCGCCGTGATGACGATGAAGTCTCGCGAAGAGAAGACCAGGCAAACTATTATCATCCTTAATGGAGGCTTGGAAGTAATGTCAAGCTATTGACGTTAAAGAAGCGCTTCGTGGGAGGCAACCCACGCATTAGTGTAGGAAAAAAAAATTGAGTGTTGTGAAAAAAAAAATAAAAAATTGAGTGTTGTGAAAAAAAAAATGAAGAACAGTGAACAGTACGCAGGCTGCGCCTGTGTAACGCAGGCTGCGCCTGCGTTTCTGTCTCTCGGGCAGGTTGCGGCTCTGTAACGCAGGTTGCGCCTGCGTTACTGCCTCTCGCGCAGTCTGCGCATGGGAAACGCAGGTTGCGCCTGCGTTATAGCATTCAGGTTTTTTTTTCTTCTACCGGTTTTTGGTGTTTTAGCCTACATTATTTCCCCCAAATTCTATCTTACCTCAAATTCCCTTAATCCCTAATTCCTATGTCTATTCTAGATCAATCCCATACACTCTAAATCTCTCCTACACTCTAAATTTTTTACCAAACCTATCCATCATCTTATATATATACACACCCATACATACAAATCCAATTCCTCTTCTACTTCTTTAAATCTCTAAAAATTCAATTCTAAAGAGGAATTAATTACAAGTTCACCTCTTTGATTCGTAATTGGTTTATCTCTTCTCTAATCTTATTTTTATTACGAATTTCTGTTCTTGTAAATTGGGGATTTTGTATTATTCTAGGAATTTGGGCTATTTTTGGTGTGATATTGCTTGGAGATTATTAGTGGAGCTTCTTGTGAGTTGGGTATTGCTACAGAAAGGGGATTTTTGCTGAACAATCATGTTGAGTTGCGATGGGGAAGGATTTGTAAAGCGCCTTGTTGGTATATTTTCTGTTATCCCTCGTATTTACTTCCATTCAATGCGGACATTGAATATTTTAAGTTTGGGGGTGGTTTGAGGGTTTAGTAGTTGTTGTTGTATTATTTGTTCATGTAGGATTTCATGCTTTGCATATTAGTAGTAGTAAATTATGCATATATGTTCGTATTAATTATGTTTGTTTCATATAGGACATTCTGTTTTTATTTTTCGTATACCATGTGAGTTCATATTAGTTACATTTGCATAGCCTGCATATTTCATGATCCCTTAGAACGAGCTAATTCTGATTGGTAGTTAAGAGTCTAATTGATTGTGGTAATGATGAATAGAGGGTTGACTTATAGTTTCTATGAAATTGACTTATGTGTTTCAGAAACAAAAATAATTACACAGTCTCATTGGGTGATTTTGGGCTAGGTTGAGGTCATGCTTGTTTGGATGTTTTGGGATTTAATCACTTGATTATAGTTAGAATTTTCTTCATTCCCTTGATGGCCTAGAACACTTAAGTCTAAGTTTAGGGAAAAACAGGGATTTCATGCTTAAATTGTCAATAATGGTTAGACGTCAAATTGCTAGTAGCCGGCTCATATTTATATGAGTAGTCTAGGGTTGGAATTGAGAATTCTCATTCCAGATTGCATAAAAAAAAGAGAAAAAATAGAAAAAAAAAAGAAAAAAAAAGAGAAAAAAAAAGAGTCAAAAGTGTCAATTGTTTATATGCAAAATTAACTAGGGTGAGCTCTTTAATACTCGAGCAATTAAGTTCGCGGAGACTTTATGCCTAATGACCTAAGGCTTTTATAGTCTGGGATCCACTAACCCAACGCTCGCTACATGGGTATTATTGTATAAGCCTTTTGGGTCTCATCCATTGCACGGTTAAATAAGCATGCTTGTATATGTGTGTCGTAGTAGTTAGTAATAAAGCATGAATTTCTGTCTACCTTGGATGAGGATGGAGGTGTTCCTAGGTTATGAAGTGTCTACAGTCTATTCTATTTATAAACCTGTGATTGTCTTGACGAAGAGCATGTATGATCTTTGACCTAGTTTTGGGAGTATTTCTGATGAGCATTGCACACACGCACGTTTCTGTTCATGTATTGTTAGTATACGGGAATTTAGTCGAGCTCTATTTGGATTTAGTTGCATTCTCTAAGATATTTGCTTGTTAGTTGGTTTTGGTTAGTTTGAAGGGGATCGTTACATTTTTCACATTAGTTGCATTCATACATTGCATTGCATTAGGTTAAATGGATTTTGTGGGTACATTCGCTATAGGCCCTCACGAGACCTTACTCGTCCACTAGGGCTGCCTAGGGGTTTAAAGGGCTTGTTGCATATGCCAAATGCAACCGTGATCACCTACGGAAGTGGTACTCGTTAGTTAGTTAGTTGTAATTGTTATGCTTGAGGACAAGCATCGGTTTAAGTTTGGGGATGTGATAAGTGGATTTATATCCACTTGGATCGCTTCAATTCGGCTTAAATTGATTCACTTGGACTCAAGTTACTGTAGTTTTGATGTGTTTTGCTTAGTTTTACAGATTTACAAGAATGTCGATTATGGGTGATGCTTCTATCGTGTTTGGAGAATTAATTGATTAAAATTCGGATTTTCTGGGAAGGTTGCGCAGTCTACATTGTTTTGGCCATATCTGGAATTCTAGAAGTCCGTTTTCAGCGATCTTACTGTCCACGCGAAGCCTGGAAGATTTTCTACAACTTATGATAGGATTCGTGCACTCAAGTTACGTGTGTTGGGCGCAGGTTGCGTGACAAGCAGACTGATGGGAGCAGAGAATTTACTGTTTTGCCCTTTTCAAGTTCTAATTATATTTTGGGCCGTTTTTGGTACCTAAATCGAATTCTAATTGTAATAGAAGGTAATTTCTTGCTGGGTAAGACTTGGAGTGCCTATATAAACACATCCAACCCCTTGTAAATTAGAGAATTAGAGAATTAGACAATTAGATATCTTGTACGTAATATAGCTTAGATCTGCAAGGGAGAAAAGGAGAGAAGGATTCAACGCTCATGACAATCAACGGATCTAGATCTACTTCATCCTTTGTGTTATTCTGGATTCTAGATTTATTTTCTTAACTCTTAGTTTTAATAATATTATTGCTTCTTTCTTCCATATCTTGTTTGTTATCATGGTTTCACTTGATCCCATGATGACGAGAGGTTCAATTTTGAACTAATCGTTGTCATGGGATTTTAACGGATTTATTTATGGAGCTTAGTATCTTGATGCTTTAAAGATCTGTGTGTGATGTATATTAGATATCCTCGTATGGTTATGCTTAATTGATAGATGCGTCATGAACATCTAAATTGTTAATCTCTTGTGAAGTGAAAGTGGATCTTGAGATTTAGAACTTGCCATGCTAGCATAGGTTCATGATTATTTATCAACATGATTCGTAGTATGAGATGAGAATACTTATATTTCCCTGTGTGATCTTTATGGATAACTTGCTCTTCAACCGTTATGTTTTCAAATTCTATAGACATATAGGGTCTAAGCATAATTGGTGTCTATTCATCTTCTATCTTTTTTGTGGATGTATGGGTAGTTTGGTATTCGTATACTGACAGGTAGCGTGTACTTGTTTTGTGTTATCCGATCAGATATCATAACCATTGCATATAGAGATTAAAGGCATCAGATCTAAGCGAAGTATTTAATGAAGTTAGGATTCCATGTTTTCTTGCATATAAGTAATTCAATTTTAATTCTCATTAGTTAGTAATTTGTAGTTTGTTAATTTGTATCCTGGTTAATTATAGTTAGTAAAAACTTAATCTTGTTATTTGTCTTAGCAGTGAATAATAATCATACATTGTTGCATAGGTGCATGAACTGAATTGAAACCTAACCAGATCTCTGTGGGAACGAACTTGACTTCTATCTATATTAATTGTGACCACGTACGCTTGCGTGTTTAAGTGTTAACAGTTTTCTCCATGGAATGAGCTGAGGCTACAAAGGAAAGCAATACAGAGATGGTTGTTGTTTCTCTTCCACAATCTGTGCCTAAGCTACCATGTATTGATAAATTTGCTCTCGATTTAGCCTCTACTTACAAGGCTTCTTTGCTCAAGAACAATTATTTCAAGGTTGATGTGATAAATAATATTGTCCAAGATGATATTTCTCAAATTCTGGTTGAGGATCCATACAAAGTGTCTCCTACGTTTCAAGCTCGAGAAGAGGGAGAAGATGGAAGTGTCTTATTAGCCAATGATGTGATAAGCCAAGATGTCCGAATGGCTCTAGTGAAAGTGAGGAGTGAAGAAAAGCCACCACCAGAACCTCCACCTTATGTCCAGGGTGTTCAATATTTTCATGGTGTCGAATTTTATCGTTGTTTTATCACAAAGTTTTCCAAAACTGCACAAGCACTCTCTCTATTGCTTATTAATGACATATTTTATTTTACTGATGCTTGTTTGGAGACTTTCTGCAGGATAAAGACAACCACTAACACTCTTGATACTTTTTGTGGTGACGAGTTTATGATCGAGAAATTGGATATTCCGTTTCCATCGGAGTATTTTTTAGGAGGTCAAGCTAATGACTCTAAAAAAAAGCGCTTCTTGGGAGGCAACCCATGGATCATGCTTCTGCAAAGGGGAGTTTTTCTTTCCTTCTGTTTTATATATTGTAGATTTCTTTGTTTAGTTAATGAGTCATTGAGGACATTGACTCGCTTAAGTGTGGGGATGAGTTCTCAATGATAAAAAATCCAAAAAACAATTATATATTAAAAAATTCAAAAAAATTAAAAAAATTGAAAAATACCAAAAATAATTCTAGCCATGCAATTTGATTAGTTGTTGTATTTTGCTTGATACACCCATGCATGCGTAGGAATCTTGTGTTTATGGATGCTTTTGTATGAGAAGTGACGTGCTTTGTTCTTGTGCACACACGTACACTAGCAAGTTGAAGCTAGTAGACTTAATTGAATGTGGTAAGTGATTAGAATGACATGAATATGTGCAAGGTAATTTGGTCTATATGCTTTGAGTACAAGTAGGTGCGTTAGAGAGTCTTGTTACTTGGGATTGATTATATTTTGTCACACCAAGCGAGTTTTGAGCCTATATGCATATATTTTGCATGATTTTTCGTTTGCTTGAGTGTCCACATGTTGTTTGCATTGCTAGCACTTACTTGAGATCTTTCTTGAAATGCATGACATTACTTGATGATGAGATGATAAAGGCACTTAGGTTTAACCTCGTATTTCCCATATTTCCACATCTTTTAAACATGATCAATTAGTTAACCCGTTGAGCTTAATCCTATTCTTTTGGTGACACACCAAGTTACTTGCCATTATCCTTTTTATTGTATTAGCCTTACATTAAATTTGAACCTAATTGTCAAAGGCTAGTATTGTTCGTAAGGGAGTGATAAGGTGTGCATTAAAGGGGGGTTTTATTGATGATCATACCATTGGGGAATATTGATTTTGGTTGTTGCTTGTTAGTCGAAATTCATAATAATATCTATGGATCATTGTGCTTATTCCTTAGCTCTAAAAAAAATAGAAAAAAAGAAAAAAATAGAAAAAAAATAAATAAATTTGAGAGCATTCTTATGTTTGTATGATCCTTCTTCATTCGACTAGTCAAGTTATTATGTAAGGGTTATTGAAAAATCCAAGTGTGGGGAAGTATTTGTGGTTTTAATAGAAAGGGAATTGAATAATGATTATTGTTGGGTACTAGCTTTTGACATTTAACCTGTTTTAGCTTTACTTGACATACCTGGTCCCTAGCCCACGTTACAACCCGAATAAAGACCTTTTGATTGTCATTACTGATGTATATTGTGTTGAGAGTGAGACTGATTGCGAGTGTCAAGTTGTGTTTATGATTTTGTAGGAATTGAGTGATACACTTAACCTTGTTCTTGAGTGAATATTCGTTTTTGAGTGAAAGGTGAGTTATTACTTGTTTTGGCATAGGAGATCCCAGGTTTAGACTTAAAGATGTATTTCTTGTGGGCTTAGCATGATTACCAACTATTTTTACACTTGACATGAATTTTTATGACCTTCTGCATGTTGGTTGAGTAAACTACGTGAATACTTGCACTTTTGACACCAAGACATCGTATGTTTGCTTTGATTCTTAAGCTGATGTGGCATGAGAGGACTTGTGTGTGTGGTGTTGTGTTAGCATTGATCTTTTGCATGGTTAGATGAATTTTGTGGGTATATTCACTATAAACCCTCACGAGACAACACTCGTCCTACTAGGGCTGCCTAGGGGTTTAACGACTTGTTGCATATGCCCAATGCAATCGGGTCATCTACGAAAGTGATGTTTGTTAGGTCTTAGTTTTTATTTCACTTATTTGCCCGAGGACGTGCAAATGCTTAGTGTGGGGATGTTTGATAGAATATATTTTTATATATATTTTAGATGATTTTATTCTCATATTTATTGTGTTTTGCATTGATTTGGATTTTTATTTAATAGATTTGATTGTTTTATTGTAGGAAATAAAGAATTCATAACTTGGAAGGATTTGGAGCAAAAAGAGCAAATTTGGAGATAAAATAGATGAAATTTCGGAATTATTGGACTGGTTGCGCGGTCTACACTGTTTTGGCCATATCTGGAGTTCTATAAGTCCGTTTGAGGCCCGTAAGCTGTCCACGCGAAGCCTGGAAGATTTTTTACAACTTAGGACAGTGATCGCGCGCGCAGGCTGCGTGTGGTGGGCGCAGATTGCGCGATAAGCAGACTGATGGGAGCAGAGAATTTACTCTTTTGCCCTTTTCAAGTTCTAATTGTATTTTGGGAAGTTTTTGGTACCTAAATTGAATTCTAATTGTATTAGAAGATAATTTATTGCTGGGCAAGAGATCTAGAGCCTATATAAACAGATCTTGGGACACATTATTAAGGAGGTAATATTAGATCAGATAATATAGTTTAGAGTAGATTATTATTATTAGTTGGAGATGTAGAGAAACACCATGACTCTTCTTTTGGGTGACAACATTGAAGTTTGAAGGTTTTGTTCTCTTAATCTTTTCTTTGTTCTTATTAGTTTAATTATGTTTTCTTGTTTTACTAGTTGTTTTACTTATTTAATTATTTGCGAGTAGTTATTTCTAGGGCTTAAAGGGAAGCCATGTTTGCACTAATATTGGCATGATTTTCATAGTGGTTTGATTGGTTATGGTTAATTCTGATTAATATGTTTTAATCATTAATTTGTGTAATCGGCCGATATCATGGATTAATTATATGCAAATAGGGGTATGGATCGAGAGATTTACTTACTAGAGGCACACATACGATTAGCAGAATTGAATTTGAGTGCGGAAGCATCATTAGATTTCTGAGAGCGTTAATGCTTGGAAGAGATTAACTTGACTCTAATTACCTGATTGATTGAATTACTAAATGTGGTTAATTGTGTTGAATGTTTCGAGAGTGTTAATGCTTGAAAGAGATTAACATACTCTAGTTATAGGATCACATTGATTGCTTTAGCTTAAGAGCCAATTGTGTAAGCATGGTGGACCTGATTGCCCTAGGTTTTAAATAATTTGTTTATCATCTGTTTAATTAGTGTTAATCTTGTTTAATTCGTTAATTAATATTCTCCAATATTCGTCTGACCCTTTAAACAATTAACGATAACTGAAAAGGAATTAGTAGAACCTGTCTCCTTGTGGATTCGACCCGCTTGCCATCTGTACTAGCAATAGACACTGTGCACTTGCGGTTAGGTATAATTTGACACATCAGAAGCAAAATCACGAAAGTGGAGCGGCACAAGGAGGTTCACAACAAATAGACGGTTTCATGACTTCGTCTCCCGGTGGAGGTATGCCTTTCGTCTATAATAGAAATAGAATGATCGAAGATTTTTCTAGTTATGTTACATTAGACGATTTACCTTTCTCCCACGGTGAGAGTCCGAATTTAGAACACATGATTAAGAATTCACTAAACCCGGCATTTATGAAAATTCCTAGAAACATACTTAAACGTCACACACAAAAACAATATTATAGTCAACGAGCACAATTAATTGAATATTTCGCAAAATTTGATGGTATGGTTTCTTTAACTTGTGATTGTTGGAGTTCAAGTCAAGGCGAGCCTTATATTTGTGTTACAGTTCATTGGATTGATGTTGATTATTCGTTACAAAAACGAATTATTGCTTTTGATATTATGGACGAGTCATACTCCGGTTATAAACATAGAATTTTAGACATAATAAAAGAATTTAATTTGTATAAAAAGGTATTTACAATATCTCTAGATAATGCTGGATATATGGATGTCATTAGGACCGATATTCCTTTAGTTTTAGATGGAGCATTTTTACACATTAGATGTTGTGCTCACGTTATTAGCTTGACGGCACAAGTGGGAATTAAACATTTAACTACATTACTAGAACCTATTAGGAAAGTAATTAAATATCTACGTTTACCGGGTACATATAGGTCTACGTACAAGAAATTGTGTAGAGATAATGGATTAAGACCGAAAAAATGGGGTATCGATTGTCCTACTAGATGGGATTCGACTCATAAATTATTAAATGATGCAATTAAATATAAGGATATTATCACTGAATTATATAATGCGGATCCAAATCACCAAAAAATTTAAACATATTTGTTTTCAAGAGAAGAACTAAAAATTTGTAACTTAAATATTTGTTTTATTTGTTTTCAGGAGAACACCTAAAACAAAAAATTAAAAAATAAGGAAAAAACAAAAAGGAAAAACGAAAGCAGCAAAAAAAAGAAGAAAGGAAGCATTAGCAAATTAAAGGAAAACCAGCACACGAGTTATCATTAACTTATATTATTAAATTTTCATGCACTTAAATTTTTAACAAAGCGCCAAACACAAGCACCAAACAAATGATTGAGGAAGAAAATGAAAATGTTTTTTAAGTTAAATTTAACTCTCGTTGGGTTAAATATCAAGGGTCCTGGATTTATCCGACTGACATCAGTTTATAATTGAACAATAAACAAGAAATTTTTTAAATTAAATAGTGTGTATAATTTTTTATTTTTAGAATTGTTTGTTTTGTAATTTTTAAAATATTTTTGATGTGGTTTGTTCCATTTACAGAAATGATTTTTTTAAAAAAAGTGAAACAAAATCTTTTCATTTGTTTTTATAAATATTTTAAATGATATTCGATTTTTGGATTAAACTCATCCCAAAAAATAATATATTTAAAAATAATATTTTTGATAATGGTTAAATGAAAATATCTGTTAAATAGTTGTAGAATTAAATAGTTGTAAAAACAAAAGAATTGCATACAAAAATGTAAAAATTATTAAAAAAAATGAGAAAGGACTCGGCCCGGCACGACACGTCTTGAACCGCCCGGCATGCCTGTGTTAGCACGCCTGTGTTACACATAACGAAAATTGTATAGTTGTGCATATTTCTACTACTAGCAGTGCATATTTCTACTTGATATGGGCTGAAAGTAAGCCCTAAAAACACATTTAATGTTGCATTAAATGAACCTAAGTTGGTCCAAGGTCAAACCTAATTACGAGGCCCAAAACCTTATTAATGATAATAAATTCGTAGCTGTAAAATCAGCCAAATAAAAGACCCCGTATTTGAGTTAACAAGGAACCAAATCATATCAGGAGTGGTCTTCAAGGCATATAATCCCAATACTTATCCATCTATACTTTGGAAGGATCTAGAATTGGGCCAAGGCTGTGACTTCCCTACCAAGTCTCCTAATTCAACTCTAACTTTAGGGTTTTCATCACCTATATAAGGACCTGCTCCTTCACATCTAGAACTACGTTTTTTGGCTTGATTCTTGATAACTGCAAGATACGTAGGCATCTTGTGAGGACCCGAGTTAAGTCACGAAACACTTGATCAGCCATTGAAGCTCGAAGCTCTCCCTAACCCTAGCATTCAATACGCAATAAATACACCCTACTTTTCGTTCCACAACATTTGGCGCCTTCTGTGGGACACGGATATCAACCATGGTTACCACCCGGAGAACACCAACACTTTCTGAAACCATCACTAACACCACTGAACCTCCGATCGGGGAACAAGTGCCCCCAGGGGCGAATTCCCAACCGCTGGTCACTCAGCCACAAGGAACTGAAGCGCAACCTCATGAGTCGTTACCCTTAGTGACGAATCCCACCACCCAAGGGACGAATCCCCTCCAGATGGTGGTTGCCCCTCTCGGAGGGCTGTCCGCTCCACCCACCACCCAGATCTCTACTACCGTGATCCCCGCAAGCACGAACCCGATATATGGGTTGCCCAATTATCCCCCGTATCAGGCCGGACCAAGTGGACACGCCCTCCAGATAGACGAGCCGTACAATCCACCTTACATCAGAGGTTTAGGACCCAATCAAGGCCAGCAATACTATGACTACTCAGGCCCGTATTCGGATGACTCATCCTCGGAAGAAGATAGGGATGAAGCCCCGAGGAGACGTCGTCCAAGTAAGAAACCTATTGGATGCCGAAGAACCCATGATCGACCTCCCTTAACGGTTGCTAAAAAAATCTAGGCTCATGAGGTCAAGATCCAAAAACTAAAGGAGGACATAGAAAGGGAACAGCGAAGACATAATCAGAATCGACCCCCACCAGTGACGGGAGGAGACATTCCTTTTGTTGATTTGGAAAGAACCCCAAGGAGAGAGAGAAGGACCGAAGTCCCTAGAGGTGGAAACACGAGGGTCGAAACCCCCAGAGGCAACCCTGAAGACTTGATGCAAATTTGAGATCCTGATGATCCAACCCCTCCATTCACTGAGGAGGTGATGAATGCGCATATATCACGGAAGTTCAAGATGCCTACCATAAAGGCTTACGATGGAACGGGAGATCCCGCTAATCATGTAAGGACATTCTCTAACGCACTGTTGTTACAACCCGCCAGTGATGCCTTGAAGTGTAGGGCGTTTCCCCAAACATTAGCGGGCATGGCACAACGTTGGTACAACCGCCTACCACCAAACTCCATTGCCTCTTTCAAACAGCTAAGCAATGCTTTTGTCAGCCAGTTCATAGGAGGAAGAATTCATGAGAAAGATTCTGCATCTCTCATGACTATGATACAAGGAAAGAACGAAAATCTCAGAGACTATCTCAAGCGATTCACAAAGGAAATGCTCAACATTACAAACCTGGAAAACAAGGTAGCCATGGTGGCGTTGCAGAATGGAACTTCGAATGTTTATTTCAAAATGTCATTAGCTAAGCAACCCCCTGAAAATATGGTTGAGCTCCAACAAAGGGCGAGCAAGTACATCAAGGCGGAAGATAGTCTGAAGAAAGAGTCAGAAACAGGGAACACCGGAAATGGTGACAACTCTAAAAAGCGGAAGTCGGAACAGGAATATGATGCTAGAGATAAGTACCCGCGCACGGGCAGGGATTCTAATTCAGCCCCTAAGAAGGGGAGTCCCGGGCAAAGGTTTACGGATTACGCAAGGCTGAACACTCCAAGAAGTCAAATCCTGATGGAGATAGAAAAAGACAGGGATGTGAGATGGCCGAAGCCACTAAGGACTGATCCTGAGAAAAGAAACAAGAATCAGTACTGTCGGTTCCATAAGGATGTGGGACACGATACCGACGATTGTAGTCAATTGAAAGATGAGATTGAGTTTTTGATCCGTAAGGGAAAATTGAATAAATTTTGCAAAGATGGGGATCGGGGAAACCCAAGGCGAGATTAAGATAGGAAAGATGAGAATCGTAACCGCAATCAGCAGCCCCGGGGGCCAGTGTTCAACATGATCTTCGGTGGCCCAACAGCGGTTGGGACAAGTAGAAATTCCAGAAAGGCGTATGCACGAGAAGTGATGCACATTGTAGGGGAAGCGCCAAAACGTGCAAAGACGGAAGTCTCGATTGGATTCGATGATTCGGACCTTGAAGGGGTGAAGTTTCCCCATGATGACCCCCTGGTTATCTCACCTGTGATAGGCAACTCTCAAGTGAAGAGAGTCTTGATTGACAATGGAGCATCGGTGGACATTCTGTTTCATGATGCCTTCTTAAAAATGGGATACACTGAGTCTCAGCTGACACCGTCAAACATGCCCATATATGGGTTCAACGGAGTGGAATCGAAAGTCGAGGGAACAATTCAGCTACCCATGACTATAGGGCAAGAGCCATGGGAGGCAACTCAGATGTTAAATTTCTTGGTTATCAAAGCTACATCCACATACAATGCTATCCTAGGTAGGACGGGACTACATGCTTTCAAGGCGGTTGCCTCTACCTATCATTTAAAGGTTAAGTTCCCAACCAGAAATGGAGTAGGAGAAGAGAAAGGGGATCAAAAGATGGCAAGGAGTTGTTACATGGCCGCACTAAGGCCGGATGGAACTGGGGGGCAGGTCCTCCCAATCGAGGATATGGATGTTCGGGAGAATGAAGAGCGGAGAGGAAAACCAGCAGAGGACTTACTTCCTGTACCTTTGGAGTTGGGAGATTCTGAGAAGGTTACTTACATCGGGGCATCTTTGAAAGACCCCTTGAAGAGCAAATTGATCTCCTTTTTGCAAGACAATAGTGACGTCTTCGCGTGGACAGCAGCTGACATGCCAGGGATAGATCCCCAATTGATAACACACAGCCTGAATGTGGATCCAAACCGGAAGACAGTGAAACAAAAGAAGAGGAATTTCACACCTGAGAGGCAAGAAGCCATAAAACAAGAGGTTGATAAACTCCTAGAAGCGGGTTTCATTGAGGAAATTCAGTTCCCAGAATGGTTGGCCAATCCTGTAATGGTCAAGAAGGCCAATGGAAGGTGGAGGATGTGCATAGACTTTACTGATCTGAATGATGCATGCCCAAAGGACTGCTTCCCTTTGCCAAGGATCGATATGTTGATAGATGCCACGGCTGGGCACGACATGCTGAGTTTCATGGATGGCTTCAGTGGCTACAACCAAATTAAGATGCATAAGGACGACATCCCTAAAGTATCATTCATCACCGACTTTGGTGTGTATTGTTACCTGGTCATGACCTTTGGACTTAAGAATGCATGAGCTACCTATCAGAGGTTGGTAAACAAGATTTTTTCCCATCTCATTGGAAAGACTATGGAAGTTTATGTGGATGATATGTTGGTGAAAAGCCTACACAAGGCCGATCATATTGAGCACCTACGTGAGGCATTTGAAGTGCTGAGGCACCATAAGATGATGTTGAACCCAACCAAGTGTGCTTTCGGTGTTGGGTCAGGAAAGTTCTTGGGTCTCATGGTCTCAAAACGGGGAATCGAGGCTAACCCCGACAAAATCAAGGCTATCTTGGACATGGAACCACCACGTTCTATAAGGGACGTACAGAAATTAACCGGGAGGATTGCTGCATTGGGGAGATTCGTCTCCAAATCCGGGGACAAGTGTTTGCCATTCTTTAAAACCCTGAAGAAGGTAAGAAACTTTGAATGGACAGAGGAAAGCCAAGTGGCCTTTGAGCAAGTGAAGAAGTATATGGCTGAGGCCCCATTGCTAGCTAAGCCAAGTATTGGAGAAATCCTCTATCTCTACTTGGCAATTTCAGATCAAGCAGTGAGTGCTGTGCTTGTGAAGGAAGAAGACAAGGTTCAGAAACCCATATACTATGTGAGTAAGGTTTTACACGGAGCAGAGTTGAATTACTCCACCATTGAGAAGTTTGCCTTAGCGTTGGTGACCGCTTCTAGGAAGTTACGGCCTTATTTTCAGGCGCATAAGATAGAGGTCCTTACAGAACAACCGTTAAGGAATATTTTACATAGCCCTAAAGCTAGTGGTAGGCTCATCAAGTGGGCAATTGAGTTGGGAGAATTTGATGTTAAGTACAAGCCAAGGACGGCCATCAAAGCCCAGGCATTGGCTGACTTCGTGGTTGAATGTACCATCGACAACCAAGAAGTCGGGGGGCAAGAGATAGTACCTCAAGAAGGCAATGAACCCGTGCTCGTGGAGAAGGAATACTGGATGCTCTATTTTGATGGGGCATCAAAAACAAAAACAAGTGGTGCAGGTCTTGTTTTGCAAAGTCCCGACGGATTCGCGATTGAATACGCCCTGAAGTTGGACTTCCCAACAACCAACAATGAGGCAGAGTATGAAGCTTTGATAGCCGGGCTTGGTCTGGCAGGGGCATTAAGGTTTAAGAATCTTAAAGTTTGTGGAGATTCAAGGCTAGTTGTGGCCCAAGTCAATGGAGAGTTTGAGGCAATGGATGAAACCATGGCCAAGTACTTAAGGCTTGTGAAGGCAGTAATGACTCAATTTGATGAGTGTTACATAGAACACATTCCGAGGGAGGAGAACATCAAGGCCGATGCCTTATCAAAGTTCGCCTCCTCCAAGATAGAGAATTACTCTGGAAGTGTCTACTTCCAAGTTCTGAGATCCCCTACCATCAATTCAAAGTTGGTCGCGCCCATTGGTGTCAGGGAATGTTGGATAGATCCCATAAAAGCACACCTCGAAACCGGTTGGCTCCCGACTAATGCCATGGAGGCACGAAAATTATCTGTGAGAGCATTGAGGTATGCTCTGATTGAAGGGATACTATACAAGAAATCTTTTGTGATTCCGTATCTAAACTGTTTGAGGCCCGAAGAGGCCAAATCAGCTATTGAGGAGGTCCATGAGGGGATTTGCGGACAACACTTGGGGGGCAGGGCCCTAGCTCACAAGATAGTCAGGCTTGGATTCTATTGGCCTGAGATGATGGCTGATCCCAAAGAGTACATGAAAAGGTGTGATCGGTGCCAGAAGCATGCACCAGTGGTTAGACAACCACCAGAGATGTTGACATCCGTGAGCTCCCCCATCCCGTTTGCTATGTGGGGGATGGACATTCTTGGGCCCTTTCCTATGGCCACTGCTCAAAGGAAGTTTCTAGTTGTAGCTATCGACTACTTCACAAAGTGGATTGAGGCCAAACCTTTGGCTAAAATCACTACCAAGCAAATCATGCAGTTCTTCTGGGAGAATGTCATGTGTAGGTATGGAATACCACGAATCCTGATTACGGACAATGGGCTACAATTCAACAACAAAGAATTTAGGGACTACTGTGATGATAATGGAATTGAGCTTCGGTTTACCTCAGTTGCCCACCCTCAAGCCAATGGGCAAGCTGAGGTTGCGAATCGAATCATCCTCGATGGACTTAAGAAAAGGGTGGAACGTTCTAGGAACACCTGGGTGGATGAGCTGTTGCCCATACTCTGGGCATATCGCACCACCTGCAAAGTGACGACTGGCTAAACCCCATTCATGTTAGCTTACGGAGCTGAGGCTGTAGTACCCGTAGAAATCATGCATACATCTCCACGGGTGGAAGCCTTCCAACCTGACACCAATGAAGAAGGAATGAAGCTGGCCCTCGACCTGATAGATGAGGTAAGGGATGAAGCTCATGCTAGGAATGTTGAACATCAGAAGAAAGCCTCCTTCTACTATAACCTAAGGGTGAAAGAAAGGTTCTTCCGTCAGGGGGACCTAGTACTTAGAAAGATTGAAGCATCCGGAATTGGACAGAAGGGGAAGCTTGCTCCAAATTGGGAAGGCCCATATCGGGTCAAAGGCACATTGGGACGAGGATCGTACAAGTTGGAGACTTTGGATGGGAATGAGGTGCCCCGCACCTGGCATGCATCGAACCTCAAAGTCTACCATGTTTGATTATCCTAAGTAGGGTATAGCTTATATCTAGTAGAAATAAGGTCGACGAAACCATATCAGAGTTTACAAACTCCAAGTAGGAAGTAGAGTATCTATGTAAGGGATGATCCCTATTTATTGACATTTTTTGTCAAACTTATTAATGAAGTTTGTTTCTTGCTTTCAATTGAGTTATTCTTTTTGTTTTGTTATTATAAACACGTAAAGCAAATGTTGTACCAAGGCACGAGTGTGTGTGAGCCATAAGGCCAAGTACTTAGAAAACTCTAGAAATCATAAAAAAAAACAAACTATAAATTAAAGCCCCGAAGGCTTAGTTCAATATAGAGATAAGCCACGAAAGGCATGAGCTAAAAGCTAAGATAAAGCCTCGGAGGGTTAGTGCGATACATGAATAAGCCGCAAAGGACATAAGCTAAAGTTAAGATAACGTCCCTGAAGGGGATGGTTCGATACAAACATAGATAGATATAAGCCACGAGGGGCATGGTTAAGATAAGCTAAAGCCGGCTTATTCCTCGGCCTCCTGATCATCTGGCTGAGCCCTATGTCCTTGCACCTCGTCAGTGTCTTCAACAATGGCTACAGAACTCTCGTGATGAACTCCGGAAGTTGAAGCACTTACAACTGAATAGGGACTTTTGAAGTCCACAGCAGGGTCAAATAGTCCCGGATGCTGGGCAATGACCGAGTTAAGATCCTGATTCCAACCCTTGGTAAAAACTCCAGGATAGACTCGATCATCATGATCATCAATAAAAGATAGAAAGTCCTTGGAACTCATGTAGTCATCAATAGCTGTGGCTCGAGCCATGACAAGCTTTTGATTTTCAGCTCTAAGGTCAGAAAGCCCTTTCTCCGCGGCAAGCGTACGCGCCTCCAATGCTTTTACCTCCATAGTAAGGCGATCACTCTTCTTTTCAGCTGCCAGCTTAGACTCCCGAAGCTCCTTGGATTGATGGATGGCTGACTGAAAGTAAGCATTAACCTGTAAAGAAAAGAAGTTAGAATATCAGCAAAGCGCAATGTCAGAAATAAAATGATGAGTTTGAAGTAAAAACCAACCAAATATGCCGCATGGGCACCCTGCATCTCGGTCTCATCAATCATGTTCTCTCGTTGGACGATGTTCACCTTATCAGCAGACGAGATTCCGTGCCTCGACCACTCAGTGGCCAAAAGGGTAGAACCCGCTATCGAGTCACGATCACAAATGCCCCCATTCGGGCTTGAATGCAGCAAAGGGCGAATCCTCCGAGCCCCGCCTCCTTTTCTCGGCATTAAGGCTATGAGTCATGAATTCCGGCACCCGGGGACTCGGAGGATTAGCCTCTTTATTCTTCCTCTGAATTGATCTCCGGGTGACCTCATCTGGACCCCCAATTCCAAGCTCCGCATCGATGATCTCCAAAGCTGAAATCACAAGATAACACAAGCATATGTCTAAGGATAAATATATTTCATATGAAAATGAAAGTGTGAAATGAAGATTACCCTCTTCACTGACTGAACTAAGTCCAACGGCCCAGAGATTAAATTCTTTTATTATAGCTCTGAAATGAGTCTCTCCTTTATCTTTACAGAGCTCCACCCTTTGCGATAGTTCGGTCGGGAAAAGATTTTTATCGAATCCACCCGGATCATTTACTTTACAAAATTGAGGCCTGAAATAACTGCCCCAATCTCCACCTCTCCAACGAAAAATTACGAACCTTCTCTTCCAGTTAAGAATAGTCTCGGGACAAGAGTAGAAGCCGAAGATGTGGGAAGAACCGGGACGGTGTTGGATGTTGACCCAACCCGGCCGAGTTTTTGCACTATTTCGAAATAGAAATATACTCCTAAACAAAGAGATGCTAAGCGGGTACTCCTTTTGGACAGGGGTTAATCCTAACCTCGGCTAACAAACGAGTTGGGGGTTAATTGACAGGGGTTAATCCTAACCTCGGCTAACAAACGAATTATAAAATCATGTAAAGGAAATCTAAGACCCGATTCAATGGCATCAGTGTAAACAAATAAGTCTTCGGGACTCCAATTGCATGTTCTATCGCCCGGCTCGGGAGGAATAACTTTGTAAGGAGGTTTTATGGCATATTTATTAGCTAATTTATTAGGCTCAGATTTAGTAACAAAAGAAGGATAGAGATATAAGTCTAACTCCGAGTTATTTGGGAAGGCATCTCCTAGTTCCTCTAGCAATTCAGGGATAGAATAAACCCTACGTTCTAAAACAAGTGAAGGAGGGGATTTACCTCTTTCGAGAGATCTAGCAGCAAGCTTCGAAGCAATGTCATTGGATGATCTTCCAGCCATTTTGAATCTCTAAGATCAAATGTTGAGAAAATGGATGAACTAGATGAAGAACACTTCAAAAAAGCCTCCTTTGATCTTCAAATCTTCGAAAATCCAAGTGTTTAAAGAACAAACACTTGAATTCTTGAATCAAGCTCCAAAATATGCCCTCCAAAGCAATAAACACTCAAGAACACTCAAGAACTTGAATGATTCTCCTAGAAATACTAAAAGTTTGAGAGAGAATTTGAAATTTAGAAATGAGAAGTGTGAATATGAAGTTCACTTCTACTCTTTATATAGCAAGCCTAGCAGGTCACCTTAACCTTCTGTAGAAGGTTACAGGTCATAAAAAGGGGGAAAATTTGAAATTCAAAATTTGAAAAAATGCTCCATTAACCTTGGTGGTCAAAAGGGGGGAAAATTACAAAATTTAAAATTTTGAAAATTAGCTGCACAATCTTGAAAGATATAAATAAGAGATATTTTTCGATTCGAGTTTTTCGAAAAAGAAGGGAAAATTGAAAAATCCAAGTAAGGCAAGAGCCCCATTCAGAAAATCTCACTTGAAAAATAAAGGTTCGAAACAATAATTTTCGATTACTACTTATCGAATAAAGACAAAATTGGGTTTAATTTTTTTTTCCCATTCATAAAATCGAATGGCATATTTCGATTGAAATGCTAAAAGGGACTGGGCCCCACTAGAAGTTTATTCGAAATTTTAATTCAAAAATTAAAAAAAAAGAAGAAAAAAAAAAGAAAATAGAAAATTCGATTAAGAATTTTCGAATGAAAAGAAAAACAGGGAGGCTTGGACTTAACTTCTTAACCAGGAGAATAAATGGGGTAGGGCCCACCAAAAAAGAAAAAAAAGTTTCAATCGAAAATGCAAAGAAAAAATAAAGGCATGGGCCCATATGCCTTTTCATTCTAAAAATAAATAAAAGAAAAACCCTTTTTCGATTCCAATATTTCGAATGAGAAGGAAAGAGGTTTGGAGTCCACATGATTGTTTCATTCGAAAAATAAATAAAGGAAAAATCCTTTTTCGACTTGGTATTTTCGAATGGGTTGGACAAAATGGCTGGGCCCATTCAAAAATTTTAAAAAAAGAAAAAAAAAAAAGGCATTTCGAATCCAGTATTTCGAATGAGACACAAAAAGGGCCGGCCTCCACACAAATTTTCAATCGAAAAAAAAAAAATCGAATGAGATTTTTCGACTGAGATAGTGAAATGGACTGGGCCCCATTAAAGTTTCATTTGAAAAACCAAAATGAATTTCGGAATGGAAAGGGTGGTTGCATGGCGAAATTTCTGTTTGACCCCTAAGCCTCTACTTGGTTAACAAAGGAGCCCCCAAAATTTGTAGACAAGCTAATAGGCATTTGAAGTTTGCAAATTTATGAACTAGTCCCTGAAAAATCAAAAAATTGAGAAATAATTTTGTAATTTATTTCCAACCTACAAGAAAATTCCTCAAATATTAGGAATAATGTAGAAAAATACCTGTGGGTACAAAAAAATTCCTAAAATATTAGGAATAATTTAGAAAAATACCTGTGGGTATAAGAAAATTCCTAAAATATTAGGAATAATGTAGAAAAATACCTGTGGGTACAAGAAAATTCCTAAAATATTAGGAATAATTTAGAAAAATGCCTGTGGGTAAAAGAGAATTCCTAAAATATTAGGAATAATTTAGAAAAATGCTTGTGGGTACAAGAAAATTCCTAAAATATTAGGAATAATTTAGAAAAAATACATGTGAGTACACGGAAATTCTTCAAATAGTAGGAAAAGTACAGAAAAATATGAAGAAAATTATAAAAATATTTTCTTGATAAATTGAGCAATAATTTATGCTAATAAAGCATAAAAGCTCTGTAAAAAGTGCTGAAATTGCTAAAAGCAAGCACGAGTTAGCCTCAAATAAGGCGAATCGTCGTAAATGTGTAGGTCACTCCACACTTTACATTCAAGACGGTACCCATGAAACACTAGTGTAAACCAAAATCCCCATATAAGGGTAGGAAAAATAAGGAGTCTCAGATAAGGGATGAAAACGACCCCGAGTCTCGAAAAAGACGATTATAACTTCCACGAAAACCTGATCAGTTTTCCTAGAAGTTGGGGGGCAAATGATATGGGCTGAAATTAAGCCCTAAAAACACATTTAATGTTGCATTAAATGATCCTAAGTTGGTCCAAGGTCAATGCCCAATTACGAGGCCCAAAACCTTAATAATGATAATAAATTCGTAGCTGTAAAATCAGCCAAATAAAAGACCCCGTATCTGAGTTAACAAGGAAACCAAATCATATCAGGAGTGGTCTTCAAGGCATATAATCCCAATACTTATCCATCTATACTTTGGAAGGATCTAGAATTTGGCCAAGGCTGTGACTTGCCCACCAAGTCTCCTAATTCAACTCTAACTCTAGGGTTTTCATCACCTATATAAGGACCTGCTCCTTCACATCTAGAACTACGTTTTTTGGCTTGATTCTTGATAACTGCAAGATACGTAGGCATCTTGTGAGGACCCGAGTTAAGTCACGAAACACTTGATCAGCCAATGAAGCTCGAAGCTCTCCCTAACCCTAGCATTCAATACGCAATAAATACACCCTACTTTTCGTTCCACAACACTACTACTCCAATATAAATTATTTAACTTTTTTTTTATTTAATTAATTTATTTTACTATAAATATATGTTATTTGTAATTATAATTTATATTTATAGTTTGATTAATTTATTATTTCGATTTGTACCCATAGACCACAGTTATACTCACTTTATTTTAAAATTTCGTATGATTAACGTCTTGGATAACTACTATTTTGAATAATTAAAATTTGTTTTTTATTTATTTAAATATTTTAAGTTATTTTTTAAAAATAGTTTTCTTAACTAATATTAAAAATAATAATAACATGGTGAGTGAACCGCAAGGCCTGCCTCAAATCGCCTGCCCGGCACGCCTTGTCATGAAGCAAACAATATATGGCCATGAAGCAAAGTCATTAAAAAAATAATATGGCCCTTTTATTTACAAAAAAAATATGTTTTGTAAAATCATATTATTTGTTTTTTTAAATAGTTTTCTCAACATTTAGTTTGCTTCGTAATTTTTTAAATATGTTTGATGCTTTGCGTTTTTCAGAGTCCTCTCAAACCATTTGTAAATATTTTTTAATTAATAAAATTTATATGAGGTACCATACTTTTTCGTCCTTTTTTATTCAAATTTTTTTTTAATACTTTTAAATCAACATTTCAAATCTGATTTATTATAGTATAAAAAATAATATTAAATAATTTTAATATAACTTATTTGTAACATATATTTTTCTTTTTAAATATATATATAAAGTAGCTGAACCGCACAGCCCGGCACGCCTGTTCGTGTTACACAAATCTGGTGTGTAAACAAATAAACATGTATATTCTCTTTTCAATATAAACTACGTATGTAACAAACTATTTCCAACCCCTCTTCAATTTGTTCCATAGAATGGAAAAATACGTGCATTAACTCGCTTATATAATATAAGTTTATCTATTTTTAATATTATAAAAATCTATTTATATATTAAGTGAAAGTACTAACTTTATAATATAATTATAAAATTATTGTCAATAAATAATTATAAAGTAAGCCATGAAAACTTAAATTATAAGAAGAAATTAGGCAAAAATACAGTTGGAAGGAAAGCTTTCGGAAGAAAAAAAAAGGAGTGTAGCCACTTCATTCATTGGTTAGTAATTTATAATATTAATATTTTAAAGAATATTTTGACATGTCAGCCAACCAAACATACAAACATGACGCGGGAAACAAACCGCCTAAATAAATGAAGCTTTTCAAGGATATGCGTGGGTCCAGGAAGAAACTTTTGTACAGCTCTCTTCAATTTCTATGTTTACCTACATTTATTTTTTATGATTATCAAATCGTAGATAAAAGTAATTTTTACTTACCATTATTTATTAGTAGCTAAAGTATTGGTAGGTAAAGATAATATTTCTTGTAGTGGTATAAATGGAGAAAAGATTGAAGAAATGGAAGGAGATTTCGGATTGTGTTTAGAGCAAGCATGTATCAAGAAGTGCTTCTTCATGTTGGTTTCAACTATTATATATGGGCTAACCAAACACATTCTTCATCACTCAAATATAACCGTCCATTTAATATATTAATCAATGTCATTAATATATTCAATATGTAACTTACATATTAATACATAATACTTAATAATTATGCATCTATTTCTTTTAAGTTACATTTGACAAATTAAGTCAATATAACATCTCCCACTTGATGTATTTGTCAAATAATGTTCGTGACTACCACCTTTTTAGAGTCTATAATTCTCACTATATATTAGAATAACATATTATATTTAATGACTCAAATATTTCTAAGTCCAATTAAAACTAACATGTTTCTAACTTTCCCAACTTCGGATCCATCATAAATCAACAGGTCTTCCGAAGTTGAATTCTCATTATCTTATCACCTTCGAATCTACACCAGAACAATAAATAAATTCAGGCCGTCTGCCTCATAACCAATTGTGGTGCAATGTACACTTCAAGTACTTTATTATCCTATTCACAACCTCTCACTAGGCTTGATTAGGATTTCTTTCGTATCCATTCACTAGACCAATTAAATACGCCAATTTAAGTCAATCGATTACACAACATCGAACTTCCGACTACTTACGCACATGATACATCAAGTGACTTTTCCGCATTAACCGTTTCCCCATTACCAGTGGGTTGGCGCCGGACTGCAACTTTTCATCCTAAAACGATTAAGCATTTTACTCGGATACCTTTCTAATTCACACTAAATATTTAAAATATTTAATTCCATGAACTTATCAGATTTCACTCATATTCTCAATTTTCCCACTAAGTTCCAACTTAGTTTTGTTGAGCATTCTTTTATTAATTATCGACAACAATATATCATTAACATATATTGATAATATTGTAAACAAACTCCCACTTTTCAAATACAGACACAATTGCCTAATTTATTCTCGATAAAATATTCCCAATTTTTGCGTAAAACCTTCCGCAGTTGAACATACCTTCAATTTAAAAATAGATCCATTAGTCTTATCTTTCCCTTTCAAAAATTCATTTACAACCTATGAATTTTCTATATTAGGGTTGATCACACAACTCCCACACTTGATTCTTTCATATTAACTCAGAATCGTCTTTCATGATTTCCTTCTGATAATTCAGATTCTTACGATATGGCCGCTTCTATACAAGTAGTTAGATCATTAGGATCCTCTACATCCATATATATCCAAAAAAAATAAAAATATAATTCACTATTATATTCATAATAGTAATTTCCCACTCTAGTGGAACTATTAATTTCTTATTACAACCATATCTAATGGTTCAATACCAATATTTAGACCATGGCCATAATTTTCATTTCGGTTTACTTCATCACGTGCCTTAATAAAAAAATTCATCGTCATAATAACATAAATGACAACTAGAGGTATTTATATCCTTAAATACAGTTTCTTATTTTTTGGAATATTTCTAAAAATAGCTTTCCTATTTTCAATCATTTAACAATTTTTTCGATCCTTCCCACTTCTAGATTTGTGTCAATGATCTTTTTGTAAGGCACTTGCCCTTATTCTTTTCTCGAGTTCCTCTAACTCAGTCAAATAGTTGTTTGTCGGTAAACTAATATTTCACGTGCTCTCTATTCTGAGCATCACAAAAAAAATTCTTTTGTTGAGTGTCATTTTTCTTCAGCAACAAATTCCAAATTATCTCGAAACAATTTATTTCAATCTACAAAGATAAAATCAAATTTTATTTTCTTGCTCCAACAAGCAATGTTGGCATTATTATTATTATTATTATTATTATTATTATTATTATTATTATTATTATTATTATTATTATTATTATTATTATTATTATTATTATTATTATTATTATTATTATTATTATTATCTCACCAACCATTTTAGACATAACCAATATATTTACCAATTCTGGTAAAATTTGTATTCTTGTCATTACAAATTTATTGAAATTAATTAATCCATTCAATTTTTCATATTTTCCAAACCGAAAATATATAGCCAACTCACTATTAATATTTATCCTCAATTTCCAAGCATTAATATAATTCTCTCTAATTAATACGGTATCGTCTATTTTAACGATAATTTCAAACTCATAATTTACACCCAATTATTATTTACAATTTTTATACTCTCCTTTTAGAGTTTCACTAGAAATTTCCTTTAGTACAATTTCGTATATTTCAACGATAAATTCCAAATTATTCGAAAATATTTATTTTCCATTTTTCGACTCCAAGCATTACAAATGGTGCCAATACATCTGTAATCAAATTTCTTGACATTTATCCAAAAAACACGAAAACAATTATAAAAGGTAGATAATCATAAAATTATTATCTAAAACACAATTATAACAATATTCCTTGCTCCGTGTGTAACAATGTATGCTAATCAAATTTTCCTATTATGTCAACATCCACAACAATTATTAATAAAATTAATAATTTAACCCCATATCAAAATTAAATCAGGGTAAGATTAAAGAACATACTAATAATCATGTATATCAGCGCAGGGACAAAGTGCATAATGAAACTAACCGGTCACAAAAAAACAAACAAATCACATGTGATATGGGTCAAAAATAAGCCCTAAAGACATATTTAATGTGACATTAAATAAACCTAGATTGGTCCAAGGTTAAAGTCCATTAATGGGGCCCAAAACCATAATTAAATACTAAATTCGTTATTAAATATTCAGCCAATAAAAAGACTCCGTTATTGAGTCCAAAGGGAAACCAAATCATGTTAGGAGTAGCCCCCAAGGCATACAAGTCCTAAGATATCCACCTTCTTCATTGAAGGATCTATAATTGCGCCTGGGGTAGATAACTTGCCCACCAAGTTACCAAACCCTACCCTAATTCCACCACATTCAATACCGATATAAGGACCCGGTTCCTCACCTCTAGAAACAACGTTTTTTGAGGCACAGCTCCATACGTCATCCACCACGTTTTAGGCTTAATCCTCGAATAATGACATACAAGCCACTACGTCCTTGGTGTGCCCCTGCCGCCATAGCCCCTGAGGGCATCACCAAGAACTACGTTTTGGCTTGATTCTTGATATTCATCAAGGTATGTAGGCATCTTGTTAGGATCGAGTTAGTCCCCGACAATAAGAGCAACCACTATTAAAGCTCGAAGCTCTCAATCCTTAGAAATCAATACACGAATTAATTACACCCTACTTTTGATTCCACAACATTTGGCGCCGTCTGTGGAACAAAGACATCAACCATGGTTACCACATGAAGAACATCAATCACAGAAACTACTGAAACGCCCATCGACACTTCCGCACCCTCATTGACGGAACAGGTACCACCAGGAGCGGGATCCCAACCTCAGATTGCTCAGCCTCAAGGGCCGGATCCCCCGAGGTCTGAAACACAAACTCAGAGGTCGTTACCCCTAGTGACGAATCCCTTCAACCAAGGGACGAATCCCCTTCAGATGGTTGTCTCTCCCCTCGGAGGATGTCTACTTCACTGCCCTAGTGAACGAGTTTAAACTCACCAGGGGCGGATCCCCAATCCTAGGCATGGCTATGCCCATAATAGGCAAGCATGATTACAAATCCCTACCATGGTGCTTCCACCACTAACAGCTCAGAACTCGAGTTATGGGCTTTCACCCCAACGAGGGCATGATTCTCCCCATATTTGAGTCTTGGAACCTCCGCATATAGCAGGAGGGAGAAGTCTCGATCGTGCAATAATGACGATGATCCATTCCCCTCAACTTCCAATCAAGGAACGACTCCCCCAGAGGCGCGTCTCCAAGGGGTGATCCCTAAGGGGTGATCCGAAATCCACTAACTCAAGGAGAGAATCCCCAATTGCAAATGGTGGTTTTACCTCTGTCTAATGGAGCACATGAAGCACGGATCGCCACCACTGTCATGCTAATTCCAATAAATCGAAACCCTATTTGTGGGTTGTCACCGTTCCCAACTGCTGATGGAACCATCGATCTACACATGAGAAGTATGTGACTCAATATATTGAAGGCTTGGTCCCCTTGATGGAGGATACCAAAGTTTCTCCGAGTCATATGCCAAAGACGACTCCTCGTCTGAAGAAGATGAGGAAGAGAACGTCTGTTCTAGCAAAAGACGTCATGGCAAGGAACCCACCGAAGGAGCGGGACATTCTCAAATTACTAATCCGTAGCAGCCGGCTATGGATTCAATGAATTCAGGACGAATCCCCATCTTTGTCATTACACAATGAACTTAGATTCCCGCCAATAGGATATCATTCATCAAGGTAGAAGTGGCCAGCAAGCCAAGGCATACTTGCCCCAACGCATTCAAGGCCTAGAACGCCCATGAACGAGTCATGATTTTTCCGGACCCTATACTGTTGACAATTCATCATCCACTAATGAAGATAACTATCTCAGAAGGAGATGACAAGGTGATAAGTGCATATTTTTGCATATTTTTATTACCTATTTATTGCTTGAACTCGTGTTTTAATAATTTATTTTGTTGCTTTCAGGAAATTCGTAAATAAATAAAGAAATGACAAAATAAAGAAATAAAGAGCAAGGAAGGGAAAAAGAGGAAGAAAAAGGACCAAAAATGAAAGAAGGAAAAGAATTAGGAGCTTGGAGCAAAAGGAATATTTCAAGACAAGTGGAAGGTGGAGATCATCCCAACACATTAGAAAAGTGTATGGCCAAGAGCAACTCTTCAAAGATTAAGGGGGAAGGAAACAAATAGATAGCTAGGATTTCACCACCACACAACCAAATGTATGGTGGGGATTTACCCAACACCTCCCCTTAACCCTAATTCCTATCCTATAAATACCCCCTCACCCCCCTTGTATTTAGTAACTTAGATTTTAAGGTAGTTTTAATTTCTTGTATTTTCTTTAGTTTCAAATTTTGTAAACACTCCTATTATAATTAATGCAATTTTTATTTTCTTTACATCTTGTCTTCCTCTTTCGTTATTATTGCCTTATTTCGTTATTTTCGTAAATCCCGTTGCTAACCACTTGGGGTTGAAAGTAACGAAATTTAATTTTGTGTTCTTAGTTGTTAATTTAATTTTGCCCCTTTAAAAATCTCAATTTTATTGTGGGCCGTTTAATTTCAAATCATCGTTTTAGTGTAATTTTAAATTTCGTAGTTAATTTTCCTTAGTTCCATATTTATAAAAATAATATTATTTTAGTTTTATAAAAATTTTCGTTACGAATTTTGTGTTCTTATATATCTGTTATACTGTTTTTAAGCGAAGCAATCTCCCCTGTTTTTCTTTGTTTTAAACCACAAACCCAGTAGTTTTTTTTTCTAAGTTACTAAATACAAACCAGTAGTTACCAAACCCAGTAGTTACTAAATCCACCATGGTTCCGACACTTCGAACATGGACATTGAATGTTTGTCCCATTCAAGGATGAAGGTCGAGATATAACATATTGCATAAAATTTTCCAACCCATTTAGAAAAACTGGATTTAAACATCCTCTAGTATCTTTTCTCTGATACATCCAAGCTCGATCATTATTCATGTTCAATTTTTTTCTACCTACAAAAAATACAACATTCATAAAAAAAATATAGTCTACACCTATAATTTGGACTAACTAACATGAGCAAAATATAAATATATTTATCATATAATTTAATTATTAAATAACTAATATGATTTATTACCTAGTAAAATATATTTATATATAATTAACTAAGCAACATGCATCACAAGATAAAGCCCACACAATTAATCACAAGATAAACCTCAAAAAATTAATCACAAGATAAAACCCACAAAATTAACACAAAGTTAAGAATTCTAAAAATAAGACTCAAAAGATTAACACAGATATATATATATATATATATATATATATATATATATATATATATATATATATATATATATATATATATATATATATATATATATATATATATATATATATATATATATATATGTCATAAAAACAATTTTCATAATCATATTTAAAAATTAAACTAAAAACAAAAACTATGCAGGGGATAATAATGTTTTTTTTTGACATTAGGGGATAATAATGTTAATTACCTAGACACAAATAGAAGGAGAATTGAACACACGCACAAAAGGAAAACCAGAGAATTGAACATACATTTACCAAAGATTGGAGTTTTCTCATCTTAATCAAATATGGTAGTCTCCACTCGCCAGTCTTTCTTTTTGTCGTCGCCCCGAGAGAGAGAGAGGGGAACCCTAATTATATTTGCTCCATTTGGTCCTAGTGTACTTAGACCCTGTATTTATATTTTTCACAAAATAATTAGAAAACAAAATCGAATAGTTTGATTAAATAATCTATAATTACATTATAATCTATATTTATTAATAAATATGCATGTGTATATATTAATTATATTATTTGCAATAAAAATTTAATGAAATAATTAATATTTACCTAAATGATATCTAAAAAATACTAATCGGAGCCACCGTTGTAGTCATCTTCATCATAATTATTGCTATTTTCGGTTTGCGAGGATCCATCTTCATCTTCGGTTTCATATTCAATTTCTTCCTCCGGAGTCCCGTTACCATCATCTAAATCTACTTCAACTCCACTTTCATTATTTAAATGCGTAGGAATATCATTTGTACCAATGTCACTTAAGTGTGCGGGTGTATCATCTTGGAAAGGTTCTTGATGTGATATCGGGATTTGAGAAAGTTCAACAAGTGATCGAGCTTTAACTTTGCATACAACTAACCAATCGATCTTGTCTCGTTTAAGACTGGGGTACTTGCAATAGTAAACTTGCATGGCCTGCATTGCTAGTATAAATGGCTCGTACACCCTCAATCTCTTTCTTTTATTAATCTCAATTAAATTATAACGTGGATGAACTCTTGTTCTAACATTAAGTGTAGGATCAAACCATTCACACTTGAACAACACTGTTCTCTTAATTGGACGGCGAGGATACTCGACAATCAAAATCTCTTCAATTACTCCAAAGTAATCATTAGATGTCTCACTATAATTTGATCCCTTGATGCATACTCCACTGTTGAATGTTGACTTGTCAGCTCCATATTCCCGAGTATGAAATTTGTACCCATTCACGTAGTAGATTGGTACGGACTTAACCGAACGAAGAGGTCCAATTGAAAGAGCCTGAATATATTCATTTGAAACCAATGATGGATTTTCAGCCTGAAATTATCAGTGCTGGCTATTAGAATACGAGAACAAATAAAGAAAAGTTATCTAATATTAATTATAAAAGTATCAAATAACTTACATATTTTTTAAACCATGTGGCAAATTCATTTTCTAAGCACTGATCAACTTCAACACTACTTATATGTGGATTGCGTTCCCGAAGTTGATTTATGAAAATCCTAATTATAGAAAAAAAATAGTTAGAAAACATGACCATTCATTAATAGGGACATCTAAGCATGTGTAGATGACGAAATACACTTACCCAGTATATGGTGCAACCTCTGGACAGTTAAATAAGATATAATTATGAGCTGCCATATGTTCTCGCTCATCAAGATAACGAGTACTAACACTCCCATGTGAACGCCCGGGATGAGAAAATATAGAAATGTTTCCTCCAAACCAAGCATCTCAATTTCTTGCAATACATCTTCACCCCTTCTCACTGGTGGGGCCGACTCAGTCACTATCTTTCCTTTGTAAACCAGTTTTTATTCTTTCGAAATGGATGATTGGTAGGTAGAAATTTTCGATGATTATCAAACCATGTAGTCTTTCCACCATGTGAAAGATTATAAGCATCATGATCATGAGCACAATGAGGACATGCTAAATGACCAGCAGTTTTCCATCCAGACAACATTGAGTAAGCAGGGAAGTCACTGATAGTCCACATCAACGCAGCTCGCATGCAAAAATTTTGTTTCAAAGAATTATCCCAGGTCTCCACCCCATCTTCCCACAACATTTTTAACTCAGCAATTAACGGTTGAAGGAAAACATCTATCTTCTGTTTTGGATTTTTTGGCCCAGGCACAAGTACAGACAAAAACAGGTACTGTTCTTTTGAACACATCCATGGGGGTAAATTATATGGAGTCACTATAATTGGCCAAGAAGAATATTGTCTGCCCGTTTCAGCAAATGGTTGAAACCCATCAGCCGAAAGTCCGAGTCTAACATTTCTTATCTCTGAGGAAAATGAAGGGTGTGCTCTGCCAAATTGTTTCCACTCCTCTGAATCTGAGCAATGACGCATCACATCTTCTTCTTGATGAGGTTCGGCATGCCATCTCATATGGGCTGCAGTAGTCGGTGAAGCATACAGTCTTTGCAATCTCGGTGCCAATGGAAAATAGATCATCCTTTTAACGGGCACTTTCTTTTTCTCCTTTTTGGATCTTCCAGTTTTGACTTTCTATCTTCCTTGTGAACAAAACTTACACTCCTCCAGGTTGATGTCTTCCCCCCAATATATCATACATCCGTTAACACAACAATCAATTTGCTCGGAAGGAAGTCTCAATTCTTCCATATACTTTTTCGTACTATAAAAGCTGTCAAGAAATGTATTATCTTGAGGCAAGATGCCTTTGATAAACTGAGATGTCTGATCATAACATGCCTCTGACCAATGATGGTCTGATTTAAAACTCAACATCTGAGCCATGGTAGACAACTGAGAAGTTTCACACCCTTCATATAGCTCTCTCTCAGATGATTTTAAAGTATCATACAACTTCTGTGTTTCTGCATTAGGCATCTCCGGATCAAAACTTGGACCAGCAGCATCCATCACCATGTTGTACATTAGGTTGTCTTGGGCATCGGAGTCATGTCTGGACGATTGTCCACCACTTTGTCCAACAATATATGGTTCTCCATGTCGGTTCCATACATAATAATCACGTACAAACCCATTCTTCATTAAGTGCAATTTTACTGTCTCTACATTCCAAAATCCACCATGGTTCCGACACTTCGAACATGGACATTGAATGTTTGTCCCATTCAAGGATGAAGGTCGAGATATAACATATTGCATAAAATTTTCCAACCCATTTAGAAAAACTGGATTTAAACATTGATATGGGCTAAAAGTAAGCCCTAAAAACATCATTAATATGGCATTAATTAGACCTAGTATGGTCCAAACGTGGGGCCCACCAAGCGGCCCAAAAACCCTAATTAAAATATTAATTTCGTAATTAATATTAGAGGCAATAACCAGCTCAGCAATAAGAGTCAAATAAGGATATTACTCTTGCCTGACTTAGCCTCCAAGACACCTACCTCAACATGGAAACTGATTCCTACAAGGAAGGAGCCTAGAACCTTCCTCAAGGCGGTGGCTTGCCCACCAAGTCTCTGACTCCTACCATAATTCTAAGGCTCCAGCAGCCTATATAAAGGGTCTGACCCCTAACCTCATAACTACGTTTTTTGGCTTGATCTTTGATATTCATTAAAGTACGTAGGCATCTTGTGAAGGCAGAGTCAGCCACGAGCACAAGAGCAGCCATTAAAAGCACGAAGCTCACACACCTTTGCATTAAATACACAAACCCTAGCCGCAATACTAGTAACCTAATTTTTATTCCACAACATTTGGCGCCGTCTGTGGGACGACAACATCAACCATGGTTCAAACACGAAGAACAACATCAACCGAGGCCGTGCCCCTTAACTCTGCTCCACCAGCCACTTCTGATCCGCTTATCGTCACTGAGGAAGGAGAAATACTCCCATCAATAGGGGCGGTCATTCAACCTCTACCCCCAGGGACATCTCCCCATGTAGAGGGGACCCACCACTAGTACAAACAGGACCTATAGCGTCGCCACCTATAGCGTCGGTTATTGACCTATAGCGTCGCCACTTCACCTATTGCGTCGGTTGTTTGCAATAACCGTCGCTTATTGACTCCTGGAAGAACTTATAGCGTCGGTTGTTTACATTAACCGACGCTATAGGTACAACCTATAGCGTCGCCACCAAAAACACCGACGCTAAAATGTGTTTTTGCGACGGTCAGGGAAGAACCGACGCTATAGCTATACCCTTTAGCGTCGCCTCTAAAAACGCCGACGCTATAGGTACGCTGTAGCTCTGACTTAGAGCGTCGCCTATAAAAACGCCGACGCTATAGGTGCACTTTAGGTGTGACTTATAGCGTCGCCCCTATAAACGGCGACGCTATAGATATGTAACAATTTTTTTTTTGTTGAAAAAGTAACAAATTTCTTAACATTTGGCAAAAATTATAATATTTTATAGGGAAATTTCATTTGGTACCATTGTACTTTTGGCTTTTCCAAATGGTACCACCCAACATTTTGGTCTTCCAAATGGTACGCCTAAACTTTTGGCTTCACTCATTCAGTGACACTCCGTTAAACAAAAGTTAATCCAACTGTTAAGTGTAATTAAAACAGTCTTAAACAGAGTACAACTGAACCAGTCTTAAACAAAAAGCCCTGTTTTGGCTACAATTAAACCATCATACCAAAATAACAACCAAAACATAGTCATTGCAAACGATCCTAGGAATCAAACTAAAGGCCATAACAGGATTCAGAAACATAATTTAGCTACAAAGAGCATCAAACTTGAGGTTGGGACTGGGATGCTGGAAACTGAGAAACATTGATTTCAGATTGTTGGGCTGCTACTTTGGCTGCTTCCTTGGCTGCTGCCTTGGCTGCTTTTGCTGCATTGGACTGGTCTCTAACCCTGGGATATCTAACAACCACTGGTCCACTACCTGCTGCCTTCTTCTCCTTTTCAGTCGGGCCTCCCTTGCAAGTCCTAGCATTGTGACCAAGAAAACCACACTTGGTGCATTTCACAGTCTTTGCTCTTTTCCCCTTCTGTTCTTCTCCTTCCTCTCTTCTCCTGTTTCTGCATGGTCTCCCAACCCCTCTCTTCAATGTAGGTGGCATGACTGTAGGCAGATCTCCATATGTAGGCCATTGTTCCTTGTCAGGTAAGGGGTTAATGTGAAAACTGTAGGACTGTTTGTATGTCCTGACAGAGTACCATGTGCTAACAACACTGTGTGGATCAATCTTGGCATGAACCATAGCCCTTATGGCATGCCTACATGGGACCCCTGAAATCTGCCATGCCCCACAAGAACAGACTTTATTATTTAAGGACAAGGGGAAGTGAGATTTACCCTCATGTATTTCATATTCCCCTGGCTTGGACATATATGCTTTGCAACTTATAGTGTCCTTGCTAATGACCTTAAGCATCTTCTTTATGTTGGGACAAAGATCATCATCTTCAGTCTGATATCTTTTTCCCCTTCCTAAATGCTCATCACTGAATATCATCTTCCTTTTAGCATTTTTTGTTCCAACCCCACTAGATTCTGTTGAAGTACCAGTTGTCATAGTCCAACAATAACCCTTCCTTCTTGCTGTAGATTTAGGTATTTTCCTACCAAACATAACCTCATTAGGAGGCTCAGATGAGGTGACATTGTTGGGCTCAGGTGGATTCTGACTTGGGAGAGGAGAAAATCTAGGGCTCCTTCTAATTGGTAAAGATTGGAAGGCTGTTTTAGGTGATATAGGAGGTGGTGGTAGGTTAGTAGGAGGCTGTTTTAGGCTGTTTTTAGGAGGAGGTTTTTTCACTTTTTTTTTCCTGGTTTGAGTGGTAATATGAGTGGTACTTTGAGTGGTTTCAGTTGGCTCTCTAATTATGACACCTTTTTTGACTTGTTGCCTAACATTCAGTGAAGAATCCTCAAGTTCTTCAAGTGAAGGTAGTTTTTCCCCTTCTTCCTCATCACAAACAGCCACATTCTTATTTTTTTCTGTTGAACTCCTATAGTTCAACACTGTCTGATAGATAGGAGTTGGCTTCATAACTGTCCCAACCCAAATGTTAATCACTTCCTTCTCATTTAACCTCTGAAACATGGTCATCAAATCCTTATCTGTGTTTAACGGATGATGCTTCATATTAAACACATACTTAAATGTTGGATAGCGAAAATCCAAATTCAGACCCTGCCTCTTTGCTACATCCTCATAGTCTAAAATTACATCTAACAGTGAAATCCTATCTACATCTGTAACCGGAAGAAAAACCTGGTCACCCCTCCACTCTATCTTCAATTTTTTCTCAACATCAACCATCTGCACAGTTATACAAAGATATATAGATAGATACACTCATTGCATATACATACATATACACACATACATATAAACTCATTGCATAATAGACATAAACATACACATCTAAACTATAACTTACATATACACACATACATATAAACCCTAACTTGCATAAACCCTAACTTAACAAATAACGAACAGTCAATCATACAAATATAGATATGTAAGTTCGATATAGATATGTAAGTTCGATATCATACCTTTCGTAGAGAGTAGCTTCGAATCTGGAGACCAAGAATCGCCCAAATCGCCCAAATCGCCGTGTTTGTGTGTTTCTTCGCCCTAATACCCGACTAATGACCCGGCTTATGTTTTAATTAGCATTTTATCTATTTTCAATTTAATTAATTGTTAAATAAATAACGTCTGATTAACGTTTTTGAAACGGAGTGTCACTGAATGAGTGAAGCCAAAAGTTTAGGCGTACCATTTGGAAGACCAAAATGTTGGGTGGTACCATTTGGAAAAGCCAAAAGTACAATGGTACCAAATGAAATTTCCCTATTTTATATTAGATAAATTATATAAATAAAATTTTCTTTATAAAAATAAGAAAATGAATAATATTATACAATTAAGTTTTGTAAAATAATATTTTTATCAAACATAAAATGAAAAATTCTTAAATTGACAAAATCAATTAAAATCTTAATTAATTATTTACTTTTAAAATATAAAAAATAAATAATGTTATTTTTTTAATATAAAAAGAAAAAATGTTATTTTTTAATTATCAATCGCGCGTAGATCGAGTAGTACATACTGATAACCCGGTCTTTCCCCCTTTTATAATTTCGCCCCTTTCAATTAGCTAGAGCCCTAATTTCCATCTCTGCTTCTCCCAATTACACATCTCCCTCTCCCAATCTAAATCCACATCCAAATCTCCATCTCTCTCTAAATCTCTGCTACAAGTACACATCTAGCTCTGCTACGAATTGGACCAAGAAGACCGAGGAAGACGAAGAAGACGAGTACTCTCCTCCATCTCTGCTGGTATTCTCTACAGTCAGCCTAAGCAAAAACGTACTCATTCTCTCTGCTGGTAGTCTCTCTCTCTCTCTCTCTCTCTCTCTCTCTCTCTCTCTCTCCCTCCCTCGCTCTCTCTCCCTCCCTCCCTCTCTCTCTCTCTCTCATTTGAAATGTGGATATAATATTTTGGGGATAGTGTGTGTGTTCAATGGTTTTAATTCGAAATTTTAACTTTTTAGATATATAAACTTGACTGATATGATTAATCACTAAGTAACTATTTGAAATGTGGATATAATATTTTGGGATGATCTAATAATAAGTAACTAAGTAACTATTTGAAATGTGGATATAATATTTTGGGATGATCTAATAATAAGTAACTAAGTAACTATTTGAAATGTGGATATAATATCACTAAGTTTGTTAAGGATGTTCCGATCCTGAAAGTGGATGTAGAGATATGGCAATCCTTGGAGTCTGCATTTGTTTCAATAATCCTTGCATTGCCTTCGGGAGATCAAGCAGAGATTTTGACTGAATGGTTGGCAAATAAGCATATTAGGTACCCTGACCTAACAGAGGCGTTTGAGGTGTGGTGTTACAGATCTAAGGTTGCCAACAAAATGCTGGCATTATTGGGAGGCGCCAATGGTATTGGGAAACTCGTATAACTCTTCTCTCTTACATGCATCTTCACACTAATTTTGACACCCTTTAACAATCAGTGGGAAGGCTTATCAGATGTGTTTTCTGCCTAGAATAGAATGTGCCTACTATATGGATTCTCTGTTCTTTTGCTTTTCTTTATAGTGATCTGGGTGGATAACGAGAACTAGTTGTTTAGTCGTTAGTGACTCTTGGCCCTAGTATATAATGTGCTGCAAGCAAGGCATGGCCACATATTTTGTGTGAATGAATCGGAGATATACAACTTTCTTAATCATCATGTCAAACTTTGTAATGGTCTCACTTTGTTATAGGCAAAGACTACTTACCCTGAAATTAACTTCTTTAATTGTTGTTTAGTCTCTTTTCATTCCCAGAGTCTTCATGCCTCATATCTTGTGCTACCTTTTATATACCCAGGTTGAAGAATTTCCTTTATTGTAAATGTTGTATTGCCTAAATTTCCTCCCCTGCAGTTGAGTAAAGACCATCACTTCAATAAAAAAATTTCAACTAAAATCACTAAGTAACTATTTGAAAATTTTCTTTTCGAGAATAATTATGAAAAATCACAAGAACGATACAAATTATATATAATATCGAACATGTGAAATCCCAATCTTTTATAATATGATGTAAAATAATATATTATTATATATAATAATTATGAAATTATAGTAATATGAAATGTTTTTATAATAATTTTATAATAATTATGAAATGTTTTTTATCCGTAAAATCACAAGAACGATACAAATTATATATAATATCGAACATGTGAAATCCCAATCTTTTATAATATGATGTGCATACTAATGCTTGTAGTAGTGTAACTTAGTCTCATGCATGCATATATGTTGAATGTGATTAGTTACACATGTAGCTACAGATCAAGATCCAATTTTGTTATAATTTTGGATAAATAAAGAGATAAAATCCCATTACATATTAAATTTGTAATGGGATTGTAATGGTAATTTGGATTGTTGGACTTAGTTAGCTACGTATATTACATATTTCATATTCTCTAATAACATAATAGTTAATGACTTCCCTTCTTCAATATGTTCTATAGATATATAACATGGACCGCCTTACATGGATGTATAAAATATCACGGACATCCCCTGAGTATATTAGCCATGTTAATGACTTTATTAAATTTGCCGAGCAAAATCTGAAGAGGACCGAACATGGAAAAGAAAGGATGACATGTCCATGTCGCGATTGTTATAATTTAGAAAAGTATTCCGATGTCGATACGGTGCGTGGACATTTATTTCGACGTGGTTTCATGGATAGTTATACCAAGTGGATCTGGCATGGTGAGGGAATACGCTCTCGAAAGGCAGAATCATTTAGTGGGAATTATGAAAGCTGTGGAGATGGTAATCCTACCTATAAAGAAGAAGAAGAGGACGAGGAAAATGATAGACTTGATGAGATGATCCAAGATGTTGAAGAAATTTTGATGCACCAACCGAAAATTCTTGAGAACTTGGTCGATGATTCTAAAAAACTTCTATATCCTGGTTGCAACGATCAGTTTACTAGGTTATCAACAACCTTGAAGTTGTGTAATATCAAAGTAAAGAGCGGGTGGAGTGACAAAAGTTTCACAGAATTGTTGAAACTTGTATCAGACATACTTCCTTTGAATAACGAGCTTCCAACTTCCACCTACGAGGCGAAGAAGATATTGTGTCCCATGGGTATGAATGTAAAGAAGATACATGCTTGTCCATATGATTGTGTGTTGTTTCGCAATGAGTATGAACATCTACACACATGTCCAAAATGCGGAGCCTCTAGGTATAAGCGGGTGGGAAATAACTCTTCAAGTGGTGTCAAGAAAAGCCCTCCTGCCAAGGTGTTGCGGTATTTACCCATAATGGACAGATTCAAACGCCTCTTTGCAAATAAAAATGATGCAAAGCTTATGAGGTGGCATGTGGAAGGGAGAAAATCAGATGGGATGCTCAGACACCCTGCTGACTCTCCACAGTGGAGAACCATTGATAGAAAGTTCCCGGATTTTGGTGGAGAATTAAGAAACCTGCGGCTTGGACTTTGCGCGGATGGCATGAATCCGTATCGCACTCTTAGCTCTACACATAGCACTTGGCCGGTTCTTCTGACGATTTATAACTTGCCTCCTTGGTTATGCATGAAGCGCAAGTATATCATGTTGACATTGTTAATTCCCGGTCCCAAAGAACCTGGCAATAACATAGATGTTTATCTTCAGCCACTTATTGAAGATCTGTTGCTATTATGGAATCAAGGTGAGAGGATATACGATGCATACAGCCAAACAAATTTCACTTTGCGTGCCATGATTTTTTGCACTATAAGCGATTTTCCTGGCTATGGAAACCTTTCAGGGTACACTATCAAAGGAGCTAAAGCTTGTCCGATTTGTGAAGATGCTACGATTGACCTTCGTTTAAAAAATTGCAAAAAAAATGTATACGTGGGTCATCGTACATTTCTTCACCCTAATCACCCTTATCGTAAGAGGAAAAGGTCTTTTGACGGGACTATCGAGACTCGAGTGGCTCGTTTGCCTTTGACCGGGAAGGAGGTTTTTGAAAGAGTTAAAGATATTAATGTTGTACTTGGAAAGTTGTATAAAAAACCAACTCCGAACAGTGTTTGGAAGAAGAGATCTATATTTTGGGATCTTCCATACTGGGAACACTTGCAAGTTAGACATTGTCTTGATTTTATGCATATCGAAAAAAATGTCTGCGAAAGCATTATTGGGACACTTTTGAATATTCCGGGCAAGACAAAGGATGGGATGAATGCAAGATTAGACATGGAAGAGATGGGTATACGGCCAGAGTTAGCGCCTCAACAATCTGGTAAACGTGCATATCTACCTCCGGCTTGTTTTACTTTGTCCAGAAAAGAGAAAATCAGCTTTTGTGAGTGTTTATCTAGTGTGAAAGTTCCATCTGGATATTCCTCAAACCCAAAAAACATTGTCTCAATGAAAGATTTGAAGCTGGTTGGGATGAAGTCACATGATTGTCACGTGTTAATGCAACATCTACTGCCGGTTACAATTCGAGGCATATTGCCAAATCATGTGAGATTGGTTATCACCAAACTGTGTTTCTTCTTTAATGCTATATGCAGTAAGGTGATTGATCCCATGACACTGGACAAATTACAAGCTGATATTATTGTGACAATTTGTGAATTTGAAATGTATTTTCTTGAACCATTCTTTGACATTATGGTGCATTTAGTGATTCACCTAGTTAGAGAGATTAAAATTTGTGGTCCCTTATATGTGCGGCAAATGTATCCTTTTGAGAGATTCTTGTGCATCTTAAAAGCTTATGTGAGAAATCGACGTCTACCTGAAGCCAGCATAGTTGAAGGGTATTCGGTTGAAGAGACTATTGAATTTTGCACAGACTATTTAGCATCTGCCGATCCAGTTGGAATTCCAAGATCTCGTCACGAAGGAAGACTTGAAGGTCAAGGTACATTGGGACATAAAATGATCTCTCCTAGTGCTGGAATATGTGAAAGAGCCCATCTATTTGTATTACAACACATGACGGAAGTTAATCCTTACTTGGAAGAACACATAGGCCAGATTCGACAAATGCATCCCTCTAAGAGTGGCAAGTGGGTTACAAATGAACATAATCGCTCGTTTGTTAATTGGTTTAAAGATCGAGTAATGTCTGAATATTCGGAAAGTCCTACCACCGTTTCTAATACACTAAAATGGTTGGCATATGGCCCCGACATGCCAGTGACATCTTACAAAGGATATGATGTTAATGGGTATACTTTTTATACACAATGTCAAGATGACAAGAGCACTGTGCAAAATAGCGGCGTATGTGTAGAAGCTTCTTCAACAGAATTTGATAGAGGCAATTCCATCACATCACGAGATATTAAAAAGTCATATTATGGGGTGATTGAAGAAATTTGGGAGCTCGACTACAAAGATTTTAAAGTTGCTCTCTTCAAATGTAAATGGTTCGATGTCAGGCGTGGTGTTCGAGTGGATGAGTCAGGCTTCACTTTGGTTGACTTTACACGTTTTGGTCACGAAGATGACCCATTCATTTTTGCTACACAAGTTAAGCAGATTTTCTATATTCGAGACCCCGCGGATTCCAGGTGGTCCATTGTTCTTGAAAGCAAGCGACGGATTCTTGGAATTGATAATGTTGAAGACGAGGAAGAGTATAATCAATTTGATGAGAATCCCCCTTTCTCAATTGGTCTACCTGCATTGAGGGATGACAACATAGATAAAAATTATGCACGTAGTGACCATCAAGAAGGGCTATGGATTGATCGTCAAGTCTGATTTGTAGGCTTCCTACCAATAAAAGGTAATAAGTTGTAAATTATAAATTTATTATTAATTATTACTATTATTATATTTCCATTCATGAAAATGATACATACCTTAAAATAAATTCATATGACCCTGAAGAAGAAAAATAAAAGAAGCCCCTCCGGTAAAAGTTTTCAACAAAACAGATAAACAAGAAACACATGTCAGCCTGAATTCAATGTTTAAAGAAAAAACATATCAAACTAATGTTTCTGAATTATACATGACTGACATTCTATTTTTTTTTGTAAAAGTATAAAAAAATATAAATCTCATTGTTGTTTAAATGAACAGAAATGTGGTTTTATGCAAGCTTGTGATCTCACATGCATGCCAGAACATGTGTTGGATAGTGTGCAAGTTTGCCACTAAAGGAGACTAGAAGTCATGAATGCTTGCGTTAGATGTGGTTGATAAGGGTCAAATAATTGCATATAGTCCTGTAGATGAAGACTTGTTTGATGCAGTCTAGTTACTTGAACCAGATTGTTGCATCTGATATGCAATGTATTGGACTTTTGAAACTCCTGTAATATTCTAATACTGCTGTGTCTATTTCAAATTTTTTTAGAGCCCTCTTACAATTACCTGTTGCCGCAATTAATGAGCCCGCACGGTTGCATGTCAACTTTATTCCAGTTGTACAGCTTAAAAAATAGTTTGTACGAAAACAGTCCCTGTTCAAAATTGATTTAAAATCAAGATTAGAAATACATAAATGCGGCAAACTGGTATAATGCACGAATGGAATCTAAGAGGTAGTACAGAACCTTGACAGTGTATTGTAAGAGACTCTGGGAGGGCAAACATAATTGTCCAGCTATTCCAACTTATTCAGTTTCATTTTTGAGCAGACACGTCATTGTTGAAGTTAGCTTTTCATATATATGCATTGAACAGTAGTTAACAGTCACTTCCGATTGACTAAAACCGACTTCATAGATCAGCGTTAGCTCCGTTTATCTATATATTATCATCTAATGAATTCACTTATATAAGCATGACCTTTATATATATTAGGTTATAGAGCACACCTATCTAAGCAAAAAATAGGTAATGGCTAATGGTTACCATATTTTACGATAAATCGATGCATTAAGTGAAGTCGTAACTTTACAATTTACTCTAATATACCTGTAGCCATTAAGTAGTGTCTAATTTTATTGATGACATGCATAATATTTTCACTTGTGATGTTTTCTGTTCTAACAATCCGGTAGATATAAAACAGAAAAAGACTAGTATAAGAATTTTCATGATGTTGTGAATTTGTGATCATACTCCGAAGTATAGGTATGTATTATAGAGTATGATGAATAGTAGCTTTACAGTGACTAATGAGTAAGTCTCAGTCATCATCAAGGGGTCCTCGTTCTCATCCTCTTCTTACTATTTTCTAACTGTCATTTTCTGAACTACCACTGACCCGTTCTTACTATTTTCTACCTGGTCCATTCTTTTCCTTAAAATGTAATTATTTTAATCAATGTACTGACCCGTTTTTATATTGTAGGAACCTTTTGCCATGGATGAAGAAAATGGTAACTCTGAGCCAGGTCCTAGTGCTGAATCGTCCAGGAAAAGGAGTAGAGGTCCAACCTTGTGCAAGAAATTTAAAAAAAGGATTGCAAAACAGGATTTGGAGTGTAGCATTTCTTTTAACGAGTTTGTTCGCCCAACTGGACAAATGCTTAAAGATTTCAGGAATTATTTGGGATCGGTGGTTCGATTCCAAGTTGATATTAATATTGAAAGTTGGGATCGAGTTAACCAAGGGTTAAAAGAAGCAATCTGGGATGATGTTAAGGTATGCATTGCAATGAACTTTTTCCTGATATAGCAGTAAAAATATATCACAATATGCATAAAAATTAGTCCTTAGCCACACTTGAAGAGTGGTTTTAAGTTAGTTCTGTTTATAACCTTTTACCATTAGATATAGCCGAAACAAAATTAGAACTGTTTAATCTTAGTCATACATCCACAAACTAACTGCCGGTCAATCCTCTGGAGATGAAGTAATTAGTCATGAAAGTCGTAATCTTCTTATGTTACATCATATCGTTGGCTATGTTTTAGATCTTTATTTTTTTTACTTTATCTCCTTTTGCTTTATGTATGCCCTCAGTCATCAGTTCCTTTACATCCTGTATTGTTGCCAAATTTGGACTATGTTTGTACTAATTTTTTTTTGCTAAATTATCGAACTATGCAGTGAAGGAAATTTTCAAGTTATGCATTTTCATTGTAGTACGAATTATGCATTTTTTTGCTAAATTATCGACCAATGTTCTACGTGTAATTCTAGAAATTGAATTATGCATCGTTTGTTGTGTGATATTAAAAGATAGGTGATTGAATTATTTTTCAGAATCGTTGGAAACTTCCTGATTCACAAAAAAAACACGTGTTAGAAAAGGCAGGAAATCAGTGGAGGGATTTTAAGGGTAAGTTGACAAAGAACTTTCTTCGCAAAGGAAAGGATCCTACTGAACGTTATCCTTACCTCAACCAGGAGCAATGGGAAATATTCGTAAAGAGACGTGAAACTGATGAGTTTCAGGTACAAGAAATTTTTACTAGCCTGCTCTACATTTGTAAATCATGATCAGGATTACTTTCTCACTTTATTATATTCTTGTGGGTATTAAAAAAAAGATTACATAAGTTTTCAATTTGCAGAAAAGATCATTGTGCTAATAAAGTATGACAAGGATATAATTCACATCCAATATATCTTATAAAACTCTTAATGCCTCAATTATTGAACTCATTTGTAAGTAAAGAATTTTTCTAAAGCAAAGGCAAAAACATAAGCAGATTTTAGTTTATTAAGAAGTTTCTCTACTAATTTTTCTAAAAATATAATTCAGTTACTAAGTATAAGATACGAAATGCAGGAACGGATGTACAGCATCACTAAACTGGCACGTATAATAGACCTTTTGTCACATTGTGAGTGAGAGCATCATCATAAACAACTACATATATAAACATAAAAATTGAGCCAGTATATATTACAATCTTACTTGTTAATATTCAGAGCTGGTTGTGAAAATTCAGTGCAGGTAGATCCCCAGCTCTGTGCTTTGAATATTCAGAGCTGGTTTCACTTTATTTGTAAAGTAGCTCTAAGGATATAATACCCACAAGAATCAACTTGAGTAGAGTTTAACTAGTAATCCAATTTCTAAAAAGGAGATACTGAATTTTTATGCATAATTAATAAATTAATAATTAATTATGTTTTCTTCTTGACAACAGGCAATAAGTCTCAAAGCGCAAGAAAGTCAGAAACATAATGACCAAGTACATTTTCTAGGGCCTAGTGGATATGAAGGAAAGAAAGCCATTTGGACTGTTGATGACCCTCTCACTGCATTGGAATCTTGTGAATCGGTTGATCCATCACTTTTATCGTGTGATCGTACCGGACGTAGTTTTGATTATATTAGAGCACGAGCAAAAAAAAAGGAGGGCGGAGGTTATTATTTCCCAAATGAACAGACTAAAAAAGTGATTGTGAAAATGGTAAAATCCATGATTTTTCATCTTTTAAATTCCATTGTTTTTAACAGATTATTGGTCTTGTTTTCTGATATTTGTTTCTTTGCATACATTAATCTGCACTAAATTCTTGTTTCACTGAATTTTTATTTAGAGTTAAGGAATGATGAGGACTTGAATTTTCTTGGCAGACTAGGAATTTATGTTTTTTTATCATAATATTGATAAAAATGTACTTCTATATATGTGTAATTTTTTTACTTGGCCAGATGTTTCTTGTTCATCCTTGTTTTTTACATGTTTTCTGATATTTGGTCATTTTGTAAGGCTGTTTATATTTGGCTTTTTTTATCGCTATCTAATTAATGAACATTCTGAATAGGGAGAGTTGCAATCGCAAGTTGTAGATGGTGTGTGGACTCCAGAAGGTCAGGATGACATACTGTCGCGTGCACTGGGTCGTAAGGAGCATGGAGGGCGTGTTAGAGGGGTTGGGGGGGAGTTAAAGTTAAAGAAGCATTTGCATCAGGTAGCAAACATAGTGGGATGATATCGGCTGATCAGTTGGCTACAATCACGCAAGAAATTACCAAAAAAGTTCAGAAAGAGTGCGAGGACAGGATGAACCAAATGATGAATTTGAAACTAGAAGGCATCTTCAGTCACTTGAAGCAGATAGGTGTGTCATTTCCAGATGGTAATTTTGTGAAAGATAATGCTACCCCGCAAACTGTTCGGAGCAGTTGCCAGTCTGTGGATCGACAAGATCCTTTGTCGAATCTCAAGGTACTGTTATACAAGTATCTGTTTTACATGCATTCAGTTAATTTCGTTTGAATTAACTTAAACCCCCTACAAGATTTCATTTGAACTTACTCCATTATTAAGTAAGGCAGTAAGACAAATTGAAAGTTAGTCTAGTCTAGTTTTATGTCACACAGTCTTAGATGTAAATGCTTCAGGCAATGAATACAAACCAAAAGCACCTTCTCCGACTGGTCCTATCCTGCCGGAAAATAACAGCACAGGTCACAAACCCTAGCACCGACTCAATCGTCGCCATGGCTTCTTCTTCTGAACTCGAGTTCATGCAACAATTCTTGTTAGAATTTGGTTTACTTGAAATGCTTTTTTTTTATCTTGTTATGATTTTAAAATTTCAAGTATGATTTTGTATAGAGATGGTTGTTAGTGTAATTGTGGTATGAAATTAATTCAAGTGATTATAGTTAACTAGCTACGTAAATTGTACTTTATGAAGCCCCTAGAAATCGAAAATGTTGTAACCTTTCATGATCCTGCTAGTTGAGTTGAGCTGAGGTGAGCTTGGTATGATGGGTTTGTGCATCTTGAGATTTTACGTAGTATCAGTACTAATCAGATATGATCAACACTTTAATTATGAGGAGCTATTCAGATGCTTATGAGGTGTTTGATTGGGAACTCTTGAGAACAAGTTGTTGAGGATCTCAGTCAGTTCCTTGCTTATGATATGCCTAGCTCAGAGCTTACAGAAATCGAATAGCAATTGAGTACTCAACAGGGTCATTAACAAACTTGCGAATCTCAAGTACTCAAGTACAAGTATCTGTTTTACATGCATTCAGTTAATTTTGTTTGAGTTAAGTATCTCTGTTACTGCCTTAATGGAAACAATTTGTCTTACTGTTTCAACCTGCGAAAACTGTTATGGTCTTACTTTATTCACTTGTGAAAACAGTCATTGTTAGGGACACTGGAAAACTTACTCTCACTGCATTTTTAATGATTTCAACAACTTCAGGCACCATAAGATGGGAGTTAATTTTGTTTAAATGAATTCTAACTTAATGCAGGGTCCGACCCCATGTCATCTTTGGGTGGTAGATCAGGATAAAGGAAGTGTTGTCGTGGCAAGGGGGACTGTTTTCCCGGCAAATAATCAGAGTGATAATATGGTTCATAATAATCCGATTCTTTCTCATAATATACGAGTATCAATTGATGATGTTGGACCTGTATATCAGCTTACTCGACTTCCGGTGCCATGTGACGAACTTGAAACGGTAGGAAGTGCAGCTGGTAGTTTTGTCCAATGGCCAAAGGAGCTTGTGACATTGGGATAGGTATATTTAAGTGTCAGTTGAAATGAAGTTGTTTTTTCATATATTTGCTTTCATATATTTGCAATATATCATGTGGCTAGTCGTGTTTGATCAGGATCCCCCCTTGGAGAGCACTCCAGAAAAGGGTACTAAGATGCCTCAAATAGTTGAAAGCAAAAATTCGGCGGCTCCCATCAATAAAACACCACCACTGGCAAGGGATGGTGATGATAAACATTTATCTGAGCATTGCCGATCTTTACGTTTCTTGGTTAATAAGAGGACCTCTGCTAAAAAGGATGTGTTATTCAAGTTAGCAGAAAGTGGACAGCAAACCATATATGTATCCCCTGTTGATATTGATGAATTTTTAACAATGAGTTGTTTAAACATGCCCGTTGTGGAAATTTTTATCAAGTAAGACAAGTCTTTTTTGCTCAATTAACTTTAAAATCATTTAAGTACATATACACGTGTTTATTGTGACAAGTTACTTTTGTAGGTATCTTGGGACACTATGCAGTGAGTTGAAAGAAGAAAGATTTGCATTCATGTTGCCATCTAGATTGGCAATACCGAATAAGGGTGACTATGTACGTAGCCAGGAAGCATGTGATTACATCACAACAACTTTGGTTGCCAATAAAGAGAGGCATTTCATTCTAGCACCTTACGTCCAAGAGTAAGAATGAATTAAAATTAAATTGTACATACTATATACATGTGCATATTTTAATGTATGTATGTGTGTATTATCGTAGCAACCACTGGATATTGCTGCTTTTCAGTCTCAAAGAAAGTGTTATTTATATATTTGATTCGTTGAAAAGAGAAAGGAATATACGCTTGAAGACACCTGTGCAGAAGTAAGTTAAATAATACTTTACATTTAACGTAGTCCACCTTTGTATTGAGATCTGAATTGTGCGTATACTTATTTCACTGTACAGTGCGTTTAAATTATACACAATAGAAGGTGGACCGAGGAATAATAGAAAAGAATTTCTCATTTTTCACAACGAGGTTCAGGTATAACCTACTTGAACTATACATTTAAATTCGTCCATTGATTTATTGTTTGTACGTAATAAAAATTGTTGGCTTCTTCGTAGTGTCCTCAACAACATGGAGGAACGGAGTGTGGTTTTTTTGTCATGAAGTACATGCATGACATAATCATGCATTCTCAAACAAAAACAGACATGAATTGGAAAGTGGTAAGAGAAAACTAGTTAGCATTGTTTTACACATATCGGACTAAAATTTTTCTAAAATTATGAAATCTTCTATATTTTGAAGGTTCTTGGTTCATCAAGACGCTATACCAAAAAGGAAATGACTGACATTCGAGAGCTCTGGGCAAAATATTTTATCCGAGAATGTCTTTAATCAGGTACTAATAATGTCCCTCTTTTGTAAGTATTGGTGTAAATGTGATGTTTGTTGGACATATTTGGTCACCAAATAAATCTACTGTCCAACTATATAAGTATTGACTAATTACTTATCGAGTAATTAAGAATGGAAACTAGGTACCTGCATGTTAGTTTACGTGGACCACAAGTATTGCTTTTCTTGTTTTGTTAGGTTTCTTGTATAATTTTTTCGATAAAAATTTATATATTTTGAATACAAGTCTCTCTTCACTGTTCTTTGAATTTGTCATTTTAGACTTTATACATGTTCTTGCCTGTTTGTTATTTTGAAAATTTCCCAAATTATACTTTTGTGTGTACATCTTATGCAATTTCTGGAAATCTTTAAGACTACAGTCCACACAGTCTTGGTAGTTCTTTGTTTTTTAAGGTTGTCTTGGTAGTATAGCAGTGCAAAAAACTTGCATGCAAATATGCAATGAAATATACACACTGCTTTAGGACAGAAAGTAGCTCAAGAAAAGAGTCCACTATTATATGTGTATCATGTTAAGATAGTGAGCAAGATTTGTGAGTTTGGTTGGGCTAGTGTTACATTTTTTGCCATGCATTTTGTACATAAGTTTACAACGCTATCAGTCCATAAGTGGAAAATGCTATCAGTCTAATCTGTACGACAAGTTTACATTTATTCATGTGTATACAAAAAATGCTATCAGTCTAAATTGTATTTTTTTTCTGTTGAGTTTTTTTCCCCGTGATGTCTTGGTTTCTAAAATTGTAGACACAAATAGGTCCTTTTCGATATCCTATTTTAGTCTGGTAGAAATAATCACTTACAGTAATGCCTTCAAAGTGATTTGTGCATTATCTATGTAAAAGTTCTACTGTCCGAAGTCCAAGTAACTGTCTTGGTTATGCTGGCTACATCTTAATATGAATCAAGTGTCTCCACAAATTTAATCGCATAATTACTATTTTTGTTACTGTCCATATTCTGTATCTTACTTTAACTTCCTTGAGTTCATTTGTAAAATTTATAGGTTGAAAATATGGGTCGTGTGAATTATGGACCATATATGTTTGACAGAAAGGTAAAGATTTCATGACCAATTTTTAATACTATTGTCCCCATTTTAGCACAGCATGACCCCTGTGCTCTTGATGTTGTAGACATCTATAGCTGAATGCTTGTAGGCTGTAGCTGTTTTGGTTTATTGTGTTGTTACAGGGTATTCTGTCCTCTGTTTATGATATGGTAAACCTGTCCATAAGTGGAAAATGCTATCAGTCTAATCTGTACGACATGTTTACATTTATTCATGTGTATACAAAAAACAACCAAAATGCATGGCAATTTACATTTTTTGAGGGTGCATGCAGGAAGGATAGCTTTGTTACACACAGAGCATTCTGTGATGCTCTAGCAGAAGAAAGCGCCAGGCTCTGTGCTGCAAATGTCCCCATCTTCGTTGATATGTGTTTGTTGGGGGAAGATAGATCGTATGTGGTGGACTTTTGGATGATCATACTTTTGGCATAAATCCAAGACTTCGGATTTAGCAACACAGAATTATGCGTAGTAGTCATAGAAAAATGTTTTTGAACATTAATGTACTTTTTTTGTAATATACTAGCTTAAATTTTTTAATTTAAATTTATTTTAATCAAAATTTGTGTTATAAGTTTTATTTTCTATGGTAGTTCATGTTTGTTGTTATTGTGGATGGTATATAAAAAGTGAATCAGGTTAAATATTGTATATCAATTAACAAAACAAGTAAAAACGAATATTATATAAAAAAAAAATTATTTTTTCATAGACTTTAGGCGTCGGTTAAAATGGCAGGCGACGCTATAGACGACAACTTGGAGCGTCGGTTGTTACCGCTGGCGACGCTATAGATCATATTATATAAAAAAAATTATTTTTTCATAGACTTTAGGCGTCGGTTAAAATGGCAGGCGACGCTATAGACGACAACTTGGAGCGTCGGTTGTTACTGCTGGCGACGCTATAGAGTCAACCAAAAGCGTCGGCTGTTTGAAGAACCGACGCTATTAACTATACAAATAGCGTCGGTTTTTATACCTTTTGCGATGGGTTTATAACCGACGCTATAGAGATGTTTGCGTCGCCCTTTTGACCGACGCTATAGGTGTATACCTATAGCGATGCCTGCATATACTACGCCATTTGACCGACGCTATAGGTCAATTTGACCGACGCTATAGGTCCAGTCTGTACTAGTGCACCCAGTGATTGTCCATCAAAGCCAAGAAACTAACCCTCTCCAGATGGTGGTTTCTCCTCTTGGTAACGTTGATCGCACGGGGGTACAGATCCATACTACGGATCTCCCTTTGAAGACCAACCCTATGTATGGGCTGCCTAATTACCCCCCTCGATGAAGGGAACCTGGACCAAGCGGTCACGCCTTACAGATCCGGGATCAAGAATATGATGACTACTCTGGTCCCTATACTGATGATTCATCATCATCTGAGGATGATGATCGAGATGAAGCCCCGAGGAGGCCACGTGCTAGCAAAGAACCTCTAAGAAGGGCACGAAGAATCCATGATGGACTCCCCTTTAAAAATGCTGAGAAAATCAAGGCTTATGAGGCAGAGATCTTAAAATTGAAGGATGATATTGCAAGAGAACAAGATAGATTGAATCAAACTCAGCCTCCTCCAACTGCAGAGAGGATTCCCATTATAAATTTGGAGAGGCCTTCAAGAAGGCAAAGGAGGGCTGATACCCGAACCGAAAAATCGACAAGGGTAGAGACCCCCAGAAGCAACCCCAAAGATCTGATGCCACTTGGGGACCCTGACGACCCCACACCTCTGTTTACTGAGGAGGTGATGAATGCCCACATCTCAAGGAAATTTAAGATGCCGACTATTAAGGCCTATGATGGAACGGGCGATCCCGCAAACCGTGTCAGGACATTCTCAAACGCACTGCTGCTGCAGCCTGCTAGTGACGCCTTAAAGTGTAGGGCGTTCCCTCAAACTCTGTCGGGCATGGCTCAAAGATGGTATAGCCGTCTACCTGTAAACTCGATTGGCTCTTTTAAGGAGTTGAGCGCTGCCTTTATCATCCAATTCATCAGTGGGAGAATTCATGAGAAAAGTTCTACATCCCTTATGTATGTGGTGCAGGGAAAGAGTGAGAACTTAAGGGATTATCTCAAGCGATTCACCAAAGAGACGTTGAATATCACCAATCTGGAAAATAAGGTGGCCATGGTAGCCCTGGAACACGGAACCACTGACCTCTTCTTTAAAAGATCCTTGGCAAAACACCCTCCTGAAAACATGGCCGAGCTCCAGAGAAGAGCCGATAAATATATCAAGGCTGAGGACAACATGAAGAAGGAAACCGCAGGAGGCAATGGCAAGGGTTCTAATGATTCAAAGAAACGAAAGCCAGAGAAAGAGTACGACGCTAGGGACAAGTATCCCCGGGCTGGCAAGGATTCCGAGTCATCACCCAAGAAGGGTTTTGGGCCGAGGTTTTCTGATTACGCAAGGCCGAACGCTCCTAGGAGTCAAATTTTGTTAGATATTGAGAAGGATAAGGACTTTCGTTGGCCTAAGCCACTCAGGGGTGACCCCGAAAAGAGAAACAAAGATCTGTATTGTAGATTCCATAGGGATGTGGGACATGAAACAGATGACTGCAGACAGTTAAAGGATGAAATTGAATTTTTAATCCGGAAGGGAAAGTTAAACAAGTTCACCAAGGGTGAAGATCGTGGAGCCCAGAAAAGGGATTATGATAGAAGAGACAATGATAGGAGGGATAACGATCGTGATCGTAACCCACAGCCTCGAGGGCCAGTAATCAATATGATTTGGGGAGGACCAACAGTGGCAGGCACTACCCGAAACTCTCGAAAGGCCTACACCAGAGAAGTGATGCACATCGTAGGAGAAGCCCCGAAGCGTGCTATGATTGAGATAGTGATTGGTTTTGATGATTCAGACCTTGAAGGGGTGAAATTCCCCCATGACGACCCGTTGGTCATAACTCCTGTAATTGGAAACTCGGAGGTGAAACGAGTCTTGATAGACAATAGAGCTTCTGTTGATATCTTGTTTCACGATGCGTTTGTGAAAATGGGGTACACCGATTCTCAGTTGACCCCCACCAACATGCCAATCTACGGATTTAATAGAGTTGAGTCCAAGGTTGAAGGGACTATTCAGTTACCCATGACAATTGGACAGGAACCTAGAGAGGTTACTCAGATGATGAATTTCCTTGTAAATCAAGGCAATCTCGACTTATAACGCAATCCTAGGAAGGACTGGACTTCATGCATTCAAGGCTGTGGCCTCCACATATCATATGAAGATTAAGTTTCCAACCAGGAATGGTGTTGGAGAACAAAAGGGTGATCAGAAGATGGCAAGAAGTTGTTACGTATCCGCGTTAAGGGCTGATGGAATCGGGGGGCAGGTACTTCCGATCGAAGACATGGATGTCCGTGGTGATGATGAACACCGAGGAAAGCGAGCAGAGGACTTAATACCTATCCCTCTGGAGCTAGGCGACCCTGAGAAGGTGACTTATATAGGAGCCTCCTTGGAAGAACCCCTGAAGGGCAAGTTGATAGCATTCTTACAAGAAAATAGTGATGTGTTTGCCTGGACAGCAGCTGATATGCCAGGGATTGATCCCCAACTTATAACTCATAGATTGAATGTCGACCCTAATCGGAAGATAATACAGCAGAAGAAGAGGAATTTTGCTCCAGAATGGCAAGAGGCCATTAAGCAAGAGGTGGACAAACTCTTGGAGGCTGGGTTTATTAAAGAGATTCAGTTTCCGGAATGGTTGGCTAACCCTGTGATGGTCAAAAAAGCCAACGGAAAGTGGAGGATGTGTATAGACTTCACTGACTTGAATGATGCATGCCCTAAGGATTGCTTCCCTTTACCAAGGATAGACATGTTAATAGATGCCACAACAGGACATGAGATATTGAGCTTCATGGATGGGTTCAGCGGCTACAATCAAATTAAGATGCACAAGGATGACATCCCAAAGGTATCCTTCATAACTGACTTTGGTGTTTTCTGCTATCTTGTTATGGCGTTTGGTCTAAAGAATGCAGGAGCTACTTACCAACGATTGGTGAATAAGATATTCGCCCATCTGATTGGAAAACCATGGAGGTCTATGTCGATGATATGCTGGTTAAAAGCTTGGTCAAAGCAGACCATATTAAACACCTCAGAGAGGCATTTGAAGTGCTGAGGCACCACAAAATGATGCTGAATCCAGCCAAGTGTGCCTTTGGCGTTGGGTCAGGCAAGTTTTTGGGTCTGATGGTTTCCAAGAGAGGCATAGAGGCCAACCCTGACAAGATCAAGGCGATCTTAGATATGGAACCCCCACGCTCTATAAGAGATGTGCAGAAGTTGACAGGCCGGGTAGCGGCTTTAGGAAGATTCATCTCCAAGTCTGGTGACAAATGCTTGCCTTTCTTTCAAGCATTAAAGAAGGTAAAAAATTTTGAGTGGACACCTGAGAGCCAAGAGGCCTTTGAGCAACTGAAGAAGTACATGGTTGAAGCCCCGTTGTTGACCAAACCAAGTCCTGGGGAGACTCTTTGTCTATACCTGGCGGTATCTGAACAAGCCCTGAGTGCTGTCCTTATTCGGGAAGAGGAGAAAGTCCAGAAACCTATCTACTATGTGAGCAAAGTGTTGCATGGGGCTGAGTTGAATTACTCACCCATAGAAAAGTTTGCTTTGGCATTAGTAACTGCCTCAAGGAAGTTGCGGCCTTACTTCCAGGCACATAAGATTCAAGTTCTGACAAACCAGCAGTTGAGGAACATATTGCATAGCCCTATGGCCAGTGGAAGGCTAATCAAATGGGCGATTGAGTTAGGAGAGTTTGATATCACATACAAGCCTCGGACAGCCATCAAGGCTCAGGCATTGGCTGACTTCGTGGTTGAATGCACTATTAACAACCAAGAAGTCGGGGGGCAAGAGATAATGACTACCCCTGGGCAAGAGAAAAAAGAAGAGGAACTTACACCTGATCTGAAGGAATATTGGGTGCTCTATTTTGATGGAGCATCTAAAACAAAATCTAGTGGTACATGTTTGGTTTTGCAAAGCCCCGATGGGTTCACAGTTGAGTACGCTTTAAAGTTGGATTTTCCTACTACCAACAATGAGGCAGAGTATGTGGCATTCATAGCTGGTTTGGGTTTGGCTAGAATCATGAGGGTCAAAAATCTCAAAGTTTGTGGAGATTCAAGGCTTGTGGTATTACAAGTAAATGGTGAATTTGAAGCTAAGGATGAGACTATGGAGAAATACCTGAGAGTAGTAAAGGCTGTTATGTCTCAGTTTGAGGAGTGCTATGTTGAGCACATTCCGAGAGAAGAAAACATTAAGGCCAATGCCCTGTCTAAGTTTGCTTCTTCTGAGATAGAAAATTATGCTGGGAGTGTCTACTTTCAGGTCTTGAAGGCCCCGACCGTTAACTCAAAGTTAATGGCACCAATTGATATAGGAGGCTCTTGGATAGATCCTATCAAGGCACACCTTGAGACCGGGTGGCTCCCAGACAATGCCTTGGAGGCACGAAAACTCTCAGTAAGAGCATTGAGATATACTTTGATTGAGGGCATTCTGTACAAAAGGTCGTTTGTCATCCCATACTTGAAGTGTCTAAGGCCTCAAGAGGCAAGGGAATCATTGGAGGAAGTTCATGAAGGGATCTGTGGGCAACACTTGGGGGGCAGAGCCCTAGCTCACAAGATAATTCGTTTAGGGTTCTATTGGCCGGAGATGTTGGCTGATGCACAAAACTATGTCAAGAGATGTGAGAGATTCCAAAAGCATGCTCCAATTGTGAGGCAACCGCCTGAGATGTTAACTTCAATTAACTCTCCCATTCCTTTTCCCATGGCTTCAGCACAAAGGAAATTCCTGATAGTGGCCATTGATTACTTTACTAAGTGGATTGAGGCTAAACCTCTGGCCAAGATAACCACCAAGAAAGTTTCCCAGTTTTTTTGGGAGAACATAATTTGCAGGTACGGAATCCCACGAATCCTTGTAACAGACAATGGGACACAGTTCAATAATGAAGAGTTCAAGAAGTATTGTGAAGAGAATGCAATTGAGCTCCGTTTTACCTCAGTGGCACATCCACAAGCCAATGGGCAAGCTGAGGTAGCTAATCGAATTATCCTTGATGGACTGAAGAAGAGGGTCGAACGCTCTAGGAACACTTGGGTAGATGAATTGCTGCCCATACTTTGGGCATATCGTACCACTTGTAAGGTAACAACTGGAGCAACCCCATTTTTGCTGGCTTATGGAGCTGAGGCAGTTGTGCCTTTGGAGATCATGCAAGCATCACCTCGAGTCCAGGCATATGAGCCAGAAACTAATGAAGAAGGGATGAGACTTGCCCTTGACTTAATTGACGAGGTTAGAGATGAAGCTAATGCTAGGAATGCTGAATATCAGAAGAGAGCCTCTTTTCATTACAACCAGAGAGTTAAGGAAAGATTCTTTCGACAAGGCGACATGGTTCTAAGGAAGATTGAAGCCTCACGAGTTGGCCAGAAAGGAAAGTTAGCACCAAACTGGGAAGGGCCGTATTTAGTCAGAAAGGTGTTAGGACGAGGATCCTACAAGTTAGAAACCTTGGATGGGATTGAGGTGCCCCGAACTTGGCATGCTGTGAACCTCAAAGTTTATTATGTTTAAGTTCTTTTGACAAAGGCTTGGACTTTTATCTATTTATTAGGAATAAGGTTCGAATGAAACCATTATAGAGCATGTTGCTCCCAGTAAAAGATAGAGTATCTGTGTAAGGGTTGAACACATCTTATTGATGTCCTTTGACAGCATAATGGAATTTATTCTGTTTTCTCTATTAGTTATTCTTCCTTGTTAGAACAAACGAAAGACGAATGTTGAACCGACTTGTGAGTTTAGTACCAGCCAGGAGGCCAAGTACTCGAAAAATTCTAAAGTTTAACGAACTATGAGCAAAAACAAGAACAACAGAAATTAACTGCATAAATAGTTAAGTTAAAAGTTACACAAGCAAAGGCCCGAAGGCTATCAAGTCAAATGGCGGAAACCAAGAGTTTAGGTAAACAAAAGATAAATAAATAAAGCTTAAGGGGCCTTAGGGGCCTCCTTAGCAGGAGAATCATCCTCAGAGCTAGTGTCAGTAGTGGATCCATCCTCAGCAGAATTAGCAGCACCAGACTGAACTAGAGGAAGCTTAGGATCCAAGGCTGAAGTGGTAGCGGTAGCATGCTCTTTGACCAAAGCTTCATCCTCCCTGAATAGCTCTTCACTTGATCCAGGCTCGTTAACTACTAACGGGGCAGGAAGATGAGGGCTCACGAAGTCCGAAGGCTGGAATAAGCCAGGATGGCTCCTTAGAACTGCCTCAATGGCCTTGTTCCAACCCTCAGAAAACTGGCCAGGAAATAACAACTCATCATGCTGATCCATGAGGGACTTATACTCATCCGAATCCAGATAGTCATCAATCAGCTTCTCCCTGTCATCCTTCAAAGCTACCAACTCAGCCCGAGCACTGGCCAGCTCCTCATCCTTACCCTTGAGCTTCTCCTCTAGCTGGTTGATAGTGAGGGTTTTCTTTTGGGATTCGGACTCATACTCCTTGGCCCTCTCCTTCCAAGCTTTAGCCTGGTAGAGAGAACTCTGGAAGTGAACGTTGGCCTGTTCACAGAAACAATAATCATGATGGGATAAAGTAAATAAGTACAAAGTTTAAAGAATGCGAGGTTTGAGTCATACCACAGCTAAAGCTTGAGAACCAAGTGCCTCTGATTCCCCGATACCTCCGTTGACAACCAGATCTTTATAGTCAGGAGGGGTGATCGAGTTAAGAGACCAGTCCATGGCGTGCTTAGTCGAACCCACAACGGAGTCCCGCTTCCTAAAGCCCCAGGATGGCCTAAAAACGGAAGATTGGACGTTAACCTGGGAGCTCCCCTCCAATCCAGCTATGTCACCATACCTTAGGTCTCCTTTCTGGACCTTGTGAGGGCGTAGAAAAGAAGGCTCCATAGCTTTCGCTCGAGGGTCAGCAGTCCTCTTAGCTCGAGCCATCCTGGAAGTCTCTTCATCAGGAGAGGGCGCAGCCTCCACAATCAACTTCGCAACTGCAAAAATAAACAAAAACGAGTTGGAATAAATTCAGTAAAAAAGTAAATTGCAAAGATTAGTAAGAAAATTACCCCGTTCAGAAACTCTTGAAAGGCCTACTTTCCTCAGAGATTCCTCGTTTAAAAGGCTTAGGCACGTAATAGAACTGCCATCTGCTTGGGTCAGAGTATTATAAGCGGCCTGTTCCTCGGTACTAAGGACGATTCCCTTAGCGCTTCCGTCCGAAACTCTCGAAAAGGTCTGCCTAAAAAGAGTGCCCCAGTCACCTCCGTCCCACTCTAAGTATGCAAACTCATTTTTCCAGCCCGTATTATTATCAGGGATAGACTTGCCATTAAAAAGTGGGGGAACTCTAGGGCGGAGTTTAACATATACCCAGCCAGGGTTCGTGGCAGGACTATTGTAAAATTGAAAAATTTTGCGAAAAAGCGCAACAGATAAAGGGAGTTGTTGTCTGAGACACAAAACTATGAAACATAAGATAATCCTCCACGCATTTGGCGGGAGTTGACACGGACTAATCTGAACATCAGCTAAAAGTCTAGGAATGAATTCATGAAACGGAAAGCGGAGACCAGCTACTAAACTCTCCCTATAGACACACAAAGAATTGGGTTTCCAGTGACAAGGTCTGTCACCTGGCTCAGCTGGGACAAGTTTATAAGGTGACTTGATCTTAAAAAGTTTGTTATATCTAGTAATTTCCTCAACATCATGATATGAGCTACAGCAGCCATACGCATCTAATTCAGACAAAGAAGGGTAATCGTCTCCACGTTGATTTAACATGTCTACGAGAGATGTGTAAGAAGAGCGAATGGTGATCGTACCTTTGGAGGAGGCAGAATTCATTTTTGCAAGACGGGACTTAGCTTTGTCCTCCATTGATGCTCTTGGAAAAAAGGTTTGAAGCTCCACTAAAACCCAGAAAATATGAAGATTTGAAGAAATCTTCAAAGAAAACCCAGAAAATATGAAGGTTTGAAGAAATCTTCAAAGGAAAAACCCAGAAACCACCGTGAGGGGGAAGAGCTTCGCCAAAAAACTCTCACCGAAAATCGCCTTAAAATAAAAAGAACTATAGAGAGAATCTCTAGTGAAGTGTTTGAGTAGAAGTGAGAATGAGAAATGAGAAAGTGAACTCTCCACTCTCACTCTTATATACAACTATTCAGCCGGTTAAAATTCTTCCAAACGGTCAGAAAACCTACAGTGACAGGTCAAAATTTCAAAGTTGACCTACTAAAGGCCCATGAAACCGGCCCAAATTAAGGCCCAATTCTAGAACATTCTTAGAAAAATATCTTGGAAAAATATCATAGATTGTAACACCCCCAGATCCGGGGTCCGGGATCCGGTGGTTACGGTTTCCAATTCTGTCCACAACAATTGAACTTTCCTTAACATAAAGTAAATTACGTCTCTATAACCCAACACAACAATATAAAACACACCCGTTATAGTCCCAGAGATGAAATCAGAGTAACAATCAAATTTTTATTAATCACATTATGAGTTCTTACAATCCAAAAGGATTTCAATATAAATACATACTCTTTGCCATCCATTTACATAAGTCATACTAGACCATATTCTTGGTACTGAAAAAAATAAATATACCCTACCAATAGCTTCTGCTTCAGCTCTGGTAGTCTCATCGTCCTCGCCCGCGTCGAGTGCGCCTTGTGCGAGTCATCTGGTCTAGCTGTTGTTGTGATATAATAATAAAGCAAGGGTGAGCAATAGCCCACCAACAATAATATATAACTGAACGATAATGTAACAGTTCAAAAGTATCTTTCAAACCATATGCCATGCATTTACGGAAATGATGCCAATATAATATGAACGATGAAGTTACAAGGTAACTTAAAGTATTTGTTTGTAGAAATATCTGCTACATCAAAGTAAGCGAGATATTCTTATTGTTATTAAGAAGAGGAGTTTGCAAGAAAAGGTTGCAATTCCAGTTATGACCCTTTTCCAACTCTGTCAACAGTAATCATGTTGCAGGAAATAAATAAATTTGGATGATGAACCAATGATGGAGTATTCACCGCGCCCGCTGTTCCAATCTTGATGATCAGTCGAGATCGTACAGCTCAATTTAGATTTACTACCAGTAGAAGGAAGAACTGACGGCTTTACTTGTATACCGCTTTACTAGCTCTCCCCGGCCAACTGTTGGGCCAAAGGGGATGGACCAGCGCTACTCGGCCTCTTACACGACTCCTAGTTCAAATAGAATTCATGATTCTGAATGTAACGTTCGTCCCCCTTTCCCCAAGTATAATACTTGTTGATAAGACTCCACAAAGTAGTCGTATCTAGTTGGAAAGGAAAATTTACCAATAACTCCCAAGTTATTACTTGGTAACGGATATCAACTTGTTCCAGTAATCTTACCCCTCGAAAGATGAGAAGGTAAGCAACGACTTAATAAGTCAACAGCACCCGAGTTGCGGGTGAAGGGAATACTTTATGACCGGGAAGTCGACAAGATAAATAACATTTTCCAAGTAAGGTTCCCTTATTAGTAAGGAGATAGACTCAAAGAAGAATGATGTCTGAGAACCTTTCTTGATATAAGATTAATAATAATATGACTCCGAAATATTTTCTGTAATAATCGAAGAAGATAAACCTTATCGAGGTTATTCTAAGTATGGAATAAATATTCAGAGAATATTTATTGAAGTAAAATATTTTACAGAATATTTAGGAATATGAAAGAATATCTTTAATAAGAGTATTTCTCAAATAATCCTTGAAGAAATATCTAGAGAATATTTATTGCATAATTAAATATTCAAATGAATATTCAGAATAATATTCATTAATTAATAAGTCCTGAAAGGAATATTTAAAATAATATTCGGTGATTAAATAGAACCCTGATGAATATTCAAAATAATATTCATAATTAATTAGGAATTTAAATGAATATTGATAAAGTAATATTCATTTAATGAATAATATTCTAAATGAATATCAAGTAATATTCATTTAGTAATCCAAGCTTTAAGGAATATTCGAGATAGTATTCGATAATTAAATCAAGCTTCAGATGAATATTAAAATAATATTCATCAAGTATTTAATATCTTAAATGAATATTCAAAAGTAATATTTATTTAATAAAATAATATTCTAAATGAATATCCAAATAATATTCATTTAGTAGTCTCATCTTTAGAAGAGTATTCGAAATAATAGTCGATAATCAATTCGACTCTGAGGGAATATTGACAAATATTATTCGTCGAATGATTACGTTCAAATAATTATTTGAAGTAAGGATCGTTAAAATAATTAGTCTCGAACGAATATTCAAATAATATTCGTCGCCCAAATAATAGAAAATATTTACTTAAATATTTTCCTCCGAGGTAATCTCGATATATCAAGGAATATTGACTCCCGGTCTATATTTGATTAATAGGATGTATACGCCCTTCTATGAGGGTCTTACAATAACCGGCTTATAACTGATATATAACTATCTAGCTTATAAGCCAACAATAACATTCAGGGAACAAGTATATCAATTCAACTTGAAAGTAGGCATGCATGCAATGGCATATGTATATCAGCAATCATATATATATATATTTATTCAATCACAACAACAGCCTAAAGGAAGGGAATTGAAACTTGCCTGGTAGTCGAGTACGGTAAGGGGTAGTGGTAGCGGGTCCCGGTTCAGCTTGGTGATCTATAAATAGCCAAGGCATTCGGGATTAATCACTTAACATATTAAAAGTTAAGTTATACTTAATTCGAAACACGTTCTCGAGTTATCTCGTTATACCCCTTTTAGTGGATTACTTTTATCACTGTTCCGACCCGACATTCGTTCGTTAATACGACATGTCATTGTACTTATACTTGGGACATACTTAAGTCATATGAGTTCTAAGGTTGATTGTTACGAACCAATATTATACTCCGAGTTTTATCGCCCGTTTTCTAAGTGTTTTACCGAAGTTATAAAAGAGTCGTCTTTTAGGGGTTCGTTCGCGTTTAACCTCGACTCGAACATTTTTAATAAATCGAAAAATGATCCTTTTGACATACGGTTTTCTTTCACGCCTTCCTTTTTACCTCTAGTATTTATTTACCAAGATTCTCCATGACGTTACATAGTCTACGAGGGTTCAATTACAGTTACGAACTTTCGTTTACGGATTCGAACTACTTTTAGTAATTTGGTCATAAATCCTAAACCGTAAGTCCGTTTCACGTGATCTTTATATCAAAACGAAGCTTAGAACATTACCTATCCTATCATGGCAGATAAGGTCTCTGGACAGTAGGGGTTCGACATGGAAAATGGCATACAAAACATGGTATTGTAAAATCGGGCATTATAACGGCTACGTTTACGCGTTTTCCAAAGTTTTTACACTTTATCACGATCACCCCATGATCAAATCAACCAATTAAACACATGATAAACATCATGACAAGATCAATAACATCTCCTTATAACCATCTCATGGATCATCAACCATAATCAACCACAAATCCATGGATCTAAACATATAACTAACATATCAACCACTAATCAACCAATCCTTCTTATTACTCATATAAACTCAAAGTAAAGGCTATAGTTTAGGATGTTTATACCTTCCTCGAAGTATATTCTAGCCTCACTAAGCTTGGTATGGTCCTTGGATTGCCTTAAGCTTGCTAAATCAATCATGAAAACAAGAAAATCAAAGATTAGTTTTCATTAAAACACTATTCATCCTCCCCTTTGAGGATTTATTTGAAAATGGTAAAAGAGGAGTTTGGAGCTAAGATTTCTAGGAGATTACTTTTATGAATTATAGGACTTACCATAAAAATTTGGAGACAAAATGATGGTTGGAAGGTTGATTTCCCCTCTTGAATTAAGGAAGAAGCCGAATGGTGTTTGCAAGAGAGGAAAGGAGTTGGTTTGCTTGCTTTTGCTCTCATCCTTGTCTAAAGTGTATTATTGATATGCTTGAATAATATCTTGGTCATAAAGTAGCTTTAATAAAGTGTATAGGTCATCCATGATGCAAGAATCAAGTGGGCAAGTGGTTGTTTAAGTGGTATAATCTTGTACCATTTGGTTTGTTTACAATCTTGCTAGTTAGCATTGTAACTAGCTTGGTTACTTGATCCTATCCACTTGCACATGCATGTATCTTGGCTCACTGCTTGTTTCTGTGTCCGGTTATTGCCCGTTTCGATTGATCGTTCGTGAGAATATTTCACGGATTTCTAATTAGGGTTTACCGGGAATCCTCTTTCATATTAATACTTTCATTCTCCATCTTTCATTCTAACTTTCCAATTTATATTCCTTAAATCCATTTGTTAAATACTTAAGGCTATCAGTGTCCAGGGAACTCTCGGAGAAAATAACAGTGCGGTTTTTCAGAATCCGACAGCTTTTACATACACTTATTTTCCCCCTGGATCACTAAATACGAACTCGGAAATCCGTTCCGAATGCTTCTATATAGTGTCGTCTCATATTATTATATACTCCCACCAAAACACTATTCATTCTGTATTCTTTACTTGTTCTCTTAGGGTTGTATAATTGTCCGTATTCTCTTTCGATCGTTCCTTAACCTTTTTACGGAACTATTGGATTAATCGTTATCGATCTGGATGACATGAGAGTATTCTCTTGCTTGAAGTTGCCATATCTTATACCCTTAGAAGATAGATTATTCTTACCTATGTTGTCACCCTTTAGCATTCTTCAAGACATAGAAATAATAAAGTCGAATTCCATTCATTCTTTCCAAATATCAATTATTACATTGTAGCCATAACCACTCCTCAGTGGTTTCCTACCTTCATTCTTAAATCAAATATAATAACATCCCAAAATATCAAATCCTCAAAGTTAATATCTCAATTCTTGGATTATAATAATATTTAATCCACTGTCCGGTCAAATATTATACCGAAAAGAATTTGGAATTTCTGAATTCCGATCGTCTCTCCATTCACTTATTTCCTCCGCGTATTACTAATATGACTTCGAAACATCCATATCACGTCCCGTACATAGGGTGAAGTGAAAAGTTTACCAACTTACAAAATCACTATTCATCCACCAAATTACTATGCACGTATAGGAAACACTATGCACATACGGGAAACACTATGCACGTACTCATTTCCCTTCAAGGATCCATTAGCTCCTTCCTGGATGGTAGATTATTCTTATCTAGGTCCTCCACCATCGAATTACTCTATTCTGACAATATACCAATGCATCAGGATCATTGTCCAAAGCAATATCCATTCATTACAATCATTGTTCTTTGAAACCACCATTCATTAGAGCTGGTGACCTTGTTGTCGGAATCATTGTTCCTCATTTAATCATTACTTAATAAAAAGTTTTAATTATATCCAAAATTTGGGGTTCTTACAGTCTCCCCTCCTTAAAAGGATTCCGTCCCGGAATCAGGTAGGAAGCAAAGAGTCGTTTGCCTGTCGTTCACTCTTTAGCTTCCCGGTCAATTCTTAGTCGTTCTACCGTTCCTCAGCACATCTTCTAGTGCTACAATTCATACTGTATCCTTTTTCCATCAACGATGCTACTTTTCGTACAACTCACTATCCGGGTTATACTCTTACTCAGTCTTATCCTTATTGATACCTGCAGTAACATTGGTATCACTATCACCCTACGCTTCGGAGGTAACCTCGCTCGTACTGTGCATTTCCTGATCGCTTTAATCTTCGCAATCTCGATCAATATAGAGAAGTGGAAAGATTTATTGAGAGATCACTATGATCAATTGAACATTTGTTATATTGCATAGTTAGTACAGAAGGGGGCCAGCCTTTAGTACTTGACAAGCAATTAAACAAGTCATGGCATTCCACTTAGACTTCTATCACATAGACAGATAGTCACGTAGCAGTACCTCCCCTCCTAAAGGGGTTGTTCTTCTCAATTCATAAAGAAGATGAATAAGAGAGAAGAAGAGAAAAGAGTTCCAAAGGATTATAGAAAGCTTTCATGATTGTAGAATATCATACTCAGAATTTTACCTCTGAACTATAGAGGTTCATCAAAGAAGAAATTAATCATAATTATATCCAGTACTATTTGATCGCAATCTCATGTGTCAACATATCTTGCTGCTTTGTCCATTATTCTATGGATAAATACTTTTGTTCAATCTTAGCGATACTCACATTCGGGAAATCCTTCAACCTTTCAGGTTAAATCTTAGATTTCTCACTTGACATCATTATTACTGACATCCCATATCATGTACTAGCTTTTTCATAACTATAATATTGACACTATCAGGTTGTCATCCTGAGAATTCATTAGAAAACCCATTCATAACATTCCTTGCTTCTCATTCCATAGTTGCTTCCCCCAGCCTTTTCTTTATCAATCACATCCTACTTATTAGCTGATTCTTACTCATTTCTATTATTTACTTTCACCTTCACCTCTTTATTGAGACACCTTTTTGCACTTGGTACCTCCTTATTGGTATTCCGTCTCATTTATTCTATAGTCATCACGTTATTTCAATTTAAACTTTCCGAAATGAATCTGGCCCGATTCCTTTAACTTAGATTCATATAATCTACTTCTGCCAACCTTGTTTCTCATCACTGGTTCTTTTCTATCCGTGGTTTTCCACAGGTTGTCTTTCGTAAGTCAGACCAGGTCGTATATCTACATGCTCGTACTCCTATCATCTGTTGAACATTTGCATTTTACTGGCGTAGCCTGGCCACATGAAAACCCGTTATGACCGTGCTATAAGTTTTGGGGGTAAGGCTGGCTCGAATACCGCCGTCCGAACACTTTAAACTCTCAGGTGGCCCAATAAGTCTCGCGCTGAACCGTTCTTCCCTCCAAGTCTCATTAATTCTTTCCATGGGAATATCTTTAACATCATGAATCATCAACCTCATATTCTCTATCTTGTTTGCGCAGAAGTACACTAACATAAACTTGTTTGTCATTCATCAACATGCCATTTAGTTAATCAATGGCAGCACTTTCTTTATCTTTACATTGTCATCTACTTTCCTAGAAGAATCACCATCACTTGTTGTTTACGTAGTGCATTAATATCTAACCCTACGGGTTTCAAATCCCTTAGGGAGACAAAGTAATCACTATTCCTTATCCATAAGGAACACTTCTTGAACTTGATGTAGATATAACATGAAGTAGATAGAATTGCAGAAGAGTTTCAGGCATCGCAGCTAGGTCCGGTTGATGAAACTATCACTTATGCATCTTCCATAAAAGACTGGAAACTTAACGGTTTACTTCATCAATTTTGTACCATGGTCCTGGTTTGCCTCAAAACGGGACCTTCTAAGGTGCGTAATATGCTTAAGACTCCATCAGGAATCGAATCTTTATTTAAACTATTATTACCTTCGATTCTTGCACAATCATCAAAAGGAATGTAACTTCCTCCACTCCAATATGACCTTCAAGGTCTTTCCAAATATCATTTTGTTTCTTCGGTATGAACATTTATAATTATTCCTTTATACTTAGACTGTCGGCCACCTCATTGGCCTTTCCTGATAATAATAATTTCTGGTAATCCTTGTTCCTTGGATATATTCCAATTCAAACATTTCTACCTCATTCCCATCATTTTTGGGTGAAAGCATTCTCCCTTAAGCTCTGCTGATGGAGAAAAATATAACTATCAGTCATTTCCATAAGTCATTGCTTCCACCTACCCGTGGGAACTTTATCACGTTTTATTCCCAATCCTACTGAGGATACTACTTTTCTTAGTTCCTTCCGTATCTTAGGATAATCTCAACCTTTATAGGTTCAATCCATACTTCCTCAGGGTTTCATACATACCTCATCTGGCACTATTGTTACTATGTCATACATTCCTTACCAAACTTCCATTTTGAAGTTCGGAATATTACCTTTTTTTTTTCCTTGTAAGGTTTCGTAGGCCATCCTTATCATTCCTCCGGTATTTTCTGGGTACCGGGTATATCAAAATGTCATTGATCAATACTCTAATAATTCTATCTATGTTCTTTCCAGCACTCTTTTTAATAATCCTTACCGGTCATTGTTGCCTTAGCAAGTCCAGCTCATATCATCTGAAGTCATAATGTCGTTATTAGGGTTAATGCCACCCCTTGTGCATTCCCCAGGGTTTGTCTTAATTTATGGATATCCTATCCTTAATAAGGGTCTCGTTTCAATCATTCTCATTTGATAATCGATCGGTGGTTTAATGCCACCCTCTTCTTTCAGATAGTTGTCAGCCTATTTGGCCTTCCAAAAAGGCAACGTATGCCAATCTCTTCTCTTACCGAACTTGTTAATGGTAGCAAGGATGTTCTGGAAGATATTGGTCGAGTTCAACGTGAATCTCTTAGTGCTTATCGTTCTTCGCAAAGGTACTTGCCTCAGACAAAATTCCTACAGTATACTGTTCAATTTTTTACCTTTTCTATACCCTCTTCATATACCTTCATTGTTTACTTTCCTCCGTCATAATATATTCTTGGTATTCATGATACCCTAACATCATACATCTCAAGTCACTATACTTCCATTTTACTCGTAATCTTGGACAACCATATACACATGAGTCACTTTAGTACGGGTTACCCCATCCCAAAAAGGTCTAGTAAATTCCCCATCAAAACATGGGTTGCAAAGGGTTTAGTAGAAGACTCCTACGATCTCATTAATATTTCCTTTATATCAGAAGCCCTTGCAGTCGGTGCTTTCTTAGAAGCAACCCTGCTTTATCTTTTCATTGTTGGTCTAGTCACTTTATAGTCCGTTGTGACTTGGCCTCAACTGGCCACACATAAAAATATATGATTTTAGGGGTTGGCTAATAGCATTACTTTTCTAGCAATTGCCGGCATAGTGCCTTCTTCTTTGATACCTTTCTACCTTTCCAAAACTTTACTCCATATAAGTCTTAATCGACTACTCGGCACCGTCTCCGGTCACCTTTCCTCCACTTTTATCTTTTCAACTATTCTTATCAATCCTGCGTGCCACACAAGCTTACCATTCCTGGCATAACTGCCTTTTCATTTAAGTCAATCCTGGAATTTCTCAGTCCGGCTGGTTTCTTACTTACATTTCCTATTTTCGTCCAATCTCACTTCATCATTTTATCACTACCGTCGATTGTAATGCTCAGGGTCCGTTTACTAACCCATTTTACGGCATCCTTACCCAAATCACAGGGTTTGCTCCAATTTTTTTACTCTCTTCCATGACATTCTCTGATAATCAGAAAGACAAGGTTTGCCAAAATTCACCGAATTCCTTTCCAGACTCAGGGAAATTTTGATCAATCTACCCACCTACTGGTAACATTAAGGAGACCAGTTTCGAAATCTGAAGAATAGTTCTATGAACCTCCAAGCAGGTGGAATCATAAGCAGTCATAGTTAACGAAATAATCATCATCAGATTGGAAGTTTACCCACTGGAGAGGAATCAATTATATCCATCCCTTAGAAGGGAATCAATAGTTTCAAACTGAAACCTGTCACAATATCCTGATACCTATACGTCCTGATATTCAATACTACCAAATGTCGGTCTACCTAACCCTTTATGCGAAGCGTCGTTGGAAGCACAAAGTCTCCTTTTTCCATTAAGCAATGCCAGCTCTTGGTCATTACCAATTTCACCTTTTAGCTCCAGGAAGATTTTCTCACATTTTTCTCTTTAACTACTGATCGTATTACTTGATCTATTATAATTCCGCATCGGAATAAACTTAAGGTACTACTATAATCCCTTCAAAGAGAAGAAGGAATTTAATATTCCTCTAAATCACATGCATCTAACGTTTCTGGTTCATCATTTAACTGAGTTGAATTAACTCTATACTCAGTCTCTGGCAGTAGTCTCATTACGAGTTCATCTTGACTCACTGGTCTTATCTTCCGGTAGGTTCTGAGATCATTGTCTTGCTTACTAGTTCCTTATATAACTTTACCCAATCATGCTATCACTTCCCAATGTCTTTACCTTCTAAATGATTCATTCATAAAATGAACATTTTCCTTAATAAAACCACCTTATTAACCTCAATTTGGTTCCATAATTTACAACCTACGACACCTGCCTTCTCATGGCGAATTATTACTGACCATATTCATACTAATTCATTTATCAAATTATATGGCACTTACTGCCTCCTTCTCAACTATTCCTAGGGACTCTGCTCTTCGCCCTAAATCGATGTCTTTGATAATCATACATCCCTCTAGCTCTTTCTTTGTTAAGATGAAAATCTCTAAGGATTCTCATCTATTTCCGTATAAGATCTCAAGTAATTCCTCCAATCCTTCTTTCTTGCTGGTACTACATCTGGTAGTCCGGCTATGACTTCAACATGCATCTTCAGACCTCTTAATAATATCTCGGTTCTTTATACTCACTTTTCTGAGCACCATATCTTAATCATCACAGTCATTCTAGCTGCGACCCTCATTACCCATGGGTAAGCTCCTTATCCTAACAGGATTTTCCTTATCTGCTGGAACCTCTTCCGGGTCTCCAGTAGGGTACTCCATCGAATTACCCGCTGATCTTCAGCATATAAGGCATCATCACGCTGTTGCTCGTATGCCTCAAGGTCAGTCGCCTTACTCGTCGATACGATATCGAGCTAAGTTACTATCATTATACTTACGAGTTCCCATAAGGGTTTTATATGTCATCACTACATTAAGTAGTCCGACTATGAACTTGACAAGGGTTCTTATTATCTTATTGAATTTATTGTTTTAACGTCACCTCATCTCTAGGGTTTATAACGTACGCTCTGATACCACTTCTGTAACACCCCCAGATCCGGGGTCCGGGATCCGGTGGTTACGGTTTCCAATTCTGTCCACAACAATTGAACTTTCCTTAACATAAAGTAAATTACGTCTCTATAACCCAACACAACAATATAAAACACACCCGTTATAGTCCCAGAGATGAAATCAGAGTAACAATCAAATTTTTATTAATCACATTATGAGTTCTTACAATCCAAAAGGATTTCAATATAAATACATACTCTTTGCCATCCATTTACATAAGTCATACTAGACCATATTCTTGGTACTGAAAAAAATAAATATACCCTACCAATAGTTTCTTCTTCAGCTCTGGTAGTCTCATCGTCCTCGCCCGCGTCGAGTGCGCCTTGTGCGAGTCATCTGGTCTAGCTGTTGTTGTGATATAATAATAAAGCAAGGGTGAGCAATAGCCCACCAACAATAATATATAACTGAACGATAATGTAACAGTTCAAAAGTATCTTTGAAACCATATGCCATGCATTTACGGAAATGATGCCAGTATAATATGAACGATGAAGTTACAAGGTAACTTAAAGTATTTGTTTGTAGAAATATCTGCTACATCAAAGTAAGCGAGATATTCTTATTGTTATTAAGAAGAGGAGTTTGCAAGAAAAGGTTGCAATTCCAGTTATGACCCTTTTCCAACTCTGTCAACAGTAATCATGTTGCAGGAAATAAATAAATTTGGATGATGAACCAATGATGGAGTATTCACCGCGCCCGCTGTTCCAATCTTGATGATCAGTCGAGATCGTACAGCTCAATTTAGATTTACTACCGGTAGAAGGAAGAACTGACGGCTTTACTTGTATACCGCCTTATTAGCTCTCCCCGGCCAACGGTTGGGCCAAAGGGGATGGACCGGCGCTACTCGGCCTCTTACACGACTCCTAGTTCAAATAGAATTCATGATTCTGAATGTAACGTTCGTCCCCCTTTCCCCAAGTATAATACTTGTTGATAAGACTCCACAAAGTAGTCGTATCTAGTTGGAAAGGAAAATTTACCAATAACTCCCAAGTTATTACTTGGTAACGGATATCAACTTGTTCCAGTAATCTTACCCCTCGAAAGATGAGAAGGTATGCAACGACTTAATAAGTCAACAGCACCCGAGTTGCGGGTGAAGGGAATACTTTATGACCGGGAAGTCGACAAGATAAATAACATTTTCCAAGTAAGGTTCCCTTATTAGTAAGGAGATAGACTCAAAGAAGAATGATGTCTGAGAATCTTTCTTGATATAAGATTAATAATAATATGACTCCGAAATATTTTCTGTAATAATCGAAGAAGATAAACCTTATCGAGGTTATTCTAAGTATGGAATAAATATTCAGAGAATATTTATTGAAGTAAAATATTTTACAGAATATTTAGGAATATGAAAGAATATCTTTAATAAGAGTATTTCTCAAATAATCCTTGAAGAAATATCTAGAGAATATTTATTGCATAATTAAATATTCAAATGAATATTCAGAATAATATTCATTAATTAATAAGTCCTGAAAGGAATATTTAAAATAATATTCGGTGATTAAATAGAACCCTGATGAATATTCAAAATAATATTCATAATTAATTAGGAATTTAAATGAATATTGATAAAGTAATATTCATTTAATGAATAATATTCTAAATGAATATCAAGTAATATTCATTTAGTAATCCAAGCTTTAAGGAATATTCGAGATAGTATTCGATAATTAAATCAAGCTTCAGATGAATATTAAAATAATATTCATCAAGTATTTAATATCTTAAATGAATATTGAAAAGTAATATTTATTTAATAAAATAATATTCTAAATGAATATCCAAATAATATTCATTTAGTAGTCTCATCTTTAGAAGAGTATTCGAAATAATAGTCGATAATCAATTCGACTCTGAGGGAATATTGACAAATATTATTCGTCGAATGATTACGTTCAAATAATTATTTGAAGTATGGATCGTTAAAATAATTAGTCTCGAACGAATATTCAAATAATATTCGTCGCCCAAATAATAGAAAATATTTACTTAAATATTTTCCTCCGAGGTAATCTCGATATATCAAGGAATATTGACTCCCGGTCTATATTTGATTAATAGGATATATACGCCCTTCTATGAGGGTCTTACAATAACCGGCTTATAACTGATATATAACTATCTAGCTTATAAGCCAACAATAACATTCAGGGAACAAGTATATCAATTCAACTTGAAAGTAGGCATGCATGCAATGGCATATGTATATCAGCAATCATATATATATATATATATATATATATTTATTCAATCACAACAACAGCCTAAAGGAAGGGAATTGAAACTTGCCTGGTAGTCGAGTACGGTAAGGGGTAGTGGTAGCGGGTCCCGGTTCAGCTTGGTGATCTATAAATAGCCAAGGCATTCGGGATTAATCACTTGATATGGGCTAAAAATAAGCCCTAAAGACACATTTATTGTTGCATTAATTAGACCCGATATGGTCCAAACGCGGGGCCCACCAACAGGGCTCAAAATCCTATTTTAAATATTAATTTCGTAATTAATATTAAGGGTAATAAACAGCTCAGCAAATAAGAGTTGGATAAGGATAATATCCCCTTCAGACTTATCCACCAAGGCATCCAATTCAATATGGAAACTGATTCCTATATGAAATAGATCTAGAACCTTCCTCAAAGACTTGCCCACCAAGTCTCCAAATCCTACCATAATTCTAAGGCTTCTCAGCCTATATAAAGGGCCTGACCCCTCATTCTCAGAACTACGTTTTCTTGGCTTGATTCTCTAATACAGAGATACGTAGGCATTCTGTGAGGACCGATCAGTCTCGAACGCAGAAGCAGCCATAAAAGCTCGAAACTCAACCACCCAAGCATTAATTAAAAATCGTAAACTAGTTTTTATTCCACAACATTTGGCGCCGTCTGTGGGAAGACAACATCAACCATGGTTCAAACACGAAGAACAACACCAGTTGCAACTGAGGCCATACCTCTCAGATCTGCTCCACCCATCACCGAACAGGTTCCCCCAGCATCAGGGGCGATTGCCCAACAAGCTCCGCCAGCATCAGGGGCGATCACCCAATCTCAAGTTTCTCAACAATCAGGGGCGATCCCCCACGTTGAGAGTACATTATCTCCGATTACCCGTACAAGACGAGAAACCAATCCTCTTCAGATGGTGGTCTCTCCTCTGATTGATCCGAACAACCCATCGCATGGGGTCCAGATCCACACTACAGATCTCCCCGTGAGTACTAACCCGACATACGGGCTGCCTAATTATCCTCCTATCCAAGGGACAGGCCCAAGTGGTCACGCTTTGCGGATCCGAGATCGAGAGTATCACGATTATTCGGGTCCTTATACTGATGAAACCTCCTCTGATGATGAGGATGATGACCGTGATGAAGCCCCGAGGAGGCGATGTGCTAGTAGAGAACCTCGAAGGAGGACTCAAGACATCCGTGATGAACAATCTTTGACAACTGCTGAAAGGATCAAGGCTTATGAGGCCGAGATCTTAAAATTGAAGGAAGATATGGCAAGAGAACAAGCTAGGCTAAATCAAACTCAGCCGCCTCCAACTGCAGGAAGGATTCCCATCATTGATTTGGAGAGGTCTTCAAGGAGACAAAGAAGGGCTGATGCCTCATTCGGAAGAACAACCACAAGGATGGAAATTCCCAAGGGAAACCCCAAAGATCTGATGCCTCTCGGAGATCCTGATGATCCAACACCCCCGTTCACCGAGGAAGTGATGAATGCTCACATCTCTAGGAAGTTTAAGATGCCTACAATAAAGGCTTATGATGGAACGGGTGATCCCGCAAACCATGTGAGAACATTCTCGAACGCACTGCTGTTGCAGCCTGCAAGTGATGCCCTAAAGTGCAGAGCGTTCCCCCAAACCCTATCGGGCATGGCTCAGAGATGGTATAGCCGATTGCCTGCGAACTCTATTGGCTCTTTTAAGGAGTTGAGTGCCGCCTTCGTTAGCCAATTCATTAGCGGAAGGGTGCATGAGAAGAGCTCCGCATCTCTTATGTATGTGGTGCAAGGAAAGAATGAAAATCTGAGGGATTACCTCAAGAGATTCACTAAGGAGACCCTGAATATCACTGATTTGGAAAATAAGGTGGCAATGGTAGCCCTGGATCACGGAACCACTGACCTCTTCTTCAAGAGATCATTGGCGAAGCATCCCCCTGAGGACATGGCTGAGCTCCAACGAAGGGCTGATAAGTATATTAAAGCTGAGGATAGCTTGAAGAAAGAAACCACCGTAGGTGGAGGAGGAGGTAACAATGACTCCAAGAAGCGAAAGCAAGACCAAGACTATGATGATCAAGAGTATGATGCTAGGGACAAGTATCCTCGAACTAGCGAGGACTCCGACTCTGCCCCTAAGAAGAACCAAGGGTCAAGGTTCACTGAGTATGCAAGGTTGAATACTCCTAGGAGTCGAATCTTGTTGGACATTGAGAATGATAAGGATTTCAGATGGCCGAAGCCACTCAGGGGTGATCCCGCAAAGAGAAACCAGAATCAGTATTGTAGATTCCATAGAGACGTGGGGCATGACACTGACGATTGCAAGCAACTCAAAGATGAGATCGAGTTTTTGATCCGTAGAGGGAAACTGAGGCACTTCACTAAGGGTGAAGACCGTGGTAATCAGAGAAGAGACTATAATAGAAGGGATGACGATCAAGATCGCAACCTACAGCCCCGAGGGCCAGTAATCAACATGATCTCAGGAGGCCCGACTGCGGCCGGGACAACTAAGAACTCTCGAAAGGCTTATGCTCGAGAGGTGTTGCACATCGTGGGAGAGGCCCCGAAGCGTGCAAAAACTGAGGTAGCGATTAGCTTTGATGACTCAGACTTGGAAGGGGTGAAGTTCCCCCATGATGACCCGTTGGTTATAACTCCTGTGATTGGAAACTCGGAGGTGAAGCGAGTCTTGATAGACAATGGAGCTTCCGTTGACATTCTGTTTCATGATGCGTTTATGAAGATGGGATACACTGATTCTCAGTTGACCCCCAATAACATACCTATATACGGATTTAATGGAGTAAAATCCAAAGTTGAAGGGACTATTCAGCTGCCTGTAACTATTGGGCAAGAGCCCAAGGAGGCTACTCGGATGTTGAACTTCCTGGTAATCAAGGCGGATTCAACGTACAACGCCATCCTTGGAAGGACGGGACTTCATGCATTCAAGGCTGTTGCCTCAACCTATCATGTGAAGATCAAGTTCCCTACCAGGAATGGTGTTGGAGAACATAAAGGTGATCAGAAGATGGCACGAAGCTGTTATGTAGCCTCGTTAAGGCCTGATGGAATCGGGGGGCAGGTCCTTCCGGTTGAAGACATGGAAGTCCACAGTGGTAAGGAACACAAAGAAAGGTCAGCAGAGGACATCACACAGAAGCCTCGGACAGCCATTGAGGATAAGGCGTTAACTGACTTTGTGGTTGAGTGTACCTTTGGCAACCAAGAAGTCGGGGGGGAAGGAGGTAGTACCCTAAGCAGGAAGTGAACTTCAGAATAAGAATGAGGAGACCAGAAGGAGTGGTGGGTGCCCTATTTTGATGGAGCATCAAAAACAAAATTAAGTGGTGCATACCTAGTCTTGCAAAACCCCGATTGGGCTTAAGTTATCCTAGTAGGACTTAGCTTCATATTTATATAGTAGAAGTAGAAATAAGGTTCATTAAAACCATTGCAGAGCATGTTGTTCCGAGTAGGACAGTAGTACTCTATGTAAGGGTTGAACCCATTTCAAGTTATTAATGCATTTTTGTTTTCCATTCATTGATTGTGATTTTATTTATGTGCCAAGCACCTGATGTGTGAGTCAAAGATGACCAAGTACCGAAAATAAAAGAATACACGAATGAAAACAAACGAATGCATACCCCGAATGGTAGATTTAAGTTACAGCAGATAAGAGTTTAAGTCCTTGAAGGACCCTGGATAAAGACAAACGTTGAAGTCCTGATGGAACACCCGCTGAAGAAACATATTGCATAACACGAAAGCCAATGGAAGGCTCATCAGGTGGGCAATCTAACTTGGAGAATTCAATGTTAAGTACAAGCCTAGGATGGCCATCAATGCCCAGGCTCTAGCTGACTTCGTGGTTGAATATACCATTGACAACCAAGAAGTCGTGGGGCAGGAGGTAATAGACCAGGAAGGTCAGCAAGGTGAGAAACCCATGGAAGAGAAGAAGGAGTATTGGATTCTCTATTTTGATGGGGCATCACAAACAAAAAGCTCTATTTTCATGGAGCATCAAAAACAAAAACCAGTGGTGCAGGTTAAGCCCCGATGGGTTCACACTCGAGTATGCCTTGAAGTTGGACTTCCAACAACCTACAACGAGGCGGAGTATGAAGCTCTGATAGCCGACCTTGGATTGACGAGAGCCCTGAGGGTGAAGAACCTGAAAGTTTGTGGAGACTCAAATCTGGTAGTCTCACAAGTCAATGGAGAGTTTGAGGTTAGAGAAAAGAATATGGCCAAATACTTGAGGATTGTGAAAGCCGTGATAGCCCCTCTCGATAAATGCCATGTTGCGTATATCCCAAGAGAGAAAAGAACATTAAGGCCGAAGCCCAGTCTAAGTATGGCTCTTCTGAGATAAAGAATTATGAAGAGAGCTTTTGCTTCCAGGTCCTGAAGACCCCACCATCGAATCAAAATTGGTAGCACCAGTTGATGTAAGCTGAAGGATAGACCCTCTTCGAGCTCATCTCGAGACTAGTTGGCTCCCTGATAATGCCTTGAAGGCACAGAAACAGTTAGTGAGAGTGTTGAGATGAGAGGTCCTTTGTCATTCCTTACTTAAAATCTTGAATCTAAAATCCCGACACAAATTTTAACCTTGATGGCCAAAAAGGCTGTCTCCCTCCAATCAAATTTGTCATTTGAAGTTTAAGGACTTGAATCAAGAGCCTTCAATCGAATATAAACCAAAGCAAGGTCTTGTGAGCATAAGAAGAAGGTTGGAAACCTAGAATCAAGAAAAGAAGGTTAACAACCAGCCAAGACACACCGGACTTGAAGTCAAGTGTTGAGTGGCAAGGGAACTTCTTGAACGATCAACCGAGAAGCAAGACCTCCACCATATGTAGCAAGGGGCAAGAACTAAGGGACTTCATCATTTTTACATCTTAGAATAAGAGTTAAGGGTTGATGATAACCAACAACCATGAACGGATTCGAGGTTTAAAACCAAGGATTCAACAAGCGAGTTAAGGCCCAGAAGGTCACGAAAGCCAATTTGAATTGAAGGATGTCTGTTTGGTCATCGACTTAGAATACTGACGTTGAGGTTTAAAAACCGGGGCTCAGCAAACCGGAGGCCGCCGATCGGGGCACCCGGGAATCTTCAGCCGACCGGTCTTCGTTTCGATGTCGAGAGTCCCGACATCGTTTCGATGTCGAAAGTCGATCCCATATCGATGATCGATATCGGTATGCGAAAATAAGTAACTCTAGCCATGAATGGCCAACATTGATTCCATATCGATGATCGATATCGATATGCGAAAATAGGTAACTCTAGCCATGAATGGCTAACATTGATCCCATATCGATGATCGATATCGGTATGCGAAAATAAGTAACTCTAGCCATGAATGGCCAATATTGATTCCATATCGATGATCGATATCGGTATGCGAAAGTAAGTAACTCTAGCCATGAATGGCCAACATTGATTCCATATCGATGATCGATATCGATATGCGAAAATAGTTAACTTTAGCCATGACTGGCCAATATTGATTCCATATCGATGATCGATATCGGTATGCGAAAGTAAGTAACTCCATCCATGAATGCCCAAGTCGGTTCCATGTCGATGGTTGATGTCGGTATGTGAAGATCAAAATCACTGATAGAGATCGAGCCAACCACTGTAACAAAGAAACGGAGCAAAAAATTTTGTAGCTGACCGAAGTCTCGGCCGACCGGCCCTCCGGGAAGCCCTCCAGCCGACCGACTTCGACCGCCGGCATGGATATTGAACCGGCCGACCGGTGTCCCAGCCGACTGGCCTTCCGTGCACACGTCGGCCGACCGACGTCGACGGTTGGTATGGGTTCGACAAAAAAAAAAGGAAAAATTTCAGCCGACCGGGTCACCGGCCGACCGGCCTCCCCGGACATGCTCCAGCCGACTGGAATCAGCTCTCGGTACGGGCTCGGTCCAGCCGACCGGCTCCTCAGCCGACCGACCCTCCGGTGAACCTTCCAGCCGACCGACTTCGGTCATCGATACGGGTTTTCTGCCTTCGTTTCAAAAAAAAAAAAAATTGAAAAAAAAAAAAAAAAACCAGCCGACCGGGGCTCCGGCCGACCGGCCCCTTGTAACACCCTCCAGCCGACCGGGAGTGATGGTCGGTATGGGTTTTTGCCCGGCCGACCGACAGCGATGTTCGAGTTGGGTTCGCAAAATTTCATTTTTTGTTATTTGTTTTTCTGATTTGGTAATTAAGGGAAGTGAAAACTAAGCACCGATTAGTGCCGATTAAGCGCTGTTTAGTGCTGTTTAAGCATTATTTAGTGCATATTAGCACTGTTTAGCGCTGTTTAGTGCCATTAGTGCCGTCGAAAAATGTAAAGTTTCCTGATCGAAATTTGTGATTAAAATTCAGAAATTTGAGTCGAAATGATAATTTCTGAATAGTACTAGCCCTTGGAAATAAAAAATTTCCAAGCTGACCTGGGCTCTGCCCCTTGGACCCCGCCAGGGGCTGCCGCCCCTTGGACCCCGCCCGGGGGCTGCCGCCCCCGGACCCCCGCTAGTGCCGTTTAGCACCGTTTAGCGCCGTTTAGAATCGCTTAACATTGTTTAAGTGTCGTTCAAGGCTTGTAAGTGCCGATAAGCACCGATTAAGTGCCGATTAGCACCGTTAGTGCCGATAGCACCGTTAGTGCCGATAGCACCGATTAAGTGCCGATTAGCACCGTTAGTGCCGATAAGCACCGTTCAGTGTCGTTTAATGCCGGTTGGCGTCACTTAAAAGTTGTTTAAGTGTCGTTTAAGGCTAGTTAGTACCGTTTAGTGCCGTTTTATGCCGTTCAACGTCGTTTAATTTAAATGTCGTTAAGGCTGATTAGTGCCGATTAGCATCGAATTAACATTGTCGTAAACGCGTCGGTCGCTCCACGCTTTACATAAAGACAATACTCGTGAAACACTAGTGTATAAAGACGAACCCTGACCCGAGTCTTGGAAAGGACCGATTAAAACTTCAAGGAAAACCTGATCAGTTTTCCTAGAAGTTGGGGGGCAAATGATATGGGCTAAAAATAAGCCCTAAAGACACATTTATTGTTGCATTAATTAGACCCGATATGGTCCAAACGCGGGGCCCACCAACAGGGCTCAAAATCCTATTTTAAATATTAATTTCGTAATTAATATTAAGGGTAATAAACAGCTCAGCAAATAAGAGTTGGATAAGGATAATATCCCCTTCAGACTTATCCACCAAGGCATCCAATTCAATATGGAAACTGATTCCTATATGAAATAGATCTAGAACCTTCCTCAAAGACTTGCCCACCAAGTCTCCAAATCCTACCATAATTCTAAGGCTTCTCAGCCTATATAAAGGGCCTGACCCCTCATTCTCAGAACTACGTTTTCTTGGCTTGATTCTCTAATACAGAGATACGTAGGCATTCTGTGAGGACCGATCAGTCTCGAACGCAGAAGCAGCCATAAAAGCTCGAAGCTCAACCACCCAAGCATTAATTAAAAATCGTAAACTAGTTTTTATTCCACAACATCACTTAACATATTAAAAGTTAAGTTATACTTAATTCGAAACACGTTCTCGAGTTATCTCGTTATACCCCTTTTAGTGGATTACTTTTATCACTGTTCCGACCCGACATTCGTTCGTTAATACGACATGTCATTGTACTTATACTTGGGACATACTTAAGTCATATGAGTTCTAAGGTTGATTGTTACGAACCAATATTATACTCCGAGTTTTATCGCCCGTTTTCTAAGTGTTTTACCGAAGTTATAAAAGAGTCGTCTTTTAGGGGTTCGTTCGCGTTTAACCTCGACTCGAACATTTTTAATAAATCGAAAAATGATCCTTTTGACATACGGTTTTCTTTCACGCCTTCCTTTTTACCTCTAGTATTTATTTACCAAGATTCTCCATGACGTTACATAGTCTACGAGGGTTCAATTACAGTTACGAACTTTCGTTTACGGATTCGAACTACTTTTAGTAATTTGGTCATAAATCCTAAACCGTAAGTCCGTTTCACGTGATCTTTATATCAAAACGAAGCTTAGAACATTACCTATCCTATCATGGCAGATAAGGTCTCTGGACAGTAGGGGTTCGACATGGAAAATGGCATACAAAACATGGTATTGTAAAATCGGGCATTATAACGGCTACGTTTACGCGTTTTCCAAAGTTTTTACACTTTATCACGATCACCCCATGATCAAATCAACCAATTAAACACATGATAAACATCATGACAAGATCAATAACATCTCCTTATAACCATCTCATGGATCATCAACCATAATCAACCACAAATCCATGGATCTAAACATATAACTAACATATCAACCACTAATCAACCAATCCTTCTTATTACTCATATAAACTCAAAGTAAAGGCTATAGTTTAGGATGTTTATACCTTCCTCGAAGTATATTCTAGCCTCACTAAGCTTGGTATGGTCCTTGGATTGCCTTAAGCTTGCTAAATCAATCATGAAAACAAGAAAATCAAAGATTAGTTTTCATTAAAACACTATTCATCCTCCCCTTTGAGGATTTATTTGAAAATGGTAAAAGAGGAGTTTGGAGCTAAGATTTCTAGGAGATTACTTTTATGAATTATAGGACTTACCATAAAAATTTGGAGACCAAATGATGGTTGGAAGGTTGATTTCCCCTCTTGAATTAAGGAAGAAGCCGAATGGTGTTTGCAAGAGAGGAAAGGAGTTGGTTTGCTTGCTTTTGCTCTCATCCTTGTCTAAAGTGTATTATTGATATGCTTGAATAATATCTTGGTCATAAAGTAGCTTTAATAAAGTGTATAGGTCATCCATGATGCAAGAATCAAGTGGGCAAGTGGTTGTTTAAGTGGTATAATCTTGTACCATTTGGTTTGTTTACAATCTTGCTAGTTAGCATTGTAACTAGCTTGGTTACTTGATCCTATCCACTTGCACATGCATGTATCTTGGCTCACTGCTTGTTTCTGTGTCCGGTTATTGCCCGTTTCGATTGATCGTTCGTGAGAATATTTCACGGATTTCTAATTAGGGTTTACCGGGAATCCTCTTTCATATTAATACTTTCATTCTCCATCTTTCATTCTAACTTTCCAATTTATATTCCTTAAATCCATTTGTTAAATACTTAAGGCTATCAGTGTCCAGGGAACTCTCGGAGAAAATAACAGTGCGGTTTTTCAGAATCCGACAGCTTTTACATACACTTATTTTCCCCCTGGATCACTAATACGAACTCGGAAATCCGTTCCGAATGCTTCTATATAGTGTCGTCTCATATTATTATATACTCCCACCAAAACACTATTCATTCTGTATTCTTTACTTGTTCTCTTAGGGTTGTATAATTGTCCGTATTCTCTTTCGATCGTTCCTTAACCTTTTTACGGAACTATTGGATTAATCGTTATCGATCTGGATGACATGAGAGTATTCTCTTGCTTGAAGTTGCCATATCTTATACCCTTAGAAGATAGATTATTCTTACCTATGTTGTCACCCTTTAGCATTCTTCAAGACATAGAAATAATAAAGTCGAATTCCATTCATTCTTTCCAAATATCAATTATTACATTGTAGCCATAACCACTCCTCAGTGGTTTCCTACCTTCATTCTTAAATCAAATATAATAACATCCCAAAATATCAAATCCTCAAAGTTAATATCTCAATTCTTGGATTATAATAATATTTAATCCACTGTCCGGTCAAATATTATACCGAAAAGAATTTGGAATTTCTGAATTCCGATCGTCTCTCCATTCACTTATTTCCTCTGCGTATTACTAATATGACTTCGAAACATCCATATCACGTCCCGTACATAGGGTGAAGTGAAAAGTTTACCAACTTACAAAATCACTATTCATCCACCAAATTACTATGCACGTACAGGAAACACTATGCACGTACGGGAAACACTATGCACGTACTCATTTCCCTTCAAGGATCCATTAGCTCCTTCCTGGATGGTAGATTATTCTTATCTAGGTCCTCCACCATCGAATTACTCTATTCTGACAATATACCAATGCATCAGGATCATTGTCCAAAGCAATATCCATTCATTACAATCATTGTTCTTTGAAACCACCATTCATTAGAGCTGGTGACCTTGTTGTCGGAATCATTGTTCCTCATTTAATCATTACTTAATAAAAAGTTTTAATTATATCCAAAATTTGGGGTTCTTACATAGATATTTTGAAAAATATCATAGATATTTTGAAAAAATATCATAGACAAAAAACCCTAAATTTGGATTCGAATTAAGAATAGCCTGGACAGGCCCAATGACAGCCACGAGGTCAAGCCCATTATGAAAAGAAAGAAGGTATTTTTATAAAAATACGCATTCCTGGAAAAAGTAATAAACCTATGAGGCCCAATAAGAATAGGCCCAAAGCCAAAGTGGCCCTTATTTTGACCAAGATCCTGGTCGAAACGACCAAGAATCCTGGTCGAAAAACTCTTCGACCAAAGCGTAGGAAACGCCCTTATTTCGACCAAGATCCTGGTCGAAACGACCAAGAATCCTGGTCGAAAAACTCTTCGACCAAAGCGTAGGAAACGCCCTTATTTCGACCAAGATCCTGGTCGAAATGACCAAGAATCCTGGTCGAAAAACTCTTCGACCAAAGCGTTGGAAACGTCCTTATTTCGACCAAGATCCTGGTCGAAACGACCAAGAATCCTGGTCGAAAAACTCTTCGACCAAAGCCATTCTTAGGCCCTTATTTCGACCAAGATCCTGGTCGAAACGACCAGGAATCCTGGTCGAAAATTCCTTCGACCAAAACAAAATTGGACGCTTATTTCGACCAAGATCCTGGTCGAAACGACCAAGAATCCTGGTCGAAAATCCCTTCGATCAGGAAACTAAAGAAGGCCTTATTTCGACCAGAATTCTGGTCGAATTCCTGGTCGAAATTCTGGTCGAAAAGGCTCAAGCCTGGTCGAAATTTGATATGAAAAATTGATTCTTTGACAGCAAATCTTCATGGACATGGAATTTTGATGAAGAAAATACCTGTGGGTACCATAATAGGATAAATATGGAAATACAAGGAATTTCATAGATAAGTCCTTGAGAAAGATATTCTGTAACTGAAGTTATGGAAGATAAATTGCTTAGCCTCGAATAAGGCATATCGTCGTAAACGTGTCGGTCGCTCTACACTTTTCATCAAGACGACATTTGTGAAACACTAGTGTACAAAACCCTGACCTAAGTCTCGAGAAAGGCAGTTAAAACTTCAAGGAAAACCTGATCAGTTTTCCTAGAAGTTGGGGGGCAAATGATATGGGCTAAAAGTAAGCCCTAAAAACATCATTAATATGGCATTAATTAGACCTAGTATGGTCCAAACGTGGGGCCCACCAAGCGGCCCAAAAACCCTAATTAAAATATTAATTTCGTAATTACTATTAGAGGCAATAACCAGGTCAGCAATAAGAGTCAAATAAGGATATTACTCTTGCCTGACTTAGCCTCCAAGACACCTACCTCAACATGGAAACTGATTCCTACAAGGAAGGAGCCTAGAACCTTCCTCAAGGCGGTGGCTTGCCCACCAAGTCTCTTACTCCTACCATAATTCTAAGGCTCCAGCAGCCTATATAAAGGGCCTGACCCCTCACCTCAGAACTACGTTTTTTGGCTTGATCTTTGATATTCATCAAAGTACGTAGGCATCTTGTGAAGGCAGAGTCAGCCACGAGCACAAGAGCAGCCATAAAAGCACGAAGCTCACACACCTTTGCATTAAATACGCAAACCCTAGCCGCAATACTAGTAACCTAGTTTTTATTCCACAACAAACATCCTCTATTATCTTTTCTCTGATACATCCAAGCTCGATCATTATTCATGTTCAATTTTTTTTTACCTAAAAAAAAAATACAACAATCATAAAAAAAATATAGTCTACACCTATAATTTGGACTAACTAACATGAGCAAAATATAAATATATTTATCATATAATTTAATTATTAAATAACTAATATGATTTATTACCTAGTAAAATATATTTATATATAATTAACTAAGCAACATGCATCACAAGATAAAGCCCACACAATTAATCACAAGATAAACCTCACAAAATTAATCACAAGATAAAACCCACAAAATTAACACAAAGTTAAGAATTCTAAAAATAAGACTCAAAAAATCAACATATATATATATATATATATATAACAATTTTCATAATCATATTTAAAAATTAAACTAAAAACAAAAACTATGCAGGGGATAATAATGTTTTTTTTTTTGACATTAGGGGGATAATAATGTTAATTACCTTAATTAGAGGCGAGGTGAAGAGGTTGAGATAGTGTTGTTTTGTTTTGATACTTCCTCGGTTATGAACAAAATCGAGTGCTTCAGGTCAATGTTGTTAGCATTCTCAGAGTGGTGGATTGTTGTTGATGAGACAGACAATGCCATGTAGGTCCATAGTAATTGATACTAATTGTCGGTAGGTGGAATATTAAATGCAACAATAAAATTATAACGGATTAGTAATGGAAATATTTCAAATTGTAACAGATTAGTAACGGAATGTATATGACCGTTGAAATACTACCAAAAGATTAGTAATGGAAAGGATATACTACCAACAGATTAGTAACGGAAAGAATATAACCGATCTAAAATTTTTTCCGTTGCCAACTCGTTAGTAAAATGAGCGGCAATTTTAGCGGTTTTTTTCGTTTTTTTAGGGCCCATATTTTCTCTTTTTTTAAGTGGGGGAAAGTTAGCGCCATTATTAAAATTCTAAAATTTCCAAAAAATTCCCAACCGGATATATCGTTGGTAAAGCATTGTTATTATGTTGGTACTATTTCCGTTGACATCTCGTTGCTAGAAAGGGGCGGCAATTTTAGCCCCAACATTATTTATTGTCTGTTAGGAATCTGTTAGTAATCACCAACGGAAATTTCCGTTACTAAATATCCGTTACAAAATCGTTACGAATGTGTTATTTTATCATTGGCTTTTCAGAAAAGTCACATGGGTGAGTGAGCCGTTGGTAAATAGCAACGGACACGTTTCCGTTGGGAAATTTTGTTAGCAAATCCGGGATTTCTTGTAGTGTATCAAATGACATGGTACTAATTACTTGACATTTTGGGATGTTTTAATTGGATGACCTGACGGGTCCATTACAATTATAACTAATCAAAATAATGACACATCATTTTGTAACAATTTTTGGTACCTAATTTGGTACTTCTAGCATTTTATATAAATAAATAAATTTACTGAAGTACAATTTAAACAAAGATTTAGACATAAAATTTCCTTGATAGTTTCATGTGATCCAGCAGACAAAGAGCATTTATATATTTGTCGGATTAAATTCTCATTGTCCATGAGCTTCTAATCTAGTGGCTAAAAATGAGGTCTTGTGTATAATAATAGGTCTTGTCTATTCTCATTTCATATATTCTCCAGCAGTATATGCCTTAGTTTCCTTGAGAGGAATAGGCTCAACAAGAAGGGAAAACAATGTATCTTTGACTAAACCATCTTCAACACCAAAGCCATCATCTCCAGCATTATACAAACAGTGAGCTGCCCTGACCATATTCAGCATAATATCAACAAAATGCCAAGATAAAGGAATGTGATCCCCCGAAAATCGACATTTATTTACTTGTGCCCATTTCTTCCTCATCAAATCCATAATGTGCTCACGGGCAACTTCTTCTGAAACACCAGTATCCGACATGTAGCACTGTATTGATGATGGAACATCTCCTCTTTTTAACTCTTCCTGCAATCAAATAAATTCGAACACATGCATAAATGATATTTATTAGTGCACTTTGTCAAACCTCAGTGTGAGAGATGAACGCTGGTGTTGGAATTTCTGGTTATTAATCGTGACCATTATAAATCGTGACCATCAATTACTAACCCCCACCATCAATGCAATGAGGTCCCAAAATGCATCCCAATATTGTTCCAAAGAACACATAACATGTATTAATTAGTGTTGTGCATGCAGGTGTCCAATCTATTGATGTAGGGGGAAACCAATTATATATATCTTGACAGTAAGCATTTAAGAATTTTGTTTGGAAAAATTTTAAGAGACGCTGGCATTTTTCATTAACTTAAAGTTGTCACATTTCCAGCTGACGTATCATTTGTGACCAGACTATATACGACCTCCAGAGTGCGGTATGGGCCGATTTCTGACCAAGTATCTATATTTCGGACTGAACCATGTAGCTCATTCTGGAAAATGTATATTACTAAGTGTCTTATATATCTGGTTCTACTATTTCTACGACAAGATGTAATATAAACATGGATGGTTTCAAATCTCAGATAACTTGTATATACATATACAGTATAAGTTTACTAGCTACCTTGACAAATCCTTCAGCTCTTCCTGGTATATTCCTTGGCTAATATTGAAGTCCAGCTTTGCCAATTCCAAAACTGCTGGGATCATGTCACTGCTTCTTTCGTACAACTCTATATTCCACCTTGCATCATAACTTGGGACCCTCCATTGTAGTGGAAGCTCCAAAGCATGTCTAACTTGAATCTGGAGATCCACATCGATCAGTAATATTTTGAAGGCACTCCCTAAGTGATTTACTAGTATAGTAACATGCAGCCTCCATTAATGTCTCTCCTTCAATGGAGAAGTACGAGGCTTCGTACAAACTCAACAGTCCCTTGATATCTGCACGAGGATATCTAAAGTTCCCATTTCCAATAAATCGCTTAAAACCCTCTGCGCCCAAGATGATACATCATTTAGTATGAATGAATAATTAAATTAGATTAAACGAATGGGGGTGGGCAAGACCCATCCCTAAACCGAACTATGATGTCATGTTAACTAACCAAATTATAAAAAAAATTAAGAATATAAACAAAGGCCTTGAATGGATCATAAATTATTCAATAGGTTCTAGCCCCTTTCAATGCAAGATATTGGTATCATGGTACCTAGCTACTAGTGAGTTGTTATATAAAAAACTAAAATATATACGGTGGGGATGAAATGTTTTAATTTTGTATTTTAAAGAGTTTGTATCTGAACACCCCTGTACATATTTAATACTCTTATCTGAACTTCACATTACTTCCACTCTGTACTTAAATATCAGTTTAATTACCTGGGGATATAAAAAATCCATGTTGTCTAAGAAGTCTAAATTCAAGAGCTGTATAGCATGCAAGTTCTTTTCCCGATTGTCGTGTATCTGACCAATCTGTATCTTCTTCAAAGTACGGTTTATTTCTTCCTGAAAATGATAACCTAATCCAAGTCTTTGCAAGCGATCTATCAGCTCAAGTTGATCTAGTGGCTCAACCACATCATTAAACATCAAGCTCACTTCTTCTTTCAACGCAAAAGCTCGTGCAATGATTATTTCACCCTGTTTAAAATATTTATTCAGTAAAATACTCCACGTATTTGTGTCTAAGAACATCTTCAATGGAGGGTGCCAAGAACGGCATCAACTTCATATCGCATTATATGACATGACACCCTTGTTAGTACTCAATTGGAATTGTTGGGATGTCAGTGGAATGCTAAATTAAGTTGCATGGGGTGCTAACTTAAAATGACAAAATTTGGCATTCCATAAAGTAGTGACAACTTCATTTGTGATTCTAATAGTGAATAAAATATTATTTTTTCTAATATAATTTTATTATACATTTTTTCTCAAGTTAACATCTAGTTATGCCGGTCATTGGAGTATTTTTAGAAGTGTTACGGAAAAGAGAGAGTATAAAAAAGTAATATTTTCGATTTTGTAGCAGAGTTGGCACCTTTTGATGATGTTCTAAGAACTAATAGCAAATCCAATGCAATGCTATCCTTGGTTCTATTGCTATATTAGAGCATCTTCAAGAGCCTCTCTACTCTAGCTCGTAACTTAAAAATTGGAGAAAACAAAAAATGTTGCTCCAAGAGACTCTTAGTGGCTCTTAAAAATATTAAGAATCTCTTCTCTCTCCTCAATTTTATAAGAGCACACTTCCACTCTTAACTATTATTATATTATATATTCATAATCCTATCTCTTTCTCTCCCCCTTTCTTTTGTACTTTTGTGAATTCAAACTACTTTTAATAATAGAAAATTGATCAAGGAGTCGATATAAAGAGAATTGTTGGAAGTGAACACCTACTAAATCCTTAAGAGCCAATAATTTATATTATTTATAAAGAGTGAACTAAGAGACTATTGGAAATGCTCTTATAGCGTGCTAAAAACTCATCTCGAAAGGGGTATTATGGTTGGATGCAAATATGTATTAATGCATACTTGGTTCTAAATTTGAAACTAATAATGCATTTATATCACATCATCATTTAACCATTTATGAGTTGGATGTTGGTGTATTTTAGATTAAAGTTAGGAGAGAGAGACAAAAATTTAGTTAATTTGGAATTATATGGATGCAAAATGCAACTACCTGAAATTCTATTTTAGCACCAAAACACATTTTTTGGTTCCAAATTATAGCAGTATCTATAGCCATTTTACATTTAGCATTGAACTTGCTCTAAGAAGTGTTAGAACATACCGTGCAGTCAGTTTTTAAAGATTGCAAGAATTTGTTGTCCCACATGCAAGGTTTATAGTTTCCTGATCGCCTTATGATAGCCTCTTGTAAAACAGTTCCCTCGGATGTTCCGGTGACTGATTTCATAACTGATTTGCATGCTGTCACAAATTTTGGTTCGCATAGGGTGAATCTTCTGCGGTTGCAACTGTTGACTAGGGGAGAAAATGGAGAAATAGGAAAAACAACGGCCATATAGTAAATAGGATATATATATATATATATATATATATATATATATATATATATATATATATATATATATATATATATATATAAGATGCAAAATATGATTGTCACTGTGACTGGTTTGGTTTTTCATAATATTACTGCTCAATATATATAGGTGAAGTCTGGCATGGCACGTTTTTGTGGAGTTAGGGGGTAGTGGAGTCTTCAAGATTGGTGCACTAAAGGTGTTTTTTCATATCAACTTCGACAAATTTGATCAGTAGGGCATCCAATTTGCATAATGTCATGTTGGAAGTGCATAAGCCACACGAATTGAAATCTAATTTTAGATGTTTATAGTAAATTAAATTTCCAGATTTGCCAAACTAGGTTGGTATTAGGTGATTTCTCATGAGCACCATATAATACATTAGTGGTCAGTAATATACTACACATGTTGCATGTTCATGAATATCTATCTGCAGACATGCACACATGACCCTGACACGTCAGGAGTGGTACCAGGGCGACCTCATGGTCCTCATCACCGGCCTAACTTTTTCAAAGATTTAGCAAAAAGAATTTTTTGTCAAATACTACAAATCTGTTTATAAAAGAATTACTTCTATCTCTTTATATTTGTTAACTTCTTTTGTTGTATTTAATTAGGACATTAGGGAGCCTAAGATATGTCTTAGGTAAGTTCCCTAACATACATAGATTTTATATGCAAACATAGGATGGGCATTTTTGTAAAATTAGAATTCTTTTAAAATTTTGCAATATTACTTAATTAGCCCTGCGGGCCCAATAAGTTTTAAATCTTATTTTTTAAGTATCTTAGGAAACTTTCCTGAGATTAATCTCAAGGTCCTTTTTCTCTTTAATTAGTTAGGATAATGAAATGAAATTGATGTAATTTATTTAATGGAAGTACTTCTGGGAAAATTGGAAAAAATTTGAGAATGTAAATTTTTTACGATAAAAATTGCGAAAAAAATTGATATGATAGTGAATTGAACATTCCCTTTTCAAATTTGAAGATTTGGACTATAATTTTGTTTGTCAAGAACTTAAATGTTGTAAGGAACAAAATTTTTGAATAATTATCCATTTTACACTTAAATTATTATAATATTCCATTTCACTCCCTCCAATATTTTTCATTCTAATAAAAGACAATATTTAATTTTTTTTCAAAATGTAAAAACTATTTCTTAAATCTTTTTTATGGTTATTAAATATTATGATTTCATGTGCCTCGGGATGAACTCGAGTTAGAACCTTAATTGAGGTTAAAACAAATCAATACAAATTTTAAAGATATTTGTGTAAATTACTAGTAAAAAAATTAATATTTATACCCTTACTTTACTTTATAGGTAATATTTATTATAACCTTAGGAAGATTCTGTTGTACTCAGGCCCAGTTTTCTTTTAAACACTACATGAAATTTGGCCAATTATGACGGCAAACTTGTGACGGATTGCATTTTCCCGCCTAACTTACGACGGAATACCAAATCTGTCGTAAATTTTGCGCCAAATTTACGACGAAAATAAATTCTGTCACAAGTTAATTATTTTATTAATAATTTTTTGCTGACTAAGTCAACTCGGGAAAGTGGGGACAGGGTAAAGATGACTTTACGACGGAAATTCCGTCGTAAATGACATTGTGACGGAAAATCCGTCGCAAGTTTGATTTCTGGAAATAAAAGTAAATTAATTTTTTTGATGCAAAAAATGTTTTTTGCTGACTAAGTCAACTCGGGAAAGTGAGAACATGGTAAAGATGACTTTACGACGGAAATTCCGTCGTAAATGACATTGTGACGGAAAATCCGTCGCAAGTTTGATTTTTGGAAATAAAAGTAAATTAATTTTTTTGATGCAAAAAATGACGTGTGGTTTGGCAATTAAAAATTCATCCAAACATTAACTTACGACGGAAATACGTCGTAAGCTTGGTTACTTTTAATGCAAATTGAAATCATTTTATTAATACAGAAGATGGTGGCAGCTTAGTAATAAACTTACGACGGAATCTCAAATCTGTCGTAAATTTCAAAATGAATTAATTTTCCTGATGACAAAACGACGTCGTTTAGTAATGAACATACGACGAAAATTCTGTCGTAAATTAATTTATTGTAACTAAATTCAATTGTAAAATGAATTACTTTTTCTAATGTAAACTTACGACGGAAAAATGTGTCATAATTTTGGGTTACTTATGACGGATTAAGAAGATCGTCGTAATTCTGGGTTAATTATGACGAAATTTCCGTCATAAGTTCCCTAGAATTACGACGATCTTCTTAATCCGTCGTAAAGTTCTTCAACATTTTTTCTTATTATGTATACATCAACCACACAGATTAAATTTTTTATTTTTTGAAACTTTGGGAATATCATTTAATTAGATATGTCTTGACATCCGTACGGTTGGATCATCGAGAAATATTTTTTTTAAATGGAAACAATAATATAGGACGAAGCACTAGTTACTAGTACTAGTCGGACTAGTAGTGATTTACTAATAACTCCAACCAAATTAATTTTTTATTTTTTGAAACTTTGGGAATATCATTTAATTAGATATGTTTTGACATCCGTATGGTTGGATCGTCGATAAATATTTTTTAAATAAATAGAAAAAATAATGTGAGACGAAGTACTAGGTAGTAGTACTAGTCAAATCAATAGTTGACTACTAATTTCACTATCCAAATTAATTTTTATTTTTTAAAATTTTGGGAATATCACTTATTTAGATATATATTGACATCTGTACTGTTGGATCGTCGATAAATATTTTTAAAAAAATAGAAACGACAATCTGGGATAAAGTACTGATTAGTAGTACTAGTCAAATCAATAGTTGACTACTAATTTCACTATCCAAATTAATTTTTAATTTCTTAAAATTTTGGGAATATCACTTATTTAGATATATATTGACATCCGTATGGTTTGATCGCCAGTATGTATTTTTAAGAAAATTGAAACAACAGACTGGGACAAAGTACTAGTTAGTAGTAATAGTCAAATCAATAGTTGACCACTAATTTCAGTATCCAAAGTGAATTTTATTTTTAAATTTTGGAAATATCACTAAATTAGATATGTATTGACATCTTTAGATCGTCGATAAATATTATTCAAAAAATAGAAACAACAATTTGGGACAAAGTACTAGTTAATAGAACTAGTCAAATCAAAAGTTGACTACTAATTTCACATCCAAATTAATTTTTTATTTTTTCAAATTTTGCGAATATTACTAAATTATATATATATATATATATATATATATACATATATATACATATACATATATATATACATATATATATATATTATCTATTATTTTAAAATAGATTATATGTACTTTTTAATTATATAATTTTCTTAAATTTTCTAATATACTATGTGTGTATTTTAGTAATGTTCAACTTGGATTTAAATGATATTTTTAAACTTATATTAAAAATTTATAGTAGTGGTCTACTATATTTTAATAAATTTCTATTATATTTTTTAAATATTATTTTTGAATGTTACAATTACTTATATTTTTATTTTAAATACGTGCTTATTATAAAATATTAGAATGCCACTATTAAATAATTATTATTTGTTTCAATTTTTATTGTTATTTAATTGCATTATATCGAATACATATTAAAAATTTATTTGAATATTTATTGAATACTTTAAGCATTTTATTTTTAATTTACAAGATATAAATATTTGATAAATAATACACATATTTGTATATATTTTTGCCGATTTGTAATTCAGGGACACTTGGCGTGCTGCAATTTGCTGAGAGGAGATGGTTTGGATTGATGACATGTAAAACATAGCCGATCTGAACCGTTCATGCAACTGGGGACTAAATCCTAACCGTTAAATATCTATAACCCCTTTTCTACCGACTCCTCATCACAACACTCGGCCGCCCCTACCCCATATCCCCCTTATCTCTTTAATCTAGCAGCTCTCTCTCTCTAGTCTCTCTCTCTCTCATTACACACATATACATATACATATAATCTTCTAAAATTATATATATGAAGGCGGCTGTAGAGTAGAGGAGATGGGGTTAAGGGAGTTCGGTGGTGAAGGCAGGTGGAGTAGATGGTAAACGGAGGTGGGTTGAAGGGATGGTGGCGTTGGTGGCTGCGCGAATTGAAGGGGAGAAGCGAATGAAGGGTTTCGAGCATCAAACGCAGCGGAAAATTAAAACAAAAACAATAATTATCGAAACTCTACCGCAGGATCCATGCAAAAACATGATATTTAATTCGGAGATTGATGATTTACCTTAAAGAAGCTTTACGATTGTATGTCTAATGGATATCCAAACTTTCACGATCGTTGAGTGCTCTTCTTCGAAGCCTCCTCTACGGTATCCACACGAACACTCCAAGAACGATTCTTGATTGGAAGGGAGGTACTAGCCTCCAATGAAAATATGAGATCTTCTTTTTAGGTTTTGGTTCAAGCGGCTGGGGATTATTTTTGTCGTACAAAATTAATTACCTTCTTTACATATCATCATATATTTATATGATAGTGTAAGGTAAAAGCCCAACTAAAAACCTAGCCCAAGTTTGATTAATTAAATAATAGAATCAAATCCTATTATTTAAATAAATAATAATTAAGTCATACTTAATTATTAAAATCATATCTCATTTGTATTTTATTATATCTTAATTAAGTCCCACTTAATTAATATAATAAAATACAACTAATCATTTAATTAATTTAAATTCATAATTTAAATTAATTCTTCCTTAAAATGTTCTATGTGTGTGACCCTGTAGGCTATCATTTAATTGGCAATAATTTTATTCTCTAATAAAATTATAAACAATGAGCGGCATCTAGTAATACATCATTGCTACCCAATTAAATAATAATTAAATCGTGATTCGATAAAACCTTTTGTGATTAATGTTCCCGTGTAATATAATCCCTTTAACCAAATATTATAGATTAAACTCGAGGCATGTTTCATGTCATCCTCTTCATAATTTAATCCGGGTTTACTTGATCCATGAGTAGACTATTAATAACAAATCATTATTTGAGCACGGCTATGCATTTTATAGTCTCACTCAATCAAGAGGCCAATAATATCTCTCCAAATAATAGGAGGGTTAAATCCTTTATCTATCATTCATATTTCTCATACGATTCACAATATACCCGATGTCCACTTTTATCATTACCCGGTCAAAGGTAACTTTTAATGTAGTCAAAGTATATTATCCTCGTATAGAAATATAATGATCTCAAGTCAAAGGATCATTACACCATTATCACTGTGAGTCTTTCTTATGACTTAATTAACATGAAGAATCTCACGGTGGGTCTGTCCAGTACCATGTACCCTACATGTACCTATGTATTGACTTTAGTATCTCCATACTTATAACCAATGAGATGTGGTTATCAGTCAAAAACATACTAGTCTATTTATGTATTATTATTGTCCTGTATAATAATACTCGACTAGGGACCTTTAAGAATATGATATTATATAATCTCAAATTCAAGTTGTAAACTTAAACTATATAATGTGTATCATTATTCTAAGGACATTTATTATGCTAACAAATATCGCAGTAATTCGAGTCATAATAAATACATTTATTTAATAATCAAATGACATAAGGTTTATTTAAGAAACAATGTATTGCCTCTAGGGCACCTACACTAACAATCTCCCACTTGCACTAGAGCCAATCACCCATGTATCTAATACCCATGGAACTAGTGTGACCGTCGTGCTTCTTCTGCGATAAAGCCTTGGTCAGTGGGTCCGCAACATTTTCATTGGTATGCACTTTACATATATGTATATCTCCTCTCTCGTTTATCTCTCGAAGAAGATGATATCTTCTAAGTATATGCTTTGCCTTGGAATGGGACCTTGGTTCTTTAGCCTGCGCAATGGCTCCATTGTTATCGCAATACAGATCAACTGGATCTGCGATCGACGGAACCACACCAAGTCCGGTAATAAATTTTCGAATCCAAACAGCCTCTTTGGCTGCTTCACTAGCGGCAATATACTCAGCTTCCATTGTAGAATCAGCTACTGTCTCTTGCTTCGAACTTTTCCAGCTTACAACACCTCCATTTAGACAAAGCACGAATCCAGACTGGGACACAGAATCGTCCCTATCTGTCTGGAAACTAGCATCAGTGTAACCTTTTACGACCAGCTTCTCATCTCCTCCGTATATCAAGAACGAATCTTTAGTCCGTTTAAGGTACTTAAGAATATTCTTGACAGCTGTCCAGTGACCCTCACCTGGATTAGACTGGTACCTGCTCGTCATGCTTAAAGCATACGAGACATCAGGACGAGTACATATCATTGCATACATTATAGAACCAATTGCCGAAGCATATGGTACTTTACTCATACGGTCCTTATCATCTGATGATTTAGGACAGTTTTCCTTTGAGATCACTATCCCATGAGACACCGGGACAAAGCCCCTCTTTGCCTCTTGCATTCCAAAACGATGCAATACTTTGTCAATGTATGTACTCTGACTTAGGCCGATTAATCTTTTAGATCTATACCTATAGATCCTGATCCCTAAGATATAGGTAGCATCGCCTAAGTCTTTCATCGAGAAACTTTTTCCCAACCAAGTCTTCACAGCTTGTAGAGAAGGAATGTCATTCCCTATTAGTAATATGTCATCCACATATAATACTAGGAATGCCACATGGCTCCCACTAACCTTCTTGTAAACACACGGCTCATCCTCATTTTGTTTGAAGCCAAACTCTTTGACTGTTTCATCAAAACGGATGTTCCACCTCCTTGAGACCTGCTTCAATCCATAAATAGATCGTAGCAACTTACAAACCATTCTAGCAAACTTTGGATCGACAAAACCCTCAGGTTATGTCATGTACACATCCTCTTCTAAGCTTCCATTTAAGAAAGCAGTCTTGACATCCATTTGCTAGATTTCATAGTCATAATAAGCCGCTATCGCAAGCAAAATCCTGATGGACTTGACCATAGCTACCGGTGAGAAAGTTTCATCATAGTCAATACCATGAATTTGCTTGAAACCTTTCGCCACCAGTCTTGCTTTGTAGGTCTGTAAATTTCCATCCATGTCAGTTTTCTTCTTGAAAACCCACTTGCACTCTATGGGTTTAATCCCATCAGGTGGTGCAACCAAAGTCCATACTTTGTTTTCATACATGGAATCCATCTCAGATTTCATGGCTTCCAGCCATCTCTCAGAATCTGGACTATTCATAGCATCCTTGTAGGTGAGAGGCTCATCATTATCTACAAGAATCACATCACCACCTTGAGTCAGGAGAAATCCATAATATCTCTCTGGCTCATGGCGAATCCTACTTGATCTACGAACAACCTGTGTTTCTTGAGCATTATCGTTATTCTGCTCTTGTTCCACCTCAGGTTCAATGCTATTTTGTGGTTCTCGATCTTCATCGAGATCTATAGTCCTCCCACTGTTTCTTTTGGAAACAAAATCTCTTTCCATGAAAACAGCATCTCGAGCAATGAACACTTTCTGCTCAGAAGGATTATAAAAATAATACGCTTTTGTTTCTTTAGGTTATCCCACAAAATTGCACTCTTCGGATTTAGGTCCAAGCTTGTCAGATACTTGACGTTTTACAAACGCCTTGCATCCCCAAACTTTCATAAAGTTCATGCTTGACCGTTTCTCCTCCCATATTTCATATGGAGTCTTTTGAACCTTCTTATTTGGAACACGGTTAAGTGTGAAAGCTGCTGTTTCTAGAGCATAACCCCAGAAACTTATTGGAAGATCTGCATGACTCATCATCGATCGTACCATGTCTAACAGGGTACGATTTCTCCTCTCTGAAACTCCATTCCATTGAGGAGTACTTGGCGGAGTGAGTTGTGATACAATACCACACTCCTTTAAATACTCTTTAAATTCGGTGCTTAAGTATTCACCCCCACGATCGGATCGTAAGATTTTAATACTTGCACCTCCGCCTATTTGCTTCTCTACTTCAGCCTTGTATTCTTTGAATTTTTCAAAAGAATCGGATTTGTTCTTCATAAGATATACATATCCATATCTACTGAAGTCATCAGTAAATGTTATGAAGTAGTAGTAGCATCCTCTAGCCATCACACGCATTGGGCCACATACATCACTATGTATTAGCTCCAAACGTTCAGCGGCCCTTTGACCCTTACCAGTAAAAGGGGCTTTAGTCATCTTACCAAGCAAACAAGATTCGCATTTTTCGTATGATTCAAAATCAAAATTATCCAAGTATCCATCTTTATGTAATTTGGAAATGCGTTTCTCATTTATATGGCCTAGACGACAATGCCAGAGGTATGTTTGATTTGAATCATTAACTTTAAGTCGTTTGTTTTCTATGTTACAGATAGGATTATCTAAATCAAGAACATATAAACCATTAAATAAACGCGCAACACCATAGGTTAAATCATTCAAAGCAAAAGAGCAACTGTTGTTCTTTATTGTAAACGAAAAACCTTTCTTGTCCAAACAAGAAACAGAAATAATGTTTCTGCGAATCGCAGGCACGTAATAACAGTCATTTAGTTCTAAAACAAGCCCAGAGGGCAAAGATAAATAATAAGTTCCTACGGCTAAAGCAGCAACTCTTGCTCCATTGCCTACTCGTAGGTCCACTTCTCCCTTAGCCAAAGTCCTACTTCTCTGCAGTTCCTGCACATTTATACAAATGTGAGAAACACATCCAGTATCCAATACCCAAGATGTAGAAATAGACAGATTGACTTCTATAACATAAATACCTGATCCAGAAATCTGAACACCCTTCAATTTCTTCAGATCCTCCAAGTAAGCATGACAGTTTCTCTTCCAGTGACCAGGCTTGTGACAATAGTGACAATCACCTTTGTCAGCCTTTGCGACATCTCCCTTCGGCTTTTTAGCCTTTTTGAAAGATGGCTTAGAAGGACCAAGATCTTTCGGTGTAACCTTTTTCTTGCCCTTCCATTTCCCCTTTCCCTTAGCACCTTTCTTGCCCACCATCATTATGGGAGCCTTCTCAGGTGCCTTGACCATATTTGCTTCAGTGGTCCTCAGCATGGCCAACAATTCCATAGGAGTCTTATCTTGCTCAACCATATTGAAAGTCATTATGAACTGAGCATAGTCGCTGTTCAAAGATTGCAAGATTATATCGACTTGAGCCTCTCGCTGAAGCGGGAAACCCAAACGAGCAAGGTAATCACAATACCCAATCATCTTTAGAACATGTGGTCCGACTGGTCCATTGCCCTGCTTACACGAGAAGTGTGCTTTGCTTGTGTTGAACTTTTCAACACGAGCCTGTGATTGAAACATCGTTGAAAGATGTTCAAACATAGTATAAGCATTCATATCAAAATGCTGCTTCTGGAGCTCAGCATCCATAGTAGCAAGCATAAGACAAGCCACATCAGTTGCATCATCAATATGCTTCTGATAAGCATTTCGTTGAGCAGCAGTGGCATTGTTAGCAGGGGCTGCCGATGGAGGAATATCAATCACATAAGATTTCTTTTCCTGCATGAGAACAATTCTCAAATTCCTAGACCAGTCAAGGAAGTTCGATCCTGTCAGCTTGTCCTTCTCAAGGACTGATCGCACAGAGAAAGTGTTGTTTGTATTTTGTGCCATTTGTTTTCTACAATGATAAAATGCATAAGATAAGTTAGATTGTTACATTAATTATGTTCAAGTGATTATGACATATTCATAATATATCTCCCACTATTTTTATCAAATTAATAGCCTTTACTATTAAATCGGAAAGAATATCCCATAAATCTTTCTAGTGAGCCAAGATCCATATTTCGTCATATCCTAAGTCAACCACTGGTAGTCCTTAAAACATGATTATTTAGGTAGACAACAGTTGTCAATTATATCATATATAATTCTTGGATAGTTTGGTGAACAACAATTGTTCTTGTCTATCTAATAGATTTTGAACCAAACTCTATGCTTCTAAGTTCATAATAATTGAATATAACCGTTTATTTTCACCTTATTATGACGACTCAGTTAAGTTAAACCCAATGATACAACGGTCGAATATAACCGCTTATATTCGTCACATCTCACCACGATAGACAGGAGTCCCCTGCCACTGGCAGTCATTCCCCTTATCGATCTAGGATTCAATGAGTGTTCATTCATTGGAAAGCATCCGATAAAAGAACTTAATATTTTGTTAAGGGGTTTTGTATTAAAACGACCATGATCCCATCATAAAGAGATTCCCAATTTTTCCTTGAATTAAATACTTAAAATCAATATTCATCAATAGTTTGATTTCCAGGTTGTTGGAGGAGTCACAAGTGGCCTCACTTAATACCCAACTTCCTTACAGGTAAAACCCGTTTTTGACAAAATCTCCCCATATCTAAATAACTGAAAATTCGTATTTAATTCCGTGTTTCATAAACACAGAAATCTCATGATCGTTTGTTAATTTTAAAATCTCGATCGTTACAGATTTTATCTTGTTTAGCATGGCAAGCATGGTATGGGTGACGTATCTAATACATGCATACATCATTAATCTAATTAAAACATGCATACATTTGCTACTCTACACATGCATCATATGTAAAGTAAGTGCATTATGTAAACGTGATTGGTTATGGCCTTTATCCTATATGATCCTTTCAACCTAATGAAAGGATCAATGACAATCTATGGGTGATTTAAAATACTATACTATTACCTGTCTTCTTCTTTGCTGCTACAATGCCTCCTTGGATCGCCTCCTTGCTTGCTTGTCTTCATGTATTCATGTACATTACATAAACAAAACAACTATACTAATATACTTACAAGGAGAACTCGAGTTACATTCGAGATTTAATCATTACAAGGAATGACGACATGCAAGTCGTATTTAGAAACCAAACCATAAACAAAAACCTCTATCCTATAGGTCTCAAGGCCATAACCATCCACCATGCTCAAGTAACAATTAAATAACATGTCATATTATCTAATCATGTTATACCATATCATATTTCAGATGATCCAATCAAAGAAATCATATAACGCAAAAATCAGAAAATCAGAATCAAATTCTGAAAACAACAAATCGCGTTTTTCATGCACTAAACGGCGTCAAACGCCTTACAGACGAGTCGATGATACTTTTGGTATCAGTTTTGTTCAGACACTCGTTTCCAGTCAGAAAACACATATCGTTTGCGAAAATCTGACACTGGACACAGATTTCACCAGATCTGCGCAGCGTATACAGAAATCGTATCGTATACAATCCCCATATCATGAACAAACAAAAATCATGTATATATCAATATACATACAGATTATATGATCATCATACGATCATCCCAATCATCATTGACATACAGTTTATACATATATATATCAAAATCAACGCATCATACATGACAATCATCAAACATGCTCGTATATATATCAAAACTGTAACATATAACCGAATTAAAACGTTTTTTCAAGTAGCTCTGATGCCATTGAAGGGTTTCGAGCATCAAACGCAGCGGAAAATTAAAACAAAAACAATAATTATCGAAACCCTACCGCAGGATCCATGCAAAAACATGATATTTAATTCGGAGATTGATGATTTACCTTAAAGAAGCTTTACGATTGTATGTCTAATGGATATCCAAACTTTCACGATCGTTGAGTGCTCCTCTTCGAAGCCTCCTCTACGGTATCCACACGAACACTCCAAGAACGATTCTTGATTGGAAGGGAGGTACTAGCCTCCAATGAAAATATGAGATCTTCTTTTTAGGTTTTGGTTCAAGCGGCTGGGGATTATTTTTGTCGTACAAAATTAATTACCTTCTTTACCTATCATCATATATTTATATGATAGTGTAAGGTAAAAGCCCAACTAAAAACCTAGCCCAAGTTTGATTAATTAAATAATAGAATCAAATCCTATTATTTAAATAAATAATAATTAAGTCATACTTAATTATTAAAATCATATCTCATTTGTATTTTATTATATCTTAATTAAGTCCCACTTAATTAATATAATAAAATACAACTAATCATTTAATTAATTTAAATTCATAATTTAAATTAATTCTTCCTTAAAATGTTCTATGTGTGTGACCCTGTAGGCTATCATTTAATTGGCAATAATTTTATTCTCTAATAAAATTATAAACAATGAGCGGCATCTAGTAATACATCATTGCTACCCAATTAAATAATAATTAAATCGTGATTCGATAAAACCTTTTGTGATTAATGTTCCCGTGTAATATAATCCCTTTAACCAAATATTATAGATTAAACTCGAGGCATGTTTCATGTCATCCTCTTCATAATTTAATCCGGGTTTACTTGATCCATGAGTAGACTATTAATAACAAATCATTATTTGAGCACGGCCATGCATTTTATAGTCTCACTCAATCAAGAGGCCAATAATATCTCTCCAAATAATAGGAGGGTTAAATCCTTTATCTATCATTCATATTTCTCATACGATTCACAATATACCCGATGTCCACTTTTATCATTACCCGGTCAAAGGTAACTTTTAATGTAGTCAAAGTATATTATCCTCGTATAGAAATATAATGATCTCAAGTCAAAGGATCATTACACCATTATCACTGTGAGTCTTTCTTATGACTTAATTAACATGAAGAATCTCACGGTGGGTCTGTCCAGTACCATGTACCCTACATGTACCTATGTATTGACTTTAGTATCTCCATACTTATAACCAATGAGATGTGGTTATCAGTCAAAAACATACTAGTCTATTTATGTATTATTATTGTCCTGTATAATAATACTCGACTAGGGACCTTTAAGAATATGATATTATATAATATCAAATTCAAGTTGTAAACTTAAACTATATAATGTGTATCATTATTCTAAGGACATTTATTATGCTAACAAATATCGCAGTAATTCGAGTCATAATAAATACATTTATTTAATAATCAAATGACATAAGGTTTATTTAAGAAACAATGTATTGCCTCTAGGGCACCTACACTAACAGTGAAAGGGATGGGGAGGACGGCGCGGCGGTGCTTGAGGCAAAAGGGATGGGTGGAAGAGGATTGGTTGTAGGCTGTGATGTAGAGGAACAACTGTAGAAGAACAGAGGTGGGAGGATGTTATTCGAATTGAAGGGGATGGTGCGAGGTAGAGAAAAAAGACGGAGGTGAGAGTGACGGGTTTGAGACCTTGAGTAGCAGTCGTTGTGCGAGGTGAAGGAATAGATGGTAGAGGGGCGGTGAAAGCGGAGATGGCTGCTAACCGGTGGAACGAGGTGGGTGCACAGGAGAAGAACAGAGGACGGAGGCGAGGTTGTTGCAAGCATTGTTAGTTGTAGGTAGTGCTGGACTTTGGATTGATCTGTTTGTGATTTACTTGAGCATAGCCTTAATGTGGGATCCTGACAGTCTCGGGATCTGTGTAAAAAGTAGGATGCTTGTGCCAATGGGAATTGATAGTTCTGACATGCTACATCAAGTAAACTTTTTAGTGTATTAGGATGATGAATGTGTACCTGCTCAGACCCCGTGAATTGATGCGAGTTGATAGAAAGGTCGATTATGATTGATATTAGGTCTTTACGTAGTTTGTAAGTGATTACTTCATAATGTGTCAGTGGTAGATAATTTACCCGGGTGGGGGATTACATATACACGGACTGGGTTGCCATGGCCTCCAGGCATCAACTAAGCTTCGACAGTGATATGTATGTTGTAATGCTTCTTTGCTATTCTATTTTCGTCTAGCTGGAGTTGATTCATGGATATGGGATTTTACTGTTGAGTAGCAAAATTATAGCATCTCTGTGGCACCTTTAGCTAGATAACTTAAAATAGACTTTAATTGTCACCCATTGTATTTCATATAGTGTTCTCAACCATCACTCATTGGTTCATGTGATGCTTGGTTAAAGTATTACTGTAAACATAATGTGACGACTGTGATATTTGGATACATTACACATTTTTGATTACATATGATCTTATGACATGTCGTAGCAGGGATCTGCAGATGTAGATTTTTTCACAGAATATGGTGAGGGAAACAGGTACAAAATTGAGGAAGTAATTGGTAAAGGAAGCTACGGTGTTGTTTGTTCTGCATATGATACCCATCTTGGGGAGAAAGTTGCCATTAAGAAAATTAATGATATTTTCGAACATGTTTCCGATGCCACACGTATTCTTCGTGAGATTAAGCTTCTTAGACTCCTACGGCATCCAGACATAGTGGAAATAAAACACATCTTATTGCCCCCTTCTAGAAGGGAATTTAGAGATATATATGTAGTTTTTGAACTAATGGAATCTGATTTACACCAAGTCATTAAAGCAAATGATGATCTGATGCCGGAGCATTATCAGTTGTTTCTTTATCATCTGCTTCGAGGCCTGAAGTACATACATACAGGTTATCAGTTGCTACACTCTTGAGTACCAACTCAAAGTATTTTCTGCACTTGGTTAATTTGTCCTGTACTGATTTTTATAACCTTTGCAGCAAATGTCTTTCATCGAGATTTGAAGCCTAAAAACATCTTGGCAAATGCTGATTGTAAATTAAAGATTTGTGACTTCGGACTTGCACGAGTAGCTTTCAATGATACCCCTACTGCAATATTTTGGACAGTATGTTTGTATAGAAATTGAAATTATTCAGTTTTAGTATGAAATCATAGTATCAGGGACTTAATATCTATAACTTATTTTTCCTTAACACATTCAGATAATCATTTTCTTTCTGATATGCTTAGGATTATGTTGCAACAAGATGGTACAGAGCTCCTGAATTGTGTGGATCATTCTTCTCTAAGGTATTATAAATCACTTCTTTCACCTGTATGGTTTTGTAAACCAATAAATTGCAACGCATTGTTGTAAAAATGTTGTGATAGTGTTATTGGAGTGAACTTACTTTGTTGCTATATACAGTACACAACTGCAATAGACATCTGGAGTATTCCCTACAAGCTTGAGCAAATTGAATGATCTTAACAAGTTTAATATCTCCTACAGGTGGGTTATGTTGAAGGAGAGGAGAAAGGATTTGTTATGCTATGTTTGGTGATGTGAGGTGGGCGTAGAAGCGGATGTGGTGGTGTGTTCAGTTCATGATATCCCGCTGCCGGAAATTTCGACAATCTAGTGTACATCGATGCAGGTTTTGGTACCGGTTTATGGAATTTCCAGATTCCGGTGCTTTTTTTTTTTAAATGTGTGGACTTAACTTACGACGGAATTTGAGTCGTCATTTCTTGCATTTTTGTTGGTAAATAAATCTATTAATTTTCATTTAAATGAAATAAAAACAAAGTTTATTTATGACGGTTATTTTCGTCGGAAGTTCATATATTATTTTATTGTAGAAAGTGGGCCCCATTTTGGAACTTATGACGAAAATTTGAACTTGTGACGAAATTTGAACTTGTGACGAAAATCCGAACTTAAGACTCGAGCAAAAACGACGATTTTTTTCCGTCGTAATTGGTATCAATTGCGACGATTTCAGTGTTAAATTTCCGTCATAAATGGTCATTTTTCTTGTAGTGAAATATTATACATGTCACAAGTAACTGTTAAAAAAAAGTAAGTTGTTAGAATTTATGCAGTCACTAAAAGAATTTGAAGTTGAAGCAATATTTCATGGAAAAGATATATCTGTAAATATTTAAGTAATTTAATTGATTTTTTTTTGTCAAAAAAAGTTATTTAATTGATTCAATTTATCTTAATTGAGGGCACATTGTTTTTTAAAAAAACCGTCATTATTGCTACTTAGAGCAACTCCAACAGCCTCCTTGTGTTTTCCTTATAAATATTATAAAATATTAGGCTCTTAGTAATTTAGGATATTATAAGGTATGACAACTCCAATAAGCTTCCTTATAATTGATCCTTATATTATTAAATAATAAATAAAATGAAGGAAGCAAGAACAAAAAAAGAGAGAAACAATTGGAAAGAGGAGAGAAAATAATATTTTATTGATAAAAGTGAAATAAGAAAGCCCTTAAAGATAAGGGATGACATGATGCCCTTAACTTTTTAAGGAAAAGTTAAGAGCCTGTTGGAACACAATTTTAAACATAATCCCTTATAATTTGAGTTAGGAGGTCATATAACAGATCTCTTGGAGTTGCTCTTAATAAATAAAAGTGACATCTAAAAACTATTTACAACCAATTTTGGACCCCTAATATTTTCTTTTCCGAATTTGCATCTTAAAATGTTCTCAAGTGCTGTTTACAGTCTTTACACGATTTATATTTAATTTGGATATTTACCAAAAATACTATTTTTTTAAAAAAATTTTTGCAATTTTACCATCTTCTCAAAATATTTGCAAAAATACCAATTTATTTGCAAAAATGCGAAGGTTTCATATGTAACCTTATATTCCAAATGCAACCTTATATTGCAAAGTTGAATTTACGTATGTGGCTGCGAGCAGGTTCATTCAGTCGTATATTTAGTTGCATATGCAACCTCATATGCAATTTTATATGCTATTGAAAACTGGAAGTTGAATTCGTATATGTGGTTGTGCAGCCCATATACCATATATACAAGTGTAAGTTAAATTTTCATTTTTTAGTTGCGCAACAGGTTGCATTGCACATATGTAACTGGAAATTGAAGTTGTATATGTGGTTGCATATGCAACCTCCGTTTTTTTGCCAATATTTTGATATTTTCACAAATTATTTTCTTTTAGAAAAAATATTTTTGTAAAAAAGTTTTTGACCTTGGGTATTTATGAAAAAACCTCTTAGTCTTAGAGTAAATTAAAATTTGCATACTCCATCTTTACCCTAAATGCAATTTTGTATATGTTTAATAAATTGCACTTTGCATCCCTTTACTTTATATAACAAGTTAAATTACAACATTTCATAATATTTTTGTTAAAATAAAATGTTAATTTTAATATATAAATGAAGAAATGTGGTATAAAACTATTACAAAGATGATATATAAATCTTTATTTACACATGTTATTAGTTTAATATTATAAAATTTATATGTTGTAATTTAATATTATTTATTTATCATTAACTAACAAAAGTATAGTTGAAGTTTAATTTTGTAAATTTGGTGAGGGGTGTAATATAAGATAAGTATATAATCTATGAAAAAATGTATAGTATTTTCATCCTTAAAACTAATTAATTTAATCTTGTATTTTGATAATAAATATGTAAGGGATTGTGTTTTAATTTGTTTTTCAAAATTAAGGAATGCAAAATACAATTTATAAACTGAGACACATTTGGTCAAAAGCTGGGGATCTAAACTAGAAATTACTCCTTAATCTTAAGTCGATAATGTTCAAGTTAGCCATAATGATGACTAGAATCTAAATTCACATGACAATACTTAATAATTTCATATATTGCAAAAGAAATTTTTATTTAAGATTTATCCACCGGCCTGAGACCCTCTTTCTTATTTTCCTCGCAATAAAATTCAAATTACTTGAGCGTTTGTGTGTCTCTCCTTTTGGAGTGGTCATTTGTCTTTCCTTTTGGAGTATTTTTTATGTCGTTGATTAATTATGTCTGTTTTTGTATGGTGTTGGATCTGCTGAGAATGATTTTGTTGATGTCTTGGGAGATCTGGAAAGTCTATATCGAAGTTGGGACGTTGACGATTATTGCAAGAGTTCACCACTCACAACCAAAGATTGTTCATCATCTTTTGGCGGTTTTAACTTTCGGCATGTCTATAGCTGGTATCCGGCATGTAGATAGATTGGGTATTGCTCATCCTCTGGGGATTCCCATGTTCGGCACGTCTATAGCTGGTATCCGGCATGTAGATAGCTGGAGTGTCGTTCCTCTAACCTCAGTTTATGCAATTGAGGCCTCTGAACACTGGGATATCAATGGTTCTTATGTGATGTGGTCAATTGTGATACCGCTGTTTTCAGGGATGTTGGCGCAGTTTGGATCGCTTAGGAGGTCTTCGAATTTGTTTTTAGCTTCAAGAACTGTTAAGTTCATAGTGTTAAACGATCAGGAAACAATTTATTTATTTTTCAATCTGGTTGTATCGATAGTCGGGGGTTTGTCCCGCTGTTTTATTTTGCATTGACTTGATTCAGCAATATAATTTTATGCATTTCGACAAAAAAAAATAACTATAACATAATGTACTTGTGCCTATAATATAGACAAATTAAGAAAATAGAAATAATTTGTTTCTTGAACCCACAAAATATTACTCCCCTTTAACTTTTCGACATTACATATGTGACACCCCCAAATCCGGGGTCAGAAGATTTGGTTGTCACGCAAAAATCCTCAAAATAAAACATCTGCTTAATAATAATCATTCACTTGTGATTGTCCAACACTGGAAATATAACATCTGTGACCCCAACATACCAAGATCTTTTAAGGTTATAGGGCTAGAAACAAGAATCCAAATTCCATTAAATAGAAAGTATTCCTTCTTTACAACATTCTCTTTGATCAAACCTTAAACCACTGGTGTAACTTCGATAAGAAGTACGCCAGACCAACTAAACTATTACATAATAATAATAAATAGTAGAACTCAATTATATAAAATAGATCTTACACTAAATCCAGACATCCTGAGCCAAGTCATCTTCGAAATAGCATCACGCTTCGTCTCTTTCTGAACTGTGCGGATAAGTCTCGCCAAACTATCTTTACTAAAATATTAGAATTTACAACGGCAAGTATGAGCGAAAGAAATGCTCAGCAAGCATATAAAAATTTTGATATAAAACCAGGATAAGTGGGGCATAAAATCAACTAAAATGTAAAACAGTTTATTGAGAAAACTGAATCAACAACTGTGATATAATTCAACTGTAACTGAAATCATTTGGCATGTCATAAAAATGAATCATCTGCCAATTCACAATATATAATAGCCATTCGGGCGATATGGATTGGATACACTTTACTGAAACACCATTGCCCCCTGATCAGGTTCAAAAGCAATGGGGCCCTTTATACTCCACTGGTACAGCTATACCCGTGTGTATAATCCGGATTTCATGAGGGTACCAAAATAGGCAAGTAATGTTAGCCTATGGGAAGATGGAATGGTTACCATATCCTCCTTAAATATTGCTGGACCATGACAGCAATCATGGCCTCCTACGCTTTACCATTTTCCAATCCAATAGAGCAATTTCCGAATTCAACAGGAAATGCTTAGTTTCACATACAGTTCACATCCCTATTATTTACTACGATAATAGGATATGAAGAGTTTATATTAAACAATTCCCCACATGAAGGGTACCAATATCAAGTAACTTTGTTCGCACAAAAATATTTAAGAATCAAAAATAGCTCTGAACAATAACTATTTGTCATGATGTGAATCAATGAAACATAAAATAAAAGTGTTTAAGATGATCAAGAAAATACTTGCCTCAGATCCTTAGCTAATACGTAGCACCGAAGTAATACAACTATCTTCTTCTATTTTACGGCATCAAAATCTTCTATTTCAATCATTCGTTGGTTTGATGCTCTTGCGATTGTCACGAGTCTGATCCGCTGACATCGAGCCCGCGCGTCTACTTCAATATCTACGACGGAAGAAAATAATTGGAAATATCCCCTTTGAACATAGGCATTTTCCCGGTGTTAAGACACCTCACAATAAATCCAACAATCCATAAATAATACTGTATCCATCTCCACCATTTTCATAACCCACAAAGAATACCACATCTATCTCCAACCCTCTTCATTATATCTCCGCTGACAAACCTAAGTCAATACTTACCGATTAATCCTCGATAAAGAAATAGAAATATAATTACAACGCTTAACCCTCGAAGTAAACACTTCGATATTTCGCATCGCACGTAAAGAGACTAATAAGTAGATCACATGATCACATAGCACGTATTTCACATAGCAGATACGACTCACAAATAAAAGAGCACTCAAAGTAATTTTAGAATATTTAAAATATTTTTAAAGCACTTAAAAGAATTTTAGAAGATTTAATTAACCCTTTTTGAATCAAAAAGGATCGTTAATAAACCCTCCGAGTAATTAATGGATCCCCAAAATATTTAATAATGATTTATTCCGGCTTAAAATTAAATTTTTAGAAATTTTAAACTATTTTTATCACTTCCGGATTATTTTTAGAATTTTAAAACAATTTTATTTCATTTTAAACAAATAAAGAAATAAATATTAAAGGTAAAATAATATTTATAAAATAAATAAATTATTTTATTTTCCGAAATAATTAAATTTGATTATTTCTCATCATATTTAAATAATATTTAATTAATTAAATTAATTGATTATTATTAATTAATCAATCAATTTAAATTAATTAAGATATTAGCTAAATAGATTTAAAATAATCAAATAAAATAAATTTCGAATTAAAAATAATTTATTAAAATTTTAAAACTATTTTTCGAAATTAAAAATAATTTTTCGAAATTTAAAAATAATTTTTCGAATTTTTAAAAGTATTTTTCGAATTTCTGAAAATAAAATTCGAATTTATAAATAATTTTTAAAATAAAAACTTAATTCAGAAGTAAATTCTGAATTTCAAAAATATTTTTGGAAAATAATTTTCTGAATTTTATAATTAAATTCAGAATTATTTAAAAGATTTTTAAAAGTAAATTAAAGTAAATAAAAGTAAATAAAAGTTTTTTTTTAAACACGTCTTCTTCTTCCTCGTACCGGACAAACAACCCCCCCCCCCCCCCGACTTTACTGTTTAGCCGGTCCGACCAAAATTCCGGCAATCTCCGGCGACTCAAAAAACAGACTATTTGCTACGTTTTAAATACCAAACACACTCCAAATCAAGTTCTAAACACAACCGTACCATTCGTTTAATCCCAGAACTGACCAAAATAAAAATCCGGCCAAAATTGAATAAATTCTGGCGAGCTTAAAATTTAAAACCGATGAACTCGAAATCAGGCACCAAATCACACGTTCTATATATCAAATCAAAGCCCAGGAGTTCAATAACTCGTATCAATCATCAAAATCATCAACCAATCATCAAGAAATCCAGAAAATTGAAAATTAAACTCACCCCCACAAAATTCGATTTCGAGTTTTAGGCGATGTAAAATCAAACAAAAATTATCATGATGCTCCTGGGATTATATACAATCTATACATACTAACCATATCAACAACAAATCCCTGTACAATTCACAATAAATTAAACAAGTTCGAAAATTAAAATAAAAAAAACAAATTTTCGAACAAAACAATTTTGGTTATGAACACTTACATAAACATGTAGTAGAGATCAAGAGCTTCAGTTTGGTTACTCATACGAACGATTTGAATAACAGAATCACCTCCAAATTTGAGTTTGATTCTCAAGAACACCAAGAACACAAAATAAAGAATTTCCAGAAAATAATTTTAAAAAAAACTAATTTTTCAGAATTTTTATAAAATAAAAAATAATTATTCTGCTATTTATACTAATCAAAAATTAATACCCAAAAATATTTTTAACCCCTAATTAAAATTATTAAGCTTTAAAAATAATTTTTATGGGATAAAAATGTAAATTTTTTATTTTCCAATAAATACAATATATATGCCAAAATTTCCCAAAAATTATGAATTTTTCATAAATGATAAAATAATATAGTTTTGAACCTCCCAAAATTTTATAAAAATAATCGTATAAAAAACAAGACCTCGAATTCAGTACAGGGGCTGGATTCGAAAATTAAAATGCGAAATAATTGTATTTGAAAAATATAAAAATTACAGAAAAATAAAATAAAATATTTTATGCTACACAAAAGTCACGTAACACGTATAGGATGATTTTCCTATTTATTAAAAATTATAACGCGTTTAAATGCATTAAAAATAAACTAACACACAGTAAATTAATCTAAAAATATATTTTAATATAATTAATTACACATAATTTTCCATGATTGATCAAAAATATAAAATACAAAATTTTCAAATATTTTTATAATACACCCAAATATTAATGGGGCACGGATAAGATACCGGGTAAAATTTTTGTACGAGAAAAATATAGTTTTGATCCTTAAAATTCTAAAATAATCTCAAGTTACCAAAAATGTGAAAATACTAAATTTTAAACATTTTAATAATTTATACAAATAAAACTTTTGTACAGGGTAGAATATCGGTATAATTTTTGTACCAATAAAATACCAACTCGATCCATAAAATTTTAAAACAAACTCAATTTATCACTTTTGATAAAAATATAATTTTTTTTTAATAAAATAATTTTTTTTACTATCACAGACATTACCAAATACAGTCTACCCGAATAATCTATTAACAATTAAACACGTAACTGCATTCAAATTAAAAATAAATATTCACAATCTTCTTATTCCTTTATGGAAAATCAATAAAATATTTAAATAATAAAAATAATAATAAGAAATTCAGAAAAAAAAATCGGGGTTGTTACAACATAAATTCGAGCATCTCCAACGATTAGCTAAAATAGTTTGATAAAAATGTTAATTATGTAGAATTTGTTAAATTTTTAAGGTATTGTAGTTTAATGAAATTGATTATAATGATTGTTTATATTTTAAAAATAATATATTACTATTATTATTTAAATTGTTAAAAGTAGAATATCTTATTTTAATATGATAATATTCATTGAAGATGAATATTTGTTTTTACATATTTTGCATAATTTTTATTTATGGCATGCCAAACTCAATTTTAACTAATTGTTCTTTATGATTGGTGATGCTCTAACAATCCACCTAAAACTTTAAATATAACTAGGAGAATGAACAATTAGTCAAAGATTTATACGGATGCTAGTATTCTTAAGAAGTACATATTTATATTTTTAATATGCGTGAAAATGTGAGAAAAGAATTTTTTTTAAAAAAAATTAGAACATATCGTAGTCATAAGACATACTCCTTCTGTCCCCCTTGGTTCTTTATCTTCGGGGACGTAATTCTGGCACGGATTTTAAGGTGCATTTTGCGGATAGTTCCATAAATATTTTTAAAATTTTCTTTTTTTGTATAAAAATAGAATTGTTCTATTTTTATATAAAAAAAATATTTTAAAAATAAGTTATGGAACTATACTTTTTAGAAGCCTTAAAATGCGTGTCAAGCAGTGAAAAAAAATGTAAAGTAAGAAATGAGAGGGACAGAGGAAGTATACTTAAGCTTGCCTTGTAATGGTTGTTTGGTACATTCTTTCACCGTTTTTGTGCATAAAAAAAAAAAATGAACAAAAACAAAATTTATCCATTCTCATGTATAATTAAGTTCTTCCGGATCAGTGGATATGAATGAATATAAGAGTATTTTAGGATACAGTAATACAAATTTTTGGGAAAAGAATATGAAAGCAATGTCACATAGGAGGGCCAGTGCGGTCTATAAAATACATTAATGCTTTGTGTGAAGTCCTTTTTGTATAACGTACGCAGCATGTTCAACCAGAAGTTGCATGCTTTGTGTACTGAGATAAGTCTTTCATTGTTACATCCGGCTTGTGACTTGTCTACGGTCGAGTGTCGGCATAATATGTTTTGCGCACAAGAATAAATCATTTTATTAATCGTTACGACCAGTTTGTGACTCTCGTCTATTGCCACCATAAGATAAAAACATCTTCCATGAAGATGTCAAGCAGGTGTCAACGTTATGTAACATAATATAACATAATATTTTTCTTAACATTCCAATGGAATTGTGGATTATAATTGAGATGCAAGTTATTATAACGGAAGCATAAAAGATATTATAATAAATGCAAAGGAAGAATACAAATTGGTAGAAGAGAAAATTTTATTGATCTTGAGGATACAGATTACAGAATACAGATTCAGATTCAGATCTAATTGACTTCAGTTCTGACAGACTTAATTGATAACAGATATGATTCAGATTACAGACTTACAGACTCCGATTTTCCGACTCATATTTCAAACATCTATGCTAGGCTATCACTACTGGAAAAACACCCTACAACATCGGTTTTTGGCCGATATTAAAAGTGTTTCAGAACCGATGTCTTTGTCGGTGTAGATAAAAGGGGGGTCTTTAACATCGGTTCCTAACCGATGTCAAAGATGTCTATAGACATCGGTTCCCGAGAAGAAACTGATGTCTTTCTTGTTCTTTAACATCGGTTTTTTTAGGAGAACTGATGTTTAATAGCAGTTTAGATATCAGTTCAATAAATAAACTGATGTTTACTGATGTTTAATTGCAGCTTACACATCAGTTCAATAAATAAACTGATGTGTAATATAACCTTTAACATCGGTTTTTGTAACATAATTGATGTTTAATATTTCCTTTAACATCTTTTCTTGTTACATAATTGATGTTTAAAATTACTCAATGCTCGATAAATAATATACCAAAACCAGATAAATAATATACCAAAATCAAAAACCGATATACCAAAACCAAATATGCATTCAATCCAATTCATCCAATATCGAAACTAATTACATAATCCAAACCATCCAATATCGAAACTACATTGAATAATTTAAAAGATGGACAACATGTTGTCGGATTTGCAAACTCTCCACTGTATTGAGCCCAAATGTCAAGCACTCTTGCATGCAAAAAACACCCCTGTTGTTCCTTCTCCCACGCCCGCTACTTGAAATTCTTTAGGGCAACCTGTTCAGTTTTCAAAATGATATGCTCAGATTGGGGGGTGCGAGAGATGCATAACAAACATATTAAGCTAGAGCAAGGTGCAAGAGTTAGTCTATGCAAGAAAAACAAGTGAAGAAAGTACTATATTTATATTAAGAATTCCAGACTATTTACAGAACAAAATGATGCGTTGAAGAACTAGAAATTTACACAAAATCAATAAGGAAGCATTATATTGACTTAAGCTGGCCTCCAAAAACCAAGTGAAGACAAATCTGATCTACAAGGGGTATCATCTGGGGACAACAGAAGTAACAGGAGCAACACATCATTTTTCAGTCAGCAAGTATTGCCTACATGGATGTCCATTCAAACTACAAAAAACTGAAAACTGCTAACATTGCATCTGTTTCAAATTAATTAATATATGCAGATCACTAAGATATTTAAGCATCCGGACCTGTTACAGGTAGTATTTTTCAGTCGACCTGCTTCGCTTCTTGGCTAAACAAACCTGCTTTAATGAAGAAGATCGAGTAAAATAGGTCAACACGTCTTGGTTTTTGTCGTCTGACAATAGAAGAGAATGACACTCCCTGGTAGAGAACAAATAGCAGTACGAGTAAGCACTAGTACAAAAATGGTCTTTTACGTCGGTTAAATAGACCTTATACGTCGGCATTTTGGCGACGTATAGAGGGGCGACGTATAAAGTATGGGTCTTTTACGTCGGTTAAATAGGCGACGTAAAAAATAGAATATACGTCGCCTAATAACCGACGTAAAAAACCAAAATGCCGACGTATATGATTCAATATAAGCGACGTATAAAGACAAAAAAACCGACGTATATAGATTATGTTTTATATGTCGCCCATACAAGAACCGACGTATATTGTCAAAAAAAAATTTAATTTTTTTTTTATTTTTTTTTTGTTAAATGAGGACGACACCTCGTAAAAATTTTATATCAACAGAAAAATAATATACAACCTAGAGCAGAAATTTTATATCAACGGAAAAATAATATATAACCTAGAGCAAAAAAGCTCAGGTCCAAGAAACTTCTCAAGGACATACCCAAGAGAAGAAATACAAAAACTAAACAGAACAAAGAGAACAAAAAAAAAACCTGACATTATTATATTAATCTAACTCTCCCACTAATTCCATAATCATGATCCTAGATCTTCATCTGCAAACTCCTCAGCCTCACGAACCATGCGCTCAATCTCGTCTTAATCCCCTGTGTGTGAACACTGGACCTGGTTACATGTTCTGGGTAATGCTGTTAATTTACAGTGAAGTATGTATTTTACTTCAGTATCTTTATCAAATCATTATTCAGCACTGTGGTTTCCGCATTCATTTTTGCTTCCTTAAGGAACTTGGATTTCCTGATCATAAAATCCAGTCATCATTTGTTATCAGTATATGGCCACTTTTTCTACTTTATATATTTACTCTCCTTCAGTCTTCAATGTCTGCAAGAGATGGTGGATGGGCTTCAGTTACAGAATTCAGTTCTGAGAAGAAAAGAGTTTCACCCTGGGAAGAGTCCTCGGAGAATTTATCTTGGTGGGAGAGACTATATAAACCACTGCAGGGTAAGATGCAAGTTGTAATTAAAAGCATGATCAGGTATTGGAAATCAGTAACTCAGGGAGCTGAAGCCCCACCGTACTTTGTTGAGCTCTCAATGGAAGTTAACTTGTGGCCAGATGATGGTATACAACCAGAGAGAATTGAATCAGGTATAAACAGATTACTTGAAGCCTGTTATGATTTGAGATGCAAAGAAAGAAATCAGGATAGTTGCCATTTAGCAAGTAGAGTTCTGATCCAAAGCATCGAAAGAAGCCCGGAAAACCTTAACAACGCATTGGCTGTTTTTGAAGTTGTGTATGCATCCCCATCAGAACCTGTGCCAGAGGAATTGTCCAAATCAGGGAAAACCACATCTACTAATTCCTGCCCATAACGACAATTGTGCAATGAGAGCAATTAGATAACGTTGCCATATATACCTTTGTTTTCTACTGGAGAAGCTTTGCTCTGTCCATTTGAGTTGTTGATGCTGCCATTTTCCACAGGAATAGCTTCCACATCACTTCCTTCAACTGGTGTGGCAGGAGGAATTGTAGCATCTGTCTTAGGAATTTGTACAGGGACTTCATCCGGTTCTGAGGTATTGCTAAGTTGGTTCTCCACAACTTCACTTACCTGAATATCTGTAGACGAAACTATACTGATCAGATATAATAAAATTTCCAGCATGTTTTGATTCATTAAAAGACTATTAACAATTTAAAATGGTTAAGATATATAACTGCTTTATACGTCGCCTTTGGCAACAACCGACGTATAAGAGGCGACGTATAAGTGGATAGGATAACCAATCAACTAAAAGCACTTTGTTATTTGCAGTCATTTCACTTGGAATATTCATGTGGAGAAAGTTGGAACTAATAGGTTATCTTAGAATTTTGCGGTAGGTACTCCGAATTTTGACTATATATTATAAATAAGATATTTAGTTAATAATAAATTTATAATAGTATATATTACAGTTGTTGGATTGTGCTTGATTCAGATGTTTATCTAGATAGATTCATAGCTTTACATGGGATAGTCGGTTCGACTCAAAGTCTAAAATTGACAAGACACAAATAAATGTTGAAGCACATGTAACTTTTCTAGTGCACTGACCCAAGTGTAAGTGTTGGCTAATGTTGGTATCTAAGAATAATGGACAACTCTGTTCCTATGGTAGATATAGTTGTCCACTGTACTATGATGAACGAAGTACAAGATCGATGATCTACTTTCATAAAGAAAGTACAACATGATCTTTTTTGTTGTTCTGGTGTCAAGATGATCTTTTTTACTATGATGAATGGAGTATATGTGTTGAGATATGCAATTACCATCTCAGCACTCAAGGTTTAATCTTGCTGAACTGAGGGCGGAGATAGCGAGGAAACTTTGGGCAGATAGGTCGAAGCAGTACTTTAGTTGTTTAAAGAAAATGCTAGGATATAAGTTGAGGAAACTTTGGGCAGATAGGTCGAAGCAGTACTTTAATTAGTTGTTTAAATGATAGGTTGTTGAAGGATTGTTGGGACAGAGAATATTACATTGCATAATCAGTTCATTAGTGCATTTCTTAAAATTGTTTATACATCAAAATTTCCTCCGTTGCTTTATGAAGTAGAAATACTTAAAGCTACTAGAGCAGTTGGTAATAAAGAGTCTCTATGCAGTGTGTATAAGAAAAAAGGAACCCATTTAGTTATAAACCAGCCTCCAGTTGCTGCTTAATTTGTCAAATAAGAATGTACTTCCCCTGTCACCTAAAAAGGCCACATGCATAGCGTCGTGGACTCGCGGTGCTCTTGGTCCAAATGGGAAGACAAATGTTATATCTCAACGTTGAGATATAAACATTAATAAACACTCCAGCATGGACAAACTAGGCCATAATTAACACGTAAATATATTGAGTACGAGAATTCACCAAACACGTAAATATAAAAACCTGTAATAGCATTTTCATGAAAATCTACAGGTAGACTACTTGTATGTTAAAACAAATTCATAACCACAAGTTCCGGTGGTCCGCTACCAGGTATAAATGGATTGACGATAAGCATTTAGCAATAAACTTACCAAACCAGTATGCCCTGCTTAACCACATCTGTAACAAGAGACTTTTCTAGCTGTAGAACCACCATAATTAACACAACAAAGGTGGCCAGAGCTCTTGCAAATGTAACATTTTATTTCCTGAAAATATTATATAATAGAAAATGGTTATAGCAACTAACACGATATTCATACAAATCTAAAGACCATGTTACAAACAATATGCAGAAGCACAACAAAAAATATTGTAGAAAAGGTATAACTGACCTTGAGATAGTCAGATAAATAATCATTTCTACATGTAAACATCTCATGTCCAAGTTCACCACATTTTAAACAAAAGATAGAGCTCTGAGAACCCCCAACCCAATTTCTTTTCTTTGCAATCTTTTGCACGGTGACCACTTTTTTCGCAGATATAAATATTTTCCCCTACAGAGAAACAAAAATTAAAATCAGAGTGCCTACATATCCCACAAATGAAAAGGTGCAGCACCTAAATATAGATGAAATCTAAAATTTAGCAGAAAATATTCACGTTTATGTTAAAATGTTAATATATAGAATATACAAAGGGATTAATGAAAGCATAAATCAATCAAATAATCGATCTGATTAAATAAATATCAAATGTTTTAAGAAGTATAAGATATAATGATTTTTCCAGAATCAAGAAACTGTACACATATGTTGCAATGCTCGTGAAAAATTACTTACATCAACAGCAAAAAGGTAATCATGGGGATGAACTGACAACAACCTAATGTGAAACATTATCCACCTCCCTTGCTTGTATCTATTGATTTTTATAACCACACAGGCCATT